>JANDEH010000001.1:78438379-79688379 GCA_024610705.1 Tetragnatha versicolor
TAAATTAATCAATGAAGGCCCTTATTTACCCTTAAAAAAGGATCCTTCACCTACTGAACTCACTAAAATCAAAATTGGTATAAAATCTTCCGCTTTAATCCCTGATTCCCTTAAAAAAACTCTCATTCCGTCGGTTGCAAATTGTGCAAGACTTTACGCCCTACCGAAGGTCCACAAACCCGACATTCCGTTCAGACCAATTGTCTCTAATATTGGCACGGCATCGTATAAATTGGCTAAACATTTGGTTACCATATTTTCTCCCCTAATGGATGATAACCCTTTTACAGTTAAAAACTCTCTCCAGTTTATATCGAAAATTCGCGAAATCCAGCTTAACGATCACATTATGGTTTCTTTTGATGTGAAATCCCTGTTTACTAATGTCCCTGTGGACGGAGCCTTGGTATGTTTATCAACCAGGTTACACGAGTTCCATTTTTCTCAATTTGAGATCGAGAACTTGTTGCGGCTCACTAGTTTATGTCTTGAACAAAGTACTTTTGTGTTTGATGATAAATTTTACTGTATGAACAACGGTTTGGCTATGGGAAACCCCTTAAGCCCTATTCTGAGCGATATTTATATGAATTTTTTTGAGATTAAGATGTTTAAATTAATTCAATTCCCTTTTTATGTTCGATATGTTGATGATTGTTTTGTTCTATTAAATCCTGACCTGAATATAGACGAGGTTCTTTCTATTGTTAATTCAATTGACCCGTGTATACAATTTACTTGTGAAATCGAGGATAATCGCCGATTGGCATTTTTAGACGTTTTGATCATGCGTAATGATAATGTTTTCTTGACCACGGTTTATCGCAAATCATTTGCTGTTTCATTGCCCCCTCATAATAAATCTAATCATCCCTTGAATCAGAAAGAGGCTGCTTTTAATTCTTTTGTTTTCCGAGCTGTCAACACATGCTCCAATAATGATTTACTTAAAATTGAGATAAATTACTTAAAGGCTGTTGCTGTTGATCGTGGCTTTTGCCATACCATGATAGACCGGATACTTGGTAGAATTTTAAAAAAGAACCCTGTTGAATGTACTAAAGAAATCCCAAACAAATTAATTGTTCTTCCATATTTTTCTAAAATTAATTTCAAACTATCTAATATCCTTATAAAATTTGGCTTTTCGACTGTTTTTTCCCCTACAAATAAAATTAAATTTTCTAACTTGAAGGATCCGATTCCTACGCTCAATAATTGGGGTATTTACAGAATATTTTGTGAATGTGGGTTATCCTATGTTGGTCAGACTAGACGCGCCCTAAAATTTAGAATTAAAGAACACATCAATTATGTTAAAAAACAAGAATTTGACAAGTCATCCATTGCCCGGCATGTTTGGGAAAATAACCATACGTTTAACTTTTCTTCCGCTACCCTTATTAAAAACTGTAATTCAACACTTGACCTTGATTTTTTTGAAAGTTTCTACATTAATCAGTTCTCTAATGATCTTGTAAATGACCTGTCAAGTGCACCTTTTTTCTCTGAAATTTGGATGTCGTGAATCAACATAAAATTTTTCTGTATCTGTATTTTCATAGTTTTCTTTTCAATTTAAATATGTTTCTGTATTAACTGTAACTGTGTTTCTTGTTGCCTATATATATTACTGATGCCATGGGTAAATTTTTTCTTACATCGTCATTTCACTGACGAAGAGGGTTCAATACACCCTCGAAACATGTCTGATTTTAACATCTTTAAATAAACAATGTGCAAATGAAACGTCGTTTTTCTAATTTTATCCTATTTTGCACAGTTTGCCAACTATATTTGATAATTGGTGCCCATCCCGAGAGCAGAAAAATACGCTACTTTTATAATTTATGGACTACTGAAAAGTCAGAATGGGATGCTTTTTTTTCTTTTTCTTGTGAATCTTTTTGATATGGACGGATTTTATCGGCGAGTGAGCCGATGTTATATTTCACCATCATATTGTAGAAAACTAAAATTCCATTCTAACATCAGATTAAATATGGTTGAAATAAATACATTTTTTCTTGTGAGTTTTTGTTAAAAAAAATACCATGACTAAAAAGTAGAAAATAAAAAAAGTAAAAAAAAAGATTTTTTAAAAAACGCTTTTATTGAAGTGTTCTAAAAGGTCAAAAATAATTAATTCGGTTTGACAAATAATTTATTGGGAAGTAGAAAATAACTTTTTGGTAAGTAAATAATAACTGATTTTCTAATCACTAAAAATAAAAGCGTGGGCGCTAGTAATTCTTTATTCCCTGTTTATTCTATGTTCTATGTAAAATTATACTTAAATACCGACGTAATGGCCTAGTGGTTAGAGCATCTGACTGCAAAGCCGTACGTCTGGGGTTCGAACCCTTGTTCGGCATAGATGTTAGTGTTACTAAACTTGAATTACATATACGGGTCCATACCTTCAGGTGAATTTGTACAAACTAAAAAAATAAAAAGAATTTAAATTAAAAAAATATATAAATTACTAGCGCCCACGCTTTTATTTTTAGTGATTAGAAAATCAGTTATTATTTACTTACCAAAAAGTTATTTTCTACTTCCCAATAAATTATTTGTCAAACCGAATTAATTATTTTTGACCTTTTAGAACACTTCAATAAAAGCGTTTTTTAAAAAATCTTTTTTTTTTACTTTTTTTTATTTCAAATTTTTAGGACCCTTGATCACAATTACCCCCATTAATACAGTGGAAGATTAAAAGCATTATTGTAAATTAGGTTGTTTTGCACATCAATCTTGTTAAAAGAATGCTAACATAATCAAACAATTTAGCTAACAAAATTTTTAGACTTAATCTTTTTATCCTTACTTTTCAACCCCATTGCATTATTAGCCGGGAAGGATCTTTAGTAAGACCTTCCTTCCTCACTAATGCATAAATAAACTGCTCAAGTGTAAGCTCCACATTCACCCCCTTTCCCTAAGGGTTGTGGGTCATGCTTCTGCTTACATATTATTTTTAAATTGATTGTGCAGTAGTAATCTTACCTCTATACTGCAGGTTGTATTACTTGTGTGCAACAATTTAACATTTTTTTCCATTAAAGGTAGAATCAAACTGTTTATTTTTTCTCCGTTTAGGCGAGCTGTTGAGCTGCTGTTGCAAGATTGGAGCATTTCCAAAACGTTAAGGGCCAACACTTTGAATAGACTGACAAAAATACACAACAATGACTTCATATTTAAAGCCCTTCAAAAAGCAGGATTAGAAATTGAAGGTAAAGACTCTAAATTGTATTATCTACCTGTCATAAGTGTGGGAGAAGTTGTTTAAAACCAGATTTATGGATAATGTCTGTTAAATTATTTTACGGAAAGCTACCCCACTGCTTTATTTTCCCAAACATTTCCAGCATGTAGAAGAAATGTTTTAAGAAATATCTTATATTTATGTGTTAAAAAGTGTCATAAGTATCTTAAGAGTTTTTTTGAGCTTAAAACAATTTAATATTGACACAAATATTAAAACTATTTGCTAATAGTAGACAACCTCCAGAATATAACTTTTTTTACAATATTTGTTTTGCATTACTCATTGCAAATGTTTTCATTTGACTTTATTGATCAGTTATATATAATTTTTTGCACTTTGGCATGATGAAATAATCTTTAAACTAACTTTTAAAGATCTCCAAAACAATTGAATGCAATTATTTCTGTAGCATTTAATTTTTTTTGCATTTACATACTTTTGTCTATGCAGTATAAGTTGTACAAGGAATAAATTTTGCTGTTCCCAAAGATTTTACTTTATTTTTGAACTAAGAGAGGTACAATAAATATTTTATTATTTGATATTGGTTTTCTGGTTAATTTCTTGGTTTTATTAAAATTCATTAAAAACAGTAATGTTTATTAGGCTTTAAATTCCTTAAAAAAAACATGCTAGAAAGTTAGCGGTACATTTTTCAGACCTTTTGTCGTTTTTGACAATTTTATCCTAGTTATAACCTGGTTTTACTTTATGATCATGTCAGTCTTTCTTTAAGAGATAACTATGTTGACCCACCGAATCAATCCATTTTTCTTCAAGCATCATCTCAACTTAAAAAGTTTGAGGAATTCAAATGTGTTATCTAAAAGTATACGGGTGTATTTTTAGTTAAAATCCTGTTGATATTTTAGGTAATATTGATCCTCGAGATATAGTTGATGGAAACAGGGAGAAAACTCTTAGCTTATTGTGGCAAATTATTTTCAAAACACAGGTATCCATCTATTTACTACATGGCTTCACAATCTTAAAGATTTTGAGCTGATATTAACTTCTTCATTGAACTTTTTTTAGATATCTCTCAAGGTTAATTTAGAAGCATTGAAAAAGGAAAATTCCTACCTGAGACGCAGTTTGAAATTGAACGCCGACTGTGCCGCTTTTAATGCCATTTTTGCAAGTGAAGATAAGGCGGACAATTTTGAGTATGATTTCTTTAATTCAAAGTTGTATAAGGAGAATGAGGTCATTCAGCAACTCTTTCAATGGTGCCAAAATGTCTGTGCTCATTATGGTGTGAAGGTGAGTATTTTCATGTAAAGGTTGCCTCTGCTGGATTCCATTTTTGTGTTTATTTTTACTGTAATGCATTGTTTACTAATTCAAAACCTAGAATAAATCATTACATAAATTTTCAACTTATTCCAAACCAAACCTGATGTGAAATAAGCTTTGCAAGACCTTTATTACAAAAATCTTGATTAATCCTAGTATATTAGCTTTTATAGAATTTATATAATATTGCTTAGCAAATAATTTAGGTGAAATGTTTTATAAAAGTTATCTATCCCTATCTTACAGACCAGGGTTATTAATTTGTTTTTAAATTCATTTCAAGTCGTCAAATGTTTGACCGTGTTGGTTATTATAAGTTTGTAAACTTTTGCAGGTTTACAACTTCACCTCCTCTTTTTCTGATGGAAGAGCCTTGTGTTACCTTTTGCATCATTACCACCCGAATCTCCTTCCGGTCAACCTTATCAAAACGAAAACAACCAGCAGTTATTTTGAAGAACAAATGGAAAACCTGGAAGATGAAAACTGTCCTTTCTTGCCCGAAGAAAGTATGTCCTTTAGATTTCTCCTCATCGTGCAGTGATGAAAAACGATTCAGCTCTTGTGTATGTGTTGTAACTATCCTCACAGTTTAATTTCCTTGTCATTTCTCATAGGGCAAATGAAGTCAAAAGTGCTTGGAGATTGTCTTAAAAATGAAAGATGGAACTTGGATATTGTCTTACAAAAGGTTTTTTAAAGTTTTTTATTATATGTTCATTTCATCAACTTGATAATGACAGGGGTCCGAGATGTCCTAATATTCCTAAAATTTTTAAATGTCCTAAATTTTACACTTTTCTCCTAATTTTCCTAACATTTCCCGATTAATTCTAACATACTAGCTTTCCAACTTATAATTTTTGCTATTGGAAGTTTATTGTGTTTGTTTTTAAGCCTGCACCTTGTGTTTATTGGTTTTCTGATGATTCTGCGTTCTTCATGAGAAAAACGGAATGACTGGATAAAATTTATATAACTTTGAAAAACTGGGTAACTTAATTCCACAAAATGTCGCGTTTAACCAAGTTTTCTACTGGCTTGACAAGAAGGATCGAAATGGCGATTCGATCAAAAATTGATGCATCGGTACAAATAAAGCTTATAAAGCAAAGTGTATTCCTTGTAATTTTGTAATGAAGATTGTAAATCAAGGTTTTCCCAAATCTTGTCACAGTTTTCAAAATAAATGCTTCTAAAGTCCTAATGTAGTGTCCTAAAATTTTTGAAAAGTTGTCCTAAAATTGTAAAATCTTCACTCCTACCCCTGTAATGATGGATCAGCGTTTAATGTTTTCTTCGTTTTAGGCTCAGGAAATTGGGCAGATACCTATTCTTTCATTTCCAACTGATATGACCAACACACTTCCCGATGAAAAGGTCGTCATTACGTTGGTCTCCTACATAAACATCCGATTGATGGAGCTGAGTGTGGAAATACGCGCTGCACGAACTATACTGTATGCGTACCGCAAGTGGAGACTTCGTAAGAGACAGAAAGAGCTGCAGGTCAGTGTTCTTCACTTTCGACGATTTTGTTAGCTTGTTGAGGAGTTGAAATTTTGGGCCATATGCAGCTGCCATCGTATATCGAAATAACAGGTTATCAACCTGTTACTTCTGCTACTCGTATCGAGTCACGTGGTCAAAAACGAGCTCGATACCTCCGGAGGGTCTCGAATATTGGTCACGTGAATCGAAGTGAATTCTGATTGGATGGTAGCTAGCACGTCATCCTTACGTCAGGTGAAGCGAGTCCAATGGGGTCAATTTATCGCCAGATGGCGTTAGTAATACTGGTAGTTCCATTGGTCGAACTGTGAGCGCCGAAGTCATGGAGAAAAACGATTGTGACACTGCTGAATCGCTTTTTTCTATTTACGATGCCATTACAAATATTCGATATTTGGTTCGATTCGATGGCAGCTGCATGTGGCCGTTTAAGAAATCTCTTGGGGATTGCTGCTTTGTTTTATCAGCTAAATTGCCATCTTTGAAGATGCTTTGTATAGAAACAATTTGGTTACTGTTGTGCAGAGATACAGAAAATGTTTTTATCTTCAAGATTTCCCCCAATCCATACAAAAATTTCCCAAAAATTTTAAAAAATTATTAAAATTTTTCGAAAATTCTGTATTATCATCGGTATCAAAAAACTGTTAAAAAGTATAATGACATGAATCGCCACGTTAATTTTTATTACTGTATTCAATAATATACTTTTCCAAAAAATTTCCCCAGATTGCTAAAATTTCCCCCGATCCTAGATCGCCGGATCGGACATATTCTGCATCCCTGCTGTTGTGGTAGATAGGCAAAAGGAGAAATTTCCATTGTGCTTAAATTGATTTCTTATCTTAGATTTCAGCACATCCCAAAATGAAGTGTGGAATAATAACTCTTCAATACACCTAGTGTTTATCGTTCATATTTTTGCTTCAGCTCAGACTTGTTAAGCAATACACTTTAAAGCCATTGGAAATAAGAGACAACCTACATGACACTCAATGTTTACAAACAATTTTGGTTATCAGACTTAAAATTTCCCATGGTCAGTATATGTCTGTTTATGCTCAACTGCTCAACTAAAATTATAAATTTCAGACAAAATGTGTGAATTTCTAGAATGAAATAGCATAACTGTAAGTTTATTATCAGTCTTTGAAAAATGTTTAATTTGAAAAGTACTTTATTTTACGTTTTGAAGACGTGAAAAAAATTTGTTTCCTCATAAAATATGGCATCAACTGGTTATTGTAATTGGATGGATAATAAGTTGCTTGACAGTTTGCTACGTAACTTCAACCTTATCCATAATAAAAAAAATAGAAATATTTTAAAATTGAAAATTTTTAAAAATCCACAGTAACTTGGAATCCTCGAAAGAATCGAGACATTTTGATACCAGAAATGTGTCCTTCAGATCAGTAATTAAAGTTTTTCTCTAAAAACCGGTCACAAAAACTTTTTTTGAATAGACTACCAGCTCTTCATTGTCAACTTTAAAAAGTTTTATGTAGGTATAATGTGATGTATATTATACTAACACTATGTAATATGTTATGTGGATAAAATTTTAACACTTTTCTTTTTTGTTAACATTAATTAATGCAAAATTTATTTTCTTTGTTGTAGGTGAAAATCACAGCGGCTATAGTCATTCAAAGATATTGGCGTAATTACAAAGGAAGGTTAATGATTCAGTTAAAAAAGAAATCTGCGATCACCATACAGAGAACTTGGCGATTGTATTCTGCAAAGAAGCAGCTTGAAACTTTGAAGAAAGCTCACTACCTTAAAATCCTGAATCATAACGCCACTATAATCCAGGTAATTAAGCTTGAAGTATTGTTTTATACCTTATACCTGTGTATAAACATTCAGAATCATTTACCTAACACAAGAATTTTCTTAAATTTCTCTCCTTTTTAAAATTTTTACTGTGCTCAACATTCATGTAATGATGTCTATGCTTGTGTTTGCTTAAAAGCATTAAAAGCCTATTGAATCAAGTACTGAGATTTTGTAATATTTGATCAAACAATTGAAATTGTCTCTAATTTTTAATTTCCAATACTAAAACTAATTTAATTATTATCTTGGAAACTTAGCATCTTTTAACTGTACTTTTTATTTGTAAATGGATTGCTTCTGAAACTAATGTTAGCCTACCTGAAACAGGAGGGCCTAATTATAATTTCTTCTTTGATATGTTATTAAAAAACTGACTTAATTGTTTCTATTTTCAGGCTGCATTTAAGGGATACAAAGCCAGGAAATGTTTCCTAACGAGCATTAAATCTGCTGTTATCATGCAAAGTCAAATTCGACAGTGGCTTGCACGAACTAGATTTTTAAAACTTAAGAGAGTTGTTGTTAAAGTTCAGTCAGTATACCGAGCAAGAGTTTTAGGGAAAATTCAAAGAGAGCAATTTCTGCTTCTGAAAAAATCAGTGATTCATTTGCAAGCTTGTATTAGAGGAAAGCATTTGAGGAAAAAATTAGCTTCTCAAACATCTGCTGTTATTGTACTCCAAAGTTACACTAGAATGTGGCTTGCACGAAAACACTACCTGAAGCTTAAAAAAGCTTGTTTGTGTATTCAGGAAAGATTCCGTCTGTTGCTCCTGGTCAGGAAACAGGTTGAGGGCTTCCGTAGGGCCAGACAATCTGCAATAATCATTCAGCGCTGGTTTAGACAAGTAACGGTGCGAAAAAATTATTTGAGATGTCGTTCATCTATCATTGCTATTCAGTTATGGTGGAAAGCTGTTTTCATTGCTCGAAAAACGCGCTCTCTGTATTTGCAAGATAGGAGAAGGGTTATACTCTTGCAAGCTTGTTTTCGTATGCTCATTGCAAGGAGAGATTTTGAAAAGAAAAGGATGTCGGCAATCGTCATCCAAAAATATGTCCGCAAGACAATTGAGCGCAAGCGATTTTGTAGAAGGAAAAAGAGTGCAATCACCATTCAAAGATGGTGGCGTAACATGTTATTCTCACGGCAGGTTAGAAATGAATATCTCGTTTATAGAAGTTCAGTAATAAAAGTCCAGTCATTATGGAGAATGTATTGTCTACGTAAGGCTTTCGATAAGAAAAAGCAGGCTGCTTTAGTTATTGAACGTTATCGCTTTGGTAAAGTGCAGAGAAAAGCTTTCTTGTCTTTAAGGGGACGATGTATTGCAATACAGTCTTCTTTCCGAGGATACATTTGCAGAAAGAAGTACAATACAGTAAGAAATGCTGTCATCTCCATACAAAGATTTTTCAGAAGTTATTTGCTCAGGAAAAGGTATTTAGAGAAGAAGAACTCTGCGATTAAAATCCAGCGGTATTATCGTAGTTACCAGCAAATGTGCAGAGATCGACAAAATTACGTGATCATGAAGTGTGGGTTTACTCGCCTTCAAGCTGTTTATCGAGGTGTGAAAGAAAGACAAGAAATAAACGTTCTTCATGGAAGAGCGTGTCTTATCCAAAAGTGTTACAGAGGGTACATTGCAAGGAAGCACTATCTAGGACTCAAAAAGGCTTGCATTGTAGTACAACAAAGGTACCGAGCAAATATTTTAATGAAAACTCATGCTCAGAAGTACAATACAGTAAGAAATGCTGTCATCTCCACACAAAGATTTTTCAGAAGTTTTTTGGTCAGGAAAATGTATTTAGAAAAGAAAAACTCTGCGATTAAAATCCAGCAATATTATCGTGGTTACCAGCAAATGTGCAGAGATCAACAAAATTATGTGACCATGAAGCGTGGGTTTACTCGCCTTCAAGCTGTTTATCGAGGTGTGAAAGAAAGACAGGAAATAAACGCTCTTCATGGAAGAGCTTGTCTTATTCAAAAGTGTTACAGACGGTACATTGCAAGGAAACACTACTTAGGACTCAAAAGGGCTTGTATTGTAGTACAACAAAGGTACCGAGCAAATATTTTGATGAAAACTCATGCTCAGAAGTACAATGCAGTTAAAAATGCTGCCCTCTCGATACAAAGATTTTTCAGAAGTTATTTGCTCAGGAAAAGGTATTTAGAAAAGAAAAAATCTTCGATTAAAATCCAGCAATATTATCGCGGTTACCAGCAAATGTGTAGAGATCGACAAAATTATGTGACCATGAAGTGTGGGTTTACTCGCCTTCAAGCTGTTTATCGAGGTGTGAAAGAAAGACGAGAGATAAATTTTCTTCATGAAAGAGCTTGTCTTATTCAAAAGTGTTACAGGAAATACATTGCAAGGAAACACTATCTAAGACTCAAAATGGCATGCACTGTAGTTCAACGAAAATACAGGGCAAATATTTTGATGAAAACTCAGGTTCAGAAGTACATGGCAGTGAAAAATGCTGCCATCTCAATACAAAGATTTTTCAGAAGTTATTTGGTAAGGAAAAGGTATTTAGAGAAGAAGAACTCTGCGATTAAAATCCAGCGGTATTATCGTAGTTACCTGCAAATGTGCAGAGATCAACAAAATTATGTGACCATGAAGTCTGGGTTCACGAGACTTCAAGCTGTTTATCGAGGCATGAAAGAAAGACGGAAATTAAACGTTCTTCATGGAAGAGCTTGTTTTATCCAAAAATGTTACAGAAGGTACATCGCAAGGAAGCACTATCTAGGACTCAAAAGGGCTTGCATTGTAGTACAACGAAGGTACCGAGCAAATATGTTAATGAAAACTCAGGTTCAGCAATACAATGAAACAATAAAAAGTATAATTCTAATACAAGCAACCTTGAAGTGTATTTATTTTAGGAGATTATTTCTGGAAAAGAAAAGTGCTGCAGTTAAAATACAGAGTTATGTGCGTATGATGATTGCTTGTAAATCCTATGCCAACAGTTACCAAAAGATTGTGTTCGTTCAAAGAGCATATCGAGCTAAACGCGCAAGAGATTTCCAGGTGAACAAGTATTGTGAAACTAGGCAGAGAATAATATTTCTGCAATCCAAAGTGAGATGCTTCGTTGCAAGGAAAAAGTACCTTAAAACGATGTCTGCTTGTATACTAGTTCAATCAGTTGCAAGAATGTGGCTTCATAAAACACGATATGCTCGCTTGCGGAATGCTGCTATTGTTATTCAAACTAGATATAGAAGTTTGCTGATTGCTAGAAAAACAAGGAAAGAATATTTAGATTTGAAAAATGCTGCTGTCAAGGTCCAATCTGCTTACCGTAGAAATAAGGAAGTAAAGAAATTCAAAAAAGTCCTTGATTCTGCTTTATTCATTCAGAGAAGGTTCAAGGCATTGCAAGCTGGGAAAAAGGCAAGGCAGCACTATCTGGTCCAAAGGAAAAGTGTAATAATAGTTCAATCTTTTATCCGAATGGCTATCACTAGGAGGAATTTCTTGAAAATGCGTTATGCTTGTGTGACTATTCAGTCTTACTATAGAATGTGTTCCGCTCAAAAGAGTTACTTTAGAGCCAAAAAGGCTGTTAGTGTTCTGCAGAAGCGTTTCCGTGCTTGGAAAATTGGAAAGGAAAAGCGCAAGCAATTTTTAGAGACGAAACGTTCTGCTACCCTAATACAAGCTTGTTACCGCGGTTATGTTTCAAAAAGAAACTACGATCAGAAACGGAAAGCTTGTATTGCTATTCAAGCATATGCACGCAAGTTCATTGCACAGAGATGTTTCTTGAGACAAAAACGCGCTGCCCTTGTTCTTCAAAATAGATTCAGAGCTTTCTTACTTGGAAAGGAAACCAGGAAGCAGTATGAAAGTGAAAAAAATAAAATAATCTTACTTCAAGCTGTTGTCAAGGGTTGGTTAGCAAGGCGAAGACTACAAAGACTCCATTGCTCCGCATTGAAAATTCAGAAGGCTTACAAGTCGTATATATGTAGAAAGAACTTTTTGATCAAGAAAAGATCTGTCGTGGTGATACAAAAAAGTTACAAATCTTATATTCTTAGGAAAAGAGTCCATCTCCTCTTCCTGAAATTAACTGCTTCGTCAACTATTATTCAATCGGCTTGGCGCCGCTACAGAACGCAATGCGAATTCAGAAGAAAACGCAATGCAGTTATTTTGTTGCAGTCTCAGGTGCGTAAAATGCTTGCACGAAAACAATATCTTAGAACCCAGCAGAGTGCTGTAACTATTCAACGCACATATCGAGCTTATAGACTTGGACTTGAACAATACCAGCTGTATAGACTCCAAAGAAGAAGCTGCGTTACCATTCAATCTGTTTGGAGATCCTATAGAGTGAGAACAGAGTACAAAAGGAAAATCAGAGCTGTTGTCCTCTTGCAATCCCATGTGCGCAAACTGCTCCTTCGCAAGAAGTATGTTGCTATGCAGCATAGTGCCGTTTTGATTCAACACCATTATTTGGCATTCAAAGCTGGACGCCAAGAACTCCATTCATACCATATGAAAAGAAAGTCCTGCATTAAGATCCAAGCTGCCTGGAGAGGGTTTTTGATTCGCAGACAGTTAACCAGGCAAGTAAATGCTGTGGTGTGCATTCAGAAATATCTTCGCAAGTGGATACAGAAAAAAAGAGAGCAAGAGTCCTTGGGTCTGGTGAGTACCTTCTGTTAACTATCATATGGGACAGGGAAGGGTTGCACAGCTTGAATTTTATGACTTTTTAAACTGACTTCAGATTTAACATATAAATTTAAAAAAAATAAGTAAAATTGTGGGATCAATCTTAATCAGAGTGCAAAGGATCGAAAGTTTTAAAATCAACTAATAATGGCTTTATAAACAAATGGATTGTTGCCATCAGAAGAAAATAAATACAGCCAAATTTAAGCATTATGTAATAGAATTATACATATGGATGTTAATTTTTGTATTGTATAATCGTTGGTCAAGGAAAGGTTTCTGCAAATTAAAATATGATTAATAGGGGGGAATATAAATTGTCCTATTCACCAATACTGTGTTGCTCTAATCCTAGTTTTTTTAAATGTGGTCTGTACTGCTTGAAAAAATATGGAAACAGCTTATTTATAATTGTTATTAAATCACAAATACTCAAATAATTAAAAGCAGTTTAATTCCATTAATTGTACTGTTAAATATCGCCGAGCTGTGTTGGTTGAAAATATAGATTAGAAATATAGCAAACAAACTAAATGACCAAAGGATATCAATACAGTCATCCGTTTAATGTGATCACGGTTAATGTTATCAATCGGATAATGTTATCGAAATCAACAGGTCCCGATCATTCCTATTTAATTTAATGTAAAATACATCGTTTAATGTGATCAACTATGAATCATCACTCCGCTTAATATTATCAAAATTTGTCCATATTCCCTTTAAAACGACCGCTTTTGAGTTCGAGTTTCATTTTGAAGGTATATTTTTACAAGTAAACATCTGCCCCATGAGAGCATCTGCGCTTCTTTTTTCTGAAACTCAGTATGAGTAAGATAAAGAACATTCCGCATTTATTGAAAGAAAACTGTTACGGGGGAAGGGTCCGAATCCATGCTTGTGATTGGTTAAAGAAACCACCAAGATCGACGCTTTGCAGATGTCTGATAAGAGATTTGAATTTTACCTTGTGTTTAATAAATAAGTGGTTTATTGGAGTGAAAGGATATAATGGAGTGGAAAAAAGAGAGACCTTTCTATACAAAAAAAAACAAAGTAAGCGATATTTTACTATTATTAATTGAACTACTCTTATATTTTCCCCTTAAAATTTTACCTAGTTTAAAAATAGTGTTTTGAATACATTTATTACGATTACATGATTTTGATTTTAATGCAAACAATCTAGTTACACTGTTGCTTTTGATATGAGATCGCTTATTGTTATCGATCGGATAATGTTATCAGTATAGTCTCGGACAATTGCGATCACATTAAGCGGACTCGACTGTACAATAAAAATTTGGCAATGTTTGAATGGTTGGTTGACACTGCTTGCCAATTTTTAACGGGACAGAATTGAACTTTTAAAGCTAAAGGGACTAACAAATGAGTTCAATCCCTCCAAAACTTCAAATTAGTAAAGTAAAATTCAATTAATAAAGAAGTTAAAAGAATTATCCACGACTTTGAAACAAAGACGATTGAATCATCCAAGTTGCACTGTATATTTAAATGGGAACACGTGAAACTTTAGCTGTGGATGTCAATTTTTTTCTTGAATTTTCAGGAGTCAAAACAACAGCACGAATGGTACTTGCGCTTTCATGCAAACTTGGTCGCCTTCCAAATCCATGCACGCCAGTATCTTCAGAGAAGAGAAAGGTCTGCTTTGTTGATTCAGTCTTACTACAGAATGTTGCTCGCTCAGAGGCAGTTTAAAAAACTGAAAGCCATCGTTACAATACAGGTGAGTATTACGTGGATGTATCAAAAGACGAGTAGTTATATACGTTTGATTTGTGTTTAAAACTGTTCTATGTTCACTTCCTAGGCATTCTGGCGGGGATATAAAGTTCGAAAAACAATAACAGATTCAAGAATACTAGAATTCAGGGCGAAACTAAAGATAAGTGCTCCATCCAAGAACATCTTAAGAAATCGGACTACCAGAGCTTTGGAAATTCTAATTACAAACAAGAACTTAAGAGCCATTCTGAATGCTCTTCAAGAACTAGGTAAAATTTAGTTTTCTTGAAATTTGAGTTTAATATTATCTCCTTTCTTTACCTAGCAACTTTTAACTTTTATAAGTTCTTTAAAAACCTATGAATTATAATGCATAAGAGTATTTATACTTTTTAGAACTTAAAAGATTATCTTTTACATTTCCAATTGTTGTTTTATGAGGAAGCCAATTTTAAACGTTTCATTTTTATTTCTAGATGTTTGTACACAATTGTCCCCTACTTGTTGTGAGCGGTTAGAGCAATCTGAAGGTTTGTCCATAATTATTGATCTAGTGCGGTCTTGCAATCGTAGTGTACCTCATAAAGAACTAATAAAGGTGTCAACAAATATTCTTTTGAATATTGCAAAGGTATTATTTAATTTTTAAAAATTCTTTTACTTTCTATCTCACAATTAAGTAATTTTCATAAAAATGTATAATCTTTCTTTAAAATTCATTTAGTTAAGCTATGGCAAGTCATATTTTAGATTTAAAATACCAAGGATTTAGTACAGGATTTGGAAATCCCTTATAAGAGAGTCTTAAAAATAATCTAATTGTAAACTAAAAAAAATTATTTTTTCAGACAAATTAAAATAACTTGACCTTAAAACTGTCATGGTCAATATAACTGAATTTTCCAAAATTTACAAACTATTTATAGTTTTAGTTAAGCTGCTATATTTTTTAAGCTGTTTAAAATCATTCTTGTAGTCAAGATAAATTGATAATAATAAAAATAGGCAAGTTTTTAAAGACTTCAACCAACAATTAATTTAGGTATATCAAAAAGTACAGGGTGGGGCAAATAAAAATGGCTTGGAGATCAGAGTTCTTGGTTACAAAGAAATGAAGGAAAGCTAATACTTGTTTTATAGCTATATACCAGGGGTGCAGAATATGTCCGAACGCCCGAACGATGTTCGGGGGAAATTCGAGCAGCTCTGGGGAAATTTTTCCCCAAGATAGAAAGAAAAACTAAAAAATCCAACATCATAAGCTGAAAAACAGATATTTTGTGCTGTGACTACATCATAACCTGCAATTTCAACGTGGAAACAGCCGAGTTACGGATGTAGAGTGGGAAAAACTACGAATCTGCGCTAAAAAACCTAATTTTCTAGGTTCTTAACCTAGGTCCTAGATGTTGGCTTTTCCTTGCTTTTAGATTGGTATGCAGGAAGAACAATCTATCCGTTGTAGAATGGGTTATTTTCACTATTAATAGCGTTCTTGTTCAATCACATCGATGTTCTTAATTAAAATGTTGAGTTCATTAAGGAGAAATTTACAAGTAGCTCAAATTTGAGATAATTAGAAAATTTTTCATATTTTAGGGAAAGGGGCACTTTTTTTGAGCCAAGATTATAAGTGTGTAAGAAAGAAAGAAAGACTAAAAAAGAGTATAAAGATCATTAAAATTTAAATTTATGGATTATTTGAAAATTATTGAATCTGAAAGGAGTTTAAGAACTGAATAAACTATTTTTTAATGAAATTTCCTTTTGGGGGAAATTTTGGAGAAAAAAATTGTGTTCTGGGGAAATTTTGGATCCTGGAACATTTTCTGCACCCCTGCTATATACATGTCAGGGGTCTGTTTAGAAGAAATTTGGGTCCGATTTCGGACCCTTCACAAAATGTTTCATTGTGAAAACGGACTTTTCACAACATATTTTACCTAAAAAACAGACCCTTCACAAAGTATTTTGACCCTTAAATGGACACTATTTTTCACAATACTGAATACACAATACAATCAGAAAAAAAGGCTCCTGGCTGAAAAGAACTATTTTAACACTAACTAAAATTCACAAAATTATGAGTAGATTTTCACAATTTTTACAAAACCGGACCCTTCACAAAAAGTCTGGAATGACCCCTGCATGTAAGGGTTTGTACCCTTCCTAAAATTTGCTTTATTTTTCTAAGGGCCCTTATGGCTCCTCATAAACATCTGTCTTAGTGCGAAACAAAGTTTTATTTTCAATTTGGGGGGAAATAATTGCTATTTAAATCGATGAAATTTTGTTGAAATTTGAAATTCTAACCACTTATGCAATTTCTTGCTCCATACTTCATTCTGAACTAATTCTTCTTGTAACATGCTTAAGTTATTTTAAGTTAAAAATTATTCACACATTACTTTCTGATTTTTTACAGGGGTGCAGAAAATGTTTCAGGGTACAAAATTTCCCCAGAACACGATTTGTTTTCTCCAAAATGAAATTTCATTTTAAAAAAATATTTTTTTAAAATTTTAATGATCTTTAAACAGTCTTTTATAGTCTGTCTTACACACTTATAATCATAGCTCAAAATTCTTTTCTTAAAATATGAAAAATTGTCTCTTTTTCTCAAAACTTTGAGCAACCTAAAAATTTCTCCTTGATCAACTTAACTTTTTTGTAAAGGACATCAATATGATTTAACAGGAATACAATTTATTGTGAAAATTAACCCATCCTGCCACGGATACGTTGTTTTTTCTGCATACCAATCGAGCAAATTTTCAAAGCAAAGCAAATTTTCAGGTATTAACCTAGAAAGCTAGGTTTTTTTAGGACAGATCCATATTTTTCCCACTCTACATACATAACTCCACGGTTTTCACCTGATTTCTGTTGAAATTGGAGGTTATGATGCAGTCACTATGCAAATTATTTGTTGTCAGCTAATGATGATTGGATTTGTAAGTTTTTCTTTCTATCATGGACAAAAATTTCCTCAGAGCTGCTTGAATTTCCCCCAAACCTCGTTTGGGCATTCGGACATATTCTGCTCCCATGATATTTTAGTAATTTACTCCTGAAAAACTCTTTAAGGACTCCTGAATTTTACTATGTTAGATATAGTATGAACCCTGCCATGTATAGTTAGGGCTCCTTTGATTTACCCCATCCTGTAGTTATATAGTTATACCAACTAGTATTTCCTTTTCTTTGTAACCTGAAGCTCCTGGGCCACTTTATTTCCCCCACCGTGTACTTTTGGATTTTGTTGAAGTAATTGCACCTGTTGTGGAAAATTTCAGAGGTCAGGCATTCATGGAGTATGTTAAAAAAATCTATAATTATAGAAATTTTATTCCAAAAAAATATTGATTGAGAAACGGTAAAAATTATTTTTACCGTTTATTATTTAATGTTATTATTTGAATTATTATTTGAATGTTTCTCTTAACTGAATTAAAAATAAATTGTTTGCTCAATTTCTTTTTTCAGTACCGAAAGACTGTGAATAGCATATGGGCAGACGAAAAGGCCCTGGTCACCATTCTAGATTTAATGAAAATCTACCGAGAAAATGGGCAAGATATCTTCACTAAATGCTGCACTTTATTCTACATCTTTTGTCATGACCAAGAAAAGGCCAGAGTAAGTAACCTGATGGTTTGGTTCAAGAAAGGAAAACAATAAGGAAGTTGAAGAATTCAGAGAAAATTTAAACAACGTTTATTGCATGTATAAAAGTTTTAAAAAGTACAGTGATTCGGGCTGCTTAGATCCCCTTCGTCAGCTGACGAAGGGGAATTTTCTAAAACAAACAAGTGTTCCGTATGGTTTTTTGTATGGTAAAATGAAATATCTAGTCAATTTTCAAAAAAAAGGTACAGTTAATTAAATATTTTAATTTAAAAGTCAAGAAAAAACACCCGACTGAAAATGTTTTTTTTTTGTTTAAAAAGTAACGATGACGTCAACAATCATACCATCAACTCCATTGCTTTCCAAAGATGTTTCTCCTACGATGACGTCACATCCCAAACTCTTGGCGTTTTTGCGCGCTTTTAAAAAAGGGGATTTTTGTTAATTTTTTTGGCAATCAAAAAATTTCTCGATCGGCCTCAAATTTTGGTTAGTTGCTTGTTTTTGCAAGAAGAATCTATTAAAAAAATCGTGCAACTTCCTCATTATCAGGGTTTGCACAGAAGTTTGAAGGATCTTCAAAAAAGATAAAACTAAAGAGTTTTTGTGAAGTTTTAAATAAATCATAATCTTTATTATCTTTTATAATATTTATATTATAAAATATTATTCCTTTTATAATCTTTATTATAATAATTATTATCTTTTGTAAAGTTATAAAAAATAATATCACTTATTTATATTGTGGATTAAAACCGTCGAATGAAAGTTTGTTCTGTTTACCTGTACCACAAGGGCTTTGCCTTTAAAATTATTGTATTCAATTCCTGTCATTAAACTAATTTGCATAATGTGCTTTGTTAAAACAGTTCACATATTTCAACAAGTAATCTTTTTCTTGCAGGTTCTTAAAAACAGCCCTCATTTTTGTGAGCAAATCAAGAGTTTTTATAATCTGTTGATGAGGAAGCTAAACATAGAGGAGAAAAGAGCCAAATCTTCTGTGCCAACAACACAGGCTTTTATAAAGAGGTGGATATCGTCAAATTCTAGAGAAAGTCTTCCTATTGATCCTGACTGGCTTCTTGGTCATCACAGAAAGAGATCCTTCAAGGATCCCTACACTGCCATATCAGCTCTAATGCAAGTATTAGAGCTAAAACCCAAAGTGCCGTGATGTAGATATTTTTGGAAAAATTGTGTACATAATTTATATTTTTAATATTCATCATCTAATGCATTTTTGATCTGTTTTTCTACATAAAGGAAGTAATTTTTGATAAAAAGAAAAATGGGTGTGCTCCAATCTGGTGGTTAAATGGGCATCGTAATTCCGTCTCTAGACTTGTATTTAACTAAGTAATTTGTGTATTATCTATTTTTGTATTTTATCAATCAGAATTATCTCACGATAGCATGATTTACTTTTTCTACGGCAAATGATGTTTTTAGAAATAAACGGTTTTTATCCAAGACTTAGAATTCTTTCAGTTAAATTATTTTTTTATGCGTGTTCAATTATTCAATTCTAAATTCTTGTTATTAATTCAATTCTAAATATTGAACTATATTAAGCACTTTTAAGTGGCTACCCATATCTGCATATATATACTCATATTTCTATAAAAGTGAAGTAATTACTCCACTGTCCACTCACTAACTTTTTAAGATTGGATGGAATCTCATGTGTATCAAGCCATTAAATGGATTTCAATAGGACAGCCAAAATTGAAAACAAGAATACTTGCATTCGAAAATTCAAACAAATTCTCCTTAGGGGCCATCCATAAATGATGTCACACTTTTTTAACCCCCTCCCCCCCTTTGTCACACTTCCCCCTCCCCCCCCCCCTTCTGTCACATGTCACGCTCTTAAACCAACAATATGTCTAATAGACTAATTTGAAAGTGCCCGGAACCAAGGTTTTTTTTCCCGTTGATTTTCAGCTGCAGGATGTGATATCGGAGCACAATCGGTATTTATTGGCTATGAAACTTCCAACTAGTTCGTCAAAGAAGCTGTGTCGAAAGGTACACCTCACGCCATCCCAATCCCCTCATCAATAAACTAAAACAGGTATCTAATACTGGAAAACTACTAACAACTCATATATTATTTAACTATTTCAAAAGTACTCAACAAGAATATATATTTTTTAAAACTTCTTTGTTCTCTTAGATTACTGTCCTTTTACCTGTGTGTTTGCAGTGAGATAAGACATTTCTCAGTCTTGCCTAAATAAATCACCTTCAAGCTCTCATCAATCTTAAAACTAGTGATGGGCAGGTATCGATACCAAATACTTAAGTACTCGATACCTATATAGGTATCGAGTGTATTCGATACCCACAAAAGTATCGATACTTTATTGACATATTTCGTTTTAAATTTTTCAATGAAGTAATCTTTATAATACCTACTGTAGATCAAACGCAGCCTGTTTCCGTTTTCATTTTGCAACGCTCAAACCTAAAGCCCTGGATCCTCTACCTTAAGTAGCGACATCACGCTCAATTGGCCGCCATTGTGGGGAGAACTCACTACTAGTCTGGATAGTCTTGCTTATCGTCACTAGTAGTGAGTTCTCCCTACAATGGCGGCCGATTGAGCGTGATGTCGCTACTTAAGGTAGAGGATCTAGGGCTTTACTCAAACCCAAGTCGTTATCATCCGCGAGAGAAATTTGACGCGGCTAGGTTTTTCCCCCGCCAAATCCTTCGCCTCTATCCACCTCCAGGCCCGTAGCTACGGGGCTTTTTGATGGATCGCTTTCAGTTTTTTGAATATTAGTTATATGGATAGGCCCTAAATGGATATGCCCTAAAAATTATTATGGATAGGCCCTAAAAAAATTCCCTTCAGGTTCATTTCCCGACATTGAAAAAAGTACTCAATACCTAAAATTATCAATTTTGCCCATCACTACTTAAAACAAATTTCCTGCAAGTCATCATGCTATGGAATTACATTATCAGTATTCTAGAACAGCGTTTCCCAACCTTTTTACCCTCACAGAACCCTTGGGACAATACGGGACCCTTAATAAATATTGTATTATAATATTTTAAGACTAATAACAACAGGGAATATGCTATCATGAGTTTACCTTCTTATACCGTGCTGATGAGTCCTAACAAGGACGAAACCGGTCCACGGTTGGAGGTGACGCTTGAGAGTTGTGAGTTTACACTTATCATGAGTCGTTCATTTTAAAACAAATGCAATCGGTGCATGAAATAAAATATATACCTGCTTGATAAAAAATTTAAATTATTATTAATTACTACCTACAAAAAGCAACTCAACCTAGAAAATGAAACAAATGGTTAGGCTTTTTAAATTTTATGGGGAAAGTTTTTTGCTTGAGGACACTATCCCAGAAAATATTTGGGGATTTTAGTTAAAAAATAGTGTTCCATCTACCTCCTGATTTCAGTGAGATTTCCTTTTTAACCTTTAAAAAGAAAATTATGCCATGTCATAAGCTCTAGGTCAACCCCCAGAAAAAATTTTGAATCGTAGCATGCCAAAAAGTACTAGGGTACTTAACGTGGGGTTGAATGGCATCACCCCATCAGGACCTGTCATTGAGTATTCATATTGCTTGCGGAACCTGTGAGAAAGCTTCGTGGAACCCTGGTTAAAAAACGATGTTCTAGTATACCAGCTGTATATCCCCTCTGCCCGTAAACTGCTTCAGGTGTTCCAAGGTATGTCCCTTTTCTTCATATTTGATAGCTATATCATCTTAATATGTGGAAAATGAATTTGAATGAGGTTTGAGGGAAATTTTTGCCCCTTTTTAGAAAGAAAAAATCAAGATTCCAATGAGGTATTCTCACGTTTTGGGATTAAATTTTAAAACAGTGGATAAAAAACCATGAAGAATGGTGTATCATGTATTTTCGTAGCCTAGTTTCTGATATATAAATTTTTGAAATTTCGTTTTTTGTTTTGGTGCAAAAACACTTTCGAATCACAAATCATGCGCTGTGAGGTCACATCCAATAGGAGCCCGTTTTCTGATCACGTGACTTTTCTGACGTTTTGGCAAAAATAAAATTGAATTTAAATGATTTAAAACGCATTTAGAACTTAAAAATCAGAAATTTGGGAGTTTTAGACCATAATGTATCGAAAAAGTATAAAATCAAGCAAATCCCTCACTCATGCAAATACCTCATTGTCATTTGTTAACAAACAAATATTTTGGCTATACTCGAATGCAACTTAAGTTGAGCCTGACGTCATGGCCACACGGAAGAAAATCTGAGTAAACAGATAGCCTGCTGGGTTGCTAGAAGCTCTTATTGGCTGGCGAGTTGTACTACTACGTGTTACGCCACTTTAAAAAATAATAATACTGAACGTTTTATGCATATTGGGATGAAAAGATGCTTAATATACGTGGATTTAAAAACTTATCATTATTCAAAATTGAAGCTCTAAATTTCATTCAAAATTCAGACACCTTGCGGGGAACTACATTCTTTGGCTGCTCTCGGCATATTTCTACAGGCTCAAGTTAAGTTGCAACTGAGTATAGTGACTGCATAATACCCACCAACATCTTTGGAAATGGGATGAAAACTAGTTTTATAGAGTGAAAGACTATGGATCTATACGTTGATAAAGAATTTCTTGGCGAAAATATTAAGGTCTGATTCTCCATGCTTTTTGATCAAAATTGCGTTCTTGTTTAATCACATTGTTGATCTTGACTTAAAAGTTAAATTGTATAGGAGAGGCACTTTTAACTAATGGTTATACAGGGGTGTCCTTAAAATAACTTCTGGCAACCAACTCGTTCATCGGAATTGAATAAAATTATGCTGAAAGATGTTTTGAGGGATGTGCACGAGAATGATATGATATGGGGTGGAGCAGTTAAACTTTATCAGTTAAGGTCAAAGTTATTTTTTCAGGGATGAGATTGACAAAAAAGAAAAAAGGCTGAAAATCTGCGTGAACGACATTTTCAATATTGTTTTCCAATAAACTTTTTAGGTAGAATTTGCATGTTAGTTAACTTAATATAAAAAAGATTTGAAAAATAGAGCTCCAGGTACTAAAAGGGGGTTTAAAAGTTTTGGAAATTTGATCCTAAAATTCAGGTTTTAGCTTATTAGTCCGAATTTTTCACGGGAGGTTTGAGGAAAAAATCTGAAATATCAGAAAAATTGGAAGAATATCAGGTCTGTATTATTTTTTGATAATTCCCAATCTAGCCCCCTTTTTTATTTTCATAATGATCTCTGAGGTGAATAAACACAAATATCGTGGGATCGGTACCTCTAAGTTGTAAACCCGCCCCTACAAAGGCAAATAGAAAAGGCTAAGGAATCCTTGGATTTTTAGGGCTGGACTAGTGATTGGTTAAGGAAATTTGACCAGTGAATTAGGAAATAACAATGAAGGAACTGTTTAGCTCCGTGAAAGTAACAACTCAACTCTTAATTTCGACAGAAAAAAAAGCACTTAAAAATAAAATTTTAACTCAAAGAAAATTTAAAAAGTTTAAGTGAGGTTGGGGAAGGCTGCCGCCCCCCCCCTGCCCTATCTATAACCAAACTCGTGGGGTAATCAGACACAGTGACAATACAGAAAAGTATATCCAGTCAATAAAAAAACAAACGAGCGCCCGGACGACCTACTCCGAATGGGTCAACTTTCGTCGATAGACACTTCGGACAATGAAAAAAAACTCGTCTGCATCCCTCAAAGCGTCTTCCAGTCCAGCAAAATTTCATTCAATTCTGAGTTGGTTGCTAGATGCCCTTATAAAGTTCAAATTTTAATGGATTATGTAGAAACAATTGAATCGTAAAAAAGTACGAGAACTAAGAAATAACTAGTAATAAAATCTCATTTTGGGGAAATTTAGGACAAAAAAATTGTGTTCTAATTTTATAAATAATGGGTCATAAACATGGGCGGATTTCTTTTGGGGGGGACAAGCTGTCCCTGATGGATTAGGAAACATTTTCCCTTATAAAAATGAAATTTTCTCAAAAAGTTAGGGCTGTTCCCCCTTAAATCTAATTTTTTGCACCTCTAGATTCCTGTTTGAAACTATTTTAAGAGGACTAACTTCTCTATCAACCAATTTTCTTGGCTTTTCATCAAAGTATTTGTTTTATAAAATCTACCCTACAAATTTCATTCATAACACTGATCCAAGACGTGGGTTTTCGGTATTGTAGCATTAAACTCTAAAGGAAAAATTTAATAGATGCCAACCATTTTGGAGGAAAAATCTGCATTTCGATACTAAATTCCAAACTTAATAATGGAGATGTCAAAGAAATTTTGTTAACTGAGTGGTTAAAACCTAATACACAGAAAATTTAAAAGTTAAGCTTAACTTTACTCTGGAATTCTTTTCTATGAATTTCTAAATTTTGTGATTTAATTTCAACAAAAAAATAAAGTTCTTTTAATTAGAACTTTAAAGATTTGATTTGATACCCTTAATGTCGGTCTACTACTATTCGGCGCCAGAAATAAAATGAAAGTAAATAGAACTCTTTCATAATCCTTCTAAAAATTAGAAGAAAAAAATTTTGTTTTGTGCCAAAATGGGCCGTGCCGAATCGTCCCATTCCGCCTTAATGTCCTATAGAGCTTAAAATAACACTAAAAAATAATCAACTGTATTGAAAATGATATAAAAATTTATTTACCAGATGTACAAAGAGTAGATAGAGCAAACAAATGTATCTATATACAACAACACATGAGTAAAGTATGTAAATTTTTACAATGATAATTGTTTTAAGACATTTATGATTGCTTTCGTCAGCTTTTCCAAATTCTTACAGTCTTATCATTTTCGAGCCCACCAGATGCTATGAAATTTTGATTAGGATGGCAATCCACACATAGGGCTACATCTATTGAAATGAAATTGTTTTATATGAGCACTGTTTACATATTTAAAGTTAAGGCTAAGGCATATTTGACTACAAGAAGCTAGAACCATTAAAAATCGATTTAGATGGTTATCAAGATGAGGGGCTATGTAGATTATTCCCATGAGCGGTTGGGGAAAAAAGGATGACACCTGTTTTCCTCCGCTACCGGAATAATCTACTACATCGCCCCTCAAGTACCCTTCCAGGGGTGCAGAATATGTTCGAACGTTGTTCAGGGGAAATTCAAGCAGCTCCGGGGAAATTTTTAACCAAGATAGAAAGAAAAACTAAAAAACCCATCATTAGCTTAAAAACATATTTTGTGCTGTGACTGCATCAGAACCTCCAATTTCAACGAAAATCAGGGGAAAACAGTGTAGTTACGGATGTAGAGTGGGAAAACTACGGATCTGCGCTAAAAAACCTAATATTCTAGGTCAGGGGTCGGCAACCTTTTGAAACGGAAGAGCCAAAAGTTACAAATTACAAAATTTCCCAGTTTTTAAAGAGCCACTAAAATTTTTGTTTCAATGTATAATATGCTTATCATATTTTATTTTAGATTTGGAGGGTGATTTTATAAATTTGTGATTTGTGTGTGTTGAGAAGGTATACCCAACATTTTTTCTGTGGTGTACCTCCTTTTGGGTACTTTTTTACATCAAGTTTTAGATGACTTACATACACATTGAAAATTAATTTTAGTAGACTTAATTTCAAAACTATGTAAACACTGGGAACTCCAAGAAAAATCTGAGGTTTTGGGGCCCTCCCCCAGAAATATTTTGAAAAATTTCCCTTAAAAATAGCGTTTTAGCTCATTTTTAGGCCTTCTGGGATTACACCCTAAGAGCACCTCTCATTATTTAAGTGGAAGAATTTTCAAGGAAAAATAGTATGGTTATAATAAACAGCAAAATTTCAAGGGGGGTGTGGATCCCACTTCAGAAAAATTTTGGAAATTTGTCGCTAAAAATGGTGTTTTAATTAATAATTAGTCAAACTAATTAGTTTTTAGAACCTCAATAACGACCAAATAGAGATCCCCCCTTATAAGTCACAGAATTTTCAAGGAAAATCAGCATATATTCCAAAATTTTAGGAGTGTTAAGGAGTTCTCCCCCAGAATTATATGGAATTCTTATCCTTAAAAGTAGAGTTTTGATTCCGACTCATCTGGAGAACTTATAAATATATTTTCTGATTTTTTAAGTTTTGATTAGTAAATTATTAACTTTTTCGTATGGAACTGGAGAGCCAAAACTTGACATCGAAAGAGCCGCATGCGGCTCACGAGCCGCAGGTTGCCGATCCCTGTTCTAGGTGAATACCTGGATGTTGGATTTTCCTTGCTTTTGGATTGGTATGCAGGAAAAACAATATACCAAGTAGAATGGGTAATTTTCACTATTAATAGCGTTCTTGTTAATCACATGGATGTTCTTGAATTCAATAGGGAGAAATTTACAGGTAGCTCAAATTTGAGAAAAGTAGAAAATTTTTCATATTTTAGGGAAAGGGGCACTTTTTGTTGTGCCAAGATTATAAGTGTGTAAGAAAGACTAAAAAAGAGTATAAAGATCAATTTAAATTTATGGATTATGTGAAAATTATTGAATCTGAAAGAAGTTAAAGAACTGAATAAAGTATTTTTGTAATGAAATTTCATTTTGGGGGAAGTTTTGGAAAAGAATTGTGTTCTGGGGAAATTTTGGATCCTGAAACATTTTCTGCACCCCTGTACCCTTCTATCTCTCCTCCCCTTGATAACCATCTTAATCGCTTTTTAATGGTTCTAACTTCTTGTAGTTGCAAGTGTGGCATGAGCCTAAGTACGAATTTGTGTTCAAGTGGTTAGAACATTACTGTATACTATAATAAAAAACAATTAATCTTACCAGAGTGGCCTTCAAGAACTTGTGTAATATGTTTTGAATTAAGATCCCAAACATATACGTTGTTATCTTCTGAACCAGAAACTATCCACTATTATAAGAAATGCATAGTTTTTAATTGTTTTGAATCCAAGGACAAAAAAGTTTAAAAAAATACATAAATGGTGTTTTCATTTTAGTTGAAAAAAATAACTACAATATTTACCTTTCCTCCAGTAGTAAAATCTGCAAACAGGGAGTATAATCTATTTTCGTGTCCAGTGTACAACTTTACACACTAAGAAAAAGACAAACACAATTTAAAACTGAAACCATCAAAATTGAATTGCAATTTTCATGATTGATAAGTATTTTACTTGAAAAAAAACTGATGCTTTGATATTGTGAAGTAAATTTTTTACTAAAACTGATTAAATAAAATTTACAGTAATTTAACACTTTTTTGAAAGACAGTTGCCACCCCAGTTATTTTATAATACCCAATAAGTAATTTAATTTGATATTTGCCTCATTTCGGTGTTTAGAATTTATTGCAATTTTGATATTTTGTTGGTTTCTTTCTATACTTATTCCTTTGAAAAGTGACGAATGACACCAGACAAGTAAAACCCCAGTTTAAAAAATGACATATGGGTAACATCTGGCCTTCTAAACATTTAAAATATTGCCTCAAAATATAATAAACATTTTTCATAAATTATTTTCCCATTCACAAATCATCTGTTGCCTGCAAATTCATTAATATTCTGGAGTAGCCAGAAACTTTTCAAAGGTTGCCCTGGCAACCCCTGGCTTTAAAAAAAATCAGGTGTGAGTGTTTTTAGCTTAAGTACATATAACAAAAAATTAAATCATACCAACCTTTCCTTTAACAAAATCCCAAAGTTTTAAGGTGCTAAAAAAGAACAATAAATGCTTCAGAGTAGCAGTTTACAACACAAGTAAAATTATCATTCAAACAATTCGTGCAAATTCTATTTCACATGCAACAGATTTAATTAATTGAGTTCTAAATTTTGCTCCACCAAGAAGCATTTGATACCACAATGGTAAATATATTGCTATAAACTTCATTCTTATTGGTCTGATCTCCTCTTAATCTAATTAATCATTCTCATTGGATCAAAAAAATCTTAATTACTCTCGAGTTCAGGCTATCAAAATCTATTACAGAAAGAAGAAAAAAATATAAATCAATAAAATAACCTGACTAGCTCATTTAATTTTTATAATTATTTTTTTAATATAAAATTCTAAAGAAATTGTTTAAATACAAGACATTAGTTCTCATGCTATAGTAAATTTAATAAGGCTTTACCTATCTAAAGTAGCAGCTAGGATGTATCTACCATTTCGTGAAAATTTGGCATATGATATAGAAGAACCTTCGTCTGAAAAAAAATAGTAGTGTTAAATTTTCTATACGACTAATCGTGAATGATTAATAGTTAAAAGTAAGAATTTTCAAAAATTCTTTTATTTGTATTTTAAATTCTAATAAAATTCATATGGCACTATCATTTAATAAATCTGAATTATAGTGTAGCTATAATGTAGTTTTTTTAGGGGGGTCAGTGTAGAATCACAATATCGCTCATTAATTTAATAAACATAAAACAGAATGGCAAAAGCTTTGATAACAACATGCTTCAATGGAGTGAGAAATACACATCCAAGTTGTCAATACTATTAAATATAAACTTTTTTCAAAGATAAGATTAACCCTTGTTAAGAGAGAGATAGTTTTAATAATAAAAAGTTAAGTCCCCCTACTCACCTATACTATGAACTATTTCCTCAGTACGAGCATCATACACATGACTGAAAATATATTCAATCAAATCAGTAATGAACAAAATTTAAGTCTGCAAGTAATGACAAAATGTACTCGAAAATAAGAAAAGAAATTAAGTAGATCACAAGGAACAACAATATAACCCAGAGTTCTAAAAGGAGTTAATAAAGCATCTTCATAAAGCTTTTATGAAGATGACAGTTGAATGAAGATGCTAACTGTATTTTATTAACTGCAAGCAAAGTATACATTTTTCAAAATCAAGTAAGGTTTAGCATGAGTTTCATTATTTGTTCACCCACACAACAGATAGGATTTTATAGTTGGTGGTTGTGTGCCACTCAAAATGAGTTTGCAACAACGGGAGTTTCAATTACTGTGCAATATGATTCTGAAAATGGTTTATTACAATTTTCAAGAATGGGGGAATAGATTAGGGGAGATAAATCTTTTAATTTTACAGGATTTTAAATAGACCCAGTCATAAGCCAAAATATGCAGAGCTCTTTAAATCGGCATTTTTTCCCAACCGCACCATTGTTAGGAGGGTTTCCATATTTTTTCGATGATTTCCGTAATCTGTAGTATGAAAACAATCATAGATACTACGAAGACTCTGTATAAATAAGGATTTTAATCCTTTTTATCCTAGACTGTCATTTAATATTAATTGAAAGTGGAGATACATTTTTTTAGATACAAAGTTAAAATACTTGTTACTAGGAATTTGATTAAACTTTCAAAGAATTAAGTTATTTGATGCCCCACACATGCATATCATTCAATTAGCTTTAAAAATGAATTGAATGGTTAGCATTTCCTACAGAGCACATTGGTATTTTCACACAAATCCTTTTTTTGAAAGAGGAATATAGCAAAAAGATGCATGAGAAACTCACCAAAATCCATCATTGCTACTTGTCAACATATAATTCCCATTTACATCAAAATCAACCTAAAACATAAAATTAAATTAAAAAATAAAGAATTAAAAAAATTTAAATAACAATAATTTAAGTTTAAAAATTTGGTACTGTGAGACCAAGGTGCAGAAAAAGTGTTTACTTGACAACATTTCCCCAATCCAATTAAAAATTTCCTCCAAATTTTACAAACTGTTTAAAGCTTACATAATTTTTGCATCATTATAGGAACAAAAATATTTTGCAATAGGCCACGTCGTATCTTAAAAATACTTTAAACTTATGTTTCAGTTTAAAAGTAAAATAATTCATACATATAAGTTCAAACCTAATTGTCTTGATTAATAGTTTTTTAACAAATAAGTTTTAATAAAAATACATTTATTAATATTTCCTCTGATGCATAATAAATCATTGAGAAACTGAAATCTTACAATGTTTTTGTGGGTTTTACTATTCCTTTTTGCCAAAAGATATTCTACTAAAAACTTGAAAATCTGAAGAAATTTAAAAACCTTTATACAAACTTTAAAAAAAATTCCCTGATTATTCTCCCCTATATATTTGGTTTTTAGGTCTGAACCACCCTGAATATTTTAATTCCACAAAATTTCTGCATCCCTGCTGTGATACAACCAGTAGGTACAACTCATCATGATGCATCATTAGCATGGGTGTAGCCAGGGTTCCACTTGGGGGGGCAAGCAGGGTCGACTTTTTTTATGTTTGTGGAGAACAATTTTAAAGCCCCATGAAAGAGGGCTGTAGCCACAGTATTGTTTTGAGAGGGGTTTTCGACCTTTAATGAAATTAATGTAAAAGTTTTTGTGGGTAGCGTGGAAACAATGAGATCCATATTAATAGGTTTATTGTAGTTTTTCAACAGTTTTTAGGTAGAATTTGCATCCAAGAAAAATTTATATAAGAAAGGATTTTAGTAATAAAGGTTTAAGGGGGTCAGGAGGTTCTCCCCCCGAAAAATTTTGGAAATTCGTCCGAGAACATGGTTTTAAACTGTTTTTTAGTACACATAAACCCAAATTTGAACAAACATTTTTAGGTATAATTTTGATTTTAATGAACTTATATCAGGGTTGGAAAAAACCATGTTTTTTATAAATAAAAAACATGTTTTAAACGTGTTTCTTTTGTTTAAAACGTTCCATTTGTTTTTTTTACCCTCGACATAGAAATGATAAAAAAATCCATGATTTTTAAAAATTTAAATTTTACTTTTCAACTCGAAATCAAATTAATAAAGCTATACTTTTAAACACACCACAAACAGTTCGTTCTTTTAAATGATTTTTGTAAGTTTTCTTCACAGCATTTTGCTCTTTATCAAGCATGGTACTGTCTATAACATGGCGGTTTGTACCCAAGCCTTATACTTGGCACCATCTTTTTAGGATCTGGGTGATCCATACATGAAAATAGTGAGTTTGTTGCCTAATTAAAGAGAGCAACATGCTAAAAACTACATGTGTTTTAAACAATGTTTTTTTGCTTTGTTTTAAACATGTTTAAAACAAACCTAAGAACAGGGTTTCAAACACGTAAACCCGAATTTGGACATACATTTTTTGGGTAGAATTTCGATTTTAATGAACTTTTTACAAAAAAATGTGAATAATAAAGGTTTTAACACTAAAGGGAGGCCTAGAGACCCTCCTCCAGAAAAATTTTGAAAATTTGACCCTAAAAAACAGTTTTAACTAAAAGTTAATCACTCAGGACTTATAAGGAGGACAGCTGCCCCTCCCTGCCCCCTGGCTACGCCCATGATCATTAGCAATTACTTACAGCTGTAACACGATCTCCGTGATGTTTGAACGTCTTCATGCATTTCCCAGTGGGTGTGTTCCATAATCTCGCACATTCATCATCCTACATAACAGAAAATATGAGTAAAAAACTGAAATTTTCAAAACTGAACACTTTTCAGTTAAAGGGCACCGTTCAAAAATCAGATATATGCAGATATTTCAAGAACACAGGGTTGTTTTAATTTTTAAAATAAAGATCCTTTGTTATATGCCTAAGTCCACAGAGTAAAGAGCTAACAGATTCCAAATGGCAGTTTTCTTCTTTAGGTACTTAATTTAATTCAAGCTTGCAGATTATAATTAATTTCACTAGCAGCCAATCAAGGACGATGAAATGCGAAAGTGATTCCTGATTGAATATGAAACTTCTATCAAGCGGCATTTTAATTTCATCAGTGCGTTTCTTTTCCCTCCACTTCCGATTTGGATTTGAGTGACAGCATCAGTGGGCGAATGACAGAGACGTAGCAGGAGTGACGTGGAACTAAAAGAGGCGGTCTGAAGTACCCGAAGTGTCTATGGGAAAACCCATGTTAAAAAAGTTGCCATTAGCGTCTATGGAGATGAATCCTCTGTAAAGCTCTATACTCTGTGCCTAAGTCAATGCCAATACATAGAAATTCGAAATGAACTGAGTTGTTTAATTAGGAAATATGCACAGAGTAAAACAGTGCCTTGACTAACAGTGGGGAAGTTAGGATAAATAGAAAAGGCATGCATGCTGAAATATTGTAAAAACTGTTACAAAACTACACTGTTCTCTCTCTCTATAAAAAAAAAAGCTTTTGAAACCAAAATTTTAATGTATATCATTCTTGATCACATATCTATATGTAGTAGTGAAATTATAAAGGATAAGGTTAAAAAGAAAAAGGAAGAGATTCAACTGCACCTTTATCTTAAATGCACTACAAAACAGGATGGATAAATTACACTGGGGAACAGCAATTTCGTTGTCTCAGAACTGTGACTTGTTTTTGAATCACTTTTAGCCCCTGAATCCAAAAGTAACTGTAGTTTTTCTCTGTCACATCAACTTTTTAAGATACAGGGTACCCCAAAATGTGCATAAAAATGAAAATAAATGACTTTGAATTCGATTTTCAGGGTCAAAAACCATTACTTTAGTCTTTAAATTACACCCGAGAGAACAAGAATAGTTGAAGTTTCTAAAAAATGAAAATCTGTGGTGAATGGATAGGTTTAAGGGGTTATTACCCCCCTAAAAACTCAAAAAAATTGCTAAAAATGATAGAGGTTATTTTACGCTATTTTTTACGGAATTCCTTTTCAAAATGTCCTAACCCATCCCCAAAGTTAATGAAAATAGGCAGCAATAATTTTTACTAAAAGCGGTTCAGGCGTTAGCCCTCCGAAGGGTTCGGGGAAGACTGGAGCTTCGGGGACACTAACACCTCAACTGCTTTTAGTAAAAATCATTGTAGCCTATTTTCATTAAATTTGGGTCCTAGGGGAAGGGTTAAGACCTTTTAAAGAGGAATGGCGTAAAAAAATAAGAGAAAAATAGCGTAAAATAGCCTATATTATTTTAACTTTTTTTTCATTTTATGGTTTTTCTCTTATTTTTTACGCAATTCCTCTTTAAAATGTCCTAACTTCCTTTTAAATGTCCTTTAACATCCCCTAGGACCCATATTTAATGAAAATAGTCTGCAATGATTTCTAGTAACAGCGGTTGAGGTGTTAGCGTCCCCAAGCGCCAGAGAGTCTTCCCCGAACCCTTCACAGGTGCTTCGGGGGCGCTAACGCCTCAACTGCTGTTAGTAAAAATCATTGCTGCCTATTTTCATTAAATTTGGGTCCTTGGGGATGGGTTAGGACATTTTGAAAAGGAATTGCGCAAAAATAAGGGTATGAAATTGCGTAAAATAAGCTCTATCATTTTTAGCGATTTCTTTGCGTTTTTAGGGGGGTAATAACCCCTTAAACCTATCTATTCACCACAAATTTTCATAGTTTAGAAACTTTAAATATTCTTGTCCTCTCGGGTGTAATTTAAAGACTTAAGTAATGGTTTTTGACCCTGAAAATCAAATTCAAAGTAATTTATTTTGCTCTTCATGCACATTTTGGGGGTACCCTGTATCTTAAAAAGTTGACGTGGTAGAAGAAAACTAAAAACAGTTTTGTAATCAGTGTGCCCATTGAACTCTAAAACAGCAAAAAATTGAACTCAACAGAAATTATGTAAAAAATTGTTTCCCAATGTTATCATAGAAGGTGGTAAAAACTTTAGCATTTCTTTTAGTGGAATTTTACTAATTTAGAAAATTTTTAACAGTACGCTCCTTTAAATAAGAAATTTTTGAGAATCTTGACCTAAATTTTTGTCAATATAATGAACCATCATGAAGTTTTAATCAGTTTTAGTACCACTATCCTAAGGCAAAACATTAGCTAGTGTAATACCTAAAAACATAACTTACCGAACCAGATAAAATGAAATCAGATGTTGGACTAAACTTGGCACAAAACACTACATGTTCATGCCCTTTCATAGTTTTTAAGCATTTTGCCTAAAAGGTTAAAAAAAAATATTATTATTAGTTTCAAAAAATACTATATACAAACCAGGGTGGAAGGAAAATTACAAGTTTTAAAAATTTATTTATTTGTAAATCAACATTAAGAATTGGTAGGGTTAAGTAGGTTAAATGATTTATTGTTTAAACATTTAAAGGTTATGGTTTGATTTTAATCACCATTGTATAATTAATAAAATACCATTTCCCAAAGATATACTAAAAAACATTTTAGCCAATGCCTAAACAAAAAGAAATCCTCATGAAATTTTTTCGAAAATATTTGTAGATAAATTAAATCTATTAACAGCAAAAACAAACAGAAGTTAAGCATCTGCTGTTTTAACTTTTCATCAGTCTGTTAGCTTTTAAGTTAGAATCCAAAGATAACGCTACTTACTTTACTAGTATCCCAAATTTTTAAGGTTTTGTCATCTGATGCACTCACTAAAAGTTGATTGTTGTGTGACCAGGCTATGTCAGATATGCCCTATTAAGAAAAAAGAACTGAAACCTTGAGGAAATGTTTTAAAAATTTAATGACTAATAATATTCCATTCTCCAAAATTAGTTTTAAAAAATAAACACAAAATTGTAGATATACTACACGGGACGCTAACTTCTAACAAAATAGGAATTTGAGAATCAAATGCACTTTTAAAATGAATTTTAATTGAATTTAAATTACTTTTTTGTGTCCAATTAGAGTATCTTCTAGGCTTCCATCATATGAGGACCAAATTTTTATTTGTTTATCATAGGCTGTAAGATAAAATAAAATTTAAAAGCAAAAAAAATCTCTAAATAAATTCTTTTTAAAGCAAAATGGGTTCTTATGTATTATCCCATTGACCATCAGTTTCAGAGCATAGTTAATGGTATTTGGGTATTCATTTTCTTTTTAGCTGCACAATGAGGTTGTTGCATGATTTATTTATATTTTTTTAATCGATTCCACTACTCGACAAAAAATAGGGTCAAAATGCTTCCGACACAAATCAGGCAGATTCTTATATAAAATAACCCCCTGAATCCGAATTCGACCCCCGTTTTTCTCCATCACGTCCAGATTTTCGGGGAACAGCCCCTCCCCCTTTTTGCATTTTTCGATTACTTAATGGCTTTGAATTCGACTTTTCAGGGGCAAAAACTATTACTTTAGCCCAGGGGTGGCCAACCCAAATGTTGTTGAGGGCCACTTTGGAAAACCACAAAACTCTCGCGGGCCGCATATAAAATTTTAGGATATTAGGTGCACAGAATGACAGTGAAGTAAATTGAATAAATTAGGTATATAAATTAGGGAGTTTCTTAGATCCTTTGCTTAGTTTGTCAGATTCCTAAATAAAATATTATTTAAATTTTACCTTAACTGTAGTATATCCATAGGAACTAAACAGGTGCCGTTAAAAACACTCGAAATTAAGGAGCCTGTAGCGCTTATAGAAATTTATTTCGGGAGGACCCAAATTTTCTCTAAAAATTGCAGCTAGAATTTTTGCATCGGAAAAAAGTACATCCAAATCTTCCTCTCATGCCCCCATGCATATTTAATTGGTTCAATGCATAAATTAAAATATATTTTTAGGATTTGCACCTGGACTGAACTAATATCCTAAAAAAAGTTGTGAACAATAGAGTTTCTAGTACTAAAAGGGGATCTGGGGGTCCTCCACCAGAAAAATTTTTGGAATTATTACTCTAATTAACAGACTTAAACGTGTTTTGGTACCCTTTGTCCGAATTTGGGGGGTCTTAACTTACCCTAAAACTTTAACTTTTGACTAAAAAAATTCTTGCGGACCACAAAATTATTTCAAAACGGGCCGCTGGTTGGTAAAGCCTGATCTAAGAGATATATGGGGGGTCGGGGGTTCTCCCCCGAAAAAATTTTGAATTTTAGTGTGCTAAAAGTGTTTTAAAGCTACTTTTTGGAGAGTTTTCAGAGCTTTGCAGGCTGCTCAAAATGACCCGGAGGGCCGCATGCGGCCCGCGGGTTGGCCATGCCTGCTTTAGCCTTTAAATTACACCCGAGGGAAGAAGAAAGGTTAAAGCTTCTAAAATATACAAATTTGTAGCAAATGGATATGTTTAAGGGATCGTTACAAATTATAGAGATCGTTTTTGGCTATTTTTTCCTCTAATTTTTTACGCAATTCATCATTAAAGGGTCCTAACCCTTCTCCAAGGACCCGAATTAAATGAATATATGCAGCAGGGATTTTTGCTAAAAGCGGTTGAGGCGTTAGTGCCCACGAAGCACTCGCGGAAGAGACTCTCTGAATCGCGCCGCCGCTCGTGAACTCAGGAATTAATATTCATAATTTGAAAAGCTCAAAAATGACATTCTTATATTTCAGGTCTATCCTGAGGGAAATTGTTCAGTTCGGTAAAAACTGGCCATTTTTTGGGGATGGGGATTCCATGTTTCAAGCTGTTAATAGATATGTGGGCAGTTGATAACAATTGGGGGTGTTACATTAAAAATTGAGGGTGATGGGGGAAACGGGTGTCATAATTGCGTTTAGGAGGTCATTTTACACAAGAATCGATAGAAATTCAGTCAGTAACAGTTGGAATTTTTTTTGTATAGCAGTTTAACCCTTAAGTATGGCATCGAACCCTTCCGTGGGTGCTTTGGGGGCACTAACACCTCAACCGCTTTTTGTAAAAATCTTTGCTGCATATATTCATTAAATTTGGGTCCTTGGGGAAGGGTTAGGACGCTTTAATGATGAATTGCGTAAAAAATTAGAGGAAAAAAATAGCCAAAAACGATCTCTATACTTTTTAACTTTTTTTTTGCATTTTTAGGGGGGTAATAACCCCTTAAACATATCCATTTGCTACAAATTTGTATATTTTAGAAGCTTTAACCTTTCTTGTTCCCTCGGGTGTAATTTAAAGGCTAAAGTAATAGTTTTTGCCCCTGAAAATCGAATTCAAAGTAAAAATGCAAAAAGGGGGAGGGGCTGTTCCCCGAAAATGTGGACGTGATGGAGAAAAACTGGGGTCGAATTCGGATTCAGGGGGTCATTTTATATAAGAATCTGCTTGATTTGTGTCAGAAGCATTTTGACCCTATTTTTTGTCGAGTAGTGTTCTTCATGCAAAAATAACAACTACCCAAAATTTGAGGCCGATCAAGAAATTTTTTGATTGCAAAAAAATTTGACAAAAATCCCCTTTTTCAAAGCACGCAAAAACGCTAAGAGTTTGGGATGTGATGTCATCATACAGTGACCATTGTTGGAAAAAAGCAGAGTTGATGGTATTATTGTTGACGTCATCGTACAGTGTTTTCACCTAAGAGTTTTCAGTCGCGTGTTTTTTTCTCGATTTTTAAATTAAAATATTTAATTAATTGTACATTTTTTAGAAAAATTGACTAGATCTTTCATTTTACCATGCAAAAAACCCTATGTAACACTTGAATGTTTATGAAAATCTGACACATGCAACTTCCTTAGGTTAATACAGAAGTACCAAAAAATGAATTATTGAATCCATCCAGTTAAAAAATAGCCAAAATATTTTAAATACCAATTTTTTCAATCACATTAGATCTTAAATGTCAACAGCTGTATTCACCTGACTGGCAGTCAAATCTAATTGGTAGCTTAAGGAGGAAAACAAGCTTTATGCCAATCATAGCTGTGGTAAAAGTTTTATTACATACTAGGTAAGATTCGGTTCTTCACAATTAATGGCTTTTAGCTATGCATATTTGTTTTCAGTAGCATGGTTGACGTGATAATACAGAAGTAACAAAGATTTTCAACAATACCTACAGCTTAAAAAGGTAATTTTATATTAAAAACATAAGTTATTACTTACAACAACTTGCCAGAAAATCCCCAGATGGACTAAACTTGACTGAAGATATAGCACTTCTATGGCCTTTAATGGTGTGGTGCAAAGTATATTTGGGATCCTGAAACATAATACTATCAGATAACGGTACTTTTACAAACAGATAATTGGATATCCTGGTAAAAAATGAAACTATTTATTAAAGGACAGACTGGCTTGGTTGGGTCACATTGAAAGATCGTATGACAGAAATAGAGTTAAAAGGACATTAAATTCGAAGCCAATGGGCAATAGACCTAGAGCAGGGGTCGGCAACCTTTTGAAACAGAAGAGCCAAAAGTCACAAAATACAAAATTTCCCAGTTTTTAAAGAGCCACTGATTTTTTTGTTTCAATTTTATAGTATTTGCTATATATTTGATCTTAAATTGGGAGGGTGATTTTAGTTGGAGAGGTTGACTCAACATTTGTTTGAGGTACCTCCTTTAGGGTACTTTTTTTACATAAAGTTTTAGATGACTTACATACACTTAGTAAATTAATTTTAGTGAACTTCATTTCAAATTCAACTAAATTCCTAGAGAAATTAGAGGGTAAAAAATTTTGGAAATTTTCCCTTCAAAATAGTGTTGTAGCTCATTTTAGGCCTTTTTGGATTGCATCCTAAGAGCACCTCGCATTTTTTAAGTGGCAGAATTTTCAAGGAAAAATAGTATATACTCTGTCTCACCTTATGTTCCGTCCAATATTTGCGGCTTCCGTTGGCAGCCCCTCCCGCATTGGAGTCGTGACGTCAGTGAGACTACATTTTTCAGTTGTGCTTCCGAATTCGCGAGAGAAAGACATCAGTCAGGGAATGGGTTGTTTATTTTAATGATCGCGGTAACGGTCACCACTCCAGTGCGGGGTAATGTTTCCTTGTAATTTTAAGTGTCTTTTTTATGTGTAATAAATGTGTTTGTTGTCAACAATAGTGTTATTAAGGCGTGAATCCTACCCACAAACAACGATTATGTTTGTGACTATAACAAATAGACTCATGAACAAAACTATTTGAATGTAAATTGTTAAATATATTTTTATAGTTAAGATTAACTATGTTCTCTAAGGTCTAATTGGTTTTCAATAGCTGTAAATCCATATTTAGCTATTCCAGCTTAGCATCTAGCTATTATAGCTAAATCCAGCTGTTCCATATTACCCTCCATTTGTAACTTTTTCTTAAAGTACATTTTTGATTTAAAAAATAAATGCTGATTTATTGGACCATTGGCCCTTCATGGTCATTAGTTATAGCATGTACTTTCTTAAAATGATTCGGTGTATTTTTATTAAAAACCAATAGAGTTATTCTTAAATATATAAAGGGTGTTCCATAATACCCCCTCTCCTCTACATAATAGCCAAAAAAAAATTAGGGGCTCCTTAAAAACTGGGAAATTTCGTAAACTGTTACTTTTGGCTCTTCCCTTTCAAAAGGTTGCCAACCCCTGTCTTAGACCAATGAAAATAACCAACTGAGAAAAAAAGGCGTGTAATAGAATTGCCTGGAATAAAATAGTACAGCAGGCGAAGGCCCATCAAGGGCAACCAAAAAAGAAGAACGGTACTCATGGTTCCCACTCTTTGAAAACATTGAAAATCAAGGACTTTCAAGTACTTTTCAAGGACCTTGACAAAATTTTTCAAGGACCTTTTTCGCAGACATTTAAAAATTAGTCGTATTTCGAACGATATGGGAAGTCGCTCTTCACTGTCAGTTTGTACAACTGGCTTCAAGTTATGTTCATAAGAGTAGTTTTAAAGAAAATTTCTAGAAAAAAAACAAAGAAAGATCTGAAAAAATTAAGTTTGATTAGTGGCCGAGTGAAAATTCAAGGACTTTCTAGGACCTAGAACGTTTTCAAGGACTTTCAAGTACCTAAATTTAGCCTTAAAAAATTCAAGGACTTTCAAGGACCGTGGGAACCCTGGTACTTTTCTGTTAGACGGGCGCAAGCGAAAAATCGCCAAACAATGTAGAATTCCGCCTAATTTCTTACAACTGTCATTGACTTCGCATGGCAACTTGGCACACCTTTAGTTCACAATTGGCAAAATTTGCGCCTGGCTAACGGAAAAGTACCCAATTTAATAAGACTGGCAGATTGAAATATATCATTAATGGTGAATTCCAACGTAACGGATGTTACATTCATACGAAAATTCGATGTTTAAACAATTTTTAAGGGCATAAAAACATCTCATAATAATGATTATATATTTTTTTCTAGTAAAACTAGTTCTGAATAAAAGATATACATGTTTGAAAATTTATTTCCGGGGGTTTGAAGTGGGGGGGAAATTATTGTTTTTTGTAACGGATGTTACATCAAATGGAAGCCCTTTTACACTTTAGTGTCATCAGTTTAAAAAGTCTGTGAATCTATAAGGCATTTTAGTTTTTAAAAAATTTAAATAACATTACTAGACATGTACGCAATATATCACAGCATTGACTAAAAAATTCAGTCATTTTTTGTATTTTTAAAAAAATTCTAAACTTTCGTAACGGACGTTACATGGTGTAACAGACGTTACGTCGTACGAAATGCATACCATTTAGGCCTTGAATATTTAAGTCAAAGTTGAAGAGGATGATCATAACTTCATAAGAACCACTCATGTACTCCAAGATTATCAATTGGGGTTATTACGATATCGGCCAATATCGTAAATACCGATAAATCTCGTACATTGTGTAGCACTTTAAATTACTAAAAAACAACGTTAAAAACATTCAAAATAACATTATTTTGAACGAATAATCCTGTTAAAATTAAATTTGATGTAGTTTATTAATTAAACAACGCTGCAATATCGGCCAATATCGCAAATACCGATAAATATCATAAATTGTCCAGAGCTTTAAATTAGTAAAAAACAAGGTTAAAGACATACAAAGTAATATTATTTTGAATGAATAAACCTGTTAAAATTAAATTTGGTGTAGTTTATTAATTGAAAAACGCTGCGATATCGGCCAATATCGCAAATACTGATAAATATCATACACTGTCCAGATCTTTGAATTAGAAAAAAAACAAGGTTAAAGACAAACAAAGCAATATTATTTTGAATGAATAAACCTGTTAAAATTAAATTTCATGCATTTTATTAATTAAACAATGTTGCGATAACGGCCAATATCGCAAATATAAAAAATATCATACATAGTCAAGAGCTTTAAATTTAGTAAAAAAATGGGTTAAAAACATACAAAAATTATTTTGAATGATTAAACCTGTTAAAATCTACGATATTGGCCAATATCGCAAATACCGATAAATATTATGCATTGGGTAGCACTTTAAATTACTAAAAAATAAGGTTAAAAGCCCTCAAAATGAATTTATGAATGAATGAACAAACTTATTAAAATTTAAATAATTTATTAATTTACCAATGCTACGATATTAGCCAATACCTGTAAATATCGTGCAATGAGTGGCTTTTCAAATAAAAAAAGAACAATTTTAAAAATAATCAAAATAATATTATTTTACCTACCCTTTTAAATTAAGTAAAATGTGTCTGAGAAGCAGTATTGGCCAGCCAAAACAAAAATTAAGCTATATTGACTGATATTTCTAAGTACATTTTAATAACGGCCAACACTGATAATATTATATTAGTCATGCTGCTTGGAAATAAGGCTAATTAATGATGGGTAAAGTAATGATCATTACTTTCACAATAAAACTTTAAGTACCTAGAAATTAAGTTATAATGATAAATTAAATCTTAAGTGCATTGTTAAAAAATTCACTACGGCAACCATTTTAAAATTGAAAGTGCATTATAATGAAGTTAAAATTGTAACTAAAATGAATTTAACGGTTTTTAATTTATTAGCATCCTAAATATCTGATCTTTTAATTTTTATTTGTGAAAAAAAGGCTAAAATAAAATTGCTGAGAAAAATTGTTATACACCTTGGATCTCAAGATACCTTTACTGAAAGTTAGTATTTTAATTCTAATTTGCTGGAAAAGTTTTATTAATGTTTAATTTAATTAAATATTGTTTTTGCCCTTAAAAGGGGGATTGCCCCTTCCCCATGATAGTTGACATGGTGCCCTAAATGCCTCTGTTTTGCAAATATAGATTGGAAATTCTTGGTTGACACATAGTAAGATAAAATATAAAATTCATGACATAATTAATTTTTAATTAAAATTTATTACTTTCAATTAATTATATATTTGATAAATTAAAATAAATTAATTTATTAATAGTATGTTCCTTAATAAGCTTTTATTATGCCAAGTTATATGTGTAACAGACGTTACATTGACATTGTAACGTCCGTTACGACAGGCACATGTAACGTCTGTTACACCTGTATTTACAGATTATATAATTTTTTTTCACAAATTTTGATGTTATTAGTTCTTTTACCTTAAAATTAAAGTAGAAAGTGGGAATAAAAGTTTAAAAAAACATTTTTCACAATGTGAGACAAACTTTAGTAAAATTTGTAACAGACGTTACATGCTCAACCTGGTACGACAAATAGACCCCCAGCTAGGCAGTTTTTGATTAAATCACTTGTAAACACACATTTATTTTATATTTAGATATCTAATATCAATAATAAACTTCTGTGGAACAACTTTGATGGCATAATTTACAGATGTAATAAGGTAAAAAGTCGGTTATTTCAGCAGCAACAAAACTTTTACAATACATGCTTTTTGATGACTTCCTCTACAAAATAGAGCTAATATTTGTAAAAACCAATGTTTGTTTCTAATTCTATAGACTTTAAGCTTTCCAATGATGTGTAACACTTGGGGTTTTGATAAAGTTTATTTTTTTCCACCCGGGTGACTAGTTAGCTGGAATTCACCTAATACTAAGTCATCCTGGGTTTGACATCTGTTTAGAAGAAATTGGGGTTCGTTTAGAGGTTTATCTAGAAGGAAAAGCCCAATTTCTAAAAATGGAATCTTCACAATAGGTAAAAGTGGTTGGACTTTAAATGATTGACTTACTAGGTAAAGCACCTTCATAAATTCAAATTCAGGGTTTTCTCAAATTCAGTATTTTTGGACTTTTGCCATTTTCCTCCAGAGCATCTCATATGCAGTTACAATTTGTGTGTAATGCATTGGTGTTTCATCTGCACCAGTGTTAGGGGGGTTCTGTAATTTTTCCAATGATTTCCGTAGTATGAAAACAACTGTAGATATTATAATAGATCCATAGTACTTGGAGTCTCAGCAATAGGATGTTGACGCTATTCTTAAAGTTATAAGGTACTTTACTAGTAGGAGGGATGTATTTGACATTGGTTCCACAGATGTATGTAAATATCATCTTAGAGAAATTAATTATAAATATGATAGGTAAATAATATGGCAAAATGGTATCAAAGCTAAGGATAACTTTCATTAGATATTAGATGTACGATTTTTGTTCTCAAATAACCGAATTTTGATTTGCATTTTTCTGTTTGCACCATGCATGTTATGACATGCAGCAACATGCACCCAGCCCTTTTGCTTAATACGACCTGATATGTACTTCATAAACATCTACAGTACATCAAAATGTGAATAATAAATAGACATCAAAAATAATTACATACAAAATAGTCCAAATAAGACGGTATAAACTTTTTTTACTATAAATGCAACTTGAACCGGCTAGAACAGAAAGCAACACACGAGGTGGTTACTGTTTGCAAACCAGAATGAAATTGTAAATATTTACCATATGATCTATCATTCAGAGTTCCTCAAGACTTTTACGATTATATATTCAAAAACTCGCATTCAATAAATAATATTTCAGGCCCACGTTAAAATCTGAAAGAGCAACTTTTGTTTACGTTACAACTTTCACTTCATTTCAGTTCTCCTATTCCCAAATATTGCCCAAATATGTGAGAGAAATGCTTCTTCTTGGATCAGTGGTTCTGAATAAAATTATGTTTCAGATTGAAAACAGCTTTTCTCTTTTCTAAAATATTAAAATTATATTTAAAGTCCATCAAGAGTCAAATGTTGATATAAGTTTGCGAAACGCATTCCATATGATAGCGAGATTCCAAAACCTTTTGAACTTTGAACATTCCTGACCCTCATTCGGCAACCAGGCCAGTTTGGGTGTTTGGGTTTGTTTATATTTTTATCTTACCTTACAGGGTTGCCAGTTTGGCTTTTTTAAGGCCAAATTCGAGAAATTTGGCTTTTTTTAGAACCGTTTGGCTTGGAAAAATGTGTTTGGCTTTTTGGCCTTTTCACTAAGGGGTCCTATTAAAGTTCACAATATTGAAAAAAAATTGCTAAAAATACTATTCAAAAAGCATTTGGTTTTCGTAAATTTCTCCGGAATTGAATTGAGCAATGTAGAGCTTAGAGTTCACGAAATTTCCTGTGTTGTTCTAAAAATCCTGGATGACGTAAAAATCCCCATTGAAACCCGAAATTCTTAAAAAAACTTTGCCATAACAATTACAGTTACTATAAAAAAAATTCTAAAAAAAAGTTAATACTAATATATTCGAATTTAAAAGCTTTCTTTGGACTTGTGTTTTTTCGTTGAATTCTGAACCCTTTTTAAAGTCCATTACTGCCGATTTTTACCAAAATTGAATAGGATGTAGATGGCAGGGTATATTTTAAGACTTTAAAGTCGAAAACTCGATATCGCTTTTAGATTTTGGTAGAAATCGCAATTTTAGTGCAACTTACGCACGGGTCCAGGGACCCTAATTTTCGTCCTAAATTCACGAAATTCCAGATTCTGAGAGCTTATTGAAATGTATAATGAAAGGTCAAAAGTTACCCACCCGATGATAATTAATTTAATTGATTTTTGAGCGATTCTCTACCACACCACTGAATTGCACTTTGGAAACTGTGGTGGGAAAAAGTTTAGATCAGATCAGAAATCTTTACGTTCACAAAATTAATATTGTGTAAAATTTAAGTTATAACGTAGTACTTTTTTCTGTGATTCTTTCTCGAATTTCAAAATTTTTACAATTTATACTTTAGTATAAATTTTATTTTAAAAACATTAAATGGAATTTAGCATTTTAGGGATGTTATTTTAAACCAATACTAGCCAAAAAATAAATTTGGTTAATTTAGGGTCCTTTTTTACCTTTAAAAAATATTTGGCCTTTTTTGGCTTTTTTTCGAGCTCGATTTGGCCTCAAGTCAGCATTTTCACCTGGCAACCCTGCTTACCTATGCGGTGGGGAAGAATAATTGCAGCTTTTGCGACGGTGTTAGCTCTCACCTTGATTAGTGTGGGTTCATATATGTTTCTTCGGAAATTATTTGGTGAGCTTTTAATTTTGTTATAATTGTTTTATGCACAGCTTGCGAAAGAAGTCTCGTGGATTGCCTTAACTTCCTGTGGCATCTTTTCTTAATAACCGTAAATTCATTTTCGGGATATTTCAATACTTATTTACTCTTTAAAACTCCGTAATTTAAACACCATGTAAATTTCCCTATAAAAAACTGCTAAATAATTGTACACCTCAATTGCATTCGCAACATTAAAGTTTTAAAGGCCTTTTTTCCTGGTTCATAATTACGTAATACGTTTACCAATACTCCGTTGTTATCTATTAGTTCCAAGGTAAATGTTTAAAACTTTGTGCTGATGAAACGTGGGTGTATTTTATTTGTTTTTTCTAATATAAAGTATACTTCAAACTAACTAACTTTTCCTTCTTTTAACTAACCTTTTTCTTCCACTTTGGGGAAAGAATAACTTTCAATAGATGTTATGTAACAAACTTGTTCCAAGACTAGAACAGAACAAAATTTTATTTTAATGGGTGGGTGTCCATTTACAAGATAGTAGAAAGTAATAATTAGATACATAATTAAGAAATAAATATAATGAATAATTAAAGTATTAATTTTATGTTATTGATAACTTAATATTCGATAATACTAAATTATTAATTTATGCATAAAAAACAACAGGTTTAGATTTATTGTTAACTCTCACAAACGGGATCATGAACTAACTCGAGATTCCATTTTCTTCCACTTTGGGGAAAGAATGACTTTTAATAGATGTTATGTAACAAACTTGTTCCAAGACTAGAACAGAACAAAATTTTATTTTAATGGGTGGATGTCCATTTACAAGATAGTTGAAAGTAATTATTATATACATCATTAAGAAATAAATACTATAATGAATAATTATAGTATTAATTTTATGTTATTGATAATGCCAAATTATTAATTTATGCATAAAAACAACAGGTTTAGATTTATAGTTTACTCTCACAAATGGGATCATGAACTAACTCGATTCTACAATTATCTAAATCTCGGCAAAGCTTTAAAACTTGTTCCACTTAAACAAGAAGATTATAATAATTTGGAAATTAACTCTCTTTAATAGAAATTCATATGCTGCTGTTTTATAAAATGAATCAAATTGTTAATGAAGGTTCAATTTTAAAATTGTGAAATTACAAAAACATGAATTTCTTTTCCTGATTGCTCTTGAGCAGCGTTTCTCAACCGGGGTTCCGCGGAACCCTGGGGTTCCGCGAGGGTTCCGCTAGGGATCCGAAAATCTCTTTTTTTGTACATTTTAGGATAACCCTAAATAACTGATGGAACAGCCAGCCAAATGCCAGCCAGTGTTTTTCTGTTGAACATTTTCTTCTGCTTCCGTAGCCTTTCGGTGTTCCACAAAAAGATGATAAACACTAGCTTGAAGGGGAATTTCATAATAAATTTCTGAGGGAGGACCCCTAGCCCCCCTTAAAATTTTGACGCTAATTACATTTCCCCCCCTTGAAAATTCTGTGTTTTACAAGGAACTGTTCTTTTAAAATGAAACTCAAGGGGTCTTAAAATACGCGGAAACTCTACTTTAAGTGGCAAATTTCGAAACATTTTCAAGGGAGAACTCCGAAATTACCTCAAATATTTTGACGCCTGTTATACAGCGTTTTTTCATTGAACATTCTGCTGCCTCAAGAAGCTTTTTCTCCTTGGGTGTTCCACAAAAAGATTGAAATGGAGATAACACTAGTTTAAAGGAGAATTCTCAAAATAAATTCTGAGGGAGGACAAAACAGCAGGAAAAAATATTGTTTCATGGCAGTGGCGTAAAGGGGGGGGGGGGCGAGGGGGCCCTCCCTCGAAAAATTTGGACTAGGCATACCAAAACACGTTAAAACCCTGCTATTTAGGGTCAAATTTTCAAAAATTTTCTGGGGGAGGACCCCCAAACCCCCCTTTAGTATATGAAATTTATTATTTTTTATTATGCTTTCATAAAAGTTATAATCCTACCTAAAAATGTATGTCCAAAATTTGGATTAAATGTTCCAAAAACAATTTAAAACCCAGTTTGTTGCGGCAAATTTCTAAAATTTCTCTGGGGCAGGACCCCCCAAACCCCCCTTTCCTACTTTAAACTTTATAAATCCCAATTTTTATGATATTAAGTTCTCTTGAATGCAAATTTCACCTAAAAATGCATTAAAAAGCTACGTTAAACCTATTTTAAATATGTATTGGAGGGGTTGAGTAATACTTTTGGGCCCCTCCCGAAATAAATTTCTATATACGCAATGTTGCATGGACACTAGGGTTCCCCGGAAATTGGACTTTGTCAAAAGGGTTCCGTGAGAGTAAAAAGGTTGAGAAACGCTGCTCTTGAGTATACTCTACAACTAAAGATTAGAAATGTCGGTACTTACGTATTACCGCAACCAGGTCGGCTCCAACTTGGCGAAATTTGGCCAGCTTGGCGCCTTGGCGCGTTTTTGGCGCCAAGTTTTTTTCTGTCGCCAAGAGCGAAACGCGCCAAATTTAAAGCTGCGGAAAGTTAAAAACGTAGACAAAACTAATTAAAACTTAAATAGGGAAGAAATTAAGGTTGTTATAACATAATTTCAAAGTATTATTTACTCAATTGACCGAATTCTACGACTAATTCCAAGCAGCACAAATTTTTAAGATTCGTCGAATTTTAGTCATATAGGGCGAAATTTTGTTTACTTCTAGTTGCAGTTACGTAAACTTTACATATTTGGTATGAGCTATGCTACTAGGTAATACTATAATAAAAGGATATCCAAAATACACTACCGGCATCTTATAGGTTATGAGATAAATTAAGCAATGATACAATTGTATAAAACAGGATAATTTTACAGCACAATATAAATTAAAATGTATTTACCCTTTAAAATATCCTTGTACCTTTACGAACAATTCGCTTACGCCACGCAAACATTACGATACCGACGATACCAAACATGAACGTTATTACATTAATTCACTTCATTTTAAACACTTCATTGTTTTGAATTACCAGACTATATAACGCATGTTAAGTACATTATAAAATAAAATAAATTACTATCCTCATAAAACACTCTTAAAAACGTCAGAAAATAACTTTTCCACTCACCCAGTGTTTACAATCCTTTTAAGAGCCGCCTCGCTATCGCCATGCAACATTGCATGTTTTGGCGTAGAGGGTGGTAAGTTGTTTTTTCAAACGGAACAGCGAATCTGTATAATTCCGATAAGTTTTCAACAAAACTCAAAAAATCGGTCGTCTGGTTAGTCAGTAAAGCCTCTGAGGCCGAAGAGCTCACGCTGGTGTATTTGCGACGCAAAATTCGTAAAGCCAGCGTGATCATCCGGCCTCTTGTAGAGGCTGGTTCCCCTAACTGACTATAGTTAAAATGGTCTTTACTTAAATTACAAATAGCATTTCTAATTATTCTTTCTGCTAACTGCATCACCGTTGTCACAAATGAAATTCGGCTACCTTCAAACCAATTTTCGGTTCTCACACCGAAGTGTTGATTGCACTCTTCAACGTTACATTTCCAAAAGATTTGCTTTCCAAAATAAAGTTTCATTTCATGAGAATTTTTACAAGTACGTTCGTTTGGTATAATCCCATATCCCTGAAAAAAATGAACTGCATCTTTATCAGTAGCAGGCAGATCCCAAATACCCATGACTTTCAATCTAATCAGTAAGCATAATATTTTCTTTACGAAGAGCCACGTGTAACACGTAGGGTTGCCGTTACTTGGAGCGCCAAATTTGGCGATTTATGCGAATTTTGGCCACGTCGGGTTGCCGTAAGTAAAGTCGCCAAATTTGGCGATTTATGCGAATTTTGGCCTGGTTGCGTTAATACGTGAGTACCGAAATGTCTAGTACTCTTCCAATAAAAAGTAAATTAAAAGTAATTGATATGGTATGGTTTTTTTATATTTACATGTTTGTAAGAATTCAATTTCTACTCTCCTATGTAGTACTTTGAACTAATCTGTAAAGTTTGTTCTTTTAAATGTTCTTAAAACTTTCAGGAACAAACAATACAAGTGCTGCTGAAAGTCTATTTGATTTTATTTGGTTTAAAAGTAGGTTTTTACGATTATATTTTGGGGTTGTGGTAGTATTTTCATGACAGCTCGTAAATTTTCTGAAAACTTGCCAAAAAAATCATGGGGAACTTCTTGGCATTACATGTAGAAAAAAATATTTAATTAGATGACGAAATTTATCTCCATTTTTAACACTGAACCAGGGAGGAATATTCATACAAATTTTTACTATCAAAAGCAGTTATTAAAACAACCGGCACTGCTTCACTAAGAGTCTATCAGCTGCCATGTTAACCAGCTCAAATGATGACTCACAACCATATAGATATAACTATTGATATTGTTATTGGATCCTAAGGATAATAATAATTATTATTTAAGGATCTAAAATGATATTAATAGTTAAATCTCTGGTTGGGGGTCAGTCATCATTTAAGCTGTGGGTAGACATGGTGGCTGGTAGACTCTTATCGAAGCTGTGCCAAACAACCCAGTGGCGGATCCAAGACTCGGTTTGGGGGGGGCGACCCTATTTCATGAGCATGTAGAACTTAAATCCCTGTACAATTTCTGTCAAATTTTTTACACAAAGTAAGTCCTAAAGTAAAAATGGGGGGTCTGCTGGGGGTCCTCCCCCAGAAAATTTTTTGAAAATTGCCTTTCAAAAGTAGTGTTTAATCTCATTTTGGAGCCATTTGGTTACATACAATGAGGGCCGGTTTTTGCAAGTCGTAGAATTTTTAAGGAAAAAAACTATTTAAAAATTGATGAAAAAAATATTAAAAGTTTAGTAAGCAAGAAAAGAAACTAGCTCCTTTAAAAAACACATGGTATTGTAGAAGATATGCTGTATTCTAGGGTGCATCGAAAAAACTTTTTTTCGATTTTGATGAAGCGTTAGTGCGTAAAAGTTGTCTATGTTGGCAGAGAGTTCCTGTGATTTTTTTCAGAAATTTCGGATAATATCTTGAAGTGCCACATTGACCCCGACAAAACTTGAGTAATTGCCTAAATCTCCTCTATATTATGTTGATTGTGGGCTCTAATTTGAATGAGGAAATACGCGATTTTCGACGAAATTTGAGCATTACAAAAAAACGTAATATAGAGATTTAGGCTATTATTCAAGTTTTGTCGGGTGGCATTCATCATATAGAGTCCATAACTCGAGGGAAGACATTCGTCGGGTGATTAGGGTACAAATGAGGGGCGAAAAACCAATTTCGGCCTTTTTGGCTTGCGCGCTCCATAGGATTAACGTGGGGAACCTCAATGTGACACTTCAAAATATTATCCGAAATTTCTGAAAAAAAAATCACAGGTACTCTCTGCCACCTTAGACAACTTTTCCTCACTAACGAAAAAAGTTTTTTTCGATACACCCTACTGTACTCGTTCTTTTTCTTTAATGTTTAGTATTTTAGTATAAATATTCGGAAAATTTGATAACACTTCGGAAGGTAAGGGGGAAACGGAAAAGTTGCAGCAAAATTGAAAATTTACTTTTATCCTCTAATTCAGCGGTTCTAACACTGTGGTCCGTGGACCCCTGGGGGTCCGCGAGTTACCTTGAGGAATTCTTCAAGTTACTTTTAGAAATCCCCAAAGAGTTTCAAAATTCGATGAAACGCTAGTTTTTTAAGAGGCCAATTTCAAAAATTTTTCTATGGAGAGCCCCCAGCCCCCTCGAAATCTTCACTTCAATGCATAACTTTTTCCTTGAAATTTCCTCACCTTAGAGACTTGGAGTAATTCAGGGGCGTATGAAGTGGTGAGTGAAGAGGCCCTGCCCCCTCCTGAAATTTAACTTGGACGCTATCGCCGCGAACTCAGCCGAGCACAAGAAGCGTTCGCGGCTGTTCGCTTACTCCGCTAGGCTCTAATTTTCAGTATGCCAGCAATCGGTTAACGAGTTGTGACTCGCAAAAATACCCGCTCCCAAAATTTCTCCCGATTTCACTGGGAAAGTGAATTTTGAATGAGGGTGGGGAGAGCTTTATGAGTGAGGTGACTTCGTTGGGGGGGCGATCGCCCCAATCGCCCCCCCCCCCCGTAGATCCGCGCCTTAAACAACCTTATTATACCTAAAACATTTTAACAAACATGAGTCCTAATGTTTATTTTATTAGTGAGCTACACTTGTAAGTCTTTAATACGTTCTTAAATGTTATTAAATTGGCTCAATAAACCAATCATTGTTATTTTATTTTATCAGGGTTATTTCCAATTAAACATTCTGAATTTCTTTTGCAGCTTGGGACTCAGGAAGTAAAGTTATACCATTTGCTGCCAATATGGTTAGTTCCATTTTATGCATTCTTCGCAACACTAAAACTCACAAAATCTACTATATATTTAATGCAATCAATACACTGTGTATATGTAGTGTATAGACTTCCTTTATGGACCACTTTCTCTTGATAATTTTAAAGGCAATGATAACTGTTGATTTTAAATAACCCTAAAAAGATAACCATCAAACTGTTTACTAGAACTATCAACTTTTTTCTTGGCAGAAATGTCATTCAAAAAGACCTTTCTGTTGTGTTCTTTTATCAGTTGAAGGGTAGATAAAAGTTTAATCTTTTATTCAACGATCAGTTGCCTTATTTTTTATTATTGCCACTGAACTGATAAAATTTGGTTTAAGAATTGATAACTTAATGAACTATAATTTAATTTTAGTAAATTACTTCCAAAAAAAAATAAGTGACAAGTGTGTAAAACCTGTTAACAATTAAAAACACTCATGAATAATATTTTTACAGAGCACAGCCCCTGGAAATGCTGACTGGAAGTCTGCTAAATCCATTTATGACTTTTCAGCCCTAGATATTGATGGGAATGAAGTCTCTATGGAGAAGTATAGGTAATGTTGATGAGATGCTTCTTCATTGAACTACTCACTCTCAATTAATTTTTTATTTTAGTTTTGATGAAGAAATGTTGGAATCACTTCTGTTAGGATACTAAGAAAAACTAGGGGCATTCTGTCTCATGGTTTTTCCTTTAACAAAAAGAGAAATTAAATTACTAAATTAGTGAGGGAGAAGACAAAGCCCTTAGCTCTGTGTTGCAAATTGACCCATGATCAAAAATGTTTTAGTGAGTTCGTATAGAAGTTGACTCAATTTAAGTCAATGGGTTATCCCAAACCTCTATTTAATAAAATACATTTTCTGGACATTACTTATTTTTCAAATGCTAATTTCTTTTCTTGCATCAAATACAGCCATGCTAACGGTTAAATGACCTATACCTTGGTGTGTCGATTTAAAACCAAAGATTAGGTTTTCTCTAAAAGTTGGTTTTGGGCCAGGTGGTGGTTTAGTTTATCTGAAGGAAATTTAGGATTGTGCTATTTTTTTAATTAAGGGAAGCATTGAACCTACAGAAGTACAGAATGTTATCAAGTTATCATAAGGATTTTTTTTATCTCTCGTATAGCAACTGTTTTTCCAACCAATTAATAATTTTAAACTTTGTTTATTGCTTAGTGATGTTTTTAGATTTTACTGCAAAAAACTGTCAACCAAAAGTATTGTAATAACCCCACTGTTCTCTTGCAATTTTTCACCTGACCCAATCAAAATTGATGATAATGAAAGTATTCAGTATATAACTTTATTTGAATAAATGAATACTGGTTGAGATAAAATGTTAACTACTTACATTTAAATAGTGGTAGAGTAAAATTGTGTTGAAAACAACCCATACTAATCGAGAATGTAATACAACATACTTTATAGAGTAGCAGCACGTTTGACTCTTCCATTTTAATAGTTTTCTATGGGACAAGAGTAGCAATGTTACAATAAATTTTGAGGCAATGTTCTTATATGAAATAAAGTGTTTAATATATGTAATTAAAATTTATGCCCAGGTCTTTGAAAGTTAATAAAACCTTTTCTTATAGAACTAACATTTTGTTTTTGTTTTTCAGAGGCCATGTTACATTGATTGTTAATGTGGCATCTAAGTGAGGTTTAACTTCTCAGAATTATCAACAACTGCAGGCTTTGCATGAAAAATATGCAGAGTCTAAAGGGTTGAGGATTCTGGGATTTCCTTGCAATCAGTTTGGTGGTCAGGTAAGTTCAATTTTTATATTTCTAAGAAAATAATAAATTTTAACTGTACAAGGTTTTTAAAAATATGTTTTTCCTGAATTTTCAAACTTATTCTAATCTAGTTGGTACACAAATTAAGCTAGTTTGATAGTCTTTATAAAAGTTCAACTGGTCCCTTGTGTTTTTCTTTGTATTGTGAGAAAGGGCCAAGATAAAGTATCTGAAACCCTTTGAGTTTTTAAAATAAACATTACTATTCTTATTAGAGCATCTGTTTTTTGTGTTATAACTTGGTTGTACGACTTATATTTATCAGTATTGATTTATGTAGTGCTTTTATTTCAGAAAGAAAGTTAATTACTTTTTTCCATTTATTTTACAGGAGCCTGGCACTGAAGCTGACATCAAAGAATTTGTCAAGAAGTATAATGTGCAGTTTGACATGTTCAGTAAAATCAATGTTAATGGAGATAACACCCATCCTCTGTTTTCGTTCTTGAAGAAAAAATTGGGAGGGACTTTCGGAAAGTATGTAAATTAGTTGCCTTCTGGTTGTACAATCTTTTTATGTGGTTTTTTTACCTTTAGGGACATCCATAAATTACGTGAGGTGTTTTTTCAAAATTTTGGACCTCTCCCTTCCCTTTGGTGAGATTTAGTGAAACTTTGCTGGACCCTCCCCTCCACCCTCAAATTCTTGCCTGAGATTTTGTCTAACTTTTTAGTAAATAAATTTCTTTGATATGTTCTAGCCACATTCGACCTATCAGCATTGCACTTAACATACACATTGCAAAAACTTGGATACAAATCCATGCTTAAATCCAAAACATGGTCTCAACTTGTAATTATCGTGACTAACTCAGGCATGTGGTTTTTTTCCGCTAATTAGTGGAAATCCGCTAATTTTAGAGGTGTTGAGAGTCGGAATTCCGCTCAATTGTGTGCGAAATTAATATTTAAAAGCGTGAAAAAATCTGAATACTTTGTTTCCTGAGCAGTCATAAAGTCTACCAAATTAAAACCCTGTTTTTTAGGGTCAAATTTCAAAAAAATTCTGAGATTGAGTTTAGTAGGATGAGAATCCTATCTAAAAAGTATAAAAAAGCTAAATTGAACCTATTGTAAGGAATAGGGATTTGAATTTGAGCCCTTCCCGAAATAAATTTCGATACCTCTGTAACTTATCTAGACGCTTCTTAAAAATTTTAGATAATTTCTATCTTGACCAATCCCATGCCTGCTAACTGGATGATGATTCGCTGTTTTGACTAATCTCCTCATTTTTTCTTAACGAGTACTAAAACAAATAAAAAAGACGCATATTTTCAGAAACAAAACTTCCGGTGAGATTTTAATCAACTCCCCCCTTCCCTTTGAGTAGGTTTGGGGAGATTTTGCTGGACCCCACCACCTTTTCGGCCTTACCTAAATACATGGATGCCTCCTTAAAAACAGTTTTGATTGTGAAATACTTAAAATTTAAGATGCTACCCTTTATATTGCCAGTTTTACATTGTAAATTAAGGGTTAAAGTAATGTGGGGTATGAAAAGGGAATATTGGTGAAATAGTATATGTAAACTAGTGAATTTTGATTGGAATTTTAATTTGCAATAACTTTTAGTTTCATAAAGTGGAACTTCACAAAGTTTCTTGTGGATAAAAATGGTCAGCCAGTAAAGAGATATGCTCCCAATGAGGAACCAAATGTAAGTATCATTCCTTTTGTAGTTTTTGTTGACTCGTCTTCTTTTAAAACATTTCCTCCCTCTAAAAATGTTTTGGGTATTTTTCGTTTAGTCTTTTGCTTATAAAATGCACTGAAAGGGATTCAGTTCTTTTTTTAACTCACCTTTGATTAAAATGACAAAAGATTGTGTAAAAGATGAAATGAATTGAGGGTTTAGAAAGTCAAAAGAATATTGTTATTGAATAATATTCAGTTATAATTAGCCCTGTTGTGCAATAGCTGCCTCAACCACTGTACTGGTTTTACAGGATGGTGCAAAAGTTGAAAGAGCATTTGAGACAAACAAGTTTAGTTTTTGCAGTTGATCAAACTTAAAAAAATAGCAATTAACCTAAAATTATGATATTTTTTTACTCATGACTTTAAACCTTTTAATTTAATGCAGATTAGAATTAAAACATTGCCTTTCAATATATATTATGTAAAAATTTTGCAAAACAAATAACTTGCGACCAATAACTAAATAAAAATTTTCTACATGCCTGAGGTAAATTTTACTGGTGAAATATCCAAGTGTGAAAAGATTTTTCAAGTATGATATAGTATACGACACCTATCCTGTGAGCTTTTTTTAACTTTCATCTCTTATGAGATTGTAGGCCAGTAAAAGAGAAGTGCTTTAGTCTCACCAGTGAGACGTCCATCCTGAATGGGTTAACACAGGGGTCGGCAACTGGCGGACCGCGGTCCACATCCGGACCGTTTGAGGTTATTTTCTGGACCGCCATAACATTTTGGAAATAATTAATTAGTAGTTTTATGCCACAAAAATTAGTTTTGACCCGCTTTTTATGGGTCAAATTTCAAAAAATTTCCTAGGGGAATCCCCTCAGACCCCCATTCTTATAATATTAAAGTTAATTAATCAATTTCTAATATCATTAAATTTAACAATTTAATTAAGCTGGTAGTGAACTCAAATTACATCTTTATATAAAATATGTGTATCTAAAGATAACAATTTAAACTAATAGTACTAGTAACCTATTTTTTTTCTCCGGACCTCGAAGAAAGTTTTCAAAATTATTTGGACTCCAAGTAAAATTACTTGCCAACCCCTGGGTTAACACTTCAATTACACAGGCATGAGATTCTTCCGAATTTTTTCGGAATCTCCGAATTTTCCGATTTTTTTGGGAATTTTCAGACTTTTTCCGATTTTTTTGAGAATTTTCAGACTTTTTCCGAAATTTTCAGTTTTTTTTTTACATTTTGAAAATTAAGCGTTTCTAAATGTTAATTTTTTTATATCCTCAAAAAATTTTTGAAAGAAAAAATCAAGTAACGTAAAAACTAGAACTCTACCTCCCCTTATCAGCGCCCGTTCCCCATCGTTCCGGACAGCGCGTATCGCTCTTCGGTTGACCTTGCCCAGTTGCTTTCATTCTTTCTGTAGGCGCGTAATTTTTTAATTGTTACATTAAGATGGAATATTAGTTAAGAACCTGATTAGTAATGACGACCTCGCACAACGATATCGTTGTCCGTTTGGATGGAACTGATGTTCGAGCGATAGACAAAGGAATCGAGAACAGCTGGAGTTGGCTAGAGAAAAAATTAATGACGTGTTCGTTCAAGAATCCATAAGAAAAATCAGTAAACCCGGATTTGCCTACTGCTTAATATGTTCTAAAGATAATCTTCATATTTTATTTGATTTTTTCCTTCTCACTAGATATCGCCGTTATAGTCAAATAATTTGAAAGAGAACATCTTGGCCTTCATCACCATGTAATATTTTTAATATCTGAGGTTTTTTTTAGGAATATGGCCAAGATTTATGCATAATGCATCAACAGCTTTAATTAATGTGAATGAGAAGTGATCTTTTTTTCCCTAGCTGATATAAACTTTAGCATGTGTTTCAGCTGGTTTCAGCACCTTTTTTTCTTTTATTGGAACTCAAGGAGAGTTGGAGTGTTTATTATGACAGTTATTGCTATTTATTTCTTCAAGATTTCGCTTGCATTCGGATGGAATTATTTATTGCTAAAACAGAAAACATGTATGTGTTTAAGTGTCTAGTTGAAATGGAGATGGAAATAAATATTTTTTTAAATATATATTCAGAATTTAAGATGCTTAAACGATTTCGGTGCGGTAAAAGTAGCTGCGCGCTTTGCGGGTCTTAAGTGAAAGAAGATATAAATAGGTTTTGTTCTAAATAATTTTATTTATCTTCATGAATAAGTTACTTGTGATAAATATCTCCTCATTTTACGACATTTTCCTCAGTTTTATGCATCTTGGGTATATGGAATTGTTAATTTTTAAGCATTATTTGTTTTTAAAAATTTTCAAAGAAAATAGTGGGATAGCAGTACAATTTTTTCAGCATTTACTTTGAATGTGTTATGCTGATCATATGGTAAAAATTAGGTATTTTAGACCACAATTGAATTACGATTTGACCGTAATATTTACGGATTCGATAGAAAATTACGGTGTTACGGACATCGATTAAAAATTACGGATTAAATGAAGTCTCGAAAATTTCTGCGCTTTAAAAATGTATTTGCTTCCCTTTTCTCCATGCAAAGTACGATTTTTCATGGTTTCGTCAACTCGTAGCCTGTATGACAACCTGGGGAAACTTTAATATCGTTTCCATCAATGTTGAGTGGAATTTGGGCCTGCTATTGGTCTATGGCTATGGTTTTGTTTGAGGGAGGTCGGATTGTTGAACCTTTCTTCCAGGCATGTGTTTCTTCCGCAGAAAATCGAGACGTCCCGCTTTTTCATTGTTTCGCGGCCCGCGAACTAATTGTAATTCAGATTTTACTTTTCCGGATTATTTTCAAGAAAAATCACGAGGTTTCGCGGAAAATCGTGAAAGTTTCGTTTTTGTTTAATTCGCGGAGTGTACCGCTTCTGCCGCGATGCTTTCGTGGAAGGCCGCGGACGTCAGGTTTAAGTCGGCTTCTTCTCGCGTTGTTATTTCGATGTAGAAAAAACAACTTGACCGTGGTTCGAAGCCAACAAGCCCGTCACGAAAGGAATAAAGAGAGGCAAAGCCCTCACTTAAAAAATTTTGATGGTGTTCCAAAATAAGCTAAAACCTTGATTTTTAGGATCAAATTTTCAAAATTTTTCTGGGGAGACCCCCAGACCCCCTTTTGGTACATGGAACTTTATTATACCCAATTTTTCGTATTATTTTCATTTAAATGCCCAAAATCAAACTAAAAATTTATTTAAAAGATTCATTGAACCCATAAAACTAAAAGGAGGTTTTTTTTTTCTCACAAAATTTCGTTCCCGCAGTTTTTCCGAATTTTTGCTTTTTTGTCAATCTCATCCCTGATTACACCTGCATGATTTCTGTAACACAATGGTCTCTAAGCCTATAAAACGGGTAGTATTTGAACAGTTCTGTATGTTGAACAGTATTTGAACAGTGTTTTTCACAAAATCTGTTGAGACAATGTTCATCCATTTATCCGTAAAAACGAACTTTGGGCTTGGTGAGTTTTTTTTGCAGGCTCACAACACCCCGACCTTTTCTCCCTCACTTATATTTAGTATCTTTTTTACACTTATGGATTCATTGAAAAGTTTTGAAAGTTCTTGTATTGGATAAGAAGTCTGGTGGTACAAATAGTTTCTGATTGTAATGCTCAGTTTATTATTTTTTAATAAAAAAATTAAACGCTAGGTTTTAAATATTTGAGTTATATTTTTTTTAGAAGAATCTATAACATGTTTTCTAACAGTATTTTATCTTTTTTTATAGAGCATTGAACCAGACCTCCTGAAATATTTTTCCGCCTAAGAATTCTTGCCATAAATGCTGCGTTGCTGTGTTAAGTTTGCGTTGATATATTCAAGACATGCGTGAATAATTAATGATAACTTTCTCTAAAACCATTAAATGGATGAGTTTAGTTTGATGCATTTGTTCACCTGTCTAAAATACTCATCAAGAGTTTTTCACAGTGATGTTCTAGTACCTGATTGCTTAATTTTTTCATTCTTTGTTTACACCGCTAAATAAGTGTTTGTCTAATGATCAAGTTTTTCAATGCATTGATATTCCCATAATCTAGCTAACTATGGAGTATTTTTGCACTTATTGCTAACTATCAAAGCAGCTTTAGCAATATGTGTCTGTAAAATATTGTTGACTAAAATGACAGCTTTCCTTTAAACCTTTGGCCGGGCAAGTTGGATGACTAAAGCCTACAATTTTTCTATGGATACATATTGTGTACTGCTCAGCTATTTTGTCTAATTTTAAATTGTTTGAAAAAGCAATAAAGAAATTTTATCTATTGAATTCTTTTTACTTAGTGTATAAACATAACTTCTGAAAGTTTTTGTAATTTACTGTGGAAATGTCTGGTTGGTTCTTTTCTAAAGCTAAAGAATTAAAAAACTGTCCTTTTTTCCACGATTTCAAAACTGTTTCCACTGCAATTAATTTCTTGTAAAGTATGAAACGGAATGTCGTAATTTTGAGCTGATTTTTTCCCTGGAGAGAAAATGTGCATTAGGCAGTCAAGATAAACTATTATCTTTGCATTAATGGATGATGTTATTGACATAATTGAATTTAAAATTTAAAAAAAATCAGCAGACTCACTATCTGTAAACTGAGTATAACTACATCATTGTGGACCTTTGATGTATAGATGTTGACTACTTATTGTTATACTCTGTTCATTTAGAATAGGCCACTGAGACGTAATGTATTGGAAGCAGTTACTATTGTAATTATCATTGAAAAATATTTCGTGTGCAATGAAAAGGCAGCCTAAACAAGAGGACTTATAAAATATTATATATTATTCTAAATGAAATCGCTTATTCTAAATGAATAGACTGTACTGCCGTCCTAAGCGAAAGTGTACACTAACGCAATTTCTCACAGATTTACTTTGAGAAAAATCTCGCCAAAAGAGCATTTGGCGGATTTTCAATTCTATGCGGCAACCTGCTTACGATATCAGACCGCCAAGACTAACATTGAAACTACCTCGTTTCACAGCAGCCAATGAATAATTAGAACACTTTTTTCTGTTATAAAAGAAAAACTAATCATGGTAGAAGTACAGTATTTTAAACACATATACAATTATTTTTTACAAAAATATTGTAGTTTCGTTTTTTAAAAACATCTAATTAGTTTTAGAATTATTAAGATTTAAAGTTTTAATTTTTTCCCTTTTTAAGTTTAACAATGGATAGCAGCAACCCTTTAACAACACCAAAACTGCCAACAAAACGAGCAGAATGAACGACTAAGCTGCGTGAATTTCCCAACCATTCTAGTGGCTTGGAAGTAGCGAGATACATTCTCGCCAATTTAAAAACGCGCCAAGGGAGAAAGGAAATGAAGTTTTAAGAAAACTTGTTTACGTACATTTCGCTTAGGACGGCAATATAGAGAAGACCTCTTTTATTAAATTGGTATTCAATTATAATCTCCAAAAATGTATTTGGAAAATTACAGGGTGGTCATAAAATACTTACTCTACTTTAACATTCTCTACAGACAAAACAATTGATCTGTAGAGAAATATGAAAATCTGAAATTTTAATAAGGGCATTTTGAGGGGATGGGAATTTTTTTGATAAAAATAATAAATTTTCTTCCTCATAGATAGACAAGGACGGATTAAGTTGGGGCGGTGGGGGCGATCGCCACCCTCCCCTCTTGCTCTGAGACGAAAAAAAATTTATGGTTTCAAAAGACAAAACTTTGTTCCTTATAAATTTCGAAGAAGTAAAATAGCTTTCAGTAAAGCACGAAAGGATCAATCCTTATCAAGTGATCCAAAGGTGGTCCAAATAATCTTTTGAGGGTTGGTTCTCACATCATTAGAGTCTAAAAACACTATCTTTAGTTTTTTATATTTATTTGAATTTTTATGACAGCCATCAATGTTCTACAAAAAGTGCTGATCTTTGCACTCGTAAGGGTTTATGTTAACTTTCGTTACTCCTATCTGGTTTAACTTAAATTCATGCAACAAAATCCATTTTACTCAGTCCAAAGTTTCACGTAAATACAATCAATATTAACGCTTAAGATCCAGTTAAAGTTTGTTTTTTGCGTGCGAAAAGTTTGTTTTTTGCGTGCTGTTCAGGAAACAGCAGCTGTTTCCTGAACAGCACGCAAAAAACAAACTTTAACTGGATCTCAAGCGCTTAATATTGATTGTATTTACGTGAAACTTTGGACTTATGAGTTTTCAACTATGATCTTTCAGATTATCAAATCAAAAGAAAGGATTTCGAAATACAAAATAAAGTTTTGGCAGAGATATAGAGCAGGGGTCTCCAAACTACGGCCCGCGAGGCCCTCTTATCCGGCCCGCGGATACCTTTCTAGTTTCTATCTACGAAAGAAAAATTGATAAGTGGTGTTCTCAATTAAGTATATTCAAGATCCCTTCCCCCGAAATGAGTTAAAACTCTGTTTTTTATAGAAAAATTTCCAAAAATTTTCTGGGGGAAAATCCCAGACACCCCTTTTCCCCCAGACACCCCTTTTTTTCTTTTAACTTTAATCACATTGATTTTAATATTGAGTTCATAGAATTGAGAATCATACCTAAAATTGATTAAAAAGATATATCAAACCAATTAATATACGCATGAGAGATGCTTTAGGGGGGATTTTAGATCTCTTCTTTGGTGGAATATCTAGCTTGGCATGATAATGACTTGATTTTCTAAGATAACATTTGGAACCCTCCCGAAATAGATATCTAGTTAAAACTGAATGATTTTTAACGATACACCTGTGCATATTTTAAATTTAAAAGTTTCTTAAATGCATGTTTTTTCCTCTTTTGTAAATTATAATAAATGTGATTTAATTTCAAAACATAATTGTGTTGAACCACCCACGAGCCTCCACTGGTTTTGATTCTTTTTAATTTGACCTTTCATAAAATAAAAAGACCTTTAAAAAATCAGACCGCCCCCCCCTTGAAAAGTTCCTTAATCCGTGCCTGTAGATAGAGCTTTATCTAAAATTTTGCCTTGGATATCCTTTTTATCCAAACCATCAAATTAGACACTTCAAGAAAGAATATAACTATCCTTTTGCTCAACGAACTTTTCTAGGAATAGTTATAGTAATTACTTTTGTCACATTAAAATGAATAGAAAATACAAACGCGATTTATTTGTATTCACATTTTTAAATATCAGTGGGGGACACAATCGGAAGTATTAATCCTGCTGGCAGCGCTTGAATACATAACTTTTATTTTTCTTCAATGAGAGAGTGCGTTTTTATTTTTACCATCGGCATTGAATGACTTGGACATGGGTAAAAACATACAGCTAGCTGAATGGAAAGCAGAGCATCAGTGATTATTTCTCTAGGAATGCATCTGGGGGACCAACCTTTTTTCTGCATTTTAATTATTCATTGGTAAATTAAATTTTGATTCCACGCATTCAAATCCTATTTCTCACAAAATATCTAGGAATTTTGGGACCAAAAATTTAATTCCATTTTTACAGGTTTGATGTCATTTTGTTCCACCTATCAAGGATAATTCCACTTACAGGTTTATTATTACTTATCCATGTAATATCTTGCATTCCCCTCGCTTTAAATATTACATTCAGTCTCATTGCATGCGTAGAAACCTTCATATGATTGTTGCTTCCACGCAAAATCTGTTTTTTAAAGCGGATATAGAAAATTTATCTGTTTTATATTAACTATTGGGGTAATTTAGTGAAATTATTTTTTCCCTACATTAGCTTATTTCATATTTAACTTTAAATACTGTTAATTTATTCAAGATATTCGAAAGGTTGAAATCACTAAAACTGCTAATAAGGAACTTGCATGATTTTTTAAAAATTTTTTTAATCTATTGTTCACGCAAAAATAAGCCACTACACAAAATTTGAGGACGATTGAAAAATTTTTCGATTGCAAAAAAATTATCAAAAATCGTGTTTTTCGAAGTGCCCGAAAACGCTTAATTGCATGCATAGTGACGTCGCAACACATAGACTTCGCCTAAAACGTTTGCCCTGGATTACTGACGGTCACCAGAACTGTCTAGAAGGTAAATATTTATAAAAACACTCATATCGGACACTTCAGAAAAAAGAAATCATCAACTAAAACATAGAAATTAAATTTTGATTGCATTTTTGCCCGATGGAATTCTACGTCACTGTGCATGGAAACACACTTGGCGTTTTCAGTCACGTGTTTTTTCTTGACTTTTAAATTAAAATATTTAATTACTTGTACACTTTTTTGAAAAATTGACTAAATATTTCATTTTACCGTACTAAAAACCATACGGAACACTTGAATTTTTATGAAAATCTGACACATGCAAGTTCCTTATTTTGGACTTCTGAAGGGAATTTTCAATTAGGTGAACTTCTCGGAAATTTCAGATAAAATTACGATTGAAAAATTTTACATGTGCTTGTACAGGGTGTTTCAAATAGAGTGTAACAATAGGCCATTTCCTAACATATTTATTCAAGACACATACTTCCTATTTTAAATTTTCACTGTAAGAGGGGAAAATTAGATGACACTAATTTCGGCGCGGCCGTTTTGATGAGGCCGTTTCGGAGCGAGAAATAAAATGAAAGTAATTAAAAAAATCAATCTTTCTAAAAACTAGAAAAAAAAATTTTTTGTTTCGCGCCGAATCGTCCCATTCCGTTTCAGCTCAATGGAGGGTTACTTAAGAAAATGTAGAAAATAAAATTTTTTTTACGGATTTCGTAGTTTAAAATTTCCAACTATCAAAATTTTCTTTATTATTGGCTGAATAAGACACACGAAAAATTCAATCTAAATACTATCTTCAAAACTCACGGAGATATTTAAAGTTTATGACTTACACCACTTTTTAACGCCCTTTTTTGAGAGGAAAATAGGGAAAGGAATTTTAATAAAAATTAATTTATGACGACCCCATAAAAATTAAACACCCATATTTCAGTGAGTTTTAGTCTTATTTAGAAAATAAAAAAGTGGCTATTTAAAAATCTTATACTACTTGAACCATATAAAAATTTATTTGCATTTTCTTAAGAAGACCCTTTTGGAGAATAAACTTGTCTCCATCTAATTTTTCACCTCTTTTAATGAAAATTTGCAATCGGAAGTAGTGTCAGGGGAAATATTTGAGGAAATAGTCTATTGTTACACTCCATTTGAAACACTGAATAGCTTAAAAAGTTTCTCCCTTTGTAAGCATATCGTGGTCTAGCGGTAAGCTCTTCATTTCACAAGCCAAAGGTCCCGAGATCAAGTCTTTTATTTTGCATTTTTTAATTTGAACTTTCTACATCTAAAATAAGAAGCATAGATATGGAATAAAGTACCTGTTCATAATATTTAATTTCCATTTAAAAAATATTTGAACATAATTTTCTTTCAGTGGAAAAATTGATTTTTTTAAATACACCAGGATAATGTGAAATGAAAACCAGGAAAAGAATATGCACCAGAAAAATCCACATGCCCATGTGTTTAAATAATTTTATGTACGATTTGGCGTTTACTTATGTGCTAGGTCATAGGCCAGGTAATTACTGTTTCCTGACTTTCAACAATCAGAATCCCCTTGCATAGCCCCTTTTTGTTGTAGGAGGTCACATCCATTTATTTTCACAGGGACAGAAACTTGCCTGAAGTTGTATTTGAGACTTAGACGTCTTGACTCCTTAGTAGTAGGTTAATCCTAAATAACATTTTTTGTGTGTGTAAAGTTTGTTTCTCTGTATACAATCTACTCTGAAGAAAAAACTAGTTTTACAGGTACTAAAAGCTTGGCAGCAAAAAAAGCGCAAAGTGAAAAGTAGCATCTATGTGCCTGACAAGTTTGTTTTTGTGCATTCAATCTATTTAGAAGGAAAAAACAGTTTTACAGGAATTAAAAGCGTGGCAAAGAAAACAAGCTCAAGGTTATTTTTTTTCTGTTTCATTAATATTTAGGCAATTTTAACTAATAAACCCATTGGCGTATATTACTAATTTTAACTAAAACCATGCGTGTTATAGATCTTCAATTGGAAATGGTGAATAATGATAAGAACGCGTTTATGGTTTTGGGGTGGTTAAATTCAGTTAATTATTTCCACTGACCACCTGACAGCAGACTTCACATCCGATTAAAAATTGCTGATTGAATTTTTTTTTCGAAAAAAAGGTCTAGTTAGGGAATTTCCCACTCATTTTTCCCAGTAGGATATCTAGAATATTTTTTTATATCCTGAACTGCTTCTTATGACACTAACAGCCATATTGGTGGAATCCTTCGTTGACCTAGGATTTAACAATGACACCGATGGCTGTCAATATAGCTGTTCGAAAGGGAAAATCAAGTTTCAGTTTTTTTAATGAAGTAGATTAACTTTAAAATAAAAAAGGGGTTGCTTTTTGTGACAGACATGACAAAACATTTGGGTTTTTTTTGTTTGATTTTCCTATAAAGGCTAAAATAGTTTCATACAAAAATTTGGTGCTTTGCGCAGGAGCTTGGATATTCCAAGTGGGATATAAGACAACAACAAAAATTTGGTGTTTTTAGAAGGCAAAGTGTCATTAGTTTAAGGAGTAATAACTAAATCAAAATTTAAATATAATTTCAGCGTTTTAAAATCATTCAAAGTTGGGATAGTTAGAACATAGTTTTCGTTTTCAGAGTTAGTTTTCTAGGTAATTTGCTATAAAAATATAGATATAGGTATGTACTCATGATACCTATTTTATTTTGTTATTTTTGTTAAATTTGGTCTTAAGTCTATCATATAGAGCAGGGGTCCCCAACCTTTTTGAACCTAAGAGCACATACCAGAATATCGGTATAACGGCGGGCACCATTTATTTTTTCAAGATAAATTTATAGTTGGTGGACATAGTTAATAATACGCACTACATATAATGCACTAAAAATTTAATTTTAAAAATTAATTTAACATAATGAATAGGTATAATTAGTATTAATATTCTTTTGTAAAATAAGTTACTACTAAATTGCTTGCAAAACATACGAAGTATAAAAATTATTTATAAAATATATAAAATACATTGCATTTCACTGGCCAGAGCTTCATAATTAGGAGATTATGATGAAATTCTTGCCCGCAAGCTATCGTCAAGGTGTTCATCTGTACGTCGTGATCTATATTTTTTTTATTTTATTATGTTCACTAGCTGGTATGCCCGGCCTTGCACGGGTGGAGATGGAGATTTTTTTCCTTAAAATTTTAAATTCATTTCCTACCTTCCAGGCACGGATCCAAGGGGTAGCACTCTAGTCAGCACCCCCCTACGGAACCCAAAAAGGTTGTCAAAATGAGTAAAACCCTACATTTACCGTCCACTTTCCAACTTTTTTTTCTGGGGGAGGACCCCCATACCTCCCATTAGTACCACCAGGGGATATAATTTTTAGGAAATCCCCAATATTTTGACATTTTGGGAGAAAAAGTAAAGGTAATAGTGTTGAAAAGTGCCCCCCTTAGACTCAAAACGTTTCTAAAAATGAGTTTAAATCCTACTTTTACACGTCAAATTAAAAAAAAAATTTCTGGGGGAAGACCCCCATACCCATTATTGGTACCAACGGGGATTTTTGTGTGGAAAAGTGCCCCCCCCCTTTTGGGGCTGTGCTGGATCCGCGCCTATATTTTAATGAGTGAAAGGTGTCGAATCAAGCATTTTAAATTCTGAACGATTTCTGCATTTACCTCATGATTCCCATAAAAAACAACAAAATATCAGAAAAGTATTCTTCCAAAAACCACTTAAAATTTTCAATTAGAGCCCTTAATAAATCGTATTTTCATGATTTTATTATATCTTTGGTACAAAATTTATTAAAACCATTCCTGGCAATTTAAGAAAAAATACAATATTTCCACTTGAAAGGTTTTGAATATTACTCTAGTTTTTTTGTCTGTTAACCAACTTTATTAAAAGCAACAATATGATCTTCATTTGATTTTTCATCCTCGTTTCCATGGAGACTATTTTAACAACAATGCTATTCCATTAAACTTTTTATATAAAAATTAAACTGTCAAATAAAAATATTCTGCACTATACTTACCAGTTTTAAAATTTAAAATTTTGTTTAAATATATTTTTAGATTATTAATATAATTTTTAAACAGCTTTAAATATAGCTTTTCTTTTGAAAACTTGTTATTTTGCATTATGTTTTTATTGTAACAATGGGGTGAACAGATCTCTTAAGGAGGAGAAATAAAGCTATTTCAGCAAAATGACCATAAAAAGAACAAAAAAGGGGTCAAGGGTTCAATTAAAGTTTTCGAAACATAGCCTATGTTTTTTTCTGAGTTTTTTTACGTATGTATACCAAGTTTGGTGCAGATCGGAAGTAAACTGTGGATTTGTATAAAAGACAAACATATATACACACATTGACTTTTATTATATTAGATTGTCGAAAATGATTCACATAAGTGTGTGTAGTTGGGTGGCTTATTACATAAAAATGCCCTGAAACTGCAAAATGTGATACTTTCATGAAACTTTCAGGGATGTTAGATAATCATATAAGAATTAAAAAATCGATGGGAGCCCAAAATTTTGGGGCGTGGTTTGACCGTTATGACGTCATAACAAGATGGCGACCAAGGGCCTATATTCGGTTCTTTTAATGACAGAAAGACATTTTTGGGGTCAAATATTATGTTTTAAGGGTCAAAAAACATGATTCTGATGACAAAACGTGCAATTTTTTTTAAAAAGTAACTAAAATTTAATAAAAGCACGAAATAATAATACAGTCTATCGCCAGTTGCGCCAAAAAAAATTTGTAAAAAAATTATTTGTTTCGACGGTTTTATATGTTTTTTGGGGTGCTGATTCTAAATATTTAGTTCACTTCCACGTGGAAAGTCGGCTTCATATCAAAAAACGCAAAAATATGTGAAAAAATCGCAAAATTTTTACTCTTTCTTCGGATTTTCGCTTATATTTTAAAAAATATTTGTTTCTCGAAAATTATTTAAATTACAAAGTTGGAGTAGATAAAATTTCCTACAAAATGCACTATTAAATTTTTGTTTTCCGAAGAATAGTTTTGACTTTATAACACACTGAAAAACAGAGAAACAAACATCCTCTGTTTAAATTATGCTGTGTTAAAATTATCTGTTTTTCAATGCGTTATAACGTCAAAACTATTCTTCGGAAAACAAAAATTAAATGGTGCATTTTGTAGGAAATTTTATCTACTCCAATTTTGTAATTTAAATAATTTTCGAGAAACTAATATTTTTTAAAATATAAGCGAAAATCCGAAGAAATAGTAAAATGTTGCGATTTTTTCGCATATTTTTGCGGTTTTTGATAAGAAGCCGACCTTCCACGTAGAAGTGAACTAAATATTTAGAATCAGAACCCCAAAAAACATATAAAACCGTCGAAAAAAATAATTTTTTTGCAAATTTTTTTTGGCGCAACTGGCGATAGACTGTATTATTATTTCGTGCTTTTATTGAATTTTAGTTACTTTTTAAAACAAATTGCACATTTTGTCATCAGAATCGTGTTTTTTGACCCTTAAAACATAATATTTGACCCCAAAAATGTCTTTCTGTCATTAAAAGAACCCAATATAGGCCCTTGATCGCCATCTTGTTATGACGTCATAACGTTCAAACTAAGCCCTAAAATTTTGGGCTCCCATCGATTTTTTAGTTCTTATATGATTGTCTAACATTCCTGAAAGTTTCATGAAAGTATCACATTTTGCAGTTTTTTTGTAATAAGCCACCCAACTATGTGGAACCAAAGAACTACTTTATTTTATATGCTGCTCTTTTTAAGATTGGAAATTTATTTCTATCAACTATATTCCAGAATTTCTCATATCATCTGATAATAGTTTTGAGGATAATGTCATTCTGAAGATCCAAAATTTCTATTCTCGCCTTACTTGAAGAAACTCTGAAATGTATGTTGCTTCATTTCTAGAATTTTATGGGATAGTGGAAAACTGAAATATTTTATCGTTGGGCACAAGCAGCGGGCGCACCTAATCGATCGACGGGCGCCATGGTGCCCGCGGGCATAGGGTTGGGGACCCCTGATATAGAGCAAAAGAAATTTAATTTAACTAAAATTTTAAAACAGTCATTTATGATGCCATGTTTCGCGTGGAATTGATTAGTTTATGTAGAATTTTTTTCCGATGAGTGCAGGCCCAAAAGGGGTCAGAGGTAACTTACAAAAACGTTTTGGAAATGTGACAATTTAAGGCAAGATATAAACTCAATTTTATCCGCTTAGGCCCAATTTCATGGGTAGGCAACTACAGGAATGGTTTAAATTTAAATCTTAGAGCTCTATTGTTTGTTCATTTAGAATAGGCGGGTGAAACAAGATAAAAAAAACTCAATAAAGCCTAACAACGCTTATCACGAAACCTCAGTGACCTATTCTTTTACAGTATTTTAACTACCTCTGTTTAGGCTGCCTAGTAACTGCACAAGAAAAATTTTTCGATGATAATAATTATAATAGTAACTGCTTCTTATACATTACGTTTCAGCCGCCTATTCTAAATAAACAGACTATAAATGTTAAAAGTTTTGTAGTTTTCTTCGAAAAATGGGGGTGTGAAGGCCCTCCCCAGAAAATTTTGGATATTTTCCTCTTGAAAATAGTTTTTTAAACCATTTCAGACCCTACATCAGAGGGATTTATGGTACCCCACAATGTGTACCCCCAATGAGTTTATCTGTTGGGGGGGCTGCGAAGCTATCCGAAAAGGTCCTGCGTAAGCAGCTTACGAGGGTTGGTGAGAGATAGCGAGCAGGGGGCGGTCGCTCCATAGTAATAAAAAAATACCCATAGTTATTTCCAGTAGTGGGCATTGGAGGGTTACCCCTTTCACTCTTAGCCGCCCGAAACTCTCCATAGAATTCTATGTTAATCTCGGCCGCCTTAGGATCGAAAGGGTCAACACAAAACAAAGCTCCCTCAAGTAACTCTAATAATGAACACTAGCTAATATCCCCACTGGGGATAATACTAATAATGAAAGGGTGTTCCGGATCACATCGTTCACGTGAACCGCAATCAGCCAGCCCAAACTCGACTCTGTGCCGCTAATTATCCTTTGTGACGCGTTGATAAGCGTAATGAACAAAGCGCCATCCATCTTCGCTTCAGCCGACGGAAGCGGCACCTGGCTCTGCGGACAGCACCGGTGCTCCAAGGCCGCCGGATCAGGAAGCGCCCTAATGGTCGGCGGCTTTGTCTCTGGCCAATGGGAGCTCAGGGGAGTCGGCGCTCCGCAGAGGCTGGGATTCATTAGTCACGGCAATCGGATCGGACGGAGCTGTCATCAGAGTTGGACTGAACTGCAGTGTTCTTTGCGAATGAGGAAAAAATGGTTTTGTAGTTTTGTGAGGGACAAAGGGTAATAATGAAGTCGCGATCATTATGGGGAGAGGGATTTGTAAGTTGGGCAGATATTTGACTTTTTTTGTTGCTGAGTATGGAATTTGGTGTGAGAATTGAGAGAGTGTAATGAGTGATTAAACTATGAAAGAGAGTAAAATGATCCCATTCTATTCTGAAACATACAATCCCATTCCCATTTTTTGCTGAATAGTCAAAAATGTACTTTTTGTTCGAATGTGTTCCCCTCTCCCCTACTGATATACTAATATTTACATTACTAGTACATAAGACAGAAGATCTACAAGATTTCAGATGAAGTGACTATCTGATCATCTTCCAAGTGAATTAATACTAAAAAATACTAATTATAAGGTCGCCTATGCCAGTTATCTAGATATTAGAGTTGAAATGAGTAGTTTAATTGGTACACTAGATTATAAGGCAAGAGAAATTTTAGCTTCGTAATAAATTTCAACATTGGTCAATTTAAAGAGTAATTTAAATCCCAAAATTTTCTATTCTTATTCCTTTACATAGTTACTATGGGAAGATGTAAATAATTTTAAAAAAATATGCAGCACAAAAAAGACCTAACAAAAGCTTTAGGTGCATTTAATACAGGATGTCACAAAAGATTGGTGTCAAACTTAACATACTGACGTACCGCCTGGAGAAGAGCTATATTGACGTCATACGATGATGCTGCGGTTGTTATATAGAAACGTATTATTCCACTGAATTTTGGGGGTGATGATAATTCTTTTGGCACTGAAATAAATGTTTTTCGCCAAATATGAGTGGCTATCTTTTAGCTTTGTACTTCTTTCAATGAGGTATTCTCACGTTTTGAGATTAAATTTTATTAAAATAGTAGATAAAAAACCATGAAGAATGACGTTTACATCAAATATTTTCGTAGCCTAGTTTCTGAGACATAAATTTTTGAAATTTCGTTTTTTGTTTGGGCACGAAAACACTTTCGAATCACAAATCATGCGCTGTGAGGTCACATCCAATAGAAGCTCGTTTTCTGATCACGTGACTTTTCTGACGTTTTTTCAAATATAAAATTGAATTTTAAATTATTTAAAACACATTTTTGAACTTAAAAATCAGAAATTTGGGAGTTTTAAACCATACAGTATCGAAAAAGTATAAAATCAAGCAAATCCCTCATTCATGCAAATACCTCATTCTAGAGTCACGGATTTAGAAATTTCTTTACATTACTAGATCTATTTCAACTGATCTGATCTATTTCAACTGTGTGTGTCATCTGATCTATTTCACATAATCTATTTAATTTAATTTTATATTATCTGATTTACATCAACTGACCTGATTTGATTTAGGATATTTTGTAAATTTTTTTGGATTTATAGTCAAATCTGATCTACGTAAACTGGTCTGATCTATTCCATATCTGATCTGATTTGATCTTAGATATTTTGTTGAATTTTGCATTTAAGTTCAATTTGCAGAGAATAAGTCAATGAGCTAATTTTTGTGAGGATTTCGAAGCGATCCGATAAGTATTTCCGATTCCTATTGACGAGAAATTTCGGAGATACAATAATTTAATGTAGTTTAATAAAAGTTTTCTCATTCGCCAAATGTTCGCTTAAAATGCCAAATATTGCAGTTCAATTCATACCAGTTCCCTCTTCGTTTGGACTCATCTACTCACGGCAACCCTGTTCATAGCTCTTCTTCTGGCGGTATGTCAGTAGAGATCTGTCATGCCATGAAAAATTTTTTTAGGAACTCATATCCGAAAATATAAACTGTGTCCTGTTAGAAAAAAGTTTTACAATCACTTGTAGTTTCAAAAGCATTTTTTTCAGTAAAAATTAGAGTATTTATCTTATTACAATTATATTGAGATTAAAATATGTGTATTCATCCACTAATATTTTAGAAAAGAAGATAAAATTTTTTGCTAAACCTAAAAGATGACTAGTTTAACATCCAAAGCGTCAAGTGGGACATCTTGGGACATATCAAAAGACACCCTAAACCTGTCATAAGTAAAAAAAATGTTTTTAATAAAAAAATTAAACAACTTAAGAATGTAGATTATTACAATTTAGAATATATGCAAAAAAATTTCTGGGAGTAAACAAAGAAATCAGTGATTTATGCCATGTCAAAAATGAGGAATTCAGTGAAAAACTTTGAATTTAAAATATGTTTGATGATGTTTAATTTATCATTATTAAAACATAGCTATTTCATTATCTGTGTTATTTTTGTATTTTTCAAAATGAAATTTATAATTTTTACACTATTATCGAAAGTGTGGGCCACTAGTGGGCACCCTGGGACATAAAACGATGTTTTAAAATTTGCTATTATAAATAACCTAAAAGGGATAACTGGTAGGAAATTGTTTATTAGATGTGCAAAGTACTATATTTAATATGTTATCTGTGTTTTAATAAATGTCATAGTATAAAAAATTATAAAACAATTTAATAAAAAGTGCTCTAACATGCCCCACTCTCTTCTACTACATACTTGGAATTGAACCCTTGATCCTGACTCAGAACTTAGGATATTTTATGCAGTTATGAAAAGTTTAAAACATTTTACGTGAGAGAAAAGTTTTGTTTTCGTGGTTGTAACTGTGATTGCGTTCTGAGAAACTTGTTTATTTACATACACTTAGGTTTTTGGATTCGTGGTAAGTTTTATAATTTTTAGTTAATTTCTGTGTGTAGTTAATTATGCTTTTGACTGTTATAAACTAAATTTAGATGGTACAGAGACCGGGAAAGCTTACACCCGGTCTCTTCAGAAAAGTCCCTTTGCCTCGAGGGATCCTCCCCCCCAATGAGAGGGTCTTCCCGTGCACTTTAATTAGTAATATCTCCATAAATTAGTTAATATAAGTATTAACTGAAGTTGTTGTGTTAGTTGTATTTTGTGTTACCAAATATAATGTTAAAATCCAAAAATATGTTAAAATATTTTAAATAAAAAACCCGCTAATTTAAAAAAATGATTATAAAAAAATTACTTCACAATTTTAAAAACCCTTAATTTTCTTTGAAGTATTTGAAGAAACGCCTTGAAGAAAGATAAATATTAAAAAAGGTCTGCATTTCAGCTTCTGAGGATCTCCACTAGATGGCAGTCCATCAAAAAACTCTTTTCAAGAGTGAAAAACATCAGCATTAATATTAAATTTCAGAAAAAAAATCTTAAATGTAAGGTATGGAATAGTGAAAGTTTTTTTTCAAAATGAATTTACCCTGATTTTAATTATTTTAAAGGATAGGGGAGACCGGGGAGGGATGTGACACTTTTTCCAAGAATATTTTTTTTAAATTTAGTTTTCATTGTATAAATTTGAAACTTTCAAACTAACATCTTAGAACATTTTAACATGTTTAAAAAATATAACCAAAGTGATAGCAAACAAAACTTAGGATTTATGAACGAATTAAAGTAACCTCTAAAAGTGTCCCATCCCACCCCGGGGTGGGATGGGGATGGGACACATCTTTTTAAATTAAAATATATGATTTCTTTTTAAATATATGATTAAAAACCACAAAGATGGAAGCATTTTACACATTTTAAAGATTTATTACAAAAACATCAGTTATTTTACCCTATATTTACTTCGAAAAATCTAACTTAAGTGAAAAATACAAAATAGTTAAAATTCTTCTTTAATCTAAAAAAATATGTTTTCAACTGCAATACTAAACAGTTCCAAAACAAAGGTATCTAAATAATTGTACGCAATAGCTTGTATTTAGGTATTGAGAGGAATTGGGCATGGTGTCCCATCCCACCCCGGTAGTAAACAGTTTTAAAAAATAGGTTCTTACTAAAGAACTGTGGCTTTTAGGCTTAACTCAACTATATATTCATAAAGAATACATTATTCTGTTTAGAAAACAATATAAACCATTAAGAAAGCAACCAAGAATCAGATTGAAAATTCACTTTGAAAAAAGTAATACTTAGTTACTTTTGCTATAGTGAAACCATCTTTTTCATTCAGAAACTTGTAGGAGCTTGCAACTAAAATAGTAAACAGCAACAAGTATAAAGCCATGGTGGCTTTACCTGGTGGAACACTCAAAAACTAATTTTATTTATAATTTTAAGATTTATTGAAGGTGTCCCATCCTACCCGGTGTCCCATCCATCCCCAGTCTCCCCTATGACAATTTTTAATGGAGTAGAGTTCTTTTTTACAAAAAGTTTTTTAAAGAAATGTTTTGTTTCTTCTAGTCTCAGCACCATCTCAATTTTAGATGTTTTTACCTCGTTACGCAATTTTTTCTGCACTTCAAACCTTTTTTTTTAACAACTGATTTCAATTGCTCGACCTCGTTAAACTCTTTCTAAGAAATTTTTTATTCGTGTTCATAAAAACAATTAAAAGTTTTAGGTTCCGAGAGGGAGGTTGTATGTATACCCTGAAATTCCCCCTGAGCGTAGAAAGGGGTTATGAAGGCTTAGGCCAACCTTTATCACGAGGAGGGACAAAAGGGAGTATCCAAAAATAGGTGAAACGCTATTTTTAATGCAATTTACAAACATTTTCGTTAAGAAAACCACTATAGGTATTAAAATATGGGTACTTACGTATTATACCGTCGAACGTTCAGCAGCTGTTAAATTTAGCGGTACAGCTATAGAACAGTCAATGGGATTTTAAACGTTTTCGGATTCATCGGCACGGTCGACGCATAATACGTAAGAACCAAAATATTTATAGGGTCAAGCATTTATATACCCTCTTGAGATTTTTAAAATGCAGTTGTATAACCTTCTTCCCTCTCTCACCGTAAAAGTTCTATATTAAAGACTCTCCCCCGAAAAATATGTCATGGATAAATAGGAGCCAGATTGGCTTTGCGGCCCGCCACTTGACTTGTGATTTTGATTGCGACCCTCGAGTAATCCCCAGGTTAGGAATCTAAAAAATCTTTTGATTCGATTCCGGAATCGATTCTTGATGTTTGATTCTTTCGATTCGATTCTGGAATCGATTCTTGATGTTTGATTCTTTCGATTCGATTGTGGAATCGATTCTTGATGTTTGATTCTTTCGATTCGATTCCGGAATCGATTCTTGATGTTTGATTCTTTCGATTCGATTCCGGAATCGATTCTTGATGTTTGATTCTTTCGATTCGATTCTGGAATCGATTCTTGATGTTTGATTCTTTCGATTCGATTCTGGAATCGATTCTTGATGTTTGATTCTTTCGATTTATTGATTCGATTCCAACCTGGAATCGATTCCTTAGGGCCAGTATCGAAAAATTCAATCGATTTTATCTATTTTAATCACAAATCAAAGGTAATTATTACTAATTAATTTAATTAAAAAATCAGCAAACTTTCAGTTAATTGTCAAAATAATAACTAATTAGTGAAAAAAAATTGTTAATAAGTATCTGTATTAATTAGAAAATTAAAGACGATCCCAAAGATTCGATTCCCGTTGCAAAATATTAATTATCAAAATACTTATTAATTAGTGAGCAAAACTGTTAATATATCTGTAATAATTTGAAAACTACGTACGTTCGACTTCTGATTCAGAAGTTCTGAGTCTAGGTGACCAAGACCATCCATAACCGGTTCGTCTATGTAAGTTGGTTTTCTTGCACCTCACTATACGTTCTCCCAGTCCCTGTAGAACTGGTTTTTCTGCGCTAAGACATTGCTGCAGGAGAAACCAAACACTCCTATTCGTCTTACTTGCCAACTTAAGGGGATGTTGCCGATGCTGGCTTTAGGCGTCTTATAAAATTTTTAAAGCAATTTTTACATAAATCCAACATTTTTCTCATTTGGTATTTAAAATTTTTTACAATGGAGTTAATAAAGTATTTGCTAAATTAGAAACAAAAATGTTCCATGAACATTGGAACTTGAAATTTCTTACCTTTTTCATTTGCTATTCTGATGGGAATGTTTAGATTCTTAATTTGTAATGTATTTGTTTAGAAGAAATTCTTATGCATGAAATTATAGGAGTGGGTTGATACAAACGTATTTTCATAATTATTTTGGTCGTTGGCCTTATTAACTGCTACCTGACCAATGGGTAACCAGCGTTAAAGAAGAGTTCCACTACTTTAATAAATCAGCGAAAAGCTCACTTTATTCCTTTAGCAGCTGGTTAGCAAGCTGGTCAGGTAGCAGTTAATGAGGTCGTTAAACTCGTGATGCAACTCCTAAGAAAAAAAAGCTTTCGCTTATTTAATAGATGTATTTATGTAATACTTGATCCTTCTTAACAATGAGGAAGTTGCATGATTTTTTTTAATTTTTTTAATCGATTCTTCTTGCAAAAATAAGCAACTACCCAAAATTTGACGCCGATCGAGAAATTTTTTGATTGCCAAAAAAATTAACAAAAATCCCCTTTTTAAAACGCCAAGAGTTTGGGATGTGACGTCATCATACGATAAACATTGTTGGAAAGCAATGGAGTTGATGGTATGATTGTTGATGTCATCGTACGATTTAAACAATAAACGTTTTCAGTCACGTGTTTTTTCTCGACTTTTAAATTAAAATATTTAATTACCTGTACATTTTTTTTGAAAAACTGACAAGATATTTCATTTTACCATACAAAAAATCATACGGAACACTTGTTTGTTTTTGAAAATATGACACATGCAACTTCCTTATTATTAAAAAATATCTGAGAGATGCTATCATGTTATCAACTGGGGGTCGGTAGGGTATGAAATACTAAATGTTGATTTTATTACAATAAGGGAGCATATGGGAATATTAGTGAGTTGGTTTAAGCTTATAAGAAATAATTATATTTTGTAGAAGGGAAAATACTTAATAAAATACTTAATAAATTTTAATGTCAAGAGTAGATAGAAAATGGCGGTTCTACGACATTGGGGTTCCAGGGTTCTGTCTGGACCGGTACTTTGGGGTTCTGTCTGGATCGATACTTTGTGGAGTGTCTGGGTCGGTAATTTGGGGCTCCACCAATAAATTGGGGCTCCACCACTAAAATAAAAAGTTATTTTACATCAATATATCTCCCAGGAGAGTTAGCCCAAGATATTCTTGGTTACCGAAGTACGCTTGGCAGAGCTTAACTCAAATCCTGAATAAGTTTGATTTGGTAAGTTACCGGAAGCCTCTCCTTTGTACTTCATCCCCCCAACCCCCTAATTAAATATTTTAAAGTATTTTAAATTGAGGTCCCACCAACCACCCGACAAGCAAAGCTTGCCGCCTCAATTCATTAACGCGAACCATGACTTATATGTGAATATATATATACAATTTGAAATAAAATATAAAAATGCAATTTAAACATGAAATGAAAATATAACATTTCAACAAGCATGGCTTGTCACATTATAATGTGTAGTATAATACATTTTTTTTTCAATTTTTATTTTTTATTTTTTTTTCAGAGACACTAAGGTTTCAATAACAAGGGTAGCTTTTAAAATATAAAAATTAAATAAAATACAATGTAATAAATTTAAATACAATATAATAAAATGCAGCGAGAAATCGAGCATGTGCACAACAATCTCCACTTTTAAAGCGAGTAATGCCCATGAGCTAATGTGTGGTTATTGTCTCGCATTAAAAAGCGTTTGTCGTCGAAGGCACTGAGCGCAACCTTGTTAACTTTTAACGTGTAGAGTTGATGACTCTCGCTCTGAATTCGATGTTGAATTGCCTTCGACGACTTGAGACTCTCTCGGCATTTTCTATAGTGCTCATGCTTGATTTCTCGCTGAACAACTGATCTAGCCACCCCTTTCGCCGTTTTCTTTTCCCCGTACTCCGATTTTATGGAATACATTTTAGGGCGAAGCCCGATGAACTCTAAAATGGGCTTCGAGTGGAGCTCGTCCTTAAAACAACCGATCTTCTTTTTATTTAATTCGCTATAGAGGAAATGAGACTGAGGATAGTCAGAGGTGTCATATATTTCTGGATGCTGCTGCATATCCAAGTAAATATCCTCAGTCTCAATTTCATAAGTTAATGAGTCGGTGTCAGTGAAGAGAAGTTGCGCCCGACCCCCATACTCTTTTTTGATAATGTTGTAGTGGAAGTCATACATTATGAGTTTGCTCAACTCTAGAATTACAAACCCTACATAAATGGGCTTGTCTAGAGTCAAGCATTTCTTCACACGCTCGACTCCCACTAGATCATTATCAAAAATATTATATCGTTTGAAGGTGGGCGCGGCTACCAATTTCTGAGCCTTCTTCTCTTCATGGACGAGCTGAATATCCACTCTATTACGGATATTCTCCATGGTCTTACCATATACCGCGTTGTTCATGAGTTTGAAGAAATCCTTCTCAAAGGTAGATTTAGCTTTTTTACGATTATCAGTATTTAATTCAATATATTTTTTAAGCCAGGGTTTTTGGTTAAATTTTAAGATTTTATGGACTTTAATTAATTTTAGACCCTGGCTGAGATAAAATTGCAAGTTTTTATAATATGTTATGTAATTAAATTTATCTTTTAAATTGGGGACAAGTTTAGTGGTAGGGGTGTAATGTTTATTATTTAAAATATCCTTTGAGAAGGGAGACAAATCTTCAAACTTAAGAACAACTTTCTCTGGGGCCAAGGGATAATCATTGTGGAGATCATGGAGTTCGTAGGGATACTCCAGATCTACCTCAAAAATATATCCCACTGAGCTATCTTGAGGGATTGAGTGAATCCAGTCGAGACTGACATCCGCTGAAATCCACTCGAATCCCCCATACGGTAATGATTCGACCATGGAGGCACCGTACAGATTGTTACAGTCCAAGTAAATAATATGCTTACTTGGACTGTTCTTATCAAAATTAGGGGTATACTTATTATTAGCTACGGCGAAACGCTTTGTGATCACAGATATCCCCCCACGAATGCCCTGCTCAATGAACAGATGCATGTTGATATCTGTGAAAAGCTCAAGTGGCTGATCAGTTATTTTGAGACAACTTTGCCATGCGAGTCCGGGGGCCGTGAAGAGGTGCACGCAATCCAACTTATAAAACTCTAGACATAAATATCTAAAGTTTTGAAAAAGTAGGGAGAAATTGGGGCTTCTGGAACAGGTGGTGGGTGGTGGAGATGGCGTAAGCTTGATAGCGATAGCGAAGCGTTGGGTGATAACGAACCTGCATGTTGTTTACCTAAAATATATGCTTATTTTATATACTTTTCATGGATTTAGGATATTTTTTAAACTTTAGTATTATTTTTAATTAACGTTTGAATAAATTTAATTTAAATTTTTGAAGTTTTGGAATAGTTTTAAATTTTTTTTCGTATTCTATGAAGTGAATTAATTATTTAATTTAACATGTTTTAACTTATTTTGATTGAAATTTTTAATGAAAGATTTAAAGTACTATTATTGCATTATGTTCATTAGGGTGGTCCTTATTTTTTAAGTTTGGAAATCTTAACGCGACGCCCCCCCAAATTGTTCCATCATACAAATAAATAGTTTTTGCAAAATATCAGCTCATTCGAATAATAAACACCCGTGCGCAGTTGCCTTGAAGTTTAAAAAAAATACTGATTTTTTCAAAAAACATCCCAAAAACCATAGATTAAACCCTCCCAACTTCTTCTTGATTTTTTAATGAGAATCTAATATAGTTATAGTTATAATGTTCCAGATTCCATTCTTCTATCACCCCTCTTTCGGTAGTAAAAATGTTTTAAAGTTAACATAACTCTTGTAAAGTTGTTTTTCCTGCATTTTAAAAAAGCTAATAACTCCAGAACCATACAACTTAAAAACCTGAAATTTGTGCCATTTTGTTTGTAATTTTATTACCTTTCATTTGATGTGCAACATAACTGCCTTTTTAAAAAAAATTTTCTTCAAAATAAAAAAAATGGAGAAAAAATTAAATAAAAAAATTTTTGAAAAAAAAATTTTATTAAATAAATTTTAAGTTTTTCCACTCCCAAAATGAACATTTCTGCTAAATTTCAAGTTGAAATTAAAATTTGATCATGTAGAAAAAAATAAAAGTTTGCGAAATTTTGGCAAGTCCCTAAACATTCCATGTAATTTAACAAAAAAAGGTGTTTTACTCATGGGGATTCCAAAAACTCCCTTGAGGGTGCTCATACGATTTGTACCATGCAAAAAAATTTACTTAAATATCAGAAAATACAGCTATTAGCCGATTCGGTACAAAATCCTACAGAGCTAGTTTCCAACCTAATTCAATGTGCCTATATTTTACCTGAATTTCCCTTAGAATTAAATTTTTACGCTATTTTTTCACTTCCAACATATCAAATCAAATGAAATTAAAAGTGTTTAAAGATAAAAGAATAAAATAAAATCATACCCCGATGACTACGCACAACGCAGTCTACCATTTGGTACCCGACAGGGCTCTGTAAGATTTTGTACCGAATCGGCTAGTAGTTGTATTTTCTGATATTTAAGTGAATTTTTTTGCATGGTAAAAATCGTATGAACACCCTCAAGGGAGTTTTTGGAATCCCCATGAGTGAAACACCTTTTTTTGTTAAATAACATGAAACGTTTAGGGACCTGCCAAAATTTCGGAAATTTTAATTTTTTTCTACATGATCAAATTTTAATTTCAACTTGAAATTTGGCAGATATGTTCATTTTGGGAGTGGAAAAACTTAAAATTTATTTAATAAAAATTTTTTTCAAAAATTTTTTTTATTTAATTTTTTCTCCATTTTTTTTATTTTGAAGAAAATTTTTTTAAGAAAGGCAGTTATGTTGCACATCAAATGAAAGGTAATAAAATTACAAACAAAATGACACAAATTTCAGGTTTTTAAGTTGTATGGTTCTGGAGTTATTAGCTTTTTTAAAATGCAGGAAAAACAAGTTTACAGGAGTTATTTTAACTTTAAAAAATTTTTACTACCGAAATAGGGGTGATAGAAGAATGGAATCTGGAACATTATAACAATAATTGTATTAGATTCTCATTAAAAAATCAAGAAGAAGATGGGAGGGTTTAATCTATGGTTTTTGGGATGTTTTGTGAAAAAATCAGTATTTTTTCGAAACTTCAAGGCAACTGCGCACGGGTGTTTATTATTCGAATGAGCTGATATTTTGCATACATTATTATTTTATATAGTGACACAAAACTAGGGGGCGTCACCACCGGAATTCCCAAAAAAAATTTTTACCATACAAATAAGGACCACCCTAATGTTCATGTTAGGTTTTTTAAGGCCTGTTTATTGTTTCATTTAAAAATATTTTAGGGGTTTTTATTCCGCTTTATTATTAATTTTAAGATACATACATTACGCCAAAATAAATTTAATATTAACTTTTAAAAAAATGTAATAGTTTTAATATTATTTAGTATTTTACAGTGTAATGAGTGTATTAATTAATTAAAAAATGTTTTTAATAAATTATTTAACATGTTTTAACTGAACTTGTTTTGAAAGGCATTTTAGTTTGATAGTAAAAACAATGTCATTAATTTTTTACTTTAATTTATTAAAACAAATACTTTTTATATACTTCTTAACTAGATATATAGTTTTTCTACAACTATGCAATAAGGAAATTTATTTAAAATATAGTTTATTTAATTCAAATGCGTAAAAAGTACCTAAATAGTTCTTGTAAATTTTTATAACGTTCAATTACAATTATTATGAAATTCACTTGAAATAAAAAGTTTTATTATAAAACGCAATCCTTCAGCAGTTGAATGAAGAATTACAATGCGACATTTTGATCTTCTATTTAGAAACGAGCTGTGAGTTCAAAGATTTGATAAGAAATTTTCTACATTCCTTTAGTAGGTGATAAGATCACAGCCGATATGGTCTAATCCATATATAATGTTAACTGTAACTTCAATGAAAGAAACCTCGTTGTTTTCTAGAATTAAAACCGTTATCAAGAAGTCAAGTATTGTGAGCTAATCTGTATATAATGTTAATTTTATATTAACTGTAACTTTAATGGAAGTAACTTTTTATCATTAGTACGATTGCTATCACTAGGACAAACATTGTTAACTAATCTGTATATAACTTTAGTATTAATCTAACTGTAACTTTAAGGGAAAAAATAACTTTTGCATCTGGCAACCATACAATTTTATATAAAACATATAAACTAACATATGAAAGAAATATTTTTCCATAAAATTTGGCTGTTCTGACTTCTCTTACCTAAAACCTCCTTGCACTTATAATCCTATCGAAAGTATTCTAATAAAACATTAAAGGGGAAACATAACTCAAAAGGAAGTACACATTATAAAAACCAAGAAATTCATTATAAAATCTAAAAACTCTGCTAAAAATGAAGACTACTACAGAAAAAAATTATAGTTAAGATCTTTGTTATACTAGAGGTAAAAACTTTGTTAGAAATAAAAATGAAAAAACACAAAAGCATTACAATAAAAGGAATCTTATACATTCTAAACTAAAATTTTGATAAAAATTCAGATAAACAAACTACAAAACTAAAATCTTTTGTAAAAATAAAAACTTATTCATCCTAGAACAAAAAAAATTTACATGAAATAAAAACTTATACACTACAAAACTAAAATATTTATTCAAAACAAAAATTAGAAAACAAAAAAAACTTTACAAGAAATGAAAACTTATACATTAAAAACTTAAGTATTTGTTAAATATAAAAACTTAACTGAAAATTTTGTTGAAAATTAAGACAAATGCAGAAAAATAACTTAATACTTTGTTAAAAATAAAAACGAACACAGAAAAACTATACAAGAAATGAAAACTTAAACACTGAAAAACTAAAATATTTGTTAATAATAAAAACTTAACTTAATACTTTTATAAAAATAAAAAACGAACACAGAAAAACTTTACAAGAAATGAAAACTAAACTTTACAAGAAATGAAAACTGAAAAACTAAAATCTTTTTTAAAAATAAAAACTTAACTGAAAATTTTGTTAAAAATTAAAACAAATGCAGAAAAATAACTTAATACTTTGTTAAAAATAAAAACGAACATAGAACAACTTTATAAGAAATTAAAACTTATACACTGAAAAACTAAAATCTTTGTAAAAAATAAAAATTTTACTGAAAATTTTGTTAAAAATTAAGACAAATGCAGAAAAATAACTTAGTATTTTGTTAAAAATAAAAACAAACGCAGAAAAACTTTACAAGAAATGAAAACTTATACACTGAAAAACTAAAATCTTTATAAAAAAAGAAATACTTCATACGAAAAATAAATAAAAACTATGAAAAAATTTACAAGAAATAAATAGCTACACTAAAAACTTAACTAAAAAGAAATAATTACTAAAAACTTTAACAAAAAGAAATACTTAGAAACTATAAAACTAAAAGCTTTGCTAAAAAATAAACACAAATACAGAAAAATTCCTTCATACTTCACAAAATATAAAAACTTAGAAGCTATAAAACTAAAAACTTTGTTAAAAATAAAAAAATGACAGAAAAATTTTAAAAATAAATTAAAACTTCGAAAAATTATTACAAGCAATAAAAAATTACACTAAAAACTAAAAAAACTTTAAAAAAAAGAAATACTTAAAAATTATTAAACTAAAAACTTTGTCAAAAATAAAATAAAAACTTTGAAAAATATTGCAGCAAATGAAGAGACACTAAAAACTCTATCAAAAAGAAATATTTCTTGTTAAAAAATAATTAAAAACTTTAAGTAAAATAGCTTTTTTGGGGGAGAATTCCCAGATTTTGACTCTAATTCTAGGGAGGGCCGCGGGTACCCAAGAGGGTACCCTAGGAATGTAAAGAGCATATCCGCGGCCCTCCCTAGAATTAGAGTCAAAATCTGGGAATACGCCATCTCCACCACCCACCACCTGTTCCAGAATCCCCAATTTCTCCCTACTTTTTCAAAACTTTAGATATTTATGTCTAGAGTTTTATAAGTTGGATTGCGTGCACCTCTTCACGGCCCCCGGACTCGCATGGCAAAGTTGTCTCAAAATAACTGATCAGCCACTTGAGCTTTTCACAGATATCAACATGCATCTGTTCATTGAGCAGGGCATTCGTGGGGGGATATCTGTGATCACAAAGCGTTTCGCCGTAGCTAATAATAAGTATACCCCTAATTTTGATAAGAACAGTCCAAGTAAGCATATTATTTACTTGGACTGTAACAATCTGTACGGTGCCTCCATGGTCGAATCATTACCGTATGGGGGATTCGAGTGGATTTCAGCGGATGTCAGTCTCGACTGGATTCACTCAATCCCTCAAGATAGCTCTGTGGGATATATTTTTGAGGTAGATCTGGAGTATCCCTACGAACTCCATGATCTCCACAATGATTATCCCTTGGCCCCAGAGAAAGTTGTTCTTAAGTTTGAAGATTTGTCTCCCTTCTCAAAGGATATTTTAAATAATAAACATTACACCCCTACCACTAAACTTGTCCCCAATTTAAAAGATAAATTTAATTACATAACATATTATAAAAACTTGCAATTTTATCTCAGCCAGGGTCTAAAATTAATTAAAGTCCATAAAATCTTAAAATTTAACCAAAAACCCTGGCTTAAAAAATATATTGAATTAAATACTGATAATCGTAAAAAAGCTAAATCTACCTTTGAGAAGGATTTCTTCAAACTCATGAACAACGCGGTATATGGTAAGACCATGGAGAATATCCGTAATAGAGTGGATATTCAGCTCGTCCATGAAGAGAAGAAGGCTCAGAAATTGGTAGCCGCGCCCACCTTCAAACGATATAATATTTTTGATAATGATCTAGTGGGAGTCGAGCGTGTGAAGAAATGCTTGACCCTAGACAAGCCCATTTATGTAGGGTTTGTAATTCTAGAGTTGAGCAAACTCATAATGTATGACTTCCACTACAACATTATCAAAAAAGAGTATGGGGGTCGGGCGCAACTTCTCTTCACTGACACCGACTCATTAACTTATGAAATTGAGACTGAGGATATTTACTTGGATATGCAGCAGCATCCAGAAATATATGACACCTCTGACTATCCTCAGTCTCATTTCCTCTATAGCGAATTAAATAAAAAGAAGATCGGTTGTTTTAAGGACGAGCTCCACTCGAAGCCCATTTTAGAGTTCATCGGGCTTCGCCCTAAAATGTATTCCATAAAATCGGAGTACGGGGAAAAGAAAACGGCGAAAGGGGTGGCTAGATCAGTTGTTCAGCGAGAAATCAAGCATGAGCACTATAGAAAATGCCGAGAGAGTCTCAAGTCGTCGAAGGCAATTCAACATCGAATTCAGAGCGAGAGTCATCAACTCTACACGTTAAAAGTTAACAAGGTTGCGCTCAGTGCCTTCGACGACAAACGCTTTTTAATGCGAGACAATAACCACACATTAGCTCATGGGCATTACTCGCTTTAAAAGTGGAGATTGTTGTGCACATGCTCGATTTCTCGCTGCATTTTATTATATTGTATTTAAATTTATTACATTGTATTTTATTTAATTTTTATATTTTAAAAGCTACCCTTGTTATTGAAACCTTAGTGTCTCTGAAAAAAAAATAAAAAATAAAAATTGAAAAAAAAATGTATTATACTACACATTATAATGTGACAAGCCATGCTTGTTGAAATGTTATATTTTCATTTCATGTTTAAATTGCATTTTTATATTTTATTTCAAATTGTATATATATATTCACATATAAGTCATGGTTCGCGTTAATGAATTGAGGCGGCAAGCTTTGCTTGTCGGGTGGTTGGTGGGACCTCAATTTAAAATACTTTAAAATATTTAATTAGGGGGTTGGGGGGATGAAGTACAAAGGAGAGGCTTCCGGTAACTTACCAAATCAAACTTATTCAGGATTTGAGTTAAGCTCTGCCAAGCGTACTTCGGTAACCAAGAATATCTTGGGCTAACTCTCCTGGGAGATATATTGATGTAAAATAACTTTTTATTTTAGTGGTGGAGCCCCAATTTATTGGTGGAGCCCCAAATTACCGACCCAGACACTCCACAAAGTATCGATCCAGACAGAACCCCAAAGTACCGGTCCAGACAGAACCCTGGAACCCCAATGTTGTAGAACCGCCATTTTCTATCTACTGTCAAGATATACCGCCCTTCTACAAAATATCACTATTTCCTATAAGCTTTGTCCGACTCGACAATATTCCCATAGGCTCCCCCATTGTAATGAAATCAACATTTAGGTATTTCACACCTAAGCACCCCCAAGTTGATAACATGATAAAGATTCCATCCATCCTTATTATGTTTTTGTTCTATCTGCATTCGAATCTTTCAAATTCCCCCAGCGTTAACCGACAATGCAAGCAAATTCTTTTTTTCTCCTTCCAATTTCCAGTCTTTTATTTGTAGTTCGTATCTGATCGCAAAGGACGCTTAAAACACTGACTCCACATTTAATGAAGCGAGTAATGCCCGAATCTTCCCGCATATTATGATTTAGTGATCAGTTTCTTTGTAATTTTTGCTATCGCAGCCATTAATGCGCACTCACCGCCAGCAGGCGCTATTGCCTAATTGCAGACCAGATTCCGACAGTTAACACTCTAGAAGCATTATTCGGTATCTTTGTTTTAATGTTCCGAATCGTTTGCAACAACCGCCATTCTCGAGTTGAGCGGTAATGAATTCCTCATTGCGATGCTTGAATTCTCGGTGGCCAATAAAAAGTTTCCCTCTCGCACACAATAAAACAGCAAAACTCGCTCCCCGCGTTGCCACGCGCGCATATTCATTTCATGAAATAATTCCATTTTTGATGAATAAAGAGATAAAATCCTCCCATTATTTCCAGAGCGACGATCGCCCGCTCTGTGTGGAAACCGTTACAATAACAATAAAGGGATTAGTATCTGGCAACACCTTGGCTTTTTCCAACGAATGTAACGCGTCTGAATTATGGTTTCTCTCTGCCTATAAGTAATATGAAGATGGAGTTCATTAAAGTGTTTGTTGTGTGGGCGTGGCAGAAACGGGTATTTATCGCCAGCTTGGCTGAGAGAGTTCAAAGAAATGAATGAATTACTTTTAGTTTTATTCACTAAAGCTCTTTCCATAAGCTCTGTCTTTGCGATGAAGACGGAAAAACTCACTGAAGAAAACTTTATGAAAATATTGTGAATATTCGAGGAGATAATAGCATGTGAAAATAGCACTTTTTCAGGCCTCAAAAAATCGTAAATTTGCTAATTTTTCTGATTTTTAAAAAAAATTTTGTCTTCATTCAACTAAAAAACACATTACTACACAATAACGCTGAAAATTTTTCAAATTTATGAACTTTTTCTATTTTCAAGCCTGAAAAAGTGCTATTTTCACATGCTAATATCTCCGTGAATATTCATGATATTTTCATGAAGTTTTTTTCAGTGAGTTCTTCATAATGTTGGCAACAATACTCTTACTGAGGTTTTTGCTCTATCTCCTTTAGTTTTTAAATTAATGTTTTAACTTTTTTATTTCGCCGCTAAGGGGTGCTGTAAGTCATCTCAATAGAACTTTCAGGGTCACTTACCTAGGGGTTGACCTTACTTCTGTGACCATAGGACTCGTTGGTTCCAAATAAAAGCCGCGAAACTGAAACACCCTATAGATTTCGTTCATAAAACTGGGAAATTTTACATGCTTAGAAAAAGACTGAGTTCCATCCTTAGCTTCTTATGGATATAATATTTTCTCTTAGTTTGCAATTTCGAAGCAGTAAGTCTTTTTTAATCGCGATATCGGACTGCGGTGAGTTTTTTACCTTCAAAACCTTAACCCTCTACGGCCCATTGTATCAAAACGCTACCTTAAGTTTAACTTCAATTTCATCATGAAATACAGTGAAATTATGAAATTAATAAATAATACATGTCTTTAAGTTATATTGCAGCAATAACTTCACCCACCGGTGCTATAATTTATAAAATTTAGGTTCTGTCCCCAAGTCCAAACTTTTTTTAAATTTTGAATAAAAATAAAAAAAATTATGGGCATTTTATTTTATTTGTCTACAAACTACATGAATAAGTAAAAGAATTGTTTCCATATTTATTTCTTGTAGTGGGTATACGAGGGTTTAGTTTAGGTCCTTTCACGGCGAGAAATTTTTTTATGCAGAGTGATATTGCTGTTAAGGGGTTATGGGGTAGGTGGGGTTAGTCCAAAGAAGAAAAAATTCTTAGTTTTGTAGAGGGGATACATCCCCAAATCTCCCCAAGTGCTACGACTCTGTTCTGCAGAGATCTTAAAATCCCCCCTCTTCTCTAAACTTTACCTAAGACAGGACAACGGAGACAACTGGCGATGCCAAAACGTCGCCAAAGCCGCCGCGCAACAGCCATTCAGAAGGGTACCACTCCGGGTCATTAATAGCTGTCGCAAGAAAAACCGTTTAGATAAATCGCTCGTTAACGTTACGGCCTTTATCTGTTATGGGTCTTTTTTGCGGCGCTTCCCTAATGGGAGGTGCACAGGAAGTGCGGGAGCGGAGCTATCATCCTCCTCTAACGAAGCAGCGCGTTGCCACACAATGGGGGAGTCGTGCGTCCCTTTTGTGCCAATAGCGCCTATTCATCGCCGCTCTGCTGTCTGTTTTTGGATCCGTCCGCAAAGTGAAGGCGGCTGCTTGCAGATCATCGGCGGTTTGGTGCCGTGCAGGGAAGCCGTCCGTACAGGTTTTCTTATAAACTCCCGCCCGTGTATCGCCTTTTGAAGGGAACGACAATTTTCCCAGATAGCAATGTAAGGTTTAATAAACCTGATTTTTGTTGAGTAAGAATTCTTATTAATGATTTTCAAAATGTTTTGGCGGTACGGGAAATATCTTCACGTGGTCCGGATGCGGTCCACGCTGTCCGCCAGTTGCCGACCCTTGACGTTACCCGTTTTGAGATTTTTGTAGGATTGTTTGGTAAGGATGTAACCTTGTAAAAAGGTAAAAACAACCTGCGCTTATTGACGTCTGTAATGTTAGCTGTAGCCGAAGAAGTAAAGTAGGTTATAAACAAGGTGACGGGTTTTGAGAAGGTTTTTTCCAGTGTTTTTCTTGGGTTTCCCCCCATAAATTTTTTTGCAAAAATTTTTCATGCAAACCCATATATTCCCTTGCGGAAAGGTTTAACTGTAAAAAAATGTTTCCCTTTTTTTAAACCTTTTAAAAGCATAAAACAATTAAAATAAGATTTTATCTGGATGTATTGAATATATTTTCTTTTTATTATATACGAAAAAAACTAATCTGACCTTGGAAAAAAATTTAAACAGCATTTTTTAACAAAACTTAAACTGAAATCTATGTTTAAATATTGCACTTTTATAACTTTTTCAACGAAACAAAACGAACAAGACAATCAGTATTTTTGAGATTTGAAATATTTGGCTTAGAAAAGTTGATCATCTTAGGTGTCTAAAACTAACTACAGGGTTAGTTGGGGTAAGTGGGCCAGTGGAGTAAGGCTCAAACTAAATACGTACAGGATATTTCACAATTTCTCTCATTAATTTTGGTACATTTTGTCACACTGATGGGTTTTGCACTCATTTCAGTTCTGTTTAATTTCTTTTTAAGAACATAGAACTAACACAAAAAAGATTGCCAGAGATGTTTGTCTATCAAGTAAGACCCACTCACTCCTCTTAAGTTTTGCTTACTTTCAATCTAAATAAAAAGTGGAGCACCCATCTGATTAAAAAACCAGTTAAAAATATGAAAAGCATTAATTTAGAAACGGACAATAAGTTTTTATTTATTCACTGTTAAAAACAGTTCAGGCTCAACATTTCACCACAAACTAGTTCAAATTTAACTGCAACCTTAGGTTCGGTAACAGGTTTCACCAAGTTTTCGTGCTTTCCCAAGTGAAATCACCGGATTTTAGAATGGGAATTTTATATAGCCCGAATAAAATGTTTTATTCTTGGTGAAACCTGTTACCAAACCTAGGTTGCGGCTAAATTGGAACCGGTTTCGGTGGAACAGTACAACCTTTTTCACCACAAACTGGTGGTGAAAAAAAAAACAGTTCAGTTTGAAAAAAAAACAGTTCAACCAGCTTGTGGTGAAAGGTTGTACTGTTTCACCACAAACTGGTGAAAGGAATAACTGTTTTTTTAACAGTGTAGTCTTAAAAAACAAATCAATAAGTTAAAATTTAACCATTTCAAAAATTGTAGTGTTCCAAAAAGGGGTTCCACTCACCCTAACCAACTCTAATAGGAATTACAACACTTGCGGAAATTCAAGATTTTGGCTATTGGAAATCATTGATGGGGTTATAAAACGCATTTCTTCAAATTTTTAGATTTTTCTATCTTAAGTTATTTTAAAATTAATGTTCAAAAATAACGCTAGGTAGAATTGTAGGAGTGGCCTACGTGAGGTCACTTCTGCTTTCGCCCGAATCTTAACCAATCAATACTTTCAAAGGATTTAACCATTGCTTAATAAGTTTTCGTATACAAGTGTGTCGTATACCGAAGACAGAAGAGACGCCATGCGCCAAACCCTTCTGCGCATTGTAATTTTTAAAAAATGAACTAATGATCAGATTTTTTTCTAAAGAAGCTTTATTGTTAAATAAATAAATTAGAAAAATTTTTGTATTCCCCATTGAACAACATGGAGTCGTGTTCTGTTACATTATCGTCAGTGACCCCTCAGTAATTTAGCGGACAGCCCCTCCACCCGTTCAATCCATCCCACTAATGGACCAAAGTCAGCCCCCTAAACAATAGCCTCAAACGGATTTTATTTTCAGAAGCCTTTTTAAAAAGAGCATAATTCCATTTAGGAAATATTGGATAAATGATTTGGAGGGAACAAACGCGGATTCCTTCCTGCAGCATTTGTGACACCAAACCACAATGTGGAGAAAAACTAATGAGGTAGAGACACCTGGAATTACTTTACATTAAGACAAAACCAGTAATGAGTCCCATTTATTAGAAAAACAATGGATCACAGAATTAACAAACGTCCTGCTTGAATTTTTGATGACCCGTTTTAAATGCTCCTTTTGTTCCGACCGCCGCTGCTAAATGGCGTTCTAACTTACCATTACAAGTAGTATTTCCTTTTTTCGGTTAAGCCTAACGAAAAATTAAATGCCTTTTGTTTTTAGGGAAGCATTTTAGAGTGCCATTCTGACGTTTTCATTATAAACAGGTTTTGTTTTTTTGATTCGCTTTTAATTGTTTTGGTGTTTTAAGTGAGAGTAAATATTAGCGCGATTGATGCGTTTCAAATAAAGGAAAATGCTTCTTTTGACGCATTGAATGCCTTTGTTTTGTGATTATTAAATAAGATTTGAGATTTGGGCCTTCTATGTTTCGAACAATGGTTTTATTCAGTTTATACACAAACATCTTTTCCTCTTTAAGCCACAGACAAAATAATATTGGTCAATGAACAAAAAATGTTCAGAAATATTAAGTGATCACTGATCTTAGTTTTGAGAAACTAGGGGTTATCTCAAACCGTAACTGCGCTTTTCTTTTCAATGTGAAGGCTTTTTTCCGTCCAGACCATTCAATTGAAATTTGGGTTTAGACAAATACCATACAAAATAAATGAATAGTCAGTTTTAAAAAGGAATAAATCCCCAACTCCCGTTTTGAGAGAAAATCGAAAAAAAAGTACAGTTAAAAATGGAAAAATCTTAAAAACTACTTAAACTGACAATTAAATTTTATTTCTGCTTAACTCATAGCAAACAAAAAAAAACAATTTAGTCATTAAGGCAGTTTAATGAATAAAATTTATATATATATATATATATTTTGAAATATAGTCTGTTCTATAAATAGGAAACGGTCCAATACACCAGTGGTCCCCAACCTTTTTACCACCACGGACCGGTCAACATTTGATAATTTTACCGTAGCCCTCTGGAGGGGGGCGTTGATTGTTTACATTCTAGATTATTTTGATTTATTTATTTTAATTTAATTGTACTTAAACGTGCTTTCAAAATAAAATACAGTAACACCAAAAAATAAATATTAAGTGATATATAGTTAATTTCATTCATTAATTTGGAGTATAAAACTAGGAATTTAAATTCCTTTTCAATGAAATGGTCGGCCCGCGGACCGGCACCGGTCCGCGGACCGGGGGTTGGAGACCACTGCAATACACTACTAAAATTTTCTTAGGTTGACTTACCTTTATGAAAAGGAATTTTCAGAATAAATATTCTAAAAACATTCCCTACATAGTCCGAAATTGCACTTTTTACAGATTGTTATGGGTTTCTTATAACAAGCTAACAAGTGTTAAATTAGCATCTTTGACGGCCATCACTACTTTTTCCCTTACATGATCAGTAGGGTGTATCGAAAAAAACTTTTTTTCGATTTTGATGACGCATTAGTGGGGAAAAGTTGTCTAAGGTGCCAGAGAGTAAATGTGAATTTTTTCAGAATTTTTGGATAATATCTTAAGGTGCCACATTGGCCCTGAAGGTTCCCACGTTAATCCTATGGAGCGCGCGCAGCCAAAAAGACCGAAAATTAGTTTTTCGCCCCTCGCTCCTATTCTAATCACACGACAAATGTCTTCCCTCGAGTTATGGGTCCTCTATGGTGTATGCTACCCGACAAAACTTGAAGAACAGCCTAAATATCTATATTATGTTGATTGTGAGCTCTATTTTGAACAAGAAAATACGCGATTTTCGACGAAATTTGAGCCCACAAAAAACGTAATATAACGCTTTAGGCTATAATTCAAGATTTTTCGAGTAGCATACATCCTATAGAGTCCATAGCTTGAGGGAAGACATTTGTCGTATGATTAGGGTAGAAATGAGGGGCGAAAAACTAATTTTTGACCTTTTTGGCTGCTTGCTCCATAGGATTAACATGGGAACCTTCAGGACCAATGTGGCACGTTAAGATATTATTCGAAAATTCTGAAAAAATTCACATTTACTCTCTGCCACCTTAGACAACTTTTCCGCACTAATGCGTCATCAAAATCGAAAAAAAGTGATTTTCGATACACCCTAATGATCAGTATTAAGAAGGCGAAGTTCCTTATTATTTTGAATAATTTTTTTGAGAAAGAGTAAGTATAAGAAAGAGATAAAGTTAGAGAGTTAGATTTAGAGGAAGAATAAATAACGAATGAGAGAAAAGTGAAAGAGACGATAAATTAGGCAGAGAGAGAGGATAAATTTTTGTGTGAGAGAAAGGAGACTACAAAATGAAGAATAAGGAAGAATAAATGAGAATAAGAGAGAATAAATAATGAAAGAGAAAAAAGAAAGGGAGAAAGATAGATAATGAAAGAGTGGGATAAATTAAACAGAAAGGAGGAGAAAAACCTAAAATAGAGCTGAGATCAGAGGGAGAGAATGAAAAGATAGAGTAGGGTTGGGACACTGGATTTTTCATGCCCAATTTTATAGATATGAACTCATGCTTGTAGGTACTAATAAATTAGACTAAAATCTACTTCTCAACGTGTTTTGGAATATTTGGTGCGTCTAGATAATTATTTTTTTATATTGATAGAATATCTTTTTATTTATTTCAATTTCAATCAAATCAACATTTACATAAAATGGAAATTTACAAGAGAGAATAAAAAAAAGCATCAGGAATACATAAGTGGACACTATTTATTAAAAGTGTATATATGATTTATAAGAAATACATTACGAAAAGAAAAAAAATAGAATCTATCGGAAAAAATATATACACATTACAAGAAAACAATACAAAATAGGTATTACGAATAATACGATTGGCAATGGTGTCAGTTGCAAAATATATATGTATTTGATTCCAATTAAACAATTTTATCAGTAATCCTACTACTATTATAATTGTGAATGTTTGTCTGGATGTTTGTTACTCTTTCACGCAAAAACTACTGAATGGATTTTAATGAAATTCTACCATAATGTAGCTTATACATCAGAATAGGACATGGGCTATAATTTATAAAGAGAAAATCAGTCCTTCATTCTTTTTTTCCCGTTTTTCCTGCTTTTTTTCACTTATTTTTCCGTGTTTGATAACCTGTTTTATCAGTCATACAACGAGTTAAAAATAAAACATTGTTTCAAATGAGACAGATCACTAGACTTTTTCATTTACTAGATCTCTTATTTTAGTTTTAAACACTGGTTTTAACCCATTAACGCCCATTGATTTATTTTTAGATCGCTAAACATAGTGTCAGAAATGGTCTTTTAAATTACCTTAAATTTACCCCACAAAAACAAAACTGCTCATATGGCAAGAGAAAGCCTTCCTTAAGAATAATCTTATGTGTTTTTTTCGTTTTCAACATTTATTTTGTTACAGTGATGGGCAAAACTTTGCCTGGGTTTCATTTTGCAATTTTTTCATCTTTGTTCATGTTTTACGAGAAATCTATAAAAATATACCACAAATTGAATCCTTTTCAGATTTTATTTTATCTTTATAGATGTAGCTATTAGGATACAATGCAGATTTTTGTAAAAACTAATTTATTTAGTGAAAAATTACGACCCAATATTGCTGATCTAAAAATAGATCACTGGGCGTTCAGGTGTTAATTTTTTATGTGATGCTTACAATATGATTATTCTGATTTTTCGACTATTAACTGTAAAAAATGAATAGGAGAATACTCAGTAATATTCAGGATGGACACAAATATTGATTTTCTTAAGAAATTAATCATTATATTATTGATAATTAAATTTTATAACTTCTTCTGGTGGATGAATGAAAGGTAGACAATCTTGATTGATTACTTAGTAAATCACAGGACTGCAAATAGTATTATGTACTCAAATTTATTCACATTTATTTGTTGATACAACTTCAGTCAATGCAAGCATTTGTTTTAAATACATTATAGGTAAAATTATTAGACAATTAAAGGTTTTTGAGGAGATGTAAAAATCTCAAATTGAAAATTGTAATATTTTTTTTAAATTTGCCCTAAAACTGCTCTTACAACCTTAAAATTGCCGTTATGGCAGGAGAGTAAGTTAATTGGATAAGTAGTTAATTGGAATAGGCCTGCGAAAAGTTTCAACACGCAGCAATTTTGAATGTTGCTGAATAAGTTACATTTTATTTCATGAATATCATTATTTTATGATAAAACTAATCCATAAAATTCACAAAAAAATAACCTGATGCAATTTATTTAACTTAAATACACAATTTTATGAAATCTTAATTCTATAATATACTTATAAATTTAAATTTCTTGGTTCAATTCCCACTTTTTCACTTATTATTACTTTCAACATAGGCTATTCATGTAATATATCTTGGGTAAATTATTTAATTTTATAATTATTTCATTATTTTTCCACATATTTATAAATAAATACGCATTTTTTAAAGAAAAATACTAATAGGCTTATTTATTTTATATTTTTTTATGATTTTTTGAGGTTCTACTATTACTATCCAGTGATAGTAATAGCCAGCCACCTAATAGATTACTAAATAGATTACTTTCATTACTACTTATATAGATAGCTAAAAATAGATTACTACCAGTGATCTATTTTTAGATCAGCATTTTTTAACGAAACTAATGACTGTTTTCACAAAATTTGTTCATAATATTCATATTCAAGGCAAAATACACCAGATTCATGATTTTTATTAAATTCGCACAAAAAAATAATAACTTGGGTGTTAATGGGTTAAATTTGTTAATTTGTTCACTAGACTTACAGTAGAACTCCAATTATCCGTATCAATTGGGACCGGACCCTATTCGGATAATCAAAAATTCGGATAATTGGATTTTTCTCTAAAAAGAGTCTGTAGAGTTATTAGCAAACTGTTGCTTGCTTTACAGTATGGACATTGGACAACCAAGCATTTGAGCTAAGATCTTATCTTTTACACAAAGAACCGCACCCAAAATATGGTTTTCCATAGATCTTAGCTGCAAAAACTACTTAAAAATGGCATCTAAATATTTGATCGTTTAACTTCTAAATACTTGTTTGTTTCTGCGTTCATTAATTTTCTTAAAGATATTCTATATTATATTTTCAAGCACTGATACAAAGTTTAAAAGCGTAGGTTGGAATTCTGAAAGCAGTTCGGATAATCGGCGATTCGGATAGTAGGAGTTCGGATAATTGGAGTTCTACTAATTTACTAGACTTTTTACTATGGTTTCAAATTTGTTATTTTATAAAGGCATCAAGATATTAAACATTATCAGGAACATCGGGATTGTAAAAAGTGACAAGAACACCGGGATTTGAAAATTAGCGAGAACATCGGGATGGAAAAACTACCGGGTAATAAAAATTAGCGGGAACACCGGGATAGGATATTCACCATAAAGACACCGGGAATACCGGAATATAAAAATTACTGGAAACACCGAGATAGGAAAATTACCGGGAACGCCGGGATAGGAAAAATTACCGAGAACACCGGGATTAGAAAATTACCGGGAACACTGGGATAGGAAGGAGGCGCCTGGGATACCGGGATGATTTGTAATACTGCTAATTTACAAAATTATAAATGTATTTTAAGAAAACTTTAAAAAATAAATTTATTCACCCCACCCTTGCAAGGCCGGGTATAACAGCTAGTAATAAATAAATCCAAATAAAAATAAGTATTTACCACAGAATTATATGAAACGTATTAAATTATGGAATAGGTATATATTCTAAGTTAAATAAAAATAGCTTTAATTTTTTTAATAAAGTTATTTTAGGTATTATTTGAATATCAATTGGCAGACTATTGTAATGCTTAGGTGCTAAGTAAAAAAACAATTGTGAAAAATATCTTTATTTGCTTTAGGAATATTTGTAGATTATGCTAGGGCGTCTAGGATTTAGAGTAGTTTTTATACATATATTTGGATTTAAAAAAAGATTGTAACAATTCTTATAAAAAAGTAGATGTTGCAGATTGTTGTAGATTTTTTAGTAGTTTTTATACATATATTTGGATTTAAAAAAAAGATTGTAACAATTCTTATAAAAAAAGTAGATGTTGCAGATTGTTGTAGATTTTTTCCCTTTTCGTGTTTTTCGGGGTGTAAAGTTACAATCACTTGTAATTTCAAAAGTTTTTTTTAAATAGAATAAATATATTTATATCATGATAGAGTTATATTCAAAATAAAGTACGTGCATACATTAATATTTTAGGAAAGAAAAAGAAAATGATTGCTAAACCTAAAAGAGTAGTTGAGTTTAATATCCAAAGCCTCAAGGTGGGGCACCTTGGGAGGCTTGATGGGGACACTCAGGTGTGGGTGGGGTGTAGGGCAGCTTGGGACATGTTAAAAGATACCTGAAACCTTTCACGAGTAATAAAAGAAGTTTTTATTAAAAAATAATTATAGAAATAAGAAGATTGTAATTTACAAATTGATTCAAAAAATTTTCTGGAAGTAAACCAAAAATTCAGTGATTTAAGCCATGACAAAAATGAAGAAATCAGAGAAAAATTTGGGATTAAAAATATGTTAGATGCCTGATTTATAATTATTAAATATAGCTTTTTCATTATTTGCGTTATTTTTGTATTTTTCAAACTAAAAAGTACAATTTTTGTACTATTATTGAAAGTGTCCCAAGGTGGGCCACCAGTGGGGCACCTTGGGACGTTATTTTTCAATAAATCAATCAATCCATTTATTAACAAAAAAATTAACAAAACTTAAAAACATAGATTCATAAAAGTTTACACAGAATTAAAAGAAAAGAAAAAAGACAATTGGAAATACATCCCGAAAGAGCCACAGTTCGTTCATGAGTTCACAGATTTCCAAAGAGAGGTTTTTAACAGACCACAGTTCCACAGACATTAAAAAAAGGTTTTTAAGAAGGGTACGCGCATAGTGCCGCAGGTTTTCAGATTCCTGATACCTGAAATCCTGAGTCTGAATCCGAAACTGGAAATTACCTAGTGTATTTAGCGGAGAGTGCTCATAGTGGCAGCGGGCACCTGAGCCGGCGCTCCGAAAGTCTGACTCAGATATTTTACCAGAATTAAATATTCATTCTGGTTTTCGGATATAGGCAGGCAGACAGGTCACGTGATCAAAAATTTGTTTACTTCAAATAATAAAATGGATGCCGATGTGTTAATTTCAAAAATTATGCTCAAACCAGTTATCTGGAACAAAGTGACGAATAATCATTCATATAGGAATCTAATTGATAAAGCTTGGAGAGAAATTGCTAAAGAAATGCAAGTAGAAGGTAAGTTAAAATAAAGTTCAAAAGTTATTAACATTTTACTTTAAATATATATTGCTTGAAATTTTTAATGTGCTAGCTTTAGAAATTTAAAACTAATGCTACATTTAAATGTAATAAATAATGACTAGACAAAAAAGAGTTGGAATGTTCAAGAAATTTTAATTTTAGACAGTATGCTATCAACATAAATTTTATATTTTAATTAACTTTATATTAAAACTAGATGTCTGAGTTCTGAATATACGAGGGTAGTTTGAAAAGTTCTCTGCCTCACCCAGAACACAAGCTCGAATTCGCGCGAGTTTTTTTTCTCCTTTGAGAACAACTTTTCAAATGAACCTACTTAATTTTTTTGAGGTTGTTCTGATCAGAATTTTGCTCTTGGCAATTTTTTTAATGAGAAGTGTAAAGCTGAGAGTATATTTTTAACAAGGGGAAAAACAAGAATCGAGCTGTTATAAATTTTTTTTTAAAAAGAAGGGATATCACCAAATGAAATAAATTCTCATAAATGTGTAAAGAGACTCTTTACCTTTGTTTTCCCCGTGAAAAAATTAGCTTCAAAGCTTAAACTTGGCTGTGAGAGCGATCATATCATACAGAACCATGCGAAAAACGTTAAAAAACAGCCATCATACCGGAAATCATCGAAAAGTGCTCCCTCTGATTTTTGAAGTTTGACAAAGGAAAGTGGAGGACATTTCTAATAGTCTAGGAATATCAAATAAATGCGGAAGTTATTTTTTGCACAAGAAATTGCATGTGAAAACACACTTAGCACAAGATGATGGGTGCCGCGAATCTAAACTGCGGCTATTTAAAGCATTGACATGGAGATTTCAAGGCGATTTTTGACGCGAGTTACACAATATAAAAGCAATTTTTCACGTCTATAGGCACAAATACATCAATATATCTTAGAACCTGTAAGCAGGCCTATAGCCAGGAATTTCTTTTTGGTGGTGCTCCCTGCTCCCACTTTTTCAGGGGGCAAGGGAGTTTTCAGGAGGTATCATCATAGGCGTAGGTTCAACTGTTTGAATAGGGGACAAAACCCATAAGACCTTCAGGCCTAAGGAGCTGTTATAAGACTTTTGTTTCAGGAGGAGTTAGGTCCTAAATTTTTCTAGTTTCACCTTTTCTGTTTTCTTAAGTTTTCCTTTTTTTAATTTTAGAAATTTGAAGCTTAAATCACTGTTTTAACCAATTTTTAAATCCTTTGGTTTAAAGTAGAAGGAACTGCTATGTAAGCTCCAGAATTGAAAAGAAAAACTCGAAAATTAAGGTAGATCACTCCTTGTTAATCTCTCCCTTTTCAGTCAGTGCTAGGGTATATAGAAGTTTATTTCGGTAGGAGCCTGAAAATATTAGTCAGCCCCTTCATGCATATTTTTAATAGATTTAATGTAGTTATACATTTTGGGGTTGAATTTTCATCCAAGAGAACTTTATTAATTCGTGTGATTAACTTTTTTTGTAATAATGGGGAACACAAGTATCAAAGGAGAGTCTGGGGGCCATCCCCCAGAAAATTTTTGGAAACTTGAACCTATAAAAGGGGTTTTAAACTGCTTTTGATACTTGTTGACCGAAATTCGGACATTCATTTTAAGTAGAATTTTGATTTTGATGAGCTTGTTATTTAAAAACAAATGTGAATAATAAAGGTTTAAATACAAATAAGGGGTACGGGGGCCCTCCCCCAGAAATTTTTTGAATTTGACCCTAAAAAATAGGGTTTTAACTTAGCTAGAAGTAAATTACTCGTGTTTTAGAAGGGGCAGCTGCCCCTCCCTGCTTCCCCTGGCTACCCTATGGCTGTGCTTGTGGATAGAATTTGGGAATATTTTCTAGGGGGGGCAATGAAGATGTCAGGGGGGGCTCAGCCCACCCTGGCCCCTCCATAGCTACGGGTCTGCCTGTAAATGAAAAAATAATCAATGCATTGGTAAAAAGTCAATTTATCGGCAACAAGGGGTTCTATCGGCTGGCTAATGCATGGCGTAAGAATTCTGGGGATTTCAGGGAAATTTTCATCAATAAATTATCGGGAAAAGGGTACGAATATAATTTGAGAATATATTAATTTATATTGTTGATGTGAGAATATCCGGGAGAAAAACTCATTCAGCAGATTAAATTGTCATTATTATCAGAACAGTGCTCATATTAACAAGGTATTTTGGTGTTGGGAAAATTGAGGGATATGGGTTAAAAATTTTAAAAATACCCAGCCCAATACACGGATTTGGTATCTTCACACTTCCTTTTTTCTCCCAAAGTGATAATTTCCCCTCTGGTCACCATTTTACTTCGAATTAAGAATTAACTGTGAGATAAATAGGAAATTATCTTCTGGGGTGTTCTAGGATTTATGAAATTCTAGAACACCCCATAAGAGTGTTAAAGTAAGACAGGACTGTCGTTCCAAGAAGTGAGGCAGCCTAAAGGAGTCAATGTTGAAAAATAAACAGTTTTTGAAACCATAAGTTATCATTTTCATAGTCGGTCCGAGAACTTTTTAAACTACTAAATATTCTAATTTATTTATGACTGTGAGAAGGAGTGAAATAAAATGTTAGGAGACCTCTGGTGAGACATTGAATGGAGCTTCGACAATACTTATTTGTATTTCGTTTTAAATTATGCTTGAATATGCTTTTCTTCTTTGATAGGGATGAGTACGACCCTACCATCAGCATGACCACTCCAGTTCGGCAGCCGAATATTTTTTTGGAATTCTGGGGAGGAGTCAAGAAAGAGAATAAGACCCAATTTAAACGCTAAATACAACAGCAAAATATTGGAACTTGAGGCAAAAAAATTATATGTGAAGGAGAAAGTGTTGACCTCCAAAAATGATGAGGACATTGCCTTCTTCCACAGTCTGTTACCTCATATCAAAAAAATTCCGGATGAACAGAGACTCAGTTTAGGGATAATGTCCAAAGCCTAGTAGAACATTATGCTTACGGAAAGCAGTTTAGACATGAAATTATAGAATAAATTTTTAATTATTGTGTTAATTTTGATTTAAAATGTAGAACTTCAGTCATACATAAAAACCTTATTCTAATAACATATATAACACATGATATATATTTTTTGTCAATATATATCATTTTCTAACAATATATTGGATATTTCGAAACAAGAAGTATCCTTCGTATTGAAATCTACGGTAATGCTGCAGCTAGAGTATCAACATTTAGTCTTGATTTCTCACATGTCCAAAAATCATTATATAGTCATTATAATCATTATAACTTGGTGTCCAAAAAGGGATGTTTCAGGGAAAAAATACAGTAGTTTTTCTCAACTGTTTTATATGTTTTCGAGGGTACTTAATCCAAATCTGAACTTAGCATACAAAACTTCGAATGGCATTTTGGTGAAAATTCGAAAAAACCCTAAAATTTCACCTCATTTTTTGTTTTTTTGTATGTAGAACTGAAAGTATGGGTTTCTCATGAAAATGTTACGAACAAAAAATAAAGAAGATAAAACAAGCTATAAAATTGTCAATTGCAACTTTTTTGTCAGACAAATAGTTTTACCAATAGAGTGGGCTGAAAAACAGTGATTTTTTGGCCTTGTTAATTTTTTAAATTCATATATTAAATAATGAGAGTGTTTTAATGAACGAATTCATATGTTTTTTGCATCGCTGAATCCGAATTTCAAGTTTATTTTCATTTTGAAAGTCATCTTCTCATCACAAATTGCAAAAAATCTAAAATGTATGCTCTTTTGTTCTGTTTTTTACCGATTTTCTTATAAAATATTAATTTCTCGAAAAATAGCACTACACCAAATTAAAGTATATAAAATTTCCTATAAAATGCAGTGGTTTATCAATAGAATCCTATACAATCAGTCGAAGAATACTATAAACAAAAAACAAAGATGTAAACAAACAAGCGGGAAGGAAAGCTTCGCTCTTTTCGACGCAGGCAGAATCTGAGTCACTATGCGCACAGCACCGGCGCTTAGAAAACCTGCGCGCGGGTTTCAGATAAATCTGAAAGTCGGAACCTGAAAACCTGCGGCACTATGCGCGTACCCACAGTTAGTAGGCATTGTTGAAAAGCAATGGAGTTGATGGTATTATTGTTGACGTCAACCTACAGTTTAAACAATAAACGTTTTCAGTCACGTGTTTTTTCTCGACTTTTAAATTAAAATATTTAATTACCTGTAGGGTAGGTGGGGGCAAAGCCCCGCAGTTTTTAGTATTTTTAACATTGTGATCGAAAGGGGGTAGATAATCCCGAAATTTCAATTGGAGGTGTTAGATTGAGATGTTACCTACAAAACCAATCCAAATTTATACTCTTATTGATAGTATTTCAAGAGAAATTGACAATTTAGTTGAAAAAAAAATTGCGGGTCTTTGCCTCGAAAAATGGGGCAAAGACACGCACTTTTGAATCTTCGTGTCCAAGTGAAATAAACATGGATAAACAAAATGTTTCATTATAAAAACACTAGAAATAATCATCTTAATACAGTAGAGCCCCTATTATCCGCGGAATTGGGTGGCAAGGGTACCGCGGATAGCTAAAGTCACGAATAACCCGAAAAAAGACTAAAAATGAGGTGAAAACACCGAAACAAAATATCTCAGCATAAAAACTATGTTTCATTGTACAAAAACATATTATGTAAAACTTTTAAAATGTGTACAGTACAGTAGAATTATTTGCTCTACATCTAAAATCTCTCTAATGTTCGTCTAAAATGTACCCTCATCATTGAATTTTTTTTTCGTGGCAATCGTGGATCATCCGCTCGCGAATAATGGATTTCTAATGTATTGTTTTAATATTTTTAAGTGAACCAACAATATTAAACATAAATATAATCCGTTTTAATGAAAATTGTCAATCTGTTGTAGCAACTCATTTCAAAGTGCCCAATATCTTTCAAAGGGGAGAAAAAAGGGTTTCAGTTTGAGGATTGACATCTCGGAAACCTTTATTCAACTTTTTAGGGATCCTGTAGGTTCTAATTTCCTTTTGGGGCGAATTCCCAAAGTTTTGAAGATGCGGGTATTTGCCCCAAAACACCTGCGGGTATTTGCCCCGTTTCACTTTATTTTGAAAAACAAGCCTTATTATTTTTAGAGACATGTTAAGGAAATTCTTTCAAGACGAAAGTGAAGTTCAAATGCTATCTTATCATTGGCTTATTTGTTTGTAATTATTCTGAAGCCCTATTTTATGTTACGTTTAAGTAAAATATCAGAAAAATTACATCAAAATGATGAAAAACAAACTAACAGCATTTTTTCAACTCGTGAGTGACTTAGGGGTACGAACTTTCGTAGAACGATAGGTCACAGTAAGACAAACCAACCACCTGGTTTTCAACTTTTAAATAGATTATTAACAATTAAAAATCGCGGTGCGTGGTTTTGCCCCGTGCGGGTTTTTACCCCCACCTACCCTACATTATTTTGAAAAATTGACTAGATATTTCATTTTACCATACAAAAAACCATACGGAACACTTGTTTGTTTTTGAAAATCTGACACATGCAACTTCCTTATTGCAAATACATCCCGAAGGAGCCACTGTTCGTTCATGAGTTCACAGATTTCCAAAGGTTTAATAGACCACAGTTCCACAGATATCAAAAAAGGTTTTTTAAATTTGCTGTTTGCTGTTATGTTTTAAATTTGCTGTTATTGCTGTTCCCTAAAATAGATATTAGGGCGGAAATTGTTTTATTAGATGTGCAAAGGACCCTATTTATCATATTAGCTGTGTTTGAATAAATACCATTGTATAAAAAAATTAGAAAAATAGTTTAATAAAAAGTGTCCCACTCTCCCCTATAGAGAGAGAGCAGAGAATACGAGAGATGAAGGTTCAAATAAGTTTTGCTTTATGGAACGCGCCTCCCCGAGCCAACTAAAGCACTGACTGGATCGTCGACTTTTTCTGATGAACTCCAGCGGTCGGACCTATTAAAACGATACTCCCGAATATACTCTCGAGGCGAAGTGCTGTTTGTGGGCCCAACAATCCCTCGCTCTGAAAACTGCTGCCCCACAATTCATATACGACAGCAGTCGTTCCAAACTTCCTCCATAAAGTCCTTTCCCGTTTTTGGAGCAGCTAATCATCACCGCTCCTTTTTCGCGGTCGGATTTCCCGAAACGGCAATTTTTCCTCTCATTAGCGCGCAACTTTTTATCTCCCGACTAAAGACCGAAAAGTGAGTATTAAAATAAATCGATTATGGGGCTGGGGCGTATCATCGGCATCGCGAGAGGAACGGCAATTCTCCTCTCCCCTAGACTGGTAATTGAGGTAATTTGGGGGCAGGGGGCTATTAAGAAAAATGTACAATGGGAGAGCGGCCACAATGATTTTTCAATCCGCGGTATTTTTAATTGCCGTTCCTCCCAATGGCAGACATCAGTCATTACAGCCCCTGCCTTGTCAAAAATCCCGCGGCGATAAGGCCCGGAAGTGACGCAACGGAAGCCGTTCAATCAAACTCCCGCTCGGAATGGCTGTTTGGTTTTTACAGAGAGCAAATAGCCGGGCTTTATCGGCCCGATTTCTCCTCTTCCTCGCCGCTATCTTAATGTGCTGCCAGCGAAAAAACTTACTCCGACGTGCGGAGGATGAATTGCCATCATCTGCGCACCTGCGCCTCTGTGTTCTAAAAATTGCGCGATTTAGATAAAAACGATCAAAACCATCAGAACCACGGCGATAAAAGTTAACAAGTCGTTTTAGCGCGGCGAGGTGGGAACAGGTGTTTTAACATATTTTCGGGAGGTTAAAATTACGGCGCGGCGTAATTTCTGTTTCGGGTAAATTCGTTTTTGTCTATTTTCGAGTGCGCGCGGCGGGGATGTGAATGAATGTTCGAGACTCGAAGCTTTTATGGGGGTAAAAGAGAGACGTTTTGTGAAAGTAGTTAGGTGAATGAGATGAATTCCTCTTTGTGGAAAGGGTGGAAAATTTGAAGCTGGGATACATTATTGTGTGTCCCGAACTAAGTTTGATACATAAAAGGTAAAGTTATGTGTGGGGAATCTATATATGAAGAGTTCAGATTGATAGAGGTATTAGTCCAAAATTATGGAGTTTGAGAATGAGCAGGTATTGAAGTTTCGATTTTTTGAATCTCCATTTAAAAAAAGGAATAAGTTCAATAAATGGAAAATTGTGACTTTTTGTGCTAAGAAAATCACCAAGCTTTGCTCAACACATTAGTGCTAAGAGTTGAAAAAATAACTGTACCCTATAGGCAGATACAGACTTTTAAATTCTACGAAAATAATATCCATTCATTGTATTTTTGTTTAATTTGAAATTTAAGTTAAGTTGCTTTCTTTTCTAATCTTTGTGCTATTTATTAACTAATATAAAAAAGAGCTTAACCTTTTTCCAGTGAATGTTTGACTCCATTGATTAAAAAAATTCCTGTTTTATATGTGTACCTTATAAAGATCATGTTTTGAAAAATTAACAGTTTTCCTATGGGTCTTTTTATGAGTGGTCTAATATTCACTGCCACTTGATATATATCAAGTGGCAGTGAATAATACCGTTAGCTTTGAAAACTTCAAAAAAATATGCAATAAGAAATAAAAGAGATTGACTTTAAATTAGCTGGTTTTATATAGATTCTATTCGCTTTCAAAATATACAATTAATTTTTTCAGCCTCCGAAATTTCATCTTTATTTTCATTTGAATTTGAGTTAGCTCAAAAGTATTCTATTTAAACATTAAATAAATTAAATACACTGCTGGCCATTAAAATTGCAACACCAAGAAGGAATTTTCTGACGAACGTCAAATTTACATGAAAGGAAGAAGAGGTTAAAATATGCAAATGATGAGAATTTCAGAGCATTTTGGCAAAGCAGGAGGGAGATACGATATCTGAAGCATTGCATAAAAGTAAAATTGTGAGGGGGATTTCTCATTCGGAAAGCGCTTTATAAGGTTGAATTTTGCTCAAAATATCGTGTAATGACTCCAACAAGAAGAAGACATGCTTACCAGCATGTTTCGGTATTCGATAAAGGCAGGGTCGTAGCCTATCGAGAGTGTGGATTATCGTTCCGTGATATCGGCCGTCGCATTGGTCGAAATCCAACCACTGTCATGAGGATATGGAATCAATGGGTTGCTGAGGGTCATTGTAGACGGCATGCAGGATCTCAACGCCCTCACATGTCTAACGAACGAGAGGACAGGCATATCGTGAGGTCGGTCCTGCAAGACCGTACAACCACATCACGGACCATTAGTCAGGAAACTGGCATGTTTGCAGCACGTCCAGTGTCCTCTCGTACGGTACGACGACGTTTGCAGCAGCGGGGATTCTCATCAGCTCGGCGTCCATTACTTCGGATTCCATTGACAATGGAGCATAGAAGAAGGCGGCGACTCTGGTGCACCGAACGACAAAGATGGACACAGGAGTGGCATAATGTCGTCTTTTCAGACGAATCCCGGTTTTGCGTGCAGCATTCTGATGGCCGTATACGTGTCTGGAGGTTACGAGGAGACCGCACATTACCTGCTTGCATTCGATACCGGAATAGAGGCCCTTCACCTGGTGTGATGGTTTGGGCAGCCATTGGGTATACGACCCGGACTCCTCTAGTTCGTATTGACGGTAATTTAAACGCAGATCGATACATTTCTGACGTCTTACGTCCAGTGGCTGTACCCTATCTTCAAGGCTTACCGAACGCCATTTTCCAGCAAGATAATGCTAGACCACATGTTGCAAGTCGTGTTCTGACCTTCCTCGGCACACAGGGCATTCAATTATTGCCCTGGCCTGCACGGTCTCCAGACCTTTCACCTATAGAAAACGTCTGGTCTTGGGTTGCTGAAAGACTGGCCCGCCATCCGTCTCCAGCTAATACGGTTGATGAAGTGTGGCATAGACTTGAAGCAGCATGGAATGAGATACCCATTTCAGTCATTGAAGCCGAATTTCACTCAATGCCTAATCGGATAAGGGCCGTTTTAGCAGCCAGGGGCGGTAGCTGTCCCTACTGATTTCACCCCCTTAAAAACCCCCAAATTCTGTACAAGTTTCATCATTTTGTCTTCATACCATATTGTTTCCATACAATAAATATCTTTTTTCTATTTGCTTTCTTTCATGGTGTTGCAATTTTAATGGCCAGCAGTGTATATTGTAAGGAAATCTTTAATTTATTGAATTCATGATTGTTGATGACAAATAAGGAAAAGGTAGGTGATCAGGGGAAAATAGGAAATAAAGAAAGAAAATAGGTCCATTTTAGGACCCTTCACAAAATTCCAATTCCCAAAAAGGGACCCTTCACAAAATTCTAAAGATCAAAAGTGGTTTGAAAATTGTTTTTGAAATGAGTTTCTACCATTTTGGAATGGAATTTGCCAAATTTTGTGCCAATTTCAAAAGTTACGAATGCAGTGGTTGTACTACAAGCCCTTCGTTTTCACAAAATTCCATTTAACTTTTCACGAAATTCTTAAAACAGAACCCTGAGAGAAAAACCTGGATGAACCCCTGGTGATTCAACACTTCGGACACAATCAGGCCAATCCAAAACACAGAGTTTTATATAATGTTATAAATCCTCTGTTACAAAACTTTATGCAAGATCCGCACGTTTTATTTTTGCATTATCTCTATTAAGAATTCTGATTTTGAGCTTCCATTTTTTTCCTGCGGTACACAGCGCCACTTCTTGTCCTGCTTTCGATGAACCTCACAGCCGATGACAGGTTGCTTATTCTGTGAACTATTTCAGTCGTTCCGTTGTCGGATGGGAGTTCGTCATCTGAATCCTGAATGAAACGGACAAAAGTAGTAAGTTCTGACGAGGGGAAAAGTCGCAAAATAAATTCTTGGGTCGATGTTTTAGGGGTGGTAGTGTGGTAAAGTTTGATGGACTTAGTTTCTTTAGGCCATCAACAAACTAAAAGCATGTGGTGGACTGGAACCCTCGAACTATATTTAGAACTTTATAACCCCCAATCAACCAATCGCACAGTTTGAACTTTTACTTAATGTGGCAACATCTGTTAACTGCATTCATCGGCGTCGCCGGTTCCTGAAAATTGGGGGGATGACCCAAGGATTTGGGATTCCTCCAGAGAGGGATTTTACAAAACCATAATCATCTACTTTTCTTTAAAATCTTTTATTTCGCTTAAGCCCCGCCCAGTGATTTTAAGGTGCCTTTTTGAATAAATTCAAAAGATTTCACTTCAAGTTTTTGGGAATTGCTTTTAGCTTTCAACTGAAAAGAGGGGATTGGGGGTCCTCCCCCAGAAAATGTTTTGAAATTTGACCTTGAGAACAGGGTCAAACTCATTTTTAAAGTTACTGTTGAACCAACAATACTATACGGGTCACGTGATTTTTTGCTTCAGTATTTTTTATTTTATTTAAAATATACTGATTTTTTATGTATATAGAGGGTATAACTAAGGTTAGAGAGAGTAAATGTATCTTCCTCTTTCGGTCAACTGCCCCTCAGCTTCTTCCTTTCTCCCCTCCGAGAATGTCAAAATCACGTGACCCTTTTAGTATCTTTGGTTAAGCAGTATATGATTAGACAATTTAAAAATCAAATTTCTATGCTTCAATGAGTGCTGTAGCTCGATTTTTTTCTGGGAGAAGGGCTCGCCTTATTATTACGTACTTTTTTTGCTCAAAAAAAAATTTTTTGTTGTTGAAATAATGTCCCCCAAACCCCAAACTCAGCACTGTATTCAACCTATTCTAATAAAAAAATTTTCTAAATCATGGGGAGTCTGTCCCCCTCTTATATGCGCCTCTTATGTTAGGGGATATTTGGTAAATTTGCACCATCCTTTATGATTATAGGTTGGAAAAACACATTTAGAAAATTTTCGGTCTTTTCTCAAAAGTTAAAAATAAAAGTTTTTCTAAACAAAGTTCCCTAACTATTGGGGGGACGCGTCCTCCCCGCCCGTGACTGCATTTAAGTCACTAGTTTTATTTTAAGTTGTTTGTGCTCTTTTCTCTCACTCTGCTGCAGCGAGCATCCAGCCCTATGGGTTTTGTTTCCATATTTACATTTTTTAAGTTTTTAGCAAATAATGTTATTTGTGTGGCCGCGGTGGTGCAGTGGTTAGCGTGTCTGGCTACGAGCATTACCGACCCAGGTTCGATGCCTCGCGGCTCCTGCTTGGGTAGCTGGTCATGGGTCAACTCAGCCCTTCATCCTTCCGGGGTCGATAAATGAGGACCAAGCTTGCTTGGGGAATCAACTGGGGGTCCAGCGTCGGGCTAGCCACTTGGCCTGGACACACGCTAGTAATTAGCACCCCAGGCCCAAAGGCTGCAGAAACGGAGATGGGCACCGCCTGATGGGCCACTAGGCCCGGGCAGACTTTGATTTGAATGTTATTTGTGAAGTCCTACTTTAAATACTTATGAGGTCTGAAAGAGTCCACAAAAAGCCATATATTTTCACACCCATAAGCGTCACGGTTAACCATCAGCAATATACTCTGTTCATTTTGAACTGGCGCTTGAAAATATTTCCTTCCCCCACCACCGATCGGTAACCATAACAACTATCCTCGTCAAAGTGACGTAGAAGGCTTATACTATTGGCTGCTCGAAGAGCGTAACTATGGTTACGCTCCTAGCGTGGGGGAAAGCACTATTTCTCAAGCGCCAATTCTAAATGAATAGAGTATAAAGAAAGAAAACTTAGCATTTCGCCGACTCTGATTGGTGGATTTGACAAAGGATTTAACACCGACGCCAATGGCTGTGAATCAGGCGCGTATCCAGCACGGCTCCAAGAGGGGGCACTTTTCCAGACCATCACCATCACCTTTTGACACGAAATATAATGGGTATTTTCTAAAAAGCAGCTCACAAGATCCCCTTACGGTACCGATGGGGGTATGGAGGACTGGGGGTCCTCCCCCAGAGAAATTTTGAAACATGACTTTTTAACTCATTTTGAGAACCTTTTGAAAACTGAGTTTGAATTGACTGAACTAACTTTTTTTTTTAAGGATTGAGCACTTTGGACAGTGACCTTCCCTCTTGGATCCGCGCTTTCTGCGAATATGGCTGTAAGTCACGCATTTAAAGGGGAGGAGGGGTCCTATTTGAGTGACACAATGCCACAAGCAGGGAGTAGTTCAAACATTTGGGGACGTCAACCTTTTTTTGCCAACTAAACTTTTTTAACCTTTTAAATATGTTGATATTAACGTAACGTCTTAACATAGAACAAGCTTAGAAAAAAAATTTTAGAAAAAATATTGCTTGCTACAAATTCTACAGAATGCACCCCCGAAGTGTCCCCAGTAATAAGGATATCTGTTTTTGATAAACTTACCTGAACATCTATGAGCAAAGTGGAGCTCGGTCGAATAGATGCCGAGCCGGTGTAGGCTTTTCCGCAAGTGTGTTGATATAAGGTGGTGTTTTCGGCAGCCTCGGAGCTCTGGCAGCTGGTGGTGTCTCCGGCAGCCCCCGCCTGCTGGCACTCCTCCTGCAGGTCCTCCGGGTTGCTGCTCTGGGGGGTGAGGGTGTGCACTTGGCGGGGACTGTGGTCGCGGTGCTGACCACTGTCCGAAGGAGGAACAGAAGGGGCATCGGTTCTGTGGAAAGAGTAAATCGACACTTTTTAGCATTTGAATAAATTGTTAGGTAGTGCTGTTAAGAGGTAAGCTATAGAGAAAGGGTCGGCAACTACGGACCATGAGAGGATATATCCCGGACCACCTAGAATTTTCAATTTGAATGAACGATTCATTAATATTTTCATTTTTCATATAGTTATTTATACTTTGTCTGGCCACTTTAATGAAATTAAAAGAAAAAAAACGTTTATCTTTTCTCGTTTTTTGTTCAAGGTTTTGCAAGTCCTTGCTATTCCAATTCCCGGGCCATACCCTCAGCTTTCTCTTTCTAATGATGTCCATTGTACACTGTAAAAAATAATCCTGCAAAAAAACAGAAAATTTCTGGCAGCAAAAGTTGCCAGAAAAAATTTGTAAGTCGAAAAATCCTGTAAACAGAAAAAAGCTGTAACCTACAGGTAAATGCTGTAAACAGGAACTTTCTGTCAAGTGAGCTACATATTTTTCTGTTGCCTCTCAGTAATTTTCTGCTTGTGCGCATGCGTGTGGACTTATTTTAGTTGAGTTTTTTTTAATTTTAATCAATTAATATCCGGGGATAGAACCCAGGACCTACCGCATGCTAAGCGCGCACGCTACCACTGCTCCAAAGAAGATTCAGTATAATGTTGCCAATAGCTGTATTGGTTTTCGATGCAGTAAGTTTATGTTTAAGTACAGATAAGCTAAAAAAACTAAAAAAAAAGCTGTTTTTTTACATAAAATAAATAGAAGTGCGGTGGGAATGTTACATGACAGAATATCTCTGTTAACATAAAGTCATTGTTATTGAAAATTTCTGTTTTTCTGCAGTTTTTTTACAGTGTATATGTCTCGGTGGCCATATATACAAGATTTTTGTTCTATGTTCCCATTGATTGAAATTTTCATACACCGCACAAAAAAGGTTCGCACAAAAACAGGTTTGAGTGTACCTATATTCATGCCTGTCTCATAATCTTATCCTTATTGTCCCTTATTATCCTTACTTTCCCTTATTACAAATAAAGTAATACAGCATGTTTTGATTATACTCCGCCTTTGTTGGTTTAAAAAATGCCCCAACTCTTAACTGAAAAATTGAATGCTTAAGAACAGAGATTTCAAAACTTACTCGAGTGTTGAGTACAGCTGAAAAAAAGCGGTGCAGGCCCACTTGACGATTACCCCCATCATTACAATCAAAATGAGAAACTCCACTAAAGCAGCACCCGCTTCTATGTTGGTAGCCATACAAGAGAAACATATGTTGGTGAGATAAACCCACAGCACCTAAATAAAGGATTTATGCTTTATTAGAACTACAGGGTGTTTTCAAAAAGTCCGCTTAAATTCTGCACTGCTAACAGTTTCTTTGCGTGGAGTAGGGCACTTTTTATTGCTTAATTCTTTATATAATTTTTTAAATTAATGTACAGCAAAAAGAAAAATTGTGTTTGAAAGTTTGATATTTTTTCTCTAGAATTAAGTGGTGATGATTTTTCTGTGCTTAAAAGGGGGTTCAGTACCCCAACATTTTGAAGAAAGTCGATTTTGAGATTTTGATAAATTATAAAAGAGCTAACATTTAGCTTTCCAACGGTGTATTGCTTATGCCTGTAATCGGTTTTAAAGCATACTAAAAATTGCTTTAAAAATGCAAACAAACCAAAATTCTCTATGCCGCGCCAACTTCGAATGCAAGTATCTCAAAACTATGTTTTTAAACCTTCGATGTACCTTTTCTAGCAAACTAACAGTTGAAACATCATAATTTTTTTGCATACATTCCTGTTATGATGTATTTGTTTTACTGAAATGAGCTTTAAGTAATTGATTCATTAGAACCCATTTTATTGAACTGGGTATCCCCATGGTGGGGATACATGATCCATGTGGAGATGATGCTTGAAACAAATCTAAATGTCTAAAATGATTTTTAAAATAAAATAATTACTACTTATAATTATTACTTATGATATTATTAAAACTTTGAAAATGTAGTTTTAAATAGAGCTATAGAAAAAATCATTTCAAAGAGTAAAATGACAAGTAAATAGCCTTGCATAAAAAGTAAGTTACTTTTTTTATTCATCGATAATTTTTACCCCAAGATTTTCTTTGGTTCAAGTATCCCCACCTCTACCAGCACCATTTTCGTTTACGGGACTTTTACTAACAACGCATGGATATTTTATGATGAAATTAGATTCAAAATAAACCTGATATAACATTTAAGGTTTCATACAATAACCGGGGGCCACTTGTATTTTTTGGCGTCGCCAACTTCGGCGATAATTTATTTTCTAGCAACCCGGCATACATATCAGATAATGAATTATGGATCCAAGAGTAGTGCCAAAAACGTCACCAGAGAGGCACCCAATATATAACTAATGTAGCTGTAGCAGCACAATATTTAATTCTATCTATGTTGTTCCAGCTTAAAAAAACTAATTACAAAAAACTTAAATAAAAACACTCCTCTGAATATTTACTTCAGGAAGGTGAATAACAGAGGAAAATGGGTGTTTCTCAAGTATCCCCTATGCTCAAGTATCCCCACTATCCCCTACTAATTTTTGCTTCACTCCCTTCTTACAGTACCCTTCTTACAATAGTGATATCAATTAAGTTGACTTAATGGGATACTTTCATCTGACGTCAGGGGTTACATGTTGTAGGCATGGGCGTAGCCAAGGGGGGGCAGGGAGGGGCAGCTGCCCCCCCCCTAAATCCCGAGTAATTAACTTTTACTTTACTGTTAGTTAAGTTAAAACCCAGTATTTTAGGGTCAAATTTTCAAAATTTTTCTGGAGGAGGGCCCCCAGGACCCCCTTTAGTATTTTAACCTGTATTATTCAAACTTTTTTGTAATAAGTTCATTAAAATCAAAATTCTACCTAAAAATGTATGTCCAAATTTGGGTTTACGTGTACCAAAAATAACTATTTAAAACCATGTTCTTAGGGTCATATTTCCAAAAATTTTCTCTGGAGGACCCCCAGACCCCCTGTTTAAACTAGACAGGTCTCTCTAACGGGGCTTTAAAATTGATCTCAACAAACAAAAAAATTTTGACCCTGCTTGCCCCCCCTAAGTTGAACCCTGGCTACACCCATGGTTGTAGGGTAGAAACCATTGCATGGACCTATCAGAACGTTTGTGCAGAGCGACTTCTTCTCCGGGTGAAAGTATTCCATTCAGAAAAATGTTAGTTATGCTTACATGAATCCCAGTCAAGACAGCCAGATACAACACTTGCTTTCCCCTGGTTACCTCTCCGGCGCGATTCCAAAATATTAGTTTCCACGTCAAAAAAGACATAACTTCGGTCAAAAAACTTTTGGAAAACGCTTCCATGAGGCAGTGGATGAGATAAAAGCTGCTGGAATTGTCGCAATCGTGCCCCCCATTTCCGATTATGGCAAAGATGATGGCTGTTATGGACAGGAGATATTCAAAATAGTTCACTTCTTCGGAAACCAATTTTTTCAAAACTTCTTGCGTGTCCATGATCTGATGAAAAATTATTGTCTGAGAGAGATTACATTAGTATTTATTGTGTTTTTGTTTACTGATACCAAAATTTTTAACTATTGTTTGGATATAAAAGTTGATAAGGGATCTCGAGGTTTTGTTTATTTTCTAGCATGAGTTTCGGTTATTGTTTTTGAATAAGTTTGTTTTTATCTCTACTGATTTTTTATAGGTTGTCATCCGTAAGTTTTTAAAATAGGCACTAGTTTTAAGTAGATAATCTCTAGGTTAGGAATCTAGGAATTTTTTCGCATCCCATCAGATGTAGAAGATACAGTTAATTGACAAAACTACTTTGGTCAAACTCATAAAAATTTATTTTTAACCTAAAATCGAAAAAAAATATGTATTTCAAATATTTATCGATATACTAGTACTTTCTACTAGTAGAAACAAATCATTTTGACTAGATTATGTCATCAGGTAACTCTGGAATAAGAATGTGAATATATCAAACATTTTAGATAGAATATCGAAAAGCACTACATTTCCTGTACCTAATCTTGAAAAAACAAAATCCAGACTAAATTACCCGCAAGTATTTTTCCCAACTGCATCACTAATTGGGCAATCCTATAATATAGGAAATGAGTAATAAAGATAGGTAGTATTCGGCAACTACTGGTCAAAAAGTAGTTAACTACCAACTAGTCTGGGCAAAAGTAGTGTTGTAACTACTAGTTAACTACTTTTTCTTGGAAGTAGTTGTTACTAGTAGTTGATTATTTCCCAAAGTAATTAACTACTATTCTATTTAATTTCATAAGATATTCAATTATAAGATTTCAAAAATATCATGGCTAAAGATTCTCCAATTTTTGATAGGTATACAGGTTTTTGGTGTCTTAAAGTTTTCTAAGTTGTATTTATATTAGTCAGTACAGTGTCGTATATAAGGGGGGTTAAGGGTTCTAAACTCCCTTAGCCTGAACAACAATATTTTAAGCACAAAATGGGCAATACCACTATTTTTTTTTTTATTTTTTTTATTTGGTTCAGATTGAATAGACAGAAATATACCTTCAAAAATTTTAACTCTCCGATGTATACTTTTTTTTTAAATCGAATTCAAAGTTTGCGTTTTTTTTTGCGCGCGAAATCAGCGATTTTCGCGGGTAAAAGTTGTGACGTACATTTCCCCTTTACATCCAAGTAGCGCATTGCCGCTGACTGGTGAAACTGTTCTAGCTGTGCTTATGAGCTAGCTGGATTTAAAAATATCGTACACAATGGCGATTAATTATTATTGCAGAGTCCCAATGTTTATTAACAGTTAATATTAATTACCCAATACAATTTTTTTCGATTACCAAATGATCCTGTGCTACGTAAAAACTAGCGTTGAGAAAAATAATTCTATAAAATTTAAGAAATCACAATTTTACGTATGTGAAGATCACTTTGATGTGAACTATGATGTTTTTACACTAAAGCTTCATACAAGGGTAGTTTGAAATGTACTCGGACTCATCAGATTCCCTTGGAATTCGCCGTAATTTTTTTCTCTTGTTAAAACAATTCTTTGTAAGGTTCTGATTAAATTCTTATGCTGTTCTGATCGAGATTGAGCTGTTGGCGGAACTGTACTAATTAATTACTTATTTATTTATACTAATATTACTATTAGTTACTTATTTGATCAAATAGTAAAATAACATCAGTAAAATATTTAAAATCAAGGAGAATAAATAACAGAAAAATCACAAGAATTAATAAAATATGAAAGGCAAAATTGTTTAAGTACTTTAGTTCACATTTTTAATTGTGAGATTTGATTCTAACTAAAGGGTAAAAATGAAAACGAATGTAATGTTAAAACTTCCTCTATCCAAGTAGGGGAAATGTAAAAGTAAAAAAGAATGTTAGGCAGGAAGTTTTTCAGTAATGCAGCACTGGTCAACACTTAGTGCAAAAGATGCCCATGTCTACAATTCCTCAAAGTATTACTATATTATTACTTTAATACACTATTCTAAAATTATTCGAGTTATCACTCTTAACCAAAGTTCTTCAAATATTAAAATTCGATTAATAAGATTGTAGAGAACTTACATCAGAGCTTTCACACCACGAATTTCCGACTGGTGTGAAGGACGAACTCTCGGCAAAGATAAAGGCCATCATGAGAGAATCAAAACATTGGGAAGTTTGTCCGATTGTACCTTCCCACATAACACACACTCGTCGAAAAAACGTCATACTCGTCCAGCGACTCTTCCAGAACTCGTCGATAAGTCGTCGAAATTACATCGATCCCGCGTCGAAATGTCCGGTTGTTTACCGTTTATAAAACGTCGAAAAGACGTCACGATGGAAGAGAAATCGACAGGTTTTGGAGCATATCTGGGCCTTATACTAGACCATTATTTGGACCTAGGAAACGTTATATCGACTAGTTATGGATTACCCATTGCATTAAAATTGTTATAGAGGTATTAATCTATACATTTAATTAATAAAACTATCATGATATTTTTATTCAATTTAATGTAAATATATCTTTAAAATTATTTACATTGAATTTAATATAATTTCCATGTTATATTATTAAATTTATAGATTAATACCTCTACAATAATTTCAAAGCATTAAAAAACCCAGAAATCCAATAAGATTTAAACTGTACAGCAATATTTATTATATCTTAATTAAAATAAACTTTTTTTAATCTTAACTCACTTTCATTTTCTATGTTTTTCTACTAAAATAAGTTCTGCACAATGACTCCAACAAAAACTATTATTTCAACAATTCAATTAATATTAAGATTCATTTTATTAAATAAAAATTTTCATTTTTAAGTAATGATCATAAAAAGCTAAAAGTCCTAAAACTGGATAAATGATAACCATAACTTAGGGATTTCAAGCTGTACAAATATTGAAATATTATAATTACTAATAGAGTTCAGTTCCTTAAAGCACAAACATCATAATTCTGCCCAATTCCAATAACATTACAAAACAATAATCTTGAAAATAACAAGTAGGTCTAACAACATATCCAGAACTCTTTTTATATACAGAACTAAAATAGTTTGCAAACATATTAGAAGTATCAACATTATCAAATTCTATTTATTAGGTATATATTATTATAGACTATATTACTTGATGACATACCTTTTGTTAAGTATACGTCCAAAATTTTACTAATATCAAAAAGTATATTGTAAAAATTACAAACAGCAGCCTATTTATATCTGAGAATACATGAAGAAAATTACCATCAATAGTACTAATTAAAAACCACAAGTACAAGAATTTCTTGTTTTTGTATTTAAATACAAATATCTTAATACCTAAAATTCATCGTTACTAATACAAACAGGCTTATAATTAATAAAAATAGAGAGCAGGGTGATGAATATCTTCAGGAACCAACAATGGTCGGTCATTATAATTAACCACAATATTGCAACACTTACATTAGTTAAATCAAGTCTAAATACATATTAGTATACAAATTTTTGTCATTATTTACTTAAGTCAAATTATAAAGATATAAAATTAGATAAATCGCTTTGAGAGCTATTCAGACTGTTAACATTTAAGAAATCTTTATTAAATGATAAACTAAAATCTCCACAAACTAAAATATTTTTCCCAGAAAGAAAATTTTCAAAATAATTAAAAAAAATAACATAAGTATCAGTATTTGCTTGAGATTGGGATATAGATGACACAAACAAGTAAACTTTACCTACATTTTAAATTAATTTTCCACAAGCAAAATAAAATAACATCTTAATTTTTAAAATTGCTCACTTTCTTTTACTAAATATGGATGTACAAAATGAGGAATACAGCAGCAACTACAGTTCAGCAGTTTTAGATTAACAGAAGAAGTAAAATGTTGGCACCATAATTGAATATAAATAAGAATTCAATAATAATAAATCAAAATATAAATATAACATTAATAAATGAAAATTCAAAGTCAAGGACTTCGAGAAAAGGCATTCGGAACAAAAGAAATCAGAACCATGTTAGATTTTGATTTAGATTGATTTACGGTAAATACAATCCAGCAACCCAAACCTTACTGCAAATAAAGCAATAAAAAGCTTACCAAGATAAAATAATTTAAGATTTAAATAATTACTAACTTTATAACACAGCGGCTCCTATCTTCAAAAACCAAAACGAAAACGATTTTGACGAAAAACAACATGGAAGCGAAACAATGTTTGAAAGTTTCGGATTCAGAATCCATAGATGAACGAGTTTTGGAACATCGCCCCGAGTTTTCGACGAGAATTTGACGAAAAATGGATGAGTGTGCTGTGTGGGTTGACGAAGTCTTTGTCCATAATTACAATTAATTATACAAAAAATGCGATAGAAACAAGAATATCAACAACCCAACAGTAAACAAAGACATGCCAAAACGAAAGCGTGGCAATCGACGATGTTGTTTTAAAGGGGAAATGTACGTCACAATCACATCATCCAATGGGAGAACGATTCGAGTAAGGTTCAAATTCCGCGCTTTTTAATCTTAAATAATTAAGAAAATAAATTTTTTTGGTTGTTTTCATACAAAAAATCGAATTCAGAACAGTTTTCTTCATAAGAAAAATATATTATCATTCATATTTAAAAAATAGTGGTATTGCCCATTGGGCCGTTAACTTTAAGTATTGTCTTACTAATTTTTAATGCAGGAAAAACATCTAGAATCCTCGTAAACCTAACCTAAAATCGCTTTTCAAAGGGCTGGAATTTCCAGGAGAGAAAACCCTGAACTCCCTAATTTCTTGAGAGGATTTCATAAAGGGTTGCATTTATATGTCAATTGCTGGGATGAAATATAATTCAAGGTTGCTATATGAAATATGAAATGTTCAATATGAAAATGTATCACGAAAAATGGCACTGAGATGTAACATATTTTTAAAAATTTTGATCTTTCAATATTTTTTAAAGTAGTTGAACTTTTTGAAAGTAGTTGGAACTAGTAGTTGGTGAAAAAAGTAGTTAAAGTACTAAGTTCAACTACTTTTAGTTAACTAGTGCTGAACATTAAAGATAGGTATAATGAGTCTGAGGATAATAGGACTCCTATATTATCTAACTTCCTCGGACTCATTACCTATCTTTTTCACACAAAAAAGCTTCGGAGAATTCAAAATGGGATAAAAACGCTGTCAGAAAATTCTAACTGGACAAGGCATCAGGCGCTTCTTCGCTATCCCATTTTTTGCCCTCGTCCAAAAAAAAAAAGCGGTGAGTGCGAAAGTCCGAAATTCTAAGAAGCCCATTTTTGGGCACAAAACGCACGTCTGTTTGGTTATCTTCTTTCTGCGGACAGGGTTTTCCATTGTGCAGATCTCCCAGGAGGCCCGAACCCGCGCCTTGAAAGCCAGGAATCCATATTCGACCGCTGCTGCAGCATCAATTCCACCACCACCGCCAAAGTTACAGTGACGACGTTGTCGTGCAAGGTTCAATGGCGGCAAAATGGAATAAAAAATGAGCTTTTTTTGTGTGGTTTTGACACCTCACAAAGCCGGTAAAAATTATCCATTTTCGAACCGTATAGAGATTTCCGTAAATGGTAGTTTTATATGCGAAAATTCTATATGCCGTTTTCCTTAAAGTGTGGTTTTGAATGAAGAGGGAGTTTTTATACTCTTGTGTGAGCGGAGAATCGTCACATGCGTGTGCTCTTCCTCCCCCGAAAAATCTGCCTTTGGCATCAAAAGAAGATGTATCTTATTCTTGCGGAATTTTCCTTGCAGATTGGGAGAGAACTCCCGGATTAAGAATGGTAGAATGGCATCTGTAATATCCCATTACTATACAATCCGGACTCCTTTATAACTGCGCGATTGGGCTGATCCAAAGTGAAAGTGGTGACGGATGTTAGAGCTGGCATCCGAATAATGAATACCATACCTTCAACTCTTACAGGTTTTTTTCTTCTCCAACACGCTTTCTACTGGGCGTTCAATATTTTTATACTATAGTAATCTTACGTTCCTTCCAGGCGGTTTCGGAAAAATTCAAGGTATAGAAATCACAACAATTGATAACTTTTATAGAAATTCTGGGGGTGTTTCTAACTGGGGGTATTAAATTTGACCATTATATCATTGGTTTAAACGTCTACTTGTTGGTTTGTAAATGTGTTTAAGCGCGGTTAAAGAGAATGAAATTTTTTCCTATTTGCCTTAGAGCAGTGTTTCCCAACGTGGGGCGCACGCCCCACCGGGGGGCAATATCATTTTCTAGGGGGGCAATTTGAAAATTTTCAACCAAATTGCCCCCCAGGTGGGGCCAATCCAGGAGGAAAATTAAAAAAAATTTTTTTTTAAAAAAGAAGTTTATCAAAATCTGATCCTATTGTCCAATCTGAGAATGTATATGTCTAAAATCTGGACCAATATGTATCAAAACCCAAGTTGAAACCCTGTTTTTAGAGTCTAATTTCCAAACCTTTTCTGGGGGATGACCCAAGATCTCTTTGTTTTTAGACCGCTTATATTTGAAACTTTTTTTACATTAGGTTCATCAAAATGCAAATCCTACCTAAAAATTTAATCTAATAAAATTTCCCAATTAGGGGTACCAAACTAGTTAAAAAACCTGCTTCCTAGAGTCAAATTTCCGAAAATTTGCTGGGGGAGTACCCCCAGACCCCCCTTCGTATATAGAACTCAATTACTCATAACTTTATTTAGTTCTTTGGCATTCAAATTCTACCTAAAAAAAATTCTGAAAAACTTCATTAGACTTACTAAATATACATAGGAGGGAGGGGCTAAGAAATAATTTTGGCTTCCTCTCAAAATATATTTCTATATATGAGCTGGTTAGGATGAAAGTGGTATAAGTCCACTGAACTCCGTTTTGTGTAATTGAAGGTTTTCTAAAAACTTCTCCAAAAAAATCAGGATTGCTTGCATTTTTACTTTCTGGGGTGGATTTGTCTTAAGTCATGGGCACAATTTTTGCTGCGGATCAACTTTTATCAAATTTCAACTGAAAGTGCTTTAAATTTGACTTTAATGGACTTATACCACTTTCATCCCAACAGTTTGATGGGTTTCGGAAAGGAAGATTGTTATTGAGATGTAGCAAATATGACTTCGCGAGCGACTGGTAAGCACAAAGTTTGATGTAATTGTTTCTTTCTGTAGATTTTGATGCGTAGATTACGAATATTTTAGTGGAAAATTTTTTATGGCCCATTTTGGGGGGTCATATTCAAAATGGCGACCGTGAAAGGTTCTTCGCCCGATATGTCTTTCTATTTAATTTTTTCGGATTGGTTAAACTAAAGATAAGGTTTTCATTTAAAATAGGTTTTAATTTTTTAACTAGTTACCGATGGGGTTTTCAAGATGGCGTCCAAGATGACCGCCGTTTATAAACTGTTGCAGTTTTTATGACAGATGGTTGAGTAATATATCAATTTTTTTTATTTTGAGTGAGGAAATGGAAATTTAAATAAATTAAATTTATTTTTTACAACAATAAATAATTTTTTCAACCATTACTTTTTAATTTTAAAATTAAAAATTATAATATTTTTTACTATTTTTTATGTATAACATTTGATATAAATTACGACACTGTTAATGGGTTATCAATTTCATTATATACATTGTTTATAGGGTAACTTTCAAGATGGCGTTCAAGATGGCCGCCGTTTATAAACTGTTGTAGTTTTTAGGACAGATGATTGAACAATACATCAAATATTTTTATTTTGAGTGAGGAAATGGAAATTTAATTTAAGTTAAATAGATTTTTTACAAAAATAAATAATTGTTTCAACCATTAATTTTTAATTTTAAAAATTTTAAATTAAACCAAAAATACATTTTACCACTATTCATTTATGACATTTGATAAAAAACTTCGGTTTGAGTTATTAGGCGTTATCAATTTCATTATAACTCGGTATTAGGGTAACTTTCAAAATTTAAACCTTCTAAAAATTAATATTTTTATTCTAAAATCAATACCAATACCTTAAGTTACTAGAATCCTGCAGTTCATTAGAATAGATGTTAAAATACATACATGTTAACGACTGTAATGGGTGAGATTTGATGTTTATATCCTCTGTATTAGCCATGGCGATTAAGGGATTATAGCTTTCCTGCCTAATTTAATAAAGCGCGGATTTTTTTCGGATAAATTCTTACAAAAAGGGGTCATTCAAAAATATGCAATTAAAGTTTAGAAAAAAAGCCTGTCTCTAGTGAACATATGCCAATTATTAGTAAAAGGATCCCCCCTCGTTCACGCAGTTTGCAGCTGTGTTTAGTTTCGATAAGTAGTGATTTTTTGAGTCGGGCTGTAGGAGCGAAAATTTAACATTTTGCTTAACCAACCACTGCACTAAATAAAGGACCTAAAACTCTACCCAAATCCACTCTTAACTCAACTTTTGTAATTTTTGGACTTATACCACTTTCATCCTGACCAGCTCATATGCCACTGGACTGAGACCGGGGGGGGCATGGAAAATTTAGAAAGGCTTTGGTGGGGCATGGACCGAAAAAGGTTGGGAAACACTGCCTTAGAGGCATATTATTAAGTTATCGTGTAAAAGCGGGTCTTCTTAGGGAATAACTAAAATTACTTTTTTTTCATTATTTCCAAGAAACTTTGTGAAAATCACTACTATTCGATTTAATTTTATACGGCAAAACTAATGAAAATATAAAAACTAAAAATTTTAAAACTAATGGAAGTCATTGAAATTTATAAAAAGTTATCAATAATCGCTTATATACCACATAAAACATTTGTTTGCAACACAAACGTCCGTATTCTCCGGTAACCTGACACCGGCGGATAACCGAGATTCAAACATAGCGGTGGACAACTAATTTTCCTTCTTCCAATCAGAAGTTTAATTGCCGGTCAAGTTACCGGTGAATACGGCCGTAAGTGTATCACAACAAGGTTTTTGCATTGTGGTTTTCGCTCACGGATATATTATTTTCTTTAGGTGACCTGTAATTTTTTTCAAGTGTCGTATAGCATTTCACTTCTTTGTGGACCACTTTTAGCCATTTCACGGACTTCTTATAGCTCGAGGACTATCGCTTGAGAACCACTGAGGTAAATAAATACTTTGCATTCTTGTCGTTTCGCTAGACTCTGCACTCAATTTTAATATTTGAAAGCTTTTTTAAGAATCTGTCTAATTATTTAAAAACATTTCTCGAGATCGAAACAAATAATACTTTGGACTGTGAATACAATACTTGTTTAGTAGTTTCTATAAAAATATGTTTTTATTCATAACTTAAATTATTTTCTATAAATCAATCTTTAAAACAAATCTGAGGTTATATGAAATATTTTAAAGTTGATTTTCCAGTTGAAAGGGATTTAAAAGAACAATTTTTCATTTCCCCCAACGGTTTAACCTTCATGTCGTTTTATTCAAACTTAAAGTACTTTCATTTGATTCTAAATACGACTGCACTGCAGCATGTAACAAATGAAAGAATTTGTTCACCCAGAAAATTCTGGAGTTCATTGCTAGACCAAGAGATGGCGCTTCAAATAGAAATAATTTTGATTCCTTCATTTTTACTTGATAAAATATTTTGTGCTTTGAAAATATTCCTTAACTATTTCTTTAGAATTGAGCATTTTTTTTATTTTGAGAAAGCTGTGAACAAATCTTTAATGATTTGTGTGTCAACTTTTGTATTAAAAAATTATATTGTTCTCTTAAGTCAGATTTAAAAAAATTGGATAAGTCCAAAAACACGTTTTGAGGAAATAAAAAACAACTGCCATGAATTATAGAATTAAAAAAAACTAAATTTTTACTGGAAATTATCTTCGTAGTTCAGGGCTGCAATTGGAAAAAAATATACTATAAGTTTATTCAAAAATTTTGTAGAGTTGGAAAAAATTGATGGCTTTTTTACCTCTTTAATAAGAAAATTAATTCATTTTAACATTGGCTGCCGCAATTGTTGTCACCTTCGGTGGTGTCTAATTTTACCTTGCACCCTTGCATGCACGTATCCATGGAAACGAGAAGAAGAAGAATTCATTTTAACGAATTTACGCAACTTCATCATTTACTTCTTTTTATGGCTCATAAACGGTGCTCAGCCAGTTTAAAGATAATTTCTACTACTGCTTAGCCTTAGCCAGGGTCACGTGATTGTTACAGACAGGGCCGTATTTAGGCACGTGCAACATGTGCTATAGCACAGGGCGGCAAAATTTTGGGGTCGGCAGATTACAACAATTCAAAATGATACTTTTGAAAAAAAAATGTACCACACAGTTTTCACTACGGGCGGATTCTAGTATCTAGGGTTGAGTCGTTCCCAGCATCCAACGGTCACATCCCCCAAAATATCCGAACGATGGCTTTTGTTTCCCGGAATGGGAGAAGATCAGATGGCATGGTCATCTTCGTTCTATCCCAATATTGTCAGTTTTTTACCCTTCATCTCAGGGAAAGGAGCTTTTTTTTTGTTAGAATGGATGGGCTTGCTCGAGTGAATCGGCGTATAGGAAAAAGGTCGGCGAGAAAAAATACTAATTTCACCCATTTGGGTCCAACAGGGGGTACTCTGGACAGTGCCCCCTCTTGGACCCAAAAATGTTCTCAAAATGAGTCAAAACCCTACTTTTACCAGTCAAATTTCAAAATTTTTTCTGGGGGAGGACCCCCATACCCCCTTGCGGTACCATAAGGGGATCTTACGTGATACTGTTTAAAAATCCCCAACATTTTGATATTTTGTGTCAAAAGGTAAAGACTCCACCTTTAAGCAGTAGACTTTAAAAGAAACAAGGGGTACTTTCTTGAAACTAGAAATTAAATAGAGGGGGCGGCAATAAATCGATATGCACAGGGCGGCAAAAAACTTAAATACGGGCCTGGTTACAGACGTTGCACCGCCGATGGTACTGGACTTGTATGAAATAAAAACTCCTTATTGATATTAAACGGTTCCGCTCCTTTGTTAACATCAATTATGGTGATTTTATTTTATCTCATACAATTCGAGTACTATCGGCCTTGAAATGTCTGTAAAAATCACGTGACCCTTTTACTATCGTTGGTTAAGAAGTAGTGAGAAAGACTTTTACTGGACGAATACTGGAACTTCTGCTGGATTTTCAATCCTCTGGTAATTAAATATCAAATGCAATATTTGGAAGTATTACGAAAAAAATACGTTAATTCTTTAATAGCCCGACTACCACCAGAAAAACTTTGACAGAAAAAAAGTTTTTTTTTTCACTTTTTTGATGTTCTGGTGGTGCTTAGAAGGTTAAACTTTGACAGAAAAATTAACCTTCTCAGCACCACCAGAACATCAAAAAAGTGAAAAAAAAACTTTTTTTCTTCTTCTCAATACATCCAAAATGCCCCTATAATTTGTCTGGAAAATTTTTTTTTCTTGTGTGCACTCCTTCCTAGTTATTTTTATGAGCCTCATATGAGGCCATATTTTTTCCATTTTAGCAGAAAATACTTGGTTCATAACTTATTAAAAGACATGGTCATAATATTAGAAGGTTACGAAATAAGAAAATATCTACCAACCTATAAAAATGTTCTACAGAAGCTAGTATCTAGCTAGTATTTTCTCCTCACAAGCATCACAGCTTAAAATGTAAACTACTAAAACTAAACTCATTGGCGCAACAGCCCTAGTGGGCCAAGGCCTACGATGCCCATCTTCGTTTTCGTGACCGTGGGGCCCTGGGGTGCAAGTTGTTAGGCATGTGTCCCGGTTAGGTGGTCATTCTAACGCGAGACCCCAGTGTTTAGTTCCCAAGCACGCTTGGTCCTCATTTTATCGACCCACTGAAGGGATGAAAGGCTGAGTGGACCTTGCCCAGTCCGGGAATTGAACCCCGGGCCTGTGGTGTGGAAGCGGGAAGCACTGCCACTGGGGCATATTAAAATGTAAACATTGAGGTATAAATCATCTTGCTGCCATTTAGGAACGAATTCAGAAACGATGTAGAAGTCTCAAATGTGATCTACATGAATCAGTGAAGTCAAAAGAAATTAAATTTGCGTGTTTACATCATACAAAAATTGAGCTCATCAGTAGGAGCCTCATATGAGGCCCAGGGTGGTGAGAGCGTTAAGCTTTGTATAGAAGTTCAAATATTAATGATAGTCACACAGATTTGGCACAAGACGTTTTACATTTTTTTTAATAACCATCACCCCCAAAATTTAGGGGAAGAACCCGTTTTCATGACAATCGCCACAATATTGTTCGATGTCAAAAGTTTTTCTCGTGGCGGTTGGACTGCATTAAAAGAATTATGAGAGAAAAGACTACTGAAATACTAGATTTTCCTAAAAACAAATCACCTTATTTTGAACATAAATATTTTAAAACATGTTACATACTTGTTATACATATTTTAAAACATGTTACACAAAGTTACATGCTCTTATATGAAAAAATACCTCCCCACGTCGATTTTCTATCTCTAACATCCTTTTAGTGTTCACGTTCAAAACGATTTATTTTCTAATTCCACTTCGTAAGCTTTCCTCTTCTACTTAAGGACCAATCAGAGGCGACTGTCCTTCCCGTATTGGGAACGACAACCATCCGAGAAACCAATCAGTGCTCTCGCTCACATCTTACGAAGTAAGATTGGAAAATGTGCAAAAAAAAATCCGAAAAGCACCACGACAATTGCGCAGAATTTCCAACATCCATTGTAAATCTAACGCCTTACTTTTCAAGATTAAACACCTCCAGAGAGGCAAAGAAAAATTATTTCCTTGAGCATTTTTTCTTCTAATTGTCTCCTTCTGAATACCTCCTTCACCGAGAAAACTCCCCAAACAGATTCGTCATATACAATACAACACACAAATCTTAAAATATAATTTTTATTTCTTCGAGTGGCACCGCAGGATATTAAACCACGACCCTCGCCAAGGGCATCTCTATGTAATTCCGCTCAAAGCTCGATCTATAAGGGGATCTTTATTTTGTGGGCGGGAGGATCCCTTTCAAATGGGGTTGGAGAAGGTCCCCAGATGCAAAACCCATTATCGAAAATGGTCGTCTTCATATGCCGATTAAGCGGAAGGACTGCCTTATTGTGGTGGGGAGAGCGGGGATTGAGCTGATGGTAGAGTGGGAAGAAAGAGGGTTAGCATCGAACCATCTTTCATATTGAATATACGGCGTCAGTGTCTTTTTTACATAAAATTGTAGGATTTGTCAGTAATCAGGAAGAGAGATTTTGGGGGAGGCTCAAACCCTTCCTCCCGAGATTTTTAAGTATTTGTAATCTAATTTTTTCTGTAAAATTTTGTGGTGTACAAGAAGCGTTCTACTTCGGGTGTCAACACAAAGAGTGTTTAAGGAGTCTAAAAATTAGTTGAAATACTACTTTTATATAGGTATTGTTTGAGCACTTCATCTTCGCACTTTTCTTGCTCATCTGAATCTGATCTAAGGATCACAATAAAAATAACATCCTCCTGGGGGTTTCTGTTGATCTTCTGCATCCTCCCCTTTGTACCGTATATTACCCCTTTGTACCTCCCCTTTGTGTCTTATTTTGTATCCACTCTTGTATAGACCGTCTGGAGCATTTCCTCTTTGGGGTTCACTTGCTCTTCCGCGTCATCTCTTATAAACCGTAAGGAGCATATCATCCACTGGATTCTCTTTGATCGTCCGCATCTTTTTTTCATTAGACCATAGGGAGCTTTCCAGCATCGTTTGGTCTCTTTTGATTTTCTGCATCTTCTTTTATAGACCCAGTTTTATCTGATGATTTCTCTTAGTCTTCGGCATCCTTATACCTATGGACTAGATAACGTTTCATCCTAGGGATTTCCTTGCTCTTCTACATCTTCCCTTAAATACCCAGTTTCATCTTATTTCTTATCTTCCACTGTCTTCTCTAAATCATCTCATATAAACTATTAGGAGCGTTTCATCCAGGTCTACTTCTCTTATGAATCTTTTGGAGCGTGTCACCCGTTGGCTTCTATTGCTTTTTTGTATCTTTTCTAAAGACTGTACAGAAGCACTTTCCGATTATATTCTTTCCGATTATATTATAAAACATCTAGCCAGTCCCACCAACCCCTTTTTTAGTTTTAATTATGATTTTTTTGTTTTAAAGTTGTAAAAATGAGATGGTCGAGAATGACATATTTGTTTGTTATTTTATATGTTCATAAAATTTATTTTTTTTTATTATTTTTCTATGATTAAGTACATTAGGAAATCCGCAACCCCATGGAAGAGCCTTGCTGGCTCCTTTGGGATATAAAAAAATATTTCAGTGTTGTTTTTTTCTTTTATCATTTTTCTTTCCTGTTGTGTACTGTCGTTTGTGTGTTGTTGTTGTTATTCATAGCTATCTAATTGTCACTCCCCATGTGTGTCAGGCCGGTTAATCGTTCGTTGCGTACACTGTTTTTCCACACTCTACGGAACTGATCCGTGCTGGTGTGATAGAGCTCAACGGAGGGTTTTCCCGAGTACCGCAACCTCTTAATCGCTTTAACACTTCATTCATAAAGAAAGCGTCCGCAGAGACTTTTTTCTTTCTCCTTTTTCCACTGAGTTTAGATGAATAAACAATTTCGTTCGGATGCAACGTTTCATTTCTGCGATTTCGACAGGGGAGGAGGCTTTTATTTTGCGTTACGCAAGCGGTGGGTGATGGGTTAGAATCCCCGAATCATCTGCTGTCCTACTCCCTCAAAAGCTGTTTTCCTCTTATTCAAATGAGGTCTGAATGAAGTTGTTCGGCATGTTTTGGTGTTTTGCTGTGGCATAATAGTGGGAGAAAAGCCGCTTTCAGGTTTTTTGTGCGGTTTATTTTTGTCCCTGGGGATGAAAGTGTTAAAGGGAAAGAGTATGAAATAAGGTTTTTTCGAAACAGTTCATATTGCTCCTATTATAAGGCGTTAATAAGAAAAACTTAATATATAAAGGGACCATTTTTTTGGAAAAGAAACCATGTCTATTACTCTAAAGAATTGTAATTTAGGCGTTCTTATTCATTTTTATTTAATGAAAGTTCTTTCGCTTTACTTGAACATTTATAAGCAAGTAAATATGCACTTGTGTCTTGTGTATTCTATTTTAAAGCAGATCTGTTATCGGATGAATAATTCCCCTATTATATAAATGCATTTATAGTATAATAGGGGAATTATTCATCATGATGACTCGCTTTCTCAATTTCTTAGCATGGTCGGAGTAAAGCAAATACTTTGTAGTCTCATATGTAGTTTTTTGCACAATTCTTTAAAGCTTTTGAGTTTTTTTACGAAGTATTTTATTGTTTGTTTACAACATTTAAAAATACTTCGGATTATTTTGGTCGAATCAAAGAGTGCTTTTGAAAGACTATTCTATATTATTTTGGAGGGGAGAAAGGAAGCTGAAATAGTTGGTTGAACAAGAGGTTGAGACATTTTTTAAGCTGATCCCATAGGAATAACATTTAACCAGGGCTTTAGGTTAAACAACACAATTTTGTCTATTAACAGAACATTAATATGTCCTTTGTCTTCTGCATTCCTCATAAAAAGGATAAAATCAAAATAATTCTTAAGGTTTATCAAAAAAAATTTAAAAATAATATGTATAATGATTTTTATCATAAAAAATAGAAAATTTGCCAAAAATTAAAACAAAAAATTACTGTTCCAAGAGTTAAAATTTGGTTAAATATTTTCATATAGTAAAATCGTAATATAATACAATGGAAATGAAGCAACTCTTAGAAAAGCTCTGGCACGGGAAGAACACGGGATTTCTGTCGACTGTACTTTTTTCTGTATTCTACGATATTTTTGCAACTACTATAAGGAACTTATCCATCGGAAATATTCTATTTATTTGACTATACAGGATGTTTTAAAAGTCCGTTTCAAATTAATTTAAAAACTAAAGGAGACAGAGCAAAAACCTCAATAAGAGTATACTGTATTCGACGTTATGAAGAACTCACTGAAAAAAATTTCATGAAAATATCGTGATTATTCGCGGAGTTATTAGCATGTGAAAATAACCCTTTTTCAGGCCTCAAAAAAGAAAAAGCTCGTTAATTTGCAAATTTTTCAGTGTTATTGTGTATTTTTGGGTTTTTTAGTTGAATAAAGACAAAATTTAATCAAAAAATTTAAAAAAACTTGCAAATTTGCGAACTTTTTCTTTTTTGAGGCCTGAAAAAGCCTGATTTTCACACGCTAATATCTCCTCGAATTTTCACGATATTTTCAAGAAACTTTTTTCATTGAGTTTTCCATAATGTTGAAAACAATACTCTCATTGAGGTTTTTGCTCTATCTCCTTTAGTTTTTAAATTAATTTTTCTAACTTTTTTACTTCACCGCTAGGGTCGCTGTAAGTCCTCTTAATGGATTTTCCAGGGTCAATTACCTAGGGGTAGACCTTACTTCCATGACCCTATAGGACACCTTGGTTCCAAATAAAAGCCGCGAAACGGACTTTTGAAACACCCTGTATATTGTCTCTCTACTGACTGCGGTGTCTCATTTTTTCTCCAACTTCGGAAATTTTAGTTTGTTATGTTTCGCAGAAAAAAGTTATACATGATATTGCGATAAGATCATAGCATACAGAAAATGTTCAGTCAATAACAGAGAAATTAAGTGTTAAGTAAAGCTCTGGCAAAATTTGCTGTCAAGAGATTTTCTGCTTCTTGACGATTATTTTTTGCAGTGTACATCGATCGAATTCAATAACTGCTCATTAACAAATTTTTAAAAAAATCAGGTAACTCATTCTTTAGTCTTGAAAAAAATGTATTGTTACATTATTAGTATACACACGTACAACATTTACAACATTACACGCTAACCATAATAACAAAAACATCTCTGCACAGAATCCACTCCTTTTAGATTTCCCAGAAGAATATACCCCACACTTGTAACAGAAACTTCCCTGTATAACAGTATTTCCGTATCTACGACAGGAAGAATTTCTAATCAAACCGCCATTTAAGTCAATAACGAAACGATTAAGTAATTGAGTCAGGAATCCCCCGCTGGCTTTCAATTATTGTCGGGACCTAATCGTCAGAATATGGAGAGTCCCCCTAAAGGGAAGTTATGATCGTTTGAGTGGCAACACTTCATCAAGATCCATTCCATTCAGGCTCTCTGAGGTATGCGGTTAATAATGGCCATGTGTGGCGGCATGTTTTGTTCCCATCTTTGTTACATGGAGGTTTAATTTCGCCCCGGCTGATGTTATTACTTTCTTCCAGGAATTAATTTGTGCTGTGGCCGAATAGACTCTTGAATATGTCCTTGAAGTACATTTAATGAGGGATTGCTGTGGTTTAAAAGGCTTATGGTGGAGTTTTGTTTTCACTTTATCAGGTTTTTGTTTTAAGAAGTTTTGAATTTTGATTGGAAAACGCTTACACTGTAAAAAATGCCTGTAAATCATATAGAAATTTTCCCTACTTTTTGCAGGAAAAACAACAACATTCGGAACATTCAGAAAATCGGAGTTCGGACAGTTGGAGTTCTACTGTAGTACCTGATAATACAATTATTTAACTTGAAGTGTGCGATAAACCTATCTAAACATCTTTTCTGGGTTTGAAAGGAACGGCTCAATACCGTGCTTTAAAAAGAAAATGGTTTTTTGTTGTTGTTTATGTCTACAGGTTGTTTCAAAGTCCCTTCATGGCTTTTATTTGAAAAAAAAGTCTTCTATAGGGTCATGTCATGGAAGTAAGGTCTACCTCTAGGTAAATAACCCTGGAGAATCCATTGATATGACTAATAGTGCCCCTAGTGGTCAAATAAAAAAAGTAGAAAAAATTAATTAAGAAACTAAAGAAGATAGAGCAAAAACCTCGAAAAGTGCATTGCCATATGAAAAACTCACTGGAAGAAATTTTATGAAAATACTGTGAATATTCGCGGAAATATTAGCACGTGAAAACAACACTTTTTCAGATCTCAAAAAAAAGAAAAATTTCGCAAAAGCTCTAATTTTTTTATTTAATTAAATTTTGTCTTTATAAAACTCCCACAATACCACTGAAAAACTATTTTCTACCACGAGAACTATCTTCCAATTACTTTGCACTTGCAAATCCACACCATTCAGGAAAATACATCGTACTAACCCTGGGTTGTTACATCATTCCATCAGATACCATAAAAAACAGAGTCCCAAGGACTGCATTCCTTATTCATCACCCTCCAAAGGTCATTCCTTGGCCCCGGTCCAGATATCCGGTCGAAAATAAGCAAATCCGAAGACAGGACGTCGAACAAAAGTTATTCTCTTCGCATAAATTTCCCATGTCCGAATGTTTATTCTCTACCTATTGACTTGCCAGTTATTCTTAGGTCTGTATATCTCTGTGCTGCCTGGATTTTTATTCCGACGCTCCTCGACACAAAGGGGGGTTTTTTATTCTTACTTCATCTTCCCTGAAGGCTCTTTTGTGAAGTGTTGGCACCGACAAAAGTGTGGTCAATAGATTTTTTCTCCCCTTGCGCAGCAGGGATTTCTTCGTCGTCGTCCGGCTGTGTGCATGGATATGTGCCGGATTCGTATGCTGGGGGCGAGATCCGGCCGCATCTCGTATGCGTGAGGTGAAGATTGTGGAGAAGGACGCGAAATTCTTGCGGATATTCTTGTTTGTATTATGTATGTGATGGACGCAGAGAAAACAACCATCGTGATGTAATCCTCGGATTTTCTTATATGAATGAAAGGTGACGTGTGAGTTCATATACTCTTAAAACGACAGCCTCAAAAATGAGTAAAAATTACTCAAATCTGAGTATGTCACGCACTCAAACATCAGACTCCGATCCAAATTTACTCAAATTTGAAACAATGCATGTACTCATTTTTGAAAATATGCAGACACTCAAAAGTAACACATCATGTACTCATTTTTGAAAATGTCAGATACTCAAAAATAACACATCATGCACTCATTTTTTAATTCGTCCATGACATTTTTATGAAGAGGGTGCAATGTGTTACAGTTATGTTTTCCATATAGCCACGTTACTATGACGTGGGAAGTAGCCCACAAAATTGTATTAAACTTTATTACACCAACTTATTGTTACTTTCGATGTATTCCAAATATTTCAATTCTTAAATATATTCTAAAAATAAGCATAGTTTGAGTGGTGACTATTAAATTGTTTGAAACTGAGTATGTCTGGTGTTTCAAAATTGAAAGCATTGGGTCGTCATATGTGAACCAAAAAGTTACATACCAAAAGGAGAACATCGATTTACTCAAATTTGTAACTGTCATTTCTCTCACTGTAATATCTTGCCTTGATTTTATACTGTAAAAGTCCAACGGGACCACTTGTAGAATAAAATTGGAATCGATGGTTTTGATTAATAGATCTTAAAAGGCCACGTGTCAATTTCCACAGGGGATTTTACAACTGACCATGCCCACTTATAAAACCCCCTAGCTTGTTAGGGGTGCCTTTTGTGTGCTATCGAGTCCCTTCACTTCACTGACCACTTCACTTCCATAAAGCTCTCACGAACCACCAGTTGGGAACCACTGATCTATTGGAAAATTCATGGGGAAAATTTGTAAACCTATTAATCGAAATATTGATATTATCATTTGAATTAGTTTAAACATCTGTGGGGGGGAAGCTGATAAAAAAATAAGTGCCCTGGTCCATAGAGATCAGCAGAAAAATGTTTTGTTCATAACATACCAAGGAACATACATCAATAAATGAACATTCGCGTGACAAATGACTAGATGACATTCTATCCTTTTATATATTACGGGCAATGTGATACATTCGGACATTATTAATAATGTCCGAAATTACTTCATTTTTGAAGTACTTCAAACTTACTTCATTTTTGAAAAGAACCTCATTTCAATCTGAAACTTATAAATAATTTGTCTTTCTTTCTACTCTCCGATATCGCGATACTCAAAAATTTTTTCTTATCTGTGTTTTGTATGTCTGAGAAAATAGGACAAACTTCCATAAAAAGTGGACCTCTTTTTTAAAGGCTACTGTATGGAAGAAATATTATTCTGACTATGAGAAATGAATGAACCAAAAAGTTTCGATTCCAGTATTTGTTGTAACGCATTCATTTAACTGGAAAAATCTTTGGCACTCTACACTACATCCTACTCTGGACCTCTGTTCACCAGGCGCGCATCCAGCACGGCTCCCGGGGGGTCACTTTTCCTGACAAGATCCCCTTGTGGTACCATTGGGGGTATGGGGGTCCTCACACAAAAAAATTTGAAATTTGACGTGTAAAAGTAGGGTTTAACTCACATTTTTAGAAACGTTTTGAGTCTAAGGGGGCACTTTTCAACACTATTACCTGTACTTTTTGACCCAAAATATTGGGGATTTCCTAAAAATTATCACTGGAGATACCCTTGTAGTGGTACTAATGGGGGGTATGGCGGTCCTTCCCCACACCAAAATTTTGAAATTAGACCTGTAAAAGTAGGGTTTTCACTCATTTTGAGAACAATTTTTGGTTCCCAAGGGGGGCACTGTCCAGAGTGCAACCCCCTGTATCCGCCCCTGCTGTTCACACACTTTTTAAGTTGAACGTGGGAAGAAATTCACATATATTAGTTAAATATTGAAGGGGGAAATTTTTTTAATTTTATGAAAGGAGTTGATTATTAAATGCATTATTTTTCTTTAAACTCTTTTTTACTTATAAAGGAAGGAATTTGAATTCCTGGAAGCTATTATTTAAAAATATCTTCTTAAAACAAAAAACCTGATAAAATTCAAACAAAACATCTTTTAGGACACCACGCACATTTTTCCCTTCAGAGACCTTTTTCTCACACACTTTTTACGTTGAACATAAAAAGAATAAGTTAAATTTTTAAATTAAAAAATTTTCAATGAATTTTATTTGAAAAAATTGGTAAAAATATTTTTATTTAAGGTATTTAAACAACTTTTTCCTAAGTGTATATGTAAAGGGCAAAGTGATGAATTGGGCATTATTAATAATGCCCGGGCAATGTAATAATTTCAACGAAATTCATGAATGAAATTTATCACTTTACCCGCTTCCACTCTGGGCATTATTAATACATGCCCAATTAATCACTTTGCCCGTAACATATATTCTAGACCAGGGGTTCCCAACCCTATGCCCGCGGGCACCATGGCGCCCGTCGATCGGTCTAGGTGCGCCCGCTGCTTGTGCCTAACTATAAAATATTTCAGTTTTCCACTATCCCATAAAATTCTAGAAATGAAATCGCAACATACATTTCAGAATATCTTCAAGTAAGAAATTTTGAATATTCAGAATGACATCATCAAAACTATTATCAGATGACATGAGAAATTCTGGAATATAGTTGATAGAAATAAATTTCCATTCTTAAAAAGAGCAGCATATAAAATAAAGTAGTTTTTTGGTTACACACACTTGTGTGAATCATTTTCTCGACAATGAATATAATAAAATCAAAAAATATAGATCACGACGTACAGATGAACACCTTGACGATAGCTTGCGGGCAGGAATTTCATCATAATCTCCCAATTATGAAGCGCTGGCCAGTGAAATGCAATGTATTTTATAAATAATTCTTATACTTCGTATGTTTTGCAAGCAATTTAGTAGTAATTTATTTTACAAAAGAATATTAATACTAATTATATTCATTATGTTAAATTAATTTTTAAAATTAAATTTTTTGTGCATTATTTATATGTAGTGTGTATTATTAACTATGTCCACCAACTATAAATTTATCTTGAAAAAATAAATGGTGCCCCCCATTCGACCGATATTCTGGTATGTGCTCTTAGGTACAAAAAGGTTGGGGACCCCTGTTCTAGACTCTAGAGCAGGGTGGGCCAAAAATACACTTTTTTTATTTCTGTTCTAATAGCGCGGAAAGGGTGCCACTTGGGTCCAATAAGGTCGGTGTAAAATATTGTTTTGATTCGATAATATCTTCAGCTCCCGCATCGCACTTAAAGTTTGAAAAATTGGATGACTTTTTTACAAAACAACTAAAAACCAACTCTCAAATATTGTTCATGATTTTTTTATGAGGAACTAATATAGTTATAGACATAATGTCACAGATTCCATTCTTCTATCACCCTTCTTTCGTTAGATATAATTTTTAATGTTCAAAGAAATTTGGTAAAGTTGTTTTTCCTGCATTTTTAAATAGCTAATAACTCTAGAACTATACAACTTAAAAAACTGAAATCAGTCCCATTTCGTTTGTAATTTTTTTGTGTTTGATTTGATGTGCATCATGACCATCATTTAAAAAAATTCAAAATTAAAAAAATGACAAAAAAATTTAATAAAAATTTTTTTGAAAAAATATTAAAAGCCTTTTAACTCTTAAAATGAACATTACTACAAAATTTCAAGCAGAAAATTAAATTTAATCATGCTTAAAAAATTAAAATATTCGAAATTTAGGCAAGTCCCCTAAACTATCCCTAAAATAATACAGTCACTCATGGAAAATTCATAAACTCGCTTGAGGGTGTTCATATGACTTAAGACATGCAAAAAATGTTAAATTAATTTCAGAAAATAAGACAGTTAATAGATTCCGTACAAAATTTTACAGTGCTAATTCTCAACTTTAAGTTAACTCAATTTGCATCCATTTCTCCTAAAAATTCCTAAAATTTATGCTTATATCTAATTGTTTTTACTTTTAACAAGTCCAATCAAAGTAAATAGAAGTTTTAGAACATAAAAAAATTGGATATAAACACATTTCTAAGGAATATTCAGGTAAAATTCATGCACATTGAATTAACTTAAAGTTGGGAACTAGCACTGTAAGATTTTGTACCGAATCTATCAATTGTCGTATTTTCTGAAATTAATGTGACATTTTTCGCATGTCTTAAGTCATATGAACACCCTCAAGCGAGTTTATGAATATTCCATGAGTGACTGTATAATTTTAGCGATAGTTTAGGGGACTTGCCTAAATTTCAAATATTTTAATTTTTTTAAGCATGATTAAAGTTAATTTTCTCCTTGAAATTTAGTAGTAATGTTCATTTTAATAGTTAAAAGGCTTTTAGTATTTTTTTTTTAATTTCAAAAAAAAATTTTCACTTTTTTGTAAGTTTTGAAAAAAACTTTTTGAAAATGATGGTAATGATGCACATCAAATCAAAAACAAAAAAATTAGGAACAAAATGGGACTTATTTCAGGTTTTTTCGATTTTGATGACGTAATAGTGCGGAAAAGTTGTCTAAGAAGCCAGAGAGTACCTGTGAATTTTTTCAGAATTTTTGGATAATTTCTTAAGGTGCCACATTGGCTTTAGTATTTTTTTTTTAATTTCAAAAAAAAATTTTCACTTTTTTGTAAGTTTTGAAAAAAACTTTTTGAAAATGATGGTAATGATGCACATCAAATCAAAAACAAAAAAATTAGGAACAAAATGGGACTGATTTCAGGTTTTTTCGATTTTGATGACGTAATAGTGCGGAAAAGTTGTCTAAGAAGCCAGAGAGTACCTGTGAATTTTTTCAGAATTTTTGGATAATTTCTTAAGGTGCCACATTGGCCCTGAAGTTCCCCATGTTAATCCAATGGGGCGCGCCGCCGAAAAGGCCGAAAATCGGGTTTTCGCCCCTCATTTCTACCCTAATCACACGACGAATGTCTCGTCTCGAGTTATGGACTCTATATGATCTAGGCTATCCGACAAAACTTGAATAATAGCCTAAATATCTATATTACGTTTTTTTGTCTGCTCAAATTTCGTCGAAAATCGCGTATTTCCTCGTTCAAATCAGAGCCCACAATCAACATAATATAGAGATTTAAGTTATTATTCAAGTTTTTTCGGGTAGCATACATCATATACAGTCCATAACTCGAGACGAGACATTCGTCGTGTGATTAGGGTAGAAATGAGGGGTGAAAAACCGATTTTCGGCCTTTTTGGCGGCCCGCCCCATTGGATTAACATGGGGAACTTCAGGGCCAATGTGGCACCTTAAGAAATTATCCAAAAATTCTGAAAAAATTCACAGGTACTCTCTGGCACCTTAGACAACTTTTCCGCACTATTACGTCATCAAAATCGAAAAAAAGTTTTTTTCGATACACCCTATTGTATAGTTATTAGCTGTTTAAAAATGCAGGAAAAACAACTTTACCAAATTTCTTTGAACATGAAAAAATTATATCTAACGGAAGAAGGGTGATAGAATAATGGAACCTGAGACATTATATCGATAACTATATTAGTTCCTCATAAAAAAATCATAAACAATATTTGAGAGTTTAATCTTTGGTTTTTTAGTTGTTTTGTAAAAAAGTCATCCATTTTTTCAAACTTAAAGTGCGATGCGGGAGCTGAAGATGATATCCAATCGAAACAATATTTTACACCGTACTTATTGGACCCAAGTGGCACCCTTTCCGCGCTATTAGAACAGAAATAAAAAATAAAGTGTGTTTCGGCTTCCCTACTCTAGAGAAGATTTAATTAAAAATATTTGTTTTGTCCCGAACCTGATAAAATTAGTCAACTGGATTTGTTTATTCTATTAATATTTTAACTTCCTGCTTCAAATTTTTTATTGTAAATAAAATAACACATTTTTTAACAAGCAATTTTACTTGTACGACAGAACCTGAACCACCTTTATACGCGCCATCCAACTACGAAGAAAAGAAAAATCATATTTTTCAGCCAGATATCCAAAGTTGGGCAAAGAAAGCCTCAGGACATTCCTTCTCATACAGGGTCAATCAAGCACACGCACAATAATAAAGTATATCTCTCTCCCCTCAACATCTGTTCTTCACAAACGAGAACAAATCTCCGACTAAAGAGGAGTGACAAATAAAAAAGAGGGAGGACGGCGACAAATATTTTACTCTTTTGAGAGGGGCGACGGGGGGCGATCGGTCAGAGGACAAAAGGGGACAAAGTGGAGGCGACAGGGGACCAAATATTGGCCCCATCAAAGGAGCCTTTCTAGCGTAGGGATTCAATGGCCGTCACCGGGGGTTCTCTTCTTTTCTTTTCTTCCTCTCTGTTACAGCAATGGGGAGATGATTGTCGAAATGCGTGTAGTAATGGTGCCGCTCAATGGATATGATGGCTGCGGGATGTTTATTAGTAAGGTTGTTTATGGCTGGGGCTTGATGGGAAGTAATATTTTGATGATTTTCCCATCAGATAGCAATGTACGTTTTTGTATAAACCTTGTTGTAACCTTACGACGTAACCCCATTTAAGGTTTTGTAGGTTGTAGTCATGGGCGTAGCCAGGGAGGGGCAGCTGCCCCCCCCTAAGTCCTGAGCAATTTACTTTTAATTAAGTTAAAACCCAGTTTTTTAGGGTCAAATTTTCAAAATTTTTCTGGGGGAGGGCCCCCAGCCCCCCTTTTAGAATTAAAACCTTGGTTATTCTAGTTTTTTTAATAATAAGTTCATTAAAATCAAAATTCTACCTAAAAATATATTTTCAAATTTGGGTTTATGTGTACCAAAAAACAGTTTGAAACCATGTTCTTAGGGGCAAATTTCGAAACATTTTCTTTGGGCGTGCAGTCGGGCACCCCTTTAGTATTGAAACCTTTATTATTCACATTATTTTGTAAAAAGATAATTAAAATCAAAATTCTACTTAAAAGTGTTTGTCCAAATTTGGGTTTACATGTACTAAAAAACAGTTAAAAACCCTGTTCTTAGGGTCAAATTTCCAAAATTTTTCTGGGGGAGAACCCCCACACCCCCCTTGAAACGTGAACCTTTATTACTAAAAACCTTTTTAGATTAATTTTTCCTTGGACGCAAATTCTACCTAAAAGGTCTTGAAAAACTACATTAAACCTATTAATATGGATGACAGAATCCTCATTGTTTCCACTCTATCCCCACAAAACTTTTACATTGATTTCATTAAAGGTCAAAAATCCCTTCTCGAAATAATACTGTGGCCACGGCCCTCTCTCACAGGGCTTTAAAATTGTCCGCCACAAACATAAAAAAAGTTTACCCTGCTTGCCCCCCCTAAGTGGAACCCTGGCTACGCCCATGGTTGTAGTTTTGACAGCCTGTGGTAACCTATAGAGACAAAAGGTAAAAACAACCTGCGCTACTTGACGCCTATCAGGTTATAGCGGTAAACTCATCACGGATAAACCTTAAAAGAAGGTTTGAAACTGAGGTGACGTTTTTTGGAAAGGTTATTCAAGGGTTTTTATATATTTTTTTCTGCGACCTTGTCATGCAAACCCTAATACTATTATAATGGGGAAAGTGTGTTTTCGGAAAACATTGTTTTGTGAAACCCAGGTTGAACAAAAGTTTAATTTTATCTGGATTAGTTTGATATGTTGCTTATAAGAATTATGTTGTTTTTTTTCACTCTTAATATATTTTTTCTAAAATTTTCTCTTATTCCTGTTTTTTTATTACCTTTATTGATTTATTTATATTTAATAATCAACAAACAAAGTAAAGAAAATATCATATCACCTGGGATCGTAGAACGATCCATGTAGGTGAACAAACAGTTACCCAGATAGCACCGTAAGCCTGTAAGAACCCTGTCGCAAGCCAGCGGCGTAAACCGGTTTAGCGTTGTCGCAAGGCTGGCAGGGCAACCCGCAAACCTTGCTGTAGGGCTAATCCGACCTGCGCTAGTTGACGCTTCGTAGGGTTTTTGAAACCGTACGGAGTAACCTTACGACAGGGTTGGAGCCAGGGATTGTTGCAGGTTTCGGAAAAAACCCTGTGACAGTGTATCCACGTCTAGGTTGATTTAGGGTTGGCTAAAAAGCCTTAGAAAAGGGTTTTAGATGTTGGGTAATGGCAAGGTTGACCTACTTAATTTAAGTTATTCTAGATTTAGTATCGCATTTCATATTTTTTTCGAAGTTTCTTGGTTTAATTATAAGATGTCAAAAAATTATTCCTCACTTAAAAACAAGTTTGGGAAAAATATTTGTGACACACATAAATCCACCAAGAAAAACTTAGAAAAAACACAAAATGTAATACTAAACCTATAACTCTACAGAAATAATTAACTACTTTTTAACTTGGTCAACACACCCAACATTTGTCAAAAAATTAATTTTATATTTATTACAAAATAGGGACTATTTGATTAAGCATTTTAATGTAAATAGAAGTAATAAATTAAAGTTAAAATGGTATGTTTTTCCATTTTATAACTAAAAATTTATTCATAATTTTTTAAAATTTTCTATACAGATCAGCAATGATAATAGAAAACCCTTACCTTTGAAATATACTTCTTTCAGCTAGATACCTGGCAATAATTTTTTTAAAAACATCAAATTCAAAACTCCTTGAATGAAGGCAGTAGGAAATTTTATTGGCAATTTATCACATAATGCAAAAATAAATAAATTAAGAAATGCAATATTTTTAATTTAAAATTTATTTTATAACTCATCAGATAAGCAATGATAGTAGAAAACCCTTACCTTTGAAATATACTTCTTTCAGCTAGACACCTGGCAAATTTATTTTTTCTAATTTTTTTCAAAACATCAAATTCAAAACTCATTGAATGAAGGCAATGGGAAATTTTGTTGGCAATTTATCGTATAAAGCAAAAATAAATTAATTAAAAATTCAATATTTTTATTTTAAAACTCCTCATTCTATAAGATGACAGTACAATAATTTTAGTTTAGCAAAATGATTTAAATTTTTTAAATCATTGATGAAAAAACAACCTGGGATGATAAATAAATTTTTAGCTAGGAGAGAAACAATAACAAATTTTCATTTTAAAAATATTTATTCAACACATGAATGCAAGATTCAAAAGTTTATGCACTGGTATACAAACAGGAAAATTTTTACAAACAGCATTCAAACATAACAGGATCTGGGGTAAAAATGATTAAAAAAAATTGAATAATGGAATAACGAATTTAACTAAGGTCAAAATAGTGTCAGTAAATAGCAAAAATAAGTAGCAATTAGATTATTTTGAAAGAAAGTGCCCTTATTTATATGATTAGTTGTAAGGGTCCGAAAAAGCTACAGATTTGGCTTTAAAAATACCTTATACTAATCTAACCTAATAATAATGTTAAAATCTTATCTATAGTTTAGGGGAGCCCATGATGCTAAATGTGGATTTACTCGAGTGCGTCATATAAACATAGGGGGCTTTTGAGTAACTCCACCAAATATAAGCCCTCCTTATACGTAGGGGGGTTTGTCTAGAACAGCCGGTCAGATTTATAAAAAAAAGTACACGTACAGTTGGCCAAAATAAAAACGAGTCAAAACCATGCAATGATACTAGGCTATGATTGTACTAGTAATTGGAAGTGTCCCGTTTTTATTTTGGTCAACTGTACATACTAGAGCACATCAGATATTAATATTTTTGATGTTCCAATGTAAATCAGATACCAAAGGTATGTTATGATGGCGATTTTCGTGGTGGGAGTGGCCATCCAGAGCGGTAGAAAATATAAAAATGCAAGCATGTAGTAAATTTTTGAAAATTAAGCAAAAAAAATCAAACTTGATATACTCGAGTGTTTCATATTTTTATAAAATAAGCGCAGCTTAATGCCAAAAAATCTGAGGGATATTCTTAATCTGTCAGCTAGAAAAATTGGCACCGTTGGCTACCAAGACTAATAATAAAAATATCAGCTTTAAGTCAAAGCTTAAGTATCTAACACAACACAGATAAATTTACATTTGAAAGGGTTACTAGTGTTACAACAATAAATACTAATTAATAAATAACACCAATATATTTCAATACCATCATTTTTTTACGAATCTGATGGGTTGTTCTAGACAAACCCCCTCTACAAAGAGGGCTTATATTTGGTGGAATTACTTAAAAACTTGCAAGGTATCCCCCTTATGTTTATCTCATGCGCTCAAGTAAATTCCCCAAAACACTATGCCCCCCTACTACTAACAGCAATAGGCTTTGAAAGTCATGTACACATTATTTGTTTACACTTAAAATTAGAATATTTAAATCTTGAAAACTTTAAAATTAGAATTGTAACGACAGCGGGGTCACATTCCTACCCCCAGAGAAAAAATATTTATGCTTAAACTGGGGACGTTGGATGGAAAGATGCATGTCAAGTCACGTATAAAAAGTAATCTGATACAGTACTGTATAATAGATTGAAAAAATATACCTTATTTTTGTTTAATTGTAACAAGAGTTAGAGAAAAAACTAAGAGCAAACTTAAAAATTTAGTTTCTCCTAAATTAAATAAAAATTTCATAGTACACAAAAAAGAAAGATACGGAGTATCAGGTAAAGGAATACTCAAAAGTTTACTTCAAAGGAATTTTAAATTAATCCTCAATATTCCATTGTTATCATAAAAACAAAAACAGACATGCACAGACTAAAAAAAATTAGTTTACTAAATATACATAAATTGAAACATAGATGCTCAATAAGTTCTTATATGTTATTCTCTTAGTAAACAAAACACAAATAAAAAACATCAATTAAAAAAATATTTTTTGTTTAAGTTCAAGAATGTAACTTACTACATTGTGGAGTTCTTGAGTTGTAGGGGTCTCTCACTTTGTAGAAATGCACACAAAAGAATGTCCGCACTTAAGAAAGAAAAATACAGAAAGCCTCGCACTACACACAAGAATGAGATATCCAGTTTACGGAATCTGGCAAGTAGGCAAGTCTCTGCTCACGGCTGATTTTACGATGTGTGGTGAGTGGTGTTTGCTGGTTGTTGCCGATCTTCAGAAGAGTCAAGCAGTCTGAAGGTTGTCACTGGTCAGGAGATGAGCCTGGTGGGATCCCGGGCAGCTATGTCGATTCACCTAGTCACTGGTCAGGGAGCTGAGTGTTGAAGCTGCTCCAGGGTGTGAACTCAAATTTAACTAAAAAAAATAAAGCACTTTTTAAGGACTTTCAAAGAAGGACTCAATTCAAACTTACCTTCTATTTAATAATTTCTTCTTATAACACAAGTATACAACTTGCATCCAAAACATATTCATTTATTTACCATACAGATACTTTTATTATTAAACCTAACAGCTACTGGTACAATTCCGTTAAGAGTTACCACTAAATATCACCGATCTCTTTTGAACGCTTAATTTTAAATATATACAATTGAGGTGTTTGCGGCAACAACAAGTTATCACGAAAATTCAAATTCTTCTCAGAAGTCGCCACCTTGGCGGCAGCTAGTGATTGTTGCCAACGTGGCGAAGTTTTCAGGCCACGCAAACTGACCCTAATAGTACAGTTAGGCTTAAATCATACCGAATATGTCGAGTTTACGTAACTGCAAGTTGCAGTTACGTAAACTCGACATATTCGGTATGAGTTATGCCTAACTGTGCTATTAGGGGAGTTGATGAATTGGAACTACTACTGAAATTGGCAACTACGCGCCACTTTGGTGACAATCTCATACATTTTTACGAAACTAGAGACAACTCGTTGTTGCAGCAAACACCTCAATTATTATTAAATTTTTGATGATAAACTAAAGAGTTATAGATCTAATTAAACATTTTAATCTATGAGTTTGAAATTATTTAGCAATATTTATACTTTTTGGTGTCCAAATGAGATTGGCGATATTTAGCGAGAACTCTAAAGGAATTAAACCCAGCTACTGAAGACGATTAGAAGAGGTACCTTTTTTTAAGGCAGCTTCTCCAATATTAGAGATGGCCCTTTCCATAAAGCACAATTTACATTTAGTTTTAAGGCAGTTATCGCATGCCACAATCCACACACATAACAAGCATAATCATTATTAGTAGTCCACAATGGATTAAAGACGCATTTTCCTGGCATCTTGGAAAAGTGTATTAGTATTCCTACTGTTTCATAAAAAGTTATTTAGTATACTAGTAAATAACTATACTTCAATAATTCGAGAAATCAAAAAATAAAAGCAGTTGACGAGCAGCGCTGTGACAGCGTGCTTATAAGTAAACTGAAATCTTGCACACCGCTCGTTGTTTTCTTTTTGGAATTTCCTTCTTCAGCGCGGCACCATTAGATCAGAATTGGAAAAAGCAGAACAAGTTTTTAAGCACCTCGAAAACTTTTAAGCACTTTTTACAAACCCTGATTCAAAAGTAAGCACTTTTAAGGTCCTTAAAAACTGGAAATAAAAGTTAAGTTTTTTTTCATGACCATACGCACCCTGTGCTCGGGAGATGAGCCTGGAAGGATCCCGGGCTGCTGGGTCAATTCTCCGCAGAGTCAAGCAGTCTGCAAAAAGTAAACATTAAATGGCAAATGAAACATCTCTCCACATGTCGAGAAAAATGAACAAACACAAGACCTTGGTAGAATTTGTCTACGCTCGGAAGGCGGGGAAATCCAAGTTTGAGTAGGGGTGCGGGAAATCAGGGTTGCTGGCTTTGGCTACTTAAGCACCCCATTAGCGCGATAAGAGAGGGAAGGGAGATGCAGTTGTTCTTGGCGAGAAGTTACCAGTTTGGCGCGCTCTCTCTCCATACCTATCCAACCCCAGGGAGAGAATGGCTTTCCCTGTTAGGGTTTACCATTCGTGCTAAGCGGCCGCAGACAAATTCTACTAATGGGATGCTTTCCTCTCATGTCAGGGATCACTTGCCGAAGGGTTAACTCCATTGCGTGGACCTATCAGAACGTTTGCACAGCGACCGTATATCCCATATTTAAAAATATGTTCTATCGAGAAACCAATCAACACTCTCTTGCAAAATAAATATCCTAAGACAGATGTTGTCTTTTAAGCCAAATGAAAGTATCTCATTCCGGATCAACTTCATTCCAGTTGGTCCACAGACCTATGGACCAACTGGAATGAATTTAAGCCAAGGATTTGTGGCTCAGAAGTAAAAAATCTGCTACACAAAACACAACCAAGCAAGCAATAAAAACTTAAATCAAAGCTTAAAATTGTGGAGGGAGATATATTTACATTGTTTTAACCTTTATACTGAAATAATAAGTCTTTTTAAAAGGTAAGAATAACATTCAAACATTACAATGAACTAAGTAACCCAATTCTACCTTTCACCACTTTTATAACTCAGTTTAAAAAATAAAGGTGATTGGTGATCTAGAGAGGAAATGTGATCAACAGAAAAATGTTTGCCCAAAATGTTGCTTGAAATTTAACAAAAAATTTAACATTTAACTTAAATTTAACAGAAAAGATAGCGCGGAAAATTTAACAGAAAAGATAGCGCGTAAACAAATGGATGCACATAACGATCTAACCCTAACACCCCGGCGAGCTTAACATCCAACACTAGAAACGAGCACCCACTGGTTCGATAAACATCGTAGATGTATTTAAATGAGTAAAAAGTTAAATAGTACTCACTTGATCTTTGAATGTTGTTTTCATGCATCGATTGGTTCGGGAAAGTTTTCGGCGTCATCGTCCATCTTTGTTGACGACGTGAAGAACGCGCAACGCGGCGGCCGGCGCATGCGCAGAGTAATAGTCTTGCCAGGGAGCTTTCCGTAGGGTTGCCGTAGGGTTAGGTTTTCGCCCTTTTATTACGGTTACAGAATTAGTCTTCAGAAAGCTTGCGGCAGGATGCCAGGAAGCACGATCCGTTAATGCCTATAGATTTCATCGTTACGTCAGAGAAACTTCTCTCTGCGCAAGCTCCGGAACTTGCACTCACTTAGCTTCTACTCAATGGTGCTGCCATCTACATTTGAACTTACCCGTTATTAGCACAGGCAGTAATTTTTCTGTATAAATAATCGCTGTAAGAAATTTGCATTTCCACTTATTTAAAGAAAAATAGATTGATTTTTTGAATATAATATAATATTAATCATCAGTTAAAAAAATTACTGTAAATGTACACAGGTTTTGCAAAATTTCATTTCAAAGTTATATAACTACCTCCACAAAAACCCACTCTATTTCTATTTTAAATGAACTAATATTTTTCTTCCATAAATAATGAGTAATTAATGTTTAAATTTTAAAAATACTTCAAAAATAATAATTTCTTTATGTAGTTTGATGTAATTTGAACACAATTTTATTTTTCCATTGTATTCCTAAATTTTTATTTTAAAATAGTTTGATTTTTTAACATAAAATTTCTCTTCTGTACAGCCACTGGACTTGAGTACTTATTTATAAATTACTAGCAGATATGCCCGGCACCGCACACGGGTGAAAAAGTATAACCTTTACTTAAATGAGATGATTGCATTTTCCTTCACCAAATTTTTATTATATATTAGCCTCTTTCACAATTATACTCGCATACATTGTATTTGTTCAATCAAAACTCTTGGTAAAAATTTCATGATTTAAAATTTAAAAAAAAGAGTACACAAAACAAAAACTTGCAAAATAACAAATATTGAATATTTTATAACCTTTTGACAGTGAAAGAAAAAAAAAGGAAAAAAGCTGCACTGTTATTAGACACATTTTTTTCACTTTCTATACTATTCTAACATAAAATGCACATTTTATGCTTCCATGGTTTACTATAAAATGTTATTTTTATTTTATTATAAATAAAAAGCCTTTTAATAATTTTAAATAAATTACTCAGTATTTAGTGATGTCAAAAAACAAAAATTAATGCAATAAAAATCAAGAAAAAGCACAAAAATAAAATTTATTGAAATGTTGAAAGGAAAGCAAATTACATTGATGGAAACATTTATATGCAAATGAGGGTTCTACTCCAGAATCCCGGCGCAAGCGATTAAGTCGCCAATAATGATGCAACCAGCGCAAAACGGAATATCACCGCTTGTAACCCTTTGCTTGTAAAAAATAACAACAATGCCATTCCATAAAACTTTTTATTTAAAAATTAAACATTCAAATAAAAATATTTTAAACTACACTTACCAGTTTTAAAATTTTAAATTTCGTTGAAATATATTTTAAGATTATTAATATGATTTTTAAACAGACTTATATATAGTTTTTCTTTTAATAACTAGTTATTTACATTATGTTTTTTTATAACAATGTGGTAAGCAGATCTCTTTTTGAGCAAAAATAAAGCTAGGTAAATCTCGGAAATAAAGCTGTCGCCAAAAAATCTGCTTGGCGAGATTTGCGCCGGCTTTCTAGAGAAGTACCCAAATGAGCGAGGAAATTGATATACATTATGTGTGTATATTGAAATTCACCAATACTTCCAATCAGTTTAAATGCTTTGTCCACCATGAATAAGAACATTCGCTCTAATTACGAAATATTACTACTCATATACAGATGAACAGAATATTATACAGGGTGTTCGGAAACACCGTGGACAAACTTTGAGGGGTGGTTGAGGGGACCTAGACAAGCATATTTTGAATTGGAATGGAGGGTCGCAGATACACTGTTAAAGAGCTAGAGCCCCTAATGTTGTGTGAGGGCATTACAAAAGGAGGTTTTCTTAAGACCCGTTTTACGAAACAAAACATAATAGAATGAAAAAAATTGCTGCATGAGGTACAGCAGTATCCATACTACTTCTACTCTAAATTTGAACAAAATTGGACAACTTGTTAACCCGCATTATAAAACATGCAATATTTGTTTTCTTAGTGTAATGGTATTTTTTACACCAACTGCCATAAAAATATTGTTACACTTAGGGAAAAAATATTGCAAGATTTATTATTCCCCCCATGGGTTAACAAGTGGTCCAATTTTGTTCAAATTTAGAGTAGAAGTAGTATGGATACTGCTGTACCTCATGCAGTAATTTTTTTCATTCTATTATGTTTTGCTTCGTAAAACGAGTCTTAAGAAAACCTCCTTTTGTAACGCCCTCACACAACATTAGGGACTCTAGCTCTTTCAGTGTATCTGCGACCCTCCATTCCTATTCCAAATATGCTTGTCTAGGTCCCCTCAAAGTTTGTCCATGGTGTTTCCGAACACCCTGTATAGACTGCATCGACGAAAAAACTATATATACAAATACGTCAAGTTACAGTGAAAGGATGTTATTTACAATACATGCATAATTTAATTACCCTACAAATTTGTGCCTTAAAATATCTTAAAATACTTTAAATAAGTAGGTACTAAAAGCATATGCAAGAAAAAACATTATCCTGCCTTAAAGTTTAAGACTGGCAATCAGACTATTTTAAAAATACTTCACGGAACAAATTCTTAATAGGCAAATTATTAATAAACATTAACTAATTATTAGTTATAATAACACACAAAATAAATACATACAGATTATATTACCTCACAGAAATTTAAGACATATGTCGTCGCTGTGAAATCAAACTGGCATATCTGCAAAATGAATACTTTTCACAAGAGCATTTTAAAGTTTTCCCATGTGATACTTAAAATAATAAAACTGTACTATTGTACATCATCTAAGTAAAATTAAATTATCTCACATCTTTCCACCTTGAAGGTTTTAAAGCGACTGGTGTATTGCGCAATAGATCTCAGATCTGTCCTCTGATAAACAAAATGGATATTCCCGATTACATGCATACTGGTCCAACGTGATCTGACGGAGTTCTATTCAACTAAACAATATACAGGTTTGACATAAAAATACCAACATACATATATTTGACATAATTTAACACCAACAACTAAAAAACTCAAATTTTGCAGATATGCTGGTATATGATTTCACAGTGACGATGTGTTGATTTATTCAAAAGGTTAGAAGACCGTGGAAGCTGGAAGACCCTGACATCGCTCAGGTCAAGGTGGTAGAAACTGACTGTACCACTTTTTGATTTCTTTCAAATATTTATGTTATGAGATTCCTTTAGATGATTCAGAAATTCTTCCTGTGTTGTTGTTTTGAAGAAACAGTCTTCTTAGCATTCATACTGTGAAATATCATTTAGCTGCTCCAAATTCTTTTTGATGTGATCCTGGCACACTCATTTGTGAGCTTAAATAGCGAGACTTGCTGACTAACTTTTTACCACACTCACATGTGAAGAGACTTTCTGATAAATCCAAACAATTTACTTTGTTAATTTCAGCAGAGTTGGCTTTGAAACTCTTTCCACAATTCTCACAAGCTATGGATTCCATTTTTGTGGCACATCAATCTGAAAAAATATTGCATTTCAGTCAAGGAAAGCTTTATTTAGACTACTTCAGAAAAAGTGCATTTCAATCAATGAATTGCTTTATTTAGGCAACTTCAGGGGACATAGTGATTTTTTAACTTACCTTTTCCTTAAAAAAACCCAACGATTAGGACACGTTCTTGTGTATTTATTTGTAAACAACACGCTTCCCAGTTCCTTCAAGCTCATTTAGTTGAAGTTCCGGAGCTTGCGCAGAGAGAAGTTTCTCTGACGTAACGATGAAATCTATAGGCATTAACGGATCGTCCAGGAAGCTTTCCGTAGGGTTAGGTTTTCGCCCTTTAATACGGTTACAGAATCAGGCCCTAAAGAACCCTGTCGTTGTATTGCAGGTGTAAGGGCTATTTTGTAACCAGATGAAAATCAAAAGATAAGGTTAGCCGTAAGCTTACATGCTATCTGGGTAGTTACAATTGTTACACAAGGAATTACAAAAAAAAATTTAAACATGAATATTATAAAATAGAAGTGAACATTACATGAAGACAAAACGAGAAAAATATAAATACAATATCAATCAGGATATTAGTAGTGGCAAACAGGGTGTCGTTAATTTAGGGGTAACTATCTGTCGTATAAGTCGTAAGGTTAGTAGTAGTGTAAAAAAATTATGAATGGATTATAATTACAATAATGCAAGATCAAACAAAAGAGTTTTCAATGTTCCCAATAAAAAAACAAAAAGTATTTCAATTTATTTTTAAATGCTGAATTTCTAAAGGTAGTAAGTTAGAGAACTTAGGGGCTAGATAAAAGAAATTTTACAAAATATAGTTTTTTATTTAACTTGAATAGAATTTAACTTAATAGAATTTCTTTAACATGAACTTGAAGAACTGAACCTCTTTCCTTAGTGTTTTGCTCTCTTTCTCACACACTGTGAAAATATTATTTTTAAGCATTAATTAACGTAATTTTTCTCGGATTAATTATTATCTAAGCTGGAAAATGGAATTTTTACATGACATTTTTTTTAGGATTTCATCCAGTGTATTTTTAACACAAAATGCAAATTTTTCATGTTGGGACTACAGAATGTTTTTATTCAGGGTTTTTAAAGTGTGACTGCTTTATATAAAAATAATTTTATACTCGCTTAAAAGTGGATAAACAATTCAATTGTTCTTAAATCACAGCAATTAGAATCCTCAGAACAACTAACATCCTAGCTTCTTCTAACGTGCTTGTCCTCCGAGATGGAAAAACTATTTTATAATTTAAGATCATTAAAAAATACATGCACCAAAATTACTTTTAAAATGTTTTTGAAATCTTTTTTAAGAACTAAGTAAACAGTAGTTACAGACCAGAGAAAATCGAAATTGTGTGTGTAACAGTAGTCCTGACCACTTTTGAATTTTGAATTAGAATTTTTGAAGTTGTTATGTTTAAAATTATTTAAATTAAATGGATTTATTATTTTTATTTTTTTTATTTATCCACTACCATACAGACTTAACTCCAATTTCATCGTACGAAAAGACGCTACAAAATAAAGACGAAATACAAAAAAGCACACAAAAAAGAACATATAAAGCAGTTAATTAAATAATTACTTTCACCTAAAGTTTTATTTTTCTTCTATCCAGGGAAAACTAAGTGAAAAGACCTGTTGGATCTGGAAGTAATTTTAAGGGGACTCAGTACCAAAAATATTTTTTTCTCTATTTTCATGTATTTACTTCATACTAATTCATATTTAGCCCAAAAAGCGAGTTCAAAAATTTATTTTAAAAAAAATTACAAAAAACCTCACAACAATGCCCAAAATTACCCTAAATTTAAATTGATACTCCTCCCTTAATATATGTTCTTTTGTTTTGATTTTTTGTCTTAACATAGATCAAACATATATAGTCACTTGTAGGCATGGAAATTTGATTATCTATAAAAGTTTCTGAAAAATTAAAAAACTCAGAAATTTGGCAGTTTTTTCCGAAAAATATCCTAAGTTTCCACTTTACTGCTCCATAAAAAAAATTCCAATAAATATATTATAAAATCCATGCCTGAAGATGTTAAACAGGTATTATTGATAATGACTACAAAGTTTGAAGTGGTTTGGATGATTAGAAAAAAAGACTTGTGATTTTAAACATTAAAAACCTTGTTTTGAGAAAAAGCCGTTTAAAGATAGAAAACTAGGCTTCTTAACACTATCAGGGCTTCATAAATCTCAAAATTTTCACACTTAGAATCCCCGTATCATTATGAAACTTGGTAGAAATAATTCTAAGGGTATTATCTCCATTTTAATTGCAAAATCTCAAAATCGATATTTTGACAAAATTTTGGTACTGAGTCCCCGTAAAGAATAATTAGTAAGGTTATTTTTAATTAAAGGAAAGCATAAATAATTGTTACTTTCTTTGCTATTGGTTGCTCTGTTAGAATTAAATTAAAATCACCCTGCTTATACTACAATATTTGTCATGCTTCGAAAGTTTCATAAAAATGAATTTTGATAATTTAACTTAATTCAGAGTGAAGTTGAGTTGTAAAAAATGATCAAAAGTGACGTCAGGACATGCGTCACAATTTCGAGCTTCTCTGGCCTTTTGAGTCTAGGCAGGCACGGATTATAGCAATTTTTAAGGGGGGGGCGGTCTAGGTTCCCCAAAATTTCGTAGATTTGATATGAAATATAATTAACCCCCCACTTCCTAGTCCCCTTTTTAAATTGTCAGAGGCGGATCCAGGATTTGTTTTTTTTGGGGTCTTAATATATAACAGGTTGTGAATCTTCATACTCGAAGTACTAAAAGGGGGGTCTGGGGGTCCTCCCCAGTAAATTTTTGGAAATTTAAGTCTATAAAGCAAGTTTTAAATCCATTTTGGTACACCTAATCCGAATTTTGGACTTATTTCACGGGGCCGTAAATAGACTTTTTTCGGGGAGGGGTTTGGCCCCAAAAATTTTCTTGAAACTTAAGTACGATTTTGTTGGTGACGAAGGTAAGTAGACGGCTGATCCAGGGTTTGTTTTTGGGGGGGTTAAGAATTTTCAGTATCAAAATCGTCTTCTAATATCCTAAAGGGGGGTCTGGGGGTCCACCCCCAGAAAATTTTTGGATTTTTAAGTCTAAAAAGCAGATTTTCAACTCGTTTTGGTACACCTAATCTTGATTTCGGACATACATTTTCACGAATTTAATTTCCATTTTAATTGGATTTTGGCATTTTGACGAACGTTTTACAAAAAAGTTGTAAATAATAGAGTTCCAAAGGAGGGTCGGGGGGGGTCATCCCCCCAAAAATTTCCGGAAATTTGACCCTAAAAACAGGATTTTAACTCGTTTTGGAGTCGCTTTTCCCTTATTTTCCCCCCCGAGTTCCCACTTCCCCTCTTTCTCACTGTTAGTGATTATTCCTATTGGGGGGGCTTTTAAAGCAATCCGAAGAGGACCACTCCTTGTAAGTCCCAAAATTTTCAAGGAATAACTGTAATACTGTAATAGTAGATTTCAAAATTTCAAGGGGTGTTGGGGGTTCTCCCCAAGAAAAATTTTGAACCTTAAAAGTAGGGGTTTTGTGCATTTTAAGACGAATTTTTAAGGAAAAACAGTTAGTAAAAAATTGACGTCGAAATTTCGGGGGGAGGGTTTGAACCCCCATAACCCCTCTTGGATAAGGCCCTGTTAAATCATCAAGAATTTAACTTATTTTTGGAAGGATTTTTACATTTTGACGAACTTATTATTAAAAAATTAAGGAAAAACCCAGTTTTTCCAACTCGTTTTGGTACACCTCATCCGAATTTCGGATATGCATTTTATGGTAGAATTTTTGCATTTCGTCGAACTTCATAAAAAATATTACTGAAAATAATAGTTACAAGTACCGTAGGGGGTCTGGGGGTCCTCCCCCATAAAATTTTTGAAAATTTGACCCTAAAATAACAGGTTTTTAACTTATTTTTATAGTTTTATTGCTTGTTAAAGGGGACTTTCTTCAGGCTCTGATTTTCGTAACCACACAAAAAAATCATATCATACTAAGGGGGGGGGGCGATCGCCCCCTTCGCCCCCCCCCTATAATCCGTGCCTGAGTCTAGGTGGCCATTCTTTATCTCGCTTATTTTCTCATTCCTTCCTTTGTTTCTTCTATAATATAAAAGCTTGAGATATTCATAAAAATAAGTTAAGAAAAAAAACAGTTCTTCTGAAAAAAAAAACGATTTAAATATTTTCTTCTACCTATGAAACATCTTCAATATTTACTTGCTTCAATTTTAAATCCAACTTTTAATAAATTGAAACCTTTTGGACGGATAATGCAGCTGTATGTTGTAATATCTCTTTCTCTCTTTACCGAAAATTTTAAATCAATAAAGCAATAAATACATAAAGGAATTTTTATTACACGACTTTTACTGTTTTTGTTAAATGAGAATACTCTCATACATATTCGTATCACTTATCCCTGCGTATTCCCTCTCTAAAGATGATAGCGGCGAAATAAAAAAAATGAGTTGGATGTTGGATATTGGAATTCAAGGGTGAATAGAAGACAGTTTTGGTTCCTTTGATAGGGGGGGGGATAACGGGGTGCAGAGGATACATCCAAATCCTCTCTTTAGCTACGCCTTTGGCTTTATCCGCTCTAAATCCGGGGTGAGAACTCACTACTTATCGTCCCCTTTATCCGTCCCCTAAATCCAATCCCCTTTAAAACTTCACACTCCCGCCCCAAAAGTCAGCTCCCCTGCTGTGATCACCCCTCCGAAAACCCAATGACGCGAAAACAACTCGAGAAAACTCCGCCGGGCCGTTCTTAGGCCCCTCCCATCCCTCCTGAAACTCCTCTCCATTGGTCGGACGCGGACGACTCGGAACTTAAAACAAAAGCCATTACGCGGAACGGCCTCCCATTGGCCCCGACTCCTCCGGTGGGTGTTTCTCGGCGGGAAAAGTCCGATAGCCTTTTTTTTCTTCATGATATTCCTTCTTCACACGCAGCTTTCCATTATCCCGATAAGCACAAAAGAGTACAACAGATAGATTAGAGCGCGGTAAATAGAAAAAAAGCACCCCTCTCTTTTGTGTGGGATTGTTGGAGGGAGCAGATGTTCGTTTCGGCCAATGGGGAGGAGGCGTGACGGCGCGGCCGGCCAATCAGAAGGCGCCTCTCGATGTCTTGGTGTTGTATCGGAGAGAGAGGACGGTGGGAAGTCAAAAGACGGCCGGCTCTCGTCAGAAGCGCACGTGGAGTGTCATATGCTCTTGTGATACATATATCGCGGCCGATCTATCTGTATTGAACAATTCGCTCGTTGTTTTAGTTTGGCGGATATTTTTGCGAATCTGTTCGTTATTAGACGGTGCTTGACATTTACTCAACTTGACACATTGACATTATGGCGGAAGAATCTGCTTTTACTTGATTCTTTATCGTACGTAGGAGGAAGTTGATCGCTTCTTTTCCATTTAGTTTTTGACTTCACGACTTACCAAAGAAGTGTGTTTACCTGAACTTTTATTGAACTGTACCTCGTGTGGACCGTAAATATCTCTACAGTAATTTAATTTCCTTCAAACAAAAGAACAACACGTCTTAATACCTGATAGCTGTCGGACGTTACCCTCAACCTGACCTTTGCGTAAAGGACATTGATCGCTCACCCGAACTTCCACATCAGCGAAAGCATTCATCATCAGCTTCTTCACAGCACTTGCTTGAAGACAACCATCAGTGAGTTCTCCAACCCTACTTAAGGATGCTTTCGACCCACTGAAGCTACCACCACCACCACCAACAACAACCACCCAGAATGTCGTGCAAAGCCCCCGGCGACCACGTGAAGCGACCGATGAACGCCTTCATGGTGTGGTCGCGCGGACAACGACGCAAGCTGGCGCAAGAGAACCCCAAAATGCACAACTCAGAGATCTCCAAACGACTGGGGGCCGAGTGGAAGCTCCTGTCCGAAGGCGAGAAGCGGCCCTTCATCGACGAGGCGAAACGACTCCGAGCCCTCCACATGAAGGAACACCCCGACTACAAGTACCGGCCTCGACGGAAGCCCAAGCCGCTGGTCAAGAAGGACCCGGCCTACCTCCCCATGGGACACCCCTACTCGGACATGGCTCGCTTCCCGCACCCCTTGGAGAGCGAGAAGGCGGTCACCGCTCGGACGTTCCCCCTGACCCCCTTGCCGGCCTACATGTACGACAGCCCCTTGGCCAAAATGCGGTCGGACTTCGGTCTCCTGAAGGAGCCCCCTCCACCCCCTTTGTACAGTACGGCCAGCTCGCTGCTGTCGTCTCTGTCGCAGTCGCACGCGGCCGCGGCGGCTTTCGGGCCCCCTTACGGACTCTGTGGGTGCGGGCCCCCCACCTATTTCCCAAGCCCAGGGCCCTTGACCCCCACCCACCAGGACCTGAGATCCCCCTTCGCCTACCTGTTCGTGAAGCCAGAGGACAGGTTCCACCGGCATGCTAGTCCGCCGACGCTGCCGCCCAGTCCCATTGTGTAGCAGCGGTAAATATTACTATACGGATGGTGTCTGTGTTAATGTTATTATTATTATTATTTTTATATAGAGTTTAGAAGGCATCATTGTGATTTTTGAATTAATAGACGATTTTATTGGTGTTCTGGTCTCAGGTTTTGGGTGAGGATAGACTTTTACAGCCCCCAGTTTTATATGGCTCCGGCTTCTTTGCGTGGCTTGGGGGTTTCCCTTCGCATTCCCGTCAAAGGAGGAGTTTTCTTTTGTTCGCTAATTGTGACCCCACAAAGAAACCGGGGCCATAAATCTGGCCGTTGTAAAACTCTTACCCTCACCCTTATTGGTGACGATTTGTGCTTATTCGGTTCTTAATAGACAGAATTTCAAATTATTATTAAGACAAGGGCGTACATAAAAGGGTGGTTCACAGAAATACTTGATTGGGTGGTCAATATATAAAATATAAATTCATTAGTTAAATGATAAAATATAGTACTAATTCTTTTGACGGACCTCAATAGAAATAATTGAAGGGGCACTGAGAGAGAGAAATGATACTTTCAAATCTGAGCAAATCATGTTTTCAGTTTGATATAAATTTTTTTTATTTCAAATGACACTACCCAATGCTTTCAATTATGAAATATCAAATATTTCGATTAATTCAATAGTCACCACTCAAATAACATTTTTTTAAACTTTAAAGTTCTTAAATCTTGGAATTATAGTTTTTGGAACGCGTTATTTTTATGAAATACGTTGCATTTTGATAAAGGGGGGTATAGGGGAAGTTAATTTTTGATAGAGACCTGAATACTCTCAGGAGGACTGTCATATCTCTGAAACATCCACTTACTTAAAAATGAGCACTTGATGAATCATTATTGAGTATTTGGTGTATTTTCAGAAATAGGATAATTTTCATAGTGGATAATTGAAGGGCTTGGGAGATGAAGGGGTTATGTATATAGGATTTTCTATATAACATAGCCCATTCATCCACCAAACCCTTCAATTATTAATTAATCAATATAATTTTTAGAGTGGAAGAATGAGGTATTTAACAAAAAGCTTAACTCTAAAAGCTTGAAACACTCTTGCAACGCCAAGTTAACACAGTATTGTACATTTCTAACCAAAAGCGTTTTGAATTATATTGCGATTTTGTTGTGTGAGAAAAAGATAACTTTACATTAAAAGTGATGAGGACATGTTTTCTTATAGTGTTTCGATCCAAATCTAAGAACACTTTTAGATTCTAAGTATATTTTACAACAGTATTTTTAAGAACACTTTTCTAACACTTTTCAAACATATATTCAGAACACAATCACAGCACAACTACCTAACACAACTAGAGTGTTGTTTAAATGAGAACGAAAAGTGTTATTAAATGTGTTAAATTTCGTACGGAGAATTTGCAGTGTTGTTTTGAAACCTTTAAGTTATTTTTTCACATCAAAGTTATTTTCACATAAGTTATTTTTTCTTCATGAAACTTGTATCTCAGTTAATAATGATCCTGCACTAAAATGTAAATCAAAACATGCCCAATTCATCCATTAGAATAATTTGTTTCCATAAATGCCACATATCTACCTTCTTTTTCCTCTCTCCCCTTCAAATATCAGATAGCTCAACCTTCCAACTTCTGTTAAATTAAATAATTTTGGACTTCAGAAACGGCTTCCCTCATTATCTAAGTTTAATTTTTCCAAATTATATCAAAATCAATACTACTTTCAAAATAAAAATAACCTTTTTGATTCAAAATATAGCTGTCAGTGCTTCAATTCATAACAGAAGTTGTATTTTCTGTGGATCCCCTTTCATATACGCCTTGAGTTGAACATCCCTAAAGATAAACTTCTTATAATTTTATGCGTTGTCCTCTTCTATAATTCAGAAGTTTAATAGTACCGTGTTATTTTTTCTGGGATATCTCACTCAATAAATTTTTTCATGCAAGCATCAGTGGTAAAATTCGAAACAGCTATGGCTGTTATGTTTATTATCACAAAACCGTTGCCAACAGTTGTTAAAATTATGCTGTTTCTTTATTATTGTGTTAAAATATTTTTATGAATCGTTAGGTTTAAATTGCCCATACTGATTTATTAAGTAAGTTACATGGATCAGTAGGATTAAACATAAGTTAAAGATATATCATGCTCTTAATATGTAAACAAATGTGCATTCTTTTATGATTACAATAATGACAAACTTTTAGGTAATAAATATAACATGAGACAAAATTTTATTTAATAGTGATACTTTTGTAACTTAAGGTATGATTTCGATCAATGAAAATTATGAATGAACATATAATTAAAGAAATGAATTAAATGTTATGAAAAAATTAAATCCTAATAACTAACTTTTAAAATGATAGGTATTGTTTCTCTTTAAGATTTAAAAGTTTATTTAGTTAAAGTGAAAAATTAGTTTTACTTTAGAAGTTCAAAATAAGCAGATAAAGGTTTTCTGAATTCGGTTACAAATATGTAAAACGGAAAGAATATCAGAGCTCAAATGAACAAAAATTACCACTGTAACGCTTGCATGATTTTCAATTAAGTCTGTACCATATACTAATGACAAAAAAATTTTTTATTCTATTTGCATGGAATCATGCGGAGATTTTGCTCAATATTATAGTTATTAATTTTTTATAACCATTTATTGTATGTAGTCTTGCAATCTAATATACCATAGCTGTCCCTCTTTAATTTTTCATCCTCATTCGATAACTGTCATTCTGATGTGCTAGTACTTGTCACCACAATCATTTCATTGTTGGTTTTCAATGTTCCTATAAATTCCAGAAATATATAAGTTCCGTTATATAAGTTCCAGAAATGTTCCACATAAAGACAGAAAAATTAGTATTTTTAGTTTGAATGCGTAATTACTATATTTCAAATTTTCATTAATATTTAAAAAGTAATTGAGGGATTTAGCAGCCACTTCTTCCAATTTTGCAGAAAGATTTTTATTTTTAATGAATTTTCCAATTAATGGCTGAGTTAAACGAAATTGAAAAAAAATCGGACAATTAATCGGAAGGTATGAATAAAACACTAAAGGTAACCTATTTATTAAAAACAAACTGAAATCTTCCGGTGAAATAGGAGGAATTCGAAGCAATATGCAAAAACCTTAAAAATTATTAAAATATCTTAGAATGATCTCTGATTAAATTTTGGCTTCTATTTAAAAAAAAACTTTATTTTTCATTTCTTAATTAGTTAATTTTCAAAACTATTTCATCTGAAGTTACCTGTTTTCTAGTCATAAGCTTATTAGGCATAAAGAACTTGTAAATAATATTTGTCTTTCAATGTTCAGTTTTAAAATGACGTAATTAAATTTGGAAAACAAAGGTAATGAAAGGTAATATGAAAATGTACTTAATAAGCAACAAAAATTCCAATACACTCCAAACGCAGTTTTAATCATAAACTAATTTGGTTAAAAAAGATGGAACTTGTTTTCAATATGTTTAACTACTTTTCATTACTACCATCAAAACTACCGCTAGAAAAGTTTACAATAGAAATATTATAAACTAATACTTTTAGACATATCCTGCTTTCATCCTGTTTTTAGACTTGTGCAATGCTGTAAATCATTCTGTTATTACGATCATAAGCGTATAATGTTGTGAGACACAGACATCTTTTTGTGTTGTATATAAATAATTTTCCCCGGTGGTCATATAGGGTCATCCTGCACGTTGGCTCAAATGTGTGTTCTATCTCACGATACGAGAGATTTTCTGCAAGAAAGTCTACAACTGTTCCTACAATTTCTTTTATTTATTGATGATTGTTCTCTCTGTACAGATATGTAAGCGCACTGTGTATACAGTACCTTGTGTAATGTTCGAGATAACTGTTATATAAATAGTGCGGTGCTGATACTGAACTGCGACTGTGAAAGTCCTTTTCATAAACTAGTATTGATCGTACAAATAAATTATTTATAGTTTAATGAGCTGATTTTTTGGTGTCTTGTTTTCATTTGATTTTTTTGTTGAACTAGAAGATAGGTTGCTGGAAAAAATGAAAACTGTGAATAAAACTTAGAAAAGGAAATTATTCTGTCAATTTTAAGTAAAATTTAGGTTTTTGCAATTGGTAACCTATTTTAGATAAGTAACTAACCCTTGAATAGTGATAAGGTTTATAACGAAGTTATACTAAGTGCATGGTTTATTAAAATAACTTTATTTTAAATGGAAAATTTAAATGTAACGTTGCCTGCTTTTAGTTTCACTCCGTAAACAAGAAAGGCTGAAGTAAAATGCTTAAATTTTTCTTTGAATTCATTTTTTATCATTAAACGATTAAATTTAAAAGTTTTAAAAATGTGTACTATCCAGAAAATTGCTTTAAAAATATAGTTTTAAAACATATTTAGAGTCTGAAAGTGGAGTAAGTAATCACATTTCAACCTTGAAAAAACACTTCTGTAATATCTTATCAATATGAAAAGCTTACATTTTGTGTTAGGTATGAGAATAAATACACTGGATGAGTTCCTAAAAATTTCACGGATATTTCAGTTTTCTACCTTGATGGAATTATCCCGTAAAAAGTCATGGAAATGAATGCTTAAAAATACGATTTTTTTTTCATCGTAGATGTTCTTTATTGCTAGTTCTTTTGTTTATTTTTATGTGCAATCCAAGTAAGGAATAAAGTTTGGGCATAGTTGTTAAAACACTGTACAAAATATATTTTCCAAACTCTTTTTAGCTAAATCTTACTTTTAATCGAAAAAAAAAGCTGTAAGATATATTTCCTTTAATTTCTACAGAGGAATTATATAACAAATGTGAAAATGAGGGAGAATAACCTGTGTTTGGTAAGTTAATACCTAAATTAATGTATAAAATTAAAAGTAATATTTAATTATCCAAATGATCGTCTGCTAAGATTCTGTGTTAAAAACGAATATTTCATTTGGGACGAATTTCGTTTTTAAACTTTCAATTTAATCCCATATTTTGTGAATGTGATATGAATTGTGAATGATTGTGAATGTGTTTTATAAATGTGAGCAAAATGAAAGTATCATCCTATAAAAAACATCCTACTGGAACTAAGTTCTTTTTGATAAATAAATTTAATAAAATAACACAAGATAAAATTAATCTTATTATTCACAGTGAGCTAAGTGCAGCAACTATAAAACATAATGAACCAATTAAATAATTAAAATAATCTATATTTATGTCTGGAACTTGAGGTCACCGGTTTTCCTTTTGGAAATAAGCTCCCTACAGAAAAGGTCCTTCAACTGGATATCCGCCAAAGGGTGACCCTTGAAGAAGTCCTTGGGGGGTTTCAAGGTTTTAATTATTTTAATGTTAATTAATTCAATTATTTTAAGGAAACTAATGCATTCTGGCTAATGCTTTATGTGCCTTGATTTAAAGTTGGGCCTTATTACTTGAAAACTGGGTACGGAAATTGGTCTCATACAAAAAAAAATATAAAATGTGAACTTATTGATTTATAAAACTTTAAAATAATACGATACCTTTCATTGTTTCCCCCGGAAACCAATAAATTTAATTAGGAAAGAATTAGTTTAAAATTATATACGCTAATAACACTTAGTTTATAAAAGAATAGGGGAGAGTGTTGTAACCTTCAGACAAAAATCATTTTGATTTTTCTACGACAGGTAAAATCATATTTTGACCGTTTAAAGTGACCAACCTTATAGTCTTAACTTTACCAAATAGGGTAATATTTTTTATTAGCTCAAATCTTCAAAATCTTCTTTTAATTAATTCTTCTTTTTAATTAATTTTAATAATTTGGAGAAATACATAGCTACAAAAACGTGCTCTACCAATGGACAGACCCAGATGTACCTGTGGACACCCTTAAACAGGGAAGTTTTAGTTGATAAAAGCTAAAAATGAACATTTTTATTGATGCATTACTTTTTAATAAGCTGTTTCGAGCATTTTTAAAAATGGAAATATATTTTAAAGTTTTGTAGTTTTAGATCGTAAATTATCATTAAAACGAAGTTGATTGATAAAAGTCTTGATTTTTTACCAAAAATACATAAATCAAAAGGGATTTTCTGATAGGAATTCGAGGTAATAGTTTCATCAATCATGCTGATTGATCTGATCACTTCACTGATCCAAAAAAACAATTCGATCAACATTTAGTTGTGCAAGCATTTGGTAGTACCTAATAGCTTCCTCAAATCTTCTTCAGTGGAAATTTTAACTTTTTTGTAATCATCATACTTAAATGCGATAGGGCGCTTAAGATTTTACACAATATTTTACATTAAAGACAGTAAATTTATTATATTAAATTTAAATAATATTTTAAAGAGCTGATTTCACGTTAGCAACTAGATAGCATCTGTTTACATTAAAAATTGACCGCAAATTAAAATTTACATTTTCCCCCGAATTTTAAAATGCGGTGTCTGAAGGTACAACTGTCGTTAAGTACAACACTCTCCCCTTTGGATAATGAATCGTAATGTAAAACTATCTATTGATAAAAAAATATGTCTTTCTCGGTCATCCTTATCTATGACTATATCCAAATCAATCATTTCTTTCAAAACTACCCACCCCCATCGAAATGCATCGGTTTCAAACGCGTCATACATCAAAATATTGGCAGGTTGGCGGAGGGAGTAATGTTACGGGGTATTAGTACCCTGTAACTGAATCATAGTTCTTGATTTTTTATTAATTCATTACTACATTATTTTTTATAAAAGTTATAAATATTAAATCCGATTTTAAAAATTAATAATGGATACAATCGACTTTGCTTAATGTGATCACGGTTAATGTCAATCGGATAATGGTATCGAAGCTGACTGGTCCCGATCACTCCTATTTAAATTAATCCAAAATGTATAGTTTTATGTGATCAATATACCATTTAATATCAAAATTTGATGAAGTTACCACCAGCCAATGATTGATTCAAAAATTAAAATTCGCTTAAAGTAAAGATTTCAGAGAATAAAGATAACTGAATAAAGATTTATTCATTTTTTATATCTAAAAATAATACTAAAGATATTCCACACACTTACAATCATGCATTGAGTTCAAGAATATCATATAAATAACAAGGAATTTTTCTAAATGACTCTCACATAAACACGGATGTGTGTGGAACTCCATTATCAATGGATAGTAATTACCCCTCTTTCGATAGAAATAATTTTTTAATGTCAAAAGAACTCTTGTAAAGTTGTTTTTCCTGCATTTTTGAACAGTTAATAACTCTAGAACTATACCACTTAAAACCTGAAATCAGTCCCATCTTGTTTATTCTCTTCAATTTCGTGTGCATCATTACCGCCATTTTAAAAATTTTATATTCAAAATTTCAAAAAAATTGAAAACAAAAATTTGAATGAAAAAGCATTTTTTGAAAAAATATTTTATAGAATATTTAAAGCTTACTAACTCTTAAACATTCATCTCTACCAAATTTCATGTCGAAAATAAAATTTAGTCATGTAGAAAAAATAAAAACCTTCGAGATTTAGGCAAGTCCCTAAACATTCCCTAAAATTTATTCTGGAAAATTCACACAATCGCTTGAGGGTGTTCATGAGATTAGAGATATGCAAAAAAAATGTCACATAAATTTCAGAAAATACGAATGTTAATAGATTCGGTACAAAACCTTACAGAGCTAATTTTCAACTTTAAGTTAATCCAATGTGCAGTGCATGCATTTCATCTGAATATTCCTTAGAATTTGGAAAGGTACTAGGGGAAAGGGTCGAGTCGCACATTCCAGGTAAACCCCCGGGTCATGTCAAGGGACGTAAAAAAGGCAAAAGAACCAGGGGGTAGCACAGTTCAAGTCTATGGTTCAGACACGCGTTGACGAGGTATTATTCTAAAGATATAAGGTCGAATTTCTGGCTGACGTTTTTTCTCGACATGGACATTTTAACCTCCTCCGGCGGGCAATATTAATACACAGGGGCTACCTGCCTCCTCACGAGCTTAAATATTAGTTAGACCCTTAAGCGCGCGTCACACTATAGCGAGTCGAGTCGCTCGAAGTCGTAAATCAAGATAGGGGAAAAATTCCTTTCAAGATAGGGGACTTGGCTTTCCCCATGCTTTTTTATGGAGATTGATTGCAGTAGCGACTATAAGCCGCTCAGTGTGTTTTGAGCCTTAGCGTGCATCTAAACTTTTATGATACCCTCGACAACGCCTCTTCGGGCATTGATTATCTACCCTGTCTCTTTGTGTGGTTAGGGGATTGGAGGGGAACTCTTTAGTTCGCTAATTGGCCTTACCTAACCACACAAAGAGATGGGGAGATATCCACGGCCCGATAAACGTCGTAGAGGGTATATGGTGCATCTAGATATCTTTTCCTGTTGATTGTCAAGAGTGAAAGATTTATGAGTAGGGGAGTATCTTTTGTCCGCTAATTGACCACACAAAACGACCAGGCTCCTTCGGGCATTCGGGGGAGATTAGGAGCATTGATGATATCGCCTTCCTTTTGAGTAGGGTGCATCTAGAGATCTTTACCCGAATGATTGTCAACAGCAAAAGATTTATGAGGAGGAGAACGTCTTTTTTTCGCTAATTGACCTCAGCTAACCATACAAAACGACGAGGCTCCTTCGGGCATTCTGGGGAGATTAGGAGCTTCGATAATATCCCCTCCTTTTGTGTGGTTAGCTGAGGTCAATTAGCGAACAAAAGATGTTCCCCTCCTCATAAACTTTCCCTGTTGACAATCGTCGGGGTAAAAATCTCTAGATGCATCCTTAAGCTAGGATATATAATCGCCCCTCCCAAATCGAGTCTCCGGATCCGCCCCACTGCCCTGGCGTGTATGGAGAAACTAGATAAAAATTTCATAACACTCGGTATGGCATGAAAGACATGGATTTTTACTTTCGAGTGGTTAGCATGATCTCCACAATGTCTATATCGAGAGATCAACACTCCTATCTCTAGCCTTGGCACTCCAATCGAGCCCCCACCCACAAAGGGAGGCTCTTTTCGACAGCTCAAAGCCCCGATCTTCAAACAAAGGGCAGAGACAAAAGCCACCGACCAACTGCCACCGAAGATCCAAAGGTCAGGAGGACGGCGCCGCGCTCTTTGCAGATAACCGCGCACCTCTTTTGCACCTGCCCCCGCCTTATCTCGCAGCACCTGGACACTGATAACCCCCATAGAAGCGACTTGGCACTAGAGAGCTCATGCGTGACTCCATCTTACTAAGAAGCGTGTTCAAATCTTAGTTCCTTATCAATGAAACTCCTGCCATAGAATCTTCTAAGAGAGGAAATATGTGGTCTGCCCCCCCGGAGATCCAATACTGCACCTGGGACGTGGGGATCGGAATGGGACGATTCGACGCGAAACAAAATTTTTCTTCTAATTTTTAGAAGGACTATGAAAGAGATCTATTTACTTTCATCTTATTTCTGGCGCCGAATCGGCCCCGCGCCCAAACGGCCAGCGCCGAATAGTAGTTGACCGCGGGGGGGTTGCATCAGATATTCTTTAACGACAGCAAATTTCATTACCAGCCTTACAAAGGAGTATTTCACCATTATCGCTGGTTAGCGGACAATAAGTGTAAACTCACAAACCTCAAGCCGTGGACCGGTTTCGTCTTTGTTAGGATGCATCAGCACGGTATAGGAAGGCAACGTTTGCAAGCGGAGGGCAAGTACTAGTCTACCCGACTATAACTAAAAAAGTGGTGACCATTGATTAGTCCTCTACTCATCTGTTGGAATGACTTGGTATTCCTAGAACAGATTTAATTCCAGAAAGGCAAGGTAAATGAAAGGTTTCAGCCTTCTTTATGTTATCAAATCTTTCAAGGAGGCCTGCGTGATAGTGGAAGGGTGTCATACACATTATAAACAAACTATTTTGTTCTATTCTGGAACCGCTATTTCATACCTTTCAACTCTGACGGTTATAACTCCTGCGCATTTGTGTATTACAATTTTTGAATGAATATTTTATTGGGTATTAACATCAACCTTTTTCATACCATAGATCTGGAGAAAATCGATCAAATGTGCAATTTCTCTTAATTTCGTGTGAACACCAGTGTACTTAATTCTCCAATATAAATCTCCTAAACATTTTTAAAAGTACTTTTTGCTGAATGTATTTTTTATGTATTTTGCTGAATGTAGTGATATTAATTATAAAATAGTGTTTCTATCTCGGCGGACGTTCACGTTAGAAAGAAATTAAATTAAAGAACATTTAATTTGTGTTTTCACTCTTAAACGAACGTAACGTTCTTTGCCACTCGAGGTTGCACGGCTGTTGTGTGCTCTGCCTCGACGTCTCTCTACGCTGATAAGGCGGTGGCTGTTTGTTCGTTGGGGCACAAGAACAATAGGGCCAATGAGCAGATGTGCGATTCCTCCGCGATATGACGAAATGGGATAATCACTTTTGTCTCATATCTGTGCACTCTCGAAAATATTGGATGATTTCAGCGTGGAGAAATTTCTATTCACGTGGACATGGGGATTATTTTAAAATGAGATTTATTCATTAAAGGAAAGAGAACAGAGAAGTAAAACTAAATAAAAACAAATAAATTTTATCAATAATATTTCGTGTTATCTAGTGTTACAAACTTGATCTGTAGAGATAGGAAGACTACTTCAGTAAAATAAATCCATATTTATTCGGCAGATAAAAAACGCAAATCAACAACCGGTATGTGTACAATAAAATTAATGACGAAGTTTAAATGAATTTAATCAACGAATAACATTCCAATTTTTATCTACACTTAATGGTGACCATTTTCTCCAATATATTAGTAACTAAACCTCTCTAAACTGTTGTTTATCTCATAAAAATACTTGAAGCTCCTTTGGGAGGTTTTTTCCACTATAATTCATCTACTCCTTCTGAACAAATCTACTGGAGCATAACAGCAGGCCTGGTATAAAGCGACAAAAAATTTGTAATTTGTTCTCACAAATTAGAGCCTTTAGGTTTTTATGGCTTTTTAATGATGAAAGATGTTGTTTTCTGTCATGGCAAAAGGTATTATACAACGATCTATATCGTTACACATGAGGCTCCAGTACATCTTACCTTACATAGTTATGGTCCTTACTCTGTGTGTTACTCTTAGGCGTCTCACAATACCTAGTTTTTAATAACACAATGCAGAACAGACAAAAATCCTTAATACAATACTGGGAAATAAAGGCTTTTAATATTCACAATAATATCTCTTTCCAAATTCAATTAAACGAGACTTAAGGCAATCAATCCCCATCAAGTCAATCTGATAAGAGTTCACGCTGGGCAACCTAATAAATTTTTTTTAAAATCTTTCCCACCAACCAACTACCGCACGAAAGCAAACATCACACCCACCAAATATTAATAAAAAAATCCTCACGCACAAAAATCGAATCAAAACCCTCCCCCCCTCCCCTTAAAAATCGCCCCAGCGTTTCGAGTGCGTGTTCACACCACTTGAGCAAATACCCCGCTGCTATAGCTAATCTCGGAGCCGCATCATACATATAGGCTGATTGGGAAAGAGGGTGACGACGATCTCCCCTTTTCAATATGGCCGCTTTCGTCACTCGGAAATAGACCATGAAAACTGTTTTTGTGATGCGAGTGAAGGGCGATTGAATGGAGGGGGCGCGATCATTCTTTTTGTTATATAGTGAGGAGGGTTGGGATTTTTTTATTTATTTATTGTGTGAGTGGATGGAGGGCCTATAAATAAGTGATTTGGTAAGTGTAGGTAAGTTTTTGATGTATGGGTGTGGGGCTAGGTGGTAATGAAGAGGGTCGGGTGGTAGAGGATGGAGTATGGATGAGGGTCAGCTGTGCAGCCTGAGAGGAACACTGAGAGGAATGACAGTTTCAAATTTGAGTAAATCGATGTTCTCATGGGTATAAAACTTTTTGGATCAAATATGACGACCCAATGCTTTCAATTTTGAACCACCAGACATTAGGGTGTCCCTAATATGACCGAAAATTGTTTTCTTGCGAATTTGAAAACGGTTACCCTTTGCTTTTTTTATAAATGCCTTGACCTATTCAGATATAAAATTTTATCCCTTCACGATGATATTAACCTGTGGAAAATCTTAATTAAAGATGGTCAATGTGTCTCTTTTTGTCACTTTTACGACAGAATTTTTTTTCCTCTTTGCGAAATTGAAGAGAGATGCCCTCTACTTTTTTTATAAATGCCTTGACCTGTTAAGATATAAAATTTCATCCCTCTGCGATAATAGTAACCCGCGCCGAATCTCAACTGAAAATGGGCAAACAAGCTAAATTACCGGCACGCGCCCGCTAATACTCACAACTTTTTCTTTTTTTTATATTTTATTATAGTTTTGCCCTAGAAATGTTTTATAATCGGTCTAAAGTGTCGTCTACCGCTTTTAAAAGAAGTTAGCAAAGTGAAGGTAAACCAATTTACTTAGTTGGCGATTCTAGTCACCCAGATTACTGGATCTCAAAGTTACCAAGTAATCGACAAATTTTTGCGGTGCTGTTTTTTAACATTCGTGAAATTAAACATTAGCGGTAGACGACAATTCAGATAGATTAATATTATATATGTATTTCAATGTCTAAAAATATAAATATTTATAAAAAAGCCTGAAAAAAATATGAAAAAAGAAAAAAGTGGTGAGTATTAGCGGACGCATGCTGGTAATATAGCTTGTTTGACCATCTTCAATTGAGATTCGGCACGAGTTAATATTATCGTAGAGGGATGAAATTTTATATCTTAATAGGTCAAGGCATTTATAAAAAAGTAGAGGGTACCTCTTTTCAATATCGCAAAGAGAAAAAAAATGCTGTCTTAAGAGACAAAAAGATAAACATTGACCATCTTTAATTAAGATTTTACACAGGTTAATATCATCGTGTAGGGATAAAATTTTATATCTGAATAGGTCAAGGCATTTATGAAAAATGTAGAGGGTAACCGTTTTCAAATTCACAAGAAAAATTTTCATATAAGACACACCCTAACCAGACAAACGCAGTTTCAAACAATTTAATAGTCACCATCCAAATTATCCTTATTTTTAGTTTATATTTGAAAATTAAAATATTTGCAATACATCGAAAGTAACTTTAAGTTGGTGTGATAACGTGTAGCACAACGTTGTGACGTCGCATTCAACTTACTGGTCTACTTCCCACGGAATAGTAACGTGGTTATTATGGTCATCATAACTGTAACACGTAGCACCCTCTTGATAAGATTGTCATGGACAAATTAAAAAATGAGTACGTGATGCTTTATTTTTGAGTATCTGCACATTTTCAAAAATGAGTACATGCATAAGCATATATAGTCCACTGAAAATAGAGTTGAACCTCGGACAAATTGCAATAAAAGGTTTCTCAACGGTTTTCACTTAGGAATGACCTCAATAATAACATACTAAAAATCGGCCAAAATCGGCCGGGGGGAAGTTTAATTTTTTTTAAATTTTTAAAAAATGGCCGAAAAAAATTAAAAAAAACAAAACAATTATAAAGACCTGTGATACATGTTTATAGGTTATTTTTGAGTTTTGAAACCGAATATTGCCTTTAGTTTTGAAAAAAAATTGAAATTTCCATTTTTATAATTAATTTGAAAAATGAGTTATATGGAAAAAATTAAAACCCCCCTAAAAACCTAACAAAATCATCAAAAGAGATAAATCAAACGGTTTTCATTTAGAAACGACCTAAATATTAACATACTAAAAGTAAAAAATTTTACTATTAAAGAAGTTCCATTTTTTTTTTAAATTTCAACTTTTTTTTGCGAAAAATGCATTTTTTTTTTCAAATTCGTGCCCCAAACTTTTGAGGCTTTTGAAAAGGTCATTTTTCGGTGGATATTGTCCACAGATAGTTATATAATGGAAAACCGGTGGAATTGACCCTCAATAAATTAGTTAATTATTTTATTTAAAATTTTGAAATTGGTAAAATGTAGTAAAAAGTGAAAAAAGGTAATACTTTGGCATATTTACATCAGAATTTAAAATAATTAACTAATTCATTGAGGGTCAATTCTACCGGTTTTCCATTATATAACTATCCGTGGACAATATCCACAAAAAATGACCTTTTCAAAAGCCTCTAAAGTTTTTGGCACGAATTTGAAAAAAATGCATATTTCGCAAAAAAAAGTTGAAATTTAAAAAAAAAATGGAACTTCTTTAACTAGTAAAATTTTTTACTTTTAGTATGTTAATATTTAGGTCGTTTCTAAATGATAACCGTTTGATTTATCTCTTTTGATGATTTTGTTAGGTTTTTAGGGGGGTTTTAATTTTTTCATATAACTCATTTTTCAAATTAATTATAAAAATTGAAATTTCAATTTTTTTTTAAAACTAAAGGCAATATTCGGTTTCAAAACTCAAAAATAACCTATAAACATGTATCACATGTCTTTATAATTGTTTTGTTTTTTTTTTTAATTTTTTTTCGGCCATTTTTTAAAAATTAAAAAAAAATTAAACTTCCCCCCGGCCGATTTTGGCCGATTTTTAGTATGTTATTATTGAGGTCATTCCTAAGTGAAAACCGTTGAGAAACCTTTTATTGCAATTTGTCCGAGGTTCGGCCCTTTTTTTCGCTATTTTCAGTGGACTAATATTCAAATTTGAGTAAATTTTGGATCGGAGCCTGTTTGAGTACCTGACATACTCAGATTTGAGTAATTTTTACTCATTTTTGAGACTGTCATTTTAAGAGTGAAGGAAAAGATAGGGTGAGTGTTAAGTCTTGCCCTGATTTAATGGATAATGGCAGTCAAATTTTTTTTTAAATCTTAATGTATTCAGAATAGCCTAAAACCAAAAAAAAACATATTAATTTACCTTTCAAAGTCCTAGATTTTAAGTTTTTTTCAATTAAAAATAGCTTCTTTTCTGTCTGAATTGAAACAGATTGTGAAGTCAAATGTGCCTTGTTTACTATTATTCCGCTTTGAAATACTGAGCTCTAGTTTTTTTATAGCCTAGTGTTTCGATGAAAACGGTGTTTACCACATTTCCAAGAGGAACTTGTGACGTCACACTGTTAGGGCAAGGTACTTTCTGTAATAAAATATCTTATAATTAACTGAAAAAAATTTGTGGGAAAAGACAAGCATATTTTTGGAATCAGGAGATAATTTTTAATAATTTAAAATTGAATATTCAAAATTTTAAGAGATGTTGCAACTCTACATTGTAAGGTATTTGGGACGATTGACATATGGGTGTTCACCAGGATTTTCAAAACATCTTCAGCATCAGAAACTGCGATGTTTTTTGACAATATTAAGAATAACATACTTTTTTAACCGTTTAAGCAAATTTGTCATTCTTCTCTTATTCTTTGTGCTGTAAACTAAGCCAAAAGTTGGTTTTTTATACTTAATCTTTCTAAATTTTTTTTATCCAATGAATTACATTGATTTTCCTTAAACTACCTTAATGACACTGGTTTGAACTATTTTTGAGAAATCTAACTTTAAGCGTTATTTGAAAGTTATATTATGAATACCCATTTTAATACAGAGCGAGTTAACGAATTAAAGTCAGCATTAAAAACTGATGAAAACTTCCATGACCTGAATAGTAACTATTTATTCCATTTTCAGGGATGGATGACCTGACCGTGTTTGTAGGAATTTAGTTAGTTGATTTTTTCACCACTGGGATGATGCTCTCCGAAGAAGAGAGGGAAGCATATTGAAATAAATTACAACAAACACGGAAAATGGAATAAATAGGTCAAGTCAGCTTTGTTCATCAATTTGTGTATTTCTTGTTAATTGAAATCGCAATGGCTTAAAAATAAGTGTTACAGCAAAAACCTATCAATACGGAAGTGTATTAAAATATGTGTAAAACATACAAAAAGTGGAAAAAGTCAAATCTGAACTTATTAATAATTATCAATAATGAAAAGCGCTGTTTTTACTAATTCGGAGAATATTTGGTACTTAACTCTCTAATAGACCCACTATAAGAAATATTCTATGTGAAAAATATTTTTTGATTATTCATGAAGTTTAGGGCCAAATAAAATAAAAATTCCGAAACAATTTTTTCATTTTTGAAATTTTTAATTCGAATTTTTTAAAAATTGAAATCGGTGACTGAACCTTAGCTCAAAAATTACAGCACCTGAAGATGCAATTGTTGCTGCAATAACATGCTGAAAATTGCTGCTTCATGCTGAAAATTTAGCTTAACTAAGTTAAGCTAAACTTAAGGTAGCATTTGCTACCATGGGACCGTAGAGGGTTAAATATCTAATAGTACCAATATATCCCCAAATAAAACACAATGCACCAGAACAAGCCAAAAAGGCACTTTGCTCTGGCAGAAAAGTCGCAACAAACTATCCAAATCAAAAGAATCTCTTTCTGGAACAACAACAACTTCTTGTTGTTCTTTTCGCCTACAACACTCATCAAAAGGTTCCCTGTTCCTTAGTTTTTTCTTCTCCCTTTCATGCCTGGATCAATAATAATAAAAGGCAATGATATCATCAATCACCCTTTGGTTAAGCAAAAGCCGCTTGATTGGCGAAGGCCACAGCTGCCAACCTGCAGAAATCAAAAGAGTTCTGCTGTTGCAAATGACGTTACGGACAGGACTGATCCTGGGTCCTCAGTGGTGTGATTTTGTTGGGGGGCGGGTCGGTTTTTTGGGGAGAGGTTGCTATTATTAGCCTGTCCTCTGCATTATTATTGTTTCTTTCATCTTGCCGGTGTGTATTGTTAGATGAGGAATGAGTAACAAACATGCTCAAAAAGATGTTACGAAGAGAAAAGTCTTTGGATGCTGCCATGAAACAAATTGTGGAACCATGTCTTTATTTGACTATAAAAATTAAAGAAATGCGTGATACCTGATATATATATATATATATATATATATATATATATATATATATATATATATATATATATATATATATATATATATATATATATATATATATATATATATATATATATATATATATATATATATATATATATATATATATATATATATATATATATATATATATATATATATATATATATATATATATATATATATATATATATATATATATATATATATATATATATATATATATATATATATATATATATATATACCGTACAAACAACTATATTTCCTTCAAAAAGGCCCTGGCTTACTTTATTCAGGATTTAAACAAATTTACACTAAAAACATCATATAGATTTCAAATCCCTTTTGAAGCCTTCAACGAATACAAAAGCAAAATGATCAAATCATTCAGTAACTATACTTCTCTGTATTTAAACAAAAATCAGTTGTTTAATGATATTGATGAAACGGATATTGTTTATTTAAAAGATCTGCAAAGAAAATTTGTGTTTACCTGTGTGGATAAAGCAAGTGGTAACTATTCTATTTGTTGCAGAAAGCTATATGTTGAGATTCTAAAAAAAGAATTACTCAACACTGAAACCTATAAATTAATCAACACTAAAGACACAATTATTACAAAAAAATTTCTTGCTTTTTATAAAAAATTAAAAATAAAATTACCCGAAAGAAAGTTATTTCCTTACCTATACGCCATACCCAAATTTCATAAAAACCCTATAAAATTTAGATTTATTTGTGCTGCAACCAACACGATCGGTAAGCCATTGGCAGTTGAACTAGAGAATAGACTGAAGAAAATTTTGTCGGGTTTGAAGCATCTTGATCAGAGTTGGTTCTGGATAATTGATAATAGCAAACAAGCCATTGATGTGCTCAACTCCATGAATATTTCAAGTATTAGCACTTATGATTTTGAGAATTTATTCACCTCTATTCCTCTCGACTTATTATTTGAGGCGATTGTCAGCCTTTGCAGTATTGCTGAATGCAGTTTTGATAAAAACTCTTTTAAAGAGTTACTTAAATTTTGTATTTACAATAATTATTTTTCCAACGGCAATAATATCTTTCTGCAGACAAATGGAATCCCTATGGGATCCAATTTCAGCTCCACCATGGCTAACCTCTTTCTACTTTATTTCGAGAGAAAATTCACTATAGAACAAGTTCCTTACATGGGAGTGTGCTGCAGGTATATAGATGACCTGCTATGTGTTAATTTCGATGATTTTGAAAATATTTCTAGTGAGATCTATCCTAGCAGTCTTATCCTTAAAAAAACTAATGAAGATCATTGCTCTGCCAATTTCTTAGACCTAGCGATCATTTTGAAAGATGACAAAGTGGATTTCACCATTTATGATAAAAGAAGAGATTTCCAATTTAAAATCAACACCCTACAACATTGGTCTTCTTGCCTAAGCAAAAAAGTTTTTTCTGGCATTATAATTTCACAGAGTTTTAGAGTTTTAAACATCTGCTGTAACTCATATTATGACCTTGAAATTGGCCTTTTACGCAAAAAATTACTAAACAATAGCTTTCCGTTGCCTTTCATCAATAAATACATTTAACAAACAGTCACCACTTTATTTATTGGTTTGCTGGAGTCTTATGTAAACGTCAAGTGCTATGAGTATATGACTCCTCTTCCTAAAACTACTACGTGTAGAGGGTGGAGGCAAGATGGCTGCTCTTGGATACTTTGACGTGATTGGAACTTTTCCTGTGGCTGTTTCTCGGATACGGATTGGTATGTTTCTTTTGTTTTGTTAGTTTTCATTGTATTCTAATTTTCTAAAGTTTATTAGTTGTTTTGGGTGTCTGGCAGTTGCAACATGGCTCTCGGCTCTCTGCCGTTTGCCACGTTGCAAAAACGAAACACCCCTGTATTTTCTGTTTCTTTGGGGCTGCCACTGATGAGTTTCCCATTCTTATCTTATTTCATTTTACTATTATATATATATATATATATATATATATATATATATATAGTTGACGTTTTCTTTATTAAAACAAACAAAATAAAACTCCCCTTGTACCCCATTGGGTTCATCCAAAGAATCCGGGCCTGTGTAAAAAATTGAGATAAAATAGTGAATTTTGGCAACCCAGTTCTATATAAGTTAAATTGCTTATCCAATAAACAGCATTGGCAACATCAAATTTCCCCAAAAATGTTTCCCAGACCAGGATTCTTTGTATTTACCCCACATTAAATCACACGGGGCTTAAGGGTAAGTAGATACAGAACTAAAATTTGTGATAAAAACATCACATTAAAATAATAGCTTTAAATTTACAGAGATACCCATCAGGCTTAAGTTATAGACATAAGAGCTTTTAAGCGTGCTAGATTATTGGTAAACTTAAGGAAAAAATAAAGTGGTGATTAATTGGAAATCAGTTGTCTTAATTTTGGAGACCATTTCATATTGAGTTGAGTTGAGTTATGGTTTTTTGGGGCATTTGCTCGCTGATGAAAGAACTTAAAACTGAGAATAATTCGAAAAGCTCAATCCTTTGAGAATTTTCGTAAATAGATAATGAAAAGTGATTTAACAATTTATTCATAGTATGTAGCAAGCTTTTACAGTAAGTACTGCCAGCTCTTTTTTAAACCATTTTACATAAATAAAGTTATCACAAAATTTTAATATAATATTATCATTTTTAATAATTTCTCTCGTTTCCTTTTAACACGTGTTTAGTTACAGTGTTACTAAGATAATTAGAAAATTTTTAACTCGAACTCGAGGATAAATCAAAGTCTTCTTATATCTTAGTCTTTTGAACTTTCTATTAACTTAATTTTACATATTTAATTCGCAGATATGGATATTTTAACTCTTATAAGCTTTAAATTATTCAAGTTGCTCTGTAATAATAATATTTTAACAATCGCATCACATACGAGGGTTGTTTTTTAATTAACTTCCGTTTTTCTCCTGAAAAAAAAGTAGTAGGAATTTTGAAACAATTTTGGTGCTGGTAGTTAGATACATCCTTCAGGTTCAATTTGCCACCTTACTGAATAAAATCGGACATTTTTTCTATTTTTTATCGATTTTACAAGCGCGCTCCTCGAACTATTTTCCCGCCAACCCATAGAGAATTTCGCTTTTTTTTCTCCCTTCGCTCCGTCAGCGAACAGGCATTAACATTAAACAATGGGTGGGCAGGTGATCGCGGACGAAAAAAAAAGCGAAATTCTCTATGGGTTGGCGGGAAAATAGTTCGAGAAGCGCGCTTGTAAAATCGATAAAAAATAGAAAAAATGTCCGATTTTATTCAGTAAGGTAGCAAATTGAAACTGAAGTATCTAACTACCAGCATCAAAATTATTTCGAAATTCCTGCTTCTTTTTTTTCAGGAGTAAAACGGAAGTTAATTAAAAAAACAACCCTCGTATAAATCTGAATCAAAATCCCTACAAGTAACGTCTCCATTACTATCCAGTGAACGGGTTCAAAACAGCCGTTTGTAAACTCATTCACAAAAACTCGAGTTCTCCGGACAAAAGAAGGAATAATCTCTGACTCAAAAACCCTGTTTACCCACGAGATACTCCAGTGAGTAAAGTAGCTTCTTAATCTGCGGTTATATATTGTTTTACTGTGGGAACTTCCTGCCAGAAATTGTAAATCTCCGCTGTTTGCATTTCTAGCCACAAAGGAGCTTATCCAGACAGGACGTGTCATTGCTTGGAGCTGATAAGCAATCATGGGTTCTCTGTTTTATTGAAAAAGTACGGTCTGTAAACAGTTAATTCTGTTTACCTCGAGGAAGAATTTAATTTTTGACCTTCTTATTCAATGAAGTTTGTATAACTCGAACACATCTAGAAAGTTTCTTGGGATCCCTCGTGTTTCCCTTTTATCTTTATTTCACTTTTTAAATTTGAATTTTGGAAAAATTCGAACTTTTTTGTTGCCTTTATTTTTCTTAGTTATCCTAGTTGAATTATAAAATTAAAATGTCTCATATCGTGTAAACATATAGTGTTATTTTGAAAAGTAAGCTACCTTATTGTCATGAGAATAGGAAGTAACGTTTCAAATGAAGTTTTTATACAAATTTGAAAAACATATTAACCGTGCTTTCGGTACTGCAAGTTTAAAACTTCACTCGAGATACCACAGATTCAAATTATCTGCTAGAATGATCAGTCTTATTAACCCACTTTTTATAAAATATCTGAAATTTTTACATATAAGAAAGTGTGAAATAAAGTTTCTTAGAGAAGATTGTGAGGGTATATGCTAATTTTTTTCTCTCAGTATGTATCGCTTTTCAAATACAGTAACCATTCCCATTTATGAAATTATCCAATCTGTACTCAAATACATTTCCCCACCTTTTTATTCCGATATAAAACACCCAAACCATCAGTTGATTCTGAGATTTTTGCATAACAAAACGAGAAAGAATATCACGAATAAAAAAAAGTACCCAAAAACGAGAGTGAAATCAAGTTATTTGGAAAAGCTTCAACAATAACACAGGATACAAATCCCAAATATGCAGCAATAATACCCCACATTAGTGTAATTGTAACCTTTACAACGGAACAATCCCCAGTGAGTGTTCTCGAATTTATTAGCCTAAGTGATCGCGCGATCGCTTTTTCTTTTTTTTTTGCGAACTGCTCTCTCCACTAATGCCTATTAAATATCATTAATGCCATTCTCTTCTTCTTCTTCAACAAAGCGGCACAGGGCGCAAAATGAAGTTCGCAAAGGAACGGCCACAACAAAGCGGCAGTAACAGCTCCTCACAAAAGGAGCAACAGTGTTCACGGTAGCATTGTTGGGAGAAGGACAGCATGCTCCAACTTCAAAAATCCAACATTCTTTTTATCCGACTGGCAACGGGCGGGAATTCTACAACAATGGCCGCCATTGTGAGCCAGTCAAGCGAAGAAGTGAGCACAGAGGAACACCTCTATTGTGATTTGGCGGGGGCTGTGCCAGAACAAAAGCCAAATCATCTGCATACGCTTCCTCCTGTTACGTATGTTCCGATTTAAAGTCGGATTCGGGGAGTTGATTTTTTCTTCTTCTTACTTTGTTTTTAGATTTTTTTTATTTTATTTTGCTTTCTTCGGCTGAAGTGATTTTTTTCGTCACCCGCGAATGGGGAACTTTCGCCTTCGTCGTCGCGCGGAATAAATTTAGACGAGAAAAGAGGATTTCGGCATGATGAATAGGCCTAACATTCTTACTCGGCCATTTATTGAACGAAATGTAAATATCTGCCACTTCGAATGTTTAATTTTTTTCTTGAAGTATCTTTTCATCTCTTTCGGGTGCGTTTTATAGGCTGCGTCAAATTTGAAAGCCCCAATTCTAGCTTTGTATCAATTCGCGAGAACTTACTCAAGTTCAAATTATTATTTACAAAAAAAATCTTATTTGAACCATTTTAAGCGTTTAGAGATAAAAATACAAATTGAATACCAAAATGTCAGAACACAATATGCTAAGCAAGTGTCAAGTATTTTCTTCTAGAAAAAGGACTTATAAAAGAACATTTATTCATAATAACAAACTATAAACATGAAAGGTTTCCTTTGTTATAGCTATAAAACATATACAACCTATTTATATTTTAACTTAATAGACCTCTATAGCGGTATAAAGGTTAGGATGATCTTTGTACATAATTTAAAACCATAAATTTAAAGAAAAAAAACGAATGTATATTTTTTCAGAATATGAATCTAAAATTATATGGATTGCCTTAGAAAAAGAGCATGTTGGGTTGCTTTATATTTAAAGATTAGCTGTTAGCGGAATATAGTTTTCGAAAGTACGCCAACTCACCAAAACTGGTTTTTGAAGCATCCTTCTAACCCCAGCCATTCGCTGTCAATGTCCATTGTAACGTTGTTTTCACCCCAGGACCTGTAACCCTTCCTAACCTGTAAAACTCCTTTTACTGCGGGGCGACCCATATTGCAGTGAAGTCAACTACAATCTACGGCCAGTATGAGTGTAGTAATACAGAGGGCTATGAAATTGAACGTTAGAAATGGACGGTTTTGGGAAGGAGTAAACTTTTTTACTGTCTTGCGTTAGCTGTTAAAAGCATCTGCAAGGGGAAATAATGAAATTTCTAAATAGAATAGTTATTGTCAACTAAATAAAAAAAATTATAACCTTAATCACACGCATGGCTTGGCTATTGATGTATGCGTTTGAATTTATTCGGATATAAATACTGTTTCTATCACTCATTATTTAAATGATTTATTCTATATTAATTACAGTAGTTTATTTTTTAAAATTAAAACAGGTATTCTCTTTCATTCAGTTAAATAATTATTTGGATCTCGAATTACTTTATTTTTTTACAAAAATAAACCCATGGAAGAAATATAAATTTTCTTAAATTCTTAATTAAGAACACACATTAGTTAATATTTTTGTTATTAATATATTAGTTATGTAACATAAATGATAATCTTATGACAACCCATTATACTACTAATTCATTCACTTACAGATTAAATTTTCGAACAAAAAATAGGTAACTTGTTAGCATTTTTAGTCTTATTCTTAATTGTATAGAATAAAGTTTAATTTTAATTTAAGCACAATTTCCTTAACAAAACCCAATTGCTAAGTAAAAAATTTTTAAATTTATAAAAGAAGTTACTTGTTAATACTAAATGTATGGATAATTTGTTTAGTTTAAATCTGATTTAAGTTTTGAATAAAGAAAACCACAAGATTCGAGAAAATGATAGTTTGAATTCCTTTAACATTCATCCTTCCGCATATACCTTTCATCGAATGATATTTCCTTGACTTTCAAAAACTGAATATTCATAAGAAAATCTCAGAAAGATTTTCTTTGAAATTGTTTTCTAAAGCAGAAATTCTCTCTCTAAGGTTTTGCCAGTACTTTTTGAAATTGAAAGCAAGGCCCGATTGAAAGCAATTTTGTCTCTTAAGATCGTGAAAGAGTCGAGTAGTCAAAACAGAGTGTTAAAAGAGTTTGGTGGTGTTGCATAAGTAACTTATATGTAAGGATGTGTATTTTCAAAGCTTATATTTTCAACTTTATCATTCAATTTATTTATTCTATCACCTTGCTTGATTTATTTAAAGTATTACTTACAGTGTGTGAATGGTAACTTTCGAGCTAGAAATTGGAAACAATTCTCTTCAGCGATTATGCACCAGCACAGGTTAGAGTTTTTTTTAATAAACTAGGGGGCTCTGCCCCCTGCTCGCTATCGCTCACCAACCCCCGGAACTGCTTCGCAGTTCTTTGAAGATCGCTTCGCGATCTTAGCGAGCAGGGCTCGCTTGTTTCATCTCAACTATCCAGTACAACCTGGAACTTGTCTGCTTATAATCTGTTCATTTAGAATAGGCGCCTGCAACAGCATCAAAAACGCTCAATAATGCTTAATAACGCTTATCAGACAACTTCAGTGACCGATTGTTTCTACAGTATTTTAACTATTTCTGCTTAGGTTGCCTTGTCATTGCAGAAGAAAATTTTTTTGACGATAATTAGAATAATAACTGCTTTTAATACATTACGTCTCAGGTGCTAATCATAAATGAACAGAGTATAGTTAATGATCATTTAATATCGAAACTTTTTGTCTCTCAAACTTTTCAATAATTTAATTCGGATCATTACCACGAAAATATCAAAACAAAGGAAGTAGGGGGCTACCGCCCCCTACTCGCTTACGCTCACCAACCCCCGTAACTGCTATTCAGCACTTTACAGATCGCGAAGCGATCTGTAATATCTGTAATCGATCTTTAGCATCAGAGTAATACAAACTTCCCGAAAATCCTCTTCCTTTCGTCGGCACAAATAGCACTCAAAAAAGCTAAATTATTTATTTCTCTAGTAGTTCAAAAAATATCGAATTATCTTTAAAAGATTATTAACCAAGTCTATACTATATCGCTAGCAAACTTAGAGCAAAAATGTGCACCTCAAAACTTAATTTAAATATCCGTGCTCGCGACAATCTAGTGAACAGGCAAATATAAAATTTAAAAACATTAAACACGTCTGATAAAGACCTACTAAACTATGAAAAAAAATGAAACTTTGATGCTTAATAGTTCCAAAACTAATTAGAATTTTTTAAAAAATTAAACGCCAATCTCTTTCTAAAAAATGAGAGTATAAGTGTTTAAAAAATCATGTTGATACCGTGATTAGTTTTCATTTTAGATAGAAAAAAACGAAAAAGTGTCAAAAATTTCAAAAATTAAAAAATTAATTACTCTAAACCAAATTCGAAATTCGAAAAAAGGGCGACGTAGTGCACATCTTCATACTTCAGAGTATTAGGCTGCAAAAAATCATAGCTCTGCTGCCAATAGATTTTGCTGAACTGGATTACGCGGCGAAAAAAGAAAAACTTCAACTTTGACCTTAAAAATACCCCACAACTAATTATCACATGAGTTAGCTTTTTGTTCTAGAATGTGCCCCAAATATTCCTCTACAAACGTTTCAAGTTTCATAAATTTCTATCAAGTAGTTTTTGCGATATAAGAGTTCAAAGAGTTGAAAAATAAAATTTTCTGAAACAGCGGCGGCGGCAGCGGCGGCAGCGGCGGCAGCGGCGGTGACAGTAACTTTTTTTTAATATAGAGAGAAATAAGAAAGTAATTGATTTATTAATCATATAGTTAAATAAATTTTGTTATGAAAACTGTAAAAAAATTCAAATTTTTAACATGGAAAATTTAACCCTCTACTGCCCATAGTAGAAAATTCGCTACCATAAGTTCAGCTTCAATTTTCAGCATGAAATTAATAAATAGGGTCACTTGGGGTAAGTGGGACCCCTTTTTGGAATAGTACATTTTTGGAGCTTTATAGAAAAAATTTCAAAGGGTTTATTTTGTACTTGTTGACTAATTTCGATAAAGAGTCTATCGATAAACAAAAATTTATCAGTAGTTTCTAAAATAAAGCTTTACATTTTTCTTAACTGGTCTTTTTATCAAAAATGAGATGGGTGACCCACTTACCCCAAGACATGGGGTAAGTGGGTCACCCACTCTTTATTTATATTTAAAGGAAGCAAAACTTAAAAGGAAGTAAGTGGGTCTTACTTGATAAAGTACAGTAAATTTCAATATAAAATATTTTATTGGGGGTAACTGTATCCATGAGTGAGAAATATACTCACATCAAAATCAATATGACAAGGTAAGAAAAGAATGAAAAGCAAAATAAGTATTTTAAAGAATGTTTTGAAAGCCCAAAGGGATATGTTTTACTTTAGCATATAAAATAGTGTTGAAAAAAACATAATAAGCTTGATTAAGATTTGTTTTGGCACTTTAATACACATTTTAAGATAAAAAAAGAAATCGGACACACTAAATAAGAATGAACACTATTGATGAGATATTTCACTTTACTCACCATAACTTAAATTAAAACGAAAATTTGATATAAAATGTCGATCAAACTATTTATAAATTTTAATGAATTTTAAAGTGGTGAGTAAAAGGTCTTGCTACTATAAATCGAAATTTTCTGAAAATATTGGGGAAATTGTCTCTACAACCCCCCTGAAATCCGCCCATGTCTTCAGTAATAGTGCCTTTATCATAAGGGACCCTCTAGAACCACTTATATCATAATAAGGAGTCCCACTTACCCCAACCATGCTAAAACTATGGGGGAAGGGGGCCCCCCTTGTTAAACACTTCAAAATTAAAAATTTTGAAAAATTTCAAATTGCCGCCGTATGTATTTTAGGTCAAACTCTGCAAAACACTTCAATAAACATTAAAATGTAATGAAAACTTACCTGGATCTGAAAAATACGTCTTGAACTCTCAAAAAATTCATTCTATAAATGCTAGTAAGTGTGAAATTTCCTGTACATATTATAGTTTTAGGGGGGACCCACTTACCCCAGTGACCCACTTACCCCAAGTACCCCTAATACGTTTTTAAGAAGCTATTGCAGCAATAATTGAACCTCCCGGTTATAAAGTTCCTTCCGGTTCATTAGTGAGGGATGGGAGGCAAGGAAACGATCTAAAGTGGAAGCGGTTTTTTAATGGAAAAATATTATTATAATTGTTCTTTTATTTTTGAATTTAAACTTTATCCATTGTTATCCTTCACAGAACACATAATTTTTTGGGATAATAATAAAATATGAAGAGATGACATATCGTTTGGTGTCCTATTATGTTTATTCTCTGAAAATTATGCAAACATACCCGAGTAACTGAAAATGTTACTTTAATATAAGTGATCTTTCCTTTCTTAGGAGATAGTCGTAAGAGTATAAATTAATAGTAAAATTATGAATTGTGATAAGTGAAAAGGGGGTGTTTTTCAATTAATTTATTACTTTCATATATTTTATTTTACTGAGAGTTCACTTACTGTATTATTAGTGTGCCTGTATAAAATTGTACCTATCTGTTATAGTACGAAGGCCACGAGTAAAACTTTTGTCGTAGTACAATATAGAGGCGGTTGTTATGGAAACGGGTCGTACCACTCAATTTCGGGAGTGATGGTAATTCATAAACACTGAAATAACATTTTGTGCAAAATCTGTGTGACTTTCATTTAGATTGAAACAAAATTACAGTTTTGCTTTTACGTCAGTTTTTCTCGTCACGGTCGGATTAAAGGCATATATTTTTTATTGTTGTTATTTTATTTTTTGTAAGGTTATTTAGCTATTTTCTTAATTTTACTTTATACATCTGGTCATCAATCTTCATTTTAAGATTGTTAATCTTCGTGTACAATCCGTGATTTTTATTGAAAAAAAATGTTTAAAAGCAAAACACAATAATATTTTAGCCATTAATCGCAATTCAGCTACGCCTTTACGCACATAAAACTAATGATAAACGAGACTTACCAGACTCCACCAAAGAAAACCACCACAAACAACAAAAAACTTTTATATCAAGGGGAAAAAAGGGGTTGAAAAATGTTTTCGAACAAGAAGAACCAAACTTCAAACCCGACATTCTTTACACCCTAAACCGAACAACACAAATACCAAAAGCGGGGTCACCCCACAGAACACCGTCTGAAAAGGTCCACCACCGCAGAATGGGTGTCGAACCTATGTAATTCAAACCCCACTACTACAAAAATACTTCTGTGGAAACTTGGTGGTGCGGCCGCATTGTTGATCCTCTCGCTCCCGCAATCCGTTGCTCAAACACGGCATCATTTATCAAGGTCCGCGGGCGAAATGAACCGATATTTTATATTCCGATAATACCTCCGCATTGAGCGTGATAGATTCCCAGATGCCCCCAAAAGAACAATGGGCTAGCCTCCTCCGGGAGCGGCGGAAAAGAAATATTTTACTGTGTATTTCTCACCCGGTCCCTCTTTTGTTGCGGGTGTCGGGGGATCATGAATCACGGGGGCGGAGAAAGTGGGACTTCCACCAGCATGCAAGAATGGGATTCCTGTGGGTGGTGGAATCTGATACCTGGTGTTGCAGATCGAATTCCCCTTTTTTGATTACGCAAGCCTCAGGCTTTTTTTAAGAGCTACCACTTAAAAATTTAAGTTTTCACCTCTTAAGTCTGCTAGAGCAACATTTTCACTTATCGGTTTTTTTAATGATGACATGATAAATGTATTCTAATACTACGTTCACACATGAAAAGTTAATCTAGTTTAACTTAAGAGAGAAGTAACTTTTTTTAAGTGTTCACACTACAACTATCTCAAACCATTGCAGAATACCAATTTTTCTTCTTGTATTGTCCAGTTTGTTTATCGAAATATATTTAATTTCGAAAATATATTCGATTTAAAAACGATTGTGCCAATGTAATATCAAATAAATAAAGGTTGGTAGTTTGTAGTAGATGTTTTCTTCTTAGTAGATGGCACCGCGATAACTTAAACTAGTTTAAAGACTTAAGAGAGTTAAACTAGTTTTTTTTCCCTAACCTAGATGAAATCTAACGGCCGTATTCACCTGTAACCTGACCGGCGGTCTGGTCAGGAAACCATGGTTACAGCCTCCGATTGGTGGAAGGAAAATATTGAATTATTTTTCCACCAATCAGAGGCTGTAACCATGGTTTCCTGACCAGACCGCCGGTCAGGTTACCAGTGAATACGGCCGTAAGACAGTTCGTTCAAACATGTTCAACTTAAGATAGATTAGCACTTAAACTAGATTAACTTTTCATAGTGAACGTAGTTTAACTCTTTTAATCGTTTACTCACAATGCCTAATGAAACATTTTTTTCTCTTGCAGAATTTTTTCCACTTAAACCGGGTGTTTTAAATACCGGGTGTTTCAAAAGTCCGTTTCGCGGCTATTATTTGGAACCAACGTGTCCTGGGGTCACGGAAGTAAGGTCTACCGCTAGGTAAGTGACTCTGGAGAAATCATTGAAATGATTTACAGCGCCCCTAGTGGAGAAATAAAAAAGTTAAAAAAATTAATTTAAAAACTAAAGGAGATGGAACAAATATCTCAGTGAGAGTATTGTTGACAACGTTATGAAGAACTCACTGAAAAAAATTCATGAAAATATCGTAAATATTCGCGGAGATATTAGTATGTGAAAATAGCAATTTTTCAGATCTCAAAACAGAAAAAGTTCGTAAATTTGCAATTTTTTCTGTGCGTAGATTTGGGGTTTTTTAGTTGATTAAATGTAAAATTGAATCACAAAATAAAAAAAATTTGCAAATTTACGAACTTTTTCTTTTTTGAAGCCTGAAAAACTGCTATTTTCACATGCTAATATCTCAGCGAATATTCACGACATTTTCACGATATTTTTCATGAATTTTTTTCAGGTAGTTCTTCATAACGTTGACAAAAATACTATCACTGAGGTTTTTGCTCTATCTCTTTTAGTTTTTAAATTAAGTTTTTTAACTTTTTTATTTCTCCGCTAGGAGCGATGTAAGTCATTTCAATGGATTCTCAAGGGTCACTTACCTAGGGGTAGACCTCACTTCCGTGACCCTAGTACACGCGTTGGTTCCAAATAAAAGCCGCGGAACGGACTTTTGAAACACCCTGTTTTTTTCTTCAGGTTTAGTCAAAATCTAGGTCTTTGAATCTTATAGGTAAGTACTGGTCTGATTAATTTTTTATGCAGGTAATATTTTTAGTTCTTGATGATACACTGAAGTTTTAATGTTTTTTGCGTACAGATTTTTAATCTCTCTCTAAATATGCTATTATTAGCAGTAACTACATAAAGAAAGGTAAGTGAAATTAAACAATTCGAAATCAGAACAATCTAATTTTATTAATATGTTTCTTTTTGTCTTTTTCTCCTTTAGGAATGGTTGAGGGATCTGATGAGAACCTCAGATGGTGTAGAGAAGGTCGATGATTAGTTTAAGAAATCGAAAAACAATTTACTCAATTCTGTAAATCATCTTGTGTATGGCAGATTAATTGAATAATTTGTTCTAATTACAGGACTGAATTTTCCTTTCAACTTAAAATCTCAATCAGATGCCTCGTTAATGCATGCCTCATAAATTTTCTGTACCTTCATTGTACCGTTAAAAACATGCCAAATATTTTACCAAAATTCCACAAGAGTACAGTCTTTAATAATTGAAATTAAAGATTGAAAAAAGGGAATAAGTCCTAAAACAAAAATGGCATTTTCTCAGTTTTTGTGATTGAAAAATCTCCAAACTTCTCCCAAACACAACCACATGAGTGGGGAATTTTGTTTTAAGTTTAAAATTATTTTTACCTTTTTCATTCAATGCATATTGAACTCTGTTGGTATTTCATAAACTGCTTTTATGTCTGTTTCATAATTTTTTTGAATTTTTTTCCTCTTATTCCTTCTATTTCTCACTTTTATGATGCGACATAGGCAGAAATATAATTTACTTGTCAACTTAAGTACTTTATAAGATCTTACAGTAGAAATTTCATATACTATTGACTATTGGAAAAAGGGAATAGTTCCATAAATTTTTTATTGTACAACATTTTTGAATACTTTTTTCACTGACTGTTTTTTAATTAAAAAGAGTCTTTAAATTTCAGTACAAATTTGGTGGTAAAACCATAAAAATTCCATTACTTATTTATATTTTCCGATTTTTTCGAACTTGAAACTTTTTTTTCTCTTTTTCAAACTCACGATTCAAATATAAAGAGAAGACTCAACTTAAAAACAAAACTACAACTCAAAATTAGCTCACTCACCGACTCACTCACTCATTTGTCCCAAATTTGTAATTTTCATTGCATATTTGAAATCTATATATTGGGGGATTGAAAAATGAACTTTTTCTTTCTAGAAAATATTTTTATATAGATTTTTATCACGTGAAACTAAGTTTCCAGAAAAAAAAATTTCAGATATTATCACCAAATAAATTTTTTTTAATAAATTTCAATTGAAATACAGTTAATTTCTATTGAGTTAACTGTGCAAGTTTTTTAGATTCCTCGCTAATTCGCTATATCAGATGCAATCCTCAATAAAGGAAGAAAAACCCATGCCCGCGTGGAAATCGAGGGATGCGCAGATTTTGACACATTTGAGTTGCGTGTAGAAATCGCGGGAGGCTCAGTCAGAGGGTTAAAAAACTACACCTCAAAATTAGCTCACTAACTCACTCACTCACTCACTTGCTCATTTGTCCCACACCACAAAAAAAGCCAACAACAACAATGGAAAGGAAACGATCCCTGTGTGTGAATCAGTTAACCCTGCTTCTGTAGAAAGAGAAGACAAGAAGCATAACAATCGGGGCGGTAGCATCTGGCCCATACAGCCTATGAATATGAGAAAATAAGAGTGGTACCCTTTTCACCCTATCCCTAAGTGAATTTGCTTCAAAAAGGAGCCCTACAAAAGGCCAGCTGCAGCAGGCCAATAGACACAAGTGGCTCGCAGGGCAGGTGGGGCCGTGTTTCGCGGGTCGTCTCACAAGGGTTTCTGGGCAAACAGAAATGCCGAGAGAGGAGTCACCGGGCTTTTTGCTGGCTTTGTGTGTGTGTTTTGTGGCCCGGGGATTGTGCGGCGGAACACAAATATATTCGGTGGTATAAGTAACGTCGTTGTGTGGGGGGTCGGGGTGCTGTTCTATTATGGGGGAGTCGAGCTAGGGTTTGGTTATTGTTAGGGGGTTCGTTGGGTGGTTTTGATGAAGAATGTAATGGAGAGAGGTTGGAGTTTTAATGTAAAATGAATGTTGACGGGCCCCGTATTTATTTACGATGTAAATATGATACGATATAATCCTGACCTAAATTATATTAGGCACTTTATTATATTTACTACATAATTACACTGGGCAACAGTGAAAATGTAGAAATGTTAAATTCCAATAGATTTCGACATGCTGAACACGAATATGGCAATAAAAATTGGAAATTGGTTCGGGTTTTTTTTGTAATGTTGAGATATTGCTCTAAATAATACCTAAAACACATTATATTGCACTTTGAGTTTTTTTCACTGCATAATTTATAAATAAATTAAAATAACAGAATGAAGTAATACCAAATCATGATTGACGAGTTATCTTTCTCTTTCGGTATTTCATATCTGGATCATCTCTAAAAAGCGTCCAGCAGTAGTCCCCAAGCATAGAGGCAGACCACTTTCCGTTACAACGTAGCTCTATTTTAGATATATCTTGGTTGAAACGTTCACCATGCTCATCGCTGAATTTTCCACAGTTAGCAGGGAAGAAATCAAGGTGATGATCCAAAAAATGCAGCTTTAAGGACATTCGACAACCGAATTTCTGGTATAAGGCTAACATGTCCTGAACAAGATCTTTATAATACTCCGATCTTGCGTTGCCTAGAAAGTTAACACAAACTTGACAGAGTGCATCACACTTTCATCACAGTCTAGAAGGTTTTCAAATTTTGAATGTTTAAAAATATCTCTAATCTGAGGACCTATAAGAATTCCTTCTTTGATTTTTGCCTCACTCAGACAGTGAAATTTTTCACGCAAGTAAATGAAAGCTGGCCATCGCTTAAATCAATTTCTTTACAATGCCCAATTTAATGTGTAAAGTAGGTAAGAGTATTTTCTCTTGAGAAATAAGAGGAGAGTTCTTGACATTCATTATTCCTTGTTCCAAACATATCCTGGGAGGCCAGTCTTTTTGGATGTAGTGTAATTCTGTTGCACGACTGTTCCATTCACAAAGGAAGCAGCGTAATAATGAAATGGGTAATAGAGTATTGTATATTAAAATATTCTTAAAAACAGTGGAATTTCAGCATTAATTACGTTAAATCAGACTTCCCTTGTATCTCCAAAACTCGAACCAAACCAGATTTTTTAAGGTGATATTCGGGTTCAGAAGGTCAAATTCGGTAGGAATTGGCTATTTTCATCATTTTTACTAGAACTTTGTCAAAAATTGTTGCCCAGTGTTATGATCCTAATGTATTTTAAGGAACACATTAAATTAATTTTTCATAAGACAAAAGACGCTTAGAACGGGATACAATTTAGGAGTGCTTTTAAGGAGACTATTGAAAAATTTCTTTTGTGAACAAGCTTGTTTTTTTCTATTCTTCTTCCTTCAAATCCCAGAATAACATGACAATGAAAACACAAATAAAAAATATATAAAATTCAATGTCTAATAATTGGTAAAATAAAATTCAATTCCGAATGATTCGTTTTAAAATCTTGTTAGAAAATATTTAAAATATGTCGAGTTGTTATCGTATTATTCAAAAATAATAAAGAAGAGGAAACGCGTACTTTTTACCCATTATTGTTTAGTCAAAGTAATTAGTTGTAAAGAATTTTACCGTACTATCTATTGACAGAGTGTCATGACAAACACAAAGCAAGATCTTCCTTCCATTTCTCTTCGGATAAAAATGTGAAAAAGCGAGTGTTTCGCGAAGCCGAGGGATCTCCTCCAACAGTTTAAAAGTGTATGCTTAAGCGAAGCCATTAATAGTTATATTAGTATTCCTGCCGCCTTCTCCGCTTTGCCCAACATTGTGAGTTTACAACCGCGGCCTTATTCAAAGGGGAACAATAGCCCCCTCCTAAATAACAGATTTCGGCTCTTTTGTTGAATTTCTGTTAAGCATTGTTAAAAATGCTCTGAAAATATTTAGGAAAGCTCTTTGAAAAGCTCAGGGTTTCGTCTTCTTTTCTTGTAAGGGTTGCTGCTTTTTTATGCAAAATTGAAAAACCGCCAAAGGTAGATTAAATCTCACTCGTAAACACGCCTCTTGAGGAGCCCGCGGAGGAAAATTGAGAGTATAAAGGAGGTATTTTTGTCGCGTGTTCATAATGGCTGGAATTTTGCTCAGTTATACTTAGGGAGAAAAGAGTGAGGTACTTGTGTCTCCTTTTTTTTCAATTAAAAAAGGGATTTTTAAGATTTTACTCGGAACAACCGAAAAAAATGCTGTTAAAATGGTGACACTGGAGAAATTGTTTGTTTTGGTATTTAAGTTTTATATATTCAAAATAGTTTGGTCCTGCTCTGCTCCTATTTTTAAGACGATGGCACGATATGGGTTAGTATACTTAAAGACCGACATTTTACGGAACACCTGGGAAAATTCTCCACGTATACCATAGATTGACTTTGTCTCCATCAACATCAGAGACTGGAAAGCTGTGGTGCACAGAAGGAGGGACTGGTTTCGTCTTCTTTAGAAGGCCAGGGTCCAACCAGGACGGACTGCCGAGCCATTAGATGATGATGATGATACCATAGATTGATAATCACTGTCTTACAATATCAGTGATATTCTATCATGATGTGATATTATATCACATAACAACGAAGACACTTCCCTTAATTGTGCATGACCCCCAAATGAGTCAACAGAACAATGCAGGCATCTCCACCGCACAATTGTAACAAGACGCGGCGTCATCACAGGGGCTCGTATCTAATCAGAGGTGGGGTGCTGCCGCCTTGAAGGGCCCTTACAAGTGTTATCGACTTTGGGCTGAATATCGCGTTGTGAAACGTTTGTTCTCTTCATAAAGAGGTGCGGTTGACTCTTTTTTCATGGAGGGGCGGCGATAACAGCTTCGGTCATTATTGATGAGTTAAAAGGCGCTGATAAGGCGAGGGTCCTCCGCAAATACTAGATGATAAGGAGGAAGGATTTTGATACACTTGAGCAGGAGGGGGGAATGTGGAGGGATGCGCGATCTGAAAATGAGTCATCCGGTTGTTGTGGGAATTTTGTTGTTCGCGAAGATTTTTGAAGTGTTGTATTATTCTTTTGAGGTGTTGACCATGTTTTGGTTTTCAAAACAAGAATGAGTGTCGGGAACAGTCTTTTTTCCACCCCGTGTATTCCAAATCTGTTGGAAAAAAACCTCCTTTCGTAAACCAATTAATTGATAGACAGATATAATTAATTAAGAAAAGATTTACCACTTGATTGTCTGAAAGAAGAATGTGCCCTAATGGGCATTATGGCCCTATATGGTTGTGCTATTATTCCCTCCCTCCAAAAAACAATCTATGGACCTGTACTAAGCACATTTTTCTAATGCCTAGATAGTCCTAGTCTAGATGCCCTAGTCAAAAATGAAATTCTATATTAATAATTCGAAAAATAGGGTGAAATACTTTCTACTCGTTCGTTTGATTCGTTTGAAAATTACAGTAAACCTTATAGAATCTACTTCAATAATTTACAAATCAATCTTGGGATTTATCAACAAACTAGGATGTGCTAAAATTTAAGAAGCGATATTTGGATGAGGTTTAAAAGAGGGGAGGCATCGATACACCACTCTTATATCATGAATATCCCAAAGATGTTTTTAAAAATACATTTTCAAGGGAAAAAGATGGTGAAGCGTAAAATAACGTGGACGACCAAACGACTAATTTAGAACTTTTGTACGATTTATGGTTTAAAAAGAATTTAAATAAATTTTAACTGAAAGTGTGGAAATTTCATCTCTGTTGTGATTCAGTTCCTGTTGGGATAAGTTCAAAGTATGAGCAATCTGAACAAGGCTGGATTGCATTTATTGCAACTTAAGTCATTTAATTTACTTTTAGTTATTTAATTTGAAGTCGTGAGATGTGAATTATATAATTGGGGTAAAGCCCTGGATATTCTACCTTTATCCTATCTATCCTACTTTTACCTACCTATATAAGGTAGAGTATCCAGGGCTTTAAATTGGGGAACCCTAGACTAAAACTATCGTTTCCGTTTACTGTATTTTTCATGGTGCAAAAACAATTCATTAGTTATAATGCGCAGATAGTTCCGTGACCAACCTAATAAAAAAACACCGCGAAATGAAAGTCGACAAAACTGAAAAGAACATGATCATTTTACACAATATTATAAATACAATATGTGGCACCACACAATTAGTAAATGAATAAAGCGATGGTATTCCGATTGCATGCATCATTGTATTTCTGTACCAGTCCCGACAGTAGTACCTTTTAGATTCATCTGCAAATTACTCTTCAGAACAACACCGCAACTCACACATCTTTTCTGAAGAGTTGGTTCCTCGCACACCAGTCACTGATCGCTTTCCTTTTCATCAAGTCATCTCCACTCAACTCCAATAGAAAGTTCATCAACTCCCATTACACCAAAAGTCCCAACACTACAGTAAGGCTCCGGACACAGTCAGCTAAAATCATCGATTGACCCATTAAGATCCTTATTAAGCGGAGGGAAGAAAGAAATGGACTCGGGATGTAGTAGACTACTCCTGTAGCAGAGCGGTGGAATTACTCCTCACTGGCAAGCCTGACAGTTGCTGTCTTCTCACCAAAAGTAGTATACTACATCGCTCCTCGATTCCCCTTCTTTCTCCCCTCAGTCTGATAAGGATCTAAATGGGATCGCTCTGCTACAGGTGTAGTAGACTACTCATGTAGCAGAACTGTTGAAGTAATTCTCACTTACAAGCCTGACAGCGGCCGGTCGCTGTCATCCCATCAAAAGTAGTATACTACATCACCCCTCGAGACCCCTTCTTTCTCTCATCTGTTTAATAAGGATCTCAATGAGATCGCTCTGCCACAGGTGTAGTAGACTACTCCTGTTGCAGAGCAGTCGAATTACTCCTCACTGACAAGCCTGGCAGTGCCCAGTTGCTGTCATCTCACCAAAAGTAGTCTACTACATCACCCCTCGAGACCCCTTCTTTCTCCCCTGTAGTAGACTAATCCTGTAGCGAAGCGGTCGAAGTACTCCTCACTGGCAAGCCTGACAGCGGCCGGTTGCTGTCATCCCATCAAAAGTAGTCTACTATATAGCCCCTCAAGTCCCCTTCTTTCTCCCCACAGTTTGATAAGGCTCTTAATAGGACCACTGCTACAAGTGTAGTAGACTAGTAGACTAATCTAGCAGAGCGGTCGAAGAAGTCCTCACTGACTAGCCTGACAGTTTCTGTCCTCTCACCAAAAGTAGTAAACTACATCACCCTTTTTTTCTCCCCTCAGCTTGATAGGGATCTTAATGGGACCGCTCTGCTATACAGGTGTAGTAGACTACTCCTGTAGCAGAGCTGTTGAAGTAATCCTCACTGACAAGCCTGACAGCGGCCGGTTGCTTTCATCCCATCAAAAGTAGTCTACTACATTGCCCCTCGAGACCCTTTTTCTCCCCACAGTTTGATAAGGATCTTAATAGGATCACTGCTACAGGTACACTAGACTAATCTAGCAAAGCGGTCGAAGTAGTCCTCACTGACTAGCCTGACAGTTGCTGTCATCCCATGTAGTCTACTACATCGCCCCTCGAGTCCCCTTCTATCTCTCCTCAGCTTGATAAAGATATTAATGGGTCCCGCGATGATTTTAGCCGACTGTGTCCGGAGCCTAAAGAGAAAAAAAAAGGCAGAGAGAGAGAGAGGGAGGCAGCTGGCTCCCGCTGTGGGAACCGCGACCAGGCAGTTCCAGGTGGGAGACAGCAGCAGCAGCAGCAGAAACTATCATTTCACGGGGATAATGGTATTCTTTCATTTCACCATTATGCGCGCAACACATAATGTGGCAGGGCCTTCAATGGGCCGGTCACACCGCCTTTGTGCGGTTCGGGGCTCCGTGACAAATCTCTTGTAAGCCCCACAAAGCGCCCTGCTTTGTCTCGCCTGTCACAAAGGCCTTTCCCCAATCACCGTGTTTGGTAATAGGCGATGTAAACAAATGTCTGGTGCGCCCTTCAGTCCTCAATGCAAATTCGATTTTCAAAGGTGAGTGGTGTCCATTGTTGGGAAGGGGGGGGGGGAGAAACCGATGGTGGCGTTTAACTTCCGAGGCAGAGGGGAGTGAACCAACCTTTGTGGGGAAATCCAAATATCCGTCTCAGGTAAATCTGCTGCTGAGCTGTGAACTCTCGATGGGGAGTCTATTTAGGAAGGCTAAACGATGTTTCTCTCTGGAGAGGAGCTGTAAAACACGGATGATTCGAGACCCCACTGTGAATGATATTCGTATTTTTACACTGAGTTTTCCGTTGTATTTTGGCGAAAAATTTCTGTTATCCTAGAAAAAGTGTTTTTTTTTCTGTGAATTCTTGCATACAAAATAATTCAGATTTAATAAAATCACCACTAGGAGAATGAATTTTGAAAACATATGTACAAGTTGATAAATTTTGGTTAGGTTCAAACGATGTCAATGTTCTATTAGCTAGGTGGAAGAAAGTGGTCATTCGGGTTCATAAAATGAGTTAAATTGATTGTAACGAAGGCAGACTCGTATTACTAAGCTAAAAATAAAACTATGAAGTTTCTTAAAGAATAAGTGAAAGTTTTTCTCCTTCGACAAAAAAAGGAAAACCAATGTTTCTTCGAAAAAAAAACAGGTATGGATAGGGAGTCTAAATAAGGAGGTTAAGTGGAACATAGATTCAAGACCATGTTATTCTGATGCTGAAAAAATCGAATTTTGGATGAGATTTTAGAAGCTTGTTATTTTTGTAATCTGATGACCTCTTCCAGATGAGTTCCATAAGGTTATTGGTTGTTGATAAAAAATCTTAATCAGTTAAAGGATCTGATATTACGTCCTCTCTTGTAAGTCCCTGACACTCTAGTACCTACTCAATTCATAAAAATTTAAAAAAAACTCAAGTAAAAATGAAAATATGGAAAATTAAAAATAAAACCTTAAACAAGTTTAGTCTATTATACAATGAAGGAACTCATTTTTCATTAAATATTATGTTTGGCATCAAGGTATTTTAAGTTTCTCAGGCCGTATAATATGAAGATCTTGAAACAGTCTTTCTTCTTTAAAATGGGTTTCTAATAGTATTTTCCAATTTAGTCACCAGTAGAAAAAGATTAAATAGTATTTATAAATAAAGTAGGGTTAAATATTCTTTTGGAATTAGATAAAAATTAGCAACAGTGTATATAATCACCATGATTAGAGATGTATGCGTGGTGAGGTGAATGCTAACAAGTAATAATGAGAGGGGAGTTGACTGAAATTGGTTTATTGAATTTAAATGACCATCTTAGGTGTAAACGTTTACTTCCTGGAAATTCTTCGAAGTATTCATTGGTAAAGTTTTTGATAATTACTTAATATAAAAAACAATTTTTGATAGATGCATTATCCTTTCCCATCAAAGGAAAAAAGTTCAAAGCGAACACCCCCTTACAAAAATTACATCACATTGATTTTTTTTCTGTATACTGTCTACCCTAAAGGAAAAACCAGTTTTACAGTCAACCAAAATAACTAACTTTTGAAAAGAAATTTCCATCTTTACCAACGCAAACATATAAGTATTGCACATGTGTTATAATATTATGTTTGTCATCAAGATATTTTTAATATCTTATTCTTTGAAAGTTATCATATGTTTATTTTACAAATGTTTTTTAAATTAAAAGCCATCTGAATTAACGGAAGATGAAATATGTGTAATAGAACAATGTTTTACAAAAAAACACACTCATGTTAGTCTTTTGTAGATGTAAATTCTGAACAGTAAAACCTAGAAAATTGCTTAAGTTGTATTTTAGTTTAGTGATGATAAGGTTAAATGAAGGGTTTTGAAGTTTGTCTAGCTTTAGGCATAAACCCAAGATAACTAGCACACTCGTTAACTTTTGAACCCCTACAGATATAGTCATGAAAGTGGGGTCTAGGTATAGTAAAATGGCCATGCCCTATCCAATGCAAACATTTTCAACTCCCTCTAGGGATAATTTTAGGAGTTATGAATTTTATTTTAAAAACTATTAGAGATTTGCTCGTTCAATTAGTCAACTACTAAGTGGTAGAGCAGCATTGATTTAGTAAGAAAAGATACCTTAACCAGAAAAATATCTTGAATTAAACCCCTAAAACACACGCACAAAAAAAATAGGATTTATATAGTTTTTAGGTCTTAAAACGCTCCTCACAAGGCCGAAATGAGAAATTTAAATTTTTAACTCCTAAATTTCCACTTGAGGGCGTTGAAAGTTGTCTCCTCGGATAGGGCATGGTCGCTTTAGTGTACCAAGACCCCACTTTCATGACTATATATGTGAGGTGGAAAGCGAAAAGGGACCTCTTGTCGGCAAATTTGATTTCGAGAAAAAGCTAAAAAACCGGAAGAAGGTCAAAACTATCGAATTTTTTTCTCTCGATTATATCGATCCTTGGACCCTTTAGAACCGAATTTTAGCTGTTGGAATCATTCCTTAACTTTGAAAAATAACCAGAGGGTAGCATTTTGAAAGTTTAAGGTCGTTTTTTGCGAAATCCACTTATTCTATTAAAACTTTTAATTACTGGCAATTCGTCATTTTTTGAGCTACAAAGATGATGATGGTCTTAAAATCTTCATAAATCTGTACAGATTGAGAAAAAAAATAATAACTCCATTTCGACGAACGTCGACAAGAGGTCCCTTTTCGCTTTCCGCCTCTCATATGTATTAGTTTAAAAGTTAAAGGGTGTGGCCATTTATCTTAAGACACCCTGTATAAATTAATCAACCTTCAAAGTACATTTTTGAGCGCAAGTTCAGAGTTGCGTTTGCTTGGCGAAATTTGGCTGTTTAGCGGCACATTTAGAAGCCAACTAATTCATTTAACATGAGTTAGGGTTACCATATTAGTCATCTTTAACGCTAAAAACTTGGTGCATACGCAAGTCTGAACTTGCGCCCATTTTTGAACATGAAAAAGCCTCTTCCTCATAAACTTAACATTGACCCTAGCCTGAAAAGGCAATACATCGTATGACGTCTTGTTGGTTACCGAGTCTCCTATAGCAATATGATTATTGGGTCATGTGATGTACACTTTAATACAGATCTCTATAGTTGTAAGTATAATGTGAGGCTCTTGAACCGCCTTCTTTCTAAAAATGGGTTTCAGAATAGTATTTTCAAATTTAATCACCAGTAAAAAAAGATAAAATAATATTTATAAGTAAAGTAGGCGTGTTCTACCGTAAGGTTAAAACTTAAAACATAAAACTGTTTTAAGAATCATCGTGCGTTGAAATATATGCACGGTGAATGTTTACAAGTAATGAGAGGGAGTCTGAAATTGGTTTAAAGCAGGGGTGGCAAATGGAACGGAACTCTCAGGTTTCACTCCTTCTTGACCGAAACTAATACTCATTTACATTTAAATTTTTTCTCCGGGACGAAAAAGAAACTTCAATATGAGATTGTGCTTCCTCCGGATAAAAACCCAATTCATTTTGACTTTTGATTTTGTTCCTGGAAATAAAGTATCACGAATTAAAATTTCAGTTTCGTTCTTGATCAAAACTAAAGCGATCTCTATATTTTAATTTTGTCCCGGATCCAAATCATTTCCCGTTGCAAAACTCTAGTTTCCTCCTGAACCAAATGAAACAATACTTCGACTTTTCAGTTTTTCTCCGGATCAAAAGTCAACGCAACTTTGAAACCAAGATTTCCCCTCTGAACCGAACTAAACACGGTCCCGGCAGTTTTGCTCCGAGCAAAATTCAAGGCAGCTTTGGTGATTTAGTTTCGTTCCCTAACCTAATTACACACGGCGGCTACACTTAACTTTGGCTCCGTATAAAATTTTAGCGGGGTTTAATTAGTTGGAATCGCTCTGGAACAAAATTAAATGTGAATAGTATGTTTTCATTTTGTTCCTAAGGCAACATTCTATTCTAATTAATGCTATTTTTTGCATTATTTGATAAATTTCAAAGTGAAGTTTAGAAAAATAAAATATTCAATATTTAAAAAAAACTGTGTCTTGTCTTTCACACAGCCGAAATCCCAACAGCCGATATTCAGACAGCCATTATCCAGACAGCCTAGTATACTAAAAACTGAAATCTCTACAAACGAAATGCTGTTGGTCCAAAATCCCAAGAAACAAAATCCCGACAGCATGGAATCTTCTCAGTATAAAATCCCAACTAAAGAAATCCTGACTCCCCGAAATTACAAATATAAATCCCAACAGCCTAAAATTCCATCAGTTTGAAATCCCAAGAAACAAATACCGATCAGTTATTATTAATTGATCACAAATTTTAGATATTTATAACAACTTAAACTTATTAAATATACTGTGGTAGTATTTAAATTAGAAACAATAAATAAAATCTTCGGGACCAAATTTAAGCATTTCACTCACATTTATTGTTGTTCCGGATCGAAACTCAAGTTTTTTTAAACCCGGTAAAAAAATTTCGGAGCAAAGTAAAGGGTTTCCTCCGTGTTGAATTTGGTTCCGGAACGAAAGTAAATAATCAGAGCTGCCTTGAATTTTTCTTGGAGCAAAACTGTCGAGACGGTGTTTCGTATGGTTCCGAGAGGAAATCTTGGTATCAAAGCAGTGTTGACTTTTGATCCGGAGAAAAAATGAGGAGTTAAAGCCGTGTTTTATTTCTTTACGGAGGGCACAATTTAGGCTGAATTAAAATCCGTATGAAAATTAAAACATAAAGAATCCCAAAGATTTGTTCAAGGAAAAAACTCAACTTTAATTCGTTTTAAGTATAGTTCCAGGAACAAAATCCAATTTCAAAAGGCATTTGGTTCTAATCCGGAGGAAACGAAATATCAAATTTTAAGTTTGATTTTATCGCGGAGAAAATAAAATTTTTTAGACTGTTGAACTTTGTTCCGGGAGGAAATAAATACCTTAAAATCACAGTTTCTGAGTTTAGTTTCGTTCTTTTTGCCATCCCTGGTTTAAAGTGTAAAATCACAACTCTCAAGCGTCACCTCCAACGTGGACCGGTATCGTCCTTGTTAGGACTCATCAGCACGGTATAGGAAGGTAACGCATGTACCTTGCCTTTCTGGAATTAAATCTGTCCTAGGAATGTCATTGCCATTCCAGCAGATGAGTGGAGGACTAATCAATGGTCACCACTTTTTCAGTTAGTCGTCTAGAGCTAGACTAGTACTTGCCCTCCGCTCTCTTGCGTTACCTTCCTATACCGTGCTGATGAGTCCTAACAAGGACGAAACCGGTCCACGGTTGGAGGTGACGCTTGAGAGTTGTGAGATTACACCTATTGTCCGCTTAACCAGCGATAAATGGTGAAATTCTCCTTTCATGAAATTGGTTTGTTTAATTTTCATGACCATCTAAGTCGAAACATTTACTTCTTGAAAATTCATAGAGGAGGTCCATTGGTAAAGTTTTTAATATTTACTTAATAGAAAAAAAACAGTTTTTGCTAGTTGCATTATCCTTTCCCAACAAAGCAAAAAAAATTCAAACACTACTTTACAAAAATTATATCACCTTGATTTTTTTTCTGCATACTGTCTACCCTAAAGGAAAAACCAGTTTTACAGTCAACCGAAGCAACTTGGAATAGCCAACGTTTGAAAAAAAATTCCATCTTTACCAACGCAAACATATTAAGTACTGCACATGTGTTATAATAGAGGGTTATTTAAGGACTTGACTATGTAAAATGTTTTAGAGCTATTTCAAATTTACAAACCAATTAAATCGAACTACTATAGTTTTTTAGAAAAAGTGAAATAAAATTTAGTTGCAAATCCATGTAATTTGAGGGTCGAGATACTACGCTGTGGAATTGCTTTGTTTTTGAAAAAAGGGCTTAAAATTTCTGTGGTAAAATTTAGTCACCAGTAAAAAAATATAAATTAATTTCAGTAAGAAAAAATACATTACTAAAAGAAGTTGTATTGGCTTGCTACTGTCAGTTTACAATATACCATGTTTTCTAACCAATGTTAAATAGGCTCATGTTGAGTAGTCTAAAAATGAAAATAATCCCCTGCTTTAAGTAAATTCACCTCGATACTTGTGAGATTTGAATAAATATAAATAGTGAGAACCACAGTTGCATTGCATTTCATTTACCAACAAAAAAATCAATACATCTTTCAAATTATTTACTTGTAAAATTTTTTTTTCGCATGTGTTTACCCTAAAGAAAAATCTCGATTTAAGTCATCCAAATTTTTGATATTATCACGCAATGACTAACGTATGAGGAAAATAATTTCCTATCTTTACAATCCAGGACATGCGAGTGTTACAGAGATATGAAAAGGTTAACTAACTATATTGATTTAACATATTCTTTAATATATTAAACTGAGTTAAGAATTCTCTCCATTTTTTTTATTTGTAAAATAATATTGAGTTATAAAACTTATGTATGTAATAATGAGAGTGTTGTCAAATTTGGTCACCAGTAATAAATTTAAATACAACAGTGTAACTATAAAAAGATGCATAGGGTAAAACAATTTTCCCGGGCATCTTAAATTAAGTAAGGAAACATACAGAGCACGATAACTGGGAAGATAGTTTATCGTTCACTTTTTAAATTTAAAGTTTTATTTTGCTCAAAATTTAAAAATAAAACAAAAAAAAATCTGATAAGGTAGTTCTAGATTAGCTTTAAATTTTTTTAATATTATATTTTCTAATCATCAAATTCAAAATAAATCTACCTTGGGTGAGTCCAAATGGCTCAGTTGGTAAAGCGTGTTGCATTGTGGCAGATTATCTGGTGAACCTCACAGTAGTCCTAGGTTCTGTTCCAGCTCCGTTGAAAACAGTTTTGCTCAAGTATTCAACTAAAACTATGTCTAAATATTCCGTGACCTTAAGTAAACAAATTTATCAAGCATATTCGTGCCCTGATGGCTCAGTTGGTAAAGCGTGTTGCATTGTGGCAGATTATCTGGTGAACCTCACAGTAGTCCTAGGTTCTGTTCCAGCTCCGTTGAAAACAATTTTGCTCAAATATTCAACTTAAACTATGTCTATATTCCGTGACCATAAGTAAACAAATTTATCAAACGAATTTGTGCCCTGATGGCTCAGTTGGTAGAGTCGTGGCCTGTGTGCTGAAGGTACTCAGTTCAAACCCTCATAACCTAACACCTTAACTTTCTAATAATGTAAAATAATATGTAATATAATAGCATATAATAATATATGATTAAATCCAATATATAATAATTTAATCCAATATATATTAAGTTTATAACAATTTAATTTAACTCCACTGAGTATCCTAGGTGCACTTGCCTAGGGGTCGGAAAATTCCGGTGACCAGTTGGGGTCGCCTCGATGGACCTTATCTGCTCCCCCTGGACGATTTGGTGGTCTGGGGGTTTGGGATGGACGCCCTCAGATCGCCGAGGGTTCCAGGGGCATAGCGGAGAAGGGTCCGTCGGGGAGTCGGTTTTGCTATTTTGAAAATTAAACTGTTAACTGTGACCGTAACTGACATCTTATTGGATTGCGTTTTTTCGCTAAGCCTAACCCTTTTTTGAAACCGGTTTAACGCTCAAAAAAATCACCTAAAACTAATTAACTGTAACCGTAACTACTAGTATAAACAGACAGTAAAAATTAGCACCGGTATCCGCACTTGCCAAGTGCGAGTCTTTACCTCCAAACCCTTAGCATCCAACATCCTTTCCTGGATTTGAACCCAGGTACACAGTTCACAACGCATACACGCATCCACCAAGCCATTGGCTCACATTCACCCTTGAACTAATACTAACTCTGTATTTCATTAACTTGTATTTAAATAGAAAAATACTAGATTCGAACCTGCAAACCCTGGATGCAAGGCAGACACTCATCCACTTAGCCATAGCTGTTCTTCGATTAACGAACTAATAATAACTCTGTATTTCATTTACTTCAATTTAAATAGAAAAATACTGGACTCGAATCTGCGAACCCAGCATGCAAGGCAGACACTCATCCACTGAGCCATAGCTCTTCTTCGATTAACGAACTAATAATAACTCTGTATTTCATTTACTTCAATTTGAATAGAAAAATACTGGCCTCGAACCTGCGAACCCAGCATGCAAGGAAGACACTCATCCACTAAGCCATAGCTCTTCTTCGATTAACGAACTAATAATAACTCTGTATTTCATTTACTTCAATTTAAATAGAAAAATACTGGACTCGAACCTGCGAACCCAGCATGCAAGGCAGACACTCATCCACTGAGCCATAGCTCTTCTTCGATTGACGAACTAATAATAACTCTGTATTTCATTTACTTTAATTTAAATAGAAAAATACTGGACTCGAATCTGCGAACCCAGCATGCAAGGCAGACACTCATCCACTGAGCCATAGCTCTTCTTCGATCAACGAACTAATAATAACTCTGTATTTCATTTACTTCAATTTAAATAGAAAAATACTGGACTCGAACCTGCGAACCCAGCATGCAAGGAAGACACTCATCCACTAAGCCATAGCTCTTCTTCGATTGACGAACTAATAACAACTCTGTTTTTCATTTACTTCAATTTAAATAGAAAAATACTGGGTTCGAACCTGCCAACGCAGCATGCAAGGCAGACACTCATCCACTGAGCCATAGGTCTTCTCCGATTAACGAACTAATTATAACCCTGTATTTTAACTACTTGTATTTAAATAGAAAAATACTGGATTCGAACCTGCGAACCCAGCATGCAAGGCAGACATTCATCCACTGAGCCATAGGTCTTCTTCGAATAACGAACTAATAATAACCCTGTATTTTAACTACTTGTATTTAAATAGAAAATACTTGACTCGAACCTGCGAACACAGAATGCAATGCAGACACTCATCCACTGAGCCATAGCTCCACAAGGACACTTGGTTTAATAATAACTCTGTATTTTAATTACTTGTATTTTAATAGAAAAATTATGGTCTTGAACCTGAAAGCACAGCATGCAAGGCAGATACTCATCCACTGAGCGATAGCTCCACTGGGACATTGGAACTAATAATTATTCTGTATTTTAATTAATTGTATTTAAATAGAAAAATACTGGACTCGAACCTGTAATCACAGCTTGCAAGGAAGACATTCATCCACTGAGCTATAGCTCAACAATGACGCTGGAACTAATAATAACTCTGTACTTCAATTTCTTGTATTTAAATAGAAAAATAATCCTGGGTTTGAACCTGCGAAATGTGCATGCAAGGCAGACACTCATCCACTGATCCATTGATTCTCATTGCCACTAGAACTAATAACAGCTGTGTATTTGATTTTCTAATATTAAAATGGAGAGAAAAAAACAAAGTTAAACGTTTTAAATTGAAACCCGGGACCTCAGAAGCCCCAAGTCACTATCCCATCCATTGAACCATTGGTTCTGATGACAAGAACCCATAATACCTTCCTATACTAATTTAAGAAATTTATAAAGTAGAGGAAAAACACAAGGTCAAATACTCTAAATTTGAACTAGGGTCCTTCAGCCCCAAGTCACTATCCTATCCACTGAGCCATTGGCTCACATCACCACCAAGAACCAATAATAGCTTTGTGTTTAATTTTTTGATTTAAGTTACTTTCCCATCCACTGAGCTACTGACTCACAATAGAATTACAACAAGTATCAGTTCTGTATCTTAGTTTCTTAAATATAAATTCGGTTTTCTAGTTTTGATCTGGGGTTTTCACCATGCAACCTAATTTCATATTCACAGTTGAACCATTTATTCACTTACACAATAAAAATCATTGTGGGTACGAGTGTGTTCAAAATTACAACCTTAGAAGGGTCAATTTTGTTAACGCTCCGGCTAAATATTACCATGCTATTTTGGACTCCAAAAAGTAAAAATATTGCTAAACAATTTCAAACTCATGGATATAAAAGTTTAGTTAGATCAATAACTGTTCGGTTTATCAATAAAAATCTGAAAACTTTGTCGATATTTGAATATATGACACTCAAAAGAGCATGGTGGTATTTAGCAGGAACGTTAACGGAATTGAACCCTTTAGAAATGTCTTCTGAAGAATCAGGATGACACAGTTAACGTTAAATCTGGATCTTGAACATCCAACCATTAACTTCATGACAAGTAGTAGGTAGAACTGCGTCACCATTCGTCCAGATTTTCCTGTAAAATTAAAAGGTTTAAATCAGTTGCTCAGAGAACTCTACGGACCACAGTCTCAATTTTGTCGCCCGTATGTATTGCCCGTCTCAATAGCCTCAATTTTGGATCGCCCGTATGTATCACCTAATGCAGCGTTTCCCTTTTGAGAATATCCAAGTTTCGAGGAACTCCGAGCGTCCATGTAAAAAATGTCTTACTATTTTGTCCTCCCTCGGAAATTTTTTAAAAATTTCCCTTTAATCTAGTGTTTTATCCCCTTTTTAAACTCGTTGTGGAACACCCGAGGTAAAAAGCTTCTTGAGACCGCAAGATGTTCAAGGGGAAAACACTGCATAACAGACGTCAAAAGGAGGAGTTCGGGGGCTCTTCCCCAGAAAATATTTCGAAATTTGCCTCTAAAAGTAGTGTTTCAGCGCATTTTAAGACTATTTGGGTTGCATCTGAAGAGAGCAGTTCCTTGTAAAACACAGAATTTTCGAAGGAAAAAATTATAATTAGCTTCAAAATTTCAAGGGGGCTAGGGGAAATTTTATTTTGAAATTCCTTCTTTGAATTTTGAAATTTCTCTCACAGAAATTTATTTTGAAGTTTCTCCTTTAAGCTACTGTTTTATCACCTTTTCAAACTCTTCGGGAACACCCAAGTGGAAGAGCTTCTTGGAAGCAGCAAAATGTTCAAGGGAAAAACACTTTATAACAGGAGTCTGAAAATTTTAGAGGGGAGTTTAGTGCTTCTTCCCTAGAAAATGTTTCGAAATTTGCCTCTTAAAGTAGAGTTTTAGCTCGGCTTGAGGCCCAATAGTACCTTGTAAACCACAAAATTTTCTCTTTTTATATCAATAAAAAGGAGCGTTAACATGTAATACAAGATATTAATTATCTTCGTTAGGAATATAGGCCCACTCAGCTATTCTTTCATACGCTTTCAGTTTTGACAAATTCATCTAAAAACAGTTCCGACAAAGATTATGTTCGCCTGAGGTAGATTTTTTTTTTCATTTTTCTGAATTTAGCTGACGGATCCATAATTTATTTAGGGTTGTTCTAAAATGAATCGTCAGTTTGAAGAAGGGAATAAGTCCAAAAAATGACAAATTGACTTTTTGTGCTCAAAACAATCTCTAAGCTTTGCTCTACACATGGGTGAAAAGAGGGGAACAATAACTAACCCCTATAGGGAGATATCGCCCCTTGAAGTTGTGAAATCGATGTCCATTCATTGTATTTTTTAAGCCAATTTGGATTTAAAGTTAATTTTTCTTTCTCCTCATATTCTTTGTGCTGTAAACTAAGTTAAAATAAAATTTTCTCTTAATTTCAATGTTTTTCAAACTTTTTTTATGTAGGGAATGTTTGACTCCATTCATATTCACTCACTCCATTGATATTGCTTTAATAACCCAGTTTCACTATAATTTTGAATTTCATTTGTCTTGTTCTTTTTATTTCACCCTTTTGTGGTGTAAACTAAGGAGAAATATAATTTAAATGTGATTTTAAGGGTTTTTAAAGATTTTTTCATCAGAAAAATTTCATAAGGTGGAAGAAGGGAATAAGTCCATCAACTCATTTTGGCTGTAAAATATTTTTGAATACACTTATATTTTTTTTGATGATTGCTCTGTTTTCTAAATAGGGTTCTGAACTTCCAGTAAAAATTTGGCGGTTATACAATGAAAATTCCATTACTTATACAGTTTTTTTCGATTTTCTCGAAACTTGATTTTTGGACTTATTCCCTTCTTCAAACTGACGATTCAAATGTAAACCAGACCAACGAACTGTACCTTTACAATGCATTTTTCCCCGACAAATGTGACGCCATACCGGATCAAAAATGTATTACTATTCCATTAAACAACGCGTGCATGCATTCGCAGGGTATATTTTTAACATCTTAGTCTGAAAACTTCCAAATAACTATGTTCACGTTTTACATAAACTTTTTAGCCCTAACCGAAAGCGATGCCATTCATTAAAACTATGTGTTTTGAGAACATCCACTTCTTGTAGAAAATAAGTTCATCTAAATACTCAAGTTTTTTATCATTACAAGATCAAACAATTTTATCCTCTGTCACAACAAAGAAGCACATATACCCCTTGAAAAAAATTCATTCATGGTGGTTTTTTTTCTTGCATACTGTCTACCCTGAAGGAAAAACCAGTTTTACAGTCATCCAAAGCCGAACACTTAACTTGCATTGACTGCTGATTGAAAAAAATAATTTAGAGGGGTATGAAAAGAACTAACAAAATTGGTTAAGCACGTTAAAATCACTGTATACAAGCATATCGAATTAAAACCCCTTCATTTTTTTACAGTTCGTGGGAAAAATGCAAAAAGGAATTTTAACCCGAGAATAAGCATCGTACGCGCATAATGAAAATATTGTTTAAAATGAACTAAAAAACACTGTTAAAATAAACCAACCATCTAATCTAATATTTATTAATTTTCCTTTTTCTGTGCGCAGTTTGGACGTACTTGTTGACGAACGTACTTGTTATCTAAAACAATTACACATGTAGTTAAAGGATAATTTCATATATTAATACTTTTAAGAAAGGTTAATATTAATAACCTTTCCGATATAATGTTTCACAAATTATCCAATCAATTATTTTAACTTTCCACTTTAACAAAGACTTATTTTAAATTCCTCTCGAAATTTCCTCAAAAATGTTTCTAAGAAATTCAAAACAACATCGTAAAAAGCTTCAAACATCCATAACACCCCAATAACACGCCATTCAACAACAAAAAAGGAGGTCCAATTAAAGCCGATAAACAAATGTGTAACTTGAAGAAATACTATTAAGTAATAATTACAGGATAATTTTGCTTTAATACCTATAAGAAAGAGAAATGTTAATTACATTTTAAAATAAAAATTCAAACAAATATCCAATACGGAAACAAAAATCAATCCACAGCACATTTTCCAACAAAAGAATATGTCACACTATTACATTAACGCATTACTTAATAACATAACGCATTAATTACATAATAACGAGAGGTAAATATTAATCCTTTTTCCAGGGTGTTTCAAAATTTCGCGGCTTTTACTTGGAACCAACGTGTCCTAGGGTCACGAAAGTAAGGTCTACCCCTAGGTAAGTTACCCAGGAGAATACATTGAGATGACTTATAGCGCCCCTAGGGGCTAAATAAAAAATTTAAGAAAATTAATTAAAAAACTATAGGAGATAGAGCAAATATCTCAGTGATAATATTGTAGCCAACGCTATGAAGAAGTTTCATCAAAATAACATATATTCGCGGAGATATTAGCATGTGAAAATAACACTTTTTCAGACCTCAAAAAAGAAAAAGTTCGCAAATTCAAATTTGCAATTTTTTCAGTTGTATTGTGAAGTTTTGTGTTTTTTTAGTTGAATAAAGGCAAATTTTAATAAAAAAATTTAAAAACTTATTTAAAAACTTGCAAATTTGCGAACTTTTTCTTTGTTGAGGTCTGAAAAAGTGCTATTTTCACATGCTAATATCTCCGCGAATATTCAAGTTATTTTCACGAAACTTTTATCTGTGATTTATTCATAAATTCGGCAACAATAATATCACTGAGGTTTTTTCTCCTATTCCTTTAGTATTTAAATTAATTTTTTTTAACTTTTTTATTTCGCCGCTAGGAGCGCTGTAAGTCATTTCAAAGGATTCTCCAGGGTCACTTACCTAGGGGTAGACCTTACTTTCGTGACCCTAGGACACGTTTGTTCCAAGTAAAAGCCGCGAAACGGACTTTTGAAACACCCTGTATATAAATTTAAAATACAACGATTTTTATTTGCAACTTCCCTGTATATAGTGTATACCTCACACAAATGCAAATCTTCAATTAATTATGATAAATAATTACACCTTGACAAAGATGTAACCCAAAATCGATGCCATCAAAACAATTACTTAAAATCATTTACAAATAAAAAAAAACAAGAAAAAAAACTTATCTCATCCGTAATACTCCATCAATCACCTTAACCCTCCACTCTACACCGACACCAACAACAACAAAAAAAAAGAAAGAAGAGGGGATCGCCTAATTAAAAGGAACTAATTGACCACCTCGCACTTTGAGCACCACCCCCGGAAGAGTCCATTTATAATTCAGCGCGAAAAGTTGCAGCAGGAGAAGATTGCAAGAAAGCTTCTTCTCTCCCCATTGAAAAGCCGAGGCGGCGTAATACGCGCACTTTGAACACATATGCAACAAAAGTGCTGTAGAAGAGAAGAAGAAGGGGCCCATGAATAGGGAAACGGAGAGGGGCTCCTCCTTTGTGGACCGCATAATGAAAGACACGGGACAAATACGGCCCCATTCAAAAGGAATCGCCGGTTATTATTGCGCCGTGTAACGAGATCAATGGGGCCCCCATTCAACCTGATTTGGCCATTGTCTGATCTAAAATTGAAAAGCATTGAGACGGAGGCGCTCAAAGGCCTGTCATTCAGAGCCGCTTCAATGCAAGGTAAATAAGCAGGCGACACTTCTCCTTCCACCCTCTTTTCAGCCGCCCCGGATAATTTCGTTTTTTAAACAACTTGGGGTTCTTCTTCTTCTCCTCCTCCTCCTTCTCCTCGCGTTGTTGGTGTTGTTGGTGTGTTTTTTTTATCTTTATAGAGCGCGCGCGTTTTGCGTGTTGTTGTTATTTATTTATTTATTCCCCGTTTACCGGGGAGGATTGACTGTTCTTATGATGGACTCTGGGGAGTGTGTTGTGGTGGCTTTCCCTCGAGGCGTTTTTATCGTGGGATTGTTTAGGTCTGTTCTTTGTAGAGGGGGTATTATTGATGAGTGAAAGTGATACTTTCAGTAAGAAAAAGAAATTGTTATTTATTAAACTATCTGTTATACCAAAGTCTTCAAAAAGGGTTTCACTTATATCAGTTAAGAGTCTAAAATAATGATATTGTCTTTTTTTGCGATAAATTTTTTTTCTAGTTGTGTTGTAATTAGCAAGTAAAACTGGTGCATTTTTAGTGGGGAATGTAATTTAAAATTTACTCAAATAACTTTTGTACCTTTTCAGTTTTAAAAATTGGTATTAGTAAATAACATATTTTAGAATTATAGATAGATATTTATAGATATTTTCTTTATTAACCGTTATTTTGTAAGGAATAATTTCTTTCGGTGGGTTATAATTATTATTGACACGTTAACCTTTTTACTTTTAATAAGTTACTGTTAAAGAAATACTTAAAACATAATGAAAAGGGGTCTTAAAAAATGTCAGAATAGTTCTTCTTCCTAGCGTTGTTGGTGTTGCGTGGTTTTTTTCTTTACAGAGCGTTTGCGTGTTGTTGTTGTTTATTTATTCCCCGTTTACCGGGGAGGATTGACTGTTCTTATAATGGACTCTGGGGAGGATTCCTCTGTGTTGTGGTAGCTTTCCCTTTGAGGCTTTTTACGTGGAATTGTTTAGTAGGGGTTTATTATTGATGAGTAAAAATTATTCTTTTAGTAATGAAAAGAAATCGAAAATTATTAAAATAACTATTACACCAATACCTTAAAATTTTGTTTTTAATTTATATTAATACATAGTCTAAAATAAGGAATTTTTTTATTAATCCCTTATTCAGTAATGAAATTTTTCAGTAGTTTCTTAATTATAGCCGTATGAGATAGATGTTTTCAGTAAGAAAGATACTTGCTAAAATAAATGTTTTACCAATTCCCCCTTAATTTTTTTTTCATTTGGTGGAAAATAATTTAATAATCCGCTATTTTTTCCAAGATAATTTTTTTAGTAGCGTTATAAGTATATACTCGTAAAACTGGTATTTTCAGTAAGGAAGAGAAATTGAAATTTACTTTATTAACTTCTATGGGGATTATTTTAAGTAGAATACCTCTTAACTAAATTTAAATAACTTAATAACTTAAGATCATTAACTGAAATTAATTAGATTTAATAACTTTAGATAGGTTCAGTAAAATACTTCATCATCTGATAATTAAAAGTATTGATTTTCACTAAACTTACTTAGGTGTGTTGTTTTTTCCTTTAATAAAATTATATATTTCCCTCTGTTACTATTCTTAAATTAAAAAATCTGAATGGTGAATTGTTTAATGGCAGATTCTACTTTAATCTATATGGTTATTTCATTTTCTCATACAATTAAAATAAAACCTTTAACAGAAAAATCTTCTTTTTTTAACATCTAATAAATCTAATAAAATATAGTTTCCCTGTTAATATAATAACCTATAGATCTAAAAACACTTATTCCTTTTTAAATATGTCTATGTTACAAAAAGAATGAAGGCTAAAATTTAAAGTTTGCACTTCAGTAAAACAATTTTAATGAGGTAAGGTAACAATATGTTTATTTTTATCTTAATTAATAAAAGCAGTTTATTTTAATGTAGAATATTATTTAAAAATTAAATATTTCTGAGTAAATGTATTTTTGAACTAACTTTTATTAAGATGTTATTCGTGAATTACCTCATTCTATAAAAGGAGCAAAAATAAAGGGGGACATACTTTTTTTTCTAAATAAAATTTGTTTCATTAACATAATCCATGTATGAATAACTAATTTACAATATATTTAGGAGAAATATGAAATTATTCTTAAAATAAAATTATAAGATACTAGCTGATATGCCCGGCCTTGCACGGGTGAAGAGTTTAAATTTATTATTTGAGGTGTTTGCTATCAAAACCAGCTCATTCCATATTTTTCTGAAATCCACTTTTTTGCATATTTTGAAAGTTTAGAGGGTCCTTCATAACCTAGCGAAGGGATATAGCTCAAATACAGCTCATTCCAACCGAAAATTAGATTTAAAGGGTAAAAACTGTGATTTCAACTGTGAAATTTCAGATCAATTGAAAAAGTTAAGTGAACGTCATTTATTTAAAACTCGTAAAGACACAAATATTAACTGGTAAACTGGAAAAAACCTATTCACAACTTAATTGAACAAAAAAACTGAAAAAAGCATGAAAAATCGTGTTTTTGCATCAAAATCAGCTCATTCCAACCTAATTAGTGTAATTACGCCTAAGGTAATGCAACTGAAATGAAAATGAAAAACTAATCGAATTCTAGATGGTTATACCTACAAACCTACAATTAAAAATTTAAAAAACAAATTTAGCTTTAGAACTGTGGACGTGAGAAGTTTTTTGTCTTTCCTGTAAAATTTCCAAAAATGGAATAAGCTGGTTTTGATAGCAAACGCCTCATTTTTAAGTTTTCCCAAATACATTTCTAATTTTGTATAATCAGCATTTACCAATCATACCGGTATCCCAGGCGTCTTTTTCATATTCCGGTGTTCCCGGTAACTTTTCCTATCCCGGTGTTCCTATAGTAATTTTTCTTATCCCGGTGTTCCCGGGTTGATTAAAATTCCTTCAGTTCTCAAGCAATATAATTTTTGAATGATTTCCAAATTTACATGGAAAAAGTATTATAAAAATTATTTAAAATGCTTAGATCCCTTGATTAATCATATCTTTAGGAATTAACGTTTTCAGTGATATTCAATAATTAAAGCTTATTCCATTTTGCAATCTCTCTATATTAAAAAAAAGTTACTGTCACCGCCGCTGCCGCCGCCGCTGTTTCAGAAAATTTAATTTTTCAACTCTTTGAACTCTCATATCGCAAAAACTACTTGATAGAAATTTATGAAATTTGAAATATTTGTAGAGGAATATTTTGGCCACATTTTAGAACAAAAAGCTAACTGATGTGATAATTAGTTCTGGGGTATTTTTAAGGTCAAAGTTGACGTTTTTCTTTTTTCGCCGCGTAATCCAGTTCAGCGAAATCTATTAGCAGCAGAACTATGATTTTTTGCAGCGTAATACTCTGAAGTATGAAGATGTGCACTACGTCGCCCTTTTTTCGAATTTCGAATTTGGTTTAGAGTAATTAATTTTTTAATTTTCGAAATTTTTGACACTTTTTCGTTTTTTTCTATCTAAAATGAAAACTATTCACGGTATCAATATGATTTTTTAAACACTTATAGTCTTATTTTTTAGAAAGAGATTGGCGTTTAATTCTTTAAAAAATTCTAATTAGTTTTGGAATTATTAAGCATCAAAGTTTCATTTTTTTCATAGTTTTAGTAGGTCTTTATCAGACGTGTTTAATGTTTTTAATTTTATATTTGCCTGTTCACTAGATTGTCGCGAGCACGGATATTTAAATTTAAAAGTTTTGAGGTGCACATTTTTGCTCTAACTTTGCTAGCGATATAGTATAGACTTGGTTAATAATATTTTAAAGATACTCCGATATTTTTTGAACTACTAGAGAAATAAATAATTTAGCTTTTTTGAGTGCTATTTGTGCCGACGAAAGGAAGAGGATTTTCGGGAAGTTTTGTTTTACTCTAATTCTTAAGATCGATTGCAGATAATACAGATCGCTTCGCGATCTGTAAAGAGCTGCATAGCAGTTACGGGGGTTGGTGAGCGTAAGCGAGTAGGGGGCGGTAGCCCCCTATCCATTAAATTATTGATAATTTAAAAAGGAATATATCAGTAAGAGTTTTATTTTGATATTTTCGTGGTAATGATCCAAATCAAATTATTGAAAAGTTTGTGAGATAAAAAGTTTCGATATTAAATGATCATTAACTATACTATGTTCATTTAGAATTAGCGCCTGAGACGTAATATATTAAAAGCAGTTATTATTCTAATTATCGTCGGAAAAATTTTCTTCTACAATGACAAGGCAGCCTAAGCAGAAGTAGTTAAAATACTGTAGAAAAAATCGGTCACTGAAGTTGTCTGATAAGCGTTATTAAGCATTATTGAGCGTTTTTGATCCTGTTGCAGGCGCCTATTCTAAATGAACAGATTATAAGCAGACAAGTTCCAGGTTGTACTGGATAGTTGAGATGAAACAAGCTATCTCTGCTCGCTAAGATCGCGAAGCGATCTTCAAAGAACTGGGAAGCAGTTCCGGGGGTTGGTGAGCGATAGCGAGCAGGGGGCAGAGCCCCCTAGTTTAAGAAAAAAATCAATATTTTCTAGTTGAAAGGGAGTTTTAATAGATTTTTGTTTGTTAATCAACTTTCTTAAAAGCTAAAATATTATCACCTTTTGATTTTACATTATCGTTTCCATGGAGACTTTTTTAACAACAATGGTATTCCATGAAGCTTTTAAAATATAAAATTAGATAAACTATCAAATTAAAATATGTTAAACTATACTTAAAACTTTTAAATTTCACTGAAATAGATTTTTAAATTATTAATATAATTTTTAAATAGACTTGTACCTAGTGTTTCTACTAAAAACTTGTTGTTTAGCATTAAATTTTCTTTGTAACAATGGAGTAAGCAGATCTCTTCATGTGAAGAAATAAAGCTATTTCATCAAAATGACCATAAAAAGGGTCGAAAGAGGGTCAAGGGGTCATTAAAAGTTTTTGAAACATAGCCTATGTTTTTTTTCTGAGTTTTTTTACGTAGGTATACCAAGTTTGGTGCAGATCGGAAGAAAACTGTGGATTTGTATAAAAGACAAACATATATATATACACACATTCAATTTTATTATATTAGACTAGCTGATATGCCCGGCCTTGCACGGGTGGAGAGTATAAATTTTTTTATTTTTAAGTTTTCCCAAAAAAATTTCTAATTTTGTTTAACCAGCATCTACCAATCATCCCGGTATCCCAGGCATCTTTTTCATATTCTAGTAACTTTTCCTTTCCCGGTGTTCCTAGTAATTTTTCTTATCCCGGTGTTCCCGGATGGACTAAAATTCCTTCACTTCTCAAGCAATATAACTTTTGAAGGATTTCCACATTTACAACATGGAAAAAATATTCTAAAAATTGCTCAGATCCCTTGATTAATCATATCTTTAGGAATTAACGTTTTCGGTGAAATCATTCAATATTTAAAGCTTATTCCATTTTCAAAATTAAGAAAAAAAATCAATATTTTCTAGTTGAAAGGGAGTTTTAATAGTTTTTGGTTTGTTAACCAACTTTCTTAAAAGCTAAAATATTATAACTTTGATTTTACATCCTCGTTTCCATGGAGACTATTTTAACAACAATGATATTCCATAAAGCTTTAAAAATATAAAAATTAGATAAACTCTAAAATAAAAATATGTTAAACTAACTTAGAACTTTTAAATTTCATTGAAATAGATTTTTAAATTATTAATATAGTTTTTAAATAGACTTGTACCTAGTGTTTCTATTAAAAACTTGTTGTTTAGCATTAAATTTTCTTTGTAACAATGGAGTAAGCAGATCTCTTGTTGAGGAGAAATAAAGCTTTTTCAGCAAAATGACCATAAAAAGGGTCAAAAGAGGGTCAAGGGGTCAATTAAAATTTTCGAAACATAGCCTATGTTTTTTTCTGAGTTTTTTTATGTATGTATACCAAGTTTGGTGCAGATCGGAAGAAAACTGTGGATTTGTATAAAAGACAAACATATATACACACATTCAATTTTATTATATTAGATTATATAAGAGTTGGTAAGAAATTAAACGCTTTGGATATTTAAAAATAGGTTTGTATTTATTCTATGATATTTTTATGTTTATATGGGAAAAATTTTTCCCATAAATATAAAATTATTTTCAAATACATGTTACCATTGTTTTTCATTAGAGAAAGTTACCTAGCTTGTTGATTCTTATTTTTTTCACCAAAACTTACATCAAAAGCGGTTATTTAGCTAAAAGAGGAGAAACAGGACACAGGTGAAATTACAAAGTAAAATACAAAAACTTCCTCAATTGGAGATATTCGTGTACCTAGGTCTTAGGGTCACCCCAGAATTGCCAAAACCTAAATGTGTTCGAGTTTACGAACATTTATTTAGAATTAGCTTACCCACAACAATGTTGGAAATTTAGCGAACTTTTGTGATTTTTCTCTTTAAAAGTATTAAATAAATTATTACCTAATTGAAGTGTGTCACTTTTTTGCTAGTAATTTCAGAATAATTTTAAACTCTTATGCAGTACAACTACAAATTGAATACCTAAGGATCTTTCCAGAATTTTTAAAATTCTATTTTGATTAATATCTTAATTTAAGTATTTTTACTCATTCATTCATTGTTAAATGTTAGCTTATTCAACTCACCAAAAAATAGCCACGTTGAATTTGCATAAAACGTTTAAAACGGTTGAAACAACGTAAGTTATTTGCACAATAAGTTAAAAACAGCAATTGTTTCGGGGATTGTTTAGCACTGACGAAGGGGATCCAGTGATCCCCGAAACAATTGTCGCTGTTTTTAACTTATTGTGCAAATAACTTACGTTGTTTCATAACCGTTTTATCATCAATTGTGTTACCATATATTAAAATAAGAGGCCAGTAAGTATAACAAGTTTTAATGAAAGAAAGAAAGCCAAAAGGTATCAAATATCTACAATCTATAAGTTCAAGTTCAAAGAAAAAGCAAAACTAAATTTCAAATAACAATCACGAGACATGAATAATAATACAGCATCTACTTGACATTGCCAACCAATAAAACTGAAACTTTAAAACTATTTAACAATGAATGTATGATTAACCTCAACAAACTGCACAAGATTTTTTCGCTACAAAACGTTTATTTAGTGTTTCCCTGATTTTGAAAGAATAAATCCGCTCTCATACTACCAATCGCAACAATTTAGTAAGACGTCAAAAGTTTTTCTCGTGGCGGTATGACACGAATATCCCCATAAACTATTTCAATGACGAATAGCATTTCCCACAAAACCACCATAGGTCAAAAGTCGGCAATATTTATCCCTCCCCTCCTTCTAATTTAGCCATTGAGCTCGCTATTCACGCTACGGTTACCGCGTCCTTCCTGCAGATTAAACCCTCTCGCGCCCCTTACTAATTACAGAGGGCTCACCTTTCTTTAACGAAGGCGGTCGCGACGCCCCGTAATGAGTCTTTAATGGCCCCCGTAAACACTCCGCGCCCCGGGAACGTGACGCCCTGAATGGGGCGCCCACAAAGGAGGTTTTTGAAACCCGCGCGATCCGCTAAAGACGCCTCGTTAGAGGTTATTATTTTATAATGAGATCGGACACTTTTTCTTCTTCTTCCGTTTTTGAGCGAGGACTTCTTTGGAGAAAAAAACAAAAAGCTTATATTCGTTCTGTTTTGTAAGGTGTTTGAGCGGCACAAAAAGCAATTAAGTTTTTTTTTCTCCGTTCGTTTTATTTTCGAAATTAATTTTCCGAGAATCGTTTGCGCGCGAGTGTTATATATTTGCTCAGGAGTCTCTTTGTGATATGATGAATGATGAATTAGATCTGCGTGTTGCCACTGTGTAAATCGGAATTCTTATCAAAAAGCTGATGATTTGATTTGGTTTTCAATTCGGAATTATATCGTGTTGAAATAATTTTGCGATTCTAATTCGCATTGATCAAAGATCGCAGTCTTTTTTTTCTCTTTTTCGAAGTTCAGTGTTCTAAAAAGAGCTCAACTTTTCTTATTGATAATGAGTGTAAGATAGGATGAGGAAATTCGTTATCAAACATTTCATTTAGAACGCCTTTTTATTTATATACATTACCTACACACTTAAAAATAAATTAAAAATGAGTTGCGTATTGGGGTAACTCATTAAATTTAACATTTTAAGGAGTAAGCTTTGTAACGGATGGATTATTACAGAAAATTGTTGTTATGAAACATTTTTAAAAGTCTTTCGTAACAACAACAAGACATACAAAGTTTTTTATACATAGTCATGCAAATAATCTTACACCATACATTTCAAAAATTTCCATTTTACCAGTAACATTGCTTTGAACTACATTATAGAGTTCTATCTGATATAAACCAAATTAAAACCTTTGATAGTGGTGTTTTAAAGGCTGTGCTTTTGAGTAAAAAAACATTTCAATTACACAATTAAAACAATTTACGAAGATAGAAATTTTTTTCTAAAGCGTTGTTTAATTGATTAAAATATTAAAACATTAAGGCATGACTTTAAGAATTTGATTCTTGTCTCTTACTACACATTCCCATTTGTATTTGATGCTCTTTATAGTCTGTTTCTTATCAATGATATTTTTCATGGAAACTTCCAGGAGTGGGAATTATCCGAGATCAAATTACCCTTACAATAGTTTAGAGGGGTACAAAGGTCCTCCATTGATAATGGAGCTCCATACACATAACGAAAAATCCTATTTATAAGTATTTCACGCAACTATTCTCTTAAAAAAAGATAGGAAAAATTTTGTTAAATGACAACTGTTCCAATTGTGTTATCAATGGAGGGCCTCTGTACCCTCCTTAAGTTATTGATAGAGTAACTTAATCTTTGGAGTAAATTCTTATTTTAACGAGTTGTACCTAACGTTGAATTCATTATAAATATCCGTGATAATAATTTAAATAGTTTCAACGCTAATGCCTTCATTCTACTTATTAAATTAATCGATCTGAAAGTTTTTCAGACAGTGTTATATCGCTTTGTAAAAGTTAAAATCTCTTTAACATAGCTCCCTTTAAATCCCCACTAAAATTACAAACACCATTATAGTCTATAGTCGCTTTGTAATATTACACATTTCCAAACCATATAACAATATCTCCTCATTGCAAAAGTTATGAATTCAGAACTTAAATCCGAACAAAACTTTCATTCAAGTTTCCCAACACAGCACCGCTTGTAGTATACTACCACACCGAAGCGTCCGGCAGTGTCTCCTCCTTCAAACAATGCCTGACGACTATATCATCTTCCATTGTGCGAAAAGACAAACCATTCAACACCGGGTGCCGGATTCAACTCAACACCCCGGGAACTTTTCGGACAGCGTCCAGCGCTCGAAATAATATAAAGCCAAAGAGGGGCGTCTGCTCCCCTTATATGTGACACACAGAAACACCACTTATTATAGTAGAACTGACCGAGCGGGGCCTTCAGAAATCGTGGCTTTGGAGGGTCGTTAGGACTTTGCATCCGGGTTTGTGCTCGGAATAAGGGACAATGGCCGGTGGTTGTTTGTTGTCCGGAGAGGATCCTCTGGCCGGACAGAAAGGTCTGGCGATGCCGGACAATAGGTGAAGGATTCAGAATGTCCGGTTGTTTCTTGGCTTTGAAGCGGTGCTTTTGAGGAAGTGCCCATTAGTTTGTAGGGGTGTATGGGGTATGTTTTCTTGTTTTGTATTGGTCTGGCTGTGGAATAATGGCCGTAAATTTATGAAAGGTTATTGTTAAAAATTTCATAGATTTTACTATAAGACAAATAGTTTCTCTTCCCCTTTTATAATTAAGTATTTTACGGATTCTGAATAACCTAGAGTTGAGATGATATCAAAGATAATACATTTCGTTTAAAATAGGTAATTTAAATATATTTTAATTGTTTAGGTCAGGGGTTCCCAATAAAATTTTGCCGAGGACCCCCTTTGCAATTAATTTACTGACGAGGACCCCTTGAACTTAAAGGCTTACATTTTTTAAATGTAGATTATATAGAATCTACTACAAATTACTAATGTATTCAAACTCAGCAATAATCGATTTCAAAACCGAAACTCGATGTATTCAAAACCAAAACTATCGTATTTTAGTCAATAAAAAAATTGCAAAAAACAAAACATGGATTATATTTGGTGGTAAACAGAGGCTGCGCCACCTACATTAATCTATTTGTACTATACAGTGACAATTAACTAACAAAAGTAACGAATGAACTGCTAAGATAATGGTTACTTCAAATTAAGTAAAATAAAAAAATTCTTAATTTCTCGGTGACATTTCGTGGACCCCTTGGACACAGCCCGCGGACAACCTATTGGGAACCCCTGGTTTAGGTACTAAAGCAAAATATAAGGACATATTAATAATTGTATCTCAAGAATATTTTAAATTGTATTATACAGGGTGTATCTGAAATGGTGCAACAAACTTTCAGGGATGAAAGTACTCATCAAGACGAACAAGAATCGGTATAGAAAGGGGGATCCCAGACCAAATCCCAGGGAGTTAAAAATGGAGCGACACTCCAAAAAAATCATTAAAAAATTCAATTTGTAGAAGAACTGCTATTGGTAAAAACTTAATTATGGTTTCAAAAATTGTGGTTTAATGTGATCTTTAAAATTACCTCAAAAGTCTTCGCTTTAAAATTTGTTTTATTATGAAAAAAGTTAAAAAACACAAAAAAAATGTGAAAAATCTGCCAAAAATTTATTTTATACTTCGAAATCCTTTCTTTTGATTTGATAATCTGAAAGATTATAGTTGAAAACCCTTAAGTCCAAAGTTTCACGTAAATACAATCAATATTAAACGCTTGAGATCCTGTTAAAGTTCGTTTTTTTGCGTGCGCTAACAGCTGTTTTGGAAACAGCTCTAGAAAACAGCTTGCGCACCCAAAAAACAAACTTTAACAGAATCTCAAGCGTTTAATATTGATTGTATTTACGTGAAACTTTGGACTTAAGAGTTTTCAACTATGATCTTTCAGATTATCAAATCAAAAGAAAGGATTTCGAAATACAAAATAAGGTTTTGGCAGAGTTTTCACATTTTTTGCGTTTTTAAACTTTTTCATAATGAAACAAATTTTAAAGTGAAGACTTTTGAGGTAATTTTAAAGATCATATTAAACTACAATTTTTGAGCCCATAATTAAGTTTTTACCAATAGTAGTTCTTCTACAAATTGAATTTTTCAATGATTTTTTTGGGGTGTCGCTCCATTTTTAACTCCCTGGGATTTGGTCTGGGACCCCCTTTCTATACCGATTCTTGTTCGTCTTGATGAGTACTATCATCCCTGAAAGTTTGTTGCACCATTTCAGATACACCCTGTATAGTTCATAATATGTTCTTGGTATGTTTCATACACATTTCCCTTGGCGCCTTTTAAGTGCACGGGGAGGGGTAAGCTTTTGACAGTAAATTTGTTCCAAAAAAGGATAAGAGGAAAACTATCTTATCCTTTTCGAAATTACAACCCCAATTTTTTGCACCCCATTCACTGTTAATAAAATACTGAACTTTACACAAGGAAATTGCGGAAATAGTTGCCTCAATATCATTGAGGGATGTTAACACGGTGATACGGAGGGACCTTCCACAGGAATGGGACTTCCCACGGAGTTAAGGTGGGAGGTCTCTCCTAATCGTGGAGTTACATCTCTCAGTGACATTGAAGCAACTACTTTCCACAATTCTTTGTGGGATGTTTACACCGCGATAGGAGGGACCTTCCACCGGAATGGGACTTACATCGAACCCGGAATGGGACTTACATCTCACAATGATATTGAGGCAACTACTTTCCACAACTTCTTTGTTTAATATCGACGACCTGGATTTATGTTTTTCACTTCAATGAAGCATATTTAGTTAATGGTTTACCAGCTTGCTGCCATCATTATTTAGCCATTGTTTTATAAAGTTTTTATGCTTGTGTTGTTGTAATTTGTAATATGTCATTTGTACATATAATTTCTTTTTCGCCTGTACGGGAAGTTTCTTCCCCTTGGCGAATCACATTATATCTAACTTTTCTGTGTTTGTTCACTATGTCTAATAAAGTTCTATTTGTTTATTTAAAAAAAATAAAATGTAGAAACTTCAAAAAAAAGTGACGTATTTTTAACAGCTAATCTTGCACTATTGAGGTTCATAACCCCTACTTATGTAATGGATTTAAGGATTTGGGTATTGGTCACTTATATTCTCAGGCTTGTGTGCTTAATCTGATCTCAAGGATCCGCTTAGGCGCTCGCCACACTAACGAGGGAAAAAGACGCGAGAACGATAAAACTCCATTAAAAACGATTAAGATGCTATCGAGATGAGGAGGGGACTCGAGGGGCGATGTAGTAGATAACTCCTGTAGCAGAGCCTCTGCGACGCTTGTCAGTGAGGAGTACTTCGACCGCTCTGCTACAGGAGTAGTCTACTACATCAACCCTTGAGTCCCCTTCCATCTCCCCTCCTCATCTCGATAGCATCTTAATCGTTTTTAATGGCACTCGCGTCTTTTTCTTCGGTAGTGTGGCGAGCTCCTTATAAACCTTCGTCAAGTAAGACAGACACGAACAGAAAAGGTGCATCTAGAGATTTTTACCCCGACGATTGTCAAGAGCGAAAGATTTATGAGGAGGGGAACATCTTTTGTTCACTAATTGACCTCAGCTAACCACACAAAACGACGAGGCTCCTTCGGGCATTCGGGGAGATTAGGAGCGTTGATAATATCCCCTTCCTTTTGTGTGGTTAGCTGAGGTCAATTAGCAAACAAAAGATGTTCCCATGAAGACTTTCACAGCCGGTTTGATTAATGAAATTCATTTCTTTCGGGCTTGTAGGCCGTGGTCTAAAATAAAATCGGTGAACTAACGCTGTTTTATTTCCATTGGATGATGTCGGACACAGCTTCCGACGAAACGTCTGGACCTTATATTTTATTTTAGACCACGGCCTACAAGCCCGAAAGAAATGAATTTCATTAAAAGATGTTCCCTTCCTCATAAATCTTTCGCTCTTGATAATCTTTGGGGGGAAATCTCTAGATGCACCTTGACAAAGAGAGAGAGAGAGATAAAATTTCGGGATCCGTTCATTTGCCTGACACTCAGATGCCTGAGAATTCGACTCCCCGACGAAGTTTGCATCATTGTCGATGGCTGGTGATGTCAGGCAACTGATTGTCGGGATTTTTCGAACCAGACCCGCAAATGCACCCAGGACAAGGCCTATTTCTGTGAGAAAATGCTTCCAAATGGGTCCGTCACCGAATTAGTCATTTTCCCAAGTCCACACATTCTATCGGTCGACCCCATTAGTAGAAACATCCCAAAGTAAACACACATTTCTTACAACCACCTCCAACACCAACCATACACATTCAAATACGAAACGAACACAGAACAAACCTTTCATTTAAATGAAATCCGAGATCCATCATCAGCATGAATTCAAAAGTCCAGAATACCCGAGATGAATGCGTCCAGAACCTGGTCGCGTGAATGGAACAAGGCGACGCAAAATTGATACACAAAACTGCGACCGTCACAATGCTGTCCATTATGAATCAAGGTGTCAAGAGCATAATTCCTTTGGGACGGAGCAACGCGCGGTGAGTGAAAGAGACCAGATCAACGTTGTATGGAATAAATTTTCCCGATTCCTCCCTCCCCCCCATTCACACCTTTTCTGAAAGACTGAGAGACAATGAGTGTTGATTGTAGAAGCAATGGGTTCTGTGTGTTAACTTGGTTCTGTGTGAGTAGAGAGGTTATGTTTAGAGCGAACTTCAGTATGGAAACCCTGGTAGACAGTATGGGTTAGCAAAAAGAGCAGTGGTCCGTTGAAAGTAGTCTGATGGAGAGAAGAGGTGCAGCTAGGGATCTAAAAAACAGTTCAATTCGATTCCGGAATCGATTCTTGGATTCGATTCCTGAGGTTCGAGTTCGATTCCAACCTGGAATCGATTCCTTAGAGCCAGTATCGATCTATACCAGAACTTATCTATATCAATCACAAATCCAAGATAATTAGTAATTGTTATTAATTTAATTAATAATCAGCAAAATATTAATTAATTCTCAAAATACTAATTAATTAGAGAACGAAATTGTTTATAATTAGATATATAATAGTTAGAAAAATAAAGATATTCGTGTATGCGTGTAAGTCATGCATGTTGTAAAAAAAATCAAAAGGTCTCAAAGTCAAGAAGCAAACATAAGCTAATCCATCCTCCATGCGTGCTACATGCCAGTGTGCAAAGTGTACAGTGTCCTGTACACTTAGTACTGTACAAAGTGTACGGCAATGTACAGTGCCAGTGTCTAAAGCATCAAAGAGCACCAACAGCTAAACCGAACCAACCAAACCAAACATAAGCTAAAGATTGGAGAGAGGCTCATCAAGAGCAAAGGAAATGTTAAAGTGTAAAGGGATACTCCAGAGCAAAAAGAACAAGATTAATGGAATGCTTAAAAAGCAGAAGAGGCGTTTTAAATCAAAGATTGGTTAAAGTGGAAAGGGATGAAAAAAGCGTTAAGGGAGGCGCAAGAGCAAAATACTTAGGAGTTGAAGTTGAAGAGTTGGAGTATATACTTATTGTCCGCTAACCAGCGTTAAAGGTGAAATACTCTCTTCAAATACTTAAGAGTAAATTAATGCTGCTTAAGAACAACAAGAGGTTTAGGAGTAGAGATGCTCAAGAGAAAAATGATGCTGAAGAGCAGATGGCGAGACACAAAAGAGCAGAAATACTAGTAAATGAATGCTTAAGAACAACATGACGCTTAGGAGTAAAGGGATGCTCAATAGCAAACTGACGTTCAGTGGTGAAGAGTTGCTCAGTAGTAAAAAGTTGCTCAAGAAAAGAAAGAGTGGCTCATGGGCAAAAGATGCTTAAGATCAACAGAACGCTTAGGAGTAAAGTCAAAAATAAAAATTTTTCGATAGCAAGTATCAAAGAGATCCTGAAGAACCATTAGCTACCATATACATGATCAAAAATCAATTTATGATGTGCGAGCGATTTTGCCACTGGATACTTCAACCCGCGATCTGCGTGACGATAAATAATTGACCACGCTCGCACAGAAAACTCTCAATTGACTCTCTAGCTGAATCCTATCTCTATGATGGTTCTGTGGAAGACGGGTGAAATGGGCCATTATCAGGGATCACTGTCCGACGTCGGTCTTGATGAATTTCGTTTTAAAGAGACGAAATTTGGAGCGGATATTATTGTGTATCTTTTCGTGCGCCATTTCAGGTGTGTGGATCTGAATCGGACATGCTTTGAGGAAGAAGGGTCGTCAAATTAGAATTAATTAACGATATTCAGGAGAGGATTTGTGGGGGGAGACTCAGGGGATTTGATTGGACTGCTGATTTCGAAACGGAGCTCATTGTGTTTCTTGTGTTCGGACCCCATCCTTTTGTGAAATGTGAGAAGGATGATTATATCGAGTCGATGAGTGAGTTCTATTGTGATGTGGATGTAAGTAATGTTATTTTGTAAAGCAGTGATTTCCAATTGTTGGTCATGGAGGACCAGGGGTCGTAAATACATCCCTTCCTTGAAAATATCGAGTTTTCTTTCTTCAAACCAGATTGGTTAATACGATTTACTCACACTCCAATAAAAAAATATTTTTCTCATTGCCTTTTTATTTCTTTTTTATTTGTATCTTATTTTTTAAAATAGACATTAGGGAATAACATTAGAGTACCCGTGTAACTTTTAACATTTTTTGCTCTTAAATTTAAATTTATTAATAATCCTGCAAGTCCAAGTTACTCTCCACTTATAGTGAAATATTTAAATGACGAAAAAATTATAAAGAAATACTTTTTACATGTATTTTTTTAATTTTGAAAAATGGTTTACTTTAAATAAACTACCACTATGACATTCATATTCTATTCTGGTGTTTAATAATATTAATAGTGTATACGTTCGAACTGTAAGAAATGGACTCAATTCACGTGACGTCAGCGATCACATGATAGCTACATTTATTCATGATAACTACATTGTTTACTAGTGAATGCATTACTAGCAGCATAGTACCTGTCAGTTGCATTGTTTTGTGTAGCTATCACGTGATAATCAATACTAACGCCTTTTTGCGATGAATTGACCCCATTAGAGATGAACTGGGAGAAGAGTTCGGTTTATGACATTGGACTCTCAAGCACAACAATTAAGCGATTATGGATTAAGATTAAGATATTTGCAATAAACATAACCTGCTATTTAGAATCGGGATCTCTGTATTATATGTTTAAAGTAACTTTTGTAAAAAAATATTTTCTTTTACTGAAAAACCAACTTTTCATAACCAACAGTTACCATAACCAAAATATTAAATTTTAAAAATATTAAAAACTGCAAACTTTGTTCTCATACTCAACTCATACACATGTTTTATACAATTTTCTAAAATTAAAAAAAAATAAACGTTTTCTTCAAATTTATCCAATTTTTAAAAGACTAAAATACCACAAAAAAACGTACATACAACCTGTAAAAAATTAAATTACAAAAACATTAATACAACAAATCCATTTATTTCAGAGACCGCAAGCCACCCCTTTTGCCAACAAGAAAATATATGGGCTCAAAGACGCGTCAAAACGCGACAAAAAAAGACGGGAAATAAAACCAACCATCATTCACAGTCCCGTTTTGTTCGACGAAACTCCGAGAAGAAAAAGCCCCTCACAATTGACAATGGGGGAGACTAACCCTAACAATCTAACGCCCCGAAAATTAGTCCGTGTTTATTCTTCGAGTCTTTGTAAAGGGCGACAAATCACGGAACGCGCGCACGTAGTATAATCCTGGAAAAGAAACGAATTGAAACCCAGCAGCACCGCGGGACTCAAGGGCTCCCCAGGGCCCCATTCTCAGCCCACAATACATAACGGAATAAATTACACCTCCGAGCCCCGTTCGGCCATTTTTCAAAAACCCTGCCGCCGCGACATCATGGAAATTGGGTTTTATGAATGAAGAATTAAAATGGAGGGGGCACGATGAGGAGGTGTTTCTCTGATGGTTTTATTCCCCAATTTGCGGGGATTCCTTTTGTCGGAAGTGGAGTACCGATGGAGAAAAAATAAGAATCACAATGGAAGAAGTCGAACTCGAAGATGATAAAAGGCCTCTCTTTCGCTGCTGGATAGGCTAGGATAGGCGATCGTGCTGTGCTGTACGTATCTATCTGGCAATGCACATTTCGTACGTAGGATGGAGTGCCATTAGAGCGGAGTCGGTGTGTTCGTTAATTTTGGGCTCTCCGATGATTTGATGATCCGTGCGTGTGTGTTATTTTAGTCATTTTTTAGGCTTAGTTTCAGGTTGGGTAAGTTCGTTGTGTGGCGGGAAGTACTGTGCTAGCTGTAGACCTGTGTATGGCAAGAAACAGTGATGATATAGTTGAAAAAAATATCTTTTCAACGGAAATTCAACTGTGTCAGATCTTCCCTTAACACGTTCACGCCGGCGCGGTACAGCGGTGGCCCGCACCACCCCCTTATCGGCTTTGAAAACCATATTTTTAATGGCTATTCGACCTTTTTGTCTGAAAACGGTAAAGTAGCCATTAAATATATTGTTATTTGACCGTTTTTACGAGGAAATTTCCTAACAGTGTAATAAAAAAATATCAAAAGCGACACTTCTAGTTGAGATATTTTCATGGCATTTTTTTAGACATTCGATTTTTTCTCCGGTTTATCAAAACCATTATCGCTTGCCCCTTATAATAATAGTACCCAAACACTAAATAATAAATTCTGTATTTCACTCTTGAGCGCATCTAACAAAAAAAAATCAATCATTCATTATCGGCAGGTCCCTATTCTTCCCCCATAGAATCCATTGTTAAAAAAAACATATGGGTGACTCGAACACTTCTTCCGCAACTTTTACGACCCCCCCCTTGCCGGACCCCCCTCCCTCAAACGAATCAAAACCAAGTGGTCACTCACCGAAAACTAAACGATCTCCTCCGAGCGAAAGAGAATTCCACTCAAATGGGGGCCGCCTATTCTCAAAGATAGGGAGAGAGAAAAAAAGCGAGCAAGGGTCATCCCTGCTGCAGGACAGTACAGGAAGGACACAGGCGACAAAGGGACGGAAGAACCCCCAACAAACAGCCGACTTCCTGATGCAGGGGAGTCTGTCCTTTCACTTGCAAATTAGCGACGACGTCGAGCGTTCCGTTGTTGTGACAATGGGCGAGAGAAAGAAAGGCAGGGCCGTTTTCGGGAACATTGAATTAAACCGGGGGGGAGTTTTTAAAATTTGCCAGGGGGGAGTTTGTGATTGAGGGAGGAGGAGGGATATTGCTCCCCAGGGATCGGGATCTGAGTTCCGGAAGAAAGTAAAATGCTCCCATTGTTGGGAGGGCTTTGTGACGCTTTGTGATGGTCCTTGTTTGGTCAGTTCTGCTTGAGTTATAAGTTTATATTTCTGCTGATATGAAGGGGGATGGTGTTTAAGTAGGTTCTCGTTGAGAGTATTGATACTTCTGATGGGGGATATGTAAGAGTACGTGGGATATTTTTAAACAATTTTATATTATTTAGGGCTTTAGGATTAGTGAAGTACAAATCTCCCCAATCGAACTATATTGTCGATGTTTTATTACTTACGGATAAAAATGTAACAAAAATTACAAGATGCACTATTTTGAGATTTTATTTTAAGGGTTAATAAGGTTATTAGGTACTACTCCAGAATCCCGTCGCAAGCGATAAAGTCGCCAATAATGATGCAACCAGCGCCAAACGGAATATCACCCCTTGTAACCCTTTGCTTGTAAAAAATAACAACAATGGCATTCCATGAAACTTTTTATTTAAAAATTAAACACTCAAATAAAAATATTTTAAACTATACTACCAGTTTTAAAATTTTAAATTTTGTTGAAATATATTTTAAGATAAAATATGATTTTTAAAGACTAATATAGTTTTTCTTTTAATAACTTGTTATTTACATTATTGGGTTTTTTTTTGTAACAATGGGGTAAGCAGATATCTTTTTGAGCAGAAATAAAGCTATTTTAGAAAAATAGCAAATTCAGCTTTCTGTTTCGGAAGGCCATGTGTGAGCTGTCGCCAAAAAATCAGCTTGGCGAGATTTGCGCCGGCTTTCTAGAGAAGTGCCGGTTATTATAAACTATATTAAGGATACATTGTCTAAGGATATTTAAAGCGTTATATTTTGTTATCTGATTATTTTTGGCGATTAAAAATAAAACACTACGCTGGCGCCCTGTAAATCTTAAAGAACCCATTATTTTTCCATAAAACCAAGAACGATCTAGCTAGATTATCGGAAAAGAAAAAGAAAGAACAATAGAAAAAAAATATGACAGAAGAAAATTGTACCCTTTTTCAAAGCGAACATTGTTTCTAAAAATAACAAATTTTCATATTCTTCTGGGAAAAAAATTTTAAACTTGTTTTAGCTATTAAGTATTTTTAACGAAATTTTCCCTCATGAGAGAGTGAGGCCCATAAATAGCGGGAGTCCTGACAAGCAGTATTTTCCAATCTAAGCAGAATTTAACCCTACCTGGTTTTTGCATTGTTTTTCCAACACCACAAACAATCCTGAGTTTTCTTTTAAAATCCCAAGAAGCATCAGTGTCTTCTCTGATATAAAAGGAAATGGCTATGTATGGATGGATTTCACTTTACGAGGTGTGACGAGAATAATTTTCTGTAAAAGCGTTTTCCTCGCTTGAAGCAAAAGGATCTTGTAGCGAGTTTTTCTGTCATAAGTCTATTCGCGTAGGGAAACCACTTTTACAGAATTTTCTATCCCGCTTAATTTTAAAGAATTTCTTAGTTTATGAAAAATGTACCACGGTTTACTAAGGATTTTTTCCCACATAGCCTCTCCTGAATGTTTTATAATATTCATCCTCTAATTTTTTCAGGTTTGACTTTGTTCAAATAATGATAAGAGTAATAAGGAAGCCAAAATTTTATTGTAAATTCTTATTCATTTTCTATAAGAAACTTTTTCATCTCAGGTAACTACAAAACTTATAAAATAACTATTTATGGTTGATGGGGTTTTGTATTGTAATGTCTTTCATAATGTTTTATAAGGTGTTCGGAAACACCGTGGACAAACTTTGAGGGGTAGTAGAGGGGACCTATACAAACATATTTCGAATAGGAATGGGGGGTCGCAGATGCACCGTTAAAGAGCTAGAACCCCTAATGTAGTGCGAGGGCGTTACAAAAGGCGGTTTTCATAAGACCCGGTTTACGAAACAAAACATAATAGAATATAAAAAATTATTGCATGAGGTACAGCAGTATCCATATTACTTCCACCATAAATTTGAACAAAATTGGATCACTTGTTAACCCGTGGGGTGGGTTATAAAACTTGCAATATTTGTTCCCTGTAATGGTATTTTTTATGGAAGTTGGTTTAAAGTTAGTGCAAGTAATATGGATACTGTTGTACCTCATGCAATAATTTTTTTTCATCATATAATGTTTTATTTCGTAAACCAAGCCTTAGGAAAACCTCCTTTTGTAACGCCCTCGCACTACATTAGGGGTTCTAGCTCTTTAACGGTGCATCTGCGACCCCCCTTCCTTTTATTTATGAAATGGTTCTTGAAGTGCAAAATATACCCAGAGTAATTTATTCTATTTTCCGGGATGGATGGCCGTGTTGATTGGAATTTATTTCCATACGTTTCTCAAGATTCTCTTCTTCGGAGAGAATCATCAGTGGCGAAAATATTAACTACTAAAAATTGAAAACTAAAAATAAATAACAAACAATTACAGCGTGAATGCTAAGAGTAAAAACGTGGTACGAATATGAGATCAGATACTAACTCAGAACAACAATAGTGCTATTAGTATCTGATTTCATATTCATACCACGTTTTTACTCTTAGCATTGACGCTGTAATTGTTTGCTATTTATTTTTAGTTTTCAATTTTTAGTAGTTAATATTTTCGCCACTGATGATTCTCTCCGAAGAAGAGAATCTTGAGAAACGTGTGGAAATAAATTCCAACCAACACGGCCATCCATCCCAGAAAATGGAATAAATTACTCTTCAGATCGTAGAAATTTTCATCAATTTATATACGCAGTGTGTTTCAAAAGTCCGTTTCACAGATTTAATTTAGAACCAGCGTCTCTTAGGATCATGGAAGTAAGGTGAACCCCTAGGTAAGTGACCATTTACATCGAAATGACTTACACAGCGACCCTAGCGGCAAAAGAAGAATCTTTAAAAAATTAAATAAAAACCAAAGAAGATAGAACAAAAATTTCGATGTGAAAGTTGTTGGGAATATCATAAAAAAGTGCAGAAATAATTTCAAGAAAATATCTTTTAGCAGGTGAATGCACATAACTTCCTCAAAAAAAAAAGTTCGCAAATGTGTAAGTTTTTTTTTCATTGAATTTTATCTTCATTAAACTAAAAACACACGAAACTACATAATAACAGTGAAAAACTTGCAAATTTGGGAACTTTTTCTTTTTTGAGGCCTGAGAGACGTGCTATTTTCACATGCTCCACGGGGCGCAAGTTTAGAGTTGCGTATGCTTGGCGAATTTTGGCTGTTTAGTGGCACCATTTAGAAGCCAAATAATTCACTTAACATGGCTTAGGGTTACCATATTAGTCATCTTTATCGCTAAAAACTTGGCGCATACGCAAGTCTGAACTTGAGGCTTCCGCGGATTCTCCAGGGAGGGTCTTCAGGGACCTTACTTTTGGTTCCAAATGAAAGCATTGAATGCATCTCCTCACCTGAAAATTTCGCACATACAAGTACTTCAAAGGGATAAAAAATAATTCAGTGTTAATTTTTTGTAATGTAATCAACAATATTTTTTAAAGATAATTTTTAAAATTTCAGTGAGCATCAGTGTATTGTGGTTGACCTCATTTTACAGCGTTATCGAATTTTTCCGCTGAGGTATTAAAAATGAAAAATGTTAAGAATTCAAATGGCGATAAAGGGTTAGATAGATAAAAAAATAGCATTTGAATTTTTATGCGTTTCTATTGAATATTGTGTGTGATTATTCAAAATGGCATCAGTGAGAAAATGATGAAAAAAAGTAAAAAGAAGGTGAAACGAGGAAAAATTCATAGGCATAGTAGATTGTGCAATCAGGTAAGCTGGTAAACTACCACCGGATACCACAGATCAGCATGGGAAGGATATTTAAATATTTGAAAATAATAACATCGGCCGAGTGACTGAAATTTGATTTTGCTTATTGAATCGCGTAAGGAAACGGATATTTCGGAACGGATTTTTTTGTATTTATTACCGTTTGCCGTTTGATGGACTTTTAAATTTATTTTTAGATAAAGAGTGTATAAAATTATACTGAATAAAATTTATTTGAAAATTTTAATTTTATGGGGATTTATGGAGGTGGCCACTTTACTAACACATAATCTTAGATTTTCCAATAGTGGCCACTGCAATGGCTTCTAATAGAAACATAAAAAATATTTAATTGAATGAGTATTTCTTCATAAACTGTTATAGGGTGGGTTGGGGTAAAATGGGTCAATTTTAAGGTACCTTCACATTCAAAGTTTTATTTCATCAAAACTATTACTTTTTAATGATTTCTTTCAATTGGATCTTGACACTACAATCCTTGAGAACATTTTCATCTAATTTTATCAAATATTTTTTAGTTATAAGTTGCTTAAACTTAGCATCAAAAGTAATGACCTATTTTACCCCAATGTGGGGTAAAATGGGTCTCATTGCAAAAAGATGTCAAAAATATATTTATTACTAAATATACATGAAAGTAAGAAAAAAGGCAATCGTCTAAGCCGTTTTTATCTGAAAAAATTTGTTTTAAGTTGCACTTTAATGAAATTGTAAAAGTTCGAAGTTAATGAACATTGTTCAAATTTAGCAATTAAAATACTTCTTTTGGGTAAAAAAATAAACTTGTATGACAGTTCAATGTATATTTGAAGGAAATAAGTTGAAAACATTGTTTTAATTAATACAGAAGGCCTCCTAACTATGACCCATTTTACCCCAGGTACAAAATATTGTTATAAAAGATAAAATATTTTATATTTTTCTAAGCTGATTGGCTTGAAATGTCTCTCATACTTTCTTTTATGGAAAAATATTACAAAAATCTGCTGTAATTTATTACAATATATAGATATTTTGGAAGTTAGTAAACCCTGTTTTTTCGATGACATCATTTACGGTTAAAATTAAATATTTTTTCAGTCCTCAAAATCATAAATATTAATTTTTGACAGTCGAAAAATATTGCCAACTGATAAAAGATTATAATACAAAAAAATGAGTGAAAATTATTCAATTTAAATTTGATTTATATCGAGTTAATTAAAACTGACCCATTTTACCCCAAGACCCACTTTACCCCAACCCACCCTATGTGCTTCAAAATGAGTGTTGTATGAATTTGATTTCATTCTGGCTTCGGGAACCAAGGTTTCAGAAACATTGAATTACATACTAAATTTCTCTCAAATCAGCTACAGTGTAGGCTTTGTTATTCAAAATTAAATAAAGTTTATTTGATTTTATCTAAAATATATTTCGTTGGGAAGGAAGATTTAATTAGAACTAAACGACTATACCTACTCAATTTCATGCATAAATCTCTCATATAGGCAGAAAAAGAGAAGTGTCCACTTTAGATACAAGAGGTGTCCACCATAGGAACAACAGCTACATCTATGTGGCCACTATAGATGCAATAATTTAGAGCAGCGGTTCTCAAACTTTCGGTCGTCACGGACCCCTTTATGTAGCAGCCAGACTTCACGGACCCCTTACATTTTAAACACCAAAAATCGTTACCAGACTTTTGTTTAGAGTTCAAGATTAATTAAAATTAGTATATGAATTATAATAAATTTCACATTTACTCCAGAGGCGTATATAGAAATTTATTTCGGGATGGGCCAAAAATTATCCCTCAGCCTCCCAAGTAGCTTTTTAGTACATTTTTAAGTAGAATTGACTTAATATGAAAAGGTTATAAGTAATTAAGTTCTACCTATACCAAAGGGGGGTCTGGGGGTCCTCCCCCAGAAAATTTTTGGAAATTCGACTAGGGAAACAGGTTTTTAATTAGTTTTGATACCCTAGTTAGAAATTTTTTTGAATATGAATGTTTATATAAGATTTGCATTTTGATTAACTTAATGTAAAAAATAGTTTATAATAACAGAATTTTAATAACAAAAAGGTACCTGAGGGGTCAGGTCATCCTCAGAAACGTTTTAGATAATTAGTCCCTAAAACACACAGAGTAACTTGGTTTTGATACACTTCGTCCAAATTTCGAAGTAGGATTTCAGTTTTGATGAACTTATAATAAAAAGTTTTTAATATTAAAGTATACAAAGTCCAAAGGGGGTTCGGGGGTCCTCCCCCAGAAATGTTTCGGAGATTTGATCCAAAAATCAGGGTTTTAACTTGTTTTGATACTCCAAGTCCAAATTTCAGGAGAGGGCAGGACCCCTTCATCCACTTTTTTATATATGCTCCTGAATTATTTCAAGTCTCTGAGGTGAGAGTCTAGAAATTTCAAGGAAAGAATGATGATTGAAGTAAAATTTTCGAGGGGGCTGGGGGTCCTCCCCCCAAAAATTTTTTGAAATTGGACTCTTAAAACTAGTAATTTTGAAACTTTGGAGAATTCTAAAAGTAACTTTAGGAATTCCTCAAGGTAACTCGCGGACCCCCAGGGGTCCGCGGACCACAGTTTGAGAACCGCTGATTTAGAGTACTTTTTAAAAAATTAATTAAAATACTTTACCCAATCTAATTAAAATTTTCAATGGTAAAATCAAAAGAAGAAGATCCAATTAACCTAAAAATAAGACGATAATCGTTTCAAAGCAAACAGGTTGGCATTTATCGAGAATTTAAACATAAATTTTCCTTAAAGTGTCCACAATACCCACATTTACCTTACTTTCTACTTTAATTTTTTCCTAAATGTTGTCCCCTCACAGATCTTTATAATTTCTAATGTTAACTTTATCTTTATCGAGATTGGGAAATCTCGATAGTGCGAAAGCGAACTTTGAAACATTTGAACCAGAGAATTGGAAAAGTTGTATTTATATTTAAAAAACTAACATAAAAAGTGGTGGTTACAAGGACAACTATATAAATGCAGTGAAAATCCAATACAAAGGCATGCGCTGAAGAGCAACTACAATCCTTGAATCCTAGCAAGGAATAAAAGATTATCTACCTCCTAAATTTCTAAAGTATATAACGATTATCCTTATCCATCAAGTGTAATAGGAACTGCGCTTTGATATCTAAAGGTGTTCCGAATAATTACGGTAGTCACTTGTATCGACATGTAGATGGCGCTACCCTCTTACACCTTTTTGCGTTACTGCTCTTCTCTCCAATTTTACTGCTCCCCAATTTTTTTGTGAAATTAATGATTGAGCTGAGAGAAGTCTCACGAGATGCGGTTTTTTTTGTAAAACCGCCAGAAGATTTTACCGCTTGCGTTTTTTGAAAGATCCTATCCCTAGGTATTTCGCAAGCCCTGTTCTCTTGCTAGAGGTCGCTGGCTTTTTTCGAATGTTTCATTGGCACCAAAATTTACAGTAACTTAAAAATTTTAACAACTTTGTAAAGTTAAACACGCATGTTTTTTTTATCAAATTAGTAGTATCCACTGAAATTAAACTATGGATAATTGCAGTCAATTTTTTTTATCTTAATGTATTCAGAATGGCTTAAAACCTCCAAAGAACATTTTAATTTACCTTTCAAAGCCCTAAATTTTAACTCATTTTCAATTAAAATAGCTTCTTCTCTGTCTGAGCTGAAACAGCTTGTGACGTCAAATGTGCCTTGTTTACTATCATTCCGCTTTGAAATACTAAGCTCTAGTTTTTTATAGCTTAGTGTGTCGATGAAAACAGTGTTTCCCACATTTCCAAGAGGCACTTGTGACGTCACACTGTTTATTCTGAACCAACGCCTCCTAGGGTCATGGAAGTAAGGTCTACCTCTATGTAAGTGACCCTGGAGAATCCATTGAGATTACTTACAGCGCCCCTAGCGGCGAAATTAAAAAGTAAAAACAATTAATTTATAAACTAAAGGAGATAAAGCAAAAACCTCAATGTGAGTATTATTGCCAACGTCAAGAACTCACTGAAAAAAATTTGATCAACATATCTTGAATATTCGCGGAGATATTAGCATGTGAAAATAGCACTTTTTCAGGGGTCAAAAAATAAAAAATTCGCATATTTGCAAATTGTTTTGATTTTTTTATAACATTTTGTGTTCTTTCAACTAAAAAAACTCAAAACTACACAATAACACTGAAAAATTTGGAAATATGCGAACTTTTTTTACCCCTGAAAAAGTGGTATTTTCACATGCTAATATCTCCGCGAATATTCAAGATATTTTGATCACATTTTTTCAGTGAGTTCTTCTTGAAACACCCTAGTATAGGAAAGAGTGGATACTTGAGCCACTTCAGTTACAGTTTAATTTTTTATAATTACTTTACAGCCATTGGCGGGTCCAGGGGAGGCCAGGCCCCCCCTGAGAAACCCTCACAAATAGCTCAAAAACAACTTTTTTATGCTAAAATTTAAAAAAAATTCTTGGGGGAGAACCCCCAAACCCCCTGTCGGTTCCTGATATGTTTTCTTGTGCGTCTTCCCTTGGAAATTATGCATCTTAGAAGAAGCTGTCTTCTTTAGGTGTTCCACAAAGAGTTTCAAAACATGTAAAACACATGATATTTTAAAGAGGCATAGTTTAACATTTTTCTGAATGAGGACCTCCAGCCCCCTCGAAAATTAGGCACATGTTTATAATTTTCTCTTAAAAATTCTGTAGTAATTGTAAAATATAGACATAATGTAATTAATTTGAACTTAATTTAATGCTGAGGTCCGCTCCCCCTTAGATTCGTACAGGTTTATGGGATATTTTTACTTGGCCATAAAAATTAGGTTTTTTTTTAGTGCTTTCCCACACTGAAAATAGGTTACGGTCCTAGTAAACTGTACTCAAAAGAGCAGAGCCGAATCCAAGGGGGATGGTTGACTTCCTCTCCTTCCGAAATTCTCATGATTACTTACATTATAGTACTTTTTTCTTTTGGGAATTATAAAGAGTACAATAAGTGATCTTTAGGTGTTATCAAAGGCTATTTTAAGCCTAATTTTACAAATATTTCTGGGGGAGAACTCCCAGACCCAGTTTGTTTTAGAGATATTATTATCTGAAATAACCTTTTCATACTTATACAAAGTTTCGCATATTCGCATTGAATTTATGTAATCGGAAAATTCCTTCGAAAAAAATTGGGAACCAAAACACCTCTCAAACAAAATTTGGTTATAGCCCTCAAAAATTACTTCGTCCGGTTTTTTGTTTCGGGGCTCTAAAAATTTGGAAAGTAACATGCCTTCCGATATGCCCGCCCCCCCCCCAAACAAATCTGGTCGGGACCCGCCCTTTTGTTTACAGCAAACAGAAAAATTGTCTTGAAATTCTTTTGAAATTGTCTATGTACAAAGTCAAACATAATGGCTAATACAGAGTGTCCATAAAATAAGTAACCCGATTTAAGGCCCTCTAGCAACGAAACCGTACATCGGAATTGAATGAAATTTTGGTGGAAGACGTTTTTAGGGATGGGGAAGAGGGTGGTATGGGGTGGGGCAGTTTAACTTTATCAGTTACGGTTAAAGTGAAAAAATTTTGAAAATTCCCAATGTAACCTCTTTTTTTTATTCGCGCTATATGATCCCAGATGGGAAAAAACACAAAATGCGTTGAAACGGTACCTCTAAGTTGTAAACTCGCTCCTAGAGAGACATGAAAACAGCTATGTAACTTATTTTTGTGGAAGCTAGACTAGTGATGGGTTAAGAAAAATGACTAGTAAATCAGTAAATAACAATAAAAACTAGTGAACTTATACCAGCATGCTTTGTTTTTACCAGTTTTTATTGTTATTTACTAGTCATTTTTCTTAACCATTCACTAGTCTAGCTTCTACAAAAATAACAGTTTCATTACTGTTTTCATTTCTCTAGTAACGAGTTTACAATTTAGAGGTACCGTTTCAACGCTATTTGTGTTTTTTCCCATCTGGGATCACATAGCTCGAATAAAAATGGGGGTTACATTGAGAATTTTTGACCTTTTAGAACACTTCAATAAAAGCGTTTTTTTTTTACTTATTTTTTTATGGACACCCAGTCTAGGACACTGAGCTATAAAACAAACTGTTTTATAGCTCAGTGGTCTAGGAAGCCGTTCACTAGTAGGTCATAAAATCTGAACAATACTGTGAAAGATAGAATAAAGAGAGGGTAAAGCCAGCGCAAAAGATTTTCGAACTAAATATGATTCTACAAAAGTCCCAAATGAAAATAATATAAATTCGCATTCAAAAATTTCCGTGAAACTGAATCTTATTCAAGTCGTTCTACAATCATGCTATCGTTTTTTCTTTTCGTGATAATTGTCGTGGCGGTCGTTTTTTACGCCCGAAGGAAGTTTCGGAAGTTGGTGGATACAAAAAGTCCAAATGCATGTGAAGCCCAGAGTTTGACCGTTGAGGAAAATCAGGAAACTCAAGCGAGTAGTTTAAAACGAAGCTTTCAGAAGTACCTACCAGTGATGGATTTTCAAATGCTGAAAGGAAAAAGAGAGCAGGACGCTTTCATACCTTAAGATTCAAAGGCGTTGAGCTGCAAGTTCTCTGATCTCTTGACTATCCCTTTGCTATTTCTCATTGTGGCGCTAAAATCTTTGTAGATGATCTTGTTTGAGGATCTCTGATTAAACATAATGAATTTGTTAAATCTGAAGTCTTATAAATAGTTTAAGCCAGTTTTCCCAGTAGAAATGTACCTCTTTATATGAATTGACTGTTTCTTTACAAAACGTAATAAATATTTAAGGAAAATGATTCAGCAGTTGTAACTAATATTTCTCAATTTCTTTTGCCAATCAAAAAAGGACTGGAACATTATCGCCACTACCACAGACCATACCAAAACCGATACTTTTCAAGTCATTTTTTATAATTAATGCATTTAAATTTAACTCACTGATCATCCCGCGATTTCCACGGGCAACTCAAACGTAGCAAAATCTGCTCATCCCGCGGGCATGTGTTTTTCACACGTCGTTATTTACCCGAGTTCCCAACTCCTCAGAACCAATGAGATTGCTGATTGCTGTAATTTACAAGAGATCTGGAATTGTGACTTCTCATTGGATCTTAGAAACTGGGAATTTGGGTATTTAGGCATTGGGGTGTTTTTCTTCCTTCATTGAGGAGCGCATCCCGTTTTCCCCCGTTTAACCACTGAAATAAGTACAATATTAAACGTTTAATTTACGGTTTGACCAACAAATGTCGTTAGTTGTCTTCTAAATTGCGGCATTTGAAGGCACGCGCACGTGGTTTGCCAATCTAACTTCAATTTGCCGTTTTTTTATATATTAGAAATGGCTGCTAGAAAACGTTTAGCGATTGACAGTGAATATTCCTGATAACTTGATTCTGAAAGCGATTTTAGTTTTGGTAGTGATACAGATTTTTCGGACTGCTCCTCATATAACGATGAATCTGATCATGATTCAATAAACTAAATAGAAATTAACTGTAATTCAATTGAAATTAATTTTTTTGATAATATCTGAAATTGTTTTTTTTGTCAACTTAGTTTCTCATAATAAAAATTTATGGGTACTCTTCTAGAATACCGGCGCAAATCTCGCCAAGCAGATTTTTTGGCGACAGCTCACACACGACCTTCCGAAACAGAAACAAGGGTTACCAGCGGTAGCATCATTATTGGCGATTTTATCGCTTGCGCCGGGATTCTGGAATAGTACCAATTTATGTAAAAAACATTTTCTAGAAAAAAAGGAATTTTTCAATTCCCCAATATATAGAATTAAAATATGCAATAAAAAATTACACTATTTTTGAAGCGATTTTGGTCTACAAATTGAGCAGCCAGATGGTTATGACAGATTCCATGTTAAATTTCCTGCCAGAAAACCCCGTAATTTGTACAGGAGAATCCTGTTATTGCACACAGACATTTTCCGTATAAAATAACAGGATCAATACTTACTGAAATAATTTCTCTGCAAAATCAATTCTATCAGATTAAATTTAGGTTACAAGTCTGCTTGCAACAATTAATAAAAAGAATTTATGAGGAAGTAAACAGAACCTTGCATATTCTTTACAAAATAACATGGGACTGAAGAGATTGGTGAAGCTAAATTAGAGGAAATTTGTATTTTACATGAAATTGAGGTTGTTTTCTGCAACAGTATTTGTTGCTATTTACAGAATATCTGTAAAAAATAAAAAGTTATAGATGTTTTGGATTACAGATAAAATCTGTATTTTACATAAAAATGGGTATACGCAGTTAAAAGTATTGTTGAACTTAAACAGCAGTTTTTTTCTAAAGTGTAGTTCCAAAATTTAGAAAAAATAAATAGCAAATGTTTTAACAGAAGTAAAACTGATGTTCTTTGACATTTTCAAAACAAATACTTAGCAGTAGTAACTTTTTACAGAATCCCTTGATTAATTCAAAGTTGAAAAGACCACAAAAATACAAATTAAAGAAACATTAATTTAATAAGTTCAAGGGACCATGAAAAACTTTTCCCGAGTCACACACGTAACGCGACTTAAAAAATTTATTTAAAATTATTGAATTGTCAGATCATAAAATTTTACCGCTAAAATTTGCCTATATGTTTTCTAATATCATAGTAAAAAACGCCAACAGTTATTTTTAAATTTCATATAAATTTTCAGTGATATTTGCTAAAAACAGCGTGAAAATGTCACACACGTACCAGTGGAATGGCCCCTTTGAACAAAATTTATAAACCACACAAACATTAGTATTCTCAAGAGGGGATACATTTCCCTAGGATTCTATAATTAAAATTTGTTAACCCTATCTAGAAGGTATGAAGAAAAGCAAGATGATTTTTTATCCTTATAAAGTTAGTAGTATAGAAAAAAGTATGATAAAATATATTCAGGGGTACATGATTTTTGACTTTTACTTAAACTCACAAATATTTTTCATAAAAATTAAATTTTTACACAAAATATTTTTTAAAAAACATGTTTATTTACAATTGATAAAGCTTTAAAAAATAGACAGATTATTTTATTTACAAATACACATTAAAAAAAAACAATTTTTAAAATTAAGTATCGCTTTCAAGCCAAAGTCACTCGTTTCATATCACCAGCTGAAGGCACTGCAGCTTCTCCTTTCAGAGTGCTTTGGAGGTTTTTAAATCTGTAATATGAAGGAATGAATGATGCTATATGTTCATTATAGTATTAGCTTTTTTATATATTTAATATTGTAGAAAAAATAATGGATAGTATTTCACTGAGTGGCAATGTGATCTGAGTGGAAAGAAGCCAAGAAAAAACTAAACACGACAATTGTTTTGAATTATTAGAAATTAATATGATGTAGTTAAAAAATAGAGGAAAATTTAACAAGTTGTATTTTTGGTCTTTTGTGTTGAAATATTCAGGCTCTAAATTTATAAATTATCATCTTTCTTTAGTTTCTTGTAAACAATCTGAATTGCTAATTAAATTATATTTATATTTTGTCTTTTTTTACATGATTTGTTAACTTGTGGAATGAGGACCTTGGAAGTTTTGGTACATTATTATTGCAGATGAATTGGATGGGTATAAAATTAAGACATTTTCAAGAAATTATAACAAGTAAATCTACCTATCAGGGCCAAAAGGAAGAATGAAGCCTTAAAAGTCATTTTTGAAACCACAAGCTTTACTTTAACACTCTTATGCTGTTTGAATTTTTACCCCCTTTACTTCATTCATTTTTTAAAATTGCCATCTTTTAACCCCTTGAATCCTATGGAAAATTTAGGGTTTTTAGATTTGAAGGGGTTAAAGCATACAATAGTTAGTTATTTAAATTTCTTACGGACTTGAGGACAAAAATAATTGTTTTGATCATTTTATACCTTTGAACAGCATAGCACAGTAATTTTTCAAACAACCTTTATCCAATCCACTTATGAATGATTTTATTGTCTGGTATACCTGCTCTGACAGAACAGTTAACCTTATGCAGATGTTTTGTGAAATATTGCAATGTCAGCCCGAAAGAAATTTCTTATTAGCTGGAGTTGCTGAAATGAACTCCCATCATACTTTTTGTGTGTGTTCCTGTTATTCCCCCCATTCCAAGGGAGAAAAAACTCTCCCATTTTAGTTGGTTGAATAAAATAGATAAAACTATTTCACTCTTTTTTTTAAGGGGAGTGTAGTTCAGGCTCTTCCCCTATCAACTTAAGACAATGTTGAAAATAAATGAGACTACTCACACTGCTTCATACCGCATGCGTTCTAGTTCGGAGACTGAAGGCTTCATGTCCTGCAGTACCTTTAGCAGATGATTCTGATTGACAACTACATTCAGCCTGCTGCGATGTCTTGACCTCCTTTTCTCCAGTATTCCAGAGAAGTTATCTTTAATAACTTCAACCTGAAATTGATTTAACCAGTGTATAAATTGATGTTTCAAACTTTATTGCACTATTCTTTTAAAAGCTTTAAAACTATGAATAGGGATGTTTGATCTAGTTGCAAATTCATAGGGCCCAGGTACTGAATGTTAGGTCAAGGTGCTTGTGTTGGTATGGTTATAGAGTCAATTTTATGCAGAAAATAACGACAGGATGCCCTAGTCAAATGAAATCTTAATTTACTTCATTAAAAGGCTTCTAATATTATTTTGTGTTGAACAACTAAAAAGGTATTATTTTACTTAGACTTTAAACAACAGTGGAACACACTATATTTTTCATTTAAAACAATAATAATGCATGCTTCAAAACATACTGGTCTCAAATTAAGGTTGAAGTAAATATTTTTTCTCTGCATCAATATATAAACCTTGACATTTTTAAAACTAAAAATGAAATACACTGACCTCTTGCACTATTCTTTTACCATCTTCATAGGAAGGCACTTTCAATCCATCTTCAACACTAGGCATATACATAAGTTTATCACTGGCAGAAGGGTAATTCAAATCCTCAGAGCTGGAGGAGTATCGTCCTGAGAAAGAAAAGAAGCAATTATTTTATCTACCTAACTAGAAAATTAAGTCTCGTATTTAATGCTTGTACTTACTAGATGATTGACATTGCACTTCATGCAAAGATTCTATGTTAGCTGAGTATAATAGAGCTTGAAGATCAGCCCCAGAAAAATTTTCTGTTCTAGAGGCTATGTATTTGAAATCAATATCGGGACTCACAGGAAGCTTTGAAGACAGACATTTCAATATTTCAAATCTTTCCTCCTATGAAAAAAATAATAATGAGAAACAATGGAAATCACAGCATTTGTACAGAAGTTAGAAGAGTAAAATTGAGGACTTTATAAGAAGTTTTTAGAAATTTTAAAGGAGAATGCTAAATTTTAAATTGACAATAAGTTGTTTTCAATATTTTTCCAGGAACATTTTTAAGTATAATTATGTCTTTTGAATAGGAATAACATTAGTAATGAGGTTTATTCTTGCAATTTTGCACTCGCATAATCAAAACGAAATTGTCTGCCTCTTTCTTTTCAAGATGCATGGTTATGTGCTCAACCCAAAGATTTCTCCAATCATGAGTTTTTTTTCCAACTTCTCCTTGGCTAAACAACATTTACAACAGTAGAGAAAGTTTTGTTTTTCTTGACTGAGAGAGCAACTAAATCGATCATAGAAGAAAAAAACAACTTATGAAAGAGCAGGAATTTAATGAGAAATAAGTACTCTAAAGGCCCTTTTGTAAGGAATAAGGCAAACTAAAGAGTTATTATATGTTTTAAAGCAGTGGTCTCCAACCCCCGGTCCGCAGACCGGTGCCGGTCCGTGGATCAAATGGTACTGGTCCGCGGGCCGACCATTTCATTAAAAATTAATTTAAATTCCTAGTTTTATTCTCTAAATTAATGAATGAAACAAATTACAAATCACTTTTATATTTATTTTTTTGTGTAACTGTATTTTATTTTGAAAGCATGTTTGAATACAATTAAATTAAAATTAATAAATCATAATTATCTAGAATGTAAACAATCAACTCCCCCCCAGCGGAAAATTATCAAACGTTGACCGGTCCGTGGTGGTAAAAAGGTTGGGGACCACTGCTTTAAAGGACTCTGCAAACCCTATAATAAGGTAGAAAGAATAACTCACACTAAGTACCTTCTTAAATTAGTTATATTTAAAAAGCATTCTAAAGGAGATAGGGGATAAATGATTCATTGTTTGATTTATTAGTGTTGAATGGCATTAGGCCAAAATAAATAACAGTGTCAAGCAAGACAAAACTGACATGTAAATAGGCAAAAATGCTACAGTCAAAAAAAGCAGTAAATGAAAATCAAATAAAAGAAAAGTTTAATTACTTCATCAGGAAGAGGACAAAGCAAACATTTGTCTAAACGACCAGGCCTCAACAAAGCAGGATCTATAAGCTCAGGTCTATTAGAAGCTGCGATGACATGAACTCCTAAAAATGATGTTTATCAAGATGAGATAAAAATTAATAAATGCTCAAAATGCTTTTCAAGAAAAATAAAAAATGAGATACCTTCCAATGATTCTACTCCATCAAGCTGAGTAAGTAATTGATTAACTACTCTATCTGTCACACCAGTGCTGTCATGTCCACGCCTACATAAAGTATGTTTAATTAGTGACAAATAATCTAAAAACATTAACTTTTTCACCAAGAAATATATAGATTAAGTTTTCCATAAAAATTTTAAAAACTACACATAATTTTTAGCAATTAATAGTTACCTTGGAGCAATAGAATCGAATTCGTCAAAAAAGAGGATACATGGTCTTGCCGCAGAAGCCCTGAAAATCGTTTAATTCCATTAAACTTCTTTATTAATTTTCTTACCATTTTATTATTATTTACCAAAAAAGTATGGTTATGACTGAAAGATTTTTTATTTTTCCCACAGATAATCTGGAGAAAAAATTTAGATGCAGGATGCCTGAAATTTTAAGACAAGATCATCCACTGATAAACAAAGCATTGTGCTTTCTGAGTTTAGAGAAATCGAGTTGAGGGAATTAACAGCCTTGTTTATAAAAATGAAAATATACTGTTTTAGGACACTGATGACATTTATTTTTACTAATGTTTAGATGAATTCTAATACATAATGTTAGATACATTAGAATGAATTCATATCTTTATAAACAAGTACAGTAATATAATGAGTTGAACTAAAAAATGGTTTTAAGTACCTTTTAAAAAGATCTCTAATAGATTGTTCACTAGCTCCAATATATTTAGACAAGAGCTCTGGTCCCTATAATATATAGTTGTAAATATGTTGTCTCATGCAGCAATATTTTATGGTCAGACAATGATGCATTTTAAACAATTTTAACTCTGAAAATTCCTAAAACTTCAACCAAAGTGAAAGGCCTTTATCTATCAGAAAAGTACGTCAATCAATTTTTAGATCTGGATTTTCCTGACTAATGAAAACTCAGTACGAGAGTGAAAGTTAAAGTTTCCCATAGTTAGGCATTTCATACCCGCGAACAAAAAGTTATGTTTAGATCTTAAAATAAAATACATAAATAACAAAAGCAGTTTAAATCGAAGCAAATCCATACATTGGATACTTAGCAATGATTGTAATGAAATGTACCTTAATGCTAATGAAGTTAAGACCACATTCGTTTGCAACTACCCCAGCAAGAAGTGTCTTTCCAGTCCCAGGAGCACCAAACAAAAGTATATTTGTTTGAGGTTTCAATGAATAAGATTTGAATATCTGCTTATACTACAAAAAAAATTGCATAGTATAAATCAATAAACTCGAATGATGAAGTTAAATAATTACATTTGACAAATAGCTTTAGACCCCATACTAGTTAAATGACTGACTTTTGTTCAGATGGACCACGGCCCAGAAACTTTTTCAGAATCTTATATTGTTGACATCCGTTGTGAAAGCTTTAATGTTTGCATAGCTGTTGTGTTACCAAATCTGAATTATTTGCTCAGGTAAATATTTTTAAAAAGATTGGATAACTTATATACACCAAAGCAAATGCTTAATCAGGATTTAAATTAATTTAAAGTTTTCATTCACGTATTCAACACTACTTTTTTATAATATATTTGCTTATTGTGTTGCAGTATGCTTGTAATCATTAAATGCATGCTACTTAAAGAACACAAAGAGAAATGAATGAAAAAAAGGATTAAAAATCTTATATGCTCTAAAATCCTAGAGAAAATAAAAACCAGAAAAATTTTAATTTAAGGAGGATTTTTAACTTTATCAAGGTACAAGAAATTAAAATACAACCATTTATAAGAAACTAACAATCCGCAAAATAAATTAAAACACACTTTCAAACTAGTCATTTAAAAAACGTCAAAACAGAAAAAATACTTTCTGCAGATTAAAGAGCAAAAAAAAGGAAATGATTACACTGTTCAATAACATAATTGTCCATACTTCAATTACCAAAAAAAAACTTTGTACATCTACTTTCATACTTTGTCAAGGTGTATATATATACAAACCTTAATTGGCCACATAATGATTTGCTGAATAACCTTCTTCACTTCTCTAAGGCCACCAACATCTGCCCAGGTCTTGTGATCATGAACTTGAAGAGGGATACCCTTAAGAGAAGAGGGTATATATCCTTCCAATGCCATCTCAAAGTCTTCAAGATTGAGTATGATGTCTTGAGTTTTAGGAAGATTGCCTACAAACATCAAAAGAAATTACTATGTATTTCTAAATGTAAGCTGAGGGTATGGGTTTTTCTTACAAATTTAACATTAATTCAAAACATGTGTACAAGTTGATGTGAAAATTCTCAACATAGCCCACATGAATCAACAATTCCCAGATTACAGTTCTGCTTAATGCATCATCACCTGCACTAGGAAAGATAAGAAAGCCCCTAATCACAATTTCTTTCAACAAATACAGCCATTTTCTCCCATTTATTTGCCGATGTTTTTTTGCTTACTGCTGAAAGCAAATTTCATGAAAATTTCAGAATCCTCCCACTTTAGACACTAACCTTGAAGTATCATGAACAACTTTGGTACTTCTGTATTATCCCATGTACTGCTCAAAATTCATAGTCAAAGCTCATTAACTGTACCACTTAAACTGCCAATCGATAGGATAACAGGCGAGAGCCGTAACTTTTTGCATGAATGGCGCAAACTTGCTTGATACTGCACCCACTTTGGGAATCACTTAATTTTATGTAAAATGAAAATATATCAAATTCTACTTTTGCTCTAAACACTTTACACAAGGTATATAAATGTGAAAGGCCTTTTAAAATTGCCTTCCTGAATAAAAGGGAACATCACTTACCCATTCTAACCCAAGCGGCATGCGTAGCTCGATCCACTAAAGCATCCAAATCTAAAGCAACATAACCTTCCGTTTTAGTGGCAATTTTTTTCCAATCAATTTTGTCCACACTTTTAGAATTAATATGAGATTTACTCAACACTAGAGAACATAGGATTTCTTTTCTTTGTTCCTAAAAAGAGAACATGAACTTAAATTTGTACAATATTTCAATTAAAAGCAACATTAAATAAATCGAAGCAAATAAAATTTTGTCAAGATGTAGTTGTAAGAACAAAAAAGTAATTTATTCCATTTTTTCTTCAAATTTTAATATTTTTCTTTTCTATACAAGCAGACAACTTTTTAACTCTTCACTGAGCGTATCCATAGCACTAGAACCAACTTCTTTTAGAAGCCACCAGCCAGCAAGGCATTTGGTCTAGAGGAAACTAATTTTTCCCCTTTTAACATCTCTTGATGAGATAGTCCAGTCCCTTAGTAGTGTTCTAATTAAAACTGAATAAATTTCTAAACCTCTCATTAACCATTAGAAATTATGGGGAAAGGGGCAGAAATATGACCATTGAGACCCAAAAAAGTCAAAGATCATAATCTCCTACGAATTTCTTTCTATCAGTTTTTCTTACCTTTATTTTACTTTTGTTTTTCACGTGATTGATAATTTTTTTAATATAATTGTTGTAATGATATGCCAGCAATTTCAGACTTATTTATACCAAATATATAATTAAGATTAAAAGTTCAAACATACATACTGCATTGGGTGGTTGAATTTCTATGACCTTTTGAAAAATATGCCTTCCTTTGGTATTCATCAAAGTTGGATGAAGAGTATGGGTGGACTGGGAAGTTACTATCACAGCAACTTTTCCCTTAGATTCTGTTATTTTGGTCAGCAGGTGAATGAAGGCTATAAAAGAGTAAATTATATGGTTACTCATTAAGACAGTTTGATAATGAAAACCGGACCTGGAAAAAGTTGTAGCCTTCCCCCGAACCAAATCAAATTTACCCAAACCTTATGTATTGCTCCTATGGAGCTGGCAGGGGCTTCCCCCGAACCAGGTTCGTAGGTTCGGGACTTTTTACAGGTCCGATGAAAACTAATACTGTCAAAACCCTTTTAACAATCAGTTAAGGGCTGTTTTAATTAATATCTTGTGTAACTATTTCAAAGTTGTGGATAATTCAAAGATTCATAAAACCATATCATTAATAAATAATTCAATTTATTAAGGTTTTATCTATTTTAACCCGGTGGGACTCCCGCCTCCCACGCGAACGTTGAGACTTGCGGGGGTTATGGAATAGCCCCAACGTTTTTCGCTCTTATCTACATCGTTAAAAATATTTTTTTCAATCGGAACTATAAATTTTTAGACATTAAAACTTAACTGATTAAGAAAACTTATAATCTGCAATATTTTCTACGGCGAGAAATAATTTTTTGAGTTTGATATTAATTTTTCTTATTACACAATACACACATATGAAACAAAATAACACAAATCATTTCAATGTAAAAATTAATTTAATTACTTCAAAATACTACATACCGAATTTCTTTAAGCTTTCTTTCGGTAAAGGCAGTTATCCCATATGGTATTATCGTGAGCTTTTCAAAAAAAATTTAAACACAAATTACAGTCATAAGTAGTTTTTCTATCCCCAAATCTCTACTTCCAACCTTAGTCTTCTAACACTCGAACTTAAGTATTTTTTCTTCAAAAACTTTTTATCACTTTCCTAGCTCCTTCCCCCTTCAATACAAAATCAAAGAATATAAGGGGCGGGGTACAGTGGTCTGGTGAATTACAAGTCATAAAACTGTCACGGGGACCAGTATTGAAAGTACTTGCACCTGTGTCTTCCTTTTCTTTGTACTTAAATGCAAAAGAACCCCCTGAGAATTTCTTGAAATTTGTTTACCAATGTTTTGGCCCCATATCAGTGGGTTGTATAAAAGGCGGAGTGCAAAAGAACGGATGCGCAGCACTAACGAAAAGACTCGCGGGGGTCATTCCATTACCCCAAAAGCTAACTAAATGCGTCTGGGGGGCGGAAAAATAAACCGAATTCCACGAAACTACTCAGGCATGTAGATAAAGGTCAGAAACCCAGCTATTGAGAAGTAAAGAATCCCCAGGTGTTTAGTTTTCCGTTAAATGGAATGTAAGTGTGAACTTGGGGTTATAAAATGACCCCGCGAGTCCCAACGGGTTAATTAGGAGTATTTTTCTATCAAATTTGGAACCAACAGAATTTAACTACATTAAGAATTAAGATACTTTAGGTACACAATTAGCTTTATTATCTGTATTAGTTATTAGCTGTATTAATCAACTATTTCAAATTTCCTCATATAAAACTAAAGAAAACTGCATAATAAGTTAATAATATTACAAAAACTCATGAAAACCATTCCAATATTCACATACTTTCTACAATACTTGAAACGTAGATTGCATCAGGTCCCACTTCCTGCTCATGTGAGATGGGAGCACTCGCCATATAATCCAAATCGTCAAATAAGATAACGGACGGCTGGTTGTACACGGCCTCGTAAACCGTGTCATTCCATTTTTTTGCTATGCTGTCCACTCTCTTGCCTGAAACCAAACATTTTACTTTTATAACTGAGAACATATTCCGTTTACATGGAACATCTATAAATAAAAAGAATGCTCAAATTACTGCAGTTGATTGAGATTATTATATGCATTTTCATTTTCAATTTCTTTCTATAGAAGATTTTCTAAATACTGCACCAACAGAAACCCCGTTTTGCACTCGCACTTTCAAATTAAGGATAGAAGTTTTAGATTTTTAAAACTTACTTTTTTACTAGCATATTAGACCACTGAAGATTGTTCTTAAAAAAACAAAGCCAAAAATTTACTTCAGATCCAAGTATATGTAATAGTAGCACAACACAGCTGAATAAGTCAACCATATTTCTTTTAAGTACGTGTTTCAATTTTAATGGCAAAAAGATAACATGTTCCCAAAATACTGTCATTATTTCAGTATGATAACCTATTTGGAATTCATTCATAAGTCATTCAATTATTAATGATAAGTTTATATGTTGTTTCTTTGGCATCAAATCTGCCTTCTGAAAATGGTTTTAGTTTTATTATAATACACAGTTGCAGATCCAGGGGGTGGAATGAGGGATGTGCCCCCCATGTATAAAAGTTCAATGAATAATGTGACATTTGATGAGACTTTCTAAAGGAATCTTATTTTTGAAGCTTTGAAATTCTTCAATGCGGCTAAGGAAGTATATTAACTCAGCATTTAAAAACATAGCAGTATTTACTGCAAAAAAGAAGTTTTAAAAATCCATAAGTCAAACCTAAACCTGCTACAGATAATACACAAACAAATACTTTCAAATATTTAATTTATTTAACATTTTTTTAGTAAAATTTAAAACTTTAAATTTTAATAATGCATGAAAAAATGCCCTATTAAATTCATAGCACAAACTCAAAAAACATTAAATTTGAAGATATATAAATAGCAAACCACTAATAAAAAAAGAAATCTCAAACTAACCTTTCAGTGGCAAGCAATGTATAATTTGTACAAAAACATGATGTGGACTTTTTGCCAACACTTTGCACAGTCCATTGGCAAATACACTTTTGCCAACACCCTTAGGGCCACAAACTAACATACATCCAGAAAAAGTAAATGGATGGCAGGCGACATACGATATAGGTCTGAGCTTCAACCAAAATTCAAGGCACTCTAACGCTTTGTCAGTAGCATCTTTGATTCCACTAAAAACAGAAAGGGAATATCAGTCATAGCTATAGTTAATGAAAAACAGAGTAATATAAAAGATGGTTGTTTATTACTGTTTTTGCTTATGAAGAGTTCCCTAGATCACAATTTACCACATAAAACAAGTAAGGGAGAAAAGAAAATGTGCAAAGAGTGTTTATTACGTTGAATACCAGTGAAACGTTGCACAGAATACCAGTGAAAATGTTATTTAGTGTCAGCATTTGTAACATGGCTCAAAAGGGTCAATTATCATTAAATGCAGCTCGAAACACAAAAGTTTTCTTTGCACAAAAGGTTTGGTTAGGTTGGAACAAAAAAAACATAATATCCCCCCCTGTGAAGAGCTAATACAGTTAAATTAAATGCAATATAATTAACACAATTAAAGCTTATTTTGTGTTTCAATTAAAATATCTATTACAAATATTTATTTGAAAAAAAATTTACGTTGAGACTGTTTAAAATTATTTTGTGTATTTATTTTTTTTTATAAATTTTACTTATTATTTAATGATGGAGATTAATTATTGTAGTAGCACTTATATTTTTAACCTTTACTTATGTATTTGGTCAGCTATAACGAACCTAGAGGTTCCAAGATAGAAAAAAAATTTTGTATATTGCGTTTCATTTAATAAATGTAAAAAAAGTACGCCCAATGCAAAAAATTCTTTTTAGTTAGTAAAGAGTAAACTTACCCCAAGGAATCCAGATGTACAGAATGAATTTCTTGATATAAACCTTGGGGTTTCTGAAGGCAAGGACGGTCTGATAAAATTGTCATGGCCATGAGAGGTCCAACAACAACTAGAAGATCTTTCATGGTTATGTAATTCAGAAATCCATACTTGGGATCTGATTTCTGTTTATTTTGTTCAGAGAGTGAAGAGTTTGGTGAAGAGCTGCTCAGAGATGAAGAACTGCTGTTGAAAGTCTGATTCAAGCTGTCCTTAATGCTGATGAAAAAATCGTACTTCATACCTGGATCATTAGAACATTTTGTAAGCTTTAAAATAAGTAAAGGAGGCAACACTTTAACTCTTTAAACTCATATTTTTCACAGTACTTTCTGTATGCAATATAAATAGCACGGCTGACAACATCGGGGAATGAAAATTCTAAAAATAAATTACAAGGATCAAGATAAAAAATAAAATATTATCCACCAACATTAATATTAGCATAATTTCTGCAAATTGATTTAGAAACTTTTTAATTTAACACTCATGGTTTAAAACAACAAAAACAAGCACACCTCAAAGAGAGAGTACCCTATGGCTCAGAAAATACCCCAACACTAAAGTAAGAGACAATTTCAAAATAGCATGGGGTAAGTTTCGGATATGTTATGCAAGTAACATGTAATGTAACACCCAAAATGTTCTCTTTTTTTCACCCACTGTTTCAAGAACATGATGCAAAGATTTGAGACAGGATATTTTAACCCTAACAAATCGCTTTTTTTCATTCGTAGATTATTTTACCTTCCATCAATAGGGATTTTGATCAAAATTCTCCTCATTTCTTGTTCAAAATCCCATTTTTAAGGGAATGTTCAGAAATTTGGGACATTTATATTAAAAAAATCTATAAGTTTGGGAGACAAGGGGGTAATTCAGGAGAGTTGGCATGTATGCAATAGCCAGTATTTTCTGAAAACTCATTAAGCTTTTAGTTGGCTGTAGTGCTTATGAAAGTGAGGCCTAGGAAAGGGACAAGTTCAATTATTATTAAGGGAGTTGGCTAAAAGCAAAGGCCAAAACATGCATTTTAAAATTTCAACAAGTGTTTTGTTTCCTAACAGAATCAATCCATTTGCCTAATTTTAATTAACGACAAATGAATCCACATAGAATGGATATGCTGTATAATAGGTCAAGATTGTTCTTACCAAATAATCTCATGTTAATCAGCGTTCCATCAGAAATAACCAAGGACGAATCTTCTCCATTTACTCCAAAAGCCCAGTTTTCAAAATTTGAACGAAGAATATCATTAGTAATGTTTGCTGGCTGTAAAAAAAATTAACAGATAAAATTGAACTTTGAATGCTCTTTATTCAATAGGGATAATGGGCGATACCTTTAACCCTACAATGCATGATTTTTTAAATTCACTTGAAAATCATTTACTTGACTTCTATTATGGTGTAAATTAGTACTTATTGCATGGTGTTGCTATTTGGAAATGGAAGTTCCAGTAGGAAATGGGAAAAAATGTCGTGTAGCCAAATGGGTACAGTATGCACTGTAGGGTTAAACTTAAACTAGAACCTAAAATAATAACACTTACCAAAGGACCAACAGGATGTAGCATAACTGTGTTTAAAATGGAAGGTTTGATCTTGATCCCACTCAAATGAACACGAGACGAGACTTCCAAATTCAGGGACCGTTTCAGCTCTTTCGAAATGACTATTGTGTCGTCTTGGTAAAAGAGTTTGACCGGTAGGTTGAACTCGTCTTCCTCCGCGGATTGCATGACCATGACAGTCACACACACTGAATTAAAGGTAGGTTGCCTCTCCTCTTCTACAGCAGGAGATTTGACTTTCTTATCCTTGCTTTTTGCCGCAGCATCCTTTTGAGAAAGGGGCTGATTGTCTGCCTTGGACACCTGGGGTGGAAACTTGCTCAACACTGCCACAAAGCAAGGAGGAACTTCGGCATCGCCATAGAGAGCAATGTAAGTGCCTGCACTAATGAAGACTGTCGTGGACTGCACAGACAACGCCAAAGGACGCACGTTGGGCCTTGAATATGGCAAGACGTGCAGAACGAGATCTATGTCCATCGGCATGAAATCTTTGTGGACAGAATCCAAGTACCGCTGCTTCTGTTCATCTGGCGTCGATTGCAGAAACGAGGAAAAGAGCGAAAAGGCACGGGCGACTGTTCCCAAACTGGGGTTGCTACGGGAGGGACTGTCCACGGTATCCCCCGTCCGAGAGTTCTCCTTCTTTAAGGACGGCGAATCTTTGGGTTTTCTCGCTCTCAAGTGTTGGAACTGTAAGTGGTAGACAGGTTTTCTTTCATGAAAAGTGGGGAGGGGGCTGGGTGCTTCGTGACAGCTCCGTTCTACAGGCACGATGTGAAGTTCGGTGAACTCTGCTAAAAGAGCTGGTCGGGAGTCGGGGTTGATTTCAGCTGAAAACAAACATTTACGATCCTTAATTTTTGCGAATAATTTTCAAAAATATTGATTAAACTGCTATTCTTGGGCTTGGTAAAATTATTTTATTATGGATGATTTTCATTCCTAATGGGAGGTATGGAAGTAAAAGAACATGTTTCCAAAAGTTAATTACAGTCGAATCCACTTTATGTGATCACGGTTAATGTTATCAATCGCGGATAATGTTATCGAAACCAACAGGTCCCGATCATTCCTATTTAATTTAATGTAAAATACATTGTTTAATGTGTGATCAACCACTAATCAACACGCCGCTTAATGTTATCAAAATTTTTCCATACCCAGGGGTTCATCCAGGTTTTTCTGCCAGGTTCCTGTTTTAGGAATTTTGTGAAAAATCAAATGGAATTTTGTGAAAATGAAGAGAGCCATAGTACAATCACAACATTCATAACTTATGGAATGGGTCTAAAACTGGCAAATTCCATTCCAAAATGATAATAAACACTCCTGAAAACAATTTTCAAACCATTTTTGACCCTCTAATTTTCGTGAAGTGTCCATTTTTTAGGAATTAGAATTTTGTGAAGGGTCCTAAAACGGGCCCATTTTTCTTCTAGATGAACCCCTGATATCCTCTAAAAAAATGTCCGCTTTCAAGTTTTGTTTTGAAGGTCAATTTGTACAAGTAAACATCTGCCCCACCAGAGCATCTGGTGTTCCTCATTTCTGAAACTCAGTATGAGTAAGAAAAAAGAAAACATTCCGCATAGATTAAAAGAAAACGGTTAAGGGGGGGTCTGAATCCATACTTGTGATTGGTTTAAGTAACCATCTACACCTTGCAGATATGTTTGCAGTGGAAGGATATAATGGAGGGAAAAAGAGACATTTCTATACACATAAAAATACAAATTAAGCGATTATTTTACTTTATAATTTTAACTACTCGTATATTTTCCCCTTAAAATTTTAAGTTGCCAAGTCTTGTGTAAAAATAGTGTTTTAAATACAGCAATTACGATTACAGGATTTTGATTTTAAAGCAAACAATTTAGACACACATTTTGCTGCTTTTCAAATACAAATACAAATATTGTAGACCAGCTACAGGCTCGAAGCCCAATAAGGCTGGTCCATTGTTTATTCATTCACCAAATCCGACTGACTGTCTAATTTTAGCTTAAACTCATACACACCCTTTGAATTTACTATATTTTCTGGCAACACGTTCCATATATCAATTACCCTATTAAAGTAGTAGTATTTCCTTAAATCCCAATTAAAATGAGTCTTATTCAATTAGTACCCATGGCTCCTTGTTCTGTTATTTCTAATTAAGTTTAAATCTTCTGTATCCCCTTGTTTAACTAGCTTGAAAGCTGAATCAAATTTCTCCTCCTTTTTTCCAGTGTATACATGTTGAGCCTTCTCAAACGCTCATTTTAATCTAGGTGTGCTATTCCCTTCATTATTTTTGTAGCTCTGAGCTGAAATTTTCAATCACTTCCATATCCTTTCTCATATATAGAGCCCAGAATTGTGCAGCATATTCTAGATGAGGTCTCATCAAGCCCTTATATAATGGCAAAATTATATTATTATCCCTTGAATACCCCAATAACCTTTCTGCCTTTTTACCTGCAGCTGAACATTGGTGACCCATTTTAAAGTCCTTGTGTATTATCACTCCAAGATCCTTGACCATTTCTCCCTCCTTAACCCTTCCACCTTGCAACCAGTACTTGGCTTCATTATTCCTGTAACCCATATGCAGAACTTGACATTTCCCCAAACTAAATGACATACCCCATTTTACAGCCCATTCAGAAATCTTTATCAAGATCACCCTGTAAATTCTCTATCTGTGACTTGGTATCCTCTGTCCCCATATTTTTAAGTCATCTGCAAATATACTGACTCGATTCTTTGATCCCCGGACCTATATCATCTATGAAAATTATAAATAAAATTGGTCCCAAAACTGATTTCTGTGGTACCCCACTGACTACTTCTGTCCACTGTGAATAATTTCCTTTTGCCCCTGCCCTCTCTGTTTTCTACCCAATAGCCAATTCTTTATCCATACCAATGTTTTCCCCTAAATCCCCAGTCTTTCCAATTTATACAGTAATGCCTCATGAGGTACTTTATCGAAAGCTTTTTGAAAATCTATGTACATGATATCCAACACTCCTCTTCTTATCCACAGCTCTCCAGATATATTCTCATAGAATTTAAAAAGCCTTGTAGTGCAGGATCTTCCCTTCTTAAACCCATACTGACTATCATCAGATAGCAATCCTCCTTCTTCTAAGTATAACATTATATGCTTTTTTAACAGTGATTCAAAGATTTTGCAGATTACAGAAGTTAAAAATTTATACGAGATTGCTTATTGTTATCGATTGGCAATGTTATCAGTTTAATCTCGGACAATTGCGATCACATTAAGCGGATTCAACTGTAGTATCGTTCATTACAATTTACAAAAACATTGAAACAAAATAGCAACAAAGATTTAAGTATTTTAGAAAAAGATTCAGCAGTCTAAGAAATAAATTCCATATTACCTCAGGAGTTACACTTTATTTGCTGTTTACAGTTCATCATGCTTTTTAAATAACTTTTTATTCCTCAAAATAAATTTAATTTGGAAATGGATTTAAATAGAAATTGAAGGGATAAGAAGCGTGATAAGAAGGTTACAAGTTAAATTTTCCTAACGATAATTTAGAGCTTAAAAAATAAATTAATGCAAAAAAAACAATGGTGAAGACATGCCAATGAATATCAATCATTCAAAATATCATAAAATTAGATTGTTTTACCTCAAGAAATAAAAATCCATTAGCAATTCTTTTTCAGACAAAATTATATGTATCCCTTACAATCAAACCAGTGTAACTTACCTATACGAACACTGATTGATGAATTGGAGGCCCAGACAGGAAATACTAAATTTGGCCATACAACCCGAATTTGGTTCATTAGATTCTGTTCAATAGACTTTGCGTTTAACTCCTATAAGGAATACAAAATTAATAGTACTCTTCCAAAATCCAAAAACTCTGAAAATTACTCAGCTACGCAACTGACAATATTTTAGCTGCTAAACAATATATCCATGCAGTCAGATGATTGAAAAATTAAACAAAATCATTTCACACACGGGAATATAATCTGCCACAAACATCCCATAAGGTTAATTTAGAACTGGACACAAAAAGTGTCATAGCTTTTACAGCCAAAAATACTAAATTACAAAAGAAAATTGATACAGCGTTTAAGTTTTTACCATTTTTCAAGAAAAAAATCATTTAAAGAAAAGCCAAACTTTTATTTTCTCAAAGATTTAGCCATTTCTTCCATAATCTTTACGATTTTAGAGTGTTCGTTCCCGTATTTTGAGTGTTCTTTTAAATGAGAAAAAATGTATAAATTAAGACCCCTGTTTATTTTGCAGACATTTGGTAATTTATTAATCAAAATGTGTCTAATCTTAAAAATTAAAACCTAATTAAAGCACTTGCAGCAGCAACAACAAGCTAGTTCTTTCAGTTTTATATTGGAGTAAGCTTGCTATTTACTAATGTTAATATTAAATCAAATTAATCAAATTTTTGTAACTTTAATATCAAAAATTTTTTCATCTTTAAAAAAATATACAAACCAATATTTCCCAATCATCAGGGGTTAGTGGCTCTAGTCTTAAAGTTTGTACTACTGGTACAGTGCTTTTCCATTGCTGGAGACAAACCTAAATTCAAGGATTGAATAAAAATAAATTAACCCACAAATTATGAGCATCACTAAGCAAAAAAATCTAAATCTAAAAACACTTTGCAGCCCTGTCTTAAAAATACACCGGGTACAGGGTAGTATTTCTAATTTTTGACATACAAAACAGCACTAGGCAATATTTAACAAATTTTTTAGGTAAATTATTTTGACCAAAATTTTTTGTTTTCTTTATTAAACATTTTTGCAACTTTAAGAATTTTCAAAAACAAATGGCTAAAATAAATAAAATTTCTAAAATAAATAAGGTATCATACATTTTAGGTGTAAACACCCAGTAAGTACATTTTAGCAGTAAAAACCCAGTTGTTTCCTTCCTTTTATTTAAATACCTCAATACAATAAATCCAGAATAATAACACTGGGGAACAGCCATTTGGTTGTCTTAGAACTGTGACTTGTTTTTGAATCACTTTTGGCCCCTGAATCCAAAAGTAACTTTAGTTTTTGTCTGTCACGTCCACTTTTTTGGCAAACAGCCCCACCCCCTTTTTACGTTTTTCAATGACTTAATGACTTTGAATTCGATTTTCAGGGTCAAAAATCATTACTTTAGTCTTTAAATTACACCCGAGAGGACAAGAATGGTTAAAGTTTCTAAAATATGAAAATTTGGGACCAATGCATAGGTTTAAGGGGTTATTACCCCCCTAAAACCGCAAAAAAAATCGTTAAAAATTATAGAGTTTATTTAACGCTATTTTTTACACTTATTTTTTACGCAATTCCTTTTCAAAAGGTCCTAACCCATCACCATGGACCCAAATTTAATGAAAGTTGGCCGCAATGATTTTTACAAAAAACGGTTGAGTTGAGGCATTAGCGCCCCCGAAGCACCCGCGGAAGGGTTCGGAATACTCTCTTTCGCTTAGAGGACGCGAACACCTCAACCGCTTTTAGTAAAAATCATTGCTGCCTATTTTTATTAAATTTGGGTCCTTGGGGAAGGGTTAAGACCTTTTAAAGAAGAATTGCGTAAAAAAATAAAGAGAAAAAACCCTGAAATGCAAAAAAGGAACGTTATAAAGGATAGAGGTTATTTTAAGCTTTTCTTACTCTTATTTTTTACGCAATTCCTCTTTAAAAGGTCTTAACCTTTCCCCAAGGACCCAAATTTAATGAAAATAGGCAGCAATGATTTTTACTAAAAGCGATTGAGGTGTTATCATCCCCAAAGCGAAAGAGAGTCTTCCGAACCCTTCCGCAGGTACTTCGGGGGCGCTAATGCCTCAACCGCTTTTGTAAAAATCATTGCTGCTTATTTTCATTAAATTTGGGTCTTTGGGGATGGGGTAGAACCTTTTGAAAAGGAATTGCGTAAAAAATAAGTGTAAAAAATTGCGTAAAATAAACTATCATTTTTAACGATTTTTTTGCGTTTTTAGGGGGAGTAATAACCCCTTAAACCTATCCATTCGCTAAAAATTTTCATATTTTAGAACCTTAAACCATTCTTGTCCTCTCGGGTGTAATTTAAAGACTAAAGTAATGATTTTTGACCTTGAAAATGGAATTCAAAGTCATTAAGTCATTGAAAAACGTAAAAAGGGGGTGGGGCTGTTTCCCCAAAAAGTTGACGTGATAGAAGAAAACTAACAACAGTTTTCTAATCAGTGTGGCCATTGAACTCTAAAACAGCCAAAAAATCGAAGTCAACAGAAATTATGTTAAAAATTGTTCCCCAGTGTAATAAGGCAACTTTAATAAATCCAGAAACTTAACACAATCAAATATTTGATTCAACAAAATAGGTATTAATTTATAAAAATCATTAATCAACCATACAGTTCATTAATCAATAAATAAGCAACTGACCTTTTCCCATTCTTTTAGTTGAATCATTTCCGCAAATTTGGAATTAACCAAAACGTGTGGTTCTTTAAACGAGCTTAAGGGCTTATAAGGTAAGCATGAAACAAAAGCTTCTTTATTGTCTCCATAAAATAACTTGAAAACAGAAATTTCCTGAAAGAAACGGAGAATTAATATCTGTACACTTGGGTTTTTTTATTATTTTTGAAAGTAATAAGTTTATCTTAATTCATGAGCAATTATTAATTAAAAGATTTTTAAGCAAACTAGCATAATTATTTTCATTAAAACTGCAATTCAAAATGACAAAATTAGCTTTCTTTGTTTGATGGTTTAAAATGTATTGATGGTATTACGAGTTTGCAGGGGTGCAGAATATGGCCGAACGCCCGAACGTGGTTCGGGGGAAATTCAAGAAGCTCTGGGGAATTTTTGCCCAAGATGGAAAACAAACTAAAAATATCCAATCATCATTAGCTGAGAAACAAATATTTTGTCTAGTGACTCCATCATAACCTCCAATTTCAACGGAAATCGGGTGAAAACAGCAGAGTTACGGATATAGAGTGGAAAAAACTACAGATCTGCGCTAAAAAAAAAACAGTTTTCTAGGTTAATACCTGAATGTTGGCTTTTCCTTGCTTTTTGATTGGTATGCAGGAAAAACAATCTATCGGTGGTAGTATCAGGATGAGTAATTTTCACTAAAAATTGCGATCTCGTTTAATCATATCGATGTTTACAATCGATCGATCGAAAAAGTTGAGTTAATTAGGCGAAATTGACAGGTAGTTTAAATTTGAGAAAAGTAGACAATTTTTCATATTTTAAGAAAAGGGGCATTTTTGAGCTAAGATTAAGATAGACTAAAAAAGAGATCATTAAAATTTAAATGTATGGATTATGTGAAAAGTAATGAATCGAAGAGCTGTTTAATGTACATATTATGCTGTTCAGTTTTGGTCTCCCCATACTTAAAAAAAGATATTGATTCAATTGAAAGGGTTCAGCATAGGGCTACTAAAATGGTCAAGGGTATATCCAGTTTAAGTTATGAGGGAAGATTGATGAAGCTAAATATGTTCACTCTAGAGAAAAGAAGGATTAGAGGGGATTTGATTCAACTTTTTAAAATGATAAAGCAAGGGGACACATAGGGACTAGATTTCAATACGGGTAATACAAATACAAATACAAATTAAGTCGACCAACTACAGGCGTAAGCCCAGCAAGGTTGGTCCAGTCTTTTTAACCCACACTTCCGGAATCCCAGTATCTGTCAATTTTCCTCTTGAACTCGTTTACCCCACTTGAATTTACAATTGTTTCAGGCAAGGCATTCCATCTATCCACTACCCTATTAAAAAAATAATGCTTCCTACAATCCGTCTTAAATCTTCCTTTATTCAATTTGAATTTGTGACCCCTTGTTCTATTACCCGTATTGAAATCTAGTCCCTCTGTGTCCCCTTGCTTTACCATTTTAAAAAGTTGAATCAAATCCCCTCTAATCCTTCTTTTCTCTAGAGTGAACATATTTAGCTTCTTTAATCTTCCCTCATAACTTAAACTGGATATACCCTTGACCATTTTAGTAGCCCTATGCTGAACCCTTTCAATTGAATCAATATCTTTTTTTAAGTATGGAGACCAAAACTGAACAGCATACTCTAGATGAGGTCTCACCAAGCCTCTGTATAGTGGTAAAATAATATCCTCGGACCTTGAAGAAACAGTTTTTTTAATGTATCCCAATATCCTATTAGCCTTATTACTAGCAGATGAACACTGATGAACCCATTTAAAGTCTTCATTTACTATCACCCCTAAATCCTTGATCATATTACCTTCTTTTACTTTGTTCCCTTGCAGATAAAATTCTGCCCTACCATTCCCCCGACCTATATGAAGTACCTGACATTTACTTATGTTAAAGGACATACCCCATTTTTCAGCCCATTGTGATATCATATCTAGATCCCTTTGTAAATTTTGTACTTGCTCCTGAGTATCTACCCTCCCCCAAATTTTTAAGTCATCAGCAAAGATGCTGATCTTGTTCCTAATGTCCTGACTAATATCGTTAATGAATATTATGAAGAGAATTGGCCCCAATACTGACCCCTGTGGCACCCCACTCATGACCTCTGCCCACTGAGAATAATTACCCGACTTGCACCCTCTGTTTCCTACCTATCAACCAATTCCTAATCCACAGTAGTGTTTTACCTCTTATACCCAATTTTTCCAATTTGAGTAGCAATGCCTCGTGTGGAACCTTATCAAATGCCTTTTGAAACAAGTACAAGGGGTCACAATTTCAAATTGAATAGTCAACTTTAAGACTGATTGTAGAAAGCACTATTTTTTTAATAGGGCAGTGGATAGATGGAATGCATTGCCTGAAACAATTGTAAATTCAAGTGGGGTAAACGAGTTCAAGAGGAAAATTGACAAATACTGGGATTCCAGTAGTTTGGGTTAAAAAGACTGAACCAACCTTGCTGGGCTTACGCCTGGCCTGTAGTTGGTCGACTTAATTTGTATTTGTATAATTGAATAAACTTTTTTAAATGAAATTTAATTTTTTGGGAAATTTTGGAGAAAAATAATTATGTTCTGGGGAAATTTTGGGTCCTAAAACATTTTCTGCACCCCTGCGAGTTTGATGTTTTCTTGGTTGTCTACCGACCAAGGACTGTTTCCCTGAATATTCCCTAATATACATACTTATTATACTTAGGGCTTGAGTGGTTTAAAATACTGTAAAACAGGTGAATCACATAACCTTTCATTCGTGGTAAAAAGTTTTCCATAAAAGTACAAGAGAGTTAAATTGACCTTTAAAATAACCTAATAATCAAAAACTTGAAAATTAAAAAAAGAAAACTTAGTTTAACATGGAAGTTCAAGGGAGCAATAGAATCATTTTAAACACTATACAAAGAAATCCTTTTGAAAGGAAATTTTCTAATGGTTGAAAGCAATGAAAAATCTAGAAACTAGAAATCAGGCAGCTAAAAATTTGGATTCGTGGGAGTACAAATGAAAAGTTCCACCCCTATGATAAGCAGGCTTAAATAATAGATGTTCATGCTGAGCACAAAAAGTTTTATGGTTTGGCATAATTTTTTTAAAAAACTTGAAATTCTGATAAAAAATGGATAACTTCCAATGTTTTTTTATGAAGCATTAATATTTCCATTAGGTGTAAAGTCAAAATTTAAAGAACAGCAATGCTGAATAATTTGCCACAGAAAACATTCAAAGAAAATTTTGGACATAAAAAGTTTTTATTTTATTCAGGTCTGATAATCAGCAATTTGGGAACAGTTTATACTCTATTCATTTAGAATTGGCGCTTGAAAAATAGTGCTTTCCCCCACGCTAGAAGCATAACCATAGTTGCGCTCTTCGAGCTCTTCATCACTTTGACGAGGATAGTTGCTATGGTTACCGATCGGTGGTGGGGGAAGGAAATATTTTCAAGCGCCAGTTCAAAATGAACAGAGTATAGTAGCGATGATTAGCAGTTAGATATTCAAATCCAATTTTTATAAGCTATCTGAAAATTTATCATAAATGTGAGCTAGGGAAGTATTGCCTACTAATAAAGGGTAAATTCTTTAAATGTATACTCTAGGTTTACATTCTCAAATCACATACTTACTAAATCAAATAAACTATACAAAGAAAGACAATGTAGAATGTAAAAATGTGATTAACTATTTTCAAATTATAAAAAAAACACAAAATATTAAAATAAAAATTATTTCAAGCTCACAAACACTTACTGTAGATTCAGGCAACCAGAAATCTGGCACATTTAAAAAGCACACTTTTGAAGAAAAAAACTTGACCACCGCAGAATATGTCCCACCACTGGCTTGATAGCTTGCCATCGTAGTAAAATTAAAATTTTGAGAAATTGTTTTACTGCAATACCTAAAAGAGCAATTTTATTAGAATCATTTTCATTCTTCATTCATTTTTTTAAGCTAGTCTCAAGAAAGAAAACGGCAAAAACATTTTTAGCTGTATAAAAGAATTGTTTATAAAAATAGGATGAAGTTAATTAGTAAAACACTAACAACATTTAGAATAATATTTATTTTTTATCGTGAATGCATAATTTACACAAAAACGTATGGAAAGGAACAAATATTTCAAACACTAAGCAACAAAATAGATAAAATCATTGATAAATTACATTCAATAGGAAGTTCTGATTACAAAGTGGGAACAATAGATTGCCAAATCTGACAGGAAAGCACCAAGTTGTTATAATGAAAATAATTTAGATACCAAAATAATATTAAACTAGTATCACCAAATGATTTTGTTATAACAACTACAACTGTAGTGTAAGTAATAGTTCAAAAACAACTTCCTGATTTTTAACAGGATGGAAAATGATAAAGTACCAAACAAAGAAGCCTTTCTTTAACACAACATGATTGCACTAATATCGTTGCCTAAACTCATTCTGTAGTATTATAATTTTAAAATAATTTTTTGCAATAAATTTTTAATCACAATTGATAGTTTATATAGTTGAAAATTTATACTGAACTTGTTTGGACTTAATATTGTTGTCTAAAACTCAACATCACAATAAATAAAGTTCAATAATTAGTTTGTTTATGCCATTTACTATCGCCAAGCTGTTTTGGTGGCAAAATATTTAAATTTAAATGAAAATGTAGCCAAATAGGTAGGGGAGACCGGGCAGGGATGGGACACCTTCAATAAATCTTATAATTAAAAATAAAATTAGTTTTTGAGTGTTCCAGCAGGTAAAGCCACCATGGCTTCATACTTGTTACTGTTTACTATATTTTAGTTGCAAGCTCCTACAAGTTTCTGAATGAAAAAGATGGTTATAGATGACTATAAAAGTAACTAAGAATTACTTTTCAAAGTGAATTTTCAATCTGATTCTTGGTTGAGCTTTCTCAATGGTTCATATTGTTTTCTAAACAGAAAAATGTATTCTTTAAGAATAAATAGTTGAGTTAAGCCTATAAGCTACAGTTCTTTTGAAAGAACCTATTTTTTAAAACTGTTGCTACCGGGGTGGGATGGGACATGCCCAATTCCTCTCAATTCAAAGCTATTGCATACAATTCTTTAGATACCTTTGTTTTGGAACTGTTTAGTATTGCAGTTGAAAACATATTTTTTTAGATTAAAGAAGAATTTTAACTATTTTGCATTTTTCACTCGTTAGATTTTTCGAAGTAAATATAGGGTAAAATAATGTGTAAAATACTTCCATCTTTGTGGTTTTTAATCACATATTTAAAAAGTAATCATAAATTTTAATTTATAAAAGATATGTCCCATCCCACCCGGGCCCAGGGTGGGATGGGACACTTTTAGAGGTTACTTTAATTTGTTCATAAATCCCAAGTTTTGTTTGCTATCACTTTGGTTATATTTTTTAAACATGTTAAAATGTTCCAAGATGTTAGTTTGAAAGTTTCAAATCTATACAATGAAAACTAAATTTTAAAAAAATATTCTTGGAAAAAGTGTCCCATCCCTCCCCGGTCTCCCCTATTGGTACGGGAGCTGGCGTTAAATTTCAAGAATTCATCTGCTCGTATACGATTTTAATTTTACAGGATAGTGTTAGTGGTGCTGATCATGGAATCGAGTGTCAGCTGGTCAGGTATCGATGGGTTGAGCGTGGGGAGAGAGTCAAAGGTACAAAAAAAGAAAAATAAATTCATCTGCTCGTGTATGAAACTTGATGGAGATGGTAGTTTAGACCTTCCTGATTACAAAAATGACCGTCAGCTGGCTGGGTGGCAGTGGAATGACCGTCAGCTGGTCACGTGAATTTGCAAACAAAAAATTTATCTGACAAAGCAAGAAACTTGGTAGAAGTTAATCTCTGTTACAGAAATAATAACGAGTTACTAGTACAACAAAGATATTAATTCATGAGTTGCTAGTGTAAGTTGAAGACTAGTAACTCGTTATTACTTCATGTAATAAAGATTGACAACCCTACCAAGTTCCATGCATTGTCAGATAAATTTTTTGTTTGGAAGTTCACGTGACCAGCTGACGGTCATTCCAACGCCACTCAGCCAGCTGAATGCCATTTTTGTAATCAGGAAGGCCTAAACTACCATTTCCACCAAGTTTCATACACGAGCAGATGAATTTATTTTTCACTTTTTTTTGCAACTTAGACCCCCTCCCCACGCTCAACCCACCGCTACCTGACCAGCTGACGCTCGATTCTGTGATCAGCACCACTAACACTATCCTGTCATATTAAAATCGTGTACGAGCAGATGAATTTTTTATTTTAACGCCAGCTCCCGTACTATATGTATGTTTTATAAGTTTTGTTTGCAATTTTTGGTGATATTCTAATATTTGATAAACAAAAAGGCTTGGCGATAGTTAACAGAACTAATAACAAAATTGAACCATATTAATAAATTGGCACAGCTTTGATAAGAGTCCTGTTAGACTTTCACAAGGCGATCTCCAAATTGGCACAATATCACAGCAGATTGGAGAATGCCAGTATAAAATTTAACAAGTCATGGTTTGACAAATATTGAACAATTTCAAGTGTGGATTCTATGTTAAGAATAACTTTAGATTTACCATTCATGACAGTATAAAACTGAAAATTGTTTACTTTATGCATAAAAACTTTTCTCCCAATTTTTGAAGTTAAAATCAGATCCTGATAAATGGGATAAGTGTGTTGAATTATTCTTAAAATCAAAATATCTGCAGAGTCATAAACGCATTGCAATGTAAAATGTTCGATGATAGATTCAGAAGAAACAAGTTCATAGAGGGATACATCTTTACACATCATGTCCCGATTCATTTCGTTAATTTCATAAACACAATCATCAAAATACTTTGAAACCTGAGTAAAATTCTTGAACCCTTTCAAAGAATCTATATCTAACTTTTCCTTGTAATTGCCTTTGAAATATCTAAACAAAGTTAACTTCACTAATAGATAGGCACATTCTAAATCAAACATAGAGTACTGCAAGGATGAAAAATGGTTGCCATTTACCCTGCGCTCTCGATTCAAGATACTGATATCTGCCCCATACTCCAAAAGAAGCTGAACAATTTTGAGGTTTTTGTTTTTCTTTTTCAAAGCCACATACAACGGAGTGTTCCCTCGGTAGTTCGAAGAGTCTGTACTCGCCCCGTACTTAAGGAACAGCTCGATTAATTCTGGCTCTTTGTGGTTGACAATGGCAGAATGAAGCGGAGTATCCCTCAAACCATTGAATTTCCTTACATTAGCACCGAATGCGAGTAATTCTTTAGCGATGTCGGGAGTTATCCGCTCGTGGTGAAGCAATAATCCTAGCTCATCACGCACAAAATCGTCAACAATAGTAATAAGGGATAATATATCCTTCACTTCTTTCAAGTTCCCCTCAATAATGGCTTCTAATAGCTTAGCCCTTAGTTTAAAAACACTCATAGCCAATTTTAACAACACAACTCGCGTTTAGGCGTCGAAGTACAAGGAAGTTTCGAAATAGTCCGTCTACCCCATTTGAATACGAGTAGCGTGTGCAATCTCAAGTGGCCGAACGTGGTTGAAGTTCACGAACATTTATCAATATCATCTCCAATTATGAAAACAAATTCTTATACAACAAACAAGATAATGTTCGGGTAAAGATAGATAACGTGATACTTACTTTGAACTATAGTTTTATTCACATAGATACTGTCATAGAATTGGGAGATGTAGAATAAAAGTGCAAAATGGTTTCCTGAGCAATACTGGTTAGAGTCAAGTAAAAAATTTTTAAATGTAGTTAACAAATTGTTATTTTAAAGCAATTTGAAGTTTCGTTTCCAAACAAAACAATAACACTTCACTTCTTTTCTTGTAAGTTATCTCTTAAAATGAATGGCAACATTGAATGGCTCTATCGAACGATTACAAGCAATAATCTCAAAAATGTAAAATCAATAAATAGTAAACAAAATATTTTGATGCACAAAATCGAAATACGAGTCACCAGTTCCTTCCTTAACGAAGAATTGAATTCCAAAACCTGAAAATTAAATAATTTCTAGACGAGCGAGGAAGATAAACCTGTTATTGTTATTTTTTATCCAAATGTATAATGTGGGTCTTTAACGTTTTTAATTAGAAACGTGGTTAAAGGTTGGAAGATTCCTTAAGGAATCTTTGTAATAAAACTCTTTTTAACACTACTGAGAACCAAAACGCAGCTGACACATACGATTGAAAAATAACAGTATCATAGTTCCCTGGTTTCACTCGGGTCACGTGACAGGAATCGTTCCGCCATTGCGGCGATTGTTAAAAAACTCCCTCTTTAGACCGATAACACTGTTCAACAATGAAAAAATAAAAAATTTCCTTGATGAAAATAGTCATTTAGTCATTTTTTATAGATATTGGGTCGCTGAATACGAAAATCACCATTAAAATTCTCAATTGACTCAGGATTTTCGGGGAACAGCCCCTCCCCCTTTAAAAATCTTCTAATTTGAAATTAACTCAAAGAAACATTTCAAGAGAAATTCTCTGAGGAATGGATGCCCATACAAAAGGGCAAAGGGGGGTCACAGGGGGGAGGGGGGGCTTAGGGTTTCGTCACGTAGTCAATTTCCTCTAGTCATTACGACATATTTAATTAGTGAAAATAGCCAAATTAAGCTAAATTATTAATTAAAATTATACAAATCAAGCCAAATTAAGTTTTTTAAACTTTCTGTTTGCAAAAAATGATTGAAAACCGTAGGGGAGAGTGTTGTACCTACGGACGGTTGTACCTTCAGCCACCTCATTTTAAAATTCGGGAAAAAATGTGAATTTGAATTTGTGGTCGATTTTGAATGTAAACAGATGCTATGTTGCTAACGTGAAATCAGCTCTTTAAAATATTATTTAAATTTTATATAATAAATTTACTGTTTTTAGGTGCTCAAAGTTTTTTTTGTGCATCACTACATTAATTCTTTTCTTCCCCTATGATTATGATTTGATAAAATGGGATACATGGGGGAATCCCCGAGATTTTGACTTTTTGTTTTGATATTAGAAATCGTCAGATCTCAATTCTTTTATCTTTTATAGAACTTTGAATGCAAAAACACCTCATGTTGTACTTTCGGACACCATAAGTGTTGTACCTACGGACACGTTCTTGTGGGTGTCTATAGCTAATCGGAGTTTTAGAATCAGGTTTCATTTAACTGAATACATTTTAATGCATGTTATATTAATTCTAAATGGTAATCTATTTGTCAGCGATTATTTTCAAGTGAATTTTAGATGAAAAATCAAATATTTTGTGATATTAACTACTTTTTTAAATTTATGATTCCACTTGGAATTAATGTAAATTATGGTGTAAAATCCTAAGCACCCTATCGCATTTAAGTATGATGATTAAAAAAACTTGAAATTTCCACCTGAAGAAGATTTACCCCCAAATTATTATTGTTATTACCACCAAATGCTTGCACAACTAAGTGTTGATCAAATTGTTTTTTTTGGGGGGGATCAGTGAAGTTGTCAGATCAATCAGCATGATTGATGAAACTATTATCTTAAATTCTGATCTGAAAATACCATGTGATTTTTGTGTTTTTGGTAAAAAATCAAGACTTTTATCATTCAACTTCGTTTTAATGATCATTTACGATCTAAAACTACATTACTTTAAAAAATCAATTTTCAATTTTAAAAAGGCTTGAAATAGGTTATTAAAAGGTAATGCATCAATAAAAATATTAATTCTTAGCTTTTTTCAACTAAAATTTCCCTTTTTAAGGGTGTCCACAGGTACAACTGGGTCTGTCCATAGCAGGTTGTTGTACCTTTGGACACAAATTTTTCCATGTTATTATAAATGATTAAAAATCCAATTTTCAAGATTTTGGCTAGTAAAAAATATCTCTATACTCACAAAGGTTAGGACTATAGGTTGGGCACTTTAAATGGTCAAAATGTGATTTTACCTGTCTTAGAAAAATCCAAACGTGATTTTTGTCCAGAGGTACAACACTCTCCCCTTTTTATGATTTACTACGTGAAAACTAGAGGGGGAGGGGGGTCTTGGCATATACTACGGATGGTCGCCAAGGGGGGGGGAGGGGGGTCAAAAATAGGTCACGTTAGTCCGATTGGATAAATTTGTGCGCGAATTATCCTGAAAGTGCCAAAAATTCATTTAGATACACTTATGCTTATAATAGAAATATCAACTGCAAAATGAAATGAAAATTTTAAATGTGACAATGATTAGAATGAAATGAAGAAAATTATTAGTCTAATACAGGCACGGATTATAGCAATTTTTAAGGGGGGCGGTCTAGATTCACCAAAATTCAGTAGATTTAATTTCAAATATAATGAATATAATTTCATAATATATTTCAAATATAATGAATAAATCAAATATAATTTCAAAATAAGAACTTCACCACTTCCTAGTCCCCTTTTTAATGAATTGAAATGGCACAATACAAGTAAACTCTTTCAACTGATCAGTGACAGATTTTTTTTTTGGGGGGGGAGGCTAGGAATGTTCAAAATCCATTTGAATCTTCTAAGACTAAGATCATCTTAATGTATAACAGGTTGTGAATCATGCTCGTAGTATTAAAAGGGGAGTCTGGGGGTCCTCCCTCAGAGAATTTTTGGAAATATAAGTCGATAAAGCATAACAGAATGGGACGATTCGGCGGGAGACAAAAAATATTTTAGAATGATTACGACAGAGTTCTATTTAATTTACTTTCATTTCTCACGCCGAATCGTCTCCGCGAATAGTAGTAGACCGAGCAGGAAACCAGCAGCCTTTCGGAGGGCACAACGAAAAAGCGACTGAAACATCTTCTGGTAAAATTTGAATTTGATTACCCCTAAAAATGTCCCCCATTCCTTTGGAAGGTGGGGTGGGAAAAAAGAAACTACGAACAATATTAGTGGCCATAAAACGGTGTCATTTCGGCTATTATTTTTAAAATTTTTTAGTTAAATACCAGTTCGGGTTCGTTACTAAAAACGTAACGAATGTAACTAAATACTTTAAAAGTATTTCCGTTTCTGAGTATTTAAATATTTAACAACCTTGCACTTATGTTATAAAACCCTTAAGATAAGTTCTTCCTCCATTCAAAGCGGTCTTACTGGATTACTTCAAGTCTTTCGACATTTCGCCACCAGTATTTAAGGGCATAAATTTTGTATAAGAATTTTATTTGCTTCTATGTTATGTGGGAAACTCAATGAGGACAACCAAAGTCAGGTGTAGCGAGATGTTTTTCCTGAAAAGGTCTTGCTTAGGTGGTAAATAGTCCAGTAACTTGGTGTCAAAGATAGGGTGTTTCAGGAAAAATATACAGAAGTTTTTTTCTCGACGGTTTTATATGTTTTCGAGGGTGCTGAATCCGAACTTTGCATACAAAATTTCGAATGGCATTTTGGTGAATAAACGCTAAAATTTCACCAAATTTTTTGGTTTTCTGCTTGTAGAACGGAAAGTATGGGTTTCTCATGAAAATGTTAAATACAAAAAATTAAGATGATAAAACAAGCTACAAAATTGTCTGCTACAACTTTTTTGTCAGACTAATAGTTTGGCCGCTAGAGCGCGTTGAAAATAGGGCAAAATTTGCGCCTGCGGGTAAAAATCCAGAAAATCGAACTTTCATCTAAAAAATAAATTATTTCTTTAAATAAGTTACCGGATTATTTTTTTAAATCCGGTAACAAAAATATATTTACAAATTATCGTCCTATTTCTATTCTCCCCACTTTTTCTAAAATTATAGAAAAAACTTTATCTAACAAAATGTATAAATTTTTATTTCATACTAATTTCTTTGCTGATAATCAGTATGGTTTTATTAAGGGTCGGAATACGGAAATCGCTTTAATAAAATTCACAAAATTTTTATACAACAGTATTGATAAAAATAGGAAAACAGTTGCTATTTTTCTTGATATATCTAAAGCTTTCGACAGTGTGAATCATTATATATTAATAGATAAATTGCAAAATGCTGGTTTTAGGGGAAACATTTTAGAATGGTTCATCTCATATCTTTCAAATAGAAAACAAAGAGTAAAAATTAGAGATTCTTACAGTAACTTTTCTATTACAAATCGTGGTGTTCCACAGGGCTCAATATTAGGACCATTATTATTTATAATTTTTATAAACGATTTTTGCAAATTAGATCTCTTTGGTGAAATGATAACTTATGCTGATGACTCAGTTTTATTATATTCTTGTCACGATTTGAATGAATTAAAAAGACAAATTGAATCTGATCTTATATTAATTAGGAAATGGTTTTTGTCAAATGACTTAACTCTAAACTTAAATAAAACTAAATATATTTATTTCACATTGCAGGAATGCTCCATTGACTTAAATTTCAAATTTCACAGTAATACCTGCAATTTTAATCAAAACTGTAATTGTTATTCATTGCAACGCGTTAATACCATTAAATATTTGGGTATTCAAATAGATTTTAACTTGAAGTGGAAAACTCATATTGGTGATTTATGCAAAAAATTACGCTTTATCTTAATCAGATTTCATCACTTGAAGAATAAGGTAAATAAGATATTTTTAAATACATTATATTATTCTTGGTTTTATTCTTTATTAAACTACGGTATTATTGTGTGGGGAGGAGATTACAAAACTAACTTATTTCCACTTATCTCCCTTCAAAATAAATGCTTCAAAATCTTAAATTACAAACCCTCGCCACCCAATCAGCCCAAAACCATAAAACTTCTACCTATACGCCATATTGCTTTCTTTCGTATGATTTATTTTTTATATCGTAATAATACAATATGTGAATATAAAAATCAAATTTCAGATCGGAGACCTAATGAAATATACCAAATACCGCGCTTTAATAAAGAAATCTTCCGCAAACATTTTTGTTATTTAGCACCTAAAATATTTAATGGCTTACCTTTGAACCTACAAAACATCTCAAGTAATCAAAAATTTAAGAACTTATTATTTAATTTTTTATTGGACATTGATGATTTAGAAATTTTTTTTAAGTTATAGAAGCAACAAGTAATTTGTATGCCTATGCTGTTTTGCCATTTGTCTCTTAATATTGTTATTCAAATTATTTTTCTCTTCTTATTTTTTTTGTGTACATATATATGTTGTTTGTATCATTTATGTTTAAGATACTTTTTTTATTTTATTTCTCATCGGTACTAAATTTTTTATATAATCATGTTTTTCGTCAGCTAAATGGGCTTATGCCCCAGTCTGACTAATATGTTTTTTCTCCAATTCTCCTTTGTATCGCATTGAACACAAATAAAGTTATTATTATTATAAGTTACTTTAAAAACTAGTTTTATAGTGTTTCACATGAAATAAACCATCTATTTAGTCTATTAATAAGAATTTAAATGCATTTTCCTCAGCAATTTTCCTTAAGAACGCAATTCCAATAGAAGACAATGGTGTAATGATAAGTAAGTCGCTTGTTGAAGAAAACATACAGAAGTTTTTTTCTCAACGGTTTTATATGTTTTCGAGGGTGCTGAATCCAAATCTGAACTTTGCATACAAAATTTCGAATGGCATTTTGGTGAAAATTCGAAAAAACGCTAAAATTTCACCCCATTTTTTGGTTTTTTGCTTGTAGAACGGAAAGTATGGGTTTCTCGTGAAAATGTTAGTAGTAAAAAATAAAGATGATAAAACAAGCTATAAAATTGTCATTTACAATTATTTTATCCGACTAATAGTTTGGCCACTAGAGCGCGTTGAAAAAAGGGCAAAATTCGCCCTGGCGGTGGAAAAATCCAGAAAATTACCTTTATATTCCTAAAAAAGTCATAATTTGATTTAGATAACTAAGAAAAACTACATTTATAATTTCTTACATGATATAATCCTACTATTTATCTCAAATATTATTTATTCAATGAATGTTCTTTAGGAATTCCCTCCCAAAAACGCAAGTTTTTTGGCAAAAAAAAATCTAGTTGCTATTTTCTTTTTTGTCCTAGGCACCAATTCCCAATGAAAACTTTTGTTAAGCATTAAAAGTTGATTTTTTTATCTACTTCACTCATTGCTTTTTATATTATCCTCTCCCCTCACAAACTGCTTCGTCACAAACAGTTGTGTGACGTCAGTGGGCATGAATAACAGTACGATCATCCAATCAGGTATATCCTTTCGTCAATTCTTAATGTGTGTTTGTGCCAAGTTACGTCACGCCTGTTTCGACGGCAACTCAAATTTAGCTATTTTTATTTTCAAATAATAAAAAAAAATTTGAAACTTTTAAATTTGATTTTTGAAAGTAAAACCATTTGTTTTTCTGGAAATCAGGTTATTTATTTCTGCTAAGACGGCAATATGGCGACCCAAAATACCCAGGCTACAAGTATCGGAAAGACCGCTCTTTTCTGATTGGCCGAAAGCTTCTCGATATCGATACCTTCTCGAAGGAGAAAGCTAGATCGCTAGTCGCATGTTGCTTCGTGCTCAGACTAAAATGAAGCTCTCCGAAGGTATCGACAAGGAAAAAAAAGTGTTTTCGGATACTCCTCTTGACTAATACTCGGACTTGGGTGTCGATTCTAGACGATATGATCATGCTGAGGCCCAGGGCCACATGCATCTGCCATCGTATATCAAAATAACATGCTTTATCAGCCTGTTACTAAACTGTTATTTCTGCTAATCGTATCGAGTCACGTGATCAAAAACGGCAAGGCGCGGCTCGAGACCTCCGGAGGGTCTCGATTATTGGTCACGTGACTAAAATTGAATTCTGATTGGATGGTAGTTAGCACGTGCAGGCTCGGACTGGCCATGCGGGCAGCATTTTCGCCGATCCCAACCGTTTCGTCCAACGAAGACTCACGCGCATGCGTCGAAGTCTGAGGTTGTTCTAGTTGTTACATTTTGCTTGGCGGTTAAATTGGGCTTGTTCTGATTGGCGAAAAAATTACTTGGATATATTCTGTGTTTTTTTTCGTTTACAAGTTTATACATTTTTTGCGGAATTGGGTGATGGGATATTTTAGATCTCAGCTAATTTTTGCAAAGCCATAGTACTTATCTTACTTGTTAAAGTAAAATATCATTTAAAAGTTTTAAATACTAATTTAAAAGTTTTAATCTACCTTTGTTCGTAATTGACAGTTAGGTACATAATAAATTTTTTGATCTGGTCCACTTATCTAACCTTTGGTATGCAATAAAAATATATTCTAATGAGACTGTATTAAATACACAGTAATAAAGTCATTTTTACTTGAAAATATCCTTAAGGATACTTTCAAGTAAAAAATCAAGTAAAAGGATATTTTCTAATATTATTGATTCATTATATTATGTTAAGTAAGCATCTTTACTAATATGATGTAATTATGTTTTAATTATGCTTATGTAATATAATGTTTTAAAAGTATGTTAATCCAAAGTTCAAAAGAATTATAACTGAAGGGTTTTTTGTGAACAGAAATTTAACTTTTACAGAAATTAATTCTCTGAAATCAGACTTACTTCACACAAATGTGTGTAGGTTTTATTATGAAACGAAATCAGATTATAATATAGACTAAAAATTTATAAGGGTTAAGTAAATATATACTGGTGTTTCAAAATATAGTTTCACTGCTTTTATTTGGAACCAACGCTTCCTAGGCTCATGGAAATATGGTCTACCCCTATGTAAGTGACCCTAAAAAATCCACTGAGAAGACTTACACTTACAGTGGCTCTAAAGGCAAAATAAAAAAGTTTAAAAAATTAACTAAAAATGGAGGAGATAGACAGATGGACCCAAAACCATAATGAGAGTATTTTTGTCATTGGAATTAAAAACGCTCTGAAAAAATTCATGAAAATGTCGTGATTATTCGTGGAGATAAATATGTGGCATGTAAAAACAGCACTTTTCAGTTTTTTTAAATGTTTGATTAAATTGTGTCTTTATTTAACTAAAAAAACCCAAAACTACATAATGACACTGGAAACTTGTGAAGTTGCTAACTTTTTCATTTTTGAGGCCTGAAAAAGTGCTATTTTCACATGTTAATATATCCAAGTATATTTTGGATAACATTTGAAACTCCCCTTGTCAGCAAAGATAAGCAAACCACAAACCTCCCTCATTATTACAAAAGAAAACTGCCCGATCCCCTTTTTTGTGTGAACAAATTTTAAAGTAAAATTTATTTTTGGTTGAATTTTGAATTTATGCAATAAACTAGAGATTTTCAAAAATGCAGTGTTAGTAAGATCTTATGTAAGCGTCACTGACTTCCCATGTTGTCTGGAAAAATAAGCAAAGAGCAAACCTGTCCCCCCTTAGGTGCTTACATAATATTTGAACGGCCCCTGTAGAAATAATTTTTTATTAAAAAAATCCACATATTTTGTAAATCCAAATAAAAATAAACTGATTGTTGCAAACCAAGGATAAGAAATACCGCCAAATTTGAGCAACATGTAAGAGAAATTGATGATTAAAAGAAAGGTTTAAAAAACTTTTGCTTAAACTTTGCCAAACTGTGAAAAAAATGCATACGTTAGGTATAATTCATGAAAGTAAAAATTGTAAAACAGAACATTCTGAACTCTTAAATATTCCTAAACATATTCTCAAAACTCTCCAAAAACGCGAATTATGCCAAAATTTGGCAACCCCATTCAAGCCCACGGAGTATTGTGGAAATATCCAAGTCCAAACGCATGCGCCTGAGTCTTCATTGGACGAAACGGTTGGGATCGGCGAAAATGCATGCGGGCATTTGGGCAAATGCCCGGTGGGCCGCTACTCATCTAGGGCCGTTTGTGGGCCGCCTACAACCAAAATATTTTACAGTGGTATAAATGAAAAAGATCCTGTAAAAATGAATCCGCACTCCGCAGGAATTTCCAACTAGCGGCCCACGAATTCTTTTTGTGCGGCCGCGAAACCCATTAATTTATCAGCAACTAAATTCATTAATGATGGCATAAATATTTATGATGGCATGATATTTAAAATATTTTTATGAACGAATTTTCTTGGTTTCATCTTTAAAAAAATAATAAAAGTAGCGAACCTTTTAGGATGTCACCCAAAAGGGTCCCAAATGAGTTAAAACAGTACTTTTAAGAGTAAAATTTCCCCCTTTCTATTTTGAGCTACATTATTTACATTTTCTTTTAATATTAAGTTCGTCAAGATGGAAATTCTTTCTACCCACTGAATTTAAGGACCACAAAGGATTTAAAGTCTATATTGAGTTTATTACGTATCCAACTAGGGTGGATTTTAGACTATTTCTTAGGGGTCAATTTTCAGAGGAATTTCTTGGTGCCCACGATCCCCCCCTGAAATTTTTAATTCTATGAAGTTATATTTTCCATAAAAATTATGCGGTGGGCCGATTCAGACTTAGAATGCCCGGTCCGAAATTTCTTCCCAGTCCGGCCCTGAGCACGTGATCCTGACGTCCGGTGAAGCGACTCCAATGGGGTCAATTCATCGCCAGATGGCGTTAGTAACACTGGCACTGGTTAGTTAACACGTGACGTGACCATTACGTCGGGTGAAGAGACTCCATTCGACGACCTGTGCGCTCTGACCTCATGGAGAAAAACGATTGTGACACCGCTGAATCGCTTTTTTCGATTAACAGTGCCATTACGAATATTCGATTCGATACGATGGCACCTGCATGTGGCCCTCAGTCTCGTTACTTTCGGGACAGGCCTTGGCCTTGTAACGTAGCCCCTTCAGCCTTCATCCACCAAGCCCATCAATTGAATTAAGATCAGCAATTTTTAAAGCATCTCCCCCTATTTTTTTCTCTTTAGAATACAGGGATACCGGAGAAGTGCAAGTAGTACAAAATAATAATTAAATAAAGTTTCAGGTAATAATATGCTGGTTTCATTAAACACTTCATACTAAGCTGATAAAATCAGTTTTAATTTGATTTGGAGAAACCTATTCCTCGATTTTATTATAACTAAAATTAAAAACGCTAAACTAAAAAGAAATTACTATCACCAGTAATAGGTCCAATATTATAACCAATATAATTTATTTTTATGCACTTCCTTTTATTTGATTTTAAGATGGGGAAGTTTATGATAGCGAGTTTACGTACAAATCACAAATATTGTCGACCAGCTACAGGCTCAAAGCCCAACAAGGCTGGTCCATTGTTTATTCATTCACTAAATCCCACTGACTGTCTAATTTTAGCTTAAACTCATACACACCCTTTGAATTTACTATATCTTCTGGCAACGATCAATGATATGTCAATTATCCTATTAAAATAGTAATATTTCCTTAAATTCCTAAAATTTCCTTTAAAAAAATAGTCTTTCTCAATTTGTACCCATAGCCCCTTGTTCTGTTATCCCTATTAAAGTTTAAACCTTCTGTATCCCCTTGTTTTACTAGCTTGAATAGCTGAATCAAATCTTTCAGTTCCTTGTTTCCATTCATTATGTCTAAGCTCACTTATAAAATTTGGGGAAAGCGTTTGTCCTAAAGATGGCGTCTTCAAAATGCGATAATACTTTTGTCCTTCTCTGTCATATTTTGAAGACAAAAAAATAAAGATATAAATTTTAGGTTCCAAAAATTTTATCAGTGCTTATAAATTAAAAAAATAAACATAGCGATTATTGGAATGAGCTGTATTGTATTTCTAATAAGCATAAAACAATACCCAAAATTTTAAACGTGATTTTCTTGGGTTTTGAGGGAATTCTCGGCGTTTTCTTAGGTTTTTACTGCACATCTAAATTTCTAATTTGCAATTAACTGATATTTTAAAGCAAAGACGTGTTTAAATGCATATGAAATGCTCAAATTATGTTAATAAAGGTCACTTTTACATTTATTTAGATGAATAATTAATGTTTTTTTGTATTTTCATTTTACCGATCAATTTTGCTATACTTTATAAGGTAGAAAATGTTTTTAGGCATTAAAACAGTTTTTTTACAATGCGTTTACTTTAGGGACAAAACGCGGGGGCATTCATGCCTAGAGTCCCTTTTTAGGGACGTTTTTAAATTTTGTTGTAAAATTTAAAATTTTAACCTGGGATTTTTTTCACTATTCTTCCAGTTGTTTAGGGGCTATTTACTATGTTTGTACCAAATATTTAAGAAAAATAAAAAGTTGGGCATTATTGTAGGTTAAAATACTATGCGCGAACAGAGTTCTTCTAGTATCTAGTTTATTGATAGATGGCGCTATAACAAAACATGCTTCTTAACGACTAGGGTGGTCGTTCTGCCGAATAAGTGTTCGTTTTTTTTCTATAGGAAGGGTTCCTTTAGCGTGCATCTAAAGGATTATTACCCTGACGACTGTCAACAGCGAAAAATTTATGATACCTCAGAGGAGGGGTTTCTCTTTTGTTCGCCAATTGACCTCAGCCAACCACTCAAAAGGAAGGGTGAGATTAGGAGCATTGATAATATCCCCCTTCCTTAGCTAAGGTCAATTAGCGAACAAAAGATGTTCCCCTTCTCTGAGTTATTATCGCTGTTACAATCGTCAGGGCAAAGCGTTATATAGTTAAGCGAAGACAATTCAATGGGACGACCAGTCGCTTTTTTTCTAGTGGCGTCCTCTAGCGAGCGTGCGAGGAGTTACAGAAATCTCAGAGCTCAAAATTTGCCGCCATTTTTTCCCCATGTCGTCACTCAATTGAATCGAAAGAGGCGAGTATTGTTTTGATTAAGTTTTGATTAATCATTAGTTTCAGATCAACATAAAAAATTATAGACTAGCTCAGGTCAATTCAAGATTGGAATTACGAAGGTAAATATTTTGAATATTTAATATTTTTTAGATCCCAGTGAAAGTTATCTTACTCTACAAATTATATATTTATTAGCAGCTGTTGTTTACTTTGTTTTAAATGGAGCTTTTTATTGTTTTTTCAGTTGTAAAAAAAATAAGAGATCGTTTCTTTTAAATTTTGTGTAAGATATTTTTTGCCATAGTTATAAATTACGTATTACTTGTAATTCTTAATTGAAACAGGGATAAACATATTTATCATTTTGACTGTTTTTCTCGTTCTTATTTAGCTAAATTACGCATTTTTCTAGAATTAGGAAATCCCATATTTTAAGAATTCTTATTCGCTTGTTCTGTGTTCAACTAGAAGTACTGTATCTTTCTTTCGCATCTTTCTGTATCTTTCGCATGAAAGTTTTTATCTTCAGGAGATTAAATTTAGAAATTTACACCAAGATAAAATAAATATCATTGAATGCAAATAAGTAAACCTTTCATACTTCAATGAGTCATTTAATATAGTAATCAGTAAATTAGTATAATGTTAAATTTTTTCCTGTAATTACTATTTCGATGTTGTAATCGCTTGCTATAATAATTGTTTTTTTAATTTCATATAAAATGCTGTTCTTTGTAAATCCATGAAACGAATATTGAAAAGGGCAGATTGTGAAGAATTTTAAAATGATGTAACTTAATAAAATGTCATGTATTTCAAGAATTAGTGTCGATTAATGTAGTCAAATAAACATTTTTCCTTTTGATAAATTCTCTTCATTTCTGAGTTATCTTTTGATGACAATAACCATTCTGATAGTGAAAAACAGATCACTGTATTTAGTAATTTTAAAAAATATTTTTCCTTAGAATTGTGACCATCAAATAGTGACAATTCAACTATATTTAAGTCATTGAATAATTGATAAATTGTTGTGCTAACATTCTTACAGTTCAGAACCTTCTTGTAATTAGAAGATATTTTTTTCCAAGATTTAGTTTATATAATTTTAAAGTTTTACAAGTTACTCCAGGTGTCTGTTTAAGGATAACTACATTTTATTGGTACCTTCACAAAATAAATTTCTATAGGAAAGTTCTCTGATATAAGCTGTTTTATCCTATATTTAAAATTAATTAGTCATTCTAAACAAAATTCTTATTATTTTTTTGATCTTTTGAAGATTATGTATATGTGCATGTTAATTTATACACTATCATTTTAATTTTTTTCCAAGTTGATTTAAATTTTCCCAAAATATGTAGTTTTAAAAAAATCCTAGACAGACTCACTTTTTTCTTATTTCCAAACTGGAGTATTAAGAATGTGTTTGTAAAATCTGCCCCATCACCTTACATATTGTAAATAACTTTCCAGTTTTCTTTAAAGGGACATTTTAAATTTCTTTGCAAGGATTTAGGTTTTGATTATAGAATTATTTCTATTAGAAGTAAGAGATGGAATATTTTGATATTGTCAACCAACCAAAAATTTGCAAATGCAACACTGTCAATCTTGCTTTAAGCTAGCTAAATTCGAGAAAAAATACCTATATCTAATTGATAATTGAAGAAAATGTCCACTTAAAAGATAAGCTTTAAGTACGAAAGGAAGATTAAAATAGGGTATAATTTTATTAAAATTTTTATCCATGAATTATGTGAAAAAAAATGAAACTTAAAGAATTTCAGTAACTGAATCAACTTGGTATTATTTTACAATAAAATCTTCTTTTGGAGGAAACAATTATGTTCCTGCACCAATGAAATATCCTATTAAGAATATTTGGATACATAAAAATGTACAATAATCCTAATTTTTTAATTTTAAAGATATTTATTATTAAAAAATTTTTACATTAACATTTTATGTATTCTGTGAAAACAGAATAAAGTTGCTAAACAAAACCATATACTATTGCAGTTTTAGTTTTTTTTAATTAAAAAAATTAACATTTTATGTCTTAACTTAAAGGCTAGATTTTATTGTTTTTAATGATTTAATGTGAGGAAATTAAAAAAAATGGTTTCAAATTAAAAGGTTTTTTCATATATGTTTCAATATTTATTATATTTTATAATCAGCAATGATACGTTAATAAAAATGATCAAATTTATGGGAACCCCAATTTATTTTATTTCTTCAACAAGACTAAACAAAATAAATTTTAAGGAATGGCAATCAATGCTAAGGAAGGTATAACCACGCATGCGCGGGCAGCACTCCGTCACCGGCTAACTCCTCGCACGTTCGCCAGGAGGAAAATTGGCGCTGCGATCGCTCAGAAAGTTGCGACCACTGTTACCATGGGAGCGTCGTTGCGGTAATGCACCCATAAATTTAACAGTTCACGTAAAAATTTGGAGGAGGAGGAAAGGGAGTACAGTCGAATCCGCTTAATGTGATCGCATTTGTCCGATATTAAATTGATAACATTATCCGATTGATAACAATAAGCGATTTCCTATCAAAAAGTAGAAAACAGTGTAACTAGATTATTTGCTTTAATATTAAAGTTATGTAACCGTAATTAATGTTTTCAAAACAATTTTACACTACATATGTACTTTGCAACTTCAAATTTTTAGGGTAAAATATAAGTGTAATTAATAAAAATAAAATAATCGCTTCCTTTGTAATTTCATTTATGTTAACTTTACACCTATGTGATTCCGCTCATAAATTTGTTTTCTTTCGACTTCTTGACGAGATATAATCCATATTTTTCAAAATTTTACATAGAAAAGGCTCAGAAACATAAATAACCACTGAAATTCATCTAAATTCCACTAAACAAGAAAAAAGAATCAAAAATCTCTTATCAGAAACATCTGCAAGGCCCCGATGGTGATATCCAATGACAAGCATGGATTCGCTCCCCGTTTTCTTTCAATGTATGAGGTCGGAGAACATCCAGTGTTTTATTTTTCTTACATTCAAAGTAAAGATACATAACAGTGCAACTGTGAACTTAACTGAGTTTCAGAAAAAAAATTAACCTTCAAAACTAAACTCGAAAGCAGACGTTTTTTAGGGGATATGGACAAATTTCGATAACATTAAGCGGCCTGTTGATCCATAGTTGATCACAATAAACGATGCATTTTACATTAAATTAAATAGGAATGATCGGGACCTGTTGATTTCGATAACATTATCCGATTGATAACATTAACCGTGATCACATTAAGCGGACTCGACTGTAGTTATATTTACTTTACTGTTCTTATCTTTCATTTGTAATGGACCTGCGCAGGCGCAAGGTCCGGCTACCAAAAATTGTGCACCCCAAGCAATCACATTTTGTGAATGTGGCGAGCTTCAACCCACCGAAGTGCAATGGTGAATCTCCACTCGGGGGAGCCTCCTTGTTGATCAAGGCATCCCCAGTGCCAGGTAAGTATATTAACTAAGTATGCCTGCGGAGTAGCCACCTGACGAAGCTGACCTTTTAGACTGGTGAGTATTACTTCGAAGGGTTTTTGCCGTTTCCCTCCCTACGCTCCTGACAAAAAGCAAATCATGTAACTTCATTTTCAGAAAACTTATTAATACAGGCGCTAATTTTAATTATTTATAGTTTAGAAAATTCGAACAAAATTTTTTAACGTTTTCTTATTAAGTTCTAAATTTTGTATTATAGTGCTAGTACTTAGAACACTTCTAACGATACTTTCTTCAAATCGTAACAAATCCGCAGTAGTTACTAAATTAACAAGTTATTTTCATTCATACATTTATATTCTTGTAACCTATTTTTAGATCTTGTCTTACTTGACATGGAAGTTTTGTGCAATGAAGATGAGTCAAATCAATTAATCATTGTATTTTTTCCGAACTGAATTTTTTTCACACTGCTTGGAGCGTTTCCAGACCATTGTTGATTCAAGTACCCTTTCACAATTCCTTGACAAAATAATCCCTTGTTTAATTTCAGTATCAGTATTTTTAAACTTCTTATCATGCTTCTTATGAACTTCTTAAACGTCCTAAAATTCAAAAATTTCAGGGAGAAGGTCTTCCCATTATCTATGGTTAGAAGTATAAATTAATGACGAAGTAATTTTCAGCTGGTGATACAGAAGTTCCTTTCAAATGGTATATGCTCCTTGGATGGTTTCAGTATATTCAGATTTAGGTAAACAAATATTTTTGAATTAAATTAAAACAAGAATAAAACGATGTGACGTAACAAAATATTTAAAAGACTTCATTTTCATTTCTTTTCCTAGAGGTATAGGGAGAATAAAGCTACAAGAAAATACTTAAACCGGGGTCCGGGGTTTTTAGTGCTGTCCGGGGAAATGTACGGGGTCGCAATATGTCCGGGGTTTTCTTACTTTTAATATTTGCCAGACATTTTCATTAAAAATCGTGACAAAACTCATAAAAATTGCATTGTTTTACATTATCTAACGTCTGTATTAATTTGGAGAACTTACTTTCTGTGAATTTTATAATAAAATTAAGTCAATCACACAAATTTTTGATAAAATAATGTCGAATAGAGAAACAAAATTTTATATTTCTGTTCAATGTTTATTAGTTCGAATGTTTTTTTCTTATTTTTTAATCTTTGATGATTTGATATGGTACTTATTAAGAAATTTCAAAAATGTGTCCTGGGTTGGACCAAAAAAAATATGGTAAGCCTATTTAAGGTAGTAAAATGTGACTCTTTATTTCATAATGACAAAACGCAAACAACTAAATAACACGGGTGAATGTTTTAGAAATAAGGATGAAAATGTTGGAAGTCTTGACATTCGGTGTCGTTGCTATGAAAATGACACAACTTCGAAGTTTGTTTCTCATGAAGATAAAATTCTAAATTTTCGCGATGTTTAAGATAATTACTACATTTTTAACAGTCAATCATTACAACTTTTATGAAAGTTAAATTTATTCCTGAGATATATTTCAATGCTTCCCTTAATGTATCTGTGAAAAAACATTACCTTAGGGAAATGGGTAAAAGAAAGTTTACATTGCTTTGTTGTTAATTTTCTTGGGGTTCAATACCGTTATAGTTCCTGCTAAATATCGCCAATCTCTTTCGAACACTCAATATTCAAATGTAAACCAATTTTTCTAATTTTTAATGATAAACTGAATAGTTATAGATCTAATTAAACACTTTAATCTATGAATTTGAAACAATTTAGCAATATTTATACTTTATAGTGTCCAAAAGAGATTAGTGATATTTAGCGGGAACTATAACGGAATTCAACCAAAAGAAAATTAACAACAGAGCAATGTAAAAATTTTTTTACCCATTTCCCTAAGGGCCTAAGGCAGTGGTTCCCAACTAGTGATGGGCAAAATCGATAATTTTAGGTATCGAATACTTTGGTATCGAATACTTATAGGTATCGAATACTTTGGTATCGAATACTTATAGGTATCGAATACTTTGGTATCGAATACTTATAGGTATCGAATACTTTGGTATCGAATACTTATAGGTATCGAATACTTTGGTATCGAATACTTATAGGTATCGAGTACTTTTAGGTATCGAGTACTTTTTTTCAATGTCGGGAAATGAACCTGAAGGGACAATTTTTTTAGGGCCTATCCATAATCAGACTAATATTCAAAAAACTGAAAGCGATCCATCAAAAAGCCCCGTAGCTACGGGCCTGGAGGTGGATAGAGGCGAAGGATTTGGCGGGGGGAAAACCTAGCCGCGTCAAATTTCTCTCGCGGATGATAACGACTTGGGTTCGAGCGTTGCAAAATGAAAACGGAAACAGGCTGCGTTTGATCTACAGTAGGTATTATAAAGATTACTTCATTGAAAAATTTAAAACGAAATATGTCAATAAAGTATCGATACTTTTGTGGGTATCGAATACACTCGATACCTATAGGTATCGAGTACTTAAGTATTTGGTATCGATACCTGCCCATCACTATTCCCAACCTTTTATGGCCCATCGCCCCCTTTCTAGAGGTTGACTAAAACCTATCGCCCCCTTTTCATTCTCATTGTATGTCTAATTTTAATTTGAAGTAAAGTGTAAATAATAAAGCAATTTAATGTCCGGGGGTCCTCCCCCAGAAAATTTTTGGAAATAACACTAAAAAATAGGTTTTTAACTAGTTATGGTACACCTCTTCCAAATTTCGGACATAAATTTTTAGGTGGTATTTTGATTTTGATGAACTAATTTTAAAAACAGTTTTGAAAAATTAAGTACCAAGTACAAAAGGGGGTTTGGGGGTCCTCCCCGAGAAAATTTTTGGAAATTTGACCCTAAGAAACAGGGTTTTAAAGTGTTTTGGTACATTAAGTCTGAATACAGTCTGTCAGTACAGTACTATTTTATTTCCCCCCTTTGAATACTCATCGCCCCCCAATCGCCCCCCACTTATTTTTCGCCCCCTTGATAACAAAAATCGCCCACTTGGGGGCGATCGCCCCCAGGTTGGGAACCACTGGCCTAAGGTAATGTGTTTTTCACAGATACATTATAGGCTAGGAGATTTAAGGCAAAAATGGGCTCGAAATGGAACAAATTGCAAAAGAAGGTTTGTGATGTTTTTTAGGTTTGGGATGATGTTTATGATAACATATCAAAAGTCTACCAAAGTCTGATGGGCGGAACACCGCCATTTTGGGCGCCATCTTGGAATATCTCTAAAAGTAGGAAAATGCAAATATGGCCCTAAAAACTTCAAATTTGTTCCGAATTTGAACATTTAAGACCTAAATTCCTAAGAAGGCATTACAGAATATATTTTAGGACATATTTAATTCAGTAAAAGGTCTTCAAAATGTAGATAAATGAGTTAACACATTAAAAAATGTGAAACAAGTGGTTAAAAGATTTTCAATATGTTTTCTAAGCATCAAACTAATAGTAAAAGATTTAAAATGAGGATTTTTTGACTTGATATTTAGTCTATAATTACATACCAAAATTCTACAAAAGTCTGATGGGCGGAACACCGCCATTTTGGCCGCCATCTTGAATTTTCTCAAAATGTAAGAAAGTGCTCTAGCTGTCAAATTTTTGAATTTGGAACGAATTTGAACTTTAAAACGTTTATGTGTTTAAATAATATATAATAAAATGTTATTATGGGTGAATCAGTCGTTTCATTTTTGCAAAATATACCTAGATATCACTAAAACTTGTTTTATGTGGCTGGTTTTTCTTATTCAAATTTTGTAATATTGTAACTGGGAACCTCAGTTGTGTTATTTTATTTATTTTTTTAATTTGTCTTATATTTTTGTATACATCCCTTCTACTGATTCTTGGGATACTAGAAATACTGTTTGTAAAATTTGTCTTAATTTGTGTAAATATCTGTTCAATAAACTGTTTTTGTTTTACTATTTGGATTTAATGTGTGGAAATAAATATTAGGTAAGGAAAATTTTCCAGTGTTTCTTTTAATCTTTTCACCAAAGAAAAATTATTTTTTCCTTTTTTGAATGTTTAATCTTTTTGGAAAAATATTTAATGTTAAAGATGTTTTATGGATGGTACTTTTTTAATTTATGTTGAAAACCTTAAAATCATTTTGAAAATAGAATTGTTTTATTTATGGTGTTTGTCCTTAGAATAAAAGAAATTGCTCACAGAAATAGGAAACAACCTTTCAATAAAGAATTGTATTATAGATTTTTTTTAAATATTTATTCTTGATTGAATAATGTTTTATGTTCTAGGTACTGGTTATTTATAAATAATGTTTAAATATGTGCTAACTCAATGATTTGACAAAATATATCTACCAAATTGATGATTTGAATTAAGTTAGCATATTTTAAACATTATTTATTTTATTTTGAGACATTCATACATCACAGAAATTTAGAAAGACGAGAGTTTGCTTAAGGTAGCAAACTACGTTCGGATATCTGTTTTTAAATTCTGCAAATTATAAACATGTTATTAGGGAAAGGTGATAATTTGAAATTAGATAAGTAATTTATAATAAAGAAAAACTAAATATATGGCATCGATCTCCTATATTTGCCCCCCCCGTTTGACTCTACTAAAGGCAGAAAATTTAGAATTTCTGGTTCCACAAACAGTATATTAAAACTTGAATATTTTTTCTGCCCCTCTCGTTCTCCCTGATTGCAGGCTCCAGAAACCTACCATGGAGTTTCGTATTGTTAAGTGTATAAAGTGAAGGAAAAATGAGTTACAACTTAAAAGTTAGGAATTTCTCTTTATTTTTTGCTACACTTTTTCGGCCTTACTTGAAGTATGAGAACCGTTTGAAAATGGGTTTTTGCACTTTCCCCATCTTTGCCAATAAACAAAACATTCAACCGCAGTTGGTGCATAAAAAAATTATTTTTGTGTTTATAAATTGCTGATTTTCGTGTTTTTTTCTTGCCTCTCTCCCTAGTGAAGTGTGAACCCTGCCAAATTTCTACTATCGCAATTCATTTTCGCCTGAGAATAAGGAAAAGAATATATCCCTTCATTACGTTAATTTACGACATTAAACACGAACCTCAAAGAAAATAGTCAATCAAATTTTCACATTCAACTTCATTCCTCCACCCCTTCGCCAAGTGAATGGATCCTTTCCTCACTCTATGTTCTATTAGTCCTCCCTCACCTCTCTTGCATTATGCAGCATTTCAGCAAATTTAAAAAATAAAAAGAACTTTTTACTGACTCCAAATAACACAAAATCGAAATCCGTTGATTTTCCTCTTCTGCGCCTCTCACCATCCCCAATAGCAGACCCGAAATGTCCACCATCGCGATTCGAAAACTACAGAGTCAAAGGAACAAAATGGCTATTTTCATTAATCATTTTCACGAAAAAGCAGACGAAGTTAATTTTTTTAGTTATTAGAAAACTGACTATTTCGAGATCTACATCCTTCCCAAGAATCAGAAATGTAAATTTTTTTACCCATTGATAATCTCTGAAATTACTCCAAATTCCCTCTCTCCGAAATTTCAATATCCTGCTTGCTTTGTAAATAACTCTCAGACGCCCACCGAAGTCTTAGCGCGCTTTAAAAAAAATGTTAATTTTCAAAACAAGAAAGACGGCGGGAAACAGAAAACCAGTCACTTGGAGGCCGAAATCGCTGCGATTGGTTAAGAGATTTCACAAAAACTGCGTCATTTAACCAGTGCTGAGATTGGAGAAAAATATTTGGGGGTGGGGGACTCACTTTTTAACAGAAGAGTATAGAGGGTTGATAGAGGGCAAAATATCACTAATTTCGGGTACCTAACCAAATTGGGGCTCCAAGAGGGGGCACTTTTCCAGACCATTACCTTTATCTTTTGACAAAAAAAAGTCGAAACGTTGGTGATTTTCTAAAAAGTATCACGCAAGATCCCTTACTTGTGGTACTGCGTACTGCAAGGGGAAATGGGGGTTCTCCCCAGAAAAATTTTTTAAATTTGACTTGTAAAAGTAGAGTTTAACTTATTTTGAGAACCATTTTGAGTCCAAGAGGGGCACTTTTCAGACAATCACTTTTACCGTATGACATGAAAATGTCAAAATATTGGTTATTTCATAAAAAGTATCACGCAAAGTCCCTTTGAGGACCTCTGGGGGTATGGGGGTTCTCCCCAGAAATTTTTTTTAAATTTGACTCCTTAAAGTAGGGTTTTAACTCATTTTGAGAAACTTTTTGGTCCAAGGGGAACACTTTTTCAGACCATCACTTTTACCTTTTGACAAAAAAATGTCAAAATGTCCGGGATTTTCTAAAATTCTATTACGCTAGATCCCCTTGTGCTACCACTGGGAGGTATAGGGGCCTTCCTCAAAAAATACTTTTAAATTTGACTTGTAAAGTTTGTTTTAACTCATTTTGAAAACTTTTTATTTTGGTCCAAGTGGGGGGTACTAATTCAGAGTGCTTCCTTTGGATCTGCGCATGCTAGTTGGTGAATGTTCCAAGTCATCTTTGTTCAAAGACAGTCACTTAAACATTAATGAACTCGTTTCGTTTGATAATAAGAGAAGTTTTAATCTCATAAGCGAAAATAAGTTTTAATCTCATAAGAAAATCCCCCGAATAAGTTCACCGACTACCAGTTACTGCTGTAATGAAAACGAACCCGGCCACCAGCGTGTTTTGACAATGTTCTTCATTATAGAACATAAAGAAATTTTAAGATATTTTTTATTTTTAGAAATTTTAAATATTTAAATTACAAATTTTCAAGCCAACCCAATCCAACCCAACCCAAAATGCCTCTATTTCATTCCGCCACATAATTTCGCACAATGCGTGGTTGTCCTAAATTTTTTGGCGGAATTGAATTGGACGCATATTTCCGATTTCAGCATGAGAAGCGCAACAGTGTACCGATCGACCAATAGGATTCAATGATTGCCGTATTTTAGCACCTCCCTTCAACTACGTCATGCAGAATAAAAATCAAAATAAGAACACGTGATACACAAGTATGTTCTTATTTTTTTAATGAGACGGGGTTTGTACATTAAATTTAAAAGTTGTGAATGAAGAGTTATTTTTTTATTTCTTTTTTGTTCTGATACCTTTTTTTACAATATTTTTTACTATGGATCAAGTATATACAGGGTGATTCAGAAATAATCATCAATAATTGGGGGGGAGGTAGAGGGGACCTAAACAAGCATATTTGGAATAGGGATGGTGGGGCGCAGCCTTACCGTTAAAGAGCTAGGACCTAATGTAGTGCGAGCGATTTTCAAAAGGCCGTTTTTAGAAGGCCCGTGTGACGAAACAGAACATAATAAAATGAAAAAATCTATTGCATGAGGTAAGGAAGTATCCCTTCTACTTACACAATGAATTCGATAGAATTTGAACCACTTTCTAAACTCTTGAGTGAGTTTCAAAAGTGCAACATTAATCTTTTAGTCAAAGAATGGAGTTCCTGTAATGGTGTTTAGAAAAATGATGATCGGGGAAGGAATTTTCAATGATCGTAACATTGATCATTGAAACTGTTTGATCATTGAAAATTTCTTCCCCGATTATCATTTTTCTAAATACCATTAAGGGAACTCCATTGTTCGACTAAGAGATTAATATTACACGTTTTAAAACTCATTCCACGGTTTAGCAAGTGGTCCGATTTCTATCGAATTCATGTTGTAAGTAGTAGGGATACTTCCTTACCTCATGCAATAGATTTTTTCATTTTATTATGTTTTGTTTCGTCACACGGGTCTTCTAAAAACGGCCTTTTGAAACGCGCTAGCACTACATTAGGTCCTAGCTCTTTAACGGTAAGGCTGCGCCCCACCATCCTTATTCAAAATATGTTTGTCTAGGGCCCCTCTACCTCCCCCCAAAATATTGATGATTATTTCTGAATCACCCTGTATTATGACCGATTTTCTGAAAATTCATTCATTTAATAATTTAATTCAATATAAATAGTACTACATCGTTTGAGTAGATTGAGATGATTAAGATTATAGTTTTTGAACTCACGATTGTTCTGATAAGAAATTTACTGTAAAGATTTCTTTCATTTGTTATAAAAAGCTTTATTCTATAAATTAAAATAATTTTAAAATAGATATTCTTATTAAATAGAAACTCTTTATTCCCACGATCCCACGCATGCTTATCTCAAAAGAGAATTAGGGATACTCAGCTGTAAAAGTTGAAAGCAAAGTTCTGATGAAAATTAAACGAATCCAAAAACATATTTTATTTGAAAAATTTAAACTTTCGTCTTTTCATGCTCTCCTGACATGATGTAGTTGAAGGGAGGAGCTAAAACTTCAATTCTATTGGTCGGTTGATACACTGTTACGCTTCTCATGCTGAAATCGGAAATATGCGAATTGGACGAATCTCCAGATTCGTCGCGACGAATTATTTTTGGTGAAATGATTCGTCGCAGTGCGTAGTAGGGCCCCTGTAGGCAGTGTCTGTAGGTAGTACCATGGTAGGTACCCGCTTTGGTAGGTACTCTCCTCGTCATGAGGTAAAGAACAGGAAGTAACATGTTACGTGGGATAAGTAACAGTAATGATGCTTTTATTATATTTGTTACCTCCGATGTAATTGTCTTATCATAAGCATAAACTATTTTGTATGCTTCAGGTTTATGAGGTTTTTTGGTGGTTTGAAGCATTTTTGCAGTTTTCAATATAGCAAGAACAGTTCTATTAAATAAACAGTTAATAAATTTTTCAACTCCAGAGCTTAAAACATGGATTGTAAATGATTACTTACTAATAATTCTAGTAAAATCATTTTATTTTTGCATGGGGGTTTGACAGAGTATACTATATAGCCATTACCATTTGTATAAGTTTAATCACAGTTTCATTTAGCTTTGGGGTTGTTTTAAAACTTCACCAATTTCGTATTGTGTTATTGGCAGTGAAGAGTATTGCCAAAAAAAAATAAACAATGCAATGGGTTCGAGGTTCGAATGTAAACAATGGACAATAGGTGCAGTATGTGATCTATACGATTTTTATTGTGCAATCTGACTCACTAATTGATTTCCTCTGGTAAAAATTTCATTGTATTTTTTTCATTGAAAAAATTCAACCGCCATCTTTCTGTTCAATTCCTTGTGTTTACTTTGAGAATTAGTTTACATGAGATTTCTTTTAGAAATTCAAAGTGTTTCCTTATTCCTTTAAATAATATACTTTGTACAAACTTCCTCTTGTTTGATACCTATTAAATTTCATCTTTGTTATTTTCTAAAAGTTTCTAAATGGAGAGTCAAGTTTTTTGCGACGAACAGTTTCAATTAAGGGAGTTTCAGTGTCCTGTGTGCTTGAAGCATTTCAGTAGAAAATTTACTTTGGACATGCATCTTCTTATTCATAAAGGTGTCAAGCCTCATCCCTGTCCATTTTGTGGCAAATGTTTTCGTCAGAAGGGAACTCTGATGCGTCATAAGGTATGTTTTATGATTTCACAACTCTCCATTCTAAATATAAGGGTGATTATGTGAAGGAACAGCTTTAGAAAGAGTCCTCCAAGCACCAAGTGTAACCACAGCACCATGGGCGGATTTAAGGGGGTGCAACGCAGCCCCAAGTTTTTGAGAAAATTCCATTTTTAAAGGGGAAAATCATGTTTTCAAAGTCATCAGGGACAGCTTGCGCCCCCAAGTTTCCAGTACGCACCCCCAGGGTTCACCATCTAAATCCACCCATGCGCAGCACACAGAGCAACATGATCTTAAGTGCTGTCAGAATAGAGATCTACCTACTGTTAGATATCTAGTAATAATCTACTGACTGGATATAATTGGAGAATTATATTAACTGAATACTGACTCAATTATATTGGAGGATATGATATTAATAATTAGATCAGTCCCCCCCCTATATGTTTGTCAGTCACCATTTGAGCTGCGGTGAAACATGGCCACTGGAGGACTCATACTGAAGCTCTACTGACAAAAAAAATTAAGAACTAAAGTTTTGGAAGATTTAACTTCCTTCAAAACTTTGGAACAGTTTTAGAAAATGTCCGCTTGTGGCGACCTTGGTGCCAACTGAAAACTAGGCTGTGATTACCTAAGATTTCACGGTCGATCAGCCATGAAATACTGCCAACTTGGCGACCTTTTCTAAAGCTGTACCAAAACTTCTAGTTTAAAAAATGGGTACTTACAGGGTTCCCACGGTCCTTGAAAGTCCTTAAAAGTCCTTGAATTTTTTAAGGCTAAATTTAGGTACTGGAAAGTCCTTGAAAAATGTTCTAGGTCCTGGAAGGTCCTTGAATTTTCACTCGGCCTCTAATCAAACTTAATTTTTTCAGATCTTTCTTTGTTTTTTTCTAGAAATTTTCTTTAAAACTACTCTTATGAACATAACTTGCGGCCAGTTTTACAAACTGACAGTAAAGAGCAACTTCTCCTCTCGTTCCGATTGTATGCGGGAAAAGTCTTGTTTTGAAATACGACTGATTTTTAAATGTCTGTGAAAAAGGTCCTTGAAAAATTTTGTCGAGGTCCTTGAAAAGTACTTGAAAGTCCTTGATTTTCAATGTTTTCAGAGAGTGGGAACCATGTACTTAGGTATTATATTGTTGACTGTTCAGCAGCCGTAAAATTCAGCCATACAGCTATAGGATCAGGGTTGGCAAAAAACCGGGTTTATTTGGTTTTTTTGGTTTAAACCAAGTTTTTTTAGAATTTTTTTTTATCAGAATAAGTTATTTTATCATTGATGTTTGAAATTGAGTTGTAAATGAGACATTTATTTCAGGGGTTGTTTATAATTGATAAATGATTTGTATATTTCAATTAATTAATTAAAATTAAATTAATTTGTTTTGAAAATAATTTTTGTTTCTAAAATATTCCAATTTGAATATCTAATGTTATTGTAGTAAATAAAAATCAGTGTTAATTTATCTTGAATAAATGATTGAAATAATCAAATTATTTATCTTAATTATATATGGATTAATTTATGAACTTAAGAAATTTCTTTAGAAAGAGAAAATTTTATTTTTTAAATGAGAAGTAAAAGTGAAATGTAAACAACTAATGTTAATTGAAATTGGATAATTGATAAAGATAATTAATTTGATTAATTATTAAATGGTAAAATAATCCAATTAATTATATGGATTGTTTATGAACTTAAGAAATTTCTTTAGAAAGAGAAAATTTAACTTTTTTAATAAATAAAAGGGAAATGTAAGCAACTAATGTTAATTGAAATTGGATAAATGATTGAGATAATTAATCCGATTAAGAAAATTAACGGTTTTTATTAATTTAGTAAAAAAACCCAACTGGTTTTTATCTGTTTATAAACAAACAACTGGTTTTTAGTTTTTATCATTAAAGAACTCAACGGTTTTTATTAATTTACTAAAAAAACCAACTGGTTTTTATGACTGACAAATAAGACAAATTGGTTTTATTAATTAATTAAAATCCAAGCCATATTTTATCAGTGAAAAACAGATAACTTTTGTGTATGTTTAGTTACTCTTTGAAATAATGCTTCATTTTAAAGGAAATTAATAAATTAACTATCTCTTGCAAAATATAATAAGTTTAACTTAAGCATTTAAGGTTAAGTTTAGAGAGAATTCAATAATTAAAACCATTAAATTAAAAGATTTCTGATTTTTAATCACCTTAAAATGTCAATTTTTTTATAAATCTGACCTTTTAATTTTGTGCAAAAGATTATACTTAATAACACTTTCTTTAAAAAATCCTGAAAATATTTTATAATTTCTAAAAAAACCAAAAAAACCAAGTGGTTTTTTTGGTAAAAAAAAAACCATGGTAAAAAACCATGGTTTAAACCAATGGTTTAAACCGGCCAACCCTGTATAGGATAGTCAATAGGATTTGATAACGTTTTCGGATTCAGCGGCACGGTCGAGGGCATAATACGTAAGAACCAAAAATGTTTTATTACCACTTTCTGGCTAATATTTAATAAAAGATAGTGGAGCTAAAAAGACAGGTGAGAAAAAATTTTCAATTTTGATGTTGGACAACATCAGCTAATACTGGAATCCACTAATACTGAAGAAAAATTCAATCTCCCATTTTAAAGTTTAGTTTATCACAAGTTAAAACTAGGTAACATAGTTTGGAAAGGACCATACAGGTGGATTTAGGTGGTGAACCCTAGGGGGCAAGCTGTGCCTGATGGCTTTGTAAACATTATCATAGCTGCCAACTCTCCCATTTTAGCCGGAAGATTTCCATTTTTTAAGAGAATCTTCCGTCATCCGTTTTTCAATCAATTTCTTCCGTTTTTTGTCTAAATAATTTAAGCAGCCTATTTTTGCAAAGTTCAGAAAGGTTTTGAAATGGTGTTTGATAACAGTTTTCTAAAAAAGGCTGAATCTTGCGCATATCAGGCCTCAAAAAATTAACAGTAAGAATAATATTTAAAAAGTAATAAATTTCTATTGATCTGAAATTAATTTTTTTAATGTGTGTGTAAAGTTAGGTAGGTTAGAGTGGGCTCATCTGATATTAAATTTGTTTTTCTTTGATTTTTGAACTGAAAGATATTCAATCATACTACCTATTAACTTAGGTGTAGTAACTATGGTAGATAGTCTTGACTTAGATTTAGAAAAAAATGCCATGGGTACCTTGATTTTTAAAATCTTCCTTTTTTATAATCCCAATGTTGGCAGGTATGCATTATTTTCCTTTACCCCCCCCCCCCCTTAAATCTGCTTGTGGTCCCATGGAAAGGACCTTTTAGGTTGTGAAATAGTAGTTTGTTGTGTGTGCAAAATAAATTGATTGGTTCTAAAAAGTCTGTTATAATTCCAACCATCATGGTAAATACAAACAATCCTGGCCTATGTGACATTTTTTGCAAAATTAGGTTTTGAAAATATATACTACTACCAACTAATATAATTTAATAGTTATCTTGTGAAATGATTATTTTTCATATCAGGCTCAGTTAAATTATATAGACTTATTTGTGTGAATATGCAGGCTTGGGTTTCTGTGATCAAATGTAGGATTTTTAATTCTTTTTTAATATGGACTCACCACTCACCCAGAATGTGGGACAGATAAAAGCAGACAATTTTGATGCTTCACTTTTAGCACTTTCTGTAGGCAAGCCTGTAAGCTTCAGCCACAGTCTGCTTTTTATGTAGTGTTGTAAACCTGTCATAAGTGTGTTTTTATTTTCCTTTGACATTTAAAAATTGTCTTTTAGGCTTTGCATAGTTCAAGCAACCTCTTTCACTGCAAGTTATGCAATCGCGGCTTTCGTCAAAAGAACGTGTTCCTCTACCATCTGAAGCACCGGCACAATGTCACCACCGAGACTTTGGATCGTAGAAAATACCGTACTGAACTGAAAGATCATAAGAGCATTATGGACACGCTGCCGTCTTTTGTACAGGCAGACTCCACGGCTATAGCATCGTCGGAGAAGCAATTGGATGCAATGCTCTTTGAATCATTAAGTAATAACACTGGTTGTTTGGGAGGTGTGGTTAAAGTTAAGGAAAAGGCTGAAAAAATTCTGCTTGAAAAGCAAAATCCTTTGAGTTTGGAACCAGGAAAGAATTCTGATAAACATTTCATTGAACTTGGTAACCAAATAAGTATGGAGTCATTGGGTTATGAATGTGGACTTTGTTTAAAAATTTTCCATGATTATATATCATTTAAACACCATATTGAGAAAGACCACAATAATAATGAAATGCTTTATGATACTAAACCTATAGAAATATCAAAAGTCACTTCTCATAGCAATCTATTGGGTTTTTCTCCAAAACCAGATAATGATGACCTTGAAGCTAGTAGAAATGTTTCTAATTCTAGTACTGTTAATGAAGTTCTCGATTCTAATGATGATGTAAATTTGTGTATAATATGCCAGAAAAGCTTTGAAACTAGACAAGATTTTGAGACTCATATTTTAATTCACGTTAGGAACAATCAGTCTACCGAGACTTCTGAGAGAAGCCAAGTCGTGCTTTCAAAGTCCACTAATTCATCAAAAACTGAATACTGCACAGAAAATACATTTCATTTTGTGAGTTCAACTTCAGATGAAGAAAATAAGTCCGTTGATAAAGTGTTACAAACAGGTGAAGGCAGTAATAAACCTCAGATAGATTTATTGGTTTCAAATTCAAGGGATAAAATAAACCAAAATCCCTCTATTAAGCTCTATAAGAAAAATAAAGTTACAAAGCGAACTAAACTCTCAAATTTCAATTTTAATCTTAAAAATTTTAAGAATCCTAAACAAACTTTGAAAGTATTAAGAGGTAAATCCCATATTTTTAAGAGTAATTCTCCAGACATGTCGAGTAAGTACTGCAACAATTATAAATGTAAGCTGTGTTTTAGGTATTTCCAGAACAAATATTCATTTGAGTATCATAAGCAGTTGCACTTAAATTCCAAAGGTTTTAGTTGTGGTCTTTGCAGTAAGTATTTTATGAGTAAAAGTTTATTGTTGTCTCATACGCGCTTATCTCACATGAGGAACTTCCGCTGTTCTTCATGCTCAAGGATATTCCAATACCGAACTCTATATATACAACACATTAAACTTTGCCTTAATACATCTTCTCACTCACAAAGTTTAAAAGATTTGAGCTTACCCATAATAAGTATTGATCAGATTTTAAAATCAGGTACTAGCGGGATTGTAGGAATAATTCCTTTATCTCACTCAGAAAGTTCTAATGAAGATAACAAATTTTGCATTCCTATTATTTCTGTGGATGCAGTAAAAAACAAGACAGCTATGCCATACTTAAACTCTTTTGTAAAAATTTCTGATTTGAAAAAGTAAGTTTAGTACAGCTTGTAAAATTCAAAGTTAAAAGTACAGTAGAGTCCCGATTATCCGCGGAATTGGGTGGCAAGGGTAATGCGGATGGTGAAAATCGCGGGTAACCCAAAGAGACTAAAAATGAGGTGAAAGCACGAAAAAAATATTTCAGCATAAAAACTAAGTTATATTGTGCAAAAAACATTATATGTAAAACTTTTAAAATATGTACAGTACAGAAGAATCCTTTGCTCTACATCTAAAATCTCTCTAATCTCATCTAAAATTTGCTCTCATCGTTAAAAATGTTTTTCTTGGCACTTGCGGATAATCCGCACTGCGGATCAACCGCTCGCGGGAAATCGGGGCTCTACTGTATACTACTTAAAAGTTTCCATTTTATCCAAAACTTTGGTCTAAAAAGTAAAATTTATGTAATAGAAAGCTTAATTAACAATTTTTGAGTTATTGGAGACCAAATACTTAGCTTTTATAATTTATTTAGATGTTTGATATTCATTTAAATTGATTGATAAATGAAGTTTTATGACTTCTCATCTCCTAAATGTGAATGTATTTTTAGATCTATGTTTTTGAACTTATTTATTGTGATTTTTGTGATTATTCTTCTGAAATTCCAAAGTTGGAGTTAGAATTCAACTTGTACCAAAGACAGGAAGGAATATGGATTATCACACACATTACTTATGTAGTAGTTGTATGCATGTTATCATTCCTCACCTCCGATTCTTTTCTAGCTACATATACCAAGGATTATAATTAAACATGGGTTTAATGTTAAGGCTATAAAATGGTTACTATTAAAATTGCATTTATTATAAAAAACCAAATTATTTTATAGGTTGGTTTCATTATAAAGGAATTATAATCGTTATTTTTTTGGTATGAATAAATGAGCTATGAAATCTGAAATGAAGTGATTTAAAGCAGTGATATTTGCAGAGATAAAATTTGTACAGATTTATACTACACTTGAAAAATCTTTTTGCCATGTACAACAACTTTTTGCCTTGACTTGAACATACTTTAAGTCAAACCCCTTAATTCAAAAATACATTTTAAAGTTTTTAATTACATCTCTTAGTAAAATTTATATTTTAGCAGAATTTTAAGGGCACTTTGTTTTTTACTTGTTTTAAATTTGTAAAGAATCTAGTAGGGTGGTTCTCAGAATTTTACTGCACAGTTATATCTACAAGTTTTACAGAAGAGAAATTATTTTCCTTCTGTTAAAAATCAAAAGAATTTTAATTCCCAAAAATTATCTTTTTCTTTTATTCAAAGTAATATTTTATGCTGTCATGTGATATCTTTATTTGTTTTAAAATTATCAATATTGATTAACATTTAATATGGATGTTTAACTTAAAATTAAAAGAGCTTGGTGCTGTTAAAAAGTATTCAAAAAATAAAAAATAAACAGTAAAATATTGTCTCTGTTGATGTTTTTTTCCTTGGTAATTATTTTTGTTTGTATATGACATGTTAAATAATACTCTTTAAGGTAATTGACTGCGTTGAAACCGTCATTTTCGCCAAAAATATCGAATTTCGTTTTATTGTTTTATTTTATTATAGCCTGTTTAATAAGCTTTCCAAAACTACCTTACTTTAAACTCAAAGTAATCTAAGGTCACTCGAGAGCTATGTATTTCAATGGTGAGATTCTTGGCAATGGGCCAAGTGTCTCGTCGCCTATACGCGCGCTCTAGCTTCTTGCCAGGGTGATAATTTTGTCTCTGTCGCCGAGACAAAAGTCTCTAGTGCACGCTTAGCCTTAAAGTATTTTAAAGTGCGTAAACTTGATTTAAATGGGTTTTTTCATGAATTTTTACTTTTTTCGATTTCAAGTGCCTGTATTTCTTTTCTATTTTAAAAATCTCAGATTTTTTGTAGGCTCAAAATCCTGCAAAAATTTTATTGGTACCTATAAAAGAACAGTATCAGGAGTTGTTGGCGCAAGTTGAAATTTTAGCTTTATTTTCATTGAAATTTCTCAATATTTTGAAAAATAATTTTTTTTAAATTCTTTTTTGAATGATTTTCATTGTTTTAGAACATTAGCTTTCAGAAAATAGCAATTAAATAATTATTTAGTTAATATAAAAAAAGCCTCCCAACGCAGTCAGTTACCTTCCTTAAGCTATCTAGTTGAAATAATGAGACTTAACTTATATACATGATACATGCACAATTTCAACAATTCTCTTTGAAATTCCCATTGTGGAATTATCTCTGAATTTTTCAATTCTCATTGGGTGTTTGTTTTGATTTAATTAATGAAAAATACATTTAAGTTGCATGTAATTCAATTTTATTTCATTTTCATACAACTTAAAAAACTAATTTGCCTAAAACCCCTAATTTATTTACATAACAATAAAGGACTACAAAATTATAAGATTAAAAAGTACTCACACACTATCATATTTTTTTTAAAATTTAGGTAAATTAAATTAAAACACACAAAACTTGAGTAAAATTACCACCAAAGATTCTTATAAACTAAATATTTCAGCTATCGCAAGAATTAACAACTGTTTGCTATTCTTTTCCTCTCCTGATTTTGCAAGTTTCTATCAATTCTCAAAATAACTACAAGAAAAATTTAATTAACATTGAAGACATTATTAAAAAAACTACCACTAGATTCTGGTTTTTTAGTCATTAGCACAATAATTTATGTGTACAATTTTGAGAATCGACAAGCTCCTCCTCCATTTTAAGTTTTAATCAATAAATTCCTAAGTGTATATTTTGATTAACGATAGTATACAAAACTTATGATGTTACACTACCTCTAAAAATTCTAAGGGACCTTAATTTTCAAAAATTATCAATCAAATATCATTATGTTCTGTTCTTTTAAATTTACAAGTTTCAATAAATGTTAGACATTTGCATAATTTTGATTAAAACAAATAGAAAAAGTATAATACAAATTTACCACCTAAACTTTTTTCCCCTTCATTCTGAGATTAATATATCTGCATTGTTCTTTCTTTCTCGTACAAGAGTTCAATCAATTCCTAAGTCTGTATTTGTGTATATATGACTTAAAAAGGAATTGAAGTACAATTTTGATTGAATTGGGGCGTGAACCAAACTGTCATTTAGTAGATGATTGGCTGCATTTCTGAAAACTTCTTGGAGGGCCATTTTAAAATGAACCCAACCTGTTATGCTTTCGTCATTTATGTTTACCAGGTTTACTAAGCCATACTCAGTTGTTACTTTGAATAAATTGTCTAAAAGTAAGCTATCAGCGATCATGTGGAAGTAATGGGCACTGATTTGATTTTCAATTTTCTTGTCGCTCCACGACTTGATTTCGAAATGGGACTGCAACGGATTGATGAATCTGAACTTTTTTGTAAGCTTTTCTCTGGAGGAATATTTCACCCTCTCATCTAGGTGGCAGGAGCTGTTACCTGACGAAGGTTCAGTTTTTTCTGAATTTCTCTTCTTCCTCTGCTTGTTACTTTTCGGTGCTTTGGTTATCACGAAATTTCTTTTCTTCATTTCAAGCTTAAAACACTTTAGTTGCTTCACAATTTTACCTATGTCGGAGACAAACTTGGTGCCGTTTGGCGTCGCTTTAAGGGCTCTTAAAAGTCTGCTTAACGCCAAAGAAATTTTAAACGTATCTACTTTACAGTACCTCTTAACCTTTTTATTCTCTTTAAAATTGCTCTCTTTCATTCTGTGCAAAGAAAACTTAAGCCAAGCTTCCAAACAATGTAATCTCTTCGTTTTTTCTTGCGGAATCTGACTTATCAGAACGGTGTTCTCCTTGAACCAATTGCAATATCGTAACAGAGGGTTATCCGATTCGAATTTTCTTTTCATCGCATGGTGTCTGTGCTGGTTCCCTTTCTTGCATAACGTTTTGCCATACACTATATGCGTCCTCGAATATTTTTTCTGCACCTTGCTCGCATGGTTAGTTCTCTTTAACTTGAAATTCGAATTCGTTCCATTCTTGCCCTCAGCTACTTCGCTAGTTTTGATGAGGAGTGGAGGTGCCTGATGTCTCATACCTCGGCTGTTGTCTCTCTGCAATGAAGACAACATTTCTCTGTTGATCTGAACGTTTCGGTTGCAGTTAGGCAGCAGGGAATTCATTTTGAACGCCGCCAACCTTTGGCATTCGACCAACTCGGGATTGTATTTCGCGGCGGTGATGTGCTGCTTCTGCTTGACCATCGCCGGACTCGATTTAGCGTAAAGCTGCATGTTTTGTTGCTCGCCTACGTACTCTTTCGGCGCCTGTGCTTTTTTAATCTTGATCTTGGCTTGTTCGACCTTAACTACGTGGGTCTTTTTTCGGTGATGCGGCAGCACGGGTAAAACGGAACTGTTTTTGCCGATATCGATTGTTTGCTGATGCACCAGTTCACCTGGACTCGGTCTCGCCTGCAACCTGAACTGTGGCGGTAGAGATCCATGATGAATCTTACCGCAATTCAACTGCTGATGATGCAGAATGTGCTGCTGCTGTTGCTGTTTGTTGTTATATTGTAATATTTGTGGATGATGTAATGTCGTACCGCCGATTCTTTTTGTTGATGAGCAACTCGGCTGAGTCCCCTCTTGTTTATTGCCTGACGGGTATGGGATGAATGGATGGGCGTACAGTTGCACGTTTGTAACGCAACTCTTGGCGTAATCCATCGTAGCTTTTTGCGCGTCTTTTTTCCGCTGATGCTCGTAGTATTGCGGAGACGCCACTACCGGCGTTTCCACTTGCATTTTCTGAAGAATGACCTGGTGGCTGAAGTGGTCTCTCAGTTGCTCCATGATCGTCTGGGACAGTTGTCCAGATTTGAACAGTAGTTTCTGTTGCGCATAGTGGAGGGGAGGAGGAGGAGGGGGTTGTGTCGTCTGACTTGGCATTATTGGCTCTATTCTGTACGGCTGGCAAGGAGGGATGAAGTTTCCGTTAACAATCTGTATGTTTTTAAATGCTGCTGCTTGAATAACCTAAATAAAAGTACGAAATGTTATCAATTTTAAAGAGCAGTTTTTTTAACTCTGTGCCCTATCTCAAACAAAATATCTTTTCATATGCTCTTTTACCCTTCAACGGGTGCACAGAGAAAAATCCTAACAGAGGGTCCAACACGATATATTCAAAAGTTGTATGGGTTTGAGGGCGCCACGAGGAACTATAAATGATTGACAGAGAGATCAAACCTGTGATTGGCTGTCACGCAATCTTCTATTTCGAAGGAGAAGGAAAAAGTTTTTCTCAACCAATCAGGCTTTTCCGTCCCGCCTCTCGTGACGTTATGCGATCGCAGCGCCACCCAACCCATCCAACGTTTCGATTTCCATTAGCGCCTATGGCGACGGACTCTCTGTTCTAGTACTCTGTGAACGGGTGTAGGTAAGGAGACAAGGTTAAAAAGACTAAGGTTGACTCAAGAAGGGACTTTTTGTTGTAGAGAGGGATTTTTTGGATCTTCTATGCTTGGGATTGGGTAGGAGATGTAGTTACAGGGATCACTCTTATTTCTAGGTGAGAGTGCGCTTTTAATCCACGAGGAACTTTCTCCAGTAGGTGCTATTAAATGTTTTTCCAATACGATCTTGGGGAAATGATATCCCAAAGGTGATTAACTCCGTATTGATAGCGTTCAGGCTTAACTAAATTAAATACAACAAGCAATTTAAATATTTCCCTATACCAGCGGTTCTTAAGGGCTGTATTCAGAAACTTTAACACGAGACGGGAACGTTGCAGAATCCTCGGTCACTTGGAAACGAGGACTTTCGAGATCTCGAGTGATCATGCTGCCATCTGTCGAAAACGTCACAAGTAATTATACACTGATAGTATAAATTTTTACAGGCACTAGATGTCCATTACTTTCGTAATATATTAATGTCTGAGGACTTATTTTGGTAATAAATAGCTGTTTTAGATTTTTTAAAACTATTAAACGGGCCACAAAAAGTGTAAAAGCAATCGGAATGCGCATCAAAACTCAGAACAATATGGTGGACGAAAGCTATGGGGTAGAAATATCTCGTTCTCGTTTCCATCTCGTTCTCGTCTCGATTCCATCTCGTTAAAATATCTGAATACGGCCCTATGGGAAAACTACTTTTGAGGCGCGATATAGTCAAATATCGGCCTAGAGACCTGAAAATTTGCAGGTAATAATGTTTCAGTATTTGTATAACAACATAAGGGGAGGGGAAATTAAAATAATAAAAATCCCATAGACTTTTTCAATGCCCTATATAGGTCACCTCATTATACTCTATTCATTTAGATTTGGCGCTTGAGAAATAGTGCTTTCCCCCACGCTTAAAGCGTAACCATAGTTACTATCTTCGAGCAGCCAATAGTAAGCCTTCTTCGTCACTTTGACGAAGATAGTTGCTATGGTTACCGATCGGTGGTGGGGGAAGGAAATATTTTCAAGCGCCAGTTGAAAATGAACAGACTATAGAGGTGTACTATAACCAGGCCCGTAAGTAGTGTAAAAATGCCGGTTCTACGACATTGCGCAGGGGGCGTGGCACCTGCGCATTCTACTAAATTGCGATTCCCTGCGCATTCTATTAGATTGCGACTCCCTGTGCATTTTACTGATTAGGGCTTCCTGCGCATTCTACCAAATTGCGATTCCCTTCCCATTCTACTAGTTTGGGACTCCCAATCTACTGATTAGGGCTTCCTGTGCATTCTACTAGTTTGGGGCTCCCTGCGCATTCTACTGATTGCGGAGTGTCTGGGCCGATACTTTGCGGCTCCCCGAGTAGAGGGGAGGCTAATTAAGAAGATTAATTAGCAATTAAGAGAACTTGAGCAATATGTGGAATTACTTTGGGGCTCCTGCGCATTCTACTAGATTGCGATTCCCTGTGCATTTTACTGATTAGGGCTTCCTGCGCATTCTACCGAATTGCGATTCCCTTCTCATTCTACTGATTGCGGAGTGTCTGCTACTTTACGGTTCTACCAATAAAATGGGGCTCCACCACTAAATTAGGGCTCTGCCACTAAATTGCGGCTCCAACAACAGCAAGAAGCTAAAATTAAAGTTATTTAACATCAATATATCTCCCAGGAGAGTTAGCCCAAGATATTCTTGGTTACCGAAGTACGCTTGGCAGAGCTTAACGCAAATCCTGGATCAGTTTGATTTGGTAAGTTACCGGAAGCCTCTCCTTTGTACTTCATCCCCCTAATTAAATATTTTAAAGTATTTTAAATTGAGGTCCCACCAACCACCCGACTTTCTCAATTAACAGTTACTATTTCAGTTACTATTAAATTTATTTACTATTAACAAACTGTAACTGCTGTTTAACTGTAATATGGATGAAATTAGCAAATTGCAGCTCTTCCACTATATTGGGGCTTTACCACTATGACACCGCAGGAAGTTAAAGTTATTTTACTATTAACAGTTACTATTTAAGTTATTTACTAATAACAAACTGTAACCACTATTTAACTATAATATGGATAAAATTAGCAAATTGCAACTTATTGGGACTTTACCACTAAGACACAACAGGAAGTTATTTTACAATTAACAGTTACTACTAAAGGTATTTAATATTAACAAACTGTTTAACTGTAATATGGACAAATTGCAGCTCTTCCACTATATTGTGGATCTAGAACACATGCAACAAAAAGAAGCTAAATTGTGACTTTCTTAAGATAACATTAATTGATAGTTAAAGTTATTAACAAATGTTAATTAACAGTTATTTTACATAAAATTATAAGGTTAATGAACAAACTAACCGCTGTAATACATTACCTATTGAATGCCCATACTGGAATAAAAGACCAAGACAATCACAAACTCAAAAAAATGTAGACTGCACTACTCACCTGTCATTGAGACTCCCTTTAACAATGCACAGGCGAACCACCCCTCTTACCTTTTCACAGAGCAATATGTGTGGCGATAACGGGGTAACCTCCATTGGGATTGACAGCGATTGCATCTTTTCCCGCAATACCAAGGGGAGAGGGTTTTCAAAAGATATATATTTTTTCATTACAATCATTTCTATTTCGTTAAATTTACAGTTCAATATTCACTTTAGTTACAGTTTGACACAAAATGCTTATCCTATCACAATCCTTAACTTTGAAAATACAGTATTTTCCCCAGAAAGGATGCTTTGAAAAATTGAGAATGATTGAACATTTTCAGACAACCAGACATCTAATACGTTATCCTATTGGTGGAATTATTTTTATTTTACTTTGATCAGGAAAGGATACTTTGAAAAATTGAGAATGCATTTTCAGTGCAAGCATTTTCAGACCACTTGACATATAATACGTTATCCTATTGGAGGAATTATTTTACATCTTCGATTAAAAATTACTAATTATGTTCATATTGGATAAGATCTTCAATATTTTAAGCATTTTTTTGAATAAAATATACTTTTATTACGAATTCTGTGCGAGGAGTTGATTTTTTTTCATAGAATGTTAGAATCATTCAAGTTAAAAATGATAAATCCATTAATTTTACTATAGTTCAATTGAAGATATTACTTATTTTATTCGCATAGTACCTTTTTCTAGATTTAAACGTGAGAATATATGATTAATCACCTAAACAAAAACTATTCCATTACTCTTTTTTCTGAAATCATTGTATAAATGAGAGAATTTTTAAATTTTTATACAAAAATTGAAAAATATATACGATTTTCCCAACAGTTGAAAAAATTTCAATCATTAACCTTTTATTTAAAGTATGTTATTAGGCTACCACTACAGAACATACACTATATACATTCATTTTATTCATAACTTTTACTATATTTATTGAACATGTAATATTTTTTCTATACTAAAGAGAACTGCTTTGGTTATTTTTCAATTCATGGAATGGTTACGTTGATCATTTTCAACCTTTTTTTTGAAAATAATAACTTTTTTAACCCATAGGCTATACTTGCTCTACAAGAATTTTACCCTCTGCTGTACATTTTTACTATCAATTTATATTCACAAAAGCAAACAATATAATACATATAAACTAACTTATGAAAGAAATCCTTTATGGATATAATGTTTTCTCTTACCTAAAGCCTTCTTTCATCTATAATCCATATAGAAAATTAAACTATTCTAATAAAAATTAAAGAGGAAACAAGACTTAAAAGGAAACATACATTATAAAAACCAAGAAAATTATTACAGAATCTAAAAGAAAAACTAAAAACTCTGCTAAAAATAAAAACTTAACTGAAAATTTCGTTAAAAATTTCGTTAAAAATTAAGACACATGCAGAAAAATAACTTAATACTTTGTGAAAAATAAAAACGAACACAGACAAACTTTCACTGAAAAACTAAAAATTTTGTTAAAAAATAAAAACTTAACTGAAAATTTCGTTAAAAATTAAGACACATGCAGAAAAATAACTTATAACTTTGTGAAAAATAAAAACGAACACAGAAAAACTTTCACTGAAAAACTAAAAATTTTGTTAAAAATAAAAACTTAACTAAAAATTTTGTTAAAAAATAAAAACTTAACTGAAAATTTCGTTAAAAATTAAGACACATGCAGAAAAATAACTTAATACTTTGTGAAAAATAAAAACGAACACTGAAAAACTTTCACTGAAAAACTAAAATCTTTGTTAAATATAAAAACTTATTCACTTCGAAACTAAAAACTTAACTAAAATCTTTGTTAAAAATAAAAACTTAACTAAAAACTCTGCTAAAAATAAAAACTTAACTGAAAACTTTACTAAAAATTAAGACACAACATGTAGAAAATTAACTTAATACTTTGTTAAAAATAAAAACGAACACAGAAAAACTTTCACTGAAAAACTAAAATCTTTGTTAAATATAAAAACTTAATCACTTCGAAACTAAAAACTTAACTAAAACCTTTGTTAAAAATAAAAACTTAACTGAAAATTTTGTTAAATATTAGGATACATGCAGAAAAATAACTTAATACTTTGTTAAAAATAAAAACTTAACTGAAAATTTTGTTAAAAATTAAGACACGTGCAGAAAAATAACTTAATACTTTGTTAAAAATAAAAACGAACACAGAAAAACTTTACAAGAAATGAAAACTTATACACTGAAAAACTAAAATATTTGTTAAATATAAAAAAACGTATTCACTTCGAAAATAAAAACTTAACTTAAAATTTTGTTAAAACTAAAAACTTAACTAAAAATTTTGTTACAAATAAAAACTTAACTGAAAATTTTGTTAAAAATTAAGATACATGTAGAAAACTAACTTAATACTTTGCTAAAAATAAAAACGAACACAGAAAAAACTTTACAAGAAATGAAAACTTATACACTGAAAAACTAAAATCTTTGTTAAATATAAAAACTTATTCACTTCGAAACTAAAACTTAACTAAAAATTTTGTTAAAAATAAAAACTTAACTAAAATTTTGTTAAAAATAAAAAACTTAACTGAAAATTTTGTTAAAAATTAAGACACATGTAGAAAAATAACTTAATACTTTGTTAAAAATAAAAACGAACACTGAAAAACTTTCACTGAAAAACTAAAATCTTTGTTAAATATAAAAACTTATTCACTTCGAAACTAAAACTTAACTAAAAATTTTGTTAAAAATAAAAACTTAACTAAAAATTTTGTTAAAAATAAAAACTTAACTGAAAATTTTGTTAAAAATTAAGGTACATGCAGAAAAATAACTTAATACTTTGTTAAAAATAAAAACGAACACAGAAAAAACTTTACAAGAAATGAAAACTTATACACTGAAAAATTAAAATCTTTGTTAAATATAAAAACTTAACTGAAAATTTTGTTAAAAATAAAAACTTCACTGAAAATTTTGTTAAAAATAAAAACTTCACTGAAAATTTTGTTAAAAATTAAGACAAATGCTGAAAAATAACTCATTACTTTGCTAAAAGTAAAAATGAACACAGAAAAAACTTTACAAGAAATGAAAACTTATACACTGAAAAACTAAAGTCTTTGTTAAATATAAAAACTTATTCACTACGAAACTGAAAACTTTGTTTGAAATGAACTAGAAAACGAAAAACTTTACACAAGAAATGAAAACTTATACACTAAAAAACTAAAATCTTTGTTAAAATAAAAGCTTAACTGAAAATTTTGTTAAAAAATTAAGACAAATGCAGAAAAATAACTTAATACTTTGTTAAATGTAAAAACTTAAAAGCTACAAAACTAAAATGTCTGTTTAAAATAAATAAAAACTTACAAGAAATTTTACAAGAAATAAAAAGTTACACTAAAAACTTTATCAAAAAGAAATACTTCGTGTTAAAAATAAATAAAAACTTTGAAAAAATTTTACAAGAAATAAAAATTTACACTAAAAACTTTACCAAAAAGAAATTATTACGAAAAACCTTAACAAAAGAAAAACCTAAAAACTATAAAACTAAAAACTTTGTTAAAAATCAAGACACATGTAGAAAAATAACTTAATACTTTGTTCAATATAAAAACTTAGAACCTATAAAACTAAAAACTTTGCTAAAAATAAAAACTTTAGGAAAACTTTGTTAAAAATAAAGAAATCAATACAGAAAATTTTAAAAATAAATAAAAACTTCGAAAAAATATTACAAGAAATAAAAAATAACACTAAAAACTTTATCAAAAAGAGATACTTACAAATTATAAAACTAAAAACTTTGTTAAAAATAAAATTAAATTGAAAAGTTAAAATAAAAAAAACTAAAAACTTTATCAAAAAGAAATACTTCTTGTTAAAAAAAATATACTTTGAAAAATTTGTACAAGAAATACACTTAAAACTTTACCAATAACGTCCATACTGTGTTAAAATTAGAAGAGAGATAGATTCGCATCCTCCTTTCATTGGGACCCTTTTTTTAATTATTATGTAAAACGTGGGCTGAAAAATTTAAAAGTACTATTTTTAAATTTCCTTCATTAAGAAGGAGTTTTCAGCCCACCGAGTTTTCATAATAAAAAAAAAGGGTCTCAACGAAAGGGGGACGTGAATCTATCTGTCTTCTAATTTTAACACAGTATGGACGTTATTGGTAAAGTTTTAAGTGTATTTCTTGTACAAATTTTTCAAAGTATATTTTTTTTAACAAGAAGTATTTCTTTTTGATAAAGTTTTTAGTTTTTTTTATTTTAACTTTTCAATTTAATTTTATTTTTAACAAAGTTTTTAGTTTTATAATTTGTAAGTATCTCTTTTTGATAAAGTTTTTAGTGTTATTTTTTATTTCTTGTAATATTTTTTCGAAGTTTTTATTTATTTTTAAAATTTTCTGTATTGATTTCTTTATTTTTAACAAAGTTTTCCTAAAGTTTTTATTTTTAGCAAAGTTTTTAGTTTTATAGGTTCTAAGTTTTTATATTGAACAAAGTATTAAGTTATTTTTCTACATGTGTCTTGATTTTTAACAAAGTTTTTAGTTTTATAGTTTTTAGGTTTTTCTTTTGTTAAGGTTTTTCGTAATAATTTCTTTTTGGTAAAGTTTTTAGTGTAAATTTTTATTTCTTGTAAAATTTTTTCAAAGTTTTTATTTATTTTTAACACGAAGTATTTCTTTTTGATAAAGTTTTTAGTGTAACTTTTTATTTCTTGTAAAATTTTTTCAAAGTTTTATTTTATTTTTAACAAATATTTTAGTTTTGTAGTGTATAAGTTTTTATTTATGGTAAAGTTTTTCGTTTCATAGTTTCTAAGTTTTAATATTTAACAAAGTATTAAGTTATTTTCTGTATTTGCCTTTATTTTTAACAAAGTTTTTTTTTGTTTTATGGTTTTTAAGTTTTTCTTTCTGTTAAAGTTTTTCGTAATAATTTCTTTTTGGTAAAGTTTTTAGTGTAAATTTTTATTTCTTGTAAAATTTCTTGTAAGTTTTTATTTATTTTAAACAGACATTTTAGTTTTGTAGCTTTTAAGTTTTTACATTTAACAAAGTATTAAGTTATTTTTCTGCATTTGTCTTAATTTTTTAACAAAATTTTCAGTTAAGCTTTTATTTTAACAAAGATTTTAGTTTTTTAGTGTATAAGTTTTCATTTCTTGTGTAAAGTTTTTCGTTTTCTAGTTCATTTCAAACAAAGTTTTCAGTTTCGTAGTGAATAAGTTTTTATATTTAACAAAGACTTTAGTTTTTCAGTGTATAAGTTTTCATTTCTTGTAAAGTTTTTTCTGTGTTCATTTTTACTTTTAGCAAAGTAATGAGTTATTTTTCAGCATTTGTCTTAATTTTTAACAAAATTTTCAGTGAAGTTTTTATTTTTAACAAAATTTTCAGTGAAGTTTTTATTTTTAACAAAATTTTCAGTTAAGTTTTTATATTTAACCAAGATTTTAATTTTTCAGTGTATAAGTTTTCATTTCTTGTAAAGTTTTTTCTGTGTTCGTTTTTATTTTTAACAAAGTATTAAGTTATTTTTCTGCATGTACCTTAATTTTTAACAAAATTTTCAGTTAAGTTTTTATTTTTAACAAAATTTTTAGTTAAGTTTTTATTTTTAACAAAATTTTTAGTTAAGTTTTAGTTTCGAAGTGAATAAGTTTTTATATTTAACAAAGATTTTAGTTTTTCAGTGAAAGTTTTTCAGTGTTCGTTTTTATTTTTAACAAAGTATTAAGTTATTTTTCTACATGTGTCTTAATTTTTAACAAAATTTTCAGTTAAGTTTTTTATTTTTAACAAAATTTTAGTTAAGTTTTTATTTTTAACAAAATTTTTAGTTAAGTTTTAGTTTCGAAGTGAATAAGTTTTTATATTTAACAAAGATTTTAGTTTTTCAGTGTATAAGTTTTCATTTCTTGTAAAGTTTTTTCTGTGTTCGTTTTTATTTTTAGCAAAGTATTAAGTTAGTTTTCTACATGTATCTTAATTTTTAACAAAATTTTCAGTTAAGTTTTTATTTGTAACAAAATTTTTAGTTAAGTTTTTAGTTTTAACAAAATTTTAAGTTAAGTTTTTATTTTCGAAGTGAATACGTTTTTTTATATTTAACAAATATTTTAGTTTTTCAGTGTATAAGTTTTCATTTCTTGTAAAGTTTTTCTGTGTTCGTTTTTATTTTTAACAAAGTATTAAGTTATTTTTCTGCACGTGTCTTAATTTTTAACAAAATTTTCAGTTAAGTTTTTATTTTTAACAAAGTATTAAGTTATTTTTCTGCATGTATCCTAATATTTAACAAAATTTTCAGTTAAGTTTTTATTTTTAACAAAGGTTTTAGTTAAGTTTTTAGTTTCGAAGTGATTAAGTTTTTATATTTAACAAAGATTTTAGTTTTTCAGTGAAAGTTTTTCTGTGTTCGTTTTTATTTTTAACAAAGTATTAAGTTAATTTTCTACATGTTGTGTCTTAATTTTTAGTAAAGTTTTCAGTTAAGTTTTTATTTTTAGCAGAGTTTTTAGTTAAGTTTTTATTTTTAACAAAATTTTAAGTTAAGTTTTTATTTTCGAAGTGAATACGTTTTTTTATATTTAACAAATATTTTAGTTTTTCAGTGTATAAGTTTTCATTTCTTGTAAAGTTTTTCTGTGTTCGTTTTTATTTTTAACAAAGTATTAAGTTATTTTTCTGCACGTGTCTTAATTTTTAACAAAATTTTCAGTTAAGTTTTTATTTTTAACAAAGTATTAAGTTATTTTTCTGCATGTATCCTAATATTTAACAAAATTTTCAGTTAAGTTTTTATTTTTAACAAAGGTTTTAGTTAAGTTTTTAGTTTCGAAGTGATTAAGTTTTTATATTTAACAAAGATTTTAGTTTTTCAGTGAAAGTTTTTCTGTGTTCGTTTTTATTTTTAACAAAGTATTAAGTTAATTTTCTACATGTTGTGTCTTAATTTTTAGTAAAGTTTTCAGTTAAGTTTTTATTTTTAGCAGAGTTTTTAGTTAAGTTTTTATTTTTAACAAAGATTTTAGTTAAGTTTTAGTTTCGAAGTGAATAAGTTTTTATATTTAACAAAGATTTTAGTTTTTCAGTGAAAGTTTTTCAGTGTTCGTTTTTATTTTTAACAAAGTATTAAGTTATTTTTCTACATGTGTCTTAATTTTTAACAAAATTTTCAGTTAAGTTTTTTATTTTTAACAAAATTTTAGTTAAGTTTTTATTTTTAACAAAATTTTTAGTTAAGTTTTAGTTTCGAAGTGAATAAGTTTTTATATTTAACAAAGATTTTAGTTTTTCAGTGTATAAGTTTTCATTTCTTGTAAAGTTTTTTCTGTGTTCGTTTTTATTTTTAGCAAAGTATTAAGTTAGTTTTCTACATGTATCTTAATTTTTAACAAAATTTTCAGTTAAGTTTTTATTTGTAACAAAATTTTTAGTTAAGTTTTTAGTTTTAACAAAATTTTAAGTTAAGTTTTTATTTTCGAAGTGAATACGTTTTTTTATATTTAACAAATATTTTAGTTTTTCAGTGTATAAGTTTTCATTTCTTGTAAAGTTTTTCTGTGTTCGTTTTTATTTTTAACAAAGTATTAAGTTATTTTTCTGCACGTGTCTTAATTTTTAACAAAATTTTCAGTTAAGTTTTTATTTTTAACAAAGTATTAAGTTATTTTTCTGCATGTATCCTAATATTTAACAAAATTTTCAGTTAAGTTTTTATTTTTAACAAAGGTTTTAGTTAAGTTTTTAGTTTCGAAGTGATTAAGTTTTTATATTTAACAAAGATTTTAGTTTTTCAGTGAAAGTTTTTCTGTGTTCGTTTTTATTTTTAACAAAGTATTAAGTTAATTTTCTACATGTTGTGTCTTAATTTTTAGTAAAGTTTTCAGTTAAGTTTTTATTTTTAGCAGAGTTTTTAGTTAAGTTTTTATTTTTAACAAAGATTTTAGTTAAGTTTTTAGTTTCGAAGTGAATAAGTTTTTATATTTAACAAAGATTTTAGTTTTTCAGTGAAAGTTTTTCAGTGTTCGTTTTTATTTTTCACAAAGTATTAAGTTATTTTTCTGCATGTGTCTTAATTTTTAACGAAATTTTCAGTTAAGTTTTTATTTTTTAACAAAATTTTTAGTTAAGTTTTTATTTTTAACAAAATTTTTAGTTTTTCAGTGAAAGTTTTTCTGTGTTCGTTTTTATTTTTCACAAAGTTATAAGTTATTTTTCTGCATGTGTCTTAATTTTTAACGAAATTTTCAGTTAAGTTTTTATTTTTTAACAAAATTTTTAGTTTTTCAGTGAAAGTTTGTCTGTGTTCGTTTTTATTTTTCACAAAGTATTAAGTTATTTTTCTGCATGTGTCTTAATTTTTAACGAAATTTTTAACGAAATTTTCAGTTAAGTTTTTATTTTTAGCAGAGTTTTTAGTTTTTCTTTTAGATTCTGTAATAATTTTCTTGGTTTTTATAATGTATGTTTCCTTTTAAGTCTTGTTTCCTCTTTAATTTTTATTAGAATAGTTTAATTTTCTATATGGATTATAGATGAAAGAAGGCTTTAGGTAAGAGAAAACATTATATCCATAAAGGATTTCTTTCATAAGTTAGTTTATATGTATTATATTGTTTGCTTTTGTGAATATAAATTGATAGTAAAAATGTACAGCAGAGGGTAAAATTCTTGTAGAGCAAGTATAGCCTATGGGTTAAAAAAGTTATTATTTTCAAAAAAAAGGTTGAAAATGATCAACGTAACCATTCCATGAATTGAAAAATAACCAAAGCAGTTCTCTTTAGTATAGAAAAAATATTACATGTTCAATAAATATAGTAAAAGTTATGAATAAAATGAATGTATATAGTGTATGTTCTGTAGTGGTAGCCTAATAACATACTTTAAATAAAAGGTTAATGATTGAAATTTTTTCAACTGTTGGGAAAATCGTATATATTTTTCAATTTTTGTATAAAAATTTAAAAATTCTCTCATTTATACAATGATTTCAGAAAAAAGAGTAATGGAATAGTTTTTGTTTAGGTGATTAATCATATATTCTCACGTTTAAATCTAGAAAAAGGTACTATGCGAATAAAATAAGTAATATCTTCAATTGAACTATAGTAAAATTAATGGATTTATCATTTTTAACTTGAATGATTCTAACATTCTATGAAAAAAAATCAACTCCTCGCACAGAATTCGTAATAAAAGTATATTTTATTCAAAAAAATGCTTAAAATATTGAAGATCTTATCCAATATGAACATAATTAGTAATTTTTAATCGAAGATGTAAAATAATTCCTCCAATAGGATAACGTATTATATGTCAAGTGGTCTGAAAATGCTTGCACTGAAAATGCATTCTCAATTTTTCAAAGTATCCTTTCCTGATCAAAGTAAAATAAAAATAATTCCACCAATAGGATAACGTATTAGATGTCTGGTTGTCTGAAAATGTTCAATCATTCTCAATTTTTCAAAGCATCCTTTCTGGGGAAAATACTGTATTTTCAAAGTTAAGGATTGTGATAGGATAAGCATTTTGTGTCAAACTGTAACTAAAGTGAATATTGAACTGTAAATTTAACGAAATAGAAATGATTGTAATGAAAAAATATATATCTTTTGAAAACCCTCTCCCCTTGGTATTGCGGGAAAAGATGCAATCGCTGTCAATCCCAATGGAGGTTACCCCGTTATCGCCACACATATTGCTCTGTGAAAAGGTAAGAGGGGTGGTTCGCCTGTGCATTGTTAAAGGGAGTCTCAATGACAGGTGAGTAGTGCAGTCTACATTTTTTTGAGTTTGTGATTGTCTTGGTCTTTTATTCCAGTATGGGCATTCAATAGGTAATGTATTACAGCGGTTAGTTTGTTCATTAACCTTATAATTTTATGTAAAATAACTGTTAATTAACATTTGTTAATAACTTTAACTATCAATTAATGTTATCTTAAGAAAGTCACAATTTAGCTTCTTTTTGTTGCATGTGTTCTAGATCCACAATATAGTGGAAGAGCTGCAATTTGTCCATATTACAGTTAAACAGTTTGTTAATATTAAATACCTTTAGTAGTAACTGTTAATTGTAAAATAACTTCCTGTTGTGTCTTAGTGGTAAAGTCCCAATAAGTTGCAATTTGCTAATTTTATCCATATTATAGTTAAATAGTGGTTACAGTTTGTTATTAGTAAATAACTTAAATAGTAACTGTTAATAGTAAAATAACTTTAACTTCCTGCGGTGTCATAGTGGTAAAGCCCCAATATAGTGGAAGAGCTGCAATTTGCTAATTTCATCCATATTACAGTTAAACAGCAGTTACAGTTTGTTAATAGTAAATAAATTTAATAGTAACTGAAATAGTAACTGTTAATTGAGAAAGTCGGGTGGTTGGTGGGACCTCAATTTAAAATACTTTAAAATATTTAATTAGGGGGATGAAGTACAAAGGAGAGGCTTCCGGTAACTTACCAAATCAAACTGATCCAGGATTTGCGTTAAGCTCTGCCAAGCGTACTTCGGTAACCAAGAATATCTTGGGCTAACTCTCCTGGGAGATATATTGATGTTAAATAACTTTAATTTTAGCTTCTTGCTGTTGTTGGAGCCGCAATTTAGTGGCAGAGCCCTAATTTAGTGGTGGAGCCCCATTTTATTGGTAGAACCGTAAAGTAGCAGACACTCCGCAATCAGTAGAATGAGAAGGGAATCGCAATTTGGTAGAATGCGCAGGAAGCCCTAATCAGTAAAATGCACAGGGAATCGCAATCTAGTAGAATGCGCAGGAGCCCCAAAGTAATTCCACATATTGCTCAAGTTCTCTTAATTGCTAATTAATCTTCTTAATTAGCCTCCCCTCTACTCGGGGAGCCGCAAAGTATCGGCCCAGACACTCCGCAATCAGTAGAATGCGCAGGGAGCCCCAAACTAGTAGAATGCACAGGAAGCCCTAATCAGTAGATTGGGAGTCCCAAACTAGTAGAATGGGAAGGGAATCGCAATTTGGTAGAATGCGCAGGAAGCCCTAATCAGTAAAATGCACAGGGAGTCGCAATCTAATAGAATGCGCAGGGAATCGCAATTTAGTAGAATGCGCAGGTGCCACGCCCCCTGCGCTCCTGCGCAATGTCGTAGAACCGGCATTTTTACACTACTCCCGTATTTAGGGTTTTTGCCGCCCTGTGCATATTGATTTATTGCCGCCCCCTATTTCATTTTCTGTTTCAAGTAAATGCCCCCTCTCATTTGACTCTCTTTTAACTCCCTTTGACTGTCACCATTTAACTCACCTTTCTCAGATATGGGGAAATTATCCTGCTTTCCCTCTCATAATGAATTCTTTTGGGGGTCTGGGGGTACCCCCCAGAAAATTTTTGAAAATATGCTCCTAGAAAACTGGGAATTTATTCATTTTTGACACTTCATGTGAAAACTGTGTGGTACATTTTTCTTACAAAACTGTAGTGTTTTGTAGCATTGTGAATTGGTGTAATCTGCCGCCCCCCAAAATTTTGCCGCCCTGTGCTACAGCACATGTTGCACGTGCCTAAATACGGCCCTGACTATAACTATACTACTCACTTTCGGAGGATACCTGTTCCACGACCACATGTTCTGGAGAAGAAAAGGCCGAGGGGGAGGAGGAGGCGGGGGGTACATCTGATGGCGAGGAGGTGCCACGACAGGGAAGGGAACGTGGTGGACTTTGGTCAACTCATTGCAGCGTTCTTGATGGTTATTTGAAGCGACATCTCTTTTGATGATGCACTCCATCGCTTTTACACACTCTTGACTAGCTTTTCTTTCTCCTACTTCTGGGGAAAAAAAACGCAGAAGACAGCACTGAGCTATAAAACAAACTGGAGTGACGAGTGAGCGTGCCGAAACCGAATCACACCTTATCGAAATTTGTGTCTGCGCGGTAAAGTTTGTGTCTTCTCCCCACCCTTTAACTCTTTCAATACTAAGCCGCCCGAGATTACCATTCAATCTAATGGGAAATTTGGGGCGGCTAGGTCTGAAAGGGTTAACTTTGAACCCCCTACAGATATAGTCATGGGGTCTAGGTGAGTGGCTATCCGATGCAACATTTTTCAACGCCCTTTTAGTGGAAATTTTAGGATTCATGAATTTTACTTTAAAAACTAGAGATTTACTAAATTATTAATCAATTACTAAGTTGTATAGCAGCATCGATTTAGTAGGAAAAGACACCTCAAGCAAAAAATATCTTGAATAAAACCCCTTCTACCCACTAAAGTCCAACTCACACAATGCTAGTCTATGGAGAAATTGGTTTGTTTCGCCTGTTGCTGAGCAAAAGGGGCAACTTGTAACCTTCCGCGCCGGCACGTTTCGTCGCTTGTTATAGTATCGGAGGTTGTCACTCCAGTTTGTTTTATAGCTCAGTGGAAGACAGTACCGTTGTCTGGGGCGGATCCAGGTTTGACATCTGGAGGGGGGACACCAGGATATTTTAAACATCTCCAGAAACAGAAACTGCTCTATTTTTTTTTTGAAAATATTAAAAGTAATATATAATTCTTGACCGCATAAAGCTGCATCAGCATACGAAAGCTTCAAAATTAAGATTTTTTTTTGCCATTTTATTAACTTACCATCAACTTGCTGGTCCATCGTGTCTATGAGGGATCCAAGTAGTTCTCTGGCATCTGTTTCCGATATTTGTGTTTCATCAGAGGATTTTTTACTGTATGAATGTGAAGAGAAAAATGTAAAAAATGGTAGCATAACGTTGGAATGGAGAGAACGATTTGAATTATGTAGGATAGTGTTATCTTGTTTCTAATATACTAGAGCTCTAATATTCAAATTAAGTATACTGTCGACTAACAGTCATTGACTAAATTAAATGTCTATATAGACATTGTCCTTTTGAAAATACACAGATTTAAAAGTTTATAAAAAAATTCATTAAAAAAACCCTATGAATTAAGAAAATGCAAAACACACAACTCACACATTAGTGTTTTTCTGCCTTCTAAGAAAATTCGTCCCTCCCATAGTGGGATAAGGAGTTTGCTCTGATTTTTCGCTTTTTTCGTTGTTCCACAGCTTCCTTATAGACGGAGAAGACAGTTTCAACCAAAGAGAATCTTCTTGAGCGGCATCCAAGTTCAAGTTATCGTCGATTGCTGGCTGAGGGAAAGACATCAGCTCTTCCACGGATATGGGATCAGTATGGAGCTATGGATAACGAGGAAAAAAAATAATATTTTAAGATTTTAAACTACTTCATAAGGGGATGTCCATAAATAACGTGAGGTCAAAAAGGGGGGAGGGGGTCTAGCAAAATATCACCTGGGTTGAGGGGGGAGTCTCAACGTCAACTTTTAGTTTAGAAAATGCACGTTTTTTCTTTTATGTTTTTTAGCACAACTTCAGGAAAAATGCGCAAGTTAGTCAAAACAGCGGAGTTAAGACCATGTTTTTGATTTCAACACGCATTTGTATCGAAACTTTTGGAAGTGTAATGCTGATAAGACGAAAAAAAGACCTTTTCAAAGAAATTAATTTGTTTGAAAGTGATTGAAAAAATCTCACGTGAGAATTCGAGGGGGAGGGGGTCCAGCAAAATATCACTAAATCACACCAAGGGGGAGGGAGGGGTCCAGAATTTGGGAAAAACACCTCACGTGCTTAATTTATGGACGTCCCCTAAGTTTATAAACTATAGGGTGTTTCAGAACTTAATGTGAAAAGTTATAGGGTGGGTAAAGGGGACCTAGACAAGTCTATTTCTAACAGGAATGGGAGGTGAAGATGCATCGTTAAAAAGAGCTAGGATAAGAGCTTTGATACTAGCGATGGGCAGGTATCGATACCAAGTACTTAAGTATTCGATACCTAAAAGTATCGACTCTTTATTGACAAATTATGTAAAAAAATGTCAATGAAATTGTCTTAATTTTATCTGTCGTTGAATTATAATCGAAGCCTGTTCTCATTTTCAGCTCAATAACTCTTTTTTCGCATTGAGTCATAACCCAGGAAAACGGTGCTAAAAAGTGACGTTTTAAAAATTTTCATATAGAAGTTTTTTTTTCGACGGTTTTATATGTTTTCGAGGGCGCTGATTACGAATATGAAGTTTGCTCCCACGTGGGGGGTCGGCTTCATATCGAAAATCGCAAAAAATCGATATTTTTTTGCTCTTTTTTCGATTCTTCGCTTATATTTCAAAAACTATAAATTTCTCGAAGATAATTTCAGTTACAAAGTTGAAGTAAACAAAATTTCCTACAAAATTCACTACTCAACTTTGATTTTCTGAAGAGTGGTTTTTCCGCTAGAGCGCGCTGAAAAACATCGATTTTTTTGCCTTTGTACAAAAATTAGGAAAACGCGCGTTTCTATCCTCTATAAAATGAAAACTACTCCCGTTATCAACAAAAATTTTATACCACGTGAAAGAACATTTAATTTTCTATAAATAACGGGCTTTCCATTATCATTTTTTGAGAAGGGGGGAGGGAGTGAAGCAAAGATCGATAATAAAACTGTTGCTGCTCTCGGACCAAACGGACTTTTGCGGTTGTTAATCTGCTCTCTGCGCTGTATTTCCGGTATATTACCAATAAAATAAGTTGTTTGGGATTAATTGATGACTAAGCATGCTTAATAAAATAAAATTTTAAATTTATTTATGAAATATTGGGTGTTTTAGGCGGAATTTTAATCAATTTTTAAAATTCATATATTAAATTATGGGAGTGTTTTAATGAACGAATTTATATGTTTTTTGCATCGCTAAATCCGAATTTCAAGTTTATTTTAATTTTGAAAGTCATCTTCACATCAAAAATTGCAAAAAATATAAAACTTTTGCTCTTTTGTTCGGTTTTTCATCGATTTTCTAAAATAATATTATTTTTAGGAAAAATAGCATGACACAAATTAATGTACGTAAAATTTGCTATAAGATGCACTGGTTCATTTTTATTTTGCGAGGAACGATGTACGTTTTATAGCGTTTTGAAGAAAAGCAATTTTCATGTTTTTGTGTAAAGTCAGGAAACAGCTGTAATTCAGCGCGCTCTAGCGTAAACACCTCTGATTATAATATTAAAGTTAAATAGTGCATTTTGTAGGAAATTAAATGTACTTTCATTTGGTATAAACCATTTGTCGGTAACTGGAATTTATTTAGAGCTGTAGTGGGAAAAATCGAGCATTCATCACTTTTTTGTAGAAAAACATGAAAATTGCTTTTCTTCAAAACGCTATAAAACGTACATCGTTCCTTGCAAAATAAAAATGAACCAGTGCATCTTATAGGAAATTTTACGTACATTAATTTGGTGTCACGCTATTTTTCCTAAAAAGAATATTATTTTAGAAAATCGATGAAAAACCGAACAAAAGAGCAAAAGTTTTATATTTTTTGCAATTTTTGATGTGAAGATGACTTTCAAAATTAAAATAAACTTAAAATTCTGATTTAGCGATGCAAAAAACATATAAATTCGTTCATTAAAACACTCCCATAATTTAATATATGAATTTTAAAAATTGATTAAAATTCCGCCTAAAACACCCAATATTTCATAAATAAATTTAAAATTTTATTTTATTAAGCATGCTTAGTCATCAATTAATCCCAAACAACTTATTTTATTGGTAATATACCGGAAATACAGCGCAGAGAGCAGATTAACAACCGCAAAAGTCCGTTTGGTCCGAGAGCAGCAACAGTTTTATTATCGATCTTTGCTTCACTCCCTCCCCCCTTCTCAAAAAATGATAATGGAAAGCCCGTTATTTATAGAAAATTAAATGCTCTTTCACGTGGTAAAAAATTTTTGTTGATAACGGGAGTAGTTTTCATTTTATAGAGGAGAGAAATGCGCGTTTTCCTTATTTTTGTGCAACGGCAAAAAAATCGATGTTTTTCAGCGCGCTCTAGCGGAAAAACCACTCTTCAGAAAATCAAAGTTGAGTAGTGAATTTTGTAGGAAACTTTGTTTACTTCAACTTTGTAATTGAAATTATCTTCGAGAAATTTATAGTTTTTGAAATATAAGTGAAGAATCGAAAAAAGAGCAAAAAAATATCGATTTTTTGCGATTTTCGATATGAAGCCGACCCCCCACGTGGGAGCAAACTTCATATTCGTAATCAGCGCCCTCGAAAACATATAAAACCGTCGAAAAAAAAACTTCTATATGAAAATTTTTGAAAAAACTACCGTTTTCCTGTACTATCACTTATGTCCCACTTCACCCAAAGTATCGACTCTTGAGGTTGATGATTCCGACAGAGGTATCGATCATATGGTACCGATGCTTTTTTTTCGATACGAGTACTTTTGGTACCAATAACTTTCTGGAGCGATACTTTTTTCGATGCCCAGTGTTTTTGGTATCGAACTTTCTAACGGTACTTTTTCGATACCGGTACTTTTGTACTTGTACTTAATTTCAAAAAAGTGTTAAAAAGTATTCGATACCTGAAAAACTCGATTCGATCCGTAAAAGTATCGATTTTGCTCTACAACAATTTATTGAACGAAAAGATTCATTGCTTAAGAACAGTCAGTATGTATACGTCACACAGTAGAACTATCGTCTATCCTATCTATACAGTTTTTATTGAGGACAACTACGAAAGTTTCGCAATATTTGAATGAATGCTACAATATATTTTGATATTTTTAATGATGTAGGTAACGAAAAATCCGATTCGGTTTGAGCACTACTGAACCCACATTTCTGATCTAGGATCGATACGAGTCGAGATCGACGATCCCTTCCTCTTTTTATTAGATTGAAATCTTTGTTTCTTCTTATGGGATGTTGTGTACAGGGCAGGACTGGCTAGAAGTGGGCCCCGGCTGGCAAACTTCCTGTTGGGCCCCCTTTTTTTCTTAACATTTCTTCTTAAATACTTTTCCTTTTATAAATTTTTAGGTATACAATTTACATTTTGATGCACTTAATATGGAGCAAATTGTGAATGACAGAGTTGCAAGTAAAAATTGGGGATGTGAGAGTCCTCCCCCCAGAAATATTTCAGAAATTTAACCCTTAAAACAGGGATTTCACTTTGATACATCTATAGAATTTTAAATTTGTTTTAAGAGTTCTGTCTTATTTTTGCGTATTTAAGACCATATTTTGGGATAACACCCCCTAACAAGGAGAAATATCACAGTGTATTACCAATTAAAGAAAAGACTCGGAAATTTGTTCTTTTTTGAGATTGAATGAAGGTAATACGTAAAAAAGGAACTGTTTTCTAGGGGGATCAAGGATTTGGTTTTTGGAGGACTAAGAAGTTTTCAAATCAAACTGAACGTCCTCAATGAATATAATTTTTAAAAGGTTGGGAATAATCGTCTTCAAACCACTTAAGGGGGATCTAGGGGTCCTCCCCCATAAAAGTTTTGAAAATTTAGGTCTAAAAAGCAGGTTTTCAACTCGTTTTTGGTACACTTAATCCGAATTTCGAACATAAGTTTCCAAGAATTTAATAGATTTTTTGGTTGGAATTTTTTTCATTTTGATGAACTTACTACAAAAAGTTGTAAAAATTACACTCCGAAGTCCAAGTTACAAGTCTAGGGCCCCCCAAAAAATTTCTGGAAACTGGACCCTAAACCCCAGAAGCGCGGTTTAATGTGAAAAAATTCTACATTTCTCGGGGCCCCCCTTGGACCACCGGGTCCAATAGCTTCTACCCCACTCTCGGCGGCCCTTCCACCTTTTGAATTTCTGGATTTAATTTATTTTTAAGTATCCAAGTTTTTAATAGGGCCACCTTTTTCATATGGCCCCGTCTGGGTGGCAATCGCCATCCGGCCCTGTAATACGTATTCATTCCTTACTTTGTGAAAGTTTGTTATGAATGGAGTTTCCGTATTCATCAGTTGCATCAGAGACGGGTTGCACCGGAGAGCCGAGAGGAACCCGAGGCAGGTTTTCAAGAGGGTCTCCGTCCAGAAATCGATCGGCTTGCCTTCGTTGATGATCCGTCGGACGTGGCCCAAAAGCTTCTGCCATTTGGTGATCCACTGACGGAAATCTTCCGTGTACCTTAGAAAAGTTTCGGAAAATGTTGCTAAAAAACTTGAATCAATATTTTTTTCATATATACATGTGTCAGTGGCGGATCTATGGGAGGGCAATCGCCCTTTCCAATGAAATGATGACAAATAGCAGAGATCTACAGTTTAAATGTAAAGAGAAGAGGAAGCGACACATTTTTGTCAGCAAATGTCTCAAATCAATCTTCAACTCAACTCGACAGTTTAAACAATAGAAACGTAGTAGTTTCTTTTACGAAATGAAGCTTTTATGTTTATGATATTTTTTTCTCCCTAAAACACGAAAAGATAGTTGCATTCATTATTTATAATTGTTTCATTAATGAATTCCAAAATTTATTTACTAACTATTCATTAATTTTAGCATCGACTCAATTTAATACGCTTCTGAATTCACAATGTGGGTATCTCGGGTAGCAAATAGTTTTGGTACAATTCCGTTAACCTTCCCGCTAAATAATTTCAAACTAATAGATTAAAATGCTCAATTACTGTTCAGTTTATCAATAAAAATCAGAAAAATTTGTCGATATTTGAATACATGGCGTTCAAAAGAGCTTGTCGATATTCTGCGGGAACGTTAACGGAATTAAACCATAATACTTTAAATTTTATCCGAAATTATATTCCCTTCCTAAGGAAAAAACTGAAATGACCACTCCTGATTAAATAAATTTCTTCACATTATTCTAAATGTATACCTTTGCTCTTTACTGTGAGAAGGCTTACTAGTATTTCCTTTCTCGTCCATCTTCAACTGAGGAATGGGTAAATCTTCGTTGCCTGACGTTTCGGTAATTTCTTCCAAGATTTTGTACATGTCTTCCATTTCCATATCATAGCTGTAAGTTACAGATTGTAACTATAGTTTCCAGTTGAAAACTTATCCTAAGGTTAACCTGGAATCAAGCTTTTAATTGGTTGTTGAAAAAGGGAAAAAAAGTTTTAAACCAATCAGAGTTGTCAAAAAGGCTTGAGTCCAGGTTAACCTTAGGTTAAGTTGTCAGGTTAAGATCAGGGGTTCTCAACCATTTTGACTCCGCGACCCCCTTTTCAGGGAAAATATTTTGGCGACCCCCTCAGACCTAAAATGTTAAGACTTAAATAACTATCTACCATTTAGTGGTCATTTCACTCGCAATACGCTGCCAATGCATCCTATATTTACTCATTCAAATAATTCATGCATGAAACGAACTTTTCTCTCTGAAAATCTATATGTTTTGAAAAGTGTTGTGTCTGTATATAACTCTGTAAATATGACTTTTTAATTTTTGTTTCACGACCCCCCTAGGCATGCCCCGCGACCCCCCAGGAGGTCGCGACCCACCGGTTGAGAACCCCTGGGTTAAATGAATATAGTCATTGAAATATACAGGGTGTTTCAAAGTCCCTTTCACTGCTTTTTTTTTAAAAACATCTTCTAGGGTCATGGAAATAAGGTCTACCTCTAGGTAAGTGACCATGGAGATGACTTACAGCGCCCCTAGCGGCTAGTCAATTGGTACTTGGAAAAAATGTATTAAAAAGTTACATTGGACCTATTATAGGAGGGAATGAGAAATAATTTTGGGCCCTCCCGAAATAAATTTATCTATACACCACTAGTATCTCCCAACCAATTTGCACCATGAGCTCTAGCGTGGCTCTGTACCAACTGCTCTACTATAACATGCCGTTTGAATCGGCGTCAGTGTTAAATCCAAGGTCAAAGAAGGATTACACCAGAGTTAGCGATATGCTAATTTTTTTCTTTGGGCTTTCTAATTGCTAATTTTTTTTTCTTTCTGAAAATCTACTTTTGTCTAGGACCATAGAGGAAGTCCCAGAGGTTTTACGATTACTTATAGATTTTGCACCTGAGACGATAATTTTTCAGAATAAAAATTCATTTTGCCTCATCCCGAGGTGCTCGCTGCAGCCGCTAGGGCGATAATTCATTTACTATACTCTATTCATTTAGAATTGGCGCTTGAGAAATAGTGCTTTCCCCCACGCTAGAAGCGTAACCATAGTTACGCTCTTCGCGCAGCCAATAGTAAGCTTTCTTCGTCACTTTGACGAGGATAGTTGCCAGTGGTGGATCTACGGGGGGGGCTTTCGGGCTGAAGCCCCCCCCCAAAAACGTCTAATATTTTACTAAGTTTGTCAAAACGCAAAAAAATTATATCCGAAATTCGGATGAGGCGTACCAAAACAAGTTGAAAAAGTGGGGTTTTTGACTTAAATTTAAAAAAATTTTATGGGAAAGGACCCCCACTACCCCCTTTTAGTGGTTTGAGTAGGATAATTCAAAAACTTTTCCGTATTACCATTGACAAGAAGATTCAATTGGGTTATGAAAATTCTTAGCCCCCCCCAAAAGCAAATCCTGGATCCGCCACTGATAGTTGCTATGGTTACCAATCGGTGGTGGGGGAAGGAAATATTTTCAAGCACCAGTTCAAAACGAACAGAGTATAGCAACGGGCTGATGTACTGAATAGTGGGTTATGATGCCAAGAGTGAGTAGTGCCTAAGAAGTCGTCAAGAGAAGTGGCCCCCGTTTGTAATATTAAACACCAAGAATTTTACTACAATTAGAAATATTGCCAAAAATTACAAACTAATCCATGTATACAATTATATCAATTACAACCCCAAAAATAACTTGGCGATATACTATTAGAAATCTGAACCAGCTTGACAATATTTAAGGCAATTAACTGAATTGAACTGGAAAAGGTTAAGAGCACTGTTTTAAACCTCGCATAAAACTTTTACCAACCTGTAATCTCCATATTGGGCGAGTTTACTGTTTGGGATAACTCCACGAACAGTTTTGATAGCGTCAGACACTGTAATCCGTCTCATAGCCATCTTTGTTCTGTTGTACTGCACCCAATGCGATACTGTCAAGGAATTAAACGATTTACAGTCATTTACATTCAACCAGGCTGGATGACCAAATAGTCCGATTGTGTTTATTGCCGAATCGCACAAATCTTTCACGCTACCGAAAGTTTTAATCTCAGGCATATTAACCGATGTGTCCATTTTTTTTATATTCAAACAGATAATTTTCTTTGATTAAGCAGCTACAATTCAAGCTCGCCAAATAAACTACGATTTCCAAATTGAAGCAAAATTGTCTGAATAAAAACAAGAAGTTTCATCGTTTGATGATTTATGCAATTATTTAATGCTAGGATTTTCACAACCAATTGAAAAGCAAAACGTGCTGTTAAACTCGAGGTAATTTTTTTATCATTATTAACGACAGCTAAAAGTTGATAACTTTCCACTTACTAGTAGAAAAAGCTTGTGTAGTATAATTTAATGACTCACTTCACATAGAAAACAATATCTTCTATGGTGGGATGTAGTAAAAGAAAGTTCTTTAAGATGTTTCATTTAACCTAGGCGGTTTTGGAAATATTTTATTAAGATAATTAAAAGCTTAAAAAGAAAACGTTTACCAATCTATTTTATGCAGATCCAAAAAAGGTGATGTTTATCTAATAATAAAACTACATGTGGTAAAGATAGAAAAAGTAAGGGGGTGACACGTCTAAAACGAAATTAAAATTCAATGGAAACAGTTTCTTTTCAATTTCATTTTCTAAGGCATCCTTAATAACACTAGTCCAAGAAAATTAACTTTCCCACATTAAAAATGAAATTAGCTATATTTTCATTTGATTTCAGGGGGTAGAATTGAAATATTTAAAAAAAAAGCATAAAATGGTGCAGTTTCTTTAATGAATACGTTGTTGTGTAAGTAAAAAGAACTAACGAAAGCATTTTTACACTCATTTTCTAATTATGTATAAATCGCATTTATTTATCTTAAAATATTATCGCAAGCGTGTTTATTCAGGGTGTTTCAATCATGGTTTTTATTTGAAACCAATGTCTCCTAGGGTCAGGGAAGTAAGGAATACCCAATACCCCTAGGTAAGTAACCATGGAGAACCCATTAGAATGACATAATAGCTCCCCTAGCGAATAAAAAAATTAACTTTAAAACCAAAGGAGATAGAAGTAAATCTTGAGTAAGAAAATTGTTTTCAGGGTTATGCAAGCATTATTATTTAACTGAATCATAAGTTCTACGCTCCTAGCAAACCCAAAATTTTAAACGCAGTGAAAAAATTTCCCAACAATATCTTCAATATTCGAAGAGATTTATTAGCAGGAGAAAATATCCTTTTGAGGCCTCAAAAAAAAGAAAGGTCGCAAATTTCTTCAGGGTTTTTCAGTGTTATCACTTATCGCATGAATTAGTTTTTGCGTTTTTTAGCTGAATAAAGACTAATTTTAGCTAAATAATGAAAGGCACTTGCAAATTGCGAGCATTTTCATTATCTTCAATCTTATTCTTATTGCTCGGGACATAGAACATACGTTACGCGGGCAATTCAACAGCATTTATCACTTTGCCCACCTCCACTCTAACTTTGCCTCTAACATAAATAGATTTAGGGCAGCGGTTGCTAAACTTTTGATCGTCGTGGTACTAACCCTTTATGTTACACCACCAAACATCACGTTCCCCCAAAATTTTGAATACCAATTAATTTTTAAGAAATAGGGTGTTTCAAAAGTCCGTTTCGCGGCTTTTATTTGGAACCAACGTGTCCTAGGGTCAAAGATATCAGGGGCGTCATTTTAATTTTTGGTTGGGGGGCTAGGATTACAAGTAGTGTTTTAACTCATTTTGAGACCCTTTGAGCTACATCCAAATAGACCAGTTTCTTGTAAACCACAGAATTTTCTTGGGGAAAAAGTTGTGAATTAACGTCTAAGTTTCAAGGGGGGCTAGGGGTTCTCCCCCAGAAATTTTTTTGAAATTTCCCCTCTGAACTAGTGTTTTATCTCTTTTTCAAACTCTTTGGGGAGCTCCTAAGTGGAAAAGCTTCTTTTAAATGGCCTTTTTTCAAATGGAAAAACACTGTATAGCCGACCTAAAAATTTTAAAGGGGGACTGGGGGTTCGTCCCTTGGAATTTTTTTTGAATTTCCCCTTTAAACTAGTGTTTTATCTCTTTTTCAAACTCTTTGGGGAGCTCCTAAAGGGAAAATCTTCTTGTAAGTGGCATACTTCTAAAGAGAAAAACAGGATAACCAAAGTTAAATATAGAGGGGGGCTGAGGGTCCTCCCGCGGAATTATTTTTTTAAATTTAAATTTCCTCTTTAAACTAGTGTTTTATCTTATTTTCTAACTCTTTGGGGAGCACTAAAAAGGAAAAACTTCTTGCAAGCGGTAGAATTTTTAAAGGGAAAACACTGAATTAAAACATTACAACATTAAAATTTTAAAGGGAGGCTGGGGGTCCTTCCCCAGAAAAGTTTTTGAAATTTAACCCTCATTATCAAATTCAAATTTCACAATTTCAAATAGAATAAAGTCAAATTTAAGACGGATTGTAGAAAGGCATTATTTTTTAGGGTAGTGGATAGATAAATATTAGAATGACCACCTAACCGGGACACATGCCTAACACCTTGCACCTCAGGGCCCCACGGTCACGAAAACGAAGATGGGCATCGTAGGCCTTGGCCCACTAGGGCTGTTGCGCCAATGAGTTTGAGAGGATAGATAAATAACATCTGGAGAATTGCCTATAAACACGAAATCTACCAAAAATTTGGCGAACTGAACATAATTAGGGTAGTGAAGGCTTCTCGGATTAGATGGCTGGGTCACATATACAGATCAGGCACGGATTAAGAAACTTTTCAAGGGGGGGGCGATCCGATTTTTTTAGGGTAATTTTAATTTTAGGATTATCCCGTATGTTGAAAGTTATTTTAAGGATTAAATTGTGTGAAAACATTAAATAACTATTCAAACCCTTCAACATTCGTATCTCCTGTGACCAGTGGCGGATCCAGGATTTGGTTTTGGGGGGCTAAGAATTTTTATAATCCAATTGATCCTTCTTGTTAATGGTAATACAGAAAAGGTAGTGAATTATCCTACTCAAACCAATAAAAGGGGGGATCTGGGGGTTCTCCCCCAGAAAATTTTTTGAAATTTAAGTCAAAAACCCCACTTTTTCAACTCGTTTTGGTACGCCTCATCCGAATTTCGGGTATGGATTTTTTGCGTTTTGACAAACTTAGAGAAACAAATTAGACGTTTTTTTTGGGGGGGCTTCAGCCCGAAAGCCCCCCCCCGTAGATCCACCACTGCTGTTGATTTTATAAGAGCATTATGTTTTAAAATTCTTCCACATAACATAATAATTTATTCACAGCAAAAAACTTTCCTGTAATGCAAATATTGTCATAAGCTGTTTTTTTTCAATTTCTTTTTTCCTTGCCTTACCTTTCTACTTCAACTTACATTATACAATTCAAATTAAAATTTTTATAATTCTTACCCGTTCTACTTTTTTTTTGAAGAAAAATGTATACTCGACTATCGCTACATGATGTACTTTTATAACGTGTCAAAATCTAAAGCAATTTTTCTTAATATGTCCTTACAAGAATATTTTCAGAGGGGGTTTTCATTATCTTAATAAGGGATTTAATAAAATTAGCACACATAATTAACTTAACAAAATAATTTTTAAGTATAATAAACATAGACCAATGCTCAACAATACCCTTGGTGTCTAAAAATATAAAATAGTTTTATGGATTTTAAATTAATTTTTATTGACTCTTTGGCGTTGTTAAAAGCTCATCTTCCAGATAGAGTTTTCAAATCCCTCAAATACTATATCCGATGATCAGTGGCGTAGCCAGAAAAAAATTTCGGAGGGGGATGTTGATATTTCGGGAGGGGATATGGGGTATTTTTAGTGGTTTTCTATGGTCAAAAAGGAAATTTCCTGAGTTTCGGGGGGGGGGATATATCCCCAAATCCCCCCTCTGGCTACGAGAGAGAATAGAGTACCTAATGATTGTGTAGAAAGCATTTTTAAACGAAAGAAAGGCGTTTAAGCAGTTAAGTTTTGAAAAACACAAAATTGACACATTCAATTACTCTTAATTATGTATACACAACTTTTTGTTAGTAAATTAAGCATTGGGTTCACTAAATTTCATCTACAATATTAGATTCATAAAGTTATACTTAATTTTAAAAATTTGTGATTATTGAATAAGTAGCAAAGCGCTTAAATATGTAAAAACATATGAATAAACCGAAGTATGTAACATAAAGCTAGCATAAATCGATCGAAAATCCCTTGAAACGTGTAATATTCGAAACAGAGAACTCTTCAAAATAATAATTATAAAATAAATGTAATAACATGGAACTTCCAGACCTAGTCCTAATTTTAAATACATGAAAAAACATTCTTTTAAATGAGTTGAGTATAAACTTACATTTTTCTCCTTGCGTATAGAAAAATATATAAATTGGTAGGCAAACGTTTGAAGATAAAATGTCCTTATGTCCCACAGGCCACAGCTCGAAAGTTCTCTAACAGCAATGACAATTTTCACTCGCGACCCGAAGCACTGAAATTGTCTCATTAGGCAGTGAGAAGCACCTCACGTGAATATTTTCACTAGAAGGGGGGGGGGTGATATTCCCTTACCGAGAACTCCCTGCATTCCTTGCCACCTATCCCTTCCCTCTCTCCCAGTTCCTCTAAGTTCCTCAGAGGAAACAGGGAAGAAACCCTAAAACAACATAGGGGACGAGAGTGCAGATAAACAAACGACAGAACGACTGTCCGGTTATCTTGTTTGAATGACCTCTTCAAGGTGACAGCCAAGGTTAAAGGGGGCCTGTGTTTGGTGACCTTTTTCAACCCATCCAACAGGAGCTTTTTCACTTGCGTGGTTTACTGAAAGCTATTTTACTTCTTCGAAATTTATTACGAACAAAGTTTTGTTATTTGAAACAAAAAATTTTTTTGTCCCAGGGCAAGGGGGGGGGCGATCGCCCCCACCGCCCCCCCCCTTAATCCGTCCCTGATACAGATACGAAGATAAATTCCCAACGAAGAAAATTACCTGCTCGAAAATAGAAGGTAGAAGACGAAGAGGAAAAGACCCCCGACCAGATGGTTGGATGGGGTGGAGAAAGACCTCAAAACTATTGGAGTTACCCGATGGACAGCCATTGCACGGAATAGGGTAAGGTGGGGAAGGCTTGGAGAGACAGCCTTGGCCTGTAGCATGCCTGTAGCAGGCTGAAGTGCGGAGGAAGAAGAAGAAGTGGATAGATGGAATGCGTTGCCTGAAACAATTGTAAATTCAAGTGGGGTAAACGAGTTCAAGAGTAAAATTGACAGATACTGGGATTCCGGTAGTTTGGGTTAAAAAGACTGGACCAACCTTGCTGGGCTTACGCCTGTAGTTGGTCGCCTTGATTTGTGTTTGTATTTTTTTGTGTATATAGTGTATATTTATATAGTTTGTATAGGTAGTGTTTTAACTCCTTTTCAGACTTTCTGGGTTCCATCCGAAAAGCTCCCACCAGCTCCTTGTGGAAGTTACAGACTTTTCAAGAAACTAGCAGCTTTTTTTCACTTAACAGTGGAAACCTTGGCCCCCCTTAACCTTAATGACACCCATGGGCGTCATTAAGGTCACCCAGCATCAAGTTTGTTACGATATTTGGTCTTGGTCTCAACCTATTTTAAAAACCCATTAGCTTCACACAAATAAGTGGTTGTAAACGGCAATAGCATTCGAATATAGCTTGTTTTGCTAAATTTGGATAGTCATGGAATACATCGAATGCCACCGATGCTTGTGTTTTCAGTCCCCTTATATAAAAGTTTTAAATATATTTTGGTGGTCGATTGTAAACTTTTCGAAGAAAATGTGAACATATTAAACACCATTCTTATTTTTTTCCAATGATATAAAATTTGCCTCGCGGAACTCTTAAATTTTTTCGTGGAACCCACTATGGGAACCACTCGGTTAGAGGATTGTGTGAGAAAACTCCAGCTCTCAAGCGTCGCCGCCAAGTCGGCTAGACTAAAAGCTCTCCCTCCCCTCTCTTGCGTTGCCTTCCTATGCCGTGCTGATGAGCCCTAACAAGGACGAAACCGGTCCATGGCTGGAGGCGACGCTTGAGAGCTGGACTTTTCTCACAATTTCATGGAAATATCTTGAATATCCGCGGAGATATTAGCTTGTAAAAATAGCCCTTTTCCATTCTTCAAAAAAGAAAAAGTTCGCAAATTTGCAGGGTTTTTTTTTATTAAATTTTGCTTTTATTTTGTTTTAAAAAAACCACACAGACACAATAACACTGAAAAATTTACATTTAATACTTTTGATACATAAAGTCATATTTTTATTTTCTGCTTGGGCAATAACCGTAGTGTTAAGGTTCATGAGGTCTCCTTCACAGTAATGAGTTACTCTAAAAATTAGATATATTTTATCTTGAATATCGAAGAACCAGTAATTTTTTGTATCCTTTTTTCAGATATTAGATGCCGAACCTTATGCAGTTTTAAATCAGTCAAGTTTTGTAAATGGCAATTTTAATTTCAAGCTTAATTAAATTCCTTAATCAACCGGTTACTTGACCAGGAATTGTGCTAATGTTATTACATCATTTTATTTACTCGTAAATTACCAAATGACGAAAGAATAAGTAGCTAAAGAAAAAGACCATTCTGCTGGTGACTAAGTTTTTTGCATTCCCCACGTCCTCTGTCCAAACTAGAGAGCCTGTCCAAACTAAAGAAAAAATGTATTCGCGATGTTTCCCGAAATTTTCAAACAATTTGCTTTCCTGAGGAACTAAGCCCCCTATGAAATATTCTGCAGCAATAAAGGTTTTCTGTTATGATATCTCAACAATACTCTGATAATTACAGTACAGTGGTTAGAAGGGGATAGTATTATGAAGTTCGAGGATATTCCTTCGTAAGATTCAATTAATCAGTTGTTGTCAGATTAATGACTAATTACATAACAATGCAACAATAACTAATTAATTGCTGATTAATTAATTACCAATTAGTTAAATAATGATAATCACTCAAAGGATAAATAAAAACGAGGTACAAAATACTAACTAAATGCATTGCCTGGCTTGGACACGCCATCTATTGGGGAGGTTTGAAGCTCACCTAGGCAGTTAAATAAAACATTTCTGTGGCTATTGTTAAGAAATTTGTGTGATATTCTTAAGAAATATTAAAAAAATACTTGTGAAATATTAATGATTTATTTATATGCATTTTGATACAAGCCGTCACGAGACTGCCATGGACTTAACTTCTCTGTCCCCATATTGCTACTTTCTAGGTATAGAACAATAACATATTTATACAAAAATCACAATCTTGATTACTTGAGACATCTTTAAGAAATAATCAGATACCAACTCATAAGATACATAGATAAAATTATTTAATCATAAATAAAACAGAAAGTAATAGAAAAATGTGTTTTGAGTTAGTGTTGTTCTCTGAATGATAATAACAGCTTGAGAATAACAGTAGAAGGGAGCGGATCACGAAACTAAAATTAACGTACTCCAATCCGTACTTATCATCCTCTGCTGGTGTGTTATGATCGTTATGATTACCAAATGTTTTTTTCTCCTAAACTAAAACATATTTAATAAAGAATACTTAGAAGTCTTAGCTCAACAAATTACGAACCACTCCCACTTATGTTATTTATTGTAAACAAAGAAGAATTTCGTACTACTCAGGGTGGCAATGGTTTTCTTACAATATTTCATTAATGTCGGTCGAAGATCTGAGTTGGAGAGTGAAACATAAATAGCCATTTTAAAAAGCACTGCGTTGGTTAAAAATATTGTGTTATGGCCAAGAAAGCTTACGATTTACTCTTTAAATTGCTCCTGATTGGAGATTCTGGTGTTGGCAAGACATGCATATTATTCAGATTTTCCGACGACGCTTTCAATACGACTTTCATATCTACCATAGGTAAGTTGCGGTCATGAGTAAAAAATTTCCTCATGTGTTCCTCAAAATGTTTATATTCATATTTGTTGATCATTTGAAGTTCTCCAAGATCCTCATGTCAAACTCTTCCACCTTTTATCATTTTGTTTGTGCCACACTCCCTTTCTTTGTTGTTTCCATAGTTATAATGGGTGTTTTGTGTTTTTAATATCAGTTCTCATGTTATTGGCTGACATAAGTATTAAGGTCAGCTTTAATAGAGCCCTTGTGTTACCTTTGATTTTTTATTGCCAACATCAAACACTTAAGCACCTGGAATAGCCAGGACACTTACATATAAAAATACACGTTTATGTAAGACAAGCCAAAAAAGATGTTACAATTCTAAAGATAATTTTAAAACAAAAAACAAATCAAGAGCTGAGTTGTAACAATATTTAGATACGTATTATGATTAGTAGATAAACACTAGTGAATAAATACATAACACAAACCATATTTATCTCTGTTTTGAAATTTTCTCTTTAATTTCCTGTCAAGATGTGATTACGGATAGTGCATAGTATACTACCTACTGTTCATTATACATAAACCAAATTCCAAAATTTACTTGGTACAGCTTTAGAAAAAGTCCGCTTGGTTGGATCCTAGCAGAGCCCACACCCTTGCCAAAGTTCGAGATAATTCCGCCATCTTGGTAACCCTACTTTAATACACTAGATGGCGCTTAGTACCATCTTGTTCTGGTTAGGCGCTTTATTTCGGTTTTTCGCTAAGGGTGTGGGCTTTCCTAGGATTTTACCGTCTGCTTTTGGAGTGGTTGCCAAGTTGGCGGTATTTCTTGGTTAGTCGGCAGTGAAAGTAGGTTTGTAAACATGGTGTCTGGGTTTTCAGCCGGCGCCAAGGTTGCCAACAGCGGACCATTTCTAAAGCTGTTCCATTTACTTGCCTTTTGCTTATATTTACACTCACCTTTAAGGTAATTTTATTGTTTCTATGGATCATACTACGGGCAGGCCTGTATTTATTGTGTGTAGCTAGCATACTTGTATAAAATAAAAACCTTTCTGCGAACTTAAATTTTTTCCAAAAAATTTTCTGCAAGAATTTATACATTTTTAAATCTCTCTTTAAAAAACATTATTATTGAAATACCCAAACTGCAGGGGAGTTTATCTAAAGATGAAAAAAGAGGAAAAAGCATGTGAGCTTAGTTATGGTGTAATTTTGTTTAATGTGTAAAACAAATAATTTTAACAAGAAAAATTTTAATTTAACTGGGTTATTCTTGGGAGGATTTTAAGAACTTAAAACTGGCATTTAACTTAACTAGTCATTAATATTGATAGTCTAGACTAGATAAAAATATCTTTAAACAAAGAAAGGTTTATATTTCACGTTATCTTCATTTGCAGGAAAATAACCGAAATGCAACTAAAATCAGATGCAAATTTAGGAAATTAGTTAATTTATTGATTACTTTAAATTTAATTAAATAACTTAATTTTTTTACCAATAAAATTTTTGCTAAATGAAGAAAAAAGTCAAATGAATTTTTAAAAGTATTATTAGAATCTCAAATCATATCAGATATGTAATAGTTATAATCTAACACGATTAAAAAAACTGAATTATTTTCTTAAGTTGCTTCTCAAAGTAGCCTTTCAAAAATTTTGCAACTTAGAAAACCTCATAAGCCAGAAAAACGGAACTTTCGCGAAAAATCGCTATTTTTTTACTTCCGGACTTGTTAGCTTCTAACTACGGAAAAGTTGTTTTTTCTACATCGACAACACGATACGAAGCCGACTTCACCTCGTCCGCGGCCATCTTAGAAAGCATCGCGGATGAAACGGTAAACTCCGCGAGCAAAAACGGGAGAAGTTGCGATTTCCCGATTCCGATTCTTTCTAAAATCGCGATTCCGCGGATGGAAGCATTTGGCGAAAAACATAAGAAAAATTTATCAAAAATAAATTCTGCAGAAAAATTTCCGAAAAAAAAGATTTTTTTTGTAGTTTTCCTGCAGAAAATTTTCTGCAGAGGTCGAAATTTTCTGCGAACGCCGTTCGCGCGTTCGTGTATATTATACAAGTATGGTAGCTAGCCTGTGCGACAGAGCACCAGAACAGAGAGTCTATGGCCATAGGAACTAATGGGAATAAAAAAGTTGGATGGGTTGGGGGCTTTTTTGGCGCTGGGATCGGTTTATCTCTGATAAGCGGGGGAATTGCGCCAAGTTGGCAATTGTTCGCCATCTTGGCCTGATTGCATTCTTGCCTGATTTTTCAAACACATAACTAAAATTAACCTTTTTCTGGGGCATCTCTAATTGGCATTTTCAAAAACAGGAAAAACAAGCAATCAAATAGAAAATAAAATTTGGAATTCCAACATCAGAAACCCCCCCTGCCCTAACTGTAACCAAACACGTTGGGGGGGGGTAATCGGAAACAGTGTAGCGATTCAGAAAAAGAAGGAACAGTACTCTTGGATGTTACAGTAACACGCAAATGGCAATAAGTGCATTAAAATAGAATATAAAGATCACTAATCTACCGAAATAATGAAATCTGTGGAATCTTAGGATGACCATGTAGGCAGCTCACAGCCACACTCCAGCTGGCACTACCTACTTCAACTTTCACTTCTAGCCAGGGAATCCCCCGTTCGATTATGTTGATTAAGAAAGTTTTGGCAGACAAGATTCCTAAAATGGTTCATAAAGGTCTCCAAAATGTTGACACATAACACTGTTCAACAAATTTGACCTTCAAAATTTTTTCCTTGATGAAAATAGTCATTTGTTATAGATTTTGGGTCGCTGAATACGAAAATCACCATTAAAATTTTCAATTGACTCGGGATTTTCGGGGAACAGCCCCTCCCACTTTTTACGTTTTGACGACTTTATAACTTTAAACTCAATTTTCAGGATAAAAAAGCATTGTTTTAGTCTTTAAATTGCCTCCCAGGTAACAAGAAATGTTCAAATTTATAAAATATGATAAATTTATAACAAATGAATAGGTTTAAGGGGTAATTACCCCCTAAAAATACAAAAAATAGCAAAAATTATAGAGGTTTCTTTACGCTATTTTTTCCTCTTATTTTTTACGCAATTCCCATTTGAAGGGTCCTAACCCTTCCCCAAGGACCCAAATTTGATGACAATATGCAGCAATAATTTTTACTAAAAGCGGCTGAGGTGTTAGCCTCCCAGAAGCCCCCGCGGAAGAGTTCGGAAGACTTCCAGAATCGCGAAGGCGCTCGCAAGCTCAGGAATTAATATTGATGATTTTGAAAAGATTACAAATGACGTTTTTCTTATATTTTGGATCTATCCCAAGTAGAAACTCTTCAGTTCTTTAAAAACTGACCGGTTTTAGGGAGTGAGGATTCCATGTTTCAAGATGTTAATAGATGCACGGCTGTGATTAACAATTAGGGGGCATCCCCTTAAAAACTGAGGGAGATGGAGGAAAATGGGTGTCATATTTAAATTCAGCAGATCATTTTACACAAGAATCAGCTGAAATTCAGTTTGTGCTGTACAAAAAAAATTTGAAGCCACTGTTTACATACATGTGATTCTTCCGCCAATTGGCGGAAATCCGCCAATTTGCTTAGCAATATTAAAATCCAACAATTCGATTTGCAAAATTGAAGTTCTACTTTCTTATTTTTAAATCGTGAATTTACTGAAAACTATAGCCGCGAGTGTTGTACAGTAATAAGTTTTAAGTCAAATCGAAATAATATGAAAACTAGTTGATTTAAGCTAAAAAATATGACTAGCATATCGAATCGTAGATCTCGGGAAGTAGAAGCCAATTGACCCCCTCTTAAAATGAAGGAAAATTTAGATGTCATCGAAATTTTTTTTTATATTTTCCGCCAATTTATTGTAAGAGTGATCACATGTATGTGTTTAACTCTAAGTGCGACATTGAACCCTTCCGTGGGTGCTTTGGGGGCACTCTCACCTCAACCGCTTTTAGTAAAAACCATTGCTGCATATTGCCATCAAATTTGTGTCCTTGGGGAAGGGTTAGGACCCTTCAAATGTGAATTGGGTAAAAAAATAAGAGGAATAAATAGCGTATTAAAATCTCTATAATTTTTAGCTATTATTTTGCATTTTTAGGGGGGTAATTACACCTTAAACCTATCCATTTGTTATAAATTTATCATTTTATTAATTTGAACCTTTCTTGTCCCCTGGGGGCAATTTGAAGATTCAAGCAATGCTTTTTGACCCTGAAAATCGAGTTTAAAGCTATAAAGTCGTCGAAAAACGTAAAAAGGGGGAGGGGCTGTTCCCCGAAAATCCTGAGTCAATTGAGAATTTTAATGGTGATTTTCGTATTCAGCGACCCAAAATCTATAAGAAATGACTATTTTCATCAAGGAAATTTTTTCATTGTTGAACAGTGTAATCTGAAACTGTCATAGTTCCTTTTTTAAAGACATGGAGGGATCTGCAACAGTACCGTTTTTACCAAAATCTTTAAAATCATTGTTATTTAATACTTCTTTCTATTATTATATGTATTTGCTTTATGTAAAACACAGATTCCAAACTTTACAAGTATCTTTAAATTCAAATTATATGAGTTTATTTTAAAAAATCTTAAAATTGATTAAAAACTGATTGAAATCTTAGAGGTGATTTTAAAATTGTACTCCTCCTACGATAAACAAAATACATTCTTGAAATTATGTTTTCAAATACATCAACTAACTATGTGTAACAAAAGTTGGCATCGATTTAAGGTTTATAGTGCTTTGAATTCTAAACATATTGGTTTTTCTTGAATCACTAGCTTAAAAAGCACTAAAATGCTAAAATTCTTTATTCAGTAATTTTAAAAAAATAATCTACCATGCTCATTGAAAAAAAAATTCCAACTTTTGTTGCACATACTTCCAACAATAGTCAGAAAAAATTTCAAGAGATTTGGTCCAATAGATAAAAATCCTTAGCATTTTAAACAGTGATTCTGAAAAAGGACTTTGAAGTTTCCATTAGCTTATAGCAGTGGTTCCCAAAGTGGGTTCCGCGGAACCCTGGGGTTCCACGAAACAATTTAGGGGTTCCATGGGACAAACTTTATTTCATTAAAAAAATAAGAATGTCGTAAAAAATAAGAATGGACAGCGCCGCCCCCCTTGGATCCACAAACGTTCTCAAAGTGAGTTAAAACCTTACTTTTACCAGTCGAATTTCAAAATTTTTTCTGAGACCCCCCCCACGGTATAACAAGGGGATCTTGCACGCAGGCCCGTGCTGGGTACCTTCAGAGGGCGGTGGACAAAGGGTGTAAGGGCGCAACCATACAATGATTACACTAGTCGACAAAATTAAACTTTTTTTGCCTAACAAAAACGAGATTAGGTATTTCTGACTAATTTCAGGGCGTAGAATTCAGAAATAGTTGTAAAAAAGCTGCAGCACGTAGAGTTTTTTTGTTACATATATGGCACCAGTATTGTAAGAAACAGACAAAAGCGTTGAAATCCCTCACTTTTGAACAGGAAATCTCATTATTTTACCATAAAATACTATCATAATTGAGATTATATACATGTTTCAGACAAAATCAAACTAAAAACCATTAAACATTCATTAAATACGATGCAATTTTATCACTTTTTTCTCTAAAGTGGCGTGAATTTCTTTTTTTAATAAACCAAGAGCTGTCTCCCAAAATCTCTATTTCTCAATGACCTATCTATCGAATTTATTTCCTAAGGTAATCTTTACCCTTGTTTATGATTAACTACAATGAGATTTCTCGGAAAAAAATTCAAATGCTTATGCAAAATATGAATTTTGAGTGATGTTCAACATCCTATGGCTTGGTAAGACTAAAGAGAACCTTCTATTGGGTATAAAGCCTTTTGATCATTCCTATTTTCTAAAAATCATCTTACCACTCTTCTAAAAACTATTTCCAAGCTGATAATGCGTTTTTATTAAACTTTTCTTCAAAATAATGGTCATGAATCCTTTTTTAATTAGAGGTTTTTACTGACTTAGAGTTTGCCTTCACTAAATGGCAAAAAAAGTCATTTAAAAAACTTTTTGAAAAGTTTTTCTGTATTTGTCATTGATATAACAATAACCAAGATAATTTGAATGTCCTCCCCACACAATGGGGATAGTAATTTGTATAGAACTACTGTTGTCTCATATACACTTAAAAAGTGCCACATTCCAACTTATGCGACACACTTGAAGAGCCTAGATTTCATTTCGGTCACCTATTTGGATCCAAATCAGTGAAATAAAACCTTTTTGCACTTTCTCTGGTAAATATTACCCTTAAATGGTAATTTAAACCGTAACTAAGTTTAGCAAAACGTATTGTGCATAAATGTGCAAAATCTACCCCGAAAACTCGTCATTTTCAAAATGAACTGCAATATAAAAACATGGGCACACTTTTCAGAGAATGTCTACATACTAAGGTACTGGAAATAAATTAATTGGATGGGAGTGCAGGGTTTCTAAAAGACAAAAATGGCGCTTAAAACGCAAAAATTAAGAAAAAAATAAGAAAATCGAAATTTTTTGTTACACAAAAATAGGACGTGGTGGAACTTTTTTACTTGCAGATATTTGAATAACTATATGAATTAGCAACAAAAATAGTAATTTGGTTGTTGTTAGAAAACCACTGTCGACTAGTGTTATTAAACCTAAAAACTTTTTTAAAGATAGGCGGGATTTTAAAAATTACAAAGCAATACTACTACTCGTGTTTTTTTTATTGTTTTTATTTCAACATTTGATTTGTGTTTAAAAAATGGTATTTTAGCTCATTTTGAGCCCCTTCTGTGTGGATGATTACACCAAAAAAGGATCACTCCTTGTAAGTCAAAATATTCAAGAGAAACAGTACATGAAGAATAAGAAATTTAAAAGGGGGTCTGGGGGTCCTCCCCCGGAATAATTTTAGAATTTTTACTCTTAAAAGTAGTGAAAAGTAATTTTGAGACCCTTTGAGTTACACCAGGAAGACAAAAATTGGAAAGAAAATACAGCATAAAAATGTCAGAATTTCAGGAATTGCTATAAAAATCTCCCTAAATTTTTATTTTCGAAGGTAATTATTATTTTGACTAAATGCAGCCCTTAGTCAAGAAGCCCTTGGTGTGTGGCCAGTCGTCAAAATTTGAGCGAAAATTTAAAAAAAGCTGGCTTGCATGAAAAAGGGCACCCTGCAAACACCTCGTCTTCCCCTAATTTTTTCATTTAGTGTGCCCAAGGGGAAAACTAATGCTTAGTGAAGTAAGATGGTCTCCATTTGACAGTTTAAATGAGAGCGCCCTATCAATTTCAACGTGCCTTGAATATTAACCACCTTACCTTGTTATTTCATAGTTAATCTTTAAATAAAGGCGCCCTAAAAATAAAAACTAGTAACGAAATTTGATGGTAAGGTAAAAATGGGGAGGTTAAAAAGACTTTTAGATGCCTTCGCGCATCAGACTTGATGAACCAAGAATGAATTGTAAAACCAATAGTATAGTGACTAGACCAATAGTGGTTCAAGTTTGGTGGAAAAGGAGCCCATAAAAACATTGAGAAATCCAAGAGTAAATTACAAATTGTAGAAAAGTCTCTTTAAAAGGGCGCCTGAGCAAAGGGCGCAGGGGGACACGTCCCCCTGTCCCCCCTGGCCAGCACGGGCCTGCTTGCACGATACTTTTGGGAAAATCCCCAACATTTTGACAATTTTTTGTCAAAAGATAAAGGTAATGGTTTGAAAAATTTTCCTCTTGGCCCCAAAAAACTTCTTAAAATGAGTTAAAACTCTACTTTTACAAGTCAAATTTCAAAACTTTAGTGGGGCAGGACCCCCATACCCCCTAGCGGTACCAGAAGGGGATCTTGTGCGATACTTTTAGAAAATCCCCAAGAATTTGACATTTTTGGCAAAAGTAAAGGTGATTGTCTGGAAAAGTGCCCCCCACTGGACCCGTGCTGGATCCGTGCCTTTTCCATTTAATATCATATATTAAATTTTGAAAATCAGTTGATTAAAAACAATTCAGGGTTCCGCGATCATTGGTAACAAATTTGGGGGTTCCACGACCAAAATAGTTTGGGAACCACTGGCTTATAGGGACCTTAATATTTTCACATATGAAATCAACCTTAACTTGGATATTTTTCAATGAAAAGTTTTGAAAATTCGTAGGGTGATAGACAAGTGCATTTACAATAGTTTAGAAGAAAAAAATTTTTTTTCGTAATTTTGTCAAAATATGGTACTGCTTCTCCTAAGCAAGATGCAGAAATCGGCATAAAGCATATACAATTCAAAGGTTGAAAATTCTTCTCCCTGTTAAGTTTCATATCAGTTGAGCCACTGATTTTCGATGTAATCTCATGTGGAGGGGACTAGAAATTCTTTACCAGTCCTCCAATGCAGTGGCGGATCCAGCGGGGGGGCCATGGCCCCCCCCGAGAAAATTTCAAAAATAGTTAAAACCCCCTTTTTCAGAGCTAACATTAAAAAAAATTCATCGCAACTCATGCGATGTCTGACAAGGATAAAAACAACGCAAGGGGGGGCCATGCTCATCCCGAGAAAAATTCCAAAATAGTTAAAACCCCTTTCTAGAGCTAAAACTCAAAAAATGTGTCCCTTATAATTCATGCGAAGTCTTAATTCTTAGGAGGTATGGTACGTTGCTCATATAACCAGTGGCGGATCCATGGGGGGGCTATAGAGGCTATGGCCCCCCATGGGACTTAAGTTCAGACTATATAAAATTGAAGTTTTTCGAACAAATTTTTGAAAAATTTAAAACCTTTTCAAAATTTTTTGTAGCTCTTTTACATTTCAAACGGCCCAAAGAGCTTTATTTCATAATCATTAGCCCCTTCTAAGATATTTAGCCCCTGAAAATTTGTAGAATCAATGCACAATTATAGGGAAAGTGGGTTTTTGCTCTAGACTATTAATTGTGTAATTGTTTTGTAGACTATTAATTCACTAATATTTAAGGAGTTCAAGTGTTTTAGCCCCTACAAAGCATTTTATCCCCTGCATGTTTGTAGAATTGATTTGCAATTTCAAGGATTAAGTGAGCCCCTTCGAAATATTAGCCCATTTCATGATCTTAAGCCCCCTACAAAACTTTAGCCTATTTCATGATCTTTAGCCCCTTCAAAACTTTTAGCACCTGTGTATTTGTATAATAAATTAAGAATTTAGAGGTCAATGAACTTTAGCCCCTATAAAGCATTAGCCCCCTTGTATTTTTATATATTTTGTTCACATTAACTTGATGAACTTTTAGCCCCCTCCAAGATAGATGAGATTTAGCCCTCTCTGCTCTTTTATGAAGATGGAATTCATAACTTCAAAAAAAAAGTTGTAATGTGCTTTAAACACTACAAAATCTTTAGCCTCCCTGCATTTTTATAGATTCGATTCAGGATTCACAATTTAAATGGAACAATGAGCTTAAGCCTTCTTGCGTTTTTAATTTAAAAAGCTTTAGCTCGTTACCGATTTATAGTCCCCTACTTTAATTTTTGCAGATTCGATTCACAATTCAATTTAAAGAGGCCTCTGAGTTTTAGCCCCTACAAAGAATTAGCCTGTTCACAATTCAATGAGCTTTATCCTAAACTCAGCATTAGCCCCTTCACTAGTGAATGTGGATTCAGGGGGGCTCGGGCTAGGGGCCTCAAGCCCCCCCCCCAATAAAAAAAAAGTTGAAAGTTTTACTCTTTATAATATGACATTTTATGCACCAAAATGAGTTCAGCCTGTTATTTTAAGGTCAAATTTTTAAAAATTTTCTGGGGGAGGACTCCCAGACCCCCCTGGCCCCTGTAACTCTGTTATTACAACTATATTTTACTAAGTTTGTGTCACAACGCAATAAATCTAGAAGTGTGTTCGGGTTGGCGCCTCTTGGCGAATTTTTAGTCGTCAACTTCATTTTGATACTTTGGCGCAACTACTTCGCTTGGCGTTTGAAACCACTTCTAGATTTAAGCCAAAAATCTATATCCGAAATTCTGATGAGGCTTACCAAAACGAGTTGAAAAAGTGGGGTTTTTGACTTAAATTTCCAAAAATTTTCTGGGGGGTAAAAATTTCAAATGGCCCCCCCCCCGAAAATTTGCTCTGGATCCGCCCCTGCTCCAATGTTGGTGAACTTGACCATTATGGCATCAGAGATTTGATGGTCTGTTTAGGAATGTTCAAGTCTTTTCAAAACTCCCCATGTCTTTCAAAAAGGGGAATGAATGTTTTATATAGAGAGTTGGCTTCTTAAAGACTTTGTTTTCATGATTTTAGGGATCTTGCCTTCCATAATTTTCTTTTAATGGGTGGAATTCCTTAACTTAACGGAGCTCAACCAACAGGTTGGCAATTTTCATTAAAATTGAAAATATTCGCACTATGGAATGGGCGGGCAGCCAAGTGTTTAGACTTCTTAAGATCTAGATAAGGTAATTGCATCACGCTACCATCTTCAAAATCCCTTAAATACTTCAAAACAGCGTTTCTAAGAAACATGAATCTATGAACAGAAAAAATATATTATCTGCCGAATTCACGGTGGTAAAATCACTCAAGTAGACCTGCAAGTCAGTATAAAGGATAATCTCCCTATAAACCAACATTTTTGCTTGATTCTGGAACTGCTATTCCATACCTAACTACGTCGACTAATACTCACGTGCATGCGTGTTTATGATAATTTTTGAATGATTATTTTTTGGGTATTATGTCAACCTGTGTTGATACCAAATTTCGTCCAAATCAGTCCTGTAGATCTGGAGAAAATCAAACAAATCTTCAATTTATTTTAATTTTGAAAACCAGTGTATAATGCTAAAGCAGTGGTTCCCAACAGGTGGTCCGCGGACCACTGGTGGTCCGTGAGGCCTTCAGAGGTGGTCCGTGAGACGATTTTTAATAACTTATCCAAAAAATATGTGGAAATTTTAAAAAAGTTTTCCTAATCACACATTCCAGGAAATAGTAAAAACACTAGATACAAAAACATAAGTAAAAAATCATACGTCTCATAAATAAAATATGTTATGTTCTCTTTCTCTCCTATGAATAATTTGTTCATTTCTATTATTTTGTACAATTTTATTCAACAGTAGTTTATTACAGAAAGAGTAGAAACGAAATGTGATGATGTTGAAAAGTATTGCACCAGATTAATTAAAACTGAGAGGCTTTGGGGTGGGGCAAATAAAGAATGGAATAATCGGACTTATACTTGGTTTGATACGAAGCAAAGCGTGGAAGTGTTGAAAGGTACTTCAAACTGGGATGCTATGGTTGGACAGATGGTGTTCGAGAAATCGTGGTATGAAAAGAGGAAATTTCTGAGATACACGTGAAATAGGTTTGCTCGAAGATATGAGAAAATTTTTTTGCCGAAAATACGAAAGTTTTTGAACACATAAATTATTTTCTATTTTAATCGATCCTTTAAAATAAATACTGACTTTTGACGCGGTTTCTTTCGGGAGAACATCAGCCTCGCCTATAGAATTTCCTCTGCCACAACTCACAGTCAGTGCATGTGTCCAGTTTGGTTTTTTTGTGATCAACAAAATTTCTGGTTATCTCATTTGTCCTGCAGTTTAACTTAAAGCTAAGTACTTTCTTTCAAATTTAAATCTTCTAAAAATATAGTATTACCCTATTTGTTGGTTATAAAAAGAAGAAAAATAACTATTTTATACTGTTGTTTTTTTAAACCTGTAACTTTTGTGTAGGTGTGAACCCTTCCAGGGTTAATAGATAAAACGCTTGATAAAAATGGTTAAATGGGCTTTTATAAAAGGTATATTTTTATATAATTTGATATAAAATTAATGTAATGTTAATTTTTCTTTTAAGTTTAATAGATTATTTGATTTTCTAAGTTCTATTTAAGAACATTGTAAGACTCGGTTTCCCTTACTTCAGAAAAAAAGTCAAAATTTTAGACCCTCCATGAGGAATGAATAAACTGAAAAAAAGTTAAAATTTTGAAGATACAGTTAGGGATAGAGATGGTCCGCGGATGTTCAAATTTAAGTGAAGTGGTCCGCAGACATATTTGAGTTGGGAACCACTGTGCTAAAGGATCCAAAAATTTGCTGAAATGGTGGAATTTCTTAAAGTTTTCTTAGAGAAGTACCCTCTGACCCCATTCTTAACTTGGGTTCCCCCTGTTGACGAGTTTTTTACACAAAACCTTAACACCTCAAAATACACTGGTGTTCAAAATTAAGAGAATTTGCACATTTTTTCGATTTCTCCAGATGTACTGGATAGATTTTGATGAAATTAGGTATGAACATAGGCTGATATAATACCAAATAAATAATCATTCAAAAATTGTAATACACACGCATGCGCAGAAGAAATAACCGCCAGAATTGAAAGGTATGAAATAGCGGTTCCAGAATAGAGCAAAATAGTGAGTTTATAAGGGGTATGATACCCTCTCACTATCATGCATGCCTCCTTGAGTGATTTTATAGCGTGAATAAGCAGATAGTAAAATTTCCTGGTCACTAAGCCTTCTTTCTCAGAAACCCTGTTTTGGGGCTCTAAAGGGTATGTGGAGGGGGGTAGCGAGATGCAATTGCCTTATATAGAGTCCCTCATACCTACCCTAAAGTGGCGAAGTCTTTGAATCTGGCTGCCCATTCCATATGGCGAATATCTTCCGTTTTAATGAAAATTTCTAACTTGATGAGCTCCATTAAGTGAAGGATTTCTAACGATTGAAAAGAAATTACCACCGACAGAACCCCCAAAAGGTGAACAAAGGTCTCCAAAATATCAACACATTACCTTAAACTGTCAGGGTTCCTCTTTCAAAGGCAGGGAGGGATCTGCAACTTGTCAAAAATATGCAAAAAATTGTCTTTAATAAGGTAATACTCAAAGGCAGGGGCGTCATTTAGGGGGGGCAGGGGGGGGCAACCGCCCCCCCCAAGGTTTCCACTGTTATGTGAAAAATAGCTGCAAGTCCCTTGAAAATTCTCTAACTTCCACAGAGTGCTTTGAGTGCAACTCAAAAGAGTCTCAAAAGCAGTTAAAACACTACTTTTGAGGGTTAAATTTCAAAAAATTTTCTGGGGGAGGACCCCCCAGCCCCCCTCTAAAATTTTCATGTCTGTTATTCAGTGTTTTCCCCTTGAAATTTCTGCCGCTTATAGTAAGCTTTTCCTTTTTAGTGCTCCCCAATGGTCTCAAAATGAGTTAAAACACTACTTTAAAAGGCAAATTTTCAAAATTTTCCTGGGGGTGAACCCCCAGACCCCCCTTTTTTTCTTGGAATTCACGCTGTCACACTTTGCAATTATATGTCATCAAATCCTACTTTTCGGAGCTCTAGCACTTAACCTATAAATATGTACCCGACCTTAATAATGATGTTGAGGCAACCCGCCCAAAAAAGTAGTTACAGCGTGGTCCAGACCCACTTAAAAAAATCTTTGCCCCCCCCAACCAAATACTGAAATGACGCCCCTGCTCAAAGGATAAATATTTTCCTCTCTGTTAGGTCTTAAATCAATTAAACCATTGATTCTCGATGCAATCTCATGTGGAAAGAACCAGAATGCTCTGTCAGACCTTTAATGTAGGAGAAACTGACCATTTTGGAATCGGAGATTTGGTGCTCTTTGTAAGAATGTTGTTAAGTCTATGCCAAACCGCCAAACCCCCTACATCTTAAAAAAGGAGAAAATAATGGTTGAAGGTATTGTGTTGATATCTTGGAGACCTTTATTCACCTTTTGGAGGGTTCTATCGGTCTTAATTTCTTTTCAATCGATAGAAATCCTTCACTTAATGGAGCTCCCCAGGTTATCAATTTTCATTAAAAAGGAAGATATTCGCCATATGAACAAGGCAGCCAGATTCAAAGACTTCGCCCCTTTAGAGGAGGTATGAGGGACTCTATATAAGGCAATTGCATCTCGCTACCCCCCCTCCACATACCCTTCAGAGCCCCAAAACAGGGTTTCTGAGAAAGTAGGCTTAGTGACCGAGAAATTTTACTATCTGCCTTATTCACGCTATAAAATCACTCAACGAAGCATGTATGATAGTGAGAGTGTCATACCCCTTATAAACCCACTATTTTGCTCTATTCTGGAACCGCTATTTCATACCTTTCAATTCTGGCGGTTATTTCTTCTGCGCATGCGTGTGTATTACAATTTTTTAATGATTATTTATTTGGTATTATATCAACCTATGTTCATACCAAATTTCATCAAAATCTATCCAGTAGATCTGGAGAAATCGAAAAAATGTGCAAATTATCTTAATTTTGAACACCAGTGTATTCCATTTGCCCAAAAAGTCCCAGGCATCTTTGAAGGAGTATTTTTTTCAGCATTTTTCAATAGACTTGGCCCTTTGCCCTTGACAACATTACCATTGATCTACATCTACAGACACTACTACCATCTTCTATAAACCATAGCTAATTTGGATCGCTTGAAAATAAGGTTTCAGTTTTCTATCTTATCATATAGGAAGCTGGAAGGGTAACATTAGCCTGGCAGCCTTGATCAAATTTGATAAGGAAGCCAAAAATACACTTTTGCCCCTAAATTTTGGTGTTCTTTTTCATTGGCGTTGAAATGACCTCTTTTTAGAGTTTTCAGGGTGTTCTTTGATTAATTAAGATAATTCAAATTTCAGCTGCATGAGATATTGACTTTTTTAGGACATGGATTTTTGCGAAAACGCAGTGTCAGGTTTGGTCAATCCATCATTATAAACGAGCTATAATAGGGCAATTCCACGGGTAACTGACTGACATTTTTCAAGAAAAACGCTTAGTATTTTGTAATTTTCTTCTCAAAAATAAATGATAAAAAAATACTTTCCGCCCAGTTTATTGCTTTCTTGTTAGCTTAATCTAATGGCACAATTAAATTTTCAAAATATGTTTTTATTTATTTTTGAAAAATTTTAAACCACATGGTAACTGACTGACATTATTTGGTGAAACATTTATGTCAGTCAGTTACATTGTTGTTTAAAATTTTTCAAAAATAAATAAAAACATATTTTGAAAATTTAATTGTGCCATTAGATTAAGCTAACAAGAAAGCAATAAACTGGGCGGAAAGTATTTTTTTATCATTTATTTTTGGGAAGAAAATTACAAAATACTAAGCGTTTTTCTTGAAAAATGTCAGTCAGTTACCCGTGGAATTGCCCAATAATGAGAAAGTACATACTACTATAAATTAGAAAAATGAGGTCCTTTAGTAGTTTGAGTGATGTTCAGGAGGAAATAGGTACAATAACGCCTTGAATATAACGGGATAGGTAGGAGACAAATTTGTAAGTTGAGATTGTATAATTTTTAATTTTGTATTTAAATAATTAGGCCAGATTAAATTTGATCCAATTGCTGATTGTAAAACTGTTGATAACCGAATGATCTCTCCATACTCTGAAAGAGCCCACAAAACAACCTCCAGATGCCAAGTTACATTCTGCATTCTCATAGAATAATAAAACATCATACTATAAGCAAGTTACGAGCCGCAGAAATTCAAAAATTTTGCATAGGAAGTGTGAAAAACCTTTTCTGTAGAACCAGAATATAAATGGAATTCTAGTTACTATTAGTATGCGATTTTCGGTGCTACTTACCTCAACTTTCTTTTTAGAGGGCAAGAGCAAAAGAGAGGGTGAGAAATTTTTTGGCCCTTAAAAACAGGATTTAAATTACAGTAAACTCCCGTTAGTACGCCGTTCAAGGGGATTTGTGAAAACGTTGTAATAAGTAGTGATGGGCAGGTATCGATACCAAATACTTAAGTACTCGATACCTATAGGTATCGAGTGTATTCGATACCCAAGAAAGTATCGATACTTTATTGACATATTTCGTTTTAAATTTTTCAATGAAGTTATCTTTATAATACCTACTGTAGATCAAACGCAGCCTGTTTCCGTTTTCATTTTGCAACGCTCAAACCAAAGTCGTTAATCATCCGCGAGAGAAATTTGACGCGGCTAGGTTTTTCCCCCGCCAAATCCTTCGCCTCTATCCACCTCCAGCTACGGAGGTTTTTGATGGATCGCTTTCAGTTTTTTGAATATTAGTCTGATTATGGATAGGCCCTAAAAAAATTGTCCCTTCAGGTTCATTTCCCGACATTGAAAAAAAGTACTCGATACCTAAAAGTACTCGATACCTATAAGTATTCGATACCAAAGTATTCGATACCTATATGTATTCGATACCAAAGTATTCGATACCTAAAATTATCGATTTTGCCCATCACTAGTAATAAGCGGGGGCGCTATAAGCGGATAGTTTTTAATGATAAAAGGCCTATCGGTACCAGGGACCGGAGAAAAGCGTTGTAATATGCGGGACGTCGCACTAAGCGGGGGCGTACTAACGAGAGTTTACTGTATTAGTTTTCGTCCATTTAGTCTAAATTTCGGAGGGGGCCTTTTTCGCCCCCCTCCTTATATATACACTCCTGTTTTGAATCTTTGTGTATTGAGAGCAAAACAATGCTGTAAGGAAGTTCTTGGGACAATTTCGATTGCAGTGATTTACCAAAAGAATTAAGTTCTTCGTAGGATATTGGAGTGTCGGGGGGGGGTTGTCAAGCTTGGCTTATGGGCATTATTCTCCAAGACTTATGCCGTAATCTTCACCGTGGATACAAAGCAATGAAGCTTCGCTTCTTCTAGGGATTAATTTTATTTACCTACACTCTCTGTAGAAAAATTTTACGGCTCTTTACACAAGAAGTGGTGGAAAGAAATTGCCTCCATATATTGAGATATGTTACACCGCGCAATGTGGAGGGGCCTCCCTCCGAGTGTAGGTGGGAGTAGGGTTCTAAATATTTCTGAAAGAATCGATTCCTGGAATTGAATTGGAATCGATACCATGAAATCGAACTCTTGAAGGAATCGATTCCAGCAGGAATCGAATCATATAGGAATCGTACCTTATTTTCCAATTTTTCATATAATTATGAACAATTTCGTTCACTAATTAGTAATTAGTATTTTGATAATTAATTAGTATTATACTGCAGGAATCGAATATTTGGAATCGTACTAAGTTTTCTGATTAATACAGATAACTATTAACAATTTTGTTCACTAATTAATTAGTATTTTGATTATTAATTAATATTTTGCTGGTTATTAATTATATTAATAATAATTACTAATTATCTTGATTTGTGATTGAAAAAGATAAGTTCGATTCTACTTTTTCGATACTGGCTCTAAGGAATCGATTCCAGGTTGGAATCGAATCGAAAGAATCGAACCTCAGGAATCGATTCCGGAATCGAATCGAATGGTATTTTAGATCCCTAGGTGGGAGGTCCCGCCGTATCGCGGTGTAGCATCTTTCAATGTATGGATGCAATTTTTTTTCCACCACTTTTTGTGCAAAGTTCCGCACAGTGTATGGTCCCATTCGAACCCATGCATTGCAGTTTTGAAAAGCGAGTGCCCCGGGCTTCAGCATTTCATCCTTATGAAGATTTGATTGATTGAATCTTCTCAGCTCGTGATTTCTCCTCCCCATGTGACACATAATTTGTCGCCTTCTTTGTCCGGGTAGTGCGAACAACAGAAGAAGATTGGGAAACAATCGAAATTATACACGACTCTTTTCCCTGTCGCCTCTGTAAGCAAATGTCTTGTTTCCAGCTAGGTAGGTGAACCGCTCGAGTCACAACCCAGTGGACGATAGTTCCACAGAACTCATGAAAGGGTGAAAGCCCTTTACTCCTATTTAAACGGCTCGTCGAGTATTGTTTTGAAAGGTTTTTCTGTAACATGGCGTTTTTACTGCTAATTCACATTGCGTCATCATCATCATGCTGGTATTAATGTACTCGAAGGATTATCTTTTATTCTCTCCTTTTTCTTAGGTTGATTTTCTCTTTGTCATTCCTTAAAGTTACCGTCGGTTTATTTACTGACTATTTTATTGTGGTTCAGTGTTTTCTGGATTAGAATGAGCTTTTTGCTGCTTGTTGACTCACTATTAATGAAGATGAGTTTTGAAAAGTTGAAAGTTTGAAATAACTATTATAAAATATTTAATTATCAGTGGTTTGTTAGTGTTTTTTTAGTAACATTTCGTGCTAGATGTCCAATTTAAAAATTGCTCCCCAGCGAGGCATTCGCCCCACCCCATGTTGAAAAGAAATTAACTTCGTAAGGTTTTCCCAGAACTTCGTTGCGGGCCAAATTATACCGTAAATTGACGCGGGTAATGAAATCTATCTAGTTATTTTCTGTTGCTTGTTTAGGAATTTAAAAATAATTGAATTATAAAGTGGGATAAGAATTCCACAGACTAGTTTAATAAATTATTGAATTTTTAATGCGTTATGGTTTTATAAATTTTCTAATTTTTACTCGCACAAAATGTTTCTAACATTTTTTATCAAGGAATTTCGTGGGACATCTTTACTCAAATTTCAATGTTGAATTATGTTTCATATGTTTTTGTTTTTAATTTTGGTCATTACTAATGCAATGAATGTTTTTTGAGGATGGTGGCATATCTGCTTTAACCCCTCTACTGCCCATGCATAGTTTCAAATTATGCTACCATATGTTTAGCTTTAATTTTCATCATGTTTTTAAGTTATTGCAGCAATAGTTGCTCCTTCAGGTGCTGTAATAATTTATAGAGTGTAAATATTCAGTCAAATTTTTTAAAATTTGAAGTGTATATCCACGAAAGTTGACCCATGCTAAAGTATTAGCGAAATTCGTTAGAGTTGAGTTGTTACTTTCGAGGAGCTAGACAGTGCCTTTTAAATTTTGTAAATAAAAATAATTTTTTTGGCCTTTTATTTTAATTGGACCAAACTACATGAATTAGGCAAAAAAAATTTCCAGTCATTTCTTGTGTGTGCGTTAGAGAAAGACCCTCTATATAAAGGCCTCCCAACTCGGCCGTGCAACGTCATAACTTTCACTCATCTTTGACGTCACTCCATAGACTTAACATGGCAATTTTCACTCACGTTTGACGTCATCGTCCGGAGTTGGGTGGCCATGTATATAGAGGGTCTTGGTTAGAGGGTTAAGAACTATTATTTTTTAAGTCCTACATTAGATATGACTGAATCTTAAAAAAAACATCGACTATAATAAATCTGTGGCTTATTGCCTTGTTCGAAAACTCTTCCTTCATCGCCGAGATTTCTTATCGTTTGTCATGCGCAGAATTCCGATATGAGGGAGGACCGCGGCGGGTTTGATTTTCCATCGAGTGGCCTTGGAAGAAAATGAGTCATCGTATTGTTAGCGGCGCTATGCGAAAACAAGAAAAAAAATGGTTCCCTTGATATCAAAGAGGGGCCTTGTGAGGTGGGGCCTTTTTTGGGGTGAGCTAGAATTGGGTGTCCTGTGCTAATCGAATGTTAGAACGATAATTTAGAGGATATCCGTAAAAACGAATAGTCAGTTTAAAAAAGGGAAATGAGTCAGAAATCCAGGTTTTGAGAAAATCGAGAAAAATACTGTATAAGTAATTGTATTTTAAACGTTAATTTCCTAATGGGGTAAACCAATAGCTGATTTAAAAACCGTTAAACTGCCCCCCCCTCAAAAAAGTCAAAATGCTTAAAAATTGTTTCTCAATTTTTTTTTCGTAAAATTTACTCTTGGTTGAATTTTGAAAATAACTAAACTGAAACACATTTTCGAAAATGTAACACCTTAATATCATCTATAGAGCAGTCGTTCTCAATCTTTTGTGGTGGCCCATCTCACCTTTCTAGAGGCTAACTAACACCTATCGCCACCTTTTCATTCTCATTGTATTATGTCTAATTTTAATTTGAAGCAGTGTACAAATCCAGGATTTGATTTTTTTTGGGGGGGGGGCTAAGAATTTTCAAAATCATATTTAATGTTTTCAACGAACATAATGTTATGAGTTCAGAATAATCGTGATCTAACAACCTGAAAGGGGTCTGGGTGTCCTCCCCCAAAAATATTTTTGAAGTTAACCCTTTATTTACCAAATTATTTTCCTCATCCAAAATATGTCAAGTTTACGTAACTGCAAGTATAAGTAAACTAAATTTGGCCTTACATGACGAAAATTGGACGAATTTGGAACATTGGGAAGTGGTACTTACAAGTAAGTACCTTCGGTAAATAAAGGGTTAAACGGCCCGTTACATTACGGTCCAAAATATCCTATCGCTTTCCTCGTCTAGTGTTCAGAATATTGCCCTGTCATCTGTGCTATGACGTCGTAGTTACGTCATCATTTGTGGGGAGTTACGTTATTTGTGGGGATCATTTGGGGGAAGTTACGTACGACTAGTCGCGTTGCGCGAATCGCTGTATGTAAACCCTGCCGTTAGCAGCTTAGCAGCACACCCTAGGAATGCGCGTTTCCAAATAAATGTCTAATTGGGAATGAGCTCAAACTCATTAAGAGAGTAATCGTGTCGAGGTTTGCTATGCACGGCTGGTTCTTCGTCGTCTCTGAGTGACACTTTATTGCACTTCGCAACTACCTATATTTGACGACCTTGAACTGGATGAATTGAGGAAATGCAATTAGTTACGAGGCATCATAATATGCGGCCTGAGGGACCTGGTAGCGAATCCAGGATCTTTTTTTGTCTATTATTGGGGGAGCTGAGGATGCAAAATATTTTACAGGCTAGACAAGGTGTTTTCTTAAGAATTCAAATAAAATAATGCCAAAAAATTAAAAAAAATTAAAATTTTGTTAAATAGGGGCTGAACCTAAACTTTATAAATTAAAGCACCTGTGAAGGTGCCATAACGTGCTAAAAATTGAAGCTTAACTTATGGTAGCATATATGCTACCATGGGGCAGTAGATAAAGTAACACCTTGGATTCCTTATATAATTGTCTTTATTTTCTATAAATTGATAAATTCTAATAATAAGGCAATTTTTATTAAATCTTGGGGGAATGCAGGCCCATAGCCCCCCTGAATTCGCTCTTGCAAGGGACTGGTATTTGTGCTGTCACTGTTTTTGAGCCGTATGTCCACCCGATATCAAATTCAAAATATGAAGCGTATTTTAAAATGTAAATCAACGTGCATTGTACAACTTAATTTAAAGCGAGAACCCCATGGAGGTTAATGACCCATTCCAATTGAATGGATTTGTGCCTTATAACGCTGATTATATTCCTTTAGTACACGTTGGGGTAGTTATATTAGTCGCTACCTCTACTCTCGTTATATAGCTGCTTAAAAGCCTATTGTATTTTCGCACAGTAAATTTTTGGTTTTAGAAATATTTTAACGACGTTTTAGCAAAAATCCGCGTTCATTTGGTTGATGAATGATGATGCACATTTCAACTCGTTGTCCTTTGTACCTGCATCATTCGGGCTTTCAAATGACCTTCCTTTATGAAGACTCGAATAATCAAAATCAATCGAAATGTTGACCACAAGATGAGATGGTTGCCGCCGAATGCTGTAAGGGTGTAAGGTGTCTGGGAAGACGTCCATTCATTTCTGTTTAAATCAATAGAAAGTGACTAATCTTCCAGAATTCACCGCGGTTTCTCATTTGAAATGAAACTCCATTTCCATACCAGACCGTTCCCAGTCCAAATGCCCCTTCCTTCCCATACGAAGAAATGATACACATTTCCGGCACCCTTTCGGACAATAAGGAACAACGACGTGTGGCATCATGAGTCACTATTTTATTCTTCGAAAGCGTGTATAATCGTTATCGTTTTCTTCCCCCCTGAAGGTTGCTTGCTTGCTGTTAACTACAGTTAAGAACTCAAGGGCACTTCTTAAAAACTTCAGTAGTGTCGGCGCTACGTCAGAGATATAAAGTGCCGGGCAAGAAGCAATTAAAAACGAATTCCTGATGAAATTTTGTCTCTGCCGTGATTGTGTTATCTCTCGGAAGAGTTCGATTTGGGATGTGGGTGTTTTTACGATCCGATGATGGGATCGGGAGATGCTGCGTTTAAAAATAACTCGCATCATTGATGTCGATTAATTTATGCGGAAATCATTTCTGTGGGAATGGCGTCTGGCAAGTCGGACAAAGCTGTTTGTATCTTGGAATAGATGCGGCACTTTATTATCTCCTTTTTGTGCCATAATGCAGGGTATCTGAAAAGATAGGTGCCAAGCTTCACAAAAACAAGATTTTCTTGTAGCAACTCATGTCCGAAAATGTAAACTGTCCACTAGACACTAGAGGAAATATTCTGCCCCGGCGAATGGGCAACGTTTATCTTTTTTTATTTTATGGGAAACTTCAATTGTTATAACAGTAGGAAAGAGCACCCCAAAAATCGCCTTAAAGCTAAAATTCATTAAATTCTGCTGGTAATTAAGTTTCAGAGAAAATCCATTTCTAATTTGAAGACGGTTTGGAAAAAATATCGAAGTGAAAGTTAAAAAGTAGGTAATTTTTTTTCTTCTGATTATAGGATTTAATGGAATATGGTTAACAGGGATTTTCAGCGGTGGTTTCTCCGAAAATGTAATACAATAACAATTGAAGTTTTCCCAGAAAGTTTTAAAAAAGTTGAAGGTTGTCCCTTTGCCTCCGAACATTGTCCTCTAGCTGACACATGGGCGGATTTAGATGGTGAACCCTGGGGGTGCGTACTGGAAAATTTGGGGGTGCAAGCTGTCCCTGATGGCTTTGAAAACATGATTTCCCCCTATAAATATGGAATTTTCTCAAAAAGTTGGGGGTGCGTTGCACCCCCTTAAATCCGCCCATGAGCTGACACAGTTTAAATATGCAGACATGGGTTCCTATGGTAATGATCCTATGGGTTCCTATATGATCCTTTGCCATAGCATGAAAGACCTGCAAGTTAAGTTTGGCACCAACCTTTTGAGACACCCTGTATATAACTCAGGATTAATGCCAAAGACGACACCTGTATTCACAACTTACTTAACCTAAGGTTAACCTGGAATCAAAATGTCTGCCAGCTATATTATTCACGACTAACTTGACCTAAGTATAACCTGAAGCTTTTCAATGGATGCTGCTCTGCTATAAACGTCCTATAAAATCTATCAATAATAATTCTTCCAAAACCCTATTAAACGCAGTTGAGATAGCCAAGAATTAATATTGTATACTGAAGTATCAGTGCAAAATGAATAATTTACTGAATAATAACAAGTAATGAGTAACTTCTCATATATCAGGGCTCACACGCCTGCGCCATTTGCGCCAAACTGTGCCAAAACCAAATTTTGATACATATTGATACAAATTGCCTGTTTTACCAGCTCCTGCGCCAAAACTGCGCCATTTTCAGAGACTACTACTACGGATTCTCCGTAGTTTCTACGGATGCCGTAACATCGAAAAAGCTACGGAAAATCGGAAATCTATCATAAAACGCAAGTTTTTTCCCAATTATGCTCTATTCTAAGGATATTTTTTCTTGTGATGTGGAAAAAACAACTTTATAGTGGTTAGAAGCCGTCGTTCGGTGTTTAGGATCGCTTATTCTGCGGAAAAGTCGAAAAATAGCGATTTTTCGCGCAAGTACCGTTTTTCCAGCACGTAGTTGAAGATGGTTTCTTTTCACATAGCTACCAAATGTTACGGATTGTCCGTAAAATTCAAGGATTTGCACCAAAATTTACGGTTTTACAGATCGACCTGAAATTTTTACGGAATTTACGTTTCTTTACATTTTTCCTCCGGGAAAACGTAAACAAATCTTGTTGTGCCAAATTAAAGTCTTGTCTGCCTTTTCTAGGCGTTTGGAAACGAATAAATCGCGGAAAAAGCCGCGATTTTTCGCGAAAGTTTCGTTTTGTGCGCCGCGTATATTCCGTTCCTTCCGCGACTATTTTCGACGGCCGCGGACGCCAAGTTGAAGTCGGCTTCATCTCGGGTCAGTATTAGAATGCAGGAAAAACTACTTTAACGTGGTCAAAGCCATCATGTCCGATGGTTAGAATCACGATCTTGAAAAGCCGAAAAATAGCGATTTTTCATGAAAGTTCCGTTTTATCCGCGATTGCTTCCTTCCGGCGCCTAATTGAAGTTGGCTTCCTTTCACTATTGTATTTACATTGTAGAAAAAACAACTTTACTATCAGTGGCGTATATAAGGGAGGGGCGAAGGGGCCCTGGCCCCCCCGAAACCAGTAAAACAAGTTAAAACCCTGTTTTTTAGGGTCAAATTTTGAAAAATTTTCTGGGGGAGGACCCCCCAACCCCCCCTTTAGAGTGCTTGGAATTTTATTATTCAAAACTTTTTTAGAATAAGTTCAAAATCCTACCTGAGAATGTATGCCTGAAATTCGGAAAGTGTATCAAAACCAAGTTGAAATCCTGTTTTTAGGATCTAATCTCCCAAAATTTTCTGGGGGATGACCCCCATATATCCCCTTCTGTACTTAAAACTATATTATTTATAACTTTTTCATTAAATTCATCAAATTTTACCTGAAAATTTATATCCAAAATTCTAACTAGGGGTACCAAAACTAGTTAAAAACCTGGTTTTTAGAGTCTAATTTCCAAAAAATTTCTGGGGGAGGACCCCCCAGACCCCCCTTTTGTAGTTGCAACTTAATAATCATAACTTTTTAATATTAAGTTCTTGAAGTTGCAAATTTTGCCTAAGAATATACTGAAAAAAAAATTAAATACACATGAGAGGGGCTGGGGAAACAATTTTGGGCCCCTCCCGAAATAAATTTCTATATATGCCAGTGTTTACTATGGGCAGAACTAATAATAGAGGTTTAAGTTATTTATTAGAGAGTTAAGTTATTTATGAATTAAATCTATACGAACATTATAGGTCGTAATAAAAATAATGGTTTTCATGTCGTACAAAAAGTTTTACTGATACAAGTTTAAAATGTAATGAAGGGTAAATTACAAAAGCTTCCCTGCAATCGAATTGCAACAAAAGACATTTTTTATGCTACAAAACTTGGTTTTACCTGCTACGAAAGGCATTTTTGGTGCTACAAAATTTGGTTTTACCTGCTACAAAAGGCAATTTTTGTGATACAAAACTTGGTTTTACCTGATACAAAAGACATTTTTTGTGATACAAAACTTAGTTTTACCGGATACAAAAATTGATACAAATATTTTAAAGTGAGTGTGAGCCCTGCATATATGAATAAAAAAGCTCTTACCATCAAGTTATTAGATCCACTGATCAATTCAAATATCTTTTGAGGCTTAATAAATAGCCTTGGAAGATTTTTAGTGGACTCGCTGAAAATTCCTTTATGTTAACAATGTTGTTGAAAATTTTAGTAAAAAGGAAAGCATATCTTGTCTTATCAGTCTTTTCTTTTTCAGGTATTGATTTCAAAATAAAAACTCTAGACATTAAAGGCAAGAAAATCAAACTTCAGATTTGGTAAAGTAAATTTTTTTAAACTTTTTAAAGTGTATTAAATTGCTTTTTAAATAGTTTTCTAGCTTGAGGTGTTTTTTCTCTACTAAAAAACTTTTTCGTAAGCATCAAAATGTTATTTGCTTTTTAACAACAGCTATGTTTAAAAGAACTGTTAAAACAGGCTTGTTTTAAAACATTCCATTCAAAACATTTATTGCTTTAATCTTTCATCAATTTACTGTAATAGCTTTCTTTAATTTCTTTCTTTATTATAGCTATAATAATTGAATTTACTTGTAACTTTAAAATATTCAGACTAAGAATGACCCACTTTTTATACTTCGTTTTATGTTTTCTTTTTATACAATTTGAAAAATGTGTACTGAAGTAGAGAAAAATTATCTATATTCTCCTTGTTGAACTATTTCACTTGATTTAGAAAAGGCTAATTTGTTGTTTGATAAAATAATTAATAATAAAATAATTGTTTAATTTTTTAGCTTATGCTGAACTGATGTTTAGAAAATGTTTTCCCCTTTTTTTAATTGGTTAAATGTTAATGAGCCAAACTTGTGATTATTTTTAAAGTATGTTGTAAAATGTATGTTTAAATTCAATGAATTGTGTTAAATTACTAATTAATGTTTTACATTTATTTTTCTTCTTTTATTTATAAAATTATCATTTTGTAAATTAGCAAGAATATTTTTACCTAATTCAATTGAAATGTGTGATGCAGAGAGATAAAAACACTTTTAAAAATTTAAGCATAAAACAGGTTTAAACAAAAAAATGTTTTTAAAAAAACTGCTCCCAATCATGCTTTTAAAATAAAACACGTTACTTAATTATATTTGAACATATAATGATTAAAAATCCCATTTTTTTTAAAATCGGATTTTGTGTATTTTAAACATTGGTAACTAAAAAACCCATGCTAAAAATATTTCTAAGATACGTTTTTCTTTTTTAGGGATACCGCTGGACAAGAGCGGTTCTACACCATCACCACATCCTACTACAGGGGAGCTATGGGCATTATGCTGGTGTATGACATCACAAATCCAAAGAGTTTTGACAACATTGCCAAGTGGCTGAGGAATATCGATGAAGTATAACTTTATTTCCTCCCTCGTTTAAGTCAGTACACCAAGAATTTTGTTAAAATCGTATGAATTAATTTTTCTTCAAATTATTTCTAGCATGCAAATGAAGATGTAGAAAAAATGATTTTAGGAAATAAGTGCGACATGGAAGATAAACGAATGATTAGCAAAGAAAGAGGAGAAGCAGTAAGTTGTGAATTTAAATACTGTAATGCACCCAAGTTTTGTCACCCTTAAGGTTTATTTTTATCTGTGAAGTGTTTATCAAAACCAGTGGTTAGTCTCTTAGAAGTTTTTGATCCAGAGCAAAGCAGTAAAGAACATAATTTTAAGACCTAGTTCAATTTGTAAATTAAATTACACTTATGTAACTTGAAAGTAGGCCTCAGCTTAAATGAAAAAAGGTTCTAGGGACATAACTGTATAAAAAAAGTTTTTCCTTCCACTTTACTCCTTTGTGTCACCATTTCCTTTTGAGTCACCATCTGAAAAAAGAAACTAACTCCAATGTGAAGCTGTTGGAACATATTTGTTGCCGCAAGCACCTTAATGAGGAAGTTGCATGATTTTTTTAAATTTTTTTAATCGATTCCTCTTGCAAAAATAAGCAACTACCCAAAATTTGAGGCCGATCGAGAAATTTTTTGATTGCCAAAAAAATTAACAAAAATCCCCTTTTTAAAAGCGCGCGAAAACGCCAAGAGTTTGGATGTGACGTCATCTTATACTAAACATTGTTGTAAAGCAATGGAGTTGATGGTATTATTGTTGACGTCATCTTATAGTTTAAACAATAAACGTTTTCAGTCACGTGTTTTTTTCTCGACTTTTAAATTAAAATATTTAATTACCTATACATTTTTTTGAAAAACTGACTAGATATTTCATTTTACCATACAAAAAAGCATACGGAACACTTGTTTGTTTTTGAAAATCTGACACATGCAACTTCCTTATTGTAAAATTTTGCCTTAAAAATTTACACTAATCAAAGGCTATTGGGAAGAATCATTTTGATCAGCGTGATAATTTTAGGTTTGCATTTCTTGTTATGTTACATAATATTTTCGACTATCATTGAACATACTACAGATTAGTGTTACTTTAGTTAGTTCATATCTTATATGAATTATTAAAGGTTCTTAAAACATACAATTGTTTTAGATGCACTGACCTTATCTTTCCCTAGTAGTATTAACAATGTATAAAGTGTAAAAACATGTTTTTTTCAGAGTGTTTTTCTTTGTTTCAGATTGCCAGAGAACATAGCATAAGATTTTTAGAAACAAGCGCAAAGGCTAATATCAATATAGAGAGAGCCTTTAGGGAATTAGCTGAATCTATATTGAATAAGGTATTTATGTGCAAGGAGCACTAATATTTTAAATTTAATGTTTGTATTTTTTATACCTTAAAAATGTTTTTCATCCTTTTGTATTTTATAGGTAATAATTTATTGCTAAAATATATGTGTAAAATATTTTACAATTGCCAAAATTTTTTAATTCTTTTAACTTAAAGAATGCAACAATATGAAAGCGGTCTTAGTTTTTTTAGTGATTGTCTTGTGTGACTATTAATGCTCTTATATCCTGTCTAGTCAAGTTAAAAATAATCTTTATATGGAAAATAATCTTAAAGATCTTTTGTTAAAAAAGTTAAAAATACTCATAAAGATCCTTTGAAGTTTGGGATACTATTTACCTTTTTTTCTGATGAAAAGTTTTTTACTGATTTATACTGCCGTCCTAAGCGAAAGTGTACACTAACGCAGTTTCTCACAGATTTACTTTGAGAAAAATCTCGCCAAAAGAGTATTTGGTGGATTTTTAATTCTATGCTGTAGACCCTGCTTTTAAGATCAAATATTAGCTAAGCCCAAAAAAGTGCGTTTCGCAGCAGCCAATGAAATAATTGGAACTCTTTTTTCGTTATAAAAGAAAAACTAGTCATTGTAGAAGTACAATATTTTAAACACATATACAATTATTTTTTACAAAAATATTGTCGTTTCGATTTTAAAAAAAATCGAATTAGTTTTAGAATTATTAAGATTCAAAGTTTCAATATTTTCCCTTTCTAGGACTGAAGTGAATTAACAATGGATAGCAGCAACCCTTTAATAACGCCAAAACCGCCAACAAAACGAGCAGAATGAACTACTAAGCTGCGTGAATTTTCAGAGATAGTAGTTTTTGATTCTAAGGCAACGATATTCTCGCCAATTTAAAAACGCGCCAAGGGAGAAAGAAAATGAAGTTTTAAGAAAACTCGTTAGCGTACATTTCGCTTAGGACGGCAGTATAGATATCACATTTACGACTCGTTTTGAAAACATAATAATAATATTACAGATATTCTTTTGCTTACATTTTCTTTCAAGTTCTTAAGTTTTTTTCATTAAGCTAAATATTTTAAATTAAAAAATATGTGTTATGTAAATACATAGGAAACTTATAGTAAAAGCTTAAGGCCAGTAAAAGCTGTGCATTTGATGATATTGCTCTAATTATCTTAGGCCAATAATTAGAATAACTGACTTATTTTCTTTTAGCAAATGGCTGGTAAAGAACAGACAGATTATCCAGATAAAGTCAGAGTTACAACACAAGACATCAGAGGCATCAGGAAATGCTGCTAGGGTAATATATTTAACTTTTAATTTTTCATATACATACATGAATTTTATTTTAAATGTGATTTGTGTTTTAAAAAAAATAACTACATTGGCTTGTCTTTTATTCAGTAAAACATACCTCAAATACTACTCAATTTTAAGTTAAAAATTTCTGTCTGAACTAGGATCTGTCTAGTTTTTTTTAAAAATGTACCTATTTTGTGAAATATTTCTTTAAATTTCTGAAAATTTAAATTCAAAATCAACATTGAAATAATGTACGTAATTTTTCAAGCTTAAGAATAAAAAAGTTGGACAGTCTAAAAAGGTTAAAAACTTACCAATTTAGAGATTACAGCTAATTAGAGAACTTTTTTCTGTACTTTTTTACTAAATCTGAATTTGTTAAAGTACTATAACTACTATTTATCAAATGGTTTAATTTGTGAAGGTACCGCAAGAAGGTAATAAAATAGCCCTAGACTGGTCTGAAAACTAAGTTGGGGTTTGTCCACCTCCTGAAATTTGCTCTATTTTCTTAAAACAGGGTGCACACACTCCTTAAAAGTCCTTAAAAACACCTTGGATTGCCCTTAAAGTCCTTAATTTACTCATGAAAGTCCTTACTTTTCAGAAGAACACAGTTTTTTCTCTCTTGATGTCAATTTTTTAAAGGGATTTTATCAAAAATATTAGCGTACTTTTCTCGCGAATTTTCAGGAAGCAGTTCACTCCACCTCTAGAAAAAATAACTTAACAGTCACGATTGAGTTTTCTTCTCTTTTTTACGTCAGGCTTTAAAAGCTTGTTTTTGGAGAAAGTGTTCTTTCATAGTGGTCAACAAAATTTGAATAATACATAGCTGGTAAATTAAAAAGTAAAAGAGAAAAAACAAACTAAATTATGTTATTCCTATCTATGCAAGATAAGTATATTAGACTATTCTTGAAAGTCGTTGAAAGCATTTTATTTACAACAGTTTAAGTATAAATTACATTCAAGAAGGTCCTTAAAATTTTTCAAAATGCCCTTGGAAAGTCTTTAATTTTACTCTTTAAGCTTCTGTAAGAACCTTGTATAAACTCCTGGAAATCATTATCTAAAAGCAAAAGGAAGTTTATTAACTGTTTGGTGAAAGTAATTGTCTTTTTAAATCAATAAAATTATGTTAAGAAGTGTAATTCTAACCTTTTTTTGCACTTTTTTAATAATTCATTCTGTTCATGTCATGTAAAGTAGTATAAGGTTACTCACATTACCTCCTATTTTTTCCAACTTACTCCTGAAAAACTTACTCCTAAAAGACTCCTGAGTATTACTATCTTAGAGAATGAAACCCTGCTAAGTAAACAGTTTGTTGTTTCCTATTCAACTACTAATTCTTTTTCTCTCCCAACAGATACACTTGCCTTTTTTCATCCAAACACTGCTGTCTGGAAATCTGCTTGCAGTGCTCCATACAAAAATTAATACATTTTGTATTCGCCTGGCTGGACCTGTTTGCCTTAGAGGCCACTCATCCTCAGACTGTGCATTATATTGTCTGCCAGGGCCTCAGTGCCACTTGTGATCTAAGAGGTACACGTCCCAAAGCTGACTTTGCCATTTTTCTTGTATTCCAAAGGAAATTTTATGTGTTGTTGCATTGGAAACTATTTATGCTTGCTGGCTTGGATGAAATGAAGTTTTCCTAGTTTGTGCGACTTGGTTTACACCTTACCTCTGTTCTTTTTTAACGATTTGAGACTCAAGATTTTTGGGAAGTTTTTTTTCAACTGTGTTCTGTTTCTACCCAACCTTAAAGAAAATTTAGCGCGAAATAGTTTTTAAGACCAATTAGAACTGGATTGCTCGAATTGTCCAAGTTTTTAAGTGTAAAAATAATGCACAGACTTTGTACATATATAAAATCGGGAGATGAGGGCCCATTTGAAATTCGCTGTAAATGCTGGCATATCGACAGGCGTGGTTTCATTCGCGCTGATAAAATTTTGCTTTTGATTTTATAGCCTCTTATTATATAACTTTCACCTTGCATATGGTGAGATCCTGATAGTTGAGTATTCTTTTCGAACATCTCCATCCGATCAAAGTATCAAATGGAAATTTTCTGTGATCTTACAGTAAATAGGACAATTAATTTAGCTAATCACAAAACTGGATTCAATTTAGAAAAATCAGCACCCTATTCAGAACAGACCCCTAGATGGGGCCTCACTTTCCCATTTTATAATCTGAAAGATATAAAGACTGGTATTCATAAAATTGTCTTTTGGCGAAAAGAAAGTTATAATTTTTGTACAGTGTTGTATGAAATGTTTAACGTTGGAAGTTCCTTTTAAGTTGCTCAGTTTTAATGAAGTGATTCTTTTGCTCGTGCATGACACATAACGAAATTAAATGTGCTTTATAATGTGAAATGTAGATATATTTGTAGTGTACATATATTAAATGACGTTCCTTTTATATTGTACCCCCTAAAACAATAGTTCCGACTCTTGTAATGTGTTAAATGTTTTAAAGACGTCTCAAAAAATCAAATCTTAATGCAATCATGAGCTAATTTTTCCTCACTTGATTACTTTTTATCCAATTCCTTAAGCCTTGGTATAATTTTTAGTAATGAAAGTTTAAGTTTGTGAAAATCATGATCAGTTATGGTTTGGGTAAGTTCAGTCAGGTGTATATTATATTGGCTGCTAACATGGCTTAAGCAGTAGGCATGTGTTAGCAGCCGCAATTAGAGTATCCTTTCAGGAGTGTAAGCATTGTATCATTTGTATTTACATTCATTTTGTTTGTAAGCTATGATTGTTTCCAAGTTATCCTTTATTTTGTATGTAAAATTATCTTGTTTAAAGTTCTGCGAAATTGCTCATAGATTTTTTTCGTCTTTCATGAACTTTTCTATAATTTTGTAGTTATTTATTTTAACGTGTATTGTTTACCTTTTAACAATCTTCCCCAGATCTGCTTTTAAAATGCACAAAATTTATTTAGTTATGCTTTAGTAGATTTTCGCATTATTATGATCACACAAGTTGATTTGAAGGAGTGTAAACTTTGCTTAATTTTTCAAATAAATGACTTAAAATAGAAAATTTTGTAATGCTTATAGTCTTTGTTTTTCTCAATTTAATCATGTTATTTACATCACAATTTTCATTATGATTTCCAAATGTGAAAAAAGTCGGAAAACTCGCTTTGTGGTGATAGGAGAAAGATTTGGCAATGGTTAGACTTTTTTTAAAGATGATACAAAATAGCTAGTAAATCTTAACTCTAGATTTTTTTTTCTGAAATTTATTTATTATCCAGGTAATTTTAAAAAAGATGCTGTTTTTTAAACCATGAAATTAGTTTCAGATTTACTTAAAAAGTAATTTATAGGTTACTTCTTTCAAAAATTATTCAAAATGTTTAGAAATTAGCATTTAATTATTCAAAATGTTTAGAAATGATTTATGCCATAGAAAATATTTTGAATCTATTTCTTGCTGAATGATTTGCTAGAGGAAAACAAACATACTCTTTAAGTAACAATTTTATTATAACTTGGTAATAGGATAAAATAATAATGTAAAACAACACAGTAAAAACATAACATACTTGAGCATGAAAATAATGGTGATTTATTGTGAGGTAAAGTCTTAGGAAGTTGCTCAATCCTGGTGCGAGACCATAAAAAATAACGTCCCTACTATGTGTCCAAATATTTTTTGAAATTATACATGCACATTCTTGGATAAAATATATTGGTTAAGTTGTACATCAGTATAATTTCTTGCATTGGGAGACGCTTCTTTTTTATATAAATCTTCAGCCACACACTCAGTTAATGAACAACCCCTATGCCATCGTTTTGAAGGTAAACTACTTGATATTTTAATTTATTTCATTTTCCGGGATAGATGGCCGTGTTTGATGAATGGAATTTCCAAACGTTTCGCTCTCTGCTTCGGAGAGCATCCTCAGTGGCAAAAAAGTGGCCATCTATCCCGGAAAATGAAATAAATTACTCTTCAGGTCGTGGAAGTTTTCATCAATTTATACTTGATATTTGTTCAAAATGAAAGTCTCAAACTAATATGTTCTAAAAGTTGGGTAAAAATCAGGAAGGTTTCCTGATTTTCTTCGAAAATAAAAATATTAAATTCATGTAGTGACTAGCTGATTTATTACCATGGCATCTAGCTTGAGAAATTATTTAAATGGAAAGGACATAGTGCTGATAGTAACTATTTTCGTAACTATTGCTCCATTTATTCGGCAAGGGGTTCTGTCTTTTTCAATTTGCAATAATAACGACTGTATTTACTGTTAACCAGACCGCTGGTTTACCAGTTTAATCTTAAAACTTTTGTTTCCTGGAAGCTAGTTTTCTTTCATTAACTGCCAGTCAGAAGTTGGACTGCTGGTTAACCCACAGTCAGGTTAGTGGTAAATACAGCCTTAAGATGGAACTCTGTCAAAACAAGGGAGCAATATAGACATCAAGCTCATAGCTCATTCAATTTATTTGAATAATGTAAAGGCACTATTTGTAATCATTTTGTAAAATATTCAGTTGAAAGATACTCTAATAACATTTTTTACAAACCATTTAATACAAACAATATATAGCTTATAAATGCACACAGTACCAAAAATATACAACAAAACTCATGAATAAAGTTGAAAATTAATTTAAAATTAAATTATTCTTTAAACTTGTTTGAATAAAGTTAAAAATTGAAAAATTAATTACTACTTGTTTTTTAAATCAGAAAAGCATTGTTTTGTATCATGTTACAACTCTTGTAAGATCCAAAATGGGCACAACCTGTTTCATACACAAAACTTGAATGAACTTTTCTATATTCAGGTCTTATATTTTGCATTGATGTTTGGGTGGGAATTCTACTCATTGTATAAAGTTCATGAACTCTGTGGAGAGTAGTTCTTTATTTCCTTCAACTTAAAAACAAAAATAAATGTTCTAAAAAAAGGGAATGTTATATGGGGTTGTCTTTCAGAGTACTGATGGAAATGGTGTGTAGATTATGTGACTTAGCATTCAGTGACAAGTTTGTGTCAGTAAACTTGAACTTCGAGTCCTTCCCGTCATCATCCAAGTTCTTTACTGTGACTTTGGGACATACCACTGATTCCAAATACATATATGGTACTTGGAAGAAAATGTAGCAGAAGTATGAAACGATGAATGTTGCAATGAGGTATCCAAAGTAGTTGATCACCTGTGAAGAAATGATAATTAGCAGTGCTTTGTTCATGTTATAAAACCTCTCCCAGTTACCCCAGTGATTTAATTACCAAAATAATTCTTTCTGTCTTTTCTTCCTAACACTTTTTTTATCTATGATCCTTATTTTCTCTCATTTCTTATGAGTGGGGGATATTGATTCAGGTTACCCCAGATTTGCATTTGTTTAATTAGATGAACTCTTTCTAAGTTTTTTAAAAGACCTATATCTGGGTTTTCCTTTTTTGTGTTCTTGGGAATATCAGCCTGCAAGGTTCAATGATGGATACCTGGTTGTAAAGTTGGCTTCTCGCGATTCGATTGCATTGGTCTACATTTGACATGCTCCGTCCTAAGTTGAATATAGCACTACAGTAAAGCCTAAGATTTGTTTTGAGTTCTTTTTACAGATGTTACTTATTTCAAAGATTTTATGTGAATTTAATTGGCGTAAGTTGAGGTATTTTTAAGGGTAGTTGTTACTTTTCTTTCTGCTTTTTATTCTTTGCATTGTTTCAAGGTTAGTCAAATCGGGGAGCCCTTACCAACTACGTGATTACTGCGCATATTTTTTATAGAAAGCCAGAAATTCTTAGCTAAACTGTTTGATTCAGTGGTTCCCAAAGCAGGGGTGCAGAGAGGCCAAAAATTTCCCCCCAAACACTTTTTCTCCAAAATTTCCCCCAAAATGAGATTTCATTAAAAAAAGTTTTTTTTTCAATTATTAAACTTCTTTCAGATTCAATAGTTTTCACATAATACAGTAAAGCACCGTTTATACGTCTTTCAAGGGACCGACATAAAACGGCGTATAAATGAAAAGACGTATAATTGAAAACAATTTTAATTGTTTGAATGTATTGGGACTTAGCGAAAACGACGTATAAATGTAAAAGACGTATAAACGGTGCTTTACTGTACATAAATTTAAGTTTTAATGTTATAGTCTTGTCTTTTGTCGTTTTTACACATTTAACTTATAACCTTAGTTTAGAAGTGCCTCTTTTCTTAAAATATGAAGAAAAAATTGTCTATCCCAAAGTGGCCTTGAATAGATTTTAGGGGTCCCGCTGAGAAAATGAGATTTCATTAAAAAAAGTTTTTTTTCCAATTATTAAACTTCTTTCAGATTCAATAGTTTTTACATCCTACTTACTATTATAATTGTGAATGTTTGTCCGGATGTTTGTTACTCTTTCACGCAAAAACTACTGAATGGATTTTAATGAAATTTTACCATAATGTAGCTTATACATCAGAATAACACATAGGCTATAATTTATAAAGAGAAAATCGGTCCTTCATTCTTTTTTTCCAATTTTTCTTCTTTTTTCACTTATTTTTCCGTGGTTGAAAACCTGTTTTACCAGTCATACAACGAGTTAAAAATAAAACATTGTTTCAAATGACAGATCACTAGACTTTTTCATTTACTAGATCTTTTATTTTAGTTTTAAACACTGGTTTTAAATTTGTTAATTTGTTCACTAGACTTACTAATTTACTAGACTTTTTATTATGGTTTCAAATTTGTTATTTTATAAAGGCACCAAGATATTAAACATTATCAGGAACATCGGGATTGAAAAAAGTGACAAGAACACCGGGATTGGAAAATTAGCGAGAACATCGGGATGGAAAAAATTACCGGGTTATAAAAATTACCGAGAACACTGGGATAGGAAATTTACCATAAAGACACCGGGAATACCGGAATATAAAAATTACCGTAAACACTGAGATAGGAAAATTACCGGGACCGCCGGGATTAGAAAAATTACCGTGACCACCGGGATAAGATTACCGGGAACACTGGGATAGGAAAGAGGTGCCTGGGATACCGGGATGATTTGTAATATTGCTAATTTACAAAATTATAAATGTATTTTAAGAAATATTTAAAAAAATAAATTTATAAACTCCCCCCGTGCAAGGCCGGGTATAACAGCTAGTAAGTGTAAACTCACAACTCTCAAACGTCACCTCCAACCGTGGACCGGTTTCGTCCTTGTTAGGACTCATCAGCACGGTATAGGAAGGTAACGCAAGAGAGTGGAGGGCAGGTACTAGTCTAGCCGACTATAAGTGGAGGACTAATCAATTGTCACCACTTTTTCAGTTATAGTCGGCTAGACTAGTACCTGCCCTCCACTCTCTTGCGTTACCTTCCTATACCGTGCTGATGAGTCCTAACAAGGACGAAACCGGTCCACGGTTGGAGGTGACGTTTGAGAGTTGTGAGTTTACACTTATTGTCCGCTTAACCAGCAATAATTGGTGAAATACTCCTTTCATTTATAACAGCTAGTAATACATAAATTTAAGTTTTAATGTTATAGTCTTGTCTTTAGTCGTTTTTACACACTTAACTTATAACCTTAGTTTAGAAGTGCCTCTTTTCTTAAAATATGAAGAAAAAAATTGTCTATCCCAAAGTGGCCTTGAATAGATTTTAGGGGTCCCGCTAGTAGATAACGATGGGATTTAATTAATTTTTAGAACATCTAAAAATTAACCAGTTTCAGGTGAAAAGACTAACTATACAGGGTGATCGGAAATTAAGTGGACAAACTTCGCATGGGGGTAGAGGGGACCTAGACAAGCATATTTTGAAAAACTAGAGGGGGCAGATGCACCGTTAAAGAGCTAGGACCTAATGCAGTGCGTTACAAAAAGCGGTTTTCCCAAGGACCGTTTCCCAAAACAAAACATAATAGCATGAAAAAAATTATTGCATGAGGTACAGCAGTATCCGTACTACTTCCACCATAAATTTGACAAAAATCGGACCACTTGCTAAACCGTGGGGTGAGTTTTAAAACGCAATAATTAATCTTATATAGTCAAAGAATGGAGTTCCCTTAGTGTAATGGTATTTAGAAAATGATGATCGGGGAAGGAATTTTCAATGATCATGCAGGATCCCTTATTTGTTTAAAAACTCTATGATCATCGAAAATTCCTTCCCCGATCATCATTTTTCTAAATACCATTACGTTAAGAGGGAACTCCCTTCTTTGGCTAAAAGATCAATACTGCGCATTTTGAAACTCCCCCCACTGTTTAGCAAGTGGTCCGATTTTTGTCAAATTTATGGTGGAAGTAGTACGAATACTGCTGTACCTCATGTAATATTTTTTTTCATTTTAGTATGTTTTGTTTCGTTAAACGGTCCTTGGGAAAACCGCTTTTTGTAACGCCCTCGCACTACATTAGGTCCTAGCTCTTTAGCGGTGCATCTGCGCCCTCCCATTCCTATGCGAAATATGCTTGTCTATGTCCCCTCTACCCCCATGCGAAGTTTGTCCACGTAATTTCCGATCACTCTGTATAACCTTTTAGGCTAAACTGCGAACAGCATCTGCAAAGAGCAGCAGGCTTTTATTCTCATTCACAATCAGTTTTTTTTCTTATCTGAAGTAGGTCTTTTACACACGAATTTTTAGAAAAAATAAGTATATTTTTAGGTAGAGTTGGTGGCTCAGTAATTTGGAATAATTTTAAAATTAAGGACTTCTCAATTAGAAAAACAGTTTAAGAGCTAGCTCAGTGGATGTGTAAGTGACTAGTGGTGCTGTGGTCCCCAGTTTAAATCCGAGGTATTAGGTATTAGAGATTTGAGTTGAGTTGAGTTGAGTTGAGATTGACTTGAGACATTTGCTGACAAAAATTTATCGCTTCGTCTTCTCTTTACTTCTTTGGTAATAATACTTCTTAATTACATGTTAACTTGGGAACTCCTTACTAGGGGGATAATTATTTTCTTCTTTGTTATTCTACTATTTCATTTAAGAATCTTGCTATTGCTTGGATTTTAGTTCTTCTATTATCTTTGATTAATTTCATTAGCTCTTGATAGTTTAGCGATTTTAGTTGAAGTGCGTTGCTTAACTTTGCTCTCTTACTTACGTGTCTATTGCATTCAAACAGGAAATGATTAAAAGTGTCTTCTACTTTACAAGTATCACATAACGGATTTTGAATGAGGTTAAATTTATAAAGTTTGGAGTTAGTCATGAATGTTTTAGTTTTTAATCTGGAGATTAATACGTCTGTCTTTCGGTTGCCTATAATAAGTTTGTCTTTTTGGTTTATAGAGTCCATATGCTTGAAATCATTGTAGTGTTTATAACTTTTCCATTGATATTCTTGTTCCTCTCTTATTTTGTTTGATATACTTCTTATGGCCTCTTCTGGTGATAATTAGAGATTGTTTTAAGCTTTGGAATAAAAACAAAATTAAAACCCACAATTATTATTTGGCCTAAAGCTTGTGGTCTATGGCTCAGTGGATGTGCATTGTGCAAGCAGGCTCGGACTGGCCATACGAGCATTTAGGCAAATGCCCGGTGGACCATCTGAGTCCGTGGTCCGTTTTTGGGTCACTGATGACTACAACTATGAATTTTTTTTATAACAAATGTAAAATTATATAAATGAAACCAAAGTGTTGTACAAATACTTTACAAAATGTTGGCCAAATACCGACTTAAATTTCAAACCCCTACCACCTGAAAAATTTCAGGCGGGATTCTGAGTTTTTTCGAAAATTTATAAGCACTTTACTTTTTTTAACTTTAAAGAAAGCTTTGAAATGAAATACATTTTTCCATTGCCTTCTTGCTGATCTGGATCCCGTGGTCTGATTGGTTAAGTGCCAGTCTTCCCCGTCGAAGGTTCCCGGATCAAACCCTAGCGGGATTCTGAGATTTTTATAAATTAAATATGTATCATAAATCTTAAATGTATTTATAAATATCTTTGGAATGAAATACATTTCATCCATTACCTTCCTGCTGGTGTGCAACCAGTGGCTTGGTAGGTTAAGTGTCAGTTTTCAGTGCAAAAGGTTCCCGGATCTAACCCTGGCGGGTTTTTGGGATTTTAATAAAATTGCTTAAGTTTTCTAGTTTAACGAAATCTTTGGAATGAAATACATTTCATCCATTACCTTCTTGCTGATGTGCATCCAGTGGCCTGGTTGGTAAAGAGTCAGTCTTTAGTGCAAAAGGTTCCCGGTTCAAACCCTGGCGTGTTTTTGAGATTTTAATAAAATTGCTAAAGTTTTCTACTTTAAAGAAAGCTTTAAAATGAAATACATTTCATCTATTGCCATCCTGCTGATGTGGATCCAGTGGCCTAGTTGGTTAAGAGTCAGTCTTCAGTGCAGAAGGTCCCAGGTTCGAGCCCTGGTGGAATTTCGAGATTTTTGTAAAATTACCAATTTTTCTACTTAAAATAGAACGCACATCGACAATTATTGTCATGAGACTAACGTGGAGCCGTTAGCCCAGTGGTATGGCATGCCTCTATGGCTTGAAAGTGTAGGGTTCGATCCTGGACACCGATCCTCTATTTTAAAATATTTTGACTTATACAGTTACGGTCACAGTTAACAGTTAAACGTATCGAGCGAAAAAATTTTTCCTTGCGGTTCCGTGTGGCCAAAGACGGGTAATGGAGTCAAAATTTTGCAATCCAATAACTAAAGGGGTCGTCTCCAAATTGCACTCCGTTAGGGGACCATCCACAAATTGCGGATTGTACCCCAAGATTAAAATTTTAAGCAAAACTGGCTTCCTGACGGACCTTTCTCCGCTGGCCCCCAGGGCGAAGGGGCTTTCGGGGGTTATCCGAAGAACCCCCTAGGCCCGCGACCCCCCGGGGAGCAGATCAGGTCCATCAGGACGACCTCCTCTCGTCCGAGCCCCGACATCTTCGACGGGTGAACGGACTCGACTCGGTCACCAGTTTCTGTCCCCTAGGTCAGATGCAACATCAGGTACTCTAGAAAATAAAGTTCATTTTGCTTAGGGTAAGTTAGAAGACGACTATTAAGAGAGTGGAAAGCACAGAGAGAAGCATATATTACAGAATTACAATAGGAAGTAAAGATAGTGGGGTTCGAACTGAGTACCTTCTGTACACCAGGACCGCGACTCTACCAACTGAGCCATCAAGGACGCTTTGGAAGCAGCTACTGGTTAAAGTGTATAGTGGAATTGTCAGTACTTAAAATTTAATTGAAATGTTAGGTGCACTAAAATAGGAAGTTGAGATAGTGGGGTTTGAACTGAGTACCTTCTGTACTCCAGGACCGCGACTCTACCAACTGAGCCATCAAGGACGCTTTGGAAGCAGCTACTGGTTAAAGTGTATAGTGGAATAGTCAGTGTTTAAAATTTAATTGAACTGTAAAATGCACTTAACTAGGAAGCTAAGTTAATGGGGTTTGAACTGAGTACCTTCTGTACACCAGGACCGTGACTCTACGAACTGAGCCATCAAGGACGCTTTGTAAGCAGCTACTGGTGAAAGTGTATAGTGGAATTGTCAGTATTTAATTGAACTGTAAAATGCACTAAAATAGGAAGCTGAGTTAGTGTAGTGGGGATTAAACTGAGTACCTTCTGTACACCAGGACCACGACTCTACCAACTGAGCCAACAAGGACGTTCGAGAAGCAGCTACTTGTTAAAGTGTATATTGGAATAGTCAGTGCTAAAAATTTAATTGAACTTTAAAATGCACCGAAACAGGAAGCTTAGTGGGGTTTGAACTGAGTACCTTTTGTACAACAGGACCATGACTCTACGAACTGAGCCATCAAGGACGCTTTGGAAGCAGCTACTGGTTAAAGTGTATAGTGGAATTGTCAGTACTTAAAATTTAATTGAAATGTTAGGTGCACTAAAATAGGAAGTTGAGATAGTGGGGTTTGAACTGAGTACCTTCTGTACAACAGGACCATGACTCTACGAACTGAGCCATCAAGGACGCTTTGTAAGCAGCTACTAGTCAAAGTGTATATTGGAATAGTCAGTGTTTAAAATTTAATTGAACTGTAAAATGCACTTAACTAGGAAGCTAAGTTAATGGGGTTTGAACTGAGTACCTTCTGTACACCAGGACCGTGACTCTACGAACTGAGCCATCAAGGACGCTTTGTAAGCAGCTACTGGTGAAAGTGTATAGTGGAAATGTCAGTATTTAATTGAACTGTAAAATGCACTAAATTAGGAAGCTGAGTTAGTGGGGTTTAAACTGAGTACCTTCTGTACTCTAGGACCGTGAATCTGCCAACTGAGCCATCAAGGACGTTTGAGAAGCCGCTACTTGTCAAAGTGTATAGTGGAATTGTTAGTGTTTAAAATTTAATTGAACTGTAAAATGCACTTTTTCAGGAAGCTAAGGTAGTGGGATTTGAACTGAGTCCCTTCTGTACAATAGCACCGCGACTTTACCGACTAAGGCGTCAAGGATGTTTTGGAAGGAGCTTCTGGTCAAAGTTTATAGTGTGGAATTATCAGTGCTTAAAATTTAATTTTGCTGTTAATTTCCTGTAATAGTGTATCAGGGTACAGACACACTTAATTTATTTGATTATTTGTGGTCACGGAGTATTTTATTCATACTGAAATTAGTTTATCATGTTAACAAAAGTTCATAGCTAAAGCTGGTATCGAACCTAGGAATTCCACCATATTCACAAGCTACGCTGCCACTAAGCCGCAGATTCTACCAACTGAGCCATCAGGGTTCAGAACGACACGAGTTATTTGTTTATTTGTGGTTTCGGAGTATTGTATTCATGTTTAAAATTAGTTAATCATTTTAACAAAAGTTAACATCCGAAGTTGGAATTGAACCTGGGAATACCATCATATTCACCAGCTACTCTGAAGCAGATTCTACCAACTGAGCCACCAGGGTAGAGACACACCCTCTATATACGTTTATTTGTGTTTTCGTAGTATTTTATTTATGTTTTCAAAATCAATTTATAGTTTTAACAGCCAAAGCCTGAATCGATCCCGGGGAATACCATCATATCCACCTACTTCTCTGCCACTGAGTGAGCCGCCGATTCTACCAACTGAGCCATCAGGGTACAGAAACACCTGATTTATTAGGCAAGATGATACTGGTGCAAATGATGTAAAGCAGGGAAACAAAACAACATTGTTTAGTGTTTATTGTACAGTGATTAAAAAATTTAAAAATATAGAGTGGGTTGGGGTAAAATGGGTCAGCATGCCAAAACAAAAATCAGCATGCCAAAAAATATTAAAAGTTAGCTGAATGACTAGTCCCCTGTTTCTCCAAGCGAACTGGGTTCTCATTTATTGACCCTGACGGAACGAAGGGCTGAGTCGACCTTGCTCAGCCCGGGAATTGAAGCCTGGATCTACGCTATACAATGGCTTGCCAACAGGTGGTCACTCTCCCAAGTATTGCCTGATTGGACAAGAACTGGTGTTTTCACCCACATGGTACGGCCGTGACTTACGTTTTCCTCGTGGCTTAGGTACATGGCTGACCTCAGAACGCCGATGTGATAGATGATGATGACGAGATGCATGAGGTAAACCAAGAAGCTCAATCTGTACAGGGGAATGAACCCCTTCCATTCCAAAAGATCAGGAACGAAACCTGCAAAGAAACGGGTTAGTGAAAGAAGGTATGTCACAAGAAGCTTACTAGGAAACGTTGTTCCCAGGTTAAGTTCTAAAGCCAGTTTCCAGGCTCCCTGAAAATGGACGAAAACTTTACAGGGGATAGATGACTAGAAACACATAGGGGCCGTTTAAATATTAAGGTGGCAGGGGTTTGCTCTTTGCTTATTTTTCCTTACAAGGCTGGAGTATGAGTGATGCTTATTTGCTTATGTAAGATGTTACATACACTGCAATTTTGAAAATATTTTGTTTCTTGCAAAGATAATTTTAAAAATCTACCAAAAAATGAATGTTACATTTTTTAGGTACAACTGAACATTTTGTGTGAAAAAGAAAGGGGGGATTCAGGCAGTTTTCTTCAGGCCAGGGGTGTCATTTCAGTTTTTGGTTGGGGGGGGGTAAGGATTTTTTAAGTGGGTCTGGACCACGCTGTAACTACTTTCTTGGGCGGTTACCTCAAAATCATTTTTAAGGTATCCCCTAACGGGCACATTTATAGGTTAAGTGCTAGAGCTCCGAAGAGTAGGATTTGAATGATATGACATATAATGTCAAAATTTGACAACTTGAACTCCAAGAAAAAAGGGGGGTCTGGGGGTTCACCCCAGGAAAATTTTGAAAATAAGCCTCTTAAAGTAGTGTTTTAGCTCATTTTGAGACCATTGGGGAGCACTATAAAGGAAAAGCTTATTGTAAGCAGCGGAAATTTCAAGGGGAAAACACTGAATAACAGACGTGGAAATTTAAGAGGGGGGCTGGGGGTACTTCCCCAGAAAATGCTTTGAAATTTAACCCTAAAAAGTAGTGGGTTTACTCCTTTTGAGACTCCTTTGAGTTGCACCAAAAGCACTTTGTGGAAGTTAGAGAATTTTCAAGGGACTTGCAGCTATTTTTCACATAACAGTGGAAACCTTGGGGGGGGGCGGTCATCCCCCCTGCCCCCCCTAAATGACGCCCTGCTTCAGGCAGTTTATGAGGGGTTGCGGTTAGCTTACTTTGCTGACCAGGGGGTCTAAAATGACTAAAAAAAATTAACGTAATATTTGAACGGTCCCTTACTGTCAAAAAATTAGTTGTGGATTTACTGTAGAAAAAATATCTAAAAAATAATTCTTTAAAATAGTCGTTTTTAACACCAAATGAATCCCTACTAGGCGAGAAATGTAGCTAAGCGCCTAACATGAACTGACTTTCTTTTGAAGCAGATTAAATCGGCCAATCAATAAAGGTTTATCAAACGAAAAACAACCAAGTCGTGCTAATAACGGAATGGGTTTGGCAATTCAGAACCCAATTTTCAACATTAATTTACTCCTCTTCCACAGCTGATTTTTTCCATCACAATACTTATTTTGAGTCATCTCATGACTGGAAAACCTTTCGTCCATTTCTGTAAGTTGAAAACGTTTCCTTGTTAGACTAAACGAGTAATTCGCAACTTTCAAATATGTAGTGTTTACCAGCTCTTCCATGGACGCTAGCTATGATGAACCAGGCCCAAAATAACGTGTACACGTTCCTGTTGACCATAGCGTAGAGGATGCCGAGCGACGTGTCCATCTTGATGTCTAAGTTGCGGTATTCGTAGAGACCGCAGAAGACAGCCAGCAGGGACGCTCCGGCGATGCACCAGATCACCCCAGTCGTCAGCTGATGGACAAAATTAAGAGTTAATTTCTATACAGTAGAAAAACTTTTTAACGCTTGCAATCATCTTGCATAAATAATAGGGCGGAGTGAAAAAACAAAATTTTCCATTTCGTTTTTGGCCTAGAGAGGAAAAATTAGATACTGGTGGGTATAGATCCCGTGTGCAAAGAGTTTTTCGGGAAAAACAAAAAAATATCTTTCGTCTTCAAAAGGGCTTCAAAGTTTGAAAAATTTACTTAAATTTACTTAAAAATTTAACTTCAGAATTTAAAAAATATATATTTCGAGATTTATTGTGGTTAAACTGTTTCAACTGTGTTATTTACGACTTATTTAGATGGATTATATTTATTTATTAATTGTACCCTATAACTTAGGAGTAAAAAGTACTACTTTAGGTAACGTATTGCGCTCCGCTCACCCAAGCGCTCTACTGTAGACGAAAGGATTCCTTCGTTGGAACTATCTCAGTCTCAAATGATGCCATTAGTTGTTAAAGTGATATTTTAAATTGCGAAGGACAGTGAAATAACAATAATAATGCCTTCCATCAAACTTGTTGATGTGAAAAGTGCTTTTCAACAAAAATGTTCGTTTTTAGTTTATCTTGGAAAATGGTTCAATTTTCATATAAATTAAGTTCTAAGAAAAAATACTCCGAAGTTTCTTAGATTAAATGTTGAATAACTGTCATTTAGGTTGTCATCTTGTGTTATCTTGCAAAAAATAAAGTATCATAGTTTTTGGAATAATGTCAATAATCTTCACTTAAAAAGTCTAGAAGAAAAATATGGCCAGATACTCGTAGCTACGATTTTGGTCGCCATTAAACGATAATCTCTTGAAAAAAAAAACTTGGAATTTTCGCGGCACCCTTAAAAACTCGAACGATTCAGTACTTACCAATCCGAACTTCAAGCTCTCTTTGTGTTTGGCCACAGCATAGCCCGTGAGAAGTCCTATACCGAAAGATCCAACGTGGTCGAAAGTCTTGATGAACAAATCATTCCACACTTTGGGTCCAGTTCTGCAAAGGTAAATGCACTCTCAACAAGAATAATTTTCTCTATGAAATCAAATCAAGAATGAATTACTACTTCTGTTAGTTTATGAGTGCAGAAATTTTCAAAATTGTAAAACAATACGGATCCCTAGTAAAATTGGGAGGTTTCCTCCCTCATGAAACTTGAAATATGCCCCTCAAAATTCTGTTTCAGCATTTTAGCTCAACTTGAAACTCTTTGAATTACACACAAAGAGCTTGCTCATTGTATGCGGCAGAATTTTCAAGGAAAAATTTAATTTTTAAAATACCGTTAATTACCATAGATAGTCCCTTCTTTCATTAATTAAAATTAATGAAAATGGGGACTAATAGGATGTTTTTTAACAAATGCTTGTACAAAAGAATAAATGCAGTTAGTATTATAATTTTTATAAATTTAAAACGATTTTATATTTAAGTTCATAAAATTATTCTTGGAATATAAAAAACAATATCTCAACAAATTCTTATTCATCAAACATCATTCTTCCATCACAAGTGTCTGCTGAGCAAGAAACTTGTGATGGCAGACCCCAAGCAACACAAATGTTCAAGATTCGTCCAATTTTTGTCACATAAACTTAGTTTACTTCTTAGAGCAGTTACGTAAACTTTACATATTTGGTATGAGCTGTACTACTAGGGACATTCCATGATGCAAATGTTGCTAGACCTGTTACCACAAATCAGTGATGTATAAATCTTTAGTAAAATACTTATAATATGGAAAAAACTATTTGCTCGATTAGCCCTCCGTCCCTTTAATAAACAGTAAAATTTCGAGGAGGAATTCCTACTCCAAAAATTTGGGAGTTTTGCCCTAAAAGTAGCATTCAACTCATTTTGAAACCTTTCAGGTTACATTAATGAGGACCCCTTCTTGTAATTCACAAAATTTTAGAGAAAAACATTACATAATAGATTTCAAAACTTGGAGGGGGTCCTCCCCCAGAAATCTTTTTGCAATTTTTACCTTTAAAAGTAGGGGTTGGACCAGGGGTGGCCAACCCAAATTATCTTGAGGACCTCTTTGGAAAACTACGATACTCTCGCGGACCGCATATGAAATTTTAGGATATTAGCTGCTCATAATGAGAATGACAGTGAAGTAAGTTGAATAAACTAGATAGGGAAATTTTTAGCTTTGTTTGACAGTTTCCTAAATAAAATATTTAAATTGACCTTTAGGAGCACCCCCAAGAGTACTTTCTCTATAGGAACTAACCATTAATAAAACACTGAATTACTCGAAGCTTAGTTAGGTCACCGCCTGTGGCACACTTAGAAATTTATTTCTGGAGTGGCCCAAATTTTCTCTAAAAATTCAAGCTGGATTTTCCCCCCATCTCCCCACTAAATACTGCTAAACCAACGATAGTAAAATGGTCACGTGATTTTAACAACTCTGGAACTAGTATTTCGGATGGGAGACAGGTGGAAGTTGAGGGGCAGTTGATCGAAATAGGAAGAGACATTTGCTTGTATATAGAAACAAGACCCCAACTATCACCAGTTACCCAACTATCGGCCGTGCAAAGTCTGTAAAAATCACGTGACCCTTTTACTATCGTTGGCTGAGCAGTAGGTTCAATGCATCTTTTTAAATAAATTTTTAGCTAGAATTCGCTCCTGTATGACCTAAGTATATCGTAAAAAGGGGTGAATAATAGAGTCCCAAGTACTAAACAGGGGGTCTGGGGATCCTCCCCCAGAAAACTTTTGTAAATTCAACCTTAACAGGTTTTTTGCTCGTTTTGGTCCACTTAATCCGAATTTCGGGGGCCTTAACTCTGAGCCCCTCAGAAATCAGCACATGGTGTTGAGTGTACTTACATTCCGTCCACCAGGTACAAGCTAAGAGCAGGGGGCAGGTCCTTTACAAACACCGTGGCTCCAACTGCCACCATTCCCCCTACGATGCACATCAGAATCAGAACGATTCCGAATTTCGGTTTCCTAGAGAGAGTGAAAAAATCACAGTATTGAGATTATAATCACTTTGTTGGAAAACGTCAGTTAGTTACCCGTTAAAATACCCAGTATAGGTAAATAATAGTGGTGCTCTTACTTTATGAGGAACCACAGGATGATAGCGGTGCCCAAGTAGAGCTGCATGATAGCCGACATCAACCACGTATGATAAAGGCACTGCAAAAGAATCCTTATATGAGTCTTGTGAGTGAAGAAACTATGTAAATTAATATATTTTCCGGTAAAAGGTATACACCAAGGCTGGTACACACGCATAAAAATGATGGAAGTTCATAAATAAATGTCGTCCGTACAACGACAAAACAGCGAATCTGCATTTTTTTACTTTGAGTTAAAAACAAAATCAGCCACATTCAGATATTATAGTTTAAAAGGATTTTTCAAAATAACCATTATATACTATGCTTCATTTTGCACGGAGGTGTGATTTTTTTCATGCGAGATCGATCCGAGTCTGTGATGAAAAAATACTGAATGAGGATGATATTGAAGCCGAATTCAAATCTCGACTGTGGTGGAAAAAATGAAACACATTGAAAGTAGAATACACCATCCGTCTTTCAATACCCCCAGTATCTGTCACCTGTTTCCTGTGCGAGAGAGAGCATTTTTCCAATTTTTGCGGATTGTCCGTTATATGTACGGATTTTCTTTAGCTTTACGGTTTTACGGAATGATGGGAAAAATATTACTGATTTTGCGTTTTTGTCCACTCAACTATCCGTGAAAACGCAAAACCCTCGCTACGTAAACGATTTTCTCTAAATGTATCTTTTTACTTCACAATCACAATACTAGATTCCTCTACTAATCCCTGTCCACTGTCTTTACGATTTGCTCAATCCGTAATATTTTTGGCCCTTTTATTGTGTGAAATTTGGCTTTTTTGCGTTTTTTTTCGATCCACCGGCGAGTCTTGACCACCCGTAAAATTTGCTTCTTCTCGTGTTCGCAATTTGGAAAAAACAACTTTACCGAGATTAGAATTCGCGTTGATGTTTTTCAGGCTTGTTAACGAGAAAAGCATCAAATCGTAGTTTTGCAAAAAGTTTTACGGATGTAAGTTTTCAAAAGTTGGCAATTCTAAGTTTTCAAGTATGAAAAAGAAGACGCGTATTTCGGGGTGGCACACTTCTGACACTTTTTATAACGCTGTATCAATGGACTTACACAGGAAAACTTACCTGTAACCATGGGCGTAGCCAGGGTTCCACTTAGGGGGGGGCAAGCAGGGTCGACTTTTTTATGTTTATGGAGAACAATTTTAGAGCCCCGTAAGGGAGGGCCGTAGCCACAGTATTGTTTCGAGAGGGGTTTTTGACCTTTACTTAAATTAATGTAAAAGTTTTGTGGGTAGTTTTGAAACAATGAGGCCTGTTTCATCCATAGGTTTAATGTAGTTTTTTAACACTTTTTTAAGTAGAATTTGCGTCCAAGAAAATTTCATATAAGAAAGGGTTTTAGTAATTAAAGTTTCCAAGGGGGGTCTGGGGGGTCTCCCCCAGAAAATTTTTGGAAATTTGACCCTAAGAATAGGTTTTTAAACTGGTTTTTAGTACACTTAAACCAAATTTGTACAAAAAGTTTCAGGTAGAATTTCGATTTTAATGAACTTATTACAAAAAAAATGTGAATAATAAAGGTTTTAATACTAAAGCGGTGCCTGACTGCCCGCCCCTAGAAAATGTTTGGAAATTTGATCCCAAGAATAGTTTCCAACTGTTTTTTATACACATAAACCCAAATTTGAACATACATTTTAGGTAGAATTTTGATTTTAATGAACTTATTATAAAAAAGTGTTAATATGAAATGTTTTAATTCTATATGGGGGGCCTGGGGCTCTCCCCAGAAAAATTTTGAAAATTTGACCCTAAAAAACTGCGTTTTATCTTAACTTAAAGTAAAGTAAATTACTCAGGACTTAGGGGGGGCAGCTGCCCCTCCCTGCCCCCCCTGGCTACGCCCATGCCTGTAACAAGTGACAGGAAAACTTACCTGTGACGAGGCAGAGTTGTCACTCAATACAGGTAACAGCCAAGTTAAGTCGCATTTCGGTCACTGAGAGAAGGGTGACAAGTGTCCAAGTGTGACTCTCAGTGACGTTAAAGTGACATCAGTGTTTTTAGGATGCATAATAAAGTAAGGAGGTATGGGGGAAATGACGGATATGTTAGAAAATTTCATTCCTGAAAGGGTGTTGAGAACCAAGAGGACCTAGAATAGATCGTCGCCTAAGACGCAACATAACATACAACATAACTGACATTTTGGCCTTACATATATATCAATCTTTATGAAAAATTTCGACCCCGGAACACCTGGTACAAACGGTTTTGCGAAAAAACGACTCAAATCGTGGCAATCGTTAATTATGTCTTTTTTAATAACTGCAATCGTAAGGCAAAATGACATAATTGCAGTTATATTTTTGCCGTCGTTAAGAACGCCTGCACGGCGAAGCATTTCATCTCAAACCCCGGTAAAAAAGACTTAAAATAAAGGTTTACAAACTATAATGCACAGTGCACACTCGCTTAAGAGCGAAACAGTTTTTTTTCGTCTCCTGTAAAGTTGTAAAAATGCAGTTATATCATGTTGCGCCTTAACCGACGAGATAGTATGGTCCTCCATTTATTTCCTTGTCAATACATTTTTTCATCACGGCTACTTCTATTATTATTCCTAAACACATACACATAGCCTGCGCAGTCATCCACGCGGCTTTATAACAAATAACGAAAATTGGAATACTCATTCTTAGCTTACGCAAAAAGATCATCATATTAAGTTTTTATTTATTAAAATACTGGTGAGAAAGAAGTTAAATGTTAGATTAATTGAATCGTCAGTTTGAACAAGGGAATAAGTCCAAAAAATGACAAATTGACTTTTTTGCTCAAAACAATCTCCAAGCTTTGTTCTACACATGGGTGAAAAGAGGGAAAAAATAACTAACCCCTATAGGATGATATCGCCCCTTTAAGTTGTGAAATCGATGCCCATTCATTGCATTTTTTCAGTTAATTTGTAATTAAAGTTAATTTGTTTTTTTTTCATATTCTCTGTGCTGTAAACTTAGTTAAAATAAAATTTTCTCTTAATTTCAATGTTTTTCAAACTTTTTTTCATGCAGGGAATGTGTGACTCCATTTATATTCACTCACTCCATTGATACTGCTTTAATAACTCAGTTTCACTATAATTTTGAATTATAAGGGTTGTTTTTTAATTAACTTCCGTTTTGCTCCTGAAAAAAAAGTAGTAGGAATTTCTAAATAATTTTGATACTGGTAGATAAGTACATCTTTGAGGATCAATTTCCCTCATTACTGGAAAAAATCGGACATTTTTTCTATTATTTATTGAATTTACAAGCGCGCTCCTCCAACTTATTTCCCGCCAACCCATAGAGAATTTCTCTTCCTTTAAACTCTGTTCGCATTAACAATAGACAATTGGCAGGCAGGTGATTTTTGCAGCATGCTGTTGTGGATGTTTAAAACCATATGTTTTGCATCTGCCAAGTTCCAGGCATTGGGGATTCTGGAGTTACAACCATTATAAACAAGGCAATATTGATAGATTCGCAGGCAAAGTGTGCGCTGAGGGGGAAAACGGCTGTCCGAACCGATACGAAGCTCAACAAAAAATCAACTTTTCATGAAGCGGAATCGAAAAACATGTGAAATGGTACGGTAAATGGTCTATTTAAAGGTGATTACGATGAAAAGTAATTAAAGATGTTAGTAACCTTCCGTAATAACCTTATTTTTAAATATTAATTTGTTTTTTATTTTTAAACTATCAAAAACGGGAAAATTTCGAAAAAGAGGATTTCTCTATGGGTTGGAGGGAAATAAGTTCGAGGAGCTCGCTTGTAAATTTGATAAATAATAGAAAAAATGTCCGATTTTTTCCAGTAATGAGGGAAATTGATCCTCAAGGATGTACCTATCTACCAGTAGCAAAATTATTTCGAAATTTCTACTACTTTTTTTTCAGGAGCAAAACGGAAGTTAATTAAAAAACAACCCTTATTTGTCTTATTCTTTTTATTTCACCTTTTTGTGGTGTAACCTAAGGAGAAATATAAGTTAAATGTGAATTTAAGGGTTTTTAAACGTTTTTTCATCAGAAAAATTTTATAAGGTGGAAGAAGGGAATAAGTCCATCAACTTATTTTGACTGTAAAATATTTTTGAATATACTTATATTTGTTTTGATGATTGCTCTGTTTTTTAAATAGGGTTCTGAACTTCTAGTAAAAATTTGATGGTTATACAATGAAAATTCTATTACTTATACAGTTTTTATCGATTTTCTCAAAACTTGGTTTTTGGACTTATTCCCTTCTTCCAACTGACGATTCAATTCATGATTCATCCCTCAAAGATTGATAGTAAAACTTATCAAATACGGATAAAACTACGAAATGGCTCATTTTAAACGGTCGATCTGTTTATCCCTCAAAAATTTGGCCAAATATTTACATACTCGGCAATAGTTGATCCAAAAAACTTTTTTCGAGGCACATAAAACAAAGCCCCCTAATTTTTTACATCTATCCAACCCATCCCTGGTGTAATACTCAGGACCAGTATTAAACCAGGGGATCTCAAACTTTTCAACATTGCAACCAACTTTTTATTAAAAAAACTCTAACCGCGCGACCAACCCACCTCATCTTCAGTTAATTTGCCCATACCCCCCGTAGCCCTATAACCCCCTACAACTTTAGCTTCATGCCTGTGGGGGTTAGTCATCAACTAGTATTTTGTCACAATAATAATAAATAATTGTTTAAAAATTAAAAAGAAATATTTGAACCTCTACAATTAGTAGGGGGTCTATGGGTTTTCCCCAGAGATATTTTTAAATTTGACTCTTGAACATGGACGGATTTAAGGGGGTGCATGAGGGGCAATGCACCCCCAACTTTTTGAGAAAATTCCATTTTTATTAGAGAAAATCCTGTTTTCAAAGTTATCAGGGACAGGATTATAATTTCTAAATACATAGCCAGTGCAGTCATTTACGAGGCTTTTATTATAACGACATGGAAGATCAAAAAGTTCGGGAATTCGAAAATAGGTCATCAACATATTAAGTTTTTATTCATTAAAATACTGGTGAGAAAGAAGTTAAATGTGAGATTAATTCACGACTCAACCATCAAACATTGATAATTGTAAAACGAAATCCCTCATTTTGAATATAATAAAAAGGAAAGAATACGCAACTAAAAAGTTACAGAAATTATTACATCCTTCTTGACTTCATCAGCCCTAACAACCTAAAGGGTCGATCTGTTCATCCCTAAAAAATTTGGCCAAATATTTACATACTCGGCAATAGTTGATCCAAAAAACTTTTTTCCGAGGCAATAAAGCCCCCTAATTTTTTTACATCTATCCAATCCATCCCTGGTGTAATACTCAGGACCAGTATTAAACAAGGGGTTCTCAAACTTTTTAACACATTGCGACCAACTTTTTATAAAAAAAACCTCTAAACGCGCGACCCACCCACCTCATATTCAGTTAATTTTCCCATACCCCCTACAAGACTTAAGCTTCATGCCTGTGGGGGTTGGTAATCTACTAATTTGTTACTAATTTAATTATTGTATTAGATATTATATTAACATGTAATAGGTATTAAGCCCAATGGCGCAGTGGTAGTGCATAGAGCTTCCACGCCACAGGTCCGAGGTTCAAATCCCGGGCTGAGCAGCGTCCACTCAGCCTTTCATCCCTTCAGTGGCTCGATAAAATGAGGACCAAGCATGCTTGGAAACTAAACACTGGGGGTCTCGCGTTAACCGGGACATTTGCCTAGCGCCCCACGGTCACGAAAACGAAGATGGGCATCGTAGGCCTTGGCCCACTAGGACTGTTGGGCCGATGGTTTAGTTTAGTATTATATTAACTTTTTAAAAAATTAAAAAGAAATATTTGAACCTCCACAATAAGTAGGGGGTTCTTCCTCCAGAGATATTTTTTAAATTTGACTCTTGAAAACAGGGTTTTAATCTGGGATAAACTGGGATTTTCTTTTTTTAAAGTTAGGAAAATAGTTTAATATGTGTGAATCATGGTTGAAATGTTAAGAAAGAAGTTTTATAATAAAACTTACCACTAATATGTTAAAAGGGAGTAATTTTCCTAACTTAAAAAAAGAAAACCGATTTTCACTTCTGGTATAGGAAATATCCAAGTCATTTCCGATCTGTGCTGTTAAAACTTAGTTCTACTTATTAAAAATGAAACCCCTATAAAGGTTTCAAAGTTTGGTATCTAAAAAAGTACAACAACCCCCTATTTAGTATACAAATTTTGGGTTTGATCAGCTGGAAACAAACAATCTTGAAGAAAAACACTTTTTACATTTTAAGCTCAGTGGAGGGCCTCATTATTGTTATTTCACTAGTTTTTACAGTTTATAATATCAATTTAGCACCAAATGGCAACATTTGAGGGAGTTCCTTCAAATAAATTCGGATTCAATTCAATTCGTCCACCGGTAATGCATTATAACCCATCTAAATAAGTCCTAAGTAACACATTTGAACCATTTTTATCCAGTTTCACTCATAAAATAAATTTTTTGAAAATTCTGAAATTTAGTCATTTTTTCCACTTTTTTCAAACTTTGGGGCTCTACAGGCAAACCCTAGAGTTAACTCAGGGGGCTGAAACTTCACACACTATCTTTTGGGATCAAAAGGAATGGGAAAAGCCCTGGGGAGCGAGGTTTTTCAAAAAAGTTTTTTTTGAGACACCCTAGCGTGACATGTCACAAAGGGGAAGATCAAAGTGTGACATCATTTATTGATGGTCTCTTATTCGTTTAGTGAAAACCAAGGGTCAGTGCAAACTTTTATGGTGGCCTCGACGACGCTTATCGGACGGTGGATATCAACCCCATCTCTTTGTGTGGTTAGGGGGTTGGAGGGAACTCTTTTGTTCGCTAATTGACCTCATCTGACCACACAAAGAGATCAGGGAAATATCCACTGCCCGAAGGAATGTTGTGGAGCCAGTCATAAAAGTTTGCGCTGACCCTAAGGGAACGGTTACCTTGAGCGCAAGACCAGGCGTATCGCAGGCACGACCTAACTTCTCCGCCCATCACAGAAAAGGGCAACAGCAAACCGGGGGGGTTTCTCGGAATCTCCCTCTAGTGACTAAGTTAGGTCGTGCCTGCGATACGCCTGAAATCTTTCGATTCGATTCCCGAATCGATTCTTGAGGTTCGATTCTTTCGATTCATTGACTCGATTCCTGAGTTTCGGAATCGATTCCAACCTGGAATCGATTCCTTATAGCCAGTATCGAAAAAGTGGAATCGAACTTATCTATTTCAATCACAAATCAAAGATAATTAGTAATTATTCCTAATTTCATTAAAAGAAAAATATTAATTATCAAAATACTAATTAATTAGTAAGTAATATTGTTAATTATCTGTATTAATTAGAAAATTAAGTAAGATTCCTACAATTCGATTCCTGCTGCAAAATACGAATTAATTAGAGAACAAAATTGTTCATAATTATCTGTATTAATTAGAAAATTAAGTAAGATTCCTACGATTCGATTCCTGCTGCAAAATACTAATTAATTAGAGAACAAAATTGTTCATAATTATCTGTATTAATTAGAAAATTAAGTAAGATTCCTAAGATTCGATTCCTGCTGCAAAATACTAATTAATTAGAGAACAAAATTGTTCATAATTATCTGTATTAATTAGAAAATTAAGTAAGATTCCTAAGATTCGATTCCTGCTGCAAAATACTAATTAATTAGAGAACAAAATTGTTCATAATTATCTGTATTAATTAGAAAATTAAGTAAGATTCCTAAGATTCGATTCCTGCTGCAACATACTAATTAATTAGAGAACAAAATTGTTCATAATTATCTGTATTAATTAGAAAATTAAGTAAGATTCCTAAGATTCGATTCCTGCTGCAAAATACGAATTAATCAGAGAACAAAATTGCTACAAATTATCAGTATTAACTAGAAAATTAAGTACGATTCCTGTTGGAATCGATTCATTCAAGGGTTCGATTCCTTGGTATCGATTCCAAGGTATTCAATTCTGATTCAATTCCGAAAATTTAGAACCCTACTCGAAAGGCAATGTAGTATATTACTTCTGTAGCAGAGCGGCAGAAGTACTCCTCACTGCACTGACAAGCCTTGCAGTGGCCAATTGCTGTCATCTGCCCAAAAGTAAACTACTACATGGCCCCTCGATTCCCCTTCTTTCTTCCCTCCTCTTGACCAAGATCTTAACGACGATTTTCAGTGACTGTGTCCGGACCCTAACGATAAGGCCAGGGTCAGCCTGGAATCATGGACGGGCTTATCTGGTCGAGCGCATCTTATCGGCTGTAGTTATCTACCCCACTCAATTAGTGGACAAAGGGGTCTCCCAAAAGGGGGACTCTCTCGCTCTCCGCAGGGGTCTCCCTTTAGGGGGACCCCTTTGTCCACTAATTGAGTGGGGTAGATAACTACAGCCGATAAGATGCGCTCGACCAGATAAGCCCGTCCATGATTCCAGGCTGACCCTGGCCTAAAGGAGAGAGGATGATGCTTACTGTGTCGTCAGATGACCAGTAGTTGTGGATGTAGAGGATGTTGAGCCACCACTTTTGGCGGCACCCCTCCAGGACGGGTCCCACGAAGTCACCCCAGAAGGGGCCGTAGCCCACGATCGGCAGCAGGAGGAAGATGGCGATCAGAAGGAGCTGGCCAGCGGTCATCCTGTGTTATGATCAAGCAAGCGTTAAATCATATACTGCAACAGCCATTAGGCTAAGCGCGCACTAGATATACTTTTGTCTCGGAGACAAAATTGCTTCCCTGGCTATTGCAAGAAGCTAGAGTGCGCGCACATGGCGACGAGACCAAGATCACTAGGCCAAGAATTTCCTCATAGAAATGCATTGCTCTCGAGTGACTAGTGTTTCAAGTCGCCGAGACAGAAGTCTCTTAGTGCGCGCTTAGCCTTATTAGTAGGGGGAATTAAGCTCAAAAATGGGCCTAAGTGGGAACAAATTGCAACAAAAGGTTTCTTGGCGGATTTCGGTTCTACTAGATGTACTTAATGGGAAAACGAAAGTTTACCAAAATCGGATGACCGGAAGTGGGTTTTTTTCAAGATGGCCGCCAAAAACCTAGAAAATCAAGAAATCCTAAAATTTTTGGGTTTAAAACGTAAATAAACGTTCTTTAATGTATGATTTGAGTAGAATAGGTATGGTACTGGGTAAACAGAATGATATGAAACTAATTTGCGAAATCTGGCAACAAGGAAAGGTTTTTTATTCAAGATGGCGGACGGTACTTTCAAATAAAAGGGAGGTGATGATTCTGAATTTTTATTAAATATATTTTTGCAGATTTTTATGAGATATAATATCAAACTTATTATTATTTCAATAATTTTTTATTATAATTAATGTAATAATGCTCAGGAAACAACTTACAATTAGATGACCAAAAGGTACTGCAAGTTTTCTAGGCAAACCCTGATTGAATGTACTATGGTTAAATATATGTAATTAGTTACATTCTACTTTTTTATAATTTCCACAGAAGTTCACAGCTCGGACACCTTTTATGAATGAATAAAAATTATAGCCTCACTAGAATAGAGAGATATGCACTAGATATTTTACAAATTTACGCAAAAGTGTGAAATTTTTCACCCTTTTCAGCAAACCCATTTCTAAGAAACGTAAGTGGTGTTCAGGCAAAAGAGGAAGTAAATGTTTATGATATTAAGTCAATGGGAAAAAATGTTGTCCAAAAAATTATTGGAAAAGATGTGTTCACATTTGCTTTCAAAAGAACCGACAAGTGTAGACGTTTAGCTCTTTTTCTGCTATTTCAGTGTCACCCGAAAGAACGATTGATCCGAGATCGCTTTTTCAACGATTCCTTATAGTGTGAAAAACTGGACAATTAAATCTACAAGAAGTCCTAAGATATGAGCTAAGTGCATATCCAACTTTACTCTTTGAATATTTGCACATTTTAAGAAAAGCTAATAAAAGGGAGCTAGCCCATGCTATCGAAGAACTTTACTGTAGCAAACACTTAAATATAACTGTCCCAAGAACAGAAGCATATGTTCTGGATGGGGGTTACTTATTACGCAAGCTGAAATGACAAAGGGGTGACACATTTAAAAAAAACTGAACAATATGTGGAATATACAATTAAATATTATGGATTTGCAACTGTGGTATTTGATGGGTACGAAAAAGAAGCTTCTATTCTACCATTTTACCAGATATCTTGTAAAATGGTAGATAGAATAAGATGAAAAAATTTTTGCCTCCTCTTATGGGTATTGTATTTAATAGAAGCTTCTTTTTTTTCGTACCCATCAAATACCACAGTTGCAAATCAATAATATTTATCCCGTATTTATTTGAAAGCAGGAGGAATTTCTTTCTGTTGGATACAATAAAATTCTTCTGAAAAAATTTATCTCCGAAGAAATGTTGACTATAGGGTGCAAAGTTCATATATCAGAAGGTGATGCTGATGAAGATATTGCAAAGGCTGCAATCAAACGTGCCCAGAAGTGTTCCACAACTCAAATAGGAAATAATACAGACCTTCTTGGTCTTTAACTGTTACACTGATGCAAATATTAAACCTTTGTACATACGATGGAATATAAAAAAGACACTCCCAAAACTATATCACATCAATTATATAAAATCTGTGATTGGGAACGATTTAGCGAAACAACTTGTTTTCATTCATGCATTTACGGGTTGTGATACTACTTCTCGTATTTATGGTGTGGGCAAAAATCCTTGTTTGAAAAATACAATAAAAGCAACCAAATCCTTCAAACATGTGCCAATGAATTCACTTTTAACATAAGACACCGAAAGAAATTGAGAGTCTTAGCAATCGGGCTATGGTATCAATTTTTGGAGGGAGCGAATTAAAATCTCTAACAGACATGCGTTACGAGACACTATCGAAAAAGATTTTGTCATCAAAATCATTTGTGCACTCCAAACACCTTCCACCTACCGAGTCGGCCAATAAATTTCACAGTCTTAGAATTTACTATCAAATCATGGTTTGGATGTACTATATGTCTGAAAATATGAATCCTGAGACATGGGGTTGGAAGACGGGTGAAAATGAACTTTTACCGGTCATTTTGATTTGGTTGTTGCTCCTGAAAGTTTACTACACATTTTTCACCGCAACTGCAAAACTGGTTGCATAAGTAATCGTTGCTGTTGTAAAAAAGTGGCCTTCCATGCACTCTGTTTGTGGAACTTGTCAAGCAAAAAATTGTGAAAACCCTATATCAGATTATTTGGAGGACAGCGATTATGACTAAGTTGTAACTTATTTCTTTAAATATTTTGGAATTTAGCCTTTTTTAACTTATATTTAAAAATATAGGAATTTATAGCTTATATTAGTATATTTATTTCTACATAATAAGATGTAAACACAATAAAATATTTAATGAAATTCTTTTTGTTGTAGTTTGACAAGCGTTTCATTTAAAAGTTCTTTAACACCTTAATATTCAGTTTTTTATTCATGAACAAAAGCTGTCCGAGCTGTGAACTTCTGTGGAAATTATAAAAAGTAGAATGTAACTAATTACATATATTTAACCATAGTACATTCAATCAGTGTTTGCCTAGAAAACTTGCAGTACCTTTTGGTCATCTAATTGTAAGTTGTTTCCTGAGAATTATTACATTAATTATAATAAAAAATTATTGAAATAATAATAAGTTTGATATTATATCTCATAAAAATCTGCAAAAATATATTTAATAAAAATTCAGAATCATCACCTCCCTTTTATTTGAAAGTACCGTCCGCCATCTTGAATAAAAAACCTTTCCTTGTTGCCAGATTTCGCAAATTAGTTTCATATCATTCTGTTTACCCAGTACCGTACCTATTCTACTCAAATCATACATTAAAGAACGTTTATTTACGTTTTAAACCCAAAAATTTTAGGATTTCTTGATTTTCTAGGTTTTTGGCGGCCATCTTGAAAAAAACCCACTTCCGGTCATCCGATTTTGGTAAACTTTCGTTTTCCCATTAAGTACATCTAGTAGAACCGAAATCCGCCAAAAAACCTTTTGTTGCAATTTGTTCCCACTTAAGTGCCAATTTCCCCCTACTATATTGTATCACGGCTTACTAGATTCATACAGGCTAGCCGAGTTTTGAATTATGAAAAGCATTTGACACTCTCATACAGGGTGTATAGCAGGGGTCAGCAAGTAAATTTACTCAGGGTCCAAATAATTTATCAAGGTCCAGAGGGGAAAAAAAGCCCCATTAAGCCCCGCCTTCAGCTCTAAAGAATTGCTTTGCCAGATGTTATACTCAGTGTAAATAGAATAGGCGGCTCCTCACCACAGCAATAGAAATGCAATTAGAAAATGACTAGCAGTGAGCCGCCGATTCAAATTACACAGACTTTTTTTATAGTTATCGCCACCTGTATTTTTAATTAATTCCGTACCTCGGCTAGCCTGTACAGTATGCAGTCAGCCGTGTTTGTACTTAGTTAGAGTTACATTTGAAATAGAGTGTAACTTGCGTAACACTAACTTCTAGAATTTTGAAGAATTTTTTTTGCTTTTGCATTAACTTTCTGCTAAAAAGATCCATTTTTTTATTTCAGGATTTGGGATAATTTGGAGTTAGGAGTTACTCAATTAATATGGCTTAAAACTACTGTTGAGCCAACGATAGTAAAAGGGTCACGTAATTTTTTGCTTCAGCATTTTTTATTTTATTTAAAATATGTTGATTTTTTATGTATATAGAGGGTATAACTAAGGTTAGATGGAGTAAATGTATGTTCCTCTTTCGATCAACTGCCCCTCAGCTTCTTCCTTTCTCCCCTCCGAGTATGTCAAAACAGGGCCGCCGAGAGCCAAGCCGGGCCCGGGGACAAAGTTGAGAAGCGGGCCCCCCCAGTCCAGGCCCCTTACCTAGATCCAGTTTAAATTTTTACTACCCTTAGTTTTATGATCCTAAAGAACACTCAGGATGGATTGCTCAATTAGTTAACAAATGACCCATTTAGCACGCAGTGGCGGATCCAGGGTTTGGGGGGGCTAAGAATTTTCATAATCCAATTGAGTTTTCTTGTTAATGATAATACGCAAAAGGTAGTGAATTATCCTACTCAAACCACTAAAAGGGGGGTCTGGGGGTCCTCCCCCAGAAAATTTTTGGAAATTTAAGTCAAAAACCCCACTTTTTCAACTCGTTTTGGTACACCTCATTCGAATTTCGGATATAGATTTTTTGCGTTTTGACAAACTTAGTAAAATATTAAACGTTTGGGGGGGGGCTTCAGCCCGAAAGCCCCCCCGTAGATCCGCCACTGCTAGAATGGGGTTCAAGGGGGAACCCTCAAACACATAGATTGTTGGTGTTTTTTACCCAATTTGTCATGCTTTTTTACCCTGTAAAACTGAGCGTAGTAAAGCTCTTGGCTATATTTTAAGGTAAATTATGTTGAACACACATTATCAAAATAATTAAAGCAAAACAAATTATTAAAGAATTACAGTCTATAAAGTACTAAAGAAAAATTGTGTAAATGTTTTTCCTTAAGCCTTTAAGAGTTCAAATACGGCAACACTGACTGTCACAGTAAAACTGTTGAATTTTCTAGAACAAACTTTATTTTGCTTCTGTAAAAAAATTCTCTCTCTCTCTCATTCATTTTTTTAAAAAGAAAATTAAGCAAATAGCAATGCCCTTAAAACCCCTCAACACCAACATTATACAAAACACAAAACATGAGACAAAAACAACTAGTGAAATGCAAAATCCGTATACTATTTCAACCGATTCTTATATTTTATTTTCATTTAATAATGGAATATATTTTCTTGTTCTCTAAGTAAATTTTTTTATGGTTTACAAAACTTTTCATTATCGAAAACTTCAATTTTTTTTAAAGAAAATTAAACAAACAGCAACCCTCCAGCATATGTTAAACAAGAGACAGAAACAACTAGAAAAATAAAAAGATGTATAATACTTTCAAATGTATTTGATAGCTGAAATTTCTATTATATAAAAAATGAATAGAATACTCACCTAGATGTACGACGGTACAGTCATCTTAGAAGACTAACGTTACCAACTTTTTCAAGTACGGTAACTTTCAAACAATCGGGAAAAACTTAATTGGTTTAAAAAAAATTGACGATTTTTATAAACAGAATACACGTTTAACTAACGCTTTCTACAACTACATCCACCTGGTCTGCATGGGTAAATGGCTTGAAAATAAAATTGTCTCCACTGTCCTCTGTGGTATTTTCCATTTGGTCAAGGGGAGGAAAGGGGGCCTCATTTCCTGTTTGTTCTGGCTAACGAAAGACCTTTCCGCAAATAGGGTTGGGGGGGTGTCCGGTTCGGGCCCTTCCGTACCTTATCTTGTGACAGTTCTTGGAATGTGTTGCAGCGTGAGTGTGGTATCCGGGGCCCGTTCTCAGGAAGAAGGGGTAGTTGGGAGAAAAATCTATGAATGGGTATTCTTGTTTCAAAACGTTTAGTAGTGTATCCCAAGATGGAGATTCTTTACGGGCCCCTATAGGGCTGGGAAAATCCCCGGGCCCGGGGAAAAGTGCCCCTTTTGCCCCCCCCTATCGGCGGCCCTGTGTCAAAATCACGTGACCCTTTTACTAACGTTGGTTCGACAGTAAAAGGATACTGACCATTGAAGTTATTATTATTTTACATGTTTTAAGAACAATAAGAACACCTTTATTTAGATTTCAAAGTTAAAATATACAAGTGGAATAAAAACACTAGAAAATATATAATAAAAATAAGTTGTGCGAATTTCTCGGAAGTTGAAGACCCATATGGGCCTACAAGGAAATTTACAGAACTAAAATTTTCATTACATATAATAAATGACAATTAAGAAAAAAACATGAAAAGCAAGTGAAACACTCTAGAAAAAGGAAAGTACTAATTATCTTACTTAAATATCAATAGTCCATAATTATTGAATTCAATGAAGTAAAAACTAACATTTGCTATTACTTACCTAATATAAGGCACTACAAGCAATTTTTTGAGGTTGATTCTTGGCGTTTCCGTTGATTTTCGCCATCGAACGAAAGTTACGAGGAATCCTCTGAAAGGAACAAACTTTAGGATGAAGAACTATTTTACTTTGATAAAAAAAAAACTGAAGCTAATTAGGTAAATACTTACGCAATGAAGAAATAGGTTTCCAAACCATTTGTGCCGTTTGCGATGAATGAGAAAGTGAAATCCTTCAAATACTCGAGGTAGTTGATCACACTCCCTAGAGAGAGAATACATATTTTATAATGGAAATGTAAAATAGTGCTCTGATGAGGACGAATTTTATATTTGAATGGGTATCAAATTTGTTAAGTTTAGAGAAATGTCGAATACATTTGAATCGCTTATTTCTGAAACATGTCAAACGCCACTTTTCTTGTTTTGAGATAAACGAGAAAAACTGTATAGAAGCTCACTACATTTTTATGAAGATGTGTATAGTATTTTTTTTTCTTAAAGTAGACCTTATTTGGATATTTTTCAGGCAAAAAGATTATTTTTATGTTTTTATTCTTTTCTTAAAAAATGATTGAAATATTTGCATTTGACAGGTTTCTGCAATAAACAGAGCATTCAAGTCTAATTTCATAGCTTAACTCTAATTTATTTAAGGATTTGTTAATTAAAGTAGGAGTATTAGTTGAAGATAACATTTACTTATTAAATACTAACCCATAAAATTATTATAGAATTCTTATTTTTTTCTCTTTTGGTAAGTAGACGAATAAATACCATTTTTTATAAATGATTTCAGCTCAAAACTCAAAAATAGTTGCTTTCTAATTCAAAATGTTAATATAGACATCTCTGAAGTCAAATAGATAGTTGTTTGGATGTAACTTAGTGGACAGTAAAACGATTTTGCTTTAAAAGCCGACAAAATCAGTTAATTAGTTCAATATTATGATCCGGGGTAGATTTGATGTCATAAATAATAAATTTAAATAAAGTGATTCATAGATTAAAATCTCAATCACATGGATGTAATGAAGGGCCACAAGCATGGAAATTTTAAGTACTATATAGCTACCAAAACGTCCTTAGTTTGAGAATCGTACAAAAACTTCAAAATAGGGTTTTTACTATGACTTGATGGACCTAACCTCTAAAGAATGACTTTTCCAATCGCTTATGCGACTAAATAAAAACAGCAGTCCCAAACAAGCAGCAGATGAGACAGCATGAACAAAATTCCCCGCAGTTTAAGTGCAGAAACCAGTCAAGCGACGTCGTTTGACTTGTTCCGCACTAAAGCTGAAACTTAAAATGCTGGGAAAACTATTTTAAAATCGCGTTATTTTTATAAGTCTTACCTTAAAATATGCGTTTACCCCTACAGAATCCCGTGATATACCAATAACTCATTTTTGAAAAAAGTGGCGTTTGACACGTTTCAGAACTAAGCGATTCAATTTTGAAACAGTGATTTCTCTCAGTGTATCTACGTATAATAATGATAGTAATAAGGAACTTACTGAATCTGAAGAAGAAGAGCTGGTTGTAAAAGAGGTAGGTGTGTCCCAGAAGGGTAATACAGACGGTGATGACGAAGAGGCCTCTCAGAATGGGGAAAGGGTGGTTGTCTTCCAGTTCCACCAGCTTCTTGGTGTTGTTGATGGCCGATATGGATTTGGATACGCTTTGGAAAGACACTGAAACAGAAGGGTTGTATTATTAGGGAATGTGAAAATTCAAGATTTCGACTGTTGGAAATCATTAAGGGCACATTATAAAACGCACATTTTTTCAAATTTTTCAGATTTTTTTTATCATAAGTTTTTTTTAAAATTAATTTTCAAAATTACGATCGCTAGAATTGGAGTTGTGGCTTACGTGAAGTCACTTTTGCCTTCTCCCCGGATCTTTAACTAATCAATACTTTCAAAGGAAGGAATTTAACCATTGCCGAAAAGATTTAACCATTGCTCAAGTGCCGAAGGCAGAAGTGATTTCATGCGCCAAACCCCCGCTTTTTTCACGAACCTTTCTGCGCATTGTAGTTTTTAATTTTTTTAAAAATTAACTAATGATCAGATTTCGAAAAAAAGAATTATAAATATTTTTTAAAGGAATTTCTATCAAAATATATTAAATTTGAAAAATCGCTGCATTCCCCATTATAAATTTTATAAGCTAAGAATTATTATTGATATACGATTGGTTAAGTACATAGTGCGAGCTAGAGCAGTTATTTCTGAATTTTTTGGGTCATGAGAAATGGATGTAGAAGAGAAATTCATCTTAAAACAATCTTCTGGTGAAAATTTTAAGAAGAAAAAGCAGTGAGATGTTCAAGGAGCTTAGTGCAAAGTTCGGAAACCGATGTTGAACTATACCAACGATGGGCAACCTACGGCCCGCGGGCCGGATCCGGCCCGCCTCGTCATTTTATCCGGCCCGCGGAACATTTTAAAAATTGTACCAAAAAATCACTCTGGTTTTCTTCAACAAGAGCGAAAGAGGGGATACAGAACTTTCCCCAAAAATAACTTAATTTTAGCAGTTAAAACGTATTGTACAACTATATTTCGTTCTTGGGAGGCGTCTATAAGCGTGGGAGAGTTGTTACTTCACGACGGTTTATATTCCCCTCCCGTTTCACCCTAAATTGGCCCCTGTTTCCGGCTCTACCATACGGACTATATTCATTCTCTGCCTTTCACAATGCTTCTAAAGTTAATTTGTCCTCCTGAACATTAATTCCTCCTCCATTAATTATCTTGCATTGTGTAATGACAATTGCTAAAATCTGTCCTGAAATATTTTTTCATTACTATATGAGCTCTGAATATTATTTTTAGCTCATATTAATGTAACTTAAACATTATAATTATTGTATGTAATCAAGATATTATTTTAGTCCAGATTAATGTAACTTCTTTATAATTATTGTATGTAATCAATATATTGTATACCTCGAGATTAAATTTTAACTTCAGTATTAAACTTCGTTAGTACATATAATAAAACTACTAATTTTTTACTTAAAAAATATTACCTATTATCTACTCTATGGCCCTCCACGTCATTATAACCATTGAATCCGGCCCGCGGATTCGAAAAGGTTGCCCATACCTGAACTATACGTTCCCAATTTTTTAACGGAACTACAGCGTTTTTTATAAATTTAAAATGTGTTTTTTACAGTAATGTCAGAGAACAGCTCGGGAACCGTTGGGTCAAATCGACATAGAATGTTTAATAGACAGAGACATCAAAGCAATTTGCTTTTAAATTCAAATTGACCACAATGTTTCTACAACAGAGATTATATAACAAATGCGAATGAAACTAGCAAATTGGTTGTCAACAATTTTTTAATACGATTTTTTCAGGGTAAGTAATGATTAAGTTGGTCATTTACCTTGAAACTTGGACAGGGGATTGACTCCAAACTTGTTGAAGTAAATATCGGCTGCTGTGCACAGAAGCACCCATCCTATGATAGCTCCCAGCACGATTCTGATAGCCATCAAGAAGATAAGTCCATGTGAGAAAGAAGATAAATTAAGAGTTGAATCATCAAAATATAAAACGATTTTACATAATAAAGATAAAACAAATAGTTTTCAAAAACTAACTTTAGTTTTTAAAAGTTTCTTTTTTAAGGCGGAGCTGTTTATTAAGAACTGAAATATGTTAAAATAAGTGCTAGTTTAGTAAAGAGATAAAGTTAATGCATGTGAATAAGAATTTGAGCATTTAAATTTAGCCAATATTGAAAAAAAATATGTAAAACATCAGACGTGAAAAACGTAATTTATTTTTTTCTTTAATGAAATCATGAAACTTTTGACGGTCTGAACTGTTAATATTTATTAATACGCTTTTCGAGATTGCAGGCCGTGGCAGTAGGAAATAAAATTCATACCTTTCGCCTTCTGCCTTCGGAGGGCATTATTAGTGGAAAAAAAACTCGCCAACAATCATAAATAGACCAAATTAACAAGACAGGAGTTAATAATTAGTTTCATACCTCTTTTCACTTTAGTGTTCACTTGAAGCGTGCGTTAACGCATTATTTGTGATTGTCGTTGTTTAATTTGCTCTATATTTATGCAGATGGCTATCCAGTTTTTTTGCGATTTGTTTTCTAACTCCAGGTTGTAATTTTCAAAGAATTTCAATCGGAACATATAGGTGGAGAACATTTCAGGAAGATGCATAAAATATTCCCAGTTAAAATGCTTCTCCATTTTGTATATATTTAAATTGACCTCCATCTTGAAAATATATAGTATGACTGCGCTTCTATTCGTAAATGAACAAGGCATTTAAGATTCATTGAACCTTCATTTTCCAAACCAAAGCGAAAAAAGAAAACGTATATCCCGAAAATAGTTTTAAAATAATCTCTTTGTGAACAATGAACATTTATTGTTTGAGAAAGGAAGCGACTATTTGTTCCGAAAGTAGTATGTTCGAATCATGTGCCAACAAGAATGCTTAAACAATTAATTTTGACCCTGAAACCCCTCATTTATCATTCATAAATTCAACAGTTTCAAATGAGTAAACTTAAGTAAAATCTGAAAATTGTTCAAGTTGAGAAGGAAAGTTTCAAATACAAATACAAATACAAATTAAGTCGACCAACTACAGGCGTAAGCCCAGCAAGGTTGGTCCAGTCTTTTTAACCCACACTACCGGAATCCCAGTATCTGTCAATTTTCCTCTTGAACTCGTTTACCCCACTTGAATTTACAATTGTTTCAGGCATCGCATTCCATATATCCACTACCCTATTAAAAAAATAATGCTTCCTACAATCCGTCTTAAATTTTCCTTTATTCAATTTGAATTTGTGACCCCTTGTTCTATTACCCGTATTGAAATCTAGCCCCTCTGTGTCCCCTTGCTTTACCATTTTAAAAAGTTGAATCAAATCCCCTCTAATTCTTCTTTTCTCTAGAGTGAACACATTTAGCTTCTTTAATCTTCCCTCATAACTTAAACTGGATATACCCTTGACCATTTTAGTAGCCCTATGCTGAACCCTTTCAATTGAATCAATATCTTTTTTTAAGTATGGAGACCAAAACTGAACAGCATACTCTAGATGAGGTCTCACCAAGCCTCTGTATAGTGGTAAAATAATATCTTCAGACCTTGAAGAAACATTTTTTTTAATGTATCCCAATATCCTATTAGCCTTTTTACTCGCAGATGAACACTGATGAACCCATTTAAAGTCTTCATTTACTATCACCCCTAAATCCTTGATCATATTACCTTCTTTAACTTTGTTCCCTTGCAGATAAAATTCTGCCCTACCATTCCCCCGACCTATATGAAGTACCTGACACTTACTTATGTTAAAGGACATACCCCATTTTTCAGCCCATCGTGATATCATATCTAGATCCCTTTGTAAATTCCTAGATTCCTTTTCTCTCTCCCCGATTAAAAATTTATAAAAAAAACTTACTTTCCCTGTCATACCTAAACAATACAAAATTATGCTAATTGAAAAAAAACACCGTTTTAAATTTGAATTTTATACCTTTCTTGAAAAATAATAGAAAGTTCCAGTCCAGATGTTTTCTTTTTTTAAAATACAAAGAAAAGAAACCCATTTATTTATCAAGCCTCTTTCATCCTTCCCCGATCATTTCCTTGTTTTTGCATCTTGACAACTGCGGAATTTCCTCTTTATAGAGCCTTGTTTGCTCAATGCCAACATTTGAACCGCAAATTATTCTTCCTTTTCTAATAAGTGGATTTCCAGGAAAAGTTGGTAAATTTGTTAATTGTTCTAACACTCTTTCTTCAATGGGGAGAATTCATTATCCATTTTATCAAATACGTTCAGTTAAAGGAAATTCAAGTAAGCTAGCAGTATTTAGACTAAATTGAAGGGCTTTATTTTTAAGGAAATATAGTATTCATACAAAAATACGGGAAAACAGCCATTGAACAAAAATAAAATTACACCATTAAACGTATTGATTTCAATAAAAAAATGTTGAGATAAAGTAAAAAAGTATAGATAAAATAATGTGATTATAAAGATAGATAAAATAATGTGATTATAAAGATAGATAAAATAATGTGATTATAAAGATAGATAAAAATGTGCCTCTTTATTTTAGGATATTATGTGCATTATTATTAGATCAAATAAGTAATTACTTCAAGCATTTACAAATTATTAAATGAAAGAATTCTTGTTTGGAATTGTTTTACGCATTCTATTTAAATGAATTATACAGACATATAATTTGGTTCTGTCAAAATCTACCATTTTGCGTGTAGTATTTGTAAAAACAATTTTTTAAACTCAGTTACTACTTTATATTTAGTGAGATCTATTCATTGGCGAGAAAACATCTTAATAAGTCTAGATAGTGTATATATTTGTTACAAATATTGAGTATTTTGTGTGGTATTTTTACTATCATTCATTGAACAATATTGTAATGTAAAGCAATGCATTCATACTCACATAATGACTATTTGCTCCGGCCTGAACTCAATTTTCCTTTTCTCTTGACAGTGGAGCACATTGATGGGGATGCCTACCTGCCTAGCAACTTGAAGAGAGCATTTTGTTAAGAAAGTTACAAGTTGCGTTTAAGTTCTAAACAAGGTTTGTTCTTGAACAATAAAATAGATATGAATAAAAAGTATTTTTCATTTACAATTTTTTTAAAGTCTAATAAATTTATTAGTAGATTATAAAAATAGTGAACTTTATTAAAACAGTTAGAATAAAGTTTAAGCAAACATTAAATTCATGTATAAAATCATCAGTTTTCTAAAAAGTTATGATATTAGTATTTAAAATATGTATTAAAATTATATTTTTACACATTACGGGTAAAATAAAACTATCCCTAATTTTTTAAAATAATCAATGTTAAAACGTATATCAATATAAATTATTACAACAAATTAAATTCAGGAAGTTCATTCACCAGCCTTGTTGGGCTTCGAGCCTGTAGCTGGTCGACAAAATTTGTATTTGTATTTGTATTTTAAATGTAAAACACATAACACACATGGCAATAATTTAAAGAAAGATATACAGTGGTAAGGGTGATCTCATCGTGAATTTTATCTTGAAATATTTATGATTTCAAGTATAAAATTAATCAAAGTCTTATTGCAATTTTTTTAGGTAGGTACGGGTTATTTTCGTACTTCATCATCCATAATGATATAATAAAAAATACATTTTCCATTGAACAGCCCTTAGCACTCATTTAATTTCAATAACACTCTATTTATAAAATAAAATATTTGATTCATGGGTACTTTTCCGTTAGCCGGGCGCAAGCGAAAAATCGCCAAATAATGTAGTAGAATTCCGCCAAATTTTTCCGTTAGTCATTCGCTTTGCTTGGCGACTTGGCTCGCGTTTGGCGACATTTGCGCCCGGCAAACAGAAAAGTACCGATTCATGTTCCGAGAATTTTCAATAAAATTTTCTTACTCGTAGACGTGATGCTGGCAAGATCGTACTCGTTGCAGGTCGAGGGCATGCACACCGCGAATCTAAAGGATGCAGATCTTATGTAAGGACCGTATTTGAGAAGAATATTCAGAAACTGAAACAAAACAATAGCTCAATCACTATTTCCTTGCATCTGTTTAATATCTAAAGAAAAACTAGTTTATTTTCAAATTTGGGTTTAAAATGGGGGCGTTTATTTAATTTTTAACAATAAAACATGTAATTACATGTGAATCCTCAGTTTGAGAAAGGGAATAAGTGCAAAGTATGGCAAATCAACTTTTTGTGTTAAAAAATCCCCACACATGAGTGGAAAAGGGAAAAACAACTACCACTATGGGAAGATATAACCCCTTGAATTTGCGAAATCTATGACCATTCGTTGTACTATTTTTTTTACATCATTTAAAAGTTAAGGTAATTTGAAATTTTATCATTCTTTGTGCTGTAATATAAGCCAAAACAAAATTTTTTTTAATGTAAAAGTGTTTTTAACTTTTTTTATGCAGTGAATGTTGGACTCCATCGATATCATAATTGAGTCTTAATGTCTCAGTTTCACAATAACTTTAAATTTTACACTCACTTCCAAAAGTTAAGCACGGAACTGTTTTTTCAACCTAACACCTAGTAGAATTACTTTTCATACATGAAAATCATACCACAATATGTTCAACTAGTGGGAACACAGGGCCCGAGAACAAATTTTCCCTACCAATATTTTAAGGGGGTAAATGGGCCCTCCATTGATAATGGTGTTCCATTATTTATTTGGAGCAGTGACAGAAACGTCCATGTGAGAGGTATTTAACTGAAAATTTTATGTTTTTTCCAAAGAATATTTAGAAGACATTTTGGGTCAAGGATTTATCTATAAGAGTGAAAAAGCTGCAAAAAATCACAATTTGGCTATCTTAAAATTTTTCATAAGTAACGATATTGAAAGAATAAAGGTACTCTATGGGTTCGCAGACCTAAACGCATTCAAGCACATGTGAGAGCTACTAAATAACATGGTTGACGGTCTGATATCACTTGCCAAAAATGACCCAGAGGCTAAAACTTGCCAAAAATGATGACTAGACCGATATCTCTCAATAAAACCTTAAAAAATCCATTTAAAGTTAGCACACCCGTTTGAAAACATGCGTTGAGTTAAGAAATAACAATATTCTTTAGAAAAAACATAAAAATTTCCATTAAATACCTCTCACATAGACGTTTCTGTCACTGTTCCAAATGTGTAATGGGACTCCATTATCAATGGAGGGCCCATTTACCCCCTTAAGTTATTGGTAGGGAAAATTTGTTCTCTGGCCCTGTATTCCCACTAATTGAACATATTGTGGTATGATTTTCATGTAAGAAAAATAATTCTACTAGGTGTTAGGTTGAAAAAACAGTTCCGTGCTTAACTTTTTGGAAGTGAGTGTATTTGTCTTAGCCCTTCTATTTATCACTTTCTTACTGTGAACTAATCAGAAATATTATTTAAATGTCAATTTAAGTGGTTTTTAAGATTTTTTTTTGAAGAAGGGGATAAACCCATCAATTTTTCCAAAAGTACGATATTTTTAATACACTTTTTCATTGATTGTTCTATGTATTCTAAGTGTAGGGAATTTTCAGTAAAAATTTAGATGTCATTCCATAAAAATTTATACAGATTTTTAAAAGTTATCCCAAAACTTGATTTTTGGACTTATTTACTCTTTAACCTGACGATTCCCCTCAGTTGAATTGCCAGTTTGAAAAAGGGAATAAGTCCAAAAATGAAAAATTGTATTTTTGGGCTCAAAAAAATCTCCAATCTTTGCTCTACACATGAGTGGAAAGAAGGTAAAAATAAATACCCCCTCCGATATGGAGATATAGCCCCTTGAAGTTGCGAAATTGATGCCCATTAATTGCATTTTCTTTTCAATTTATTTGGAATTAAAGTTAATTTGACTTTCTGCTCTTATTCTTTGTGGTGTAATAAACTAGGCAAAAATAAAATTTACATTTAATTTAAAAGTATTTGTAACTTTTTTTTATCCAGGGAATGTCCGACTCCATTTATATTCACTAACTCCATTGATACTGCTATAATGACTCAGTTTCATAATAATTATCAAATTTTACTTGTCTTAATCTTTTGATTTCTCACTTTTGTGTTGTGAGCTAATAAAAAATACAATTTAAACGACAATTTAAGTAGTTTTTAAGATTTTTCCTTACTTGAAATTTCGTAAGGAAATGGGATACTTGACTTTTTCCAAAACTTGGTTTTTGGACTTATTCCCTTTTCAAACTGACCATTCAACTGATGTAGTAATCAAAACAAAAAAAGTTTTCTACATCTTTTACGCCAACTTATGAATATTATAATAAAAAATAACAGGAGTTGAAGGAAATAGAATAAAAATAAGGATGTTTTTTACTCTTCAAATTATTTTTATAATTAAAATAATTTTTAAAGTAGTGAATTTTCTTAAAAATCCTTCTTCATTAAAAATCCATATTTAACTACAATTAATTCGTCTTTCCATTATTTGTCGCTGAATTGTTCACATATATTCACAAATATTTTTTTGTAAAAATTGGCACACACACTTATCTTTCTTTTTAAATAACACATTTCTTAAAAAAAAAACATTATTTTAGTCCAACGCGTTTAAACCAATTTTTTGAGAATGTAAAAATGGAATATATTTGTTATGGAACACAGTTAGTAGTTCTGCTATTTTCAATATTAAAACTATTATCTATTTCATCTTGAAATTAAAATTTCATATATTTCATCTTGAAATTAAAACCTTTATCTATTTCATCTTAAAATTCAGTTCTTCAAGTTAGAAAATACCGCCACATATTTACTTTTACATAAGACACCACATTTTGTTGATTGAAATATAAAAATCATCAAAGGAATGTCAAAAACAGTTATAAATAAAATAGTTACAGTTAAACCATCAACGGTTTATTCCTGTGGATTTGAAATGAATGAAATAAAAATTAGAAGGTCGAAGAACAAAGAAAAAAAATCAAGAACTATCAACGACTGATTTCACAAAATGTCACTGTAACTCACAGAACTCGTAAAAGGCTCTTTTTTTTACTCCCCTCAAGCAACGTAAACAGGTTTGGGTATTTTCTAAAACAGTTTGTAGTAAATAAAGTTGCAGTTCAACCTTGAACCTAACTGTGAGAAAGGTTCAAAACCGAATTCCCCATTACAGGCTCTATGATTACAGGGGAGTCTTGTTTCTTACTGGTAAACTAATTATAAAACTGATGTACAGAAAAATCATATTGGATCTTCTTCAAGATCACATGGAGAGTTACGCTTAGTTTGATTACAAATTGTTACAACCTGATACACACTAAAGTTAGTAGCCATTGGCGGATTCATGATTTGTTTTTTTGGGAGGGGGGATTAATAATTTTTTAAATAAAGAAACCGTTAAAAAAAGTTGTGAATAATCAAGTTCCAAATACCAAAAGGGGGAGGGTCAATCCAAATATCAAGTGATCCAGAAAAACTAAAATTGGTCGCTCGACCATTTTATAATCGAATGATTTTTTGTGTGTTGATTCTTATATCATTAGAGAGTCCAAAACCACAAATTTTAATTTTTTATCTTTATTTGAATTTTTATAGCAGCCATCGATGTTCTACGGAACAGCGATTGTAAGGGTTTACGTTAACTAGCGTTATTCCTAAATGGTTTAACTTAAATTCATGGAACAAAAGCCATTTTACTCAGAAAGATACAGGCTTTATGATGGTAGAATCAAATATAAGGGGTATTGAGTCCCAATTAGAAAACCCCCCCTCAAAGTCGAGCTTTAAGATGGTCATTTTTCACTTTTCAAACGCATATTTTTGTTAAAGGAACTATTATTTTTCTATTTTTTTCTTGAGGAAGGTGTAGTATGCTTCCTAAACTTTACTTTAAAAAAAAATTGACTTCGGTATTCGTTTATTTTTAGAGTTATGAACTCTCAAAATCGGATCATTTCAAAAAATTCACCACTTTGACCCCCAATATCTCTGGTGGAACAAAGTTTAAAAATCTGAAATTGTTACTGGTTAAACCTTTCTAGGGTATAATCCTGTTCTATAAGGGCCGTCTTTGGTATTTGCTTACAAGTCGAGTTACAGGTCCTCGAAGTTGCCATAAAAACGCTCAATTTAACGGTTTGAAAAGTATAATTTTAGTTCGAAGGCTCACCACTTTATTAATTACAATTAGATTTATTTGATTTCTCATTGCATTTCTTCCTTTTTTTATTTCTGTGAGGTGGCTTTAGATTCTGTAAGGGTTATTAAAATTAGAGCAAATTGAAAACAGCTGTGGAAACTCAGTGTTCCATGGTTCCATGTAAGTACCACAAAAATTTTTTAAAATTAAAAACATATTTTTTTCCGGAAATGTTGTGATCCTTTCAAGGAACATAAAAGACCTTAAAAAAGGACTTCACAAAATAACTATTGAACATTTAACAAAAAATAACAACAATCTCTTTGATTCCGGGAAAGTCTGTGCCGAAATTGCTTTTCCAAAGTTTTTGAGAATCCGAAGCAACATTGACTGTTGTCAATCAGAAGATCGCACTGATGAATTCTTTGATCAATTCTTTTGAGACGGCATGAACAAAATTCCCCCCAGTGTAAGTGCAGAAACCAGTCAAGCGACGTCGTTCGACCTGTTTCTGCACTAAAGCTGAAATTTAACATGCTGGAAAACTATTTTAAAATCACGTTATTTTTATTATTCCTACTTTAAAATGTGCGTGTACCCCTACAAAATCCCATGACACCAATAACTCAATTTTGAAAAAGTGACGTTTGACACGTTTCAGAATTAAACGATTCAATTAGGTATTCTCACGTTTTGAGATTAAATTTTATTAAAATAGTAGATAAAAAACCATGAAGAATGATGTTTACATCAAGTATTTTCGTAGCCTAGTTTCTGAGATATTAATTTTTGAAATTTCGTTTTTCATTTGGGCGCGAAAACACTAGAATCACAAATCATGCGCTGTGAGGTCAATTCCAATAGAAGCCCGTTTTCCGACCACGTGAAAACAGTAAACCCAATGGTTTTCATGCGCTGTTATGTCCCATCCAATAGAAGCCCGTTTTCTGACAACGTGATTTTTTTGACTTTTTGACAAAAATAAAATTGAATTTTAAATTATTTATAAACACATTTTTGAACTTAAAAATCAGAAATTTGGGACTTTTAAACCATAATGTATCAAAAAAGTATAAAATCAAGCAAATCCCTCACTCATTCAATTTTTTGTCAGAAATCAAAACCGTAGAATATGCAATGAGAAATCAAATAAACCTAATTGTAATTAATAAAGTGGTGAGCCTTCGAACTAAAATTGCACTTTTCAAACCGTTAAATTGAGCGTTTTTATGGCAACTTCGAGGACCTGTAACTCGACTTGTAAGCAAATACCAAAGACGGCCCTTATAGAACAGGATTATACCCTAGAAAGGTTTAACCAGTAACAATTTCAGATTTTTAAACTTTGTTCCACCAGAGATATTGGGGGTCAAAGTGGTGAATTTTTTGAAATGATCCGATTTTGAGAGTTCGTAACTCTAAAAATAAACGAATACCGAAGTCAAATTTTTTTAAAAGTAAAGTTTAGGAAGCATACTACACCTTCCTCAAGAAAAAAATAGAAAAATAATAGTTCCTTTAACAAAAATATGCGTTTGAAAAGTGAAAAATGACCATCTTAAAGCTCGACTTTGAGGGGGATTTTTTCTAATTGGGACTCAATACCCCTTATATTTGATTCAACCATCATAAAGCCTGTATCTTTCTGAGTAAATGGCTTTTGTTCCATGATTTTAAGTTAAACCACTTAGGAATAACGCTCGTTAACGTAAACCCTTACAATCGCTGTTCCGTAGAACATCGATGGCTGCTATAAAAATTCAAATAAAGATAAACAATTAAAACTTGTGGTTTTGGACTCTCTAATGATATAAGAATCAACACACAAAAAATCATTCGATTACAAAATGGTCGAGCGACCGCCTTTGGATCACTTGATATGGATTGACCCGGGAGGGTCTAGGGGTCCCCCCAAAAATTTTTTTGGAAATTTGACTCCAAAATATGATTTTACCTCGATTTGGTACACCTATTTCGAAAACTTCGGATTTATAAATTTTTAGGAATTTAATATACATTTTTTTGGAAGGATTTGGATTTTGATGTAAAAAAATTGTAAATAATGTAGCTTCAAGTAATAATGGGGGTTTAGGGGTTCTCTAGATAATTTCTGAAAATTTGACCTAAAAAAACAGGGTTTTTTCCGTTTTGGTACACTTAGTCAAAATTTCGGGGGGGGGCGTGCATCCTGGGAATTTTCTCACTATTAGTTCTCAGTAAATTCAAAGGGGTAATTTTAGTAAAGAAAATACAATAATGCTTGAACCGTATTTGAATGCTGCTTGTGTGTGACTCCTACGGGAAAAGAAAGGAAAGGGTCAAACAGTAAAAAAAATTTAATTCACCAGAGATGATGTTCTCAAAAAAGAAAAAAGTCTTGGAAAAAGCCTTTAGTTTCATAGGTACAATGTATCTTTTAAATAAATTTTTAGTTCGATTTTGGGCATATAGATGATGACAGTAATATGAAAAATTGGGCATAATAAAGTTCCTAGTTCCAAAGGGGGTGTCTTGGGGGTCTTCCCCCTGAAAACTTTTTGAGATTTGACCTAAAAAATATTTGAGATTTTCTCGTTTGCGTACACTCAGCCTGAATTTTGGGAAGACTAGGGAAGACTTAAAATTATGATTGAGCCCCCACTTATAATACTTAGGTTCGATATAGTTTTCCAATACATTTTTAGGTAGAATTTGCATCGTAAGGAACTTAATAAAAAAGAAGAATATAAAAAAGAAGAATATAAAAAAGAAGATTTGAAAAATAGAGTTCCAAGTACTGAAAGAGGGGAGAGGAGTTTTGAAATTTCATCCTAAAAATCAAGGTTTGAGCTTATTTTAACACCTTGTACTAACTTTTTTCGGTAAAAAGTTTAAAAAATCGGAAAATTCTCAGAAAAATCTGAAAATCCGACCAAAATCTGAAGAATATCATGCCAGTTTTAAAAACACGATAGCTGTTATCATAACACTCGAGATTGTCATTGAATCCTATGGAAAATTGCAACCCTTTTATTTTTTTATTCTAAGGAACAAACCATTGATTCTAAGGAACAAAATATGAGAGACTGACCGTTTTGGAGGTGCCAAGCGAGGTGTTGTAGCGCTGCGCGGGCGTGGACCTCGCGTACTCGTCCACGGCATTCAGGATCCCTTTGGGCGGCTTGGCTTCCACCGTGCAGTATTTGCCGTGGAAGTACTCCCTCTCCCCTGGGGCCGGGGGTTTGCCCCCTTTCCCCACCTGCACGTTCACGCACTCGTCGAAGTCCCCCAGGGACATGGTGGTCCCTTGGAACAGGCCGCTGGGGGGCTTGCCGGACGCGTCCACCACTGAAAAAAAGTCAATCATCATCAATAACTCAAATGGAGATAATAATGATCTTAAGTACGCTGAGTGATCGGATAAAAATTTTACCAATTCAAGCTGACACATTCCCTAGTACCCCGTTCGCACTGGCCTTTATTTTTCTCTATTTTCGTTAGCACTTTGTTGTCATGGAAACACACTAATCAATTCACTAGTCAATTAATAATCTTTTATGTATTTTACTTGTATTTTTGGTGATTTTATTCATTAGTTTTAAGTTGTATTGAGAAATTAAATTTTTAATTATTTTACAAATCATGCTGTTAATGTTTAAACACAGTAAAGTGCTTATTTTCGCCCCTTGTCAGTGCAAACGCCGTTTTCAAAAGATGGGGCGATTTTGCCTGTTTCCATGACAACAAAGTGCATGCAAACGAAAATAAAGGGTATTTTTTCTGCCAGTGCGAACGGGGTATAGTAGCACAGATCATACGAAATAGTTTACGTAAGGGGTTATCCATAAATTATGTCACTTTTTTGCCCATCTTCATCATTTCATAAAATGATTTCATTTCTAATACGCTCTGATTACATTTTCCAAAATACTTGTTAGAAAATAAAAGAAAATGAATGATAATTATAGAGAATAAAATTTGTATGCCTGTTTTATGCTTAGTGTTTGATTTTATTCAGCAACAAGTGTATCCTTGAAGTTATCCTTGTATTTGATTTGACATGTATGAAAATTTGTCAATTGAATTCAGTTTAATAACAGCAATTCATTCGTATATTCTCAATGCTATATTTTTGATTTGAAGTTGCTTTGCACTCACTCTTTTTATATCTTCTTTCAAAACTGTCCATATATTTTATTTAGACAAATTTGAGACGAATATTCCGCTTTCTCAAAACCTGAAGTTATTTTCTGTATCTACAAGCATAAAATTGAAATTACAGTCTTTTTTTAAATAAATTTTTATGTTTTATTTTTTCTACAGTTACCGTCCAACTGCAGATGTATTTAAGTCAGCGTTAGAAATTAGAGAAAAAACAACTGGACTTAAGACAAAGACTTAAGTATCCAAATTATATGAATACACATATTTATACTTTTATAAACATACAATACTTAATTTTGATTGTATTGTATAAATACAATCAGATGTTCACATACTGTAAAATTTTTAAATATAATCAAGCCATCAAAACAATTTACTTCAATATTTAAATTTTTCTTACTAAAAATAAATGATTATCCACACAAGTTTTTTAAACTTTCCTTAAAAACCATTTCTTTAAAATTTTTCCTTACTAATAAAAACATACCTAATCTTACATCTAGCTATATTTTTTCAGTAGTTTTAATCGTGGTCATGATCCTTTATTCTATAAGACTATTCAATGTAAAATTTCAAAAAGGGTAACCTTATCAACCTTACGCTGCGTAAATTAAGTCTGCCAATCAATCCTGAATGGTTGCAAAATGTAAAATTTCTTTTATAATCCTATCATAAAGTTTAAATTGTGTAAAAACTCATAATTCAACCATTAATGCTATACCAAGTATTGAAAATCATAAAATTCCGAAACATGCTGCGAAACGACCTCAGCCTATATATGTTAGAAAAAAGTTATAAAAACACGGCCTAACGGGTTGATACCGAACCTGAATAATTCATTAGATTGGAAGGAACGTAATATCAGTAGTTAATGGGAAAAAATTATGGAACTTCTTTTTTCCCAACCACATTACCTTGAAGAAAAAGCCGCCACACGTGTATTTCTTGTTGAAGGAAGCAAATTAGAGCCATAGAGAGATGCGAGTCATTCCCAATGGGTATTGACAATTTCTGAATCGCAGGAAGTACGCTTTTATTGTGTTGAGTTAGTTGTAGAACTTTTGGTTGACCTATTGTCCAGATGAGTTATCGTTTTCCTTGTTAAACGGTCGTTGTTTGGTAATTTTGTTTGTTTGAGGATGACACTTATCGACTTGTGTTGTGTTTCAATTACTTTGTATTGAGAATTCATCGAATGTTCATCAGTTTTCGGGAAACTGAAAACGAAGATTATACAGGGTGTATCTGAAATGGTGCAACAAACTTTCAGGGATGATAGTACTCATCAAGACGAACAAGAATCGGTATAGAAAGGGGGTCCCAGACCAAATCCCAGGGAGTTAAAAATGGAGCGACACCCCAAAAAATCATTGAAAAATTCAATTTGTAGAACAACTACTTTTGGTAAAAACTTAATTATGGTCTCAAAAATTGTGGTTTAATATGATCTTTCAAATAACCTCAAAAGTCTTCACTTTAAAATTTGTTTTATTATGAAAAAAGTTAAAAACACAAAAATGTGAAAACTCAGCCAAAACCTTATTTTGTATTTCGAAATCCTTTCTTTTGATTTGATAATCTGAAAGATCATAGTTGAAAACCCTGAAGTCCAAAGTTTCACGTAAATACAATCAATATTAAACGCTTGAGATCCTTTTAAAGTTTGTTTTTTGGGTGCGCAAGCAGTTTTTTAGAGCTGTTTCCAGAACAGCTGTTAGCGCACGCAAAAAACAAACTTTAACAGGATCTCAAGCGTTTAATATTGATTGTATTTACGTGAAACTTTGGACTTAAGGGTTTTCAACTATGATCTTTCAGAATATCAAATTAAAAGAAAGGATTTCGAAGCATAAAATAAAGTTTTGGCAGATTTTTCACATTTTTTTGTGTTTTTTAACTTTTTTCATAATAAAACAAATTTTAAAGTGAAGACTTTTGAGGTAATTTTAAAGATCATATTAAACCACAATTTTTGAGACCATAATTAAGTTTTTACCAATAGTAGTTCTTCTACAAATTGAATTTTTCAATGATTTTTTTGGGGTGTCGCTCCATTTTTAACTCCCTGGGATTTGGTCTGGGACCCCCTTTCTATACCGATTCTTGTTCGTCTTGATGATCATCCCTGAATGTTTGTTGCACCATTTCAGATACACCCTGTATAACAATTCGAAATGTATTTAAGGGAATTCGTTATTTATTTAATTTATATTTGATTTACTTAAATATACATTTTCAGTTGTGCATTAATAAATTTATTTCGTTAGGGGCTCAAATATCCTTTAAAATACTTAGCCTTTATAACGCCCAAAGCTATATTTTTGCTCTAGGAGAGAGGACCAAAAAATATTTCCAAGCCTCCTCCCATGCATATTTAATACATTCAATGTAGTTTTTAATACATTTTTAGGCATGATTTCCCTCCTTAATGAAGTGAATAATTTCGGGGGGGGGGTCTCTTACGGTCGAATAGTCTAGTCCGAATTTCGGCCCTCTTATAAACGTTCCTGTACATTTTAGATCATCGAATCTATTAAGAATTAGAGTCGAAAATTTTAAACTAAAAAAATGGTAACAAACTATTAATTTTTTTCTCTGTTATGGTTTCATATTGCCGTACAAGATCTTAAAAAATATATTCACACTTATTTTGCTGTAAAGGTATACAAGAGTAGCAGTAAAATGCGTAGCAGTGAAATATATGATTTAATATTTATTACCATGTTTTCAATATACATATAAACTCATAACTTGTGTTTTTACCCTGCCGAGCTCTCTCGAGCGATACAGGGGTCGTGGAGGGGTTATCATAGCATAACCCGCGTAAATAATAAGATATGTAAGTATTCTGTGATAGTAAAATATATTATAAAAAACAAATTTGTCAATGTGAGTCAAAAACCTTCAAAACTTATCTGTTAACACACTTTTACATTTTATAAGTTAAAATGAAAAAGACACTCATACGAAAAATTACTGTGGGTCAGTCACATCTCTGTTAGCATTTCCGAGTAAATATAGCTATAACTAATTATTTAAACACTAAGAAATAAGTTTAAAATACAACTCAAAAGTTTATTCATTTATTTTATACACTGCAAAAAAGTCTTTCTTGAAGTAACGGAAATTAACCGGCAGCACTGTTACCTGTTAAATTTTGTACTTAGAGGAAATATCTGTTTTTTCGTTTCTGTCAAATAAGTGAAACTTTCCGTTATTTGAAGCTCGAGAGTTTTTTTTAGATTAGTTACAAATGGCGTCCTTTATAACAATCAATATGATTTGTATCAAGATTCCTAATCTCGAATGACATTGTGACGACACTGGCAAAAATGTTAGGAACCTAGCTAATAGATTGACCTCCTTTTAATTTTGTGGTCACGAGAAATGAAATTTTGACTTGTTTTTAAAATTTATTCTTTTAGAGGCAATTTTATTAGTTTATTATGTATAATTGCAGTCAAATTTTTTTTAATCTCAATGTATTCAGATTGGCTTAAAACCTCCAAAAACATTTTAATTTACCTTTCAAAGCCCTAAATTTTAAGTTATTTTCAATTAAAAATAGATTCTTTTTTGTCTGAGCTGAAACCACTTTTGACGTCAAATGTACCTTGTTTACTATCATTCCTCTTTGAAATACCGAGCTCTAGTTTTTTATAGCCTAGTGTTTGGATGAAAACGGTGTTTCCCACATTTCCAAGAGGCACATGTGACGTCACACTGTTAGGAGCTTTCTGTAATAAATTATCGCATAATTAACTGAAAAAAGTTGTGGGAAAAGACAAGCATATTTTTGGAAACAGGAGAGAATTTTTAATAATTTAAAATTGAACATTCAGAATTTTAAGAGATGCTGCAATTCTCCATAATCTTTGTGAAAAATTCACGGAAAAGGCACGTATTCTAGGGGGACATCCATAAATTACTTGAGGTTAAAAAGGGGGGAGGGGTTTGGAAAAATCTCACCAAATCTCACCAAGGGGGAGGGGGTCCAGATCTTGGAAAAAACACCTCACGTAATTTATGGATGTCCTCCTAGGCATACGGAAAACTTTCCTAAAGAAAGATTACGAAATTTAGATTCAAATGAGTGCAGTGTAGTACAGTAGTAGTGTAGTAAGTATAGTGTATTAAAAACTTATTGATTTTCTAAATTTAATTAAAGCGTCTATGCGGAAAAGAGAAAAAGAAAGTTTTAAAAACAGTAGTTATTTTATTATTTTATCTACAGTACTCGCACATTATGAGAAACCTTGTAAAAACTATATTGGGCCTCTATACTATAGCATCCAGGACATTTTGGAGATAAGGAAGTTACGTATTCTCAGCGCGTTTCTCTGAGACAAATAGGAATTGGTATGCGGGAATGGGTCAAAAGAGGCGCCGTTACTCCACTTCTTACTCACAGTCATTTCATAGCTTCTAGAAAATCTCTGCCAGTGTTAACATAAGCGAAAGCTTGAGAGATCTAAAAATAATAGTTTCATTTCTTGAGGAATGTCACAATGAAACGAAAATAATGACTTTAATGGTAAACGAAACTGAAGATAATTCATTTAGATCAGTGGTTCCCAACTCAAAAATGTCTGCGGACCAGTTCACTTAAATTTGAACCTCCGCGGACTATCTCTATCCCTAACTGTATCTTCAAAATTTAATTTTTTTCTCAGTGCATTTATTTCTCATGGAGGGTCTAAAATTTTGACTTTTTTTTCTGAAGTAAGGGAAACCGAGTTTTACAATGTTTCTAAATTCTATTAAACTTAAATGAAAAATTAACATTCATTAGTTTTATATCTAATTATTTAAAAATATACCTTTTATAAAATACTATTTAACCATTTTTATCAAGCCTTTTTATCTATTAACCCTGGAAGGGTCCACACCTACACAAAAGTTACAGGTTTAAAAAACAGTATAAAATAGTAATTTTTCTTCTTTTTCATAACCAAAAAATAAGTTAGTATATTATTAGTAGATTTAAATTAGAAAGAAAGCACTTAGCTTTAAATTTAACTGCAGGACGAATGAGATAACCAGGAATTCTGTTGATCACAAAAAAGCAAACTGGACATGCACTGACTGTGAGTTGTGACAGAGGAAATTCTCTATAGGCGAGGCTGATGTTCTCCCGAAAGAAACAAAGAAACCGCGTCAAAAGTCAATAATTATTTCAAAGGAGAGATTAAAATAGAAAATAATTTATTGGTTCAAAAACATTCGTATTTTTGACTGTAAATTTTTCTATCTTCTAACAAACCTATTTCACGTGTATCTCAGAAATTTCCTCTTTTCATACCACGATTTCTCGATGACCCTCTGTCTGACCATAGCATCCCAGTTTGAAGTATCTTTCAACACTTCCACGCTTTGCTTCGTATCAAACCAAGAATAAGTCCGATTATTCGGTTCTTTATGTATCGTTTTGTATCTGTAGTGTTTTTACTATTTCCTGGAATGCGTGTGATTAGGAAAACTATTTTTTAAAATCTTCCACACATTTTTTGGATAAGTTATTTAAAAATCTTCTCACGGACCACCTGTGAAAGCTTCACGGACCACCAGTGGTCCGCGGACCACCTGTTGGGAACCACTGATTTAGATAGTACATGAATTAGAATGAAATGAAACCATTAAGGTATAATGATTTAGCATAGAAGGAATGTTTTCAGGGTTACTATTTTAAAGATAAGTCAACCAGGTTCTACCTAACAAACACAACTAGGGTGTGTTAGTTTGAGGTCAAAAAAGTGTTCAAAAATGTGTTTATAGTATGTTTATATTTATGTATAGGGGTCGTGGGGAACCTAGTGGTTAAGACATCGGCTTTGGAATCGGAGGGTCCCGGGTTCGATTCTCGACACCACTAAAGGCCCACCGAGTATATATGCAGAGTAGTGCTAGTTAAATCGGTGGGTCCGAAAGTCCTGTGGTCGGTCATGACGCATTTAACCATGGTTCCTGGTCGTCTGGAGACTATTTCCCTCCCCTTCAGAGACTTGGCAAAATTGTGGAGGTGGTAATATATGGTGGCGGCATCTATCATCCGATGCTTAAGTCGAACTCCTGCCATTCATTGGGCCTCACTTTCTCAGGAGCCGCCCCCCTTTGCCTCAATTCCTGTACGCTTTGCGGGTGGGGCTTGGATATTCCAAATGGCATAAGAAACAACAGCATATTTGTGTGGATGTGTGTTGGGGGTGTTTGCGGAGTACTTAGAACAGAAATAATGTAGGATTGTTTTTCTCTATTATTTAATGTATTTTCCATCAATTTCACGAGAAAACAATAATTAATTTCAATTGATACATTAGTCTCACAAGATTGGTCCACAGAAAGTTTCGGTGGCATATTTTGGCCCTTATCGACGTTAAAAAAGTGCAGGCTTGAATTAAGGGAATAAACATAATGGAGGTTTTTCTCACATTTCCATGGCGTTAATACCCTAATGATAAATAATCTCCATTCGTAATCATGATCAGACCATTGAATTCTATAGTAACACATTAAAAAAAGCACCTTACTTATAATACTTATAACAGGAGTCGATGTAACAAAGCGACAGGTGACAGATTCCTCAAAATACCATTCGCCATCGCTCACACCTAACGTGCCTGCCTCTAAGGTCAAGAAACACGCGGGTTGTTTCTAAATAGATTCGCCTTTCGGAGCAAAATGGGGCATCGCTCAGGAGTCAAGGTGGCAGAGAAAGTGAGCACAAGCCACCTTTGCTCCTATTACCCTTGACCAAGTTCTCCGTTACACATTTGTTTCACGAGATCGTTACATATATTTACTAAATAAAACGAAGGAATCAAATGCGTGCTTCTTGAGTAAGGAAGCTCTAAGGAATTTTCTAAAAGACGAATGCTTGAGAGGCAGTTTTCACAAAGGGGTTGATACTGACTTATTAAGAACTGTCTATCACTTCGAACCCTTCCACAATGACTAAAGGGAAATCACTTTATATAAAATAAATGCTATGTTATATACAGGGTGTTTCAAAATTCCATTTCACGGCTTTTATTTGGATCCAACGTGTCCTATGGTCACGGAAGTAAGTTCTACCCACTAGGTAGGTGACCCTGGAGAATTCATTGAGAGGATTAACAGCGCCCCTAGCGGCGAAATAAAAAAGTCAAAAAAATTAATTTAAAAACTAAAGGAGATAGAGCTAAAACCTCAATGAGAGTATTGTTGCCATCGTTATGAAGAACTAACAACTGAACAAAATTTCATGAAAATATCATGAATATTCGTGGAGATATTAGCATTTGGAAAAAGCACTTTTCAGGCCTCAAAAGAGACAAATTTCGAAAATTTGCCAATTTTCCAGTGTTACTGTGTAGTATTGTGTTTTTTAGTCGAATAAAGACAAAATTTAATCAAAAAATAAAAAAAATTTGCAAATTTGTGAACTTTTTCTTTTTTGAGGCTGGAAAAGTGTTATTTTCTCATTCTCACATCTCCGCGAATATCAGTGAGTTCTTAACGGTGGTAACAATACTCTCACTGAGGTTTTTGCTTTATCTCCTTTCGGTTTTAATTTTTTTTAAACTTTTTTGTTTCACCGCTAGGGCGCGGTAAGTCATCTCAATGGATTTTCCAGGGTCAATTACCTAGGGGTAGAACTTACATCTGTGACCCTAGGACACGTTAGTTCCAAATAAAAGCACCGAAACGGACTTTTGAAACACCCTGTATATTCTATGTTATTCTACACTATTACAATGTTTTACACACTATTATTATCATTATCATTATTATCATTATCATTATCATTATCATTATCATTATTATTATTATTATTATTATTATTATTATTATTATTATTATTATTATTATTATTATTATTATTATTATTATTATTATTATTATTATTATTATTATTATTATTATTATTATTATTATTATTATTATTATTAAATATTACAAATTTGTTCCCTAAGGAACTATAGCCACCTTCCAAGTAAATCAAACTTTTTTACAATAGATTGTAATCCAAAAAAATATTTTTCATTATACAGGGTGTTTCAATAGTAATACCTTCCTAAATATTAACAGCCGCACCATATTACCTAATGATGATTTACATTCTAGCCAATAATATCAGCTTTAGTGTTGTCTGTTGATTAAGAGAAAAGTATGAAGTACTACATTCATATTTACAATACATTTTACTTACAAATGACAGTAGATTTTGACTGTCATTTGGCCAAAAAGCATACACCATTGGAGCAAAGTTAACGAACTGCCAAAGATTCAAACGGGTTTTCTTAAAGTTTAGAATTACCTATAGATTTATAGACTCCCTATAGAGATAGACTCCCTAAGTGACTCTTAAATAAAAAATAGCAGCCATCTTCCAAACCCCGCTACATCGAAGAAAATTATTACTTTTAAAGTCTTCTAGTGTGTTCTCATATTTCCTGATGATGAAGCCGCAGACCATTAAAAGGAAAATGGTTGGGTTTTTTTCATCATTTAATTACACCTTTTGCGTCTTACCTTGGTGTTCTCAGAGATTCTGTAAAACCTATAATGCAATGATCAACGCAAGGTTGTTCAACCACATGTGTGGAAACCAAAACAATCCAAGGCAAGAAACATAATTTTTGACGGTAACCGGTTTCAGATTTGAGAAATTTTTTTACCATCACTTCTGAAGTGTGTTTGGGGACTTTTTTTGGGAGGTCTTTTAATATTAATATTAGTAGTATTTTCTTTTTCAAAGTGCGACAGGATAGAGATGGTATTTTTATCTCGTCCAAGGTCGAGAAAATAGAGCATTCACGTGTAGTAACAAAGGAAGCTAGCTTATAAAGGGGTGTATTTTCTATACCAGTGGTTCCCTAAGGGGAAGGTACCGCCCCTAGGGAGCATTGATGAGTTGATAGAAAATTTGGGGGCTTTATTAGAGTAAAAAGGGGTTTTGACTACTTTTAAATTGTTGCTTAAATGTCATTTATTTTTTTGCATAAAAAATTGCTGTATTTTAAAAAAATTCTCCTGAAAAATTCTTCATGCTATATTATCCCGAACCCCCTACCTTTACCTGAGATATCTAATTGATATTGATTGAGATACCTAATTAATTGTATTGAGATATCTCATAATGAATTCTCGATTTTGATCCTTTCAACCATCAACCCCGCAGGATCAAAATCGAGAATTCAACGTAAAAAACGAGATTTCAACGTAAATTCGACGAACTTCAACCCCCACTCCTGGCTTCATTTGGGGACCAAATGGCATGAAAACTGGTTTTGGGGGGTTTTAGAGGGTTAGAGGGTGCTCTTTCAGAATCTGGAATAATCTTTGATGGTTTCCATAGGAAAAACGAAAGTTGGTGCTTCGTTTTCTGTATATAGAATACTTCAAATCATGAAAAATGATACCTTATTTGTCTTTATATCACAAGCCGTTCCGGAGATATAGGGTCTGAGTCGATTTTTTTTGCCAGTATTGTACAATGTATTCTTTATGAGGTTTTTCACAAAGTTCTCTTTTCTCATCAAAAACGTAATATATACGGAAACTTTGTTCACATTTTCCATACGTAAAATAACTCCAAAATTAAAAAAAGAAACGTAAAAGTGCCAAATATACAGCTTAATTGGTTGCTGTATTTGTAAACTTTAATGTAGTACAATGAAATCGGTAGCTTCCAAATATGTATTATGTATTATTTATGCCGTGTGCGAATGTTCCCCTTTTGTGGAGCACATTCCCCCAGAATTTCTCAATTTTTCAAATGGTGATTTAAGGAGGAAATTTTCATAAATGCATTTAAAAAGGGTACACAAATTTCAATAATGCTGTAAACTTATGAATAAATGAGTTTTGTTTCAATATCTTATACTTAATATATGGAGAAATAGTCAAAATGTACTTTTTTTGCGAATGTGCCCCCCTTTCCCCTATACCAACGATGGGCAACCTACGGCCCGCGGGCCGGATCCGGCCCGCCTCGTCATTTTATCCGGCCCGCGGAACATTTTAAAAATTGTACCAAAAAATCACTCTGGTTTTCTTCAACAAGAGCGAAAGAGGGGATACAGAACTTTCCCCAAAAATAACTTAATTTTAGCAGTTAAAACGTATTGTACAACTATATTTCGTTCTTGGGAGGCGTCTATAAGCGTGGGAGAGTTGTTACTTCACGACGGTTTATATTCCCCTCCCGTTTCACCCTAAATTGGCCCCTGTTTCCGGCTCTACCATACGGACTATATTCATTCTCTGCCTTTCACAATGCTTCTAAAGTTAATTTGTCCTCCTGAACATTAATTCCTCCTCCATTAATTATCTTGCATTGTGTAATGACAATTGCTAAAATCTGTCCTGAAATATTTTTTCATTACTATATGAGCTCTGAATATTATTTTTAGCTCATATTAATGTAACTTAAACATTATAATTATTGTATGTAATCAAGATATTATTTTAGTCCAGATTAATGTAACTTCTTTATAATTATTGTATGTAATCAATATATTGTATACCTCGAGATTAAATTTTAACTTCAGTATTAAACTTCGTTAGTACATATAATAAAACTACTAATTTTTTACTTAAAAAATATTACCTATTATCTACTCTATGGCCCTCCACGTCATTATAACCATTGAATCCGGCCCGCGGATTCGAAAAGGTTGCCCATACCTGCCCTATACTATTTAGCTTATTAAACTAAGTAAGAGTAATACTAAACCACTAAGAAGTGAGTTTTCATCCTGCTTTTGAATTCCATCAAAATATCCATTTCCCAAAAGTTGCAAAAATCCTTTAGAGAAAACTCGTTTTATTCATTCAGTAGTAAGTGGTAATGGAGACTAACGATCTGGGGTATTTCACAAGGAGGCCTCGGAGCCATGTATGAAAGCAAGGAAATAATGAGGAGTTCAAACAGGGATTTGAACCCTAGTTAGTAATTACAGTAAAAAGCCCTTTTACATAACCGTTTTTTAAAAATTTAAATCACAAATTTTCCATTCAAAATTCAAGGATTAAGAAAATCTAAAATTTAACGAATGGTCATTTTTAAAAAAAATACCTAATTAGGGAAATAAGATGCAAATTTTCATAGATAGGGGAGAGTGTTGTACCTCTGGACAAAAATCACGTTTGGATTTTTCTAAGACAGGTAAAATCACGTTTTTAACATTTAAAGTGCCCAACCTATAGTCCTAACCTTATCAAAAAGGGTAATATTTTTTATTAGCTAAAATCTTCAAAATTGGATTTTTAATTAATTTTAATAACTTGAAGAAATTTGTGTCCATAGGTACAACAACGTGCTCTGGCTCTCCCTATGGACAGACCCAGTTGTACCAGTGGACACCCTTAAAAAGGAAAGTTTTATTGAAAAAACTTAAAATGAACATTTTTATTGGTGTATTACCTTTTTATTAACTATTTCAAGCATTTTTAAAATTTGAAATAGATTTTTTAAAGTAATGTAGTTTTAGATCGTAAATGATCATTAAAACGAAGTTGATTGATAAAAGTCTTGATTTTGTACCAAAAATACAAAATTACATGGGATTTTCAGATCGAAGTTTGACGTAATAATTTCATCAATCACGCTGTTAGATCTGATCACTTCACTGATCCATAAAAACAATTCGATCGACACTTAGTTGTGCAAGCATTTGGTGGTAATAACTTTCGCAAATCTTATTCGCTGGAAATTTCAAGTTTTTTGTGATCATCATACTTCAATGCGATAGAGTGCTAAGATTTTATACCATATTTTACATTAAATGCAAAGTAAAATCAAAAATTTTAAAAAGTAATTTAGATATGAACACGTATGGTGTCCGAAGGTACAACACCAGGTATTTTTGCATTTAAAGTTCTATAAAAAATAAAATAATTGAGATCTGACAATTTCTAATATCAAAAATAAAAAGTCAAAATCTCGGGGATTCCCTTCATATATCCCATTTCATCATATCATAATCATAGAGGAAGAAAATAATTAATGTAGTGATGCACTAAAAAAACTTTGAGCACCTAAAAACAGTATTTTTACTATAGAAAATTTAAATAATATTTTAAACAGCTGATTTCACGTTAGCAACTAGATAGCATCTGTTTACATTCAAAATCGACCACAAATTCAAATTTCCATTTTCCCCCGAATTTTAAAATGCGGTGGCTGAAGGTACAACCGTCCTTAGGTACAGCACTCTCCCCTATAGTTGCTCCTGAATTAGTTGAATAAAAAAGAAGGTTGAATAAAAATCGAAAATCATTCAAAATTTTAAAAAATACCACATTTTTGAATCATTTATAGTACTACTTAGTCACTGTTTTTTTAAATACAGATTACAGTTCTTTGTTTTACTTGTAAAATTGCCAAGTAAGAACTTCTCAAATGTTTCTGAGTCCCTGATTCCATCGTATGGTCATGTATTTATCAACCGCATTTTGTTTTAGAAAAGTTTATAAATACACATAGCTAAAATGCAAGCAGTTTCTAATCTCAAACCCTTAATAAAACCGAAAGAATCAAAAATTGACATAAATATCCTTCACTGTAAATTTAACTTACCCTTAACTGTTTTTTTTAAATTGCAGAGTATATTAATCTCCCAACGCAAAATATGGGAACTTTTAAATACATCAATGGGTCCCACGAGTGTATCAAAGTACCCCACCTCTCTAAGTGTATCAGTTTTCCCCATTTGTTGTTTTTGAACTAAAACCTTTATTTAAAAAAATTGGCAAAGGTTATTTAAAATTAAAGTATACCCCCTATTGGTAAGAAAGATAAACTTGGTTTTTTTATTTACAGACATCTGTATTCCTTAAGGAAGATTTTCCATTTTACTTAGAAAATTATTTTTTGAAATTTTTGACGAAAATAATTAAGTTTCTTTCACTTAAATCTATAGACTTATTATAAAGCTTAACGGTTTCATATGCTTAGGCATATAAAGGCAACTTTTCGTAAAAACACGACTTAAATAACCTCGATAGTTTTTGAGATTTCGAAAGTGTATCAATGTGCCCCTTGTATCAAATTGCCCTGTTTAACCATACTTCAATTAAGAATACACATATCAATCACATACTGATATCATTCTGATCTTGGATAAATGGGATCACAACAAGCGTAGTCGATTGTAGTAGAAAACTATTTTCCATAAGGGGATTATTTTGATTTATAAAATCAAGTTATATAATAGAAGTAATTGTAATAGTCATACTTTTCGAAAAGGTGTACACATTATCCATAAATTAAATGAACCACCGTAATAGCAGAATATAAAGTAGTTAAATTTCAGTGAGACGTAGTTTATTCGAATGCCACAAATAAATTATTTTCTAAAAAAATTTGTGCATATAACATAAGATTTTAAATTAGGCGCCAACGTTATATTATTTATAATTACTACAGCTTCCTTTGAAAGGGGATGCAAGACCACAAATTTGTATGAAAATTTACGACTTACGTTTTTGAAAATGGTGTTTAATATGATTATTTTCTTAGAATATTTCCTTAAATGTTAAATCTTACTTTCATAAGGATTCCTACTGTTTTGTCTTTTTTTGAGTGTTTTTGTCTTTGCAAGGGGTAGACAACTTTCCTTTTATTTGAGATACGACCCATAGAAAAGACGGGATGTCTGTCAAACATAACATTTCCAGATCTTTTCCATGGTCATTATTATTATATTTCAAGGATTTTCAGAAAATATTGCATAGAAAAGGTGAAAAATGTGTGTATGCTTTCAAAGCAGGATATTTATTTAAACTAAAACTAATAGGATAATTTAAAATATAAGAGACAAATTACTTAAATTCTGAAAAACCATTTATCAATTTTGATTAATTAAAGATTTTTAAACCTTAAAACTGCATTAATTGTAATTTATTTTTCAGAAATAACCTTTACGTAAAATTATAAAAATTTGATAGGAATGTAAATTTTTAATCTTAAAACTTATAAATGTTAATTTTTAATTATTTCTAGTCATGAAAATGTTTTAGAAAGCTAAAAATTTTTTTAAAATTATAATTTTGATCAGCTAAGATTTGTTGCATGCAAGAAAATTATCTCAAAACTCTTTAGGGGACATCCATAAATTACGTGAGGTCAAAAAGGGGGGGAGGGATTTGGAAAAATCTCACCAAATCTCACCAAGGGGGGAGGGGGGTCGATTAAAATCTCACGTCAACTTTTTAAGTTAGAAATTATAAGTTTTAGGTGCTGTGAAACATAAAATGCCAACGAATAGGATAGAAAATTATTTTTAAAGGTTGTAGGTAAATCTCACGTGGGGGGAGGGGGTCCAGCAAAATATCCCTAAACCTCACCAAGGGGGAAGGGGGGGTCCAGATTTTGGAAAAAACACCTCACGTAATTTATGGATGTCTCCTTACCGATATTAATGAAAAATATTAAGAACGAACCACAAAAGAAGTAAAGAAATGAAGGGCTATAATATTCTAATTCCATTTAAGTCGAGTTAAACAGATACTTTTTATTGATTTAAATAGATAATTGAAAAATGAGAAAATGAGCCTTTTTTATTAACTCTAAAACAATAATCTGTCACAACTAAAGGTTTTTTCGAAGCAAATTTTCATAATATGTATGATTTTTGCATCTAAACCTGGAAAGAGCTACTAGGTTCAACAGTTTTACATAGGACTTAGCCCGTTTTTACTACAAGCGTCTCATTTTGAGAAATTGCAAATTTTCTTGATAAGTTATTTTTAACATTTCCTCATAAAAGACAATAGAGAACAGTTGGTCGTTTTGTCAAAACTAATATATTATCACGCATGATATTGATTTATTCAATATATAAAGGTATCTTCCTTCTGTATCGTGTAAGACAATCATGTGATTCTGAGTACAATGCATATTCCACAAAAATAATCACTCCCGAAACTGTTCCGCCGAAGATATTTAAATTTACATTTTCGTAATCGAATCATGCAAAGAAAAATATTGAACAAAAGTTCTCTATTCAATTACATAAAATTACATAAATTACGGAAACAATTTCATGAAAGAAGAGAAGGAAAAGAAAATAATTTGTGAATGAATGAATTACTTTTTACGTTATCCTTTTAAGAGTTATTCAGAAAAATTTCTTGAATTTTGAAGAATTAATTCTAATCTTGAGACATCTTTTTAGGAAAACAATGTTTCAAAGAGTAAGTTTTCTGTTAAGAGCATAAATTGAACCTATGTTTGAACACATATAAAAAATAAAAAGGAAGGTCTCAAAAAAATTTAGTGGACATAATTACTGACCTTATAATCAAACAGAAAATAACTTACTATTTTGAAATTTTGACACAACATAACGTATTTTCCCCGAAGTAAAAAGATTTATCAATATAACAAATGACCAAAAAATACTATTTCATACTTGAGTATGTATCTATGTGTAATGAATAATCAATAAAATTTAAATGTACTGATAGAAAACTTCACAAAAATTTACTTAAACCTAATCTTTTTTATTTAAACTTACAATACCAAATCAAGAAAATTGTACTCCTATGTATATTATAATTTATTCTCTTGCATCTTTTAAGACAAAGATAACTGATTAAATTGAGATAATTTCACTTCTATAAAAGTACTCAGGACAACATTATTTCGCATAAAAAATAAGCAAAATAAAAAAGATAAGCCCTAACATAAATATAATAATTTCACAGGACTCCAACCTTCATTGTAAGGGAGGATATTAATCGAATTATATTGGATTTTATTCTAAATGCAGTAAAAAGGCGACTATAATATAACAGTAAATATTCTTATATTATTTCAAATAATATGGTTCCTTTTTAACTTTGAGTTAACTCGACTATACTATTTGACAATGACTGATTGTATTGGAGTAACTCATAATGTCTCTCTTCTCTTGCAATTTATTTTTTAATAAAAGAAACCAAAGTTTGTAGACAGACAATAGAAACACGCAAAAATCTGGATTCTTTTGTTGCCATCGGAATTTTTGAGGGAAATTTCGTGATGCAATTCATGAAGATGAATAAAGAACGATTCTTCGAATGTTTCATTACATAAGAACAACAATGACTTTAAGAAAAGTTCTTCAAAAATACGAAGTCATGTCATTAAATATACATAATGAGGATAATATTCTAAACTAAAATGTGAAAAAACCGAAAGTTCCAACTTAAATTATTTATTAATTGTAATTTTTATTATCATTTGACGGTTTTTGTTTGAGAGGTTTTTTTAAGGTAGGAAAATTACACTAATTTTATATACCTTGGGATAACATTAATTTTTTTAGCACTTTAAAATTATTTTGTTTGTACCTACTTGATACTTGTCTTTCTATCGCTTGCAAGATTTTTAAGACATTTTAATTTCAATAAATAAAAAATTCAATAAATTTTATTCAAAATAATTTAATGAGTTAAAATTTTTAAAAATGCAGCGACTTAACTTGATTAAATTTCAAATAATAAATGAATGTTCAATATAATTTCCTACCACATAGTTTGATTTGAAAAAAAAAACCTAGCTGTAAGTTGATTTAAAAAAAAACTGATATTTGAGTTTTGGACTTTCCAAAAGAAACTCTTGCTTTTGATTCATAAAAATTAAGTCTTCATGCAATTAATTCACAGAATAATTTAATACTTAATACATTTCATCAACATACAGAGAAAAACAATCAATTTTTTCAACGTTCTCAAATTTTATGATGCTAAAATGTTTTTAAAATTACATTATTTTATTAAAAATTTGAGCTTGGATATTATGTTCAAACCATAAAACACTTTTTTCTCCGCCTTAACATTAAAATAGGGGACTATCAATGAATTTTACAGAATTTAAGTCTATAAAATTAGTTAGGTTTTCCATATAACTGTCATTTCATTTTTCACAGGATAATTTCATTGCAAACAAAAAACATATGAATAGCACAACATAACAAAAACATTGCTAATTGCCTTATTAACTACTCAAGGTTTTTTTTGACAATAAGAAAAATATTGTGACATTTTATAAATATTTTAAAGACTTTTTATAAAGAAAACACATATGTCACTTTTTATCTCAAGATTGATTTCCTTTTGTTTTTGAATGGGGATTTCCTGATGGGTATCGCGAGTAGTCCTTTTCCTAATATATTTATCATTAAGTTGTTTTCACACATTGGAGAAAACAGGGGGAACATTTCCTTTTCAATTGTTAAAAGCTTCATTTTGAAGGAAAGAGCTTGAGATGGATGATGATTGGCTGCGTTAAATTTATTGTGTTGAACACATCTTATTAGAAGCTCAGATCATGCGGAATTTAGAAATACTTTATATAACTATACCGAGAGAAATTACTCATTTTAAATATTGCGAAATGTCTATGAACTTTTCGTAGAGTTAACTTTATTAAAAGCATTTTATAAAAGAAGAAAAAATAAATCGATAAATAAGAATGCCTTAGGGAAATTTCATCAAAATATTTAAGCTTTAAAACATTCAAAAATTCAGCACCACTACTGTAAGTGTTTGTATTTGGTTTTTCACTTGTGGTATTCATAAGAAGACTCACAGTACTTATAACGCAGAAAAATCAAATGGAATAAAAAGTATCATGGGCCAAGCGAAGTGCTAGAGTGTAGTAATGCGAAGTATTTTTTTAATAGATGTGACCTTTTTTTGAAAGAAATATAACATTTCAATTATAAAATTCTCAAAAAATATCCCCCAATCACATTTTTAAAAACGGTACAAAGAATGACACTTTTTAATAATTCAGCATAAGGAAATTTCGCTATTAAGTCTAAGCTTTTTTAACTCCTTAGTGTATGTCCTGTCCAAATCCGTAAATAGTAAATTTTTATTTTGGTGATAAATTTTTGGCATTTGTTTTCACAATTTACGACATGGGGGGATAAAACATTCTTCTGGGTCCGTCATATTCGATCGCCAAGTTCTTTAAAAATAGAAATTTCTGAAAAAAAACTCATTATTTTGATTGAACGTAATTTTTTGAAGTTCCATGGAGACTATGATATATACTATATCTTGTCCATTGAGAGCTTCAATAATAATATCAAAAAATGTATTGGCAACATTTTCATTTGTATCATTTGCAAATGTTAGTATATCTACTTTTAGGCTGCCTACATTACTCCTTTAAAGATTCCTACATTTTATGCGCTCTTCAACAAATTGCTTGAAAACCACTGGCGTGATGGTAAAATATAGATGTTTCAAACGAAAACGTTTTCTAAGAAACCTATCTTTGAAATCTCCAATTGCATCGTCACCGGGTGGGTCACCCTCTGGGTCTTCCACCAAAAAAAGTAACCCAAACTGTTCTGGAAGAAAAAGTTTTTTGTCACCATGAGTGTCCACTGACCCGGCTGTCGTTGACGTCAACCGAACCTTTCCCAAAAGCGATCTTATCTGATTGACCACCTTGTCACCCACACTACTATACAGCTGACCTCCGGGAATCTTCATCAGCGCTTTGGAAAGAGAGAGAGAGAGAAAGTGGTTTGCACGTGCTTGGTCAGGGTTGAGGAGGGGTGGTGGTCGCTTCATCGGTATTCGAATCGCGTCCGTCGACGTTCCAGTGTCCTCTAATTGCTTGGTTGTTCCCGCGGGATCTTCACAAAGAGTCACAGCTAACTGTTGTAAACATTCAGTGGCGTATATTGAAAAACTCGTGTCAAAAATTAAGGATACTTTTTAATTTTGGAATTATGACGAAAATCATAGTTCCTTATTATTTTTTCATGCAATAGTAGTAGGAATATATCAATTTATCCGAACAGTAATTTAAGGGGGTAGAGAGGTCTTCCAATGGTAATGGAATTCCATACACATTCGGAACTGTTATAGAAACATCTATTCGAGAATCATTTAGCAAAATATTCTCTGTTGTTTGTTAAAGAAAATGATAGCCCAAAATTCCATGCTTGATTTTAAGCCTGAGGAATACCTTTAAATACATGATTGTTAGGCGATATTAAAAAGGATGAACAATCAAGAATATCTAAACTAAGATTTTAACTTTTACACAAGAATTAAAACTTGTGTAAAAAGTAAAATTAAAAAGTAATAAAGTAATTCATGTGTAAAAAGTAAAACCTTTTATACAAAAACCACTAAAAAACGGCATTTTTTAATATTTGTTTGTTTCTGCCATCATTGATTTGCTTATAAGAACTTCCATCTTCGCTTTTAATCACTGACACTAAGTATAAAAGCGTAAGTTTGAATTCTGAAAGCAATTAGGATAATCAGCTGTTCGGACATTCGGAGTATTTTACACCCAGTAAAAGAGATTTACAAACGTAATCTTTGGTACATTTTACCCTCAACCAGAGAAGTTTAAGCAATTCAATTGGAAAAAAGAAAAAAGTATCAATATAAATTATAAACAAAATGGCGGATGTATCCGTAGGAAAAAGTAATTTGCAACAATGAATTTGTAAAACTTTATAATAAAACCAACAATGCATTAATTATGACAACAATGTGTTTAAAAAAAAGGTAAGAATTGCAACAAACAATTAAGTCAGTTTTTGCTGAACTTTCAAACGTGAAGCAACTCGCAAAATCTTCTCTTCAAAATCACGACTCAAATCTGGAAGTATCTAAAGATAGATGACTTAAAATCCAAAATGGACGATCAAAGGGTATTTCAAAGCGGTACAAAAATGTAAGTAAATTTATAACTAATAATTCTTATAAAATGCAAAGTTTAGTTAGAATTCTATTATTTATAATTTTGTAAACATAACTACTACCCTTTGGATAAGAAAAGCCATTTTTGTTTTCAAGATCACTTAGTAAAAGAATTAGAAGCAGATAAAAAATTAATAATTAAATACAATTGATAAGGGGACGTTCAAATATTACGTAAGCACTTTTTTGGTCATTTTTAACCCCCCCTCCCCCCTTGTCAGCAAAGATAAGCAAACCTCAAACCCCCCTCCCATAATTACGTAGGAAACTGTTGGACCCTCCCCCCCCCGAAATTTTGATATCACTTTTAGTTGGTACTGTTTTTTTTTCTCCTTGAAAATTAGGTGACTTATACAAGGAGCTGTCCTTTTTGGGTATAACCCTAAAGGTTCAAAAATGAATCGAAACACTACTTTTGGGGGTTAAAATTTCAAAATGTTTTGGGGTCCATCCCCAGAAAAAAGTGCTTAGTCAGATTTCCTAATCCAATTTTTGTTAAATTTATTTTTGGTTGAGTTTTGAAATTATTTATGCAAACAAGATATTTTCGGCAGTATCTTACGTAAGCATCACGTCATCATCAGAAAAAATAAGCAAAGAGCAAACCCCCTCCCCCCTTAGGTGCTTACGTAATATTTGAACGGCTCCTAATTAATAAATCTGTTAAAATATATTATATCCGAAACATTTACGAAATTTGTTATTAATGTCTTTATTCTACTCATATTTCCTATTGTGTGAGCATATATTGTTGATGACTTAAAACTTTAGGTGTTGTGTAGATTTTTATTTTAAATTAAAACTTAGTACCTAATCAATTTTACACCCTCTAAAATACTTTTTAAAACGTAATATTTTATACGTTATACCTTTCATCAAGGAATGTTTAAGCAAATCAATTTGAAAAAAGTATCAATAATAACAAAATGATGGAAATTTACGGAGAAAAACTTAAAACACAACAATGCATTTCTTAAACTTAAAAATAAAAGTAACAATGGCTATTATCACAACAATGTGTGTGAAAATCCTTAAGACTTGCAACAAACAATTTAGTCAGTTTCTGCTCAACTTTTAAAAGTGAAACATCTCGCAAAATGTTCTCTTCAAAATCCCGACTCAAAGCTAGAATTATTTTATGGATTGTTTTTTTATATCCAAACTTGATGGTCATAGGTATTTCATAAGGGAACATAAATGTAAGTAAACTTATAGCTAAAAAATTTTACACCCAGAAAAGTTCAGTTATGATTGTATGGTTTATAATTTTGTTAACATATCTGGTATCCTTAGGGAAAAAACCTTTTTTTGTTTTTCAAGATCACTTAGTAAAATGATACAGTAGGACTAATCTTTATTTGAATATTTAATTGTAAGAATGGAATAAGTCCAAAACAAATGAAGAATTGACTTTTTGTGCTCAAAACAATCTCCAAGCTTTGCTCTACACATGAGTGAAAAGAGGGGGGAAATAAGTACCCACTATAGGAATATATAGCCCCTTGAAGTTGCGAAATCGATGTCCATCCATTATATTTTTTCAGTTAATTTGAAATTAATTCAGTTAAATTTCAGTTAATTTTTGTTTTTCCTTTCTTATTCTTTGTGCTGCAAACTACGCCAAAATAAAATTAAACGGCGCTATTAACTTTTTTATCAAGGGAATGTTTGACTCCATCATATTCACTTACTCCATTGATACTGCCTTAATGACCCAGTTTTATAACAATTTTGAATTTTATTTGTCTATTTCTCACTGTTGTGGCTATGAACTAAGCAGAAATATAATTTAAAGGATGAATTTAAGAGGTTTTTAAGATTTTCCTACACAATGTTTAAAAAGTCCATCAACTTTTTTCGACTGTAAAATACCTTTGACTGCACTTATATTTTTTTCTCAAAAGATTGCCTTTTTATAAATAAGTTGATGTTAAAATTTAAGTTAAAATAAGTTAAAAATTTGATGGTTATACAACAAAAAATTCATTATAAGGTAAATGTGGGTATAGTGGACACTTTAAGGAAAATTTTTGCTTAAATTCTTAATAAATACAAATCTATTTGCTTCGAAACAGTTATCATCCTATTTTTAGGTTAATTGGATCTTCTTCTTTCGATTTTACCATTAAAATCTTTAATTAGATTGGGCAAAGTATTTTTAATTAATTTTTTAAAAGTACTCCAAATTGCATCTATAGTGGCCACATAGATGAAGCTGTTGCTTCTATGGTGGACACCTCTTGCATCAATAGTGGACACCTGTCATTTTCTGCCTATATGAGGGGTTTATGCATGAAATTGAGGTTTTTTTTGGTATAGTCGTCTAGTTCTAATTAAATCTTTCTTCCCAACGAAATGTATTTTAGGTTCAATCAAATTAACTTTTTTAAAAAAATACTTGATAGTTTTCGGCCCAAAGTCTACGCTGTAGCTGATTTGAGAGGAATTTAGCATGTAATTCAATGTTTTAGAAACATTGGTTCCCGAAGCCAGAATGAAACCAAATTTATTCAACACTCATTTTAAAGCAAAGTCAACAGTTTATGTGTTGGTAAAGTGGCCACCCCCATAAATCCTCCTAAAGGCAACATTTTCAAATAAATTTTATTCAGTATTATTTTATACACTCTTCTTAATCTTGATATAAATTTATAAGTCAATCAAGCGGTAATAAATACGAAAAATCAGTTCCGACTTACCCATTTCCTTACGCGATTCAATAAGCCAAATCAAATTTCAGTCACTCGGCCGATGTTGTTATTTTCAAATATTTAAATATCCTTCCCATGCTGATCTGTGGTATCGGTGGTAATTTATCAGCTTACCTGATTGCACAATCTACTATGCCTATGAATTTTGACGCTGTTCTATGCCTCTAACTCGTTCTATTTAAAATTAATCAGCTATGTGGCCACTATTGGTACAGTGTCCACTATACCCACATTTACCTTATATACAGTTTTTATCGATTTTCTCAAAACTTGGTTTTCGGACTTATTCCCTTCTTACAAATGACAATTCAATCGTAACTTTCAAACAAAAGTTAATGTAAATTAAATCCTTTTAGTGTCAAGAAGAATTTAGAGTAAAAAATAAATATTTTAGTAACGGAAAAAATGTAGCTCTAGACTAGATAGATATTTTTAAGAAATCTTTTAAAACATAGTATTACATCCTAAAATTTTACAAAATTTGTTATCAATGTCTTTATACTTCTTTTATCTCCTATTATGTGAGCATATATTGTTGACGACATAAAATTTCAGGAGTTGTGTAATTTTTGTTTTAAGGTAAAACTTAGTAATTTTACTCCTTCTAAAAGGCATTTTTAAGAGCAATATTTTATCTTATATACCTTTAATCAGGGAAATTTTAAGCAAATAAATTTTAAAAAAGTAACAATGGATATTCCGTAGGACAAAAGCTTTTCACCGAAAAACGTAATTTGCAACAATGCATTTCTTAAACTTATTAATAGAATCACACAACAATGACAATTATCACAACAATGTGTTTGTAATCAGTATGAATGAAGAACAAACAATTTAGTCCATTTTTGATCAACTTTTAAAAAAGAAACAACGCGCAAAATCTTCTCTTTAAAATCACAACTCAAAGTTGGAAATATTTAAAGATGAATGGTTTAAAATCCAAAATCAAAGGTCATAGGTCAAAGCGAACACAAATGTAAGTAAATATAAAGTTAATGAAATCTTATTCAATCAAGCAGTTCCGTATTACTTATAATTTTTTAAACATAATCATATTATCCTAAATAACTTTTTATAAATAAATACAATTAAATATTAACCTAAATATTATAATACGGGACAACTATCTTACGGTTACAACTTTCAAATAATGGTACACTTAAATTCCACCCTTTATTTAGTTAGGATTAAGAAGGTAAAAAAATGCATTAGCATTTATTTATACTATATATCTACTAGATAGATATTATTATGAAATCTGTTGAAATTTAAAATTAATATATAACCAATATTTTATAGTTAAATTAATTAAATAATTTTTCATTTTTACGGTATGCTTAATTGAGAGGCATGAAAAGAAATAGCAACAAACACATTGAGGGGTAAAACAGAAAAGGAGACACCTCCGATGTTGGGCATCCCTCCCCCGTAAGTAAGTATTGTTTAGATATTTTTCTCAATTGTGTTTAACCCTTTTTTACTGATGTTTATGTCTTATATTGTGTTTTATTCTTTCAGGGGGCTTAGAAGAGGCTGAGAAATTCGAGGATCTCTCTCAGGTTCAACGACTGGGACTTGTTCCTCGATCGACAGATTTCTCATGTCCTCGGAAGGGGATTGTCCCGACCAGGGGCTAGGACCGAAAAGAAGGAGACACCCCCAAAGTTGGGCATCCCTCCCCCGAAAGTAAGTATTGTTTAGACATTTTTCTCTATTGTGTTTAACCCTTTTTTACTGATGTTCATGTCTTATATTGTGTTTTATTCTTTCAGGGGGCTTAGAAGAGGCTGAGAAATTCGAGGATCTCTCTCAGGTTCAACGACTGGGACTTGTTCCTCGATCGACAGATTTCTCATGTCCTCGGAAGGGGATTGTCCCGACCAGGGGCTAGGACAGAAAAGAAGGAGACACCCCTAAAGATGGGCATCCCTCCATCGAAAGTAAGTATTGTTTAGACATTTTTCTCTATTGTGTTTAACCCTTTTTTACTGATGTTCATGTCTTATATTGTGTTTTATTCTTTCAGGGGGCTTAGAAGAGGCTGAGAAATTCGAGGATCTCTCTCAGGTTCAACGACTGGGACTTGTTCCTCGATCGACAGATTTCTCATGTCCTCGGAAGGGGATTGTCCCGACCAGGGGCTAGGACCGAAAAGAAGGAGACACCCCCAAAGTTGGGCATCCCTCCCCCGAAAGTAAGTATTGTTTAGACATTTTTCTCTATTGTGTTTAACCCTTTTTTACTGATGTTCATGTCTTATATTGTGTTTTATTCTTTCAGGGGGCTTAGAAGAGGCTGAGAAATTCGAGGATCTCTCTCAGGTTCAACGACTGGGACTTGTTCCTCGATCGACAGATTTCTCATGTCCTCGGAAGGGGATTGTCCCGACCAGGGGCTAGGACAGAAAAGAAGGAGACACCCCTAAAGATGGGCATCCCTCCCCCGAAAGTAAGTATTGTTTAGACATTTTTCTCTATTGTGTTTAACCCTTTTTTACTGATGTTCATGTCTTATATTGTGTTTATTCTTTCAGGGGGCTTAGAAGAGGCTGAGAAATTCGAGGATCTCTCTCAGGTTCAACGACTGGGACTTGTTCCTCGATCGACAGATTTCTCATGTCCTCGGAAGGGGATTGTCCCGACCAGGGGCTAGGACAGAAAAGAAGGAGACACCCCTAAAGATGGGCATCCCTCCCCCGAAAGTAAGTATTGTTTAGACATTTTTCTCTATTGTGTTTAACCCTTTTTTACTGATGTTCATGTCTTATATTGTGTTTGTTCTTTCAGGGGGCTTAGAAGAGGCTGAGAAATTCGAGGATCTCTCTCAGGTTCAACGACTGGGACTTGTTCCTCGATCGACAGATTTCTCATGTCCTCGGAAGGGGATTGTCCCGACCAGGGGCTAGGACCGAAAAGAAGGAGACACCCCCAAAGTTGGGCATCCCTCCCCCGAAAGTAAGAATTGTTTAGACATTTTTCTCTATTGTGTTTAACCCTTTTTTACTGATGTTCATGTCTTATATTGTGTTTTATTCTTTCAGGGGGCTTAGAAGAGGCTGAGAAATTCGAGGATCTCTCTCAGGTTCAACGACTGGGACTTGTTCCTCGATCGACAGATTTCTCATGTCCTCGGAAGGGGATTGTCCCGACCAGGGGCTAGGACCGAAAAGAAGGAGACACCCCCAAAGTTGGGCATCCCTCCCCCGAAAGTAAGTATTGTTTAGACATTTTTCTCTATTGTGTTTAACCCTTTTTTACTTATGTTCATGTCTTATATTGTGTTTTATTCTTTCAGGGGGCTTAGAAGAGGCTGAGAAATTCGAGGATCTCTCTCAGGTTCAACGACTGGGACTTGTTCCTCGATCGACAGATTTCTCATGTCCTCGGAAGGGGATTGTCCCGACCAGGGGCTAGGACCGAAAAGAAGGAGACACCCCCAAAGTTGGGCATCCCTCCCCCGAAAGTAAGTATTGTTTAGACATTTTTCTCTATTGTGTTTAACCCTTTTTTACTGATGTTCATGTCTTATATTGTGTTTATTCTTTCAGGGGGCTTAGAAGAGGCTGAGAAATTCGAGGATCTCTCTCAGGTTCAACGACTGGGACTTGTTCCTCGATCGACAGATTTCTCATGTCCTCGGAAGGGGATTGTCCCGACCAGGGGCTAGGACCGAAAAGAAGGAGACACCCCCAAAGTTGGGCATCCCTCCCCCGAAAGTAAGTATTGTTTAGACATTTTTCTCTATTGTGTTTAACCCTTTTTTACTGATGTTCATGTCTTATATTGTGTTTTATTCTTTCAGGGGGCTTAGAAGAGGCTGAGAAATTCGAGGATCTCTCTCAGGTTCAACGACTGGGACTTGTTCCTCGATCGACAGATTTCTCATGTCCTCGGAAGGGGATTGTCCCGACCAGGGGGTAGGACCGAAAAGAAGGAGACACCCCCAAAGTTGGGCATCCCTCCCCCGAAAGTAAGTATTGTTTAGACATTTTTCTCTATTGTGTTTAACCCTTTTTTACTGATGTTCATGTCTTATATTGTGTTTTATTCTTTCAGGGGGCTTAGAAGAGGCTGAGAAATTCGAGGATCTCTCTCAGGTTCAACGACTGGGACTTGTTCCTCGATCGACAGATTTCTCATGTCCTCGGAAGGGGATTGTCCCGACCAGGGGCTAGGACAGAAAAGAAGGAGACACCCCTAAAGATGGGCATCCCTCCCCCGAAAGTAAGTATTGTTTAGACATTTTTCTCTATTGTGTTTAACCCTTTTTTACTGATGTTCATGTCTTATATTGTGTTTTATTCTTTCAGGGGGCTTAGAAGAGGCTGAGAAATTCGAGGATCTCTCTCAGGTTCAACGACTGGGACTTGTTCCTCGATCGACAGATTTCTCATGTCCTCGGAAGGGGATTGTCCCGACCAGGGGCTAGGACCGAAAAGAAGGAGACACCCCCAAAGTTGGGCATCCCTCCCCCGAAAGTAAGTATTGTTTAGACATTTTTCTCTATTGTGTTTAACCCTTTTTTACTGATGTTCATGTCTTATATTGTGTTTTATTCTTTCAGGGGGCTTAGAAGAGGCTGAGAAATTCGAGGATCTCTCTCAGGTTCAACGACTGGGACTTGTTCCTCGATCGACAGATTTCTCATGTCCTCGGAAGGGGATTGTCCCGACCAGGGGCTAGGACCGAAAAGAAGGAGACACCCCCAAAGTTGGGCATCCCTCCCCCGAAAGTAAGTATTGTTTAGACATTTTTCTCTATTGTGTTTAACCCTTTTTTACTGATGTTCATGTCTTATATTGTGTTTTATTCTTTCAGGGGGCTTAGAAGAGGCTGAGAAATTTGAGGATCTCTCTCAGGTTCAACGACTGGGACTTGTTCCTCGATCGACAGATTTCTCATGTCCTCGGAAGGGGATTGTCCCGACCAGGGGCTAGGACCGAAAAGAAGGAGACACCCCCAAAGTTGGGCATCCCTCCCCCGAAAGTAAGTATTGTTTAGACATTTTTCTCTATTGTGTTTAACCCTTTTTTACTGATGTTCATGTCTTATATTGTGTTTTATTCTTTCAGGGGGCTTAGAAGAGGCTGAGAAATTCGAGGATCTCTCTCAGATTCAACGACTGGGACTTGTTCCTCGATCGACAGATTTCTCATGTCCTCGGAAGGGGATTGTCCCGACCAGGGGCTAGGACAGAAAAGAAGGAGACACCCCTAAAGATGGGCATCCCTCCCCCGAAAGTAAGTATTGTTTAGACATTTTTCTCTATTGTGTTTAACCCTTTTTTACTGATGTTCATGTCTTATATTGTGTTTTATTCTTTCAGGGGGCTTAGAAGAGTCTGAGAAATTCGAGGATCTCTCTCAGGTTCAACGACTGGGACTTGTTCCTCGATCGACAGATTTCTCATGTCCTCGGAAGGGGATTGTCCCGACCAGGGGCTAGGACAGAAAAGAAGGAGACACCCCCAAAGTTGGGCATCCCTCCCCCGAAAGTAAGTATTGTTTAGACATTTTTCTCTATTGTGTTTAACCCTTTTTTACTGATGTTCATGTCTTATATTGTGTTTTATTCTTTCAGGGGGCTTAGAAGAGGCTGAGAAATTCGAGGATCTCTCTCAGGTTCAACGACTGGGACTTGTTCCTCGATCGACAGATTTCTCATGTCCTCGGAAGGGGATTGTCCCGACCAGGGGCTAGGACCGAAAAGAAGGAGACACCCCCAAAGTTGGGCATCCCTCCCCCGAAAGTAAGTATTGTTTAGACATTTTTCTCTATTGTGTTTAACCCTTTTTTACTGATGTTCATGTCTTATATTGTGTTTATTCTTTCAGGGGGCTTAGAAGAGGCTGAGAAATTCGAGGATCTCTCTCAGGTTCAACGACTGGGACTTGTTCCTCGATCGACAGATTTCTCATGTCCTCGGAAGGGGATTGTCCCGACCAGGGGCTAGGACCGAAAAGAAGGAGACACCCCCAAAGTTGGGCATCCCTCCCCCGAAAGTAAGTATTGTTTAGACATTTTTCTCTATTGTGTTTAACCCTTTTTTACTGATGTTCATGTCTTATATTGTGTTTTATTCTTTCAGGGGGCTTAGAAGAGGCTGAGAAATTCGAGGATCTCTCTCAGGTTCAACGACTGGGACTTGTTCCTCGATCGACAGATTTCTCATGTCCTCGGAAGGGGATTGTCCCGACCAGGGGGTAGGACCGAAAAGAAGGAGACACCCCCAAAGTTGGGCATCCCTCCCCCGAAAGTAAGTATTGTTTAGACATTTTTCTCTATTGTGTTTAACCCTTTTTTACTGATGTTCATGTCTTATATTGTGTTTTATTCTTTCAGGGGGCTTAGAAGAGGCTGAGAAATTCGAGGATCTCTCTCAGGTTCAACGACTGGGACTTGTTCCTCGATCGACAGATTTCTCATGTCCTCGGAAGGGGATTGTCCCGACCAGGGGCTAGGACAGAAAAGAAGGAGACACCCCTAAAGATGGGCATCCCTCCCCCGAAAGTAAGTATTGTTTAGACATTTTTCTCTATTGTGTTTAACCCTTTTTTACTGATGTTCATGTCTTATATTGTGTTTTATTCTTTCAGGGGGCTTAGAAGAGGCTGAGAAATTCGAGGATCTCTCTCAGGTTCAACGACTGGGACTTGTTCCTCGATCGACAGATTTCTCATGTCCTCGGAAGGGGATTGTCCCGACCAGGGGCTAGGACCGAAAAGAAGGAGACACCCCCAAAGTTGGGCATCCCTCCCCCGAAAGTAAGTATTGTTTAGACATTTTTCTCTATTGTGTTTAACCCTTTTTTACTGATGTTCATGTCTTATATTGTGTTTTATTCTTTCAGGGGGCTTAGAAGAGGCTGAGAAATTCGAGGATCTCTCTCAGGTTCAACGACTGGGACTTGTTCCTCGATCGACAGATTTCTCATGTCCTCGGAAGGGGATTGTCCCGACCAGGGGCTAGGACCGAAAAGAAGGAGACACCCCCAAAGTTGGGCATCCCTCCCCCGAAAGTAAGTATTGTTTAGACATTTTTCTCTATTGTGTTTAACCCTTTTTTACTGATGTTCATGTCTTATATTGTGTTTTATTCTTTCAGGGGGCTTAGAAGAGGCTGAGAAATTCGAGGATCTCTCTCAGGTTCAACGACTGGGACTTGTTCCTCGATCGACAGATTTCTCATGTCCTCGGAAGGGGATTGTCCCGACCAGGGGCTAGGACCGAAAAGAAGGAGACACCCCCAAAGTTGGGCATCCCTCCCCCGAAAGTAAGTATTGTTTAGACATTTTTCTCTATTGTGTTTAACCCTTTTTTACTGATTTTCATGTCTTATATTGTGTTTTATTCTTTTAGGGGGCTTAGAAGAGGCTGAGAAATTCGAGGATCTCTCTCAGATTCAACGACTGGGACTTGTTCCTCGATCGACAGATTTCTCATGTCCTCGGAAGGGGATTGTCCCGACCAGGGGCTAGGACAGAAAAGAAGGAGACACCCCTAAAGATGGGCATCCCTCCCCCGAAAGTAAGTATTGTTTAGACATTTTTCTCTATTGTGTTTAACCCTTTTTTACTGATGTTCATGTCTTATATTGTGTTTTATTCTTTCAGGGGGCTTAGAAGAGTCTGAGAAATTCGAGGATCTCTCTCAGGTTCAACGACTGGGACTTGTTCCTCGATCGACAGATTTCTCATGTCCTCGGAAGGGGATTGTCCCGACCAGGGGCTAGGACAGAAAAGAAGGAGACACCCCTAAAGATGGGCATCCCTCCCCCGAAAGTAAGTATTGTTTAGACATTTTTCTCTATTGTGTTTAACCCTTTTTTACTGATGTTCATGTCTTATATTGTGTTTTATTCTTTGAGGGGGCTTAGAAGAGGCTGAGAAATTCGAGGATCTCTCTCAGGTTCAACGACTGGGACTTGTTCCTCGATCGACAGATTTCTCATGTCCTCGGAAGGGGATTGTCCCGACCAGGGGCTAGGACAGAAAAGAAGGAGACACCCCTAAAGATGGGCATCCCTCCCCCGAAAGTAAGTATCGTTTAGACATTTTTCTCTATTGTGTTTAACCCTTTTTTACTGATGTTCATGTCTTATATTGTGTTTTATTCTGTCAGGGGGCTTAGAAGAGGCTGAGAAATTCGAGGATCTCTCTCAGGTTCAACGACTGGGACTTGTTCCTCGATCGACACATTTCTCATGTCCTCGGAAGGGGATTGTCCCGACCAGGGGCTAGGACAGAAAAGAAAGAGACACCCCTAAAGATGGGCATCCCTCCCCCGAAAGTAAGTATTGTTTAGACATTTTTCTCTATTGTGTTTAACCCTTTTTTACTGATGTTCATGTCTTATATTGTGTTTTATTCTTTCAGGGGGCTTAGAAGAGGCTGAGAAATTCGAGGATCTCTCTCAGGTTCAACGACTGGGACTTGTTCCTCGATCGACAGATTTCTCATGTCCTCGGAAGGGGATTGTCCCGACCAGGGGCTAGGACCGAAAAGAAGGAGACACCCCCAAAGTTGGGCATCCCTCCCCCGAAAGTAAGTATTGTTTAGACATTTTTCTCTATTGTGTTTAACCCTTTTTTACTGATGTTCATGTCTTATATTGTGTTTTATTCTTTCAGGGGGCTTAGAAGAGGCTGAGAAATTCGAGGATCTCTCTCAGATTCAACGACTGGGACTTGTTCCTCGATCGACAGATTTCTCATGTCCTCGGAAGGGGATTGTCCCGACCAGGGGCTAGGACCGAAAAGAAGGAGACACCCCCAAAGTTGGGCATCCCTCCCCCGAAAGTAAGTATTGTTTAGACATTTTTCTCTATTGTGTTTAACCCTTTTTTACTGATGTTCATGTCTTATATTGTGTTTTATTCTTTCAGGGGGCTTAGAAGAGGCTGAGAAATTCGAGGATCTCTCTCAGGTTCAACGACTGGGACTTGTTCCTCGATCGACAGATTTCTCATGTCCTCGGAAGGGGATTGTCCCGACCAGGGGCTAGGACCGAAAAGAAGGAGACACCCCCAAAGTTGGGCATCCCTCCCCCGAAAGTAAGTATTGTTTAGACATTTTTCTCTATTGTGTTTAACCCTTTTTTACTGATGTTCATGTCTTATATTGTGTTTATTCTTTCAGGGGGCTTAGAAGAGGCTGAGAAATTCGAGGATCTCTCTCAGGTTCAACGACTGGGACTTGTTCCTCGATCGACAGATTTCTCATGTCCTCGGAAGGGGATTGTCCCGACCAGGGGCTAGGACCGAAAAGAAGGAGACACCCCCAAAGTTGGGCATCCCTCCCCCGAAAGTAAGTATTGTTTAGACATTTTTCTCTATTGTGTTTAACCCTTTTTTACTGATGTTCATGTCTTATATTGTGTTTTATTCTTTCAGGGGGCTTAGAAGAGGCTGAGAAATTCGAGGATCTCTCTCAGGTTCAACGACTGGGACTTGTTCCTCGATCGACAGATTTCTCATGTCCTCGGAAGGGGATTGTCCCGACCAGGGGGTAGGACCGAAAAGAAGGAGACACCCCCAAAGTTGGGCATCCCTCCCCCGAAAGTAAGTATTGTTTAGACATTTTTCTCTATTGTGTTTAACCCTTTTTTACTGATGTTCATGTCTTATATTGTGTTTTATTCTTTCAGGGGGCTTAGAAGAGGCTGAGAAATTCGAGGATCTCTCTCAGGTTCAACGACTGGGACTTGTTCCTCGATCGACAGATTTCTCATGTCCTCGGAAGGGGATTGTCCCGACCAGGGGCTAGGACAGAAAAGAAGGAGACACCCCTAAAGATGGGCATCCCTCCCCCGAAAGTAAGTATTGTTTAGACATTTTTCTCTATTGTGTTTAACCCTTTTTTACTGATGTTCATGTCTTATATTGTGTTTTATTCTTTCAGGGGGCTTAGAAGAGGCTGAGAAATTCGAGGATCTCTCTCAGGTTCAACGACTGGGACTTGTTCCTCGATCGACAGATTTCTCATGTCCTCGGAAGGGGATTGTCCCGACCAGGGGCTAGGACCGAAAAGAAGGAGACACCCCCAAAGTTGGGCATCCCTCCCCCGAAAGTAAGTATTGTTTAGACATTTTTCTCTATTGTGTTTAACCCTTTTTTACTGATGTTCATGTCTTATATTGTGTTTTATTCTTTCAGGGGGCTTAGAAGAGGCTGAGAAATTCGAGGATCTCTCTCAGGTTCAACGACTGGGACTTGTTCCTCGATCGACAGATTTCTCATGTCCTCGGAAGGGGATTGTCCCGACCAGGGGCTAGGACCGAAAAGAAGGAGACACCCCCAAAGTTGGGCATCCCTCCCCCGAAAGTAAGTATTGTTTAGACATTTTTCTCTATTGTGTTTAACCCTTTTTTACTGATGTTCATGTCTTATATTGTGTTTTATTCTTTCAGGGGGCTTAGAAGAGGCTGAGAAATTCGAGGATCTCTCTCAGGTTCAACGACTGGGACTTGTTCCTCGATCGACAGATTTCTCATGTCCTCGGAAGGGGATTGTCCCGACCAGGGGCTAGGACCGAAAAGAAGGAGACACCCCCAAAGTTGGGCATCCCTCCCCCGAAAGTAAGTATTGTTTAGACATTTTTCTCTATTGTGTTTAACCCTTTTTTACTGATGTTCATGTCTTATATTGTGTTTTATTCTTTTAGGGGGCTTAGAAGAGGCTGAGAAATTCGAGGATCTCTCTCAGATTCAACGACTGGGACTTGTTCCTCGATCGACAGATTTCTCATGTCCTCGGAAGGGGATTGTCCCGACCAGGGGCTAGGACAGAAAAGAAGGAGACACCCCTAAAGATGGGCATCCCTCCCCCGAAAGTAAGTATTGTTTAGATATTTTTCTCTATTGTGTTTAACCCTTTTTTACTGATGTTCATGTCTTATATTGTGTTTTATTCTTTCAGGGGGCTTAGAAGAGTCTGAGAAATTCGAGGATCTCTCTCAGGTTCAACGACTGGGACTTGTTCCTCGATCGACAGATTTCTCATGTCCTCGGAAGGGGATTGTCCCGACCAGGGGCTAGGACAGAAAAGAAGGAGACACCCCTAAAGATGGGCATCCCTCCCCCGAAAGTAAGTATTGTTTAGACATTTTTCTCTATTGTGTTTAACCCTTTTTTACTGATGTTCATGTCTTATATTGTGTTTTATTCTTTGAGGGGGCTTAGAAGAGGCTGAGAAATTCGAGGATCTCTCTCAGGTTCAACGACTGGGACTTGTTCCTCGATCGACAGATTTCTCATGTCCTCGGAAGGGGATTGTCTCGACCAGGGGCTAGGACAGAAAAGAAGGAGACACCCCTAAAGATGGGCATCCCTCCCCCGAAAGTAAGTATCGTTTAGACATTTTTCTCTATTGTGTTTAACCCTTTTTTACTGATGTTCATGTCTTATATTGTGTTTTATTCTGTCAGGGGGCTTAGAAGAGGCTGAGAAATTCGAGGATCTCTCTCAGGTTCAACGACTGGGACTTGTTCCTCGATCGACACATTTCTCATGTCCTCGGAAGGGGATTGTCCCGACCAGGGGCTAGGACAGAAAAGAAAGAGACACCCCTAAAGATGGGCATCCCTCCCCCGAAAGTAAGTATTGTTTAGACATTTTTCTCTATTGTGTTTAACCCTTTTTTACTGATGTTCATGTCTTATATTGTGTTTTATTCTTTCAGGGGGCTTAGAAGAGGCTGAGAAATTCGAGGATCTCTCTCAGGTTCAACGACTGGGACTTGTTCCTCGATCGACAGATTTCTCATGTCCTCGGAAGGGGATTGTCCCGACCAGGGGCTAGGACCGAAAAGAAGGAGACACCCCCAAAGTTGGGCATCCCTCCCCCGAAAGTAAGTATTGTTTAGACATTTTTCTCTATTGTGTTTAACCCTTTTTTACTGATGTTCATGTCTTATATTGTGTTTTATTCTTTCAGGGGGCTTAGAAGAGGCTGAGAAATTCGAGGATCTCTCTCAGATTCAACGACTGGGACTTGTTCCTCGATCGACAGATTTCTCATGTCCTCGGAAGGGGATTGTCCCGACCAGGGGCTAGGACAGAAAAGAAGGAGACACCCCTAAAGATGGGCATCCCTCCCCCGAAAGTAAGTATTGTTTAGACATTTTTCTCTATTGTGTTTAACCCTTTTTTACTGATGTTCATGTCTTATATTGTGTTTTATTCTTTCAGGGGGCTTAGAAGAGTCTGAGAAATTCGAGGATCTCTCTCAGGTTCAACGACTGGGACTTGTTCCTCGATCGACAGATTTCTCATGTCCTCGGAAGGGGATTGTCCCGACCAGGGGCTAGGACAGAAAAGAAGGAGACACCCCTAAAGATGGGCATCCCTCCCCCGAAAGTAAGTATTGTTTAGACATTTTTCTCTATTGTGTTTAACCCTTTTTTACTGATGTTCATGTCTTATATTGTGTTTTATTCTTTGAGGGGGCTTAGAAGAGGCTGAGAAATTCGAGGATCTCTCTCAGGTTCAACGACTGGGACTTGTTCCTCGATCGACAGATTTCTCATGTCCTCGGAAGGGGATTGTCCCGACCAGGGGCTAGGACAGAAAAGAAGGAGACACCCCTAAAGATGGGCATCCCTCCCCCGAAAGTAAGTATCGTTTAGACATTTTTCTCTATTGTGTTTAACCCTTTTTTACTGATGTTCATGTCTTATATTGTGTTTTATTCTGTCAGGGGGCTTAGAAGAGGCTGAGAAATTCGAGGATCTCTCTCAGGTTCAACGACTGGGACTTGTTCCTCGATCGACACATTTCTCATGTCCTCGGAAGGGGATTGTCCCGACCAGGGGCTAGGACAGAAAAGAAAGAGACACCCCTAAAGATGGGCATCCCTCCCCCGAAAGTAAGTATTGTTTAGACATTTTTCTCTATTGTGTTTAACCCTTTTTTACTGATGTTCATGTCTTATATTGTGTTTTATTCTTTCAGGGGGCTTAGAAGAGGCTGAGAAATTCGAGGATCTCTCTCAGGTTCAACGACTGGGACTTGTTCCTCGATCGACAGATTTCTCATGTCCTCGGAAGGGGATTGTCCCGACCAGGGGCTAGGACCGAAAAGAAGGAGACACCCCCAAAGTTGGGCATCCCTCCCCCGAAAGTAAGTATTGTTTAGACATTTTTCTCTATTGTGTTTAACCCTTTTTTACTGATGTTCATGTCTTATATTGTGTTTTATTCTTTCAGGGGGCTTAGAAGAGGCTGAGAAATTCGAGGATCTCTCTCAGATTCAACGACTGGGACTTGTTCCTCGATCGACAGATTTCTCATGTCCTCGGAAGGGGATTGTCCCGACCAGGGGCTAGGACAGAAAAGAAGGAGACACCCCTAAAGATGGGCATCCCTCCCCCGAAAGTAAGTATTGTTTAGACATTTTTCTCTATTGTGTTTAACCCTTTTTTACTGATGTTCATGTCTTATATTGTGTTTTATTCTTTCAGGGGGCTTAGAAGAGTCTGAGAAATTCGAGGATCTCTCTCAGGTTCAACGACTGGGACTTGTTCCTCGATCGACAGATTTCTCATGTCCTCGGAAGGGGATTGTCCCGACCAGGGGCTAGGACAGAAAAGAAGGAGACACCCCTAAAGATGGGCATCCCTCCCCCGAAAGTAAGTATTGTTTAGACATTTTTCTCTATTGTGTTTAACCCTTTTTTACTGATGTTCATGTCTTATATTGTGTTTTATTCTTTCAGGGGGCTTAGAAGAGTCTGAGAAATTCGAGGATCTCTCTCAGGTTCAACGACTGGGACTTGTTCCTCGATCGACAGATTTCTCATGTCCTCGGAAGGGGATTGTCCCGACCAGGGGCTAGGACAGAAAAGAAGGAGACACCCCTAAAGATGGGCATCCCTCCCCCGAAAGTAAGTATTGTTTAGACATTTTTCTCTATTGTGTTTAACCCTTTTTTACTGATGTTCATGTCTTATATTGTGTTTTATTCTTTCAGGGGGCTTAGAAGAGTCTGAGAAATTCGAGGATCTCTCTCAGGTTCAACGACTGGGACTTGTTCCTCGATCGACAGATTTCTCATGTCCTCGGAAGGGGATTGTCCCGACCAGGGGCTAGGACCGAAAAGAAGGAGACACCCCCAAAGTTGGGCATCCCTCCCCCGAAAGTAAGTATTGTTTAGACATTTTTCTCTATTGTGTTTAACCCTTTTTTACTGATGTTCATGTCTTATATTGTGTTTTATTCTTTCAGGGGGCTTAGAAGAGGCTGAGAAATTCGAGGATCTCTCTCAGGTTCAACGACTGGGACTTGTTCCTCGATCGACAGATTTCTCATGTCCTCGGAAGGGGATTGTCCCGACCAGGGGCTAGGACCGAAAAGAAGGAGACACCCCCAAAGTTGGGCATCCCTCCCCCGAAAGTAAGTATTGTTTAGACATTTTTCTCTATTGTGTTTAACCCTTTTTTACTGATGTTCATGTCTTATATTGTGTTTTATTCTTTCAGGGGCTTAGAAGAGGCTGAGAAATTCGAGGATCTCTCTCAGATTCAACGACTGGGACTTGTTCCTCGATCGACAGATTTCTCATGTCCTCGGAAGGGGATTGTCCCGACCAGGGGCTAGGACAGAAAAGAAGGAGACACCCCTAAAGATGGGCATCCCTCCCCCGAAAGTAAGTATTGTTTAGACATTTTTCTCTATTGTGTTTAACCCTTTTTTACTGATGTTCATGTCTTATATTGTGTTTTATTCTTTCAGGGGGCTTAGAAGAGTCTGAGAAATTCGAGGATCTCTCTCAGGTTCAACGACTGGGACTTGTTCCTCGATCGACAGATTTCTCATGTCCTCGGAAGGGGATTGTCCCGACCAGGGGCTAGGACAGAAAAGAAGGAGACACCCCTAAAGATGGGCATCCCTCCCCCGAAAGTAAGTATTGTTTAGACATTTTTCTCTATTGTGTTTAACCCTTTTTTACTGATGTTCATGTCTTATATTGTGTTTTATTCTTTGAGGGGGCTTAGAAGAGGCTGAGAAATTCGAGGATCTCTCTCAGGTTCAACGACTGGGACTTGTTCCTCGATCGACAGATTTCTCATGTCCTCGGAAGGGGATTGTCCCGACCAGGGGCTAGGACAGAAAAGAAGGAGACACCCCTAAAGATGGGCATCCCTCCCCCGAAAGTAAGTATCGTTTAGACATTTTTCTCTATTGTGTTTAACCCTTTTTTACTGATGTTCATGTCTTATATTGTGTTTTATTCTGTCAGGGGGCTTAGAAGAGGCTGAGAAATTCGAGGATCTCTCTCAGGTTCAACGACTGGGACTTGTTCCTCGATCGACACATTTCTCATGTCCTCGGAAGGGGATTGTCCCGACCAGGGGCTAGGACAGAAAAGAAAGAGACACCCCTAAAGATGGGCATCCCTCCCCCGAAAGTAAGTATTGTTTAGACATTTTTCTCTATTGTGTTTAACCCTTTTTTACTGATGTTCATGTCTTATATTGTGTTTTATTCTTTCAGGGGGCTTAGAAGAGGCTGAGAAATTCGAGGATCTCTCTCAGGTTCAACGACTGGGACTTGTTCCTCGATCGACAGATTTCTCATGTCCTCGGAAGGGGATTGTCCCGACCAGGGGCTAGGACCGAAAAGAAGGAGACACCCCCAAAGTTGGGCATCCCTCCCCCGAAAGTAAGTATTGTTTAGACATTTTTCTCTATTGTGTTTAACCCTTTTTTACTGATGTTCATGTCTTATATTGTGTTTTATTCTTTCAGGGGGCTTAGAAGAGGCTGAGAAATTCGAGGATCTCTCTCAGATTCAACGACTGGGACTTGTTCCTCGATCGACAGATTTCTCATGTCCTCGGAAGGGGATTGTCCCGACCAGGGGCTAGGACCGAAAAGAAGGAGACACCCCCAAAGTTGGGCATCCCTCCCCCGAAAGTAAGTATTGTTTAGACATTTTTCTCTATTGTGTTTAACCCTTTTTTACTGATGTTCATGTCTTATATTGTGTTTTATTCTTTCAGGGGGCTTAGAAGAGGCTGAGAAATTCGAGGATCTCTCTCAGGTTCAACGACTGGGACTTGTTCCTCGATCGACAGATTTCTCATGTCCTCGGAAGGGGATTGTCCCGACCAGGGGCTAGGACCGAAAAGAAGGAGACACCCCCAAAGTTGGGCATCCCTCCCCCGAAAGTAAGTATTGTTTAGACATTTTTCTCTATTGTGTTTAACCCTTTTTTACTGATGTTCATGTCTTATATTGTGTTTATTCTTTCAGGGGGCTTAGAAGAGGCTGAGAAATTCGAGGATCTCTCTCAGGTTCAACGACTGGGACTTGTTCCTCGATCGACAGATTTCTCATGTCCTCGGAAGGGGATTGTCCCGACCAGGGGCTAGGACCGAAAAGAAGGAGACACCCCCAAAGTTGGGCATCCCTCCCCCGAAAGTAAGTATTGTTTAGACATTTTTCTCTATTGTGTTTAACCCTTTTTTACTGATGTTCATGTCTTATATTGTGTTTTATTCTTTCAGGGGGCTTAGAAGAGGCTGAGAAATTCGAGGATCTCTCTCAGGTTCAACGACTGGGACTTGTTCCTCGATCGACAGATTTCTCATGTCCTCGGAAGGGGATTGTCCCGACCAGGGGGTAGGACCGAAAAGAAGGAGACACCCCCAAAGTTGGGCATCCCTCCCCCGAAAGTAAGTATTGTTTAGACATTTTTCTCTATTGTGTTTAACCCTTTTTTACTGATGTTCATGTCTTATATTGTGTTTTATTCTTTCAGGGGGCTTAGAAGAGGCTGAGAAATTCGAGGATCTCTCTCAGGTTCAACGACTGGGACTTGTTCCTCGATCGACAGATTTCTCATGTCCTCGGAAGGGGATTGTCCCGACCAGGGGCTAGGACAGAAAAGAAGGAGACACCCCTAAAGATGGGCATCCCTCCCCCGAAAGTAAGTATTGTTTAGACATTTTTCTCTATTGTGTTTAACCCTTTTTTACTGATGTTCATGTCTTATATTGTGTTTTATTCTTTCAGGGGGCTTAGAAGAGGCTGAGAAATTCGAGGATCTCTCTCAGGTTCAACGACTGGGACTTGTTCCTCGATCGACAGATTTCTCATGTCCTCGGAAGGGGATTGTCCCGACCAGGGGCTAGGACCGAAAAGAAGGAGACACCCCCAAAGTTGGGCATCCCTCCCCCGAAAGTAAGTATTGTTTAGACATTTTTCTCTATTGTGTTTAACCCTTTTTTACTGATGTTCATGTCTTATATTGTGTTTTATTCTTTCAGGGGGCTTAGAAGAGGCTGAGAAATTCGAGGATCTCTCTCAGGTTCAACGACTGGGACTTGTTCCTCGATCGACAGATTTCTCATGTCCTCGGAAGGGGATTGTCCCGACCAGGGGCTAGGACCGAAAAGAAGGAGACACCCCCAAAGTTGGGCATCCCTCCCCCGAAAGTAAGTATTGTTTAGACATTTTTCTCTATTGTGTTTAACCCTTTTTTACTGATGTTCATGTCTTATATTGTGTTTTATTCTTTCAGGGGGCTTAGAAGAGGCTGAGAAATTCGAGGATCTCTCTCAGGTTCAACGACTGGGACTTGTTCCTCGATCGACAGATTTCTCATGTCCTCGGAAGGGGATTGTCCCGACCAGGGGCTAGGACCGAAAAGAAGGAGACACCCCCAAAGTTGGGCATCCCTCCCCCGAAAGTAAGTATTGTTTAGACATTTTTCTCTATTGTGTTTAACCCTTTTTTACTGATTTTCATGTCTTATATTGTGTTTTATTCTTTTAGGGGGCTTAGAAGAGGCTGAGAAATTCGAGGATCTCTCTCAGATTCAACGACTGGGACTTGTTCCTCGATCGACAGATTTCTCATGTCCTCGGAAGGGGATTGTCCCGACCAGGGGCTAGGACAGAAAAGAAGGAGACACCCCTAAAGATGGGCATCCCTCCCCCGAAAGTAAGTATTGTTTAGACATTTTTCTCTATTGTGTTTAACCCTTTTTTACTGATGTTCATGTCTTATATTGTGTTTTATTCTTTCAGGGGGCTTAGAAGAGTCTGAGAAATTCGAGGATCTCTCTCAGGTTCAACGACTGGGACTTGTTCCTCGATCGACAGATTTCTCATGTCCTCGGAAGGGGATTGTCCCGACCAGGGGCTAGGACAGAAAAGAAGGAGACACCCCTAAAGATGGGCATCCCTCCCCCGAAAGTAAGTATTGTTTAGACATTTTTCTCTATTGTGTTTAACCCTTTTTTACTGATGTTCATGTCTTATATTGTGTTTTATTCTTTGAGGGGGCTTAGAAGAGGCTGAGAAATTCGAGGATCTCTCTCAGGTTCAACGACTGGGACTTGTTCCTCGATCGACAGATTTCTCATGTCCTCGGAAGGGGATTGTCCCGACCAGGGGCTAGGACAGAAAAGAAGGAGACACCCCTAAAGATGGGCATCCCTCCCCCGAAAGTAAGTATCGTTTAGACATTTTTCTCTATTGTGTTTAACCCTTTTTTTACTGATGTTCATGTCTTATATTGTGTTTTATTCTGTCAGGGGGCTTAGAAGAGGCTGAGAAATTCGAGGATCTCTCTCAGGTTCAACGACTGGGACTTGTTCCTCGATCGACACATTTCTCATGTCCTCGGAAGGGGATTGTCCCGACCAGGGGCTAGGACAGAAAAGAAAGAGACACCCCTAAAGATGGGCATCCCTCCCCCGAAAGTAAGTATTGTTTAGACATTTTTCTCTATTGTGTTTAACCCTTTTTTACTGATGTTCATGTCTTATATTGTGTTTTATTCTTTCAGGGGGCTTAGAAGAGGCTGAGAAATTCGAGGATCTCTCTCAGGTTCAACGACTGGGACTTGTTCCTCGATCGACAGATTTCTCATGTCCTCGGAAGGGGATTGTCCCGACCAGGGGCTAGGACCGAAAAGAAGGAGACACCCCCAAAGTTGGGCATCCCTCCCCCGAAAGTAAGTATTGTTTAGACATTTTTCTCTATTGTGTTTAACCCTTTTTTACTGATGTTCATGTCTTATATTGTGTTTTATTCTTTCAGGGGGCTTAGAAGAGGCTGAGAAATTCGAGGATCTCTCTCAGATTCAACGACTGGGACTTGTTCCTCGATCGACAGATTTCTCATGTCCTCGGAAGGGGATTGTCCCGACCAGGGGCTAGGACCGAAAAGAAGGAGACACCCCCAAAGTTGGGCATCCCTCCCCCGAAAGTAAGTATTGTTTAGACATTTTTCTCTATTGTGTTTAACCCTTTTTTACTGATGTTCATGTCTTATATTGTGTTTTATTCTTTCAGGGGGCTTAGAAGAGGCTGAGAAATTCGAGGATCTCTCTCAGGTTCAACGACTGGGACTTGTTCCTCGATCGACAGATTTCTCATGTCCTCGGAAGGGGATTGTCCCGACCAGGGGCTAGGACCGAAAAGAAGGAGACACCCCCAAAGTTGGGCATCCCTCCCCCGAAAGTAAGTATTGTTTAGACATTTTTCTCTATTGTGTTTAACCCTTTTTTACTGATGTTCATGTCTTATATTGTGTTTATTCTTTCAGGGGGCTTAGAAGAGGCTGAGAAATTCGAGGATCTCTCTCAGGTTCAACGACTGGGACTTGTTCCTCGATCGACAGATTTCTCATGTCCTCGGAAGGGGATTGTCCCGACCAGGGGCTAGGACCGAAAAGAAGGAGACACCCCCAAAGTTGGGCATCCCTCCCCCGAAAGTAAGTATTGTTTAGACATTTTTCTCTATTGTGTTTAACCCTTTTTTACTGATGTTCATGTCTTATATTGTGTTTTATTCTTTCAGGGGGCTTAGAAGAGGCTGAGAAATTCGAGGATCTCTCTCAGGTTCAACGACTGGGACTTGTTCCTCGATCGACAGATTTCTCATGTCCTCGGAAGGGGATTGTCCCGACCAGGGGGTAGGACCGAAAAGAAGGAGACACCCCCAAAGTTGGGCATCCCTCCCCCGAAAGTAAGTATTGTTTAGACATTTTTCTCTATTGTGTTTAACCCTTTTTTACTGATGTTCATGTCTTATATTGTGTTTTATTCTTTCAGGGGGCTTAGAAGAGGCTGAGAAATTCGAGGATCTCTCTCAGGTTCAACGACTGGGACTTGTTCCTCGATCGACAGATTTCTCATGTCCTCGGAAGGGGATTGTCCCGACCAGGGGCTAGGACAGAAAAGAAGGAGACACCCCTAAAGATGGGCATCCCTCCCCCGAAAGTAAGTATTGTTTAGACATTTTTCTCTATTGTGTTTAACCCTTTTTTACTGATGTTCATGTCTTATATTGTGTTTTATTCTTTCAGGGGGCTTAGAAGAGGCTGAGAAATTCGAGGATCTCTCTCAGGTTCAACGACTGGGACTTGTTCCTCGATCGACAGATTTCTCATGTCCTCGGAAGGGGATTGTCCCGACCAGGGGCTAGGACCGAAAAGAAGGAGACACCCCCAAAGTTGGGCATCCCTCCCCCGAAAGTAAGTATTGTTTAGACATTTTTCTCTATTGTGTTTAACCCTTTTTTACTGATGTTCATGTCTTATATTGTGTTTTATTCTTTCAGGGGGCTTAGAAGAGGCTGAGAAATTCGAGGATCTCTCTCAGGTTCAACGACTGGGACTTGTTCCTCGATCGACAGATTTCTCATGTCCTCGGAAGGGGATTGTCCCGACCAGGGGCTAGGACCGAAAAGAAGGAGACACCCCCAAAGTTGGGCATCCCTCCCCCGAAAGTAAGTATTGTTTAGACATTTTTCTCTATTGTGTTTAACCCTTTTTTACTGATGTTCATGTCTTATATTGTGTTTTATTCTTTCAGGGGGCTTAGAAGAGGCTGAGAAATTCGAGGATCTCTCTCAGGTTCAACGACTGGGACTTGTTCCTCGATCGACAGATTTCTCATGTCCTCGGAAGGGGATTGTCCCGACCAGGGGCTAGGACCGAAAAGAAGGAGACACCCCCAAAGTTGGGCATCCCTCCCCCGAAAGTAAGTATTGTTTAGACATTTTTCTCTATTGTGTTTAACCCTTTTTTACTGATGTTCATGTCTTATATTGTGTTTTATTCTTTTAGGGGGCTTAGAAGAGGCTGAGAAATTCGAGGATCTCTCTCAGATTCAACGACTGGGACTTGTTCCTCGATCGACAGATTTCTCATGTCCTCGGAAGGGGATTGTCCCGACCAGGGGCTAGGACAGAAAAGAAGGAGACACCCCTAAAGATGGGCATCCCTCCCCCGAAAGTAAGTATTGTTTAGACATTTTTCTCTATTGTGTTTAACCCTTTTTTACTGATGTTCATGTCTTATATTGTGTTTTATTCTTTCAGGGGGCTTAGAAGAGTCTGAGAAATTCGAGGATCTCTCTCAGGTTCAACGACTGGGACTTGTTCCTCGATCGACAGATTTCTCATGTCCTCGGAAGGGGATTGTCCCGACCAGGGGCTAGGACAGAAAAGAAGGAGACACCCCTAAAGATGGGCATCCCTCCCCCGAAAGTAAGTATTGTTTAGACATTTTTCTCTATTGTGTTTAACCCTTTTTTACTGATGTTCATGTCTTATATTGTGTTTTATTCTTTGAGGGGGCTTAGAAGAGGCTGAGAAATTCGAGGATCTCTCTCAGGTTCAACGACTGGGACTTGTTCCTCGATCGACAGATTTCTCATGTCCTCGGAAGGGGATTGTCCCGACCAGGGGCTAGGACAGAAAAGAAGGAGACACCCCTAAAGATGGGCATCCCTCCCCCGAAAGTAAGTATCGTTTAGACATTTTTCTCTATTGTGTTTAACCCTTTTTTACTGATGTTCATGTCTTATATTGTGTTTTATTCTGTCAGGGGGCTTAGAAGAGGCTGAGAAATTCGAGGATCTCTCTCAGGTTCAACGACTGGGACTTGTTCCTCGATCGACACATTTCTCATGTCCTCGGAAGGGGATTGTCCCGACCAGGGGCTAGGACAGAAAAGAAAGAGACACCCCTAAAGATGGGCATCCCTCCCCCGAAAGTAAGTATTGTTTAGACATTTTTCTCTATTGTGTTTAACCCTTTTTTACTGATGTTCATGTCTTATATTGTGTTTTATTCTTTCAGGGGGCTTAGAAGAGGCTGAGAAATTCGAGGATCTCTCTCAGGTTCAACGACTGGGACTTGTTCCTCGATCGACAGATTTCTCATGTCCTCGGAAGGGGATTGTCCCGACCAGGGGCTAGGACCGAAAAGAAGGAGACACCCCCAAAGTTGGGCATCCCTCCCCCGAAAGTAAGTATTGTTTAGACATTTTTCTCTATTGTGTTTAACCCTTTTTTACTCATGTTCATGTCTTATATTGTGTTTTATTCTTTCAGGGGGCTTAGAAGAGGCTGAGAAATTCGAGGATCTCTCTCAGATTCAACGACTGGGACTTGTTCCTCGATCGACAGATTTCTCATGTCCTCGGAAGGGGATTGTCCCGACCAGGGGCTAGGACAGAAAAGAAGGAGACACCCCTAAAGATGGGCATCCCTCCCCCGAAAGTAAGTATTGTTTAGACATTTTTCTCTATTGTGTTTAACCCTTTTTTACTGATGTTCATGTCTTATATTGTGTTTTATTCTTTCAGGGGGCTTAGAAGAGTCTGAGAAATTCGAGGATCTCTCTCAGGTTCAACGACTGGGACTTGTTCCTCGATCGACAGATTTCTCATGTCCTCGGAAGGGGATTGTCCCGACCAGGGGCTAGGACAGAAAAGAAGGAGACACCCCTAAAGATGGGCATCCCTCCCCCGAAAGTAAGTATTGTTTAGACATTTTTCTCTATTGTGTTTAACCCTTTTTTACTGATGTTCATGTCTTATATTGTGTTTTATTCTTTCAGGGGGCTTAGAAGAGTCTGAGAAATTCGAGGATCTCTCTCAGGTTCAACGACTGGGACTTGTTCCTCGATCGACAGATTTCTCATGTCCTCGGAAGGGGATTGTCCCGACCAGGGGCTAGGACAGAAAAGAAGGAGACACCCCTAAAGATGGGCATCCCTCCCCCGAAAGTAAGTATTGTTTAGACATTTTTCTCTATTGTGTTTAACCCTTTTTTACTGATGTTCATGTCTTATATTGTGTTTTATTCTTTGAGGGGGCTTAGAAGAGGCTGAGAAATTCGAGGATCTCTCTCAGGTTCAACGACTGGGACTTGTTCCTCGATCGACAGATTTCTCATGTCCTCGGAAGGGGATTGTCCCGACCAGGGGCTAGGACAGAAAAGAAGGAGACACCCCTAAAGATGGGCATCCCTCCCCCGAAAGTAAGTATCGTTTAGACATTTTTCTCTATTGTGTTTAACCCTTTTTTACTGATGTTCATGTCTTATATTGTGTTTTATTCTGTCAGGGGGCTTAGAAGAGGCTGAGAAATTCGAGGATCTCTCTCAGGTTCAACGACTGGGACTTGTTCCTCGATCGACACATTTCTCATGTCCTCGGAAGGGGATTGTCCCGACCAGGGGCTAGGACAGAAAAGAAAGAGACACCCCTAAAGATGGGCATCCCTCCCCCGAAAGTAAGTATTGTTTAGACATTTTTCTCTATTGTGTTTAACCCTTTTTTACTGATGTTCATGTCTTATATTGTGTTTTATTCTTTCAGGGGGCTTAGAAGAGGCTGAGAAATTCGAGGATCTCTCTCAGGTTCAACGACTGGGACTTGTTCCTCGATCGACAGATTTCTCATGTCCTCGGAAGGGGATTGTCCCGACCAGGGGCTAGGACAGAAAAGAAGGAGACACCCCTAAAGATGGGCATCCCTCCCCCGAAAGTAAGTATTGTTTAGACATTTTTCTCTATTGTGTTTAACCCTTTTTTACTGATGTTCATGTCTTATATTGTGTTTTATTCTTTCAGGGGGCTTAGAAGAGGCTGAGAAATTCGAGGATCTCTCTCAGGTTCAACGACTGGGACTTGTTCCTCGATCGACAGATTTCTCATGTCCTCGGAAGGGGATTGTCCCGACCAAGGGCTAGGACCGAAAAGAAGGAGACACCCCCAAAGTTGGGCATCCCTCCCCCGAAAGTAAGTATTGTTTAGACATTTTTCTCTATTGTGTTTAACCCTTTTTTACTGATGTTCATGTCTTATATTGTGTTTTATTCTTTCAGGGGGCTTAGAAGAGGCTGAGAAATTCGAGGATCTCTCTCAGGTTCAACGACTGGGACTTGTTCCTCGATCGACAGATTTCTCATGTCCTCGGAAGGGGATTGTCCCGACCAGGGGCTAGGACCGAAAAGAAGGAGACACCCCCAAAGTTGGGCATCCCTCCCCCGAAAGTAAGTATTGTTTAGACATTTTTCTCTATTGTGTTTAACCCTTTTTTACTGATGTTCATGTCTTATATTGTGTTTTATTCTTTCAGGGGGCTTAGAAGAGGCTGAGAAATTCGAGGATCTCTCTCAGGTTCAACGACTGGGACTTGTTCCTCGATCGACAGATTTCTCATGTCCTCGGAAGGGGATTGTCCCGACCAGGGGCTAGGACCGAAAAGAAGGAGACACCCCCAAAGTTGGGCATCCCTCCCCCGAAAGTAAGTATTGTTTAGACATTTTTCTCTATTGTGTTTAACCCTTTTTTACTGATGTTCATGTCTTATATTGTGTTTTATTCTTTCAGGGGGCTTAGAAGAGGCTGAGAAATTCGAGGATCTCTCTCAGGTTCAACGACTGGGACTTGTTCCTCGATCGACAGATTTCTCATGTCCTCGGAAGGGGATTGTCCCGACCAGGGGCTAGGACCGAAAAGAAGGAGACACCCCCAAAGTTGGGCATCCCTCCCCCGAAAGTAAGTATTGTTTAGACATTTTTCTCTATTGTGTTTAACCCTTTTTTACTGATGTTCATGTCTTATATTGTGTTTTATTCTTTCAGGGGGCTTAGAAGAGGCTGAGAAATTCGAGGATCTCTCTCAGGTTCAACGACTGGGACTTGTTCCTCGATCGACAGATTTCTCATGTCCTCGGAAGGGGATTGTCCCGACCAGGGGCTAGGACAGAAAAGAAGGAGACACCCCTAAAGATGGGCATCCCTCCCCCGAAAGTAAGTATTGTTTAGACATTTTTCTCTATTGTGTTTAACCCTTTTTTACTGATATTCATGTCTTATATTGTGTTTTATTCTTTGAGGGGGCTTAGAAGAGGCTGAGAAATTCGAGGATCTCTCTCAGGTTCAACGACTGGGACTTGTTCCTCGATCGACAGATTTCTCATGTCCTCGGAAGGGGATTGTCCCGACCAGGGGCTAGGACAGAAAAGAAGGAGACACCCCTAAAGATGGGCATCCCTCCCCCGAAAGTAAGTATTGTTTAGACATTTTTCTCTATTGTGTTTAACCCTTTTTTACTGATGTTCATGTCTTATATTGTGTTTTATTCTTTCATTGGGCTTAGAAGATGATGAGAAAATCGAATTTGGGCAGCCCTTTCAGGAAAGTTAGTTTTCCGGAAGAGGTTCGTTCTGAACATGATCCGTCCTACTTTAAGAGATCGATTAATTCCAAGCATGTAATGTTGGAATCTTGCATTGTAATATATAAAATAACTTAAATAAAAAAATTTAAATATAAGTTTTTGTTACTAAATGTAATAGGTAGTTACATGCTCATTTTAGTATTAGTACTTATAGTATTTCCTGAAGTAAGAAGTTAAAAGAAAATAGTATTGGACTGCTTTTTTAAAATAATTAGTTTACAAAGTTAGATATTAATAAAATTTTAAATGGTTTATATTTTGCATAATTGATAGTTGAACAGGAAAGCATATCCAGATTATAATTTTTACTAGTTTTCCATTTATTTGAAATGAATTAAACATCGACCCCCGGACATTCAGTACTACAAGATGAATATTGGTGGAAATGTAGAGCATAATGTTTTGATTTGTTGGTATCATGAACCTCCCAAAAATCTATCATGGAGAAAATCCGTCATTTCGAAACGCCATCTTGAATTACTTGTTTTAGCATAGGGACTTAACGGAATGCATCCTATTTTATTCTTTCCTCTATAATATTGTTTGATGATGTGTATTAAAGTTGGGAACGTAAAACAATGTTAATAAAAATTTTATTTTAATTAAAATTTATTTAATATTTGCTGGTTGAATATGTAGATGGACATTCAAAAAAAATCCTTAAATTTGTTAGAAATTTAGAGAATAGTCTTCCGATTGACATCCCAATAATTCCAAGTTAGTAAAAACACACTTTTTAAGCAAAACTGCCGTCATTTAGTTACTTTTGCTGGGGGGGAATTAAATTTTAGAACTATATTTACTATATTTGATTTAATTACCATTATTTGTAAACCACCTAACACCTTTAATGTTTTTAAAATTTGTTATTAAAATATCTATAAAAGATAAATTGGTCAGACATTGGTGTTTTAGATGCACAAAGGATATTTGATACATTAACTGTGTTTTAGTAAATACAGGTGTATAAAAAATTTACAAAATAATTTAATAAAAATTATCCCAAGGAGCCACACTCTCCTCTATTTATATCTACTCTAAGTATCCGCCTACGTTCGACAACTTTTTTTAAAACAATAAAATGTTCTGGTTTTTTACATATTTGATTCCATTTATGTTAGAAACCAAGTATATAATCCTTTAAAACCACAAACAAATTTTTTATATAAATTTATTCAAAAAAGCATTAAAAATTAAGCAAATTTTAAGTTTACGACAAACCTTATAATTAAAAACCTGATTCAGTTTGAATATTTTTTTAACTTGCAATTGAATTAAAGTTCAATTATCTAGAGAATGTCAAAGGATTTTTAAGGTAAGTGAATTTACTTAGAAGTTATAGTCTTTTTCTTAAAAATTCATAATTTTACATCGTTTTTTTTTCTATTCTAGAAATTAACAGGCCACTAGACTCGCTTAGAATAATCTAAATAAAATTATCCTATGACATTCTCTAGAGCAGTGTTTTCCAACCTTTTTCGGTCCATGCCCCACCAAAGCCTTTCTAAATTTTCCATGCCCCCCCTCGGTCTCAGTGGCATATATAGAAACCTATTTTGAGAGGGAGCCAAAATTATTTCTTAGCCCCTCTGTCCTATGTATATTTAATAAGTCTAATGAAGCTTTTCAGAACATTTTTAGGTAGAATTTGCATGCTAAAGAACAAAATCAAGTTATGAGTAATTAAGTTCTAAGTACCAAGGGGGGTCTGGGGGTCCTCCCCCAGAAAATTTTCGGAAATTTGACTTTAAGAAGCAGGTTTTTAACTAGTTTGGTACCCCTAGTTGGGAAATTTTTGATATAAGTTTTTAGGTAAGAATTGCATTTTGATGAACCTTAAAAGTTTTAAATATAAGCGTTCTAAAAACAAAGATATCTGGGGTCATCCCAGAGAAAAGGTTTGGAAATTAGACTCTAAAAACAGGGTTTCAACTTGGTTTTGATACATACTGGTCAAGATTTCAGACATACATTTTCAGATAGGATAATAGGATCAGATTTTGATAAACGTCTTTTTAAAAAGTTTTTTCTTAAATTTTCCCCCTAGATTGGCCCCACCTGGGGGGCAATTTGGTTGAAAATTTTCACATTGCCCCCCTAGAAAATGATATTGCCCCCCGGTGGGGCGTGCGCCCCACGTTGGGAAACACTGCTCTAGAGTATACTATAAGAATATTCACACTGAATTTCACTACCATACAAGCAATAGATTTTAAAATATCATGCACACCGTAACTAAAATTATTGAAAAAAGCTGTTCTGAGAAAAATGAGTTTAAAGTTTGAAATTGCAACCTGACATTGACAAATTGACACATTGGCAATGACCGTAACTTCTTTTCTTCTAGTAGCCGTAGAATCAAAATTAAAACAGTTTTAGAAAGCTAAAAAGCTGTACTAAAATAGAGAGAGGGAAAAACAGAAATAACTAATTTTGGTCGAAATTGACGTTTTTAACGTAGACGGATACCTGACAACCGGCAACACTTCTCTGGTCTTATACTTATATGAATGAAATTAGAAAATTGAAATTTGAATCCCAATGAAAATTCTAATACTGATACAATGTTTTAAATTTTCTACATTTGGTTTTTGGACTTAAGATTACGTTTTTAATGTAACTGGGCAAAAGCGGATGTACAAATGCCGTTTTTGATGTGGTGGTAACGATATTGTTTTGAAAATCTTATATTTTCAGCAGCGAATCAAACACATAACGGATAAATACACAGCATAATGTAAATGGTTTATTAATTAAAGAAATAATTAGTAATTAAAAAGAAGGAAAGCAAATTGCGGGGAAATGTATTTTTTTTTTCAATTCAAATAATCAAGGTTTTTGAATTAGATAGAAAATGTCACAGAAGTGCAAATTTCGGATCTTCTGAACGCCATATATGATTTATAACAGTATGTTTTATGTGCTTTCTATTCTTTAAAATTTCCGATATGATCTTTTGCTATTGAAAGTGGCGACCTTAAAGAAAGTCACATATGGAAGACGGATATAAACCATAAAATTCTTATCAAAGGGAGGAAAGAAATTTGCTAGGAAAAATATTCGAGTGGCCTTGTAGGATATCACAGTTTCCTTACATTTTTACACTTGACCGTCATGAGTTTCTAGTTTTAAAAAATATCTACTCTAATCTAATTACTAATGACTTGTCATCGTTTAAAGCGCGATTCCATAATTAAATTTGCATATGTTTTCTAGAGAGAAGAAGAGCTAATTCTTAATAGCATGCATTTCTATGGATAGTGGGATAATACAGGGTTTTTCAGATAAGTGTTTCATAACTTCTTGGAGGGGTAGGACAAGTGTTATTCTTAGGACCTTTTTAGAGGAGTAAAAATACTAATTGAATTTTTTATGAGGCGTGAAATTCATTTATGAGGAGTGAAATACGGAAATATTATAAACAATATAGAGACAAATTTTTTATAAAAACGTTTTTTAATGGACTTTACTGAAATAGAAAAAATGAGGATGCTATTTTGGTTTTTACAATTATAGCATCTGTTAATATAAGTAGAAAATATTAAACACATTATAAATAAAATAATTTATTTTACATTAAACATTATAAATGGAATATTTAAATATTACAAATTTGAGTAGAAAATTTTTTTGAGTTCGGTGGGTTGCCATGCATTTTTTAAGCAAAACGTTTGTTAAAAATTCAAAGCGTGAAAATACGCCTGGCTAGTTTTTAAAAGCGTATTTCTTATTTTCAATGCGTGAAATACGCTCTCAGAGGCGTTAAAATTATCACTGGGTAGGACACACCTTAGACAACTCAGAATCACATAGGAATGGGGGGCGGAAAAATACCCCCATATAGCGACCTAGGGGTTTTATAAGGCGACATTTGAGGTTGTATTATCCACAGAGAAATAAACACGTAATCTTTTATGATTGAATTAAAACAAGCAAAATCGTTCGATTCTACATAACTTGTTACTACATAACAACCGATTTATACTCTGTTCACTTTGAACTGGCGCTTGAAAATATTTCCTTCCCCCACCACCGATCGGTAACCATAGCAACCATCCTTGTCAAAGTGACGAAGAAGGCTTACTATTGGCTGCTCGAAGAGCGTAACTATGGTTACGCTTCTAGCGTGGGGGGAAGCACTATTTCTTGAGCGCCAATTCTATACTCTGTTCACTTTGAACTGGCGCTTGAAAATATTTCCTTCCCCCACCACCGATCGGTAACCATAGCAACTATCCTTGTCAAAGTGACGAAGAAGGCTTACTATTGGCTGCTCGAAGAGCGTAACAATGGTTACGCTTCTAGCGTGGGGGAAAGCACTATTTCTCAAGCGCCAATTCTAAATGAATAGAGTATAGGAGCTGAAATTTCAGCTCTTTAATTCGTTTAATCGAATAAATACCTGAATCGATAGTTTTAGTTCGATCTTAAAAGTTACGTGTCAATTTCCACAGAGAATCATTTCCAACCCCCCTATTCCTAGTTGACTCTGAGTCATCCTGGTCAGTCCCCACTCCTCCTAGAAGTTATGAAATACTTATCTGATACACCTGTATAAGGGGGCATCCATAAATTACGTGAGGTCAAAAAGGGGGGGAGGGGTTTGGAAAAATCGCACCAAACCTCACCAAGGGGGGAGGGGGGGTTGATTAAAATATCACGTCAACTTTTTTAAGTTAGAAATTATACGATTTTCTTTTTTTTATGTATGAGAAACTGCAAATTATTTTTAAAAAGTTGTAGGTAAATCTCACTTGGGGGGAGGGGGGGTCCAGCAAAATCTCACTAAATCTCACCAAGGGGGGAGGGGGGGTACAGATTTTGGAAAAAACGCCTCACGTAATTTATGGATGCCCCTAACTATAGCGACTGGAGCATCACAAACGTTCAGGATTCGTCCCGTTTTTGTAGTCTAGTCTATGGCCAAAATTAATTTAAATTTTGTAGCAGTTATGGAAACTTGCCTATTTGGTAAGAGCTGTGGGTTTGTGCCACCCGAGTGGGATTTTTTCCTGCCACATGTTTTTTTTTCATGTGATTCAACATCCAATTTGGATAAAGATTGAGGCACTGTATATTTGGACGGCCTTTTTTCAACTAAACTCTACTCTAATTTCCACGGCCCGGCGTTCCATTGGTTCCATTACTAAGCGCCGAGACTGCTACGTAACCACGAGACCTACAGCGCATGCGCCACGGGCCGTTTGGGCCGTCCGCACTTCGAAAGATTGATGACTTAAAATAATGATCAAAGAAATACTATAATATGGAATGAATTTTTTAAGAAACTCATCATAGGACTTCACGAATTTTCAGTTTAGACCACAGAAAAACTATAAGTATATAAATATGCTACAGCTCCATAATTTCAATATCGCCTTCCTACATTTTTCGGGTTACACTATTGTAATTAAAAATTTGCTATAAAAATATGAAATATAATTTCTATTTAAATTTTACAAAATAAAATTACCCCCTGCTTAACTAATTACCATTACTGTTGGCGGCTGAAACATTTTACTACCCCTACTTTAACTACAAACGATCCAATAACCACTGCTTATTTTTACTTCCAGGGGTTCTCAAACTTTTCAACATTTTGCGACTCACTTTTTATGAACAAACTCTAACGCGACCCACCTCATCTTCAGTTAATTTTCCAATACTCCCCCTACACAGGACTTTGGCCTCGTGCGTGTGGGGTTTGGTCACCAACTATTTTGTTACAGTAATAAATTACATGTATGTACTAACATTTTAGAAAATTAAAAAGAAAGATTTGAACCTGAGCGTATCAAATTGTTTGCTTGTAGGAGCAACAGCGAGCTCCACAAGAAGGGGGGGTGGGTGGTGGTCCTTCCCCAGAGATATTTTTTAAATGTGAATCTTAAAAACAGGGTTTAAAGCAGGGATAAAAATCAGTTACAACATCCTTCCCTAAGAAAATTCATAAATTCAAAATCTTGTCGCGACCCACCAAAAACTGGCTGGCGACCCACAGTTTTAGTCTAAGAGCCCGTGAACCCCAGACCTTCGTTATTTTGTAAAAGCTGAAAACTTGTCAGCGCATGCTCCCAACTCAGGTAAGAACGATGGACCATTATGAAGTTTGGGTTACCCTGGCTTTGGCAGGTAAACGGTACTAAAGGTGTGTAAAATACCGATCTACTTTCGTCAAATTGTAAAGTATGATTTTTTGGTATTACCTTCAGAATATTATAAAAAATCACGTCATTCATTCCCAGACACTTTCCATAGTGGCAACCCCTTGCCAGACACCCCTAATGTTCATGAAATTATAATTCTACTTACGTTGTATTGTAAAAGCTGATTTTTATATATAATACTTGGGTAATAGTTAGATAATGTTTCCTCATTAGCCAGACATTTTTGATAGTTCCAACCCCTTGCCAGACAAGCATGTAGGGTAGCTGTAGAGCGAGCGCGAGACAGTATCCTATGGATGGGTGCGAGTGAGATGGCATGATTACAATGACTTATGCAAATTAACTTTTTGGCACAGATTTATACAACTATTAATCTGTGTAAATCTCAAAAACATCTCAAGAAAAGACATTCGATGCTACAACTACATAAGTTTTTTTTAGTTTTTTAATCTATTTTTCACGCAAAAATAATAGTCCACTGAAAATAAAGTTGAACCTCGGACAAATTGCAATAAAAGGTTTCTCAACGGTTTTCACTTAGGAATGACCTCAATAATAACATACTAAAAATCGGCCAAAATCGGCCGGGCGGAAGTTTAATTTTTTTCTCTCTATATTAAAAAAAAGTTACTGTCACCGCCGCCGCTGCCGCCTCCGCTGTTTCAGAAAATTTAATTTTTCAACTATTTGAACTCTCATATCGCAATAACTACTAGATAGAAGTTTATGAAATTTGAAATATTTGTAGTGGAATATTTGGGGCACATTCTAGAACAAAAAGCTAACTGATGTGATAATTAGTTCTGGGGTATTTTTAAGGTCAAAGTTGAAGTTTTTCTTTTTTCGCCGGTAATCCAGTTCAGCAAAATCTATTAGCAGCAGAACTATGATTTTTTGCAACCTAATACTCTGAAGTATGTAGATGTGCACTACGTTGCCCTTTTTTCGAATTTCGAATTTGGTTTAGAGGAATTAATTTTTTAATTTTCGAAATTTTTGACACTTTTTCGTTTTTTTCTACCTAAAATGAAAACTAATCACGGTATCAATATGATTTTTTAAGCACTTGTATTCTTATTTTTTAGAAAGAGATTGGCGTTTAATTCTTTACAAAATTCGAATTAGTTTTGGAATTATTAAGCATCAAAGTTTCATTTTTTTCATTGTTTTCGTAGGTCTTAATCAGACGTGTTTAATGTTTTTAAATTTTATATTTGCCTGTTCACTAGATTGTCGCGAGCACGGATATTTAAATTCAAAAGTTTTTTGAGGTGCACATTTTTGCTCTAAGTTTGCTAGCGATACACCCTAGTATACACTCTCGCGCTCGCTCTACAGCTACCCTACATGCTTGTCTGGCAAGGGGTTGGAACTATCAAAAATGTCTGGCTAATGAGGAAACATTATCTAAATATTACCCAAGTATTATATATAAAAATCAGCTTTTACAATATAACGTAAGTAGAATTATAATTTCATGAACATTAGGGGTGTCTGGCAAGGGGTTGCCACTATGGAAAGTGTCTGGGAATGAATGACGTGATTTTTTATAATATTCTGAAGGTAATACCAAAAAATCATACTTTACAATTTGACGAAAGTAGATCGGTATTTTACACACCTTTAGTACCGTTTACCTGCCAAAGCCAGGGTAACCCAAACTTCATAATGGTCCATCGTTCTTACCTGAGTTGGGAGCATGCGCTGACAAGTTTTCAGCTTTTACAAAATAACGAAGGTCTGGGGTTCACGGGCTCTTGCTCTATTTGAGAACATTTGACTTATAACCTATTATTTAGCTTAGCAGCACAAATAAAATAAAAAAAACAGAACTTACTCCTGATAGCCCACTCCTGCAGCTTCTGCATGCCCATGACCACCTTGAAGATGCTTGCCATGCACTTGCCGGACAGCCGGATGTCGGCGCTGGACCGGATCACGAAAGGCAGAAGCTTCTTGATGATATCATCCACCATCGCCTTCATCTTCAGTTCCACCTCCTGGAAGGTTTTCATCTCCCCATCCTCCTCCTGCTCTTCGACGTTCAGGGAGGAAGGGGGGTAATCGGGGAAGATCGCCGCGCTTCCGGTCAAAGTCCGGTTGATCCGGGAGCTACCCTGAGTCCCGCTGCAATACAGCAGAGCGATCACTAGGATCCAAGCGAACCGAGACATGATGATCTGTGTTTAAGGTTTCGATTCAGACCAGGAGATCGCGTTCCATCGACGTTGGTTGCTGTAGACTAAGATCGGAACTGATTTTTTTTCTTTTCGCACATTAAAAGGTGTTCAGTGATCTTTTCTGGTTCGGATCCAAATCTTTGGATTCGGTAGTTCGTGGTGATGATTTGTTGAGAGGGGTTCAGAAAGCTTTTGGACGTACGGTTTCGGTTGGTACCTTTGAACTGAGTTCTTGGTACTGATAAGTTAAAATAATGAGAGCGCTTTTGGAAGAACGGTTCTGGATAACCTATGAGCTGAGTTCTTGGTGCCGATCGAATTGTTGAGTCACACTTCTCGGAATTACACTTCTGATGATGATGATGATGCAGTCAATCTATCGTTGAAAAAACTAGTAAAAAGTGGTCTCACACTAGGCTAGCTCTGAAGAAACACGGTTGACAGTATCAGGGGATACTGTCTTGTAAGTCACACTGAAGTCAATCGTTGGTTAATTAGGAGATACCCTTAGTAGCAGGAATTTACTGAATAGCTTGATATGGAAGAGGATACTTCAGTATACCGCTTGATTTCCGAAGAAGTAGTTCCACCTTCACACAAGTTAACTGAATAGTCCGATGTATGGGAGAGGATACTTCAAGATACCGCTTAATTTCTAACTAGGCAGGATGCCACCTTCGCAGAAGAGAAGATCACTGTATCTAAAAGGTAGATCCGACTCATGCTATGATACTACCGCACAACCACCACCACGAGAGAGAAAAAGAGAGATGTGAGTGTTGAGAGAAGAGAGGAGAACCCGTTTCTGAGATGTGTTCCTCGGAGCAGAAGGAACAGTTAGCGAGCAGTCAGGGAGGGGGAAGGTCAGCGGGGGAAGACCAATCGACCTTCTGCTGGCTGTGCAGCTTGGATCATGCTGACCTTGTCACCACTTTCGAATTCGCTGGACATTATTATTGAGATGAGAGGAGGGGGCTCTTCTTTCCTGGTTCCTCCGAAACGAAAACACGATTGTTCTTGTCGCGCTAATTCATCAGCATTGATTGGAACAATGGGAATATGCGATCGGTATCGGATGGGGTGCATTTCTCGCTCTTTGTTTTCCTGGTCTGAGGGTGGTTTTTGGTGGTGTTATGTCAGAAATCCGTGTTGGAGTTGTGGTTTTACTCCGTTCTTATGTTTGAGGCATCCGTTTTGACGTGCTTTTGGAATCGTAAACGTTGTTTTTATTGGGGGTAGAACTATCTGTAACGTTGTTTTTTTATGTAATTGGGAGTCTTTAGAGCTTATTCTCTTCTATCTTCTTTCCCTCTTGTCCTGTCTCTTTCTTCCAAATAATCTCCTTCATTTGCTTTTTCATTGTTTTTTTTCTTTTCTCCCTCATTTTTCTTTCCTTACTCTTTTTAAATCTCTCATTCTCTACCTTTCTATATTTTCTACTTCTTTCTTTTTTCCCACTACTCCTCTCTTGCCTCTATCCGTTATTGTCTTTCTATCTCTATCACTCTCATCTCTTCCTACTCTTTATCTCTTTCTACTCTCTACCTATATCTCTCCTCTTCTATCTATCCCAAACACACTTTATACTCTATTCATTTAGAATTGGCGCTTGAGAAATAGTGCTTTCCCCCACGCTAGAAGCGTAACCAAAGTTACGCTCTTCGCGCAGCCAATAGTAAGCCTTCTTCGTCACTTTGGCGTGGATAGTTGCTATGGTAACCGATCGGTGGTGGGGGAAGGAAATATTTTCAAGAGCCAGTTCAAAATGAACGGAGTATAAGAGCTATATTATTAAATTTTGAATCAGTTGGTAAACGCAGTTTAAGCAAAGAAGTTCAAGAAGTTCTTTTCCAAACATTTCTCAGTAACAACGATATCTTAATAGTTTTATTTTACCTATTTGTAGCGAGAAACAAAAATTTACACCGCAATTAGTAAAAACTTCTCTCTTTTTTTGTATAACTCAATTTTCAGGTAGTATTTTAAAATTGTTTCGTCATAATTTTTGAAATTAAAATACAAAATGATTCGGGTTAATCCAACAAATAATTTATACTGATTATGATTAGTTTAAACAGAAATTTTACAAAAAAATGCCACAGGAAAATTACTGCAAGGAGTTATATGAAAACAAAAGTAATCAAGATAATTTTGCTTGTACGCAAGTACTCTACGTAACGGAAATAAGAAAAGTGAAAATCTACTGTTTAAATCCGCAAGTGAAGCTGAATATGTTTTGAAATCAGGGAATTAAAATCGATTTAATCTGGTTTGACGTGTTTTCCGCGTTTCCTTTTCTTTTTTTAGCTGTAGACCGTCATATCAAAATGATTAAAAGAATATTTATTTTGAGGCTTTCAATGTCAGAAACAATGACTTAAACTTTCCCTCTTTTTATACTTTGAACAATTTTCATAGTTCACGTGTCACCATACAGAACAATTCTTTGTGTAACAGTAACATATATTTTAATAAAGATTTGTGGGGAAGATGAAAATATGATGTCTAAAAATAATTTCTGACTTTTAGAGATAACAAACCTATAGGGGAGAGTGTTGTACCTAAGGACGGTTGTACCTTCAGCCACCTCATTTTAAAATTCGGGAAAAAATGTAAATTTGAATTTGTGGTCGATTTTGAATGTAAACAGATGCTATCTAGTTGCAAACGTGAAATCAGCTCTTTAAAATATTATTTAAATTTTATATCATAAATTTACTGTTTTTAGGTGCTCAAAGTTTTTTTCAGTGCATCACTACATTAACTATTTTCTTCCCCTTTAATTATGACATGATGAAATGGGATACATGGGGGAATCCCCAAGATTTTAACTTTTATTTTTGATATTAAAAATCGTCAGATCTCAATTCTTTTATCTTTTATAGAACTTTGAATGCAAAAACACCTCATGTTGTACCTTCGGACACCATAAGTGTTGTACCTACGGACACGTTCTTGTGGGTGTCTGTAGCTAATCGGCGTTTTAGAATCAGGTTTCATTTAACTGAATACATTTTAATAAATGTTAAATTAATTCTAAATCATAATCTATTTGTCAGCGATTATTTTCAAGTGAATTTTAGATGAAAAATCAAATATTTTGTGATCTTAACTACTTTTTTAAATTTATGATTCTACTTGGAATTTATTGTTAAATATGGTGTAAAATCCTAAGAATCCTATCGCATTTAAGTATGATGATTAAAAAAACTTGAAATTTCCACTGAAGAAGATTTACCACCAAATTATTATTGTTATTACTACCAAATGCTTGCACAACTAAGTGTTGATCGAATTGTTTTTTTTGGGGGGGATCAGTGAAGTTGTCAGATCAATCAGCATGATTGATGAAACTATTATCTTAAATTCTGATCTGAAAATACCACGTGATTTTTGTGTTTTTGGTAAAAAATCAAGACTTTTATCATTCAACTTCGTTTTAATGATCATTTACGATCTAAAACTACATTACTTTAAAAAATCTATTTTCAATTTTAAAAAGGCTTGAAATAGGTTATTAAAAGGTAATGCATCAATAAAAATATTAATTCTTAGCTTTTTTCAACTAAAATTTCCCTTTTTAAGGGTGTCCACAGGTACAACTGGGTCTGTCCATAGGTACAACAGGTTGTTGTACCTTTGGACACAAATTTTTCCATGTTATTATAAATGATTAAAAATTCAATTTTCAAGATTTTGGCTAGTAAAAAATATCTCCGTACTCACTAAGGTTAGGACTATAGGTTGGGCACTTTAAATGGTCAAAATGTGATTTTACCTGTCTTAGAAAAATCCAAACGTGATTTTTGTCCAGAGGTACAACACTCTCCCCTATAGGATTTTACTAAAATCATCAAAACTACCTAAAATGCAGTGTACCCTCGATATAACGAACTCGAAGGGACGGGTAAAAAATTTCGAGCTTTCACCTTAATAAGAAAGGCATCGAATATTTAGAAAATCAGGAAGTATGGTTACGTAGTGTCATAAGAAGGGATATTGTAAAGTAAAACGTCTGAATTCGTCTTTAATTTTAATTTTGATTCACTAACACATAATCTTTTGGAAAAACAAAAGAAATATTTTTATAGACATAAAATTATTTAAACATCGAATTTCAATAAAAATTTAACTTACGTATTTATAATTTCTTTTAAAAGTTTCACCACAGTATAGGAGTCTGAAAACTGAATTAATTTCTTGATACTGTGGCGATGTGGTGGCTTAGTGGAGAGTTATTTAACAATGTTTTGTAACATAGTGTTGGTCAAGCACTGTCGGTCAAGCACGGTCAACAATAGTGTTGGTCAAGCACTGCCGTAAATAAATATACAGCTTTTTTGTACAGCGAATCTTCTGGTTGTTTCTCCTCCATTTAACGTTAAGGCCATTGCCTCAATAGTACTAAGAAGCGGCGAAGTCTTCAAGCTATTCATTTTTAAGATTATCAATGGATAATTGCAGTCAAATTTTTTTAATCTTAATATATTCAGAATGGCTTAAAACCTCCAAAAATTATTTTAATTTACCTTTCAAAGCCCTGAATTTAAGTTATCTTCAATTAAAAATAGCTTCTTTTCTGTCTGAGCTGAAACAGTTTGTGACGTCAAATGTGCCTTGTTTACTGTCATTCCGCTTTGAAATACTGAGCTCTAGTTTTTTAAACGCTTTTATTCTACTTGCTTTTGGCGGCGTTTTACGCGTGGAATTTTAAAACTCGATTTTCGGGCACTTCCCGATATGTCAGGGCCCCGAAACTTTACACATCGGTGTAACCCTCATGACACTCCAATATCCAACCATTATCTAGTCAAACAACCAAAGGATTAAGTTAATTAACGAGTATTTTTAATTAACAGAAAAACCAGAATTTGATACCTTTCCCAAGGGGCTATTCTCCCTAAACCGTGCACAATTGTTTATAAGGCATAACTTCATCATATTCAAAAGTCAAAACGAGAATTGCCCAGTAATTACGATAATTATAGACGAATAATCACTTTTTTCTTTCTGGATGCTTGTACATAATATTTCAGGCACTTCCAAACGATATAAAGTTCTGAAACTTTGCACCGTGGTGGAAACTCGATGACAATGCAATATTCAATCATCAACTAGTCAAAACCTCCGTAATTTAGGTAATTAAGTGTTTTTAGTTATCCTTTTAATTCATATTTGAGACATTCCGTGAAGCCAATGGCTCCCAAAACCTGTAAGATAATATACTAAGTATATAACTACAATATTTAATCTTCAAAACGTGATTTTTTACCTTCCAATTAACAATTAAGATAATTAGCGATTTAAGATAATAACCGCGAGAAAGAAATCGCCAGAAGAGCGAGAAATCGCCGAAAATATCGCCGAAAATCGCCGAGAAGAAAAATATGTTCTTTTATAATTTATTGACTACTGAAAAGACTGGATGGTACTGTTTGCTCCTTGATACACACACACTAATTCTGAGTTTCTTACGATTGTTTTTTTATTTTATTGAATGTTTTCTTTTTATTGTGAATCTTTTTGATATCGATGGATTTCATCGGTGATTGAGCGGATGCGAGGAATATATTCTTTGTGCGAGGTATTTTTCTTGCTCAGCTCTGTTATTATAACGTACCCAGCAAAATTAAATAGATTTTAACTTTGGAGTTGATTGTCCTGCTGAGTCGTCAGAGGATTGTTCTACTTTGTCAGATATGTGAAAATTTTTTGTTATACATGAAACTAAAATTCCATCCTAACATAACATTAAATATGGTTGAAATAAATACATTTTTTCTTGTGAGTTTTTGTTAAAAAGTACCATGACTAAAAAGTAGAAAATAAAATAAGTAAAAAAAAGATTTTTTAAAAAACGCTTTTATTGAAGTGTTCTAAAAGGTCAAAAATAATTTTTTCGGTTTGACAAATAATTTATTGGGAAGTAGAAAATAACTTTTTGGTAAGTAAAAAAAACTGATTTTCTAATCACTAAAAATAAAAGCGTGGGCGCTAGTCATTCTTAATTCACTATATATTCTAACTTCTTTATTCTATGTTCTATGACGTTAGATTTACAAATTTCTCATTCATGAGTTTTGAGTGGGATGGATTCACTTTAAATTCTCTGTTAGGTATTTTTATTTATATAAAATTATACATAAATGCCGACGTAATGGCCTGGTCGTTAGAGCATCTGACTGATGCAAAGCCGTACGTCTGGGGTTCGAATCCCCGTTTGGCAAGGATGTTAGTGTCACTGTCCTGTAAAAAAATTAAATTTAAAAAATATTAAAAATTACTAGGCCCACGCTTTTATTTTTAGTGATTAGAAAATCAGTTTTTTTACTTACCAAAAAGTTATTTTCTACTTCCCAATAAATTATTTGTCAAACCGAAAAAATTATTTTTGACCTTTTAGAACACTTCAATAAAAGCGTTTTTTAAAAAATCTTTTTTTTACTTATTTTATTATAGCCTAGTGTTTCGATGAAAACGGTGTTTCCCACATTTCTAAGTAAGAGGCACATGTTGTGACGTCACACTGTTAGGCGCTTTTTTTTTCAATTCAATTCAATTTTATTTGATCACATACACTATTTACAAATGAAGCTATTTACACTTTGGGGATTTAAAAATCCCATTAAAGTGAAAAAAAAATATTTGTATATACATATGGAAAGGAAAAACAAAATTTAGGATAATACAAAAAATAAAATAAGAATTATAGATTGGCAAAGGTGTCAGTTGTACATAATTAAACACCCAAAATAACTAAATAGAAATACCTGGAAAGTCATAAGAACATCTACAATATAAAAAAAGAATATTTGTACAAGACAGCACAGGGAAATATTAAAAAGCAGGTACATTTTCAGAAGTAAATAAAAATGGCTTTAACATTTTTTTTATAAAAATAGTAACCCTGGGTGCTGTTCGAATATCTGAGGGTAAACTATTAAAATATTTAGGTGCTAGGTAAAAAAAACATTTATGAAAAATTTGTTTATTGGATTTGGGAATATTATAAATAATACAAGGTCGTCTGGGATTAACAAAAGTTTTCATTGAGCATAAAGTCGGATTTTGAAACAAATTGTAACAATTTTTGTAAAAGATTAAATGTTTAAGGGGAAGAATATCTAGATTTTTATAGGAAAAAAATGTGATGCTATGATTAGTGGAATGTAAAATTATTTTAACAAATTTTTTCTGAAGGTTTTCAATTATTTGTATAGTAGTTATATAATCACCCCCCCCCCCAAATTGATAAACCATAATATATCCTGGGATGAACCCAAGCATAATAAAGTTTTTTTAGAAATTTCGAATCAACGTAATCTTTAAGATGATAAAATTTATATAACAAATATCTCAACGTGTTAGACAATAAACTTACGTGTGATTTCCATTTGAGGTTAGAGTCTATTTGAAGGCCTAAGTATACTTTATCGTTTTAACACATTCCAATTGTACACAGTTGCATAAAAATAAATTGGAACAGTCTACGTCATGATATTTTAGATAAAAAGGATTTTCTCTTGCTGTTAGACTGAAATAAATATACTTTGAATAATAAAATATCTCATCACTTTCTGTAATAAAATATCTCATAATTAACTGAAAAAAAATTGTGCAAAAAAAAGCATATTTTTGAAATAAGGAGATAATTTTTAATAATTTAAAATTGAATGTTCAGAATTTTAAAAGACGCCGCAATTCTCCATTTAAAACAATGTGTTAGTTAAGGCTTATTCAGACTTTCCCTTTTCACTTTAATATTCATTTTTGAGAAATCATCCAAAGTGAAAAATGTGAATTGGCGTTTTACTTTCTACCTTCACTTTTCTATTCAAACTAGCGATTCACAACAGTGAATCACTAAAGATGAACATTGAAAGTGAAACAATGTGGGAATGAGCCTTTACTGAGCAACTAACTTAAGTGAAAACCAATTGCTTTTTTTAAAAAAAGCACCTTACTTTTGTGTGTGAACTTCACCTTTTTAAAAGTCACAGCCCTTTCTTTCTAATATAAAAATCATTTGATATTTGAGCAACTAATGTGGGAAAAACTCATTCTTTAAATTTAAAACAATGGTTTTGGTAATACATACTCGACGTAATAATTAATATTCACATCAGAGAAATACCTAATGTCTAGGAGGGATATTTTTTCGAGAAATGGAGGTTTTCGGCATAACGAAATTCGTCATTTCGAAAGTATAACTGTCTAACTAACGTAAGTAATAAGTAGGGCTAGGATTTAATTACTACATATTTGTTCAGGAAACTGATATTAAAGTGAGCTCTTGAATTTTATACGTTTTAAAATATTTTGAATCCATTAAGACCTTGCTATTTTACATATTTTTACATATTCAATCTATATCTACATAGTTTTATTACATATTTATCCATTTTCAAGTTTTTCAAAAATAATCACACGTTTGACCGATTTTCAAATTAAAATAGGTAACCCATAAAATGATACACGCATTCAAATTGTGGTTTAAATTAGTGCACCCCATGCTGAATTTAACTTTTAAAAAATTGTGAAGTTTGGATTGTCAGATGAAATGGGTCATGTGGGCCGAGAAGTGAAGTAGACCCATGGTTTTCGTTTTTTTTTTCGCGACAAGACATCAAAAAAAATATGAGTAGTCGGCAAATAGCGAAAACCACCCTTTCCTACAATGTGCTTGTGTAATATTTGAAAAGCCCCTTTTAAAAAATGGTTCAATTCCGTGAAAAGGTCCCTCTAAATATCACCAAGTTTTTATGAGCGCCATATATTCAAATATCGACAAATTTTTTCTGATTTTTATTGGTAAACAAAAAGTTATTGATCTAACTAAACATTTTAATCTATTAGTTTGAAATTATTTAGGAATATTTCTACTTATGGGGTGACCAAAAGAGCATGGCGGTATTTACCTTTAACGGAATTGAACCAAAAAATTAATTAACATTTTCTTTTTATTATTAAATATTTGGCATTTTTTAATACATATTTTGCTAAAATAAACACATATTATAAGTATTTATTTTGGATTTTTAATCTATATATATAAAAATCAATGTCTGTCTGTATGTTTGTATGTATGTATGTATGTTTGTATGTATGTCCTTTATAGTTTTAAACTTTTCGAACCTACATTAACTATTAAACTATACCACGTTGATCTACTCGCTCCAAGGAAGGTTTCTGAATAATAATAATTTAAAATCGATGCATCCTAACAACTTTAGTCAATTTTATGCTCAAAAACCCATATTTCGTGCCTAACTTCATGGAAAACCCCCATTGTTGTAAAGAAGATGTAACTTTCATTGTTGTAGGCATATTATCGATTGTTGCAGTTTAAAATCCATTGTTGTAACATAAACATAAAAGTGGCTCTTTAACTATTTCCACATTTGGACTGGCGAAGCCCATCTCTAACACACCAGAAGAATTATTTTAAATGGACTGGCGAAGCCCATCTGTAACACACCAGAATAATCTTCTTTAAAAATGGACTGGCGAAGCCCATCTGTAACGCACCAGATGGTATTTATAAAAAAAAATAAAACCCGGGCGAAGCCCGGGTCTAGCGCGTCAGCGCTACTGCACCCGGGCAAAGCCGGGTCTAGCGCTTTAGCGCTAGTTCCATATAAATCACAGCCCTAGTAACAATGAAGCATGTTCCATCACATACATTGTTTTCAACATAAAGAAAATAACGGGAGAAAGATTGAAACGTTTTCCCCCTTGAAAATTGGTGAACTCAAATGCTTTGCTATTAGTTCTCCCCATTCTCATCTAATTTTCCTCTTATGTAAATTTGAAATTTGTAATCCATCCTTTTCCTTCCTTCCTTTTCCTTAATATGTAAATTGTCACAAAGCATTTTCCATAATCGGTAAATCTTAACATTTCATTGATATCGGATCGATCTGAAAAGATGAGCCAACTGATGTTTCTGATGTTCAACTTTTCTTCTCTAATCTATGCATAAATCTTTAAATTTGATTGATATTAAATGGATCTGAAAATAGCCAACTGATCGTCTTCAGATACATTAGTTGTAGTTGATACAGGTAAGATGCAAAAAATATATTTAAATTCGTAAATAAACAGTAGGATGAGAAATCAGGATATATTTTAAGAATAATATTTTAGGGAGAGGAATATTTTAAGCTAATTCCATGCAAGACTCAGCACTACAAATGAGCTAAATTCGAATATTAAAATCACAAACAAAGGACTGTTATTCGATTAAAATAAATCGATACCTTTGGTTTTCCATTCCTTGATGTTTGGTTTATACAAGCTACTAAAATTAATTTATATTTTAGGAAAAACTTTCTATACTAGGCAAGGTCTAAATTGTGCCTTACACTATACTAGATATACAGGGTGTATCTGAAATAGTGTAACAAACTTTCAGAGATGATATTAGACACCTAGACGAGTCAGAACCATATAGGATTTAGGGGTCCCAGACCAAATCCCAGGGAGTTTAAAATGGAGCGACACCCCAAAAAAGTCATTGAAAAATTCAATTTGTAGAAGAACTACTATTGGTAATAATTTAATTATGGTCTCAAAAATTGTAGTTCAATATGATCTTTAAAATTATCTCAAAAGTTTTCACTTTAAAGTTCGTTTTATTATGAAAAAAATTAAAAAAACACAAAAAAATGTGAAAACTCTGCCAAAACCTTATTTTGTATTTCGAAATAATCTCTTTTGATTTGATAATCTTAAGGGTTTTCAACTATGACTTTTCATAATATCAAATCAAAAGAGATGAGAAAGCGAAAAATATCTTCTGTCCCAAATTTTGCCCAAAATAAATACAATTTGACTGGACTATACTGGGAAAATCTCATTTTCCCAATTTTTGTTTTTTTAAGATAGCGTGAGAACTATTAATCTCACAGACTTGGTTCAGGGCATTAATGAAAGCTAAATAAGTGCATAATAAGTTTATAGCATTTACTGTCATCTTAGATGGGTAATATAGCCAATAAATTGCTTTAAAGACGACCTTAACTCAAATGTTCGAATTTTCCCCATTTTTGAGGAGATGTAACTCGAGATCAATTGGACGTATAAACCTGGGAATGGTCTTAAATTGTTGCAAATTTTATCTACTTTAAAAGAGATAATTGAAACTTTTTCGTGGGGATGCATTTTGTAAGAGTAATAAGCCAAAAACCGAAAAATGATACTTTCGAACACCCCTCCTCCCTCCGGCTTAAGGGCTACGGGCTTGGACTTTTGATATGTTCACCTCCTAACTAGTCCAAACAAAGTTATGAAGTCAAAAATTGTAACCCTAAAATTTCCCTCCAAACCTTTTTTAAGCATTCGTTGCCTGGACTACTTGTTACAACTTCTCTTATATGAAATTCTTTTAGACGCAAAATTCTACCAAAAAATGTATTTACTAAAAAGCTACATTGGACCTTTTAAATATGCATGGGTGGGGTGAGGAACACACACAATTTTGGGGCCCTACCAAAATAGATTTCTATATTCGAAACTGCTCGAAAAAAACTTCTGACTTAAGATCCACCTTCAAATCATTCAAACACATTCATAACTGTCACTGTCTCCTAAATGCTATAACTGGCCAGCTGATAGTTCGACAGCTATTGTCACCGCATAACAATAGATCCCTTGGTCAGCTCATTTGTATTCATACAGTAGGGAAGGGAATGAGGGAAGACTGCACCACAGCTCATTCCAATGCGCTTCCGGTCAAGGCCACGGAACTGGGACAGTGGGCCCGTGTCACGGTCACTTGTCCAGCAGAAACCAGATGACCCTTCGGTGATCTGATGCCCATAGGAGTCAAAAAAGCATCGGATTTGATATTTAAATGGATGATGTTTGTGTGTGTTGATTTGGGGAACGGTCGGGAGAGAAGTCTTGTGTTTTTGATTGATGAGAATTTCTAGAAAATTCTTGTGGGGGAAAAAGTTGCAAGGACGGTTGTGTAAGTTTGGGGATATACCGGGAATGTAGCAGCTTTGAAGTTCTTTCTGAGAGACGAATAATTTTAATGTAGGTTTGAATTTTCATGTCATCTTTTGGATTTTTTTTACGTTTGGATATTTTTTTGATTGATGGGGTTTCATCAAAATGAAGGAACTTCCTAGTTTGGAGTTATCCCCTTGTATATATTTTTCTTTTTTTTGTGTTTTATTCACTTACAATGAAGCTCTTAAGTCTAGAGCTACACAAGCTCTTTGTTCCACAAGCCACAATTTTGAAGTTGCATTATAAACAATTATTGAGGTGTTTGTGACAACATTGAGCTAACTCCAGTGTAAAGGTCCCTACAGATGATCAACTTGGTCATATCAACCTGGTCCTCAACCAGGTTGATGATTTTCCCACGGATCGCATACCTGGTTGGCAACCAAAATGTAAACAATGAAGCAAAAATTATTCCGATTGTAAAACATTAAAACTTTTCGGCACTTTAAATGCAAAATTATCTTTTATTTAATTTTTTTCTCGTGCTAAAATTACAATTTTTTTTATTTTTAATGCTTATTAGTTTTTTTATTTTCTTAATATCATGTTCCGATTAAGCTCCGCCCACCAAGTTGACGATCAGATCGTTCAACCATCAACTTCCCCAGACGGCCAACTTGGTTGAAAACATCACAAATTGACAACCGGGTTGACTACTAAGTTGATCGTTAAATTAACTTTGAGTCAACTTTAGAAGTAACTTTGAGAATTATTATATGGAAAATTCTTTGGAGAGCCAACAAATAAAAAATAAATTATCAAGCTAATAAGCATTCATGAACTATAGAAGAGATTCTTCCTTTGGGTAACCTATTACGGTATAGTTATTTAGTTATGTGATCATTATAATAATTTGCTATAAGTTTTGCAATCGAGACTTGATGCTCACGAGAAGGACACTAGGTTGAGAAAGTGAAAGTATAGTCTTTATATATGAAAGACCATTCTTTCTTTGATTGATATGGACTACACAAATTATATGCTACTGAGGTGGATTTGGTTAAAACATCGATACATAGTTTACTGCTTTCCTCGAAGTAGATTACCATAAGATTTAAGATTTAAAAGATAAGATTTAAGATAAGATTTAAAATACGTACATAATAATGCACTGCATTTTCTATAGAAGTCATTTGTAAGCTTTTGACCATATTTCGTCGTATATTATCTATTCATCTGATATCGTACATTTTTCCCTACTCAAAGTGTAGGTATATCAAACGGAGATGCAAAGTGTTTACTCCCAGATACTGCAAACTAATCGATTAAAAGATGCGGTTGTATTGATGGAACCATTAAAACTATGGCAATATTTTAATATTTTGTTACCTGAACAAATTTTAAAGATATAGAAGATAGATAACGAAGTTTTACCGAATTTGTTTATAAAATATATTTATACTATGAGTGAAATATGTGAACTAAGTTATATTACAAACACAAAATTTAAGAGCAATAAGGAAGTTGCATGTGTCAGATTTTCAAAAACAAACTAGTGTTCCGTATGGTTTTTTGTATGGTAAAATGAAATATCTAGTCAGTTTTTCAAAAAAATGTACAGGTAATTAAATATTTTAATTTAAAAGTCGAGAAAAAAACACGTGACTGAAAACGTTTATTGTTTAAACTATAAGATGACGTCAACAATAATACCATCAACTCCATTGCTTTACAACAATGTTTAGTATAAGATGACGTCACATCCAAACTTTTGACGTTTTCGCGCGCTTTTAAAAAGGGGATTTTTGTTAATTTTTTTGGCAATCAAAAAATTTCTCGATCGGCCTCAAATTTTGGGTAGTTGCTTATTTTTGCAAGAGGAATCGATTAAAAAAATAAAAAAAATCATGCAACTTCCTCATTACTTCACTTAGTTATAGTTTGGTAATAATTTCGATATACTTTGTAGTTTTTTCACTTTATTTAGAAATATTCCTTTAAAAGGTAAAAAAAACAGTTAACAAACTTAATACAGAGTGTAATAGTAGCTTAATTTATAAGTAAGTACTACTTCGAAATGTTTAACTTTAAGATGATACACATGTTATTTAAACTTTTAACTATATTATTCTTTGCTATTCGTCGCTTAAGGCGCAAAATGACATAACTGCATTTTCCCTATTTTGCAGGAGATGAAATAAACAGTTTGGCTATTAATTAAAGAAAACAATATTATTATAGTTTTAAACCTTCAATTTAGGCCTTTTTGACCGGGGATGAGATGAAACGCTTCTCTGTGGCGGCGTCCCTAACAATATCAATGAAAGGCGTGCAATTATGTCATTTTGCCTTACGAATGCAGTTATGAAAAAATGACAAAATTGACGATTGCAGCGATTTGAGTCATTTTTTCGCAAAATCGTTGGTGCCAGGTGATCCGGGGCTGGGATTTGCATAAAGATTGATGCATAACTCAAAATGTCAGTTATGTCATTTTGCGCCTTAAGCGACGTATTCTGTTTAGGGTGTCTAGTTTATCAAAAAAATACATCAAAACATACAGGGTGTCCCATAAATAATGGGTCACACTTCTAGGAGGGATAGTAGACACCTAGAGTCTAGGTGTCTACTATCCCTCCTAGAAGTGTGACCCATTATTTATGGGAGGTCCTAGACGATTCAGAATCACATAGGATTTGGGGGTCCCAGACCAAATCCCAGGGAGTTAAAAATGGAGCGACACCCCAAAAAAATTATTGAAAAATTCAATTTATAGAAGAACTGATATTGGTAAAAATTTAATTATGGTCTCAAAAATTGTGGTTTAATAGGATCTTTAAAACTATCTCAAAAGCATTCACTTTAAAATTTGTTTTACTATGGAAAAAGTTAAAAAACCACAAAAAAATGTGAAAATTCTGCCAAAACCTAATTTTGTATTTCGAAATCCTTTCTTTTGATTTTATAATCTGAAAGATCATAGCTGTAAACCCTTAAGTCCAAAGTTTCACGTAAAAACCATCAATATTAAACGCTTGAGATCCTGTTAAAGTTCGTTTTTTGCGTGCGCAAACTGTTTCCTATAGCCGTTTCCAAAACGGCAGTTTGCGGACGCAAAAAACGAACTTAAACCATGCTTTAACAGGATCTCAAGCATTTAATATTGATGGTTTTTACGTGACACTTTGGACTTAAGGGTTTTCAACTATGATCTTTTAGATTATTAAATCAAATGAAATGATTTCGAAGTACAAAATAAAGTTTTGGCAGAGTTTTCACATTTTTTGTGGTTTTTAAACTTTTTTTGTAAAAAAATTTTAAACTGAAAACTTTTAAGATAATTTTAAAGATCATATTAAACCACAATTTTTGAGACCATAATTAAATTTTTCCCAATAGTAGTTCTTCTACAAATTGAATTTTTCAATAATTTTTTTGGGGTGTCGCTCCATTTTTAACTCCCTGGGTTTTGGTCTGGGACCCCCAAATCCTATGTGATTCTGACTCGTCTAGTGTCTACTATCCCCCCAGAAGTTTGACCCAACATTTATGGGACACCCTGTATAAAAGGGAGAGGAAAATAGTATATATTAATGCATTTTAGAGAAATATGCATGAAATAAAGTTTAATTCATGAGTCAACCAATAGCCCAATTAACCTATAGTAAAAGAGAATTACATATATTTAACAAATATCAAGGATAATTGTTCCTATTTAATTTTTAATCGCGTTTAGCAACCTTTTCACCCTTACGGAACCCTTGTGTCAAACTTGGTTGTCAAACTAACCTTGTGTCAAACTAATGTTCAAACTTTACGGAATGGTGTAAGACAGTGGTTCCCAACCTGGGGGCGGTTTGTGTTATCAAGGGGGCGATAAATAAGGGAGGGGTGATTGGGGGGCGATGGGTATTTAAAGGGGGAAAATAAAATAGACAGATGTATGACAGACTGTATTCAGACTTAATGCACCCAAATAAGTTAAAACCCTGTTTCTTAGGGTCAAATTTCCAAAAAATTTCTGGGGATGAACCCCCAAATCCCCCTTTTGTACTTGAAACTTAATTTTTCAAAACTTTTTATAATTACTAGTTCATCAAAATCAAAATCCTACCTAAAATATATGTCCGAAATTTGGAAGAGGTGTACCATAACTAGTTAAAAACCTGGTTTTTGGAGTCTTATTTCCAAAATTTTTCTGGAGGAGGACCCCCCGGACCTAAAATTGCTTTTTTATTTACACTTCAAATTAGACATACAATGAGAATGAAAAGGGGGCAATAGGTGTTAGTCAACCTCTAGAAAGGGGGCGATGGGCTACAAAAGGTTGGGAACCACTGGTGAAAGAGTATCATTTGTTAGAGTGCATATTACTAAATTTGCAAGATTACACAAACTTTATTTGTAATGTCCACTTCTTAATGTAGGGGCTTCTAAATAATCCAGGGCGTAAATCCAGGCATAGGGCGTAAATCCAGTCCCGACTAGATAAATTACACATGGGAAATTTTAATATTATTACTTTAATTATTTATTATTTACCATTTAGTAACCTAAGCGTTTCTTTACTGCTGGGCAACCCAAAAATTTCGAAAGAAATGAATGGTAATCTCAGGTGATCTAGAATTATTGAAAGGACTAAATAGAAAATAATGTTTGAAGAATTTGGGTAATTATGTGTATGATAATAAATATTATAAGAACTTGGGTAATACTTAATAGTTCTACCACACAACGAGATAATTCAACCGTAACTTGCATAAATTTTCATTTTCCTTAAGATGGTACAACAAATATTTAACTCCGTATGACAGTATCGTTGTTACTCTTCTGTATTATTCAAACTGAATATGAATGTCTGAAATGTTTCCTTTAAGAAGCCATTAGGTTGCTTCATTAGATTCAAGATGATATTTTTTTTCGCACATGGCAGAGACTTATGACGTTTCTTTTTTGCAAAATAATAACGAAAATTCGTCGTTTTAAAGGAAACAAATCATGCAAAATTTTATTCCTTGGAACAATAATGTTTAGCAACATCTTCAGGGAAAGGTCTGTTTGAATGTTGAAATGATATGCTAATACTATACTAATAGTTTTCACTTGCTAAGATAAATTGAAAAAATCATATTCCATCAAGCCTCCCAACCAATAATTGTAAGCATTTCGAATCGAACCCTGTTACTGTGTCAAACAATCCAGGAATATTTTAGACCGTGAATTTTCCAACAAGCCGAGAAATCAGGGAAAAATAAATGCAGATATTATGGTTTTATGGTGTTAAAATGTCGGCTTGAAAGATCAAATGGAAGAATAATATTCACATTTCAGACAGTCACACGAATTCCTCGTAAAATCATGGTGTATGAAGAGTACAGATTTAATAATATGATAATGTGCAGTAACAAGTTTTTCTGGATTTTTTGAGATTGTTTTCATTACAGGATATTTCTTTCATGCATAATCAAAATTTGTCTCAATAGGGAAGAGTATATAGGGAACCTTGGAACACTCTTCTTTCCAGACGCTATTTTATAGTTATGCTTGTAGGTTGTAGGTACTTATGAATGGCTATAAAATCTACTCTTCAAAGTTTTTTGGAATTTTTTGTGCGTTGGGATATTTATTTACATAAGTTTTCTTGTTTTGCGTGGTGCAAAGTTACAATCACTTGTAGTAAGTATTTTATTGTTTAGAAATTGATGCAAAAATTTCTGGAAGGGAACAGAAAAAATCAGTGATTTACTGTCATGCTAAAAATTAGGAAATCAGTGAAAAATTTTGAACACTAAATATTTTGGATGTCTAATTTAAGATTATTAAGCATACTAAAGTAGTCTTATTATTTGTGGGTTTTTGTATGTTTCAAAATAAAATTTATATATATATTTTTCACTTTATTAAAATTGTTCCAGGGCGGGCCACTAGTGGGGCACCTTGGTACCTTAAAAGACGTTTTTTTAAATTTCTTATTATGAATTCCCTAAAAGAGATAGTCAGTTTGAAATATTTTATTAGATGTGCAAAGGACTATATTTAACTAATTGTATATTATCTGTGTTTGAATAAATTCCATTGAAGAAAAAATATTAGAAAAATAATTTAGTAAAAAGTGCCCCAAGACGCCCCACTCTCCCCTATTAATAAATTCAATACTATGTATTCAACAAAAATCGATAAAATTTCAAGAAATCGAAAGATTGTAATTGAATTTTTCTGGGATTCTTCCCTTAAAAGGTGATAACGCAAATATTATCAAAGAACTAAATTTTAATTGAAGAATTAAATTTATTCACAAACCTACAACTCGTACAGAATTGAGAAAAATGGTGAAAATTTAACAAAATTTTTAAGTGAGTTTTGGAGAAATAACAAATCCATTTGAAAAAAATTAATAAAAAACACCAATTTATTCACATTGTTAGTGTTATTCCTCACACCCAAATATTGCAAATTTCAACTATCTCTCAAGAACACAATACAATTTACATAATCAAACATCATTATACCGAAACTTTTCCTACAAAACACTGAATTGATTTTATCGAATTACTTCAATTTTCCTTAATATTTTCCTCTCAGTCAGGTAAGGAAATTCGCATCTATACCACGTTAAAATCACCTGTATTCAAATCATCAAGGTGAGAGGATGCAGCAGCAATGATCAACGACAATTAGATTGAATCAGCGGCACCGATGGTCATGAGGTCACGAACCTGGAGCAGACCATTAATAAATTCAGCAAAAGGAATGTTTTAGCATTGATAATTATTTCCCTTGCATTCAATTCCATTCCTAAGGGGCAAATAGCAAATTACGTCACATTTTTAAGCCTTTCAAACCTAAGCCGTCCGAGCTTACTATTGTAATCCAATGAAAGAGTTGGAGCGGCTAGAACTATACTAGACAGCAACTTAAGTTGAACCTACTACGTCACTAACAAACAGTCTGAATTTCGAGTGAACATAGAACGTCAATTTTAAAATATGATTATTTCGTTGAACCCATGTATAAATAGTGTCTTTTTACCACAATTCGGATTCGCGTATCGAAGTTCCTCCTATCAACCCAACAGGCTTTGTGTTTACTCCCTATGTTCTTCCGCGTAGTGACGTACTGGGTTCAGGAAACGTTGCTGTGAATTTAAAAGGGTTAAAGGAAGGAGAGGGAGGCATACAAAGAGAAAAACCCTAACAGACGGTTCAAAACGCTTATTTTCAAATGCTATCGTATTATAGAGAGAAACCCTGCAAATATCTAATTTTGGCAGAAGTAATTAATTGTGATGAATGGGAGGGGTATAAAAAACACCTGAGAAATATAGAAAGTAATTTGTGAATGGTCCCTTAATATGCAACTGAAATTTCGGTTGTCATTCCCTTTGAGATAAATCATTCGTTCCGATCGCCAAGTCTGTCGAGATGTTCTAGAATATTTAGGGGAGGGGGGAGGTAAAAGTTCTTCAGAACGTCAAGCAGCTGTCTTTCATTTCTTTTTATTCATCCACATAATTTGAATAACCTTTCTTTATGCAATGGAATTCAAAAGAACGCTTGCTGGTTTGTGATTAAAGCAGAGATTGAATATAGTATTTTTTTTATTGTAGTTTGCGAGCGCGCACACAAGTTTCAAATAATTTGGCAAATTGAAAATGAAATTTTTTAGAAATTTCTGGTACGAGATGTACTACGTCAAATGCCATATTTAAGAATTTTCAAAGACTTTGAACCATTTTTTTTGTATACGTTAAATATTATGCTATCTGTTTCTTTATCAATGCCCTGAAATATTTTTTTTGTTGATGTTGATACTTACTGGCGTATACTTGTTTTATGAACATTTAGTCCAACAATTCCTACAAACTCAGTTAAATCCGTCCTCTAGTATAGTTGTATTCATTAAAATGTTTAGGGATTTTAGGATGTGGAGAATTCTTCTGTGTTGAATAAAGTCCATATCAAAAGTCTAACTATACAAAAAAATACTGAATGCGACCCTCCACCAATGGTTTTTTTAAAATAACATTTTGAAAGTCAAAACTATCTAACGCAGACGGAAACTATTGGATGGAAAATTTATAACTTTTTAACATTTGTGCTAAATGTTTCAGAAACATTTATGAAGGATCAAGGATCATTGAAGTAAAGTCTACCCTTAGGTAATTGAAAACATTGTGATTCGCGGAATTATGAGCATTGTGAAAATAGCACTTTTTCAGACCTCATAAAAGAAAAATTTTCACAAATTAGCAAGCTTTTAAGTGTTATTATGTAGTATTGTGTTTTTACAGTTAACTGAAGACTAAATTTAATAAAAAAAATCTGAAAAACTTGCAAATTTGTGAATTTGCATACGTCGTGTGTGAATTGTTGCTCAGAGCAGTTAATGGAGAGGAGAGGGCCTAAGATCTAGTCTACACTTAAGTAGAACTCAGCACTTTTATTTTCGTTAAAAACTATCGTATATTGTGGTTGATAACTTTTATTCAGTAATTTATCAGTTTTAATTAAAAATACCAAACGTGTTTTGCATGTGACTAACATTGACCTTTCGTAATCTCGTGATGCGTTAATTATTTCCTTGACAATTCCTTTATGCCGTATTCTCAATGCTCCCAACTTAAATGTCGTTCTTTGACATCACTTTTAATTCGAAAAAAAATCACTATAAGATCTATAGACGTCTCAAATTTACTTTTTTGACCGCTCAAATATAACTCAGATCCTTTAGAAAGTGAGATGATATTTCTCAGGAAAGTACAGTAACCTTAATGTGGTCGATACATTAATGAATGACAAGAAAAAAATAAGCTTATGGTAATGAAAAGAATTCGATGCTATAGGGAAAACTGGACGCATGTTAATTATGTAAGCGTCAACTGTAAAGCTGGAGTCTAGTGTCTGTTTAATTCAAATGCAAATATTCCTACTCGATGTCCAAGGTTATTGGGTAAGCCTATGAAAGAGTAATTAAGTATCACAAGATGTGTAAAAGAAAGCACTAATTAGAACCTAATGCATTTGCAAGGAATATGTAAACAGGTATATTCAACTTTTGAAAATAAAGTAAAAGTGAAATAATTTCTATCGAAGTGTTTCCTTTTATATTTAAATGAATTATGCCTTCCTAGAAGTGTCTGGATTATAATAGGCATAGGATATTTTGATTTAAACTCTGTTTAAGATTAAAATTTCTAGTTTCCTTGAAAAATAAAGGACTATTGGGGATACCTGTGTAAACTATAAAGAACCTATATATGTACCATTATTTATAAATGTACCGAGCTGTATCAATTAAACTTTTGTAAGAAGTTCTTGAATTATTTTATTCGAAACGAGCACTACTGACACACAAAACTCCGTTCTTAGGATAGTTGGAATTCAAAAACATTTAACTTCAATTATGAATTAAAATTCCATTTGCTGATCTGCAGATGTTTTGAATAATAATTCCGTTTTTTAAGTCAACATCCTTTTGTTTTTTCCAAAGTTTTGACAGGAATTCAACCAGAAGCACATGCTCATAATCTTATAAATAACAGGAAATATGGCCGATAATTGATCTCTTTAAAGAACAAATCACTGCTAAAGTTGGCTAAATAAAGTTTTATAACTTAGTTTGTAATCCAGAACAATTGACAAACTGACATTTTAATCGGTAAATCGAAAAATTCAAGAGTTCTAATCTGTAAAAAAATACCTAAAACCATCAAAACAACAACACGGATATGCAACTTGAGATTGACCTTCGAGTTATCATAAAGGAACATCCCAGATCTCTCCAACTGCGAAATAACCAGCTTGAAAGATTTTGAATTAGCCCCATTTTACCACCAACCGTTCTGTTGTGATTTTAAAAAGACATACTGAACAGTCCTTTTCTTCAAGCGACTTCCCAAGTGCTTATAGTCGTTCCATACACGTAACTGCTCTAGCCTTGGCCCTTACCTTGCAATACAAACTTAACAAAACAAGAGTGAACTATTCTGTACCCCATGGGGGTAACTGTATTGAACAATGCTTCCAAAGAACGCATGGATCCCTTGGGTAATTCGTTATTATCTCATTCGTTTCAAAAATGAAGTAAAAGTGGTGTAGTAATCAATACTTTCTTATCATTATCAATTAAAATTTCTTTTAACTGGCTGGGGGAAAATATTAAATCGCACATTAAACAAGGGTTTAACCATAGAGGTTTACGTTTAACAAATAACGATTTGGGTTAGTATAAAAAATATAAATTCATTAACCGTCATAAATATCTATGCATCAATATTTCGTTTAAAAATTTTTAATAAAAAATGCTAGAATTATAGTGTAATTAATTGTGAAAAGTTGTTTTTCCCCAAATAAGGAAAAATTGAAAAGAGGAATCAAGTCTCCTCTATGGTTTTAAAATTGTAACTGAAGGTTCCTTTATCGTGTTGGATTAATATTGAGTACATCATTATAATCATTAATTAATCTCAAATTATTTAATAACTAATACCAAATACCTATTTTAAATTTATTGATTAATAATGCATTAGTTCATCTCATTAATAAATACACCTTTTTGTGTATTTAAAATAAAGCCATCTAAAGTGTTTTAGAATTTATCTCTTAATTAACTGGATGCGGGTTTTCAACACGCCTTTTGACTGGTTCCTACTTCACTACCCCCCAACTGAAGCAGCAAAGCGAGGGGCATATGTAAGGAGCACGGGCGTCGTCGCCGGGGGGGACGGGGGGGACATGTCCCCCCCAATAATTGGGAACATTGTTTAAAAAATAAACTTTTTAACTTTTCAGGGCGACCAAAAATTTACTGAATGTGTGTTTCTCTGACTTTGAATCATAAAGGATGGTGCCAATATACCAATGGCACCTAATTTAAGGGGCGTATACAAGATAGAGACCGACACCTCATTTTTGGAATACGATTTCATTTAGAGTAGGTTGAAGCGAGTGAGAGATTGGGAAAACATTATCACAACAAAAAATTCTGTTTCTAGCTAAAAAAAAATAATAATTTAATGAGAACCCTCAAAAAATCCAGCTACAGCACTGGTTAAAAGCATAAAAATTTAATTTTGAAACTGTAATCTTATAACGCTTAAAATGAGTTTAAATCTGTATTTTAAAGGTCAAATTTCTAAAACTTTTCTGGGGGAGGACCCCCAGACCCATGGGCGTAGCCAAGGGTTAGCAGGGAGGGGCAGCTGCCCCCCCCAAATCCAAATAATTAACTTTTACTTTACTTTTATTCAGTTAAAACCCAGTATTTTAGAGTCAAATATTCAAACTTTTTCTGGGGGAGGACCCCCAGAACCCCCTTTAGTATTTAAATTTTTTATATTCACACTTTTTTATAATAAGTTCTTTAAAATCAAAATTCTACCTAAAAATGTATGTCCAAATTTTGGTTTACGTGTACCAAAAAACAGTTTATAACCCTGTTCTTGGTGACAAATTTCCAATAATTTTCTGGGGAAGGACCCCCAGACCCCCCGTTGAAAATGACGGCCCTCTCTCACGGGGCTTTAAAATTGTTCTCCACAAACAAAAAAGTTGACCCTGCTTGCCCCCCCTAAGTTAAACCCTGGCTACGCCCATGCTCAGACCCCCCTTTATAGTGCAAAGTTACAAACGGTTTATAATAAAAAAAGTAAAAAAATATTTTTTAAAAAACGCTTTAATTGAAGTGTTCTAAAAGGTCAAAAATAATTTTTTCGGTTTGACAAATAATTTATTGGGAAGTAGAAAATAACTTTTTGGTAAGTAAAAATAACTGATTTTCTAATCACTAAAAATAAAAGCGTGGGCGCTAGTAATTTTTTAAATTTAAATTTTTTTACAGGAAAGTAACAGTAACATCCCTGACGAACGGGGATTCGAACCCCAGAAGTACGGCTTTGCAGTTAGATGCTCTTACCACTAGGCCATTACGTCAGCATTTATGTATAACTTTATACAAATAAAAATTCCTAATAGAGAATTTAAAGTGAATCCATCCCACTCAAAACTCATGAATGAGAAATTTGTAAATTTAACCTCATAGAATAAAGAAGTTAGAATAAAAGTGAATTAAGAATTACTAGCGCCCACGCTTTTATTTTTAGTGATTAGAAAATTAGTTATTTTTACTTACCAAAAAGTTATTTTCTACTTCCCAATAAATTATTTGTCAAACCGAAAAAATTATTTTTGACCTTTTAGAACACTTCAATAAAAGCGTTTTTTAAAAAATATTTTTTTACTTATTTTATTTTCTACTTTTTAGTCATGGTATTTTTTAACAAAAACTCACAAGAAAAAATGTATTTATTTCAACCATATTTAATGTTATGTAAGGATGGAATTTTAGTTTCATGTTTAACAAAAATTTTTCACATATCTGACAAAGTAGAACAATCCTCTGACGACTCAGCAGGACAATCAACTCCAAAGTTAATTAAAATCTATTTAATATTGCTGGGTACGTTATAATAACTGAGCTGAGCGGGAAAAATTCCTCGCACAAAGAAACGCATCCCCTCACTCGCCGATGAAATCCATCGATATCAAAAAGATTCACAATAAAAAGAAAGCATTCAATCAAATAAAAAAAAACAATCGTAAAAAAACTCAGAATTAGTGTGTGTGTATCAAGGAGCAAACAGTATCATCCAGTCTTTTTAGTAGTCAATAAATTATAAAAGTAGAACATTTTTCTGCTCTCGACATTCCTCGGGATGGGACACCTATTTTCGGCGATTTCTCGCTCTTCTGGCGATTTCTTTCTCGCGGTTATTATCTTAAATCGCTAATTATCTTAATTGTTAATTGGAAGGTAAAAAATCACGTTTTGAAGATTAAATATTGTAGTTATATACCTAGTATATTATCTTACAGGTTTTGGGAGCCATTGGCTTCACGGAAGTGTCTCAAATATGAATTAAAAGGATAACTAAAAAAACTCGTTAATTACCTAAATTACGGAGGTTTTGACTAGTTGATGATTGAATATTGCATTGTCATCGAGTTTCCACCACGGTGCAAAGTTTCAGAACTTTATATCGTTTGGAAGTGCCTGAAATATTATGTACAAGAATCCGGAAAGAAAAAAAGTGATTAATCGTCTATAATTATCGTAATTACTGGGCAATTCTCGTTTTGACTTTTGAATATGATGAAGTTATGCCTTATAAACAATTGTGCACGGTTTAGGGAGAATAGCCCCTTGGGAAAGGTCTCAAATTCTGGTTTTTCTGTTAATTAAAAATACTCGTTAATTAACTTAATCCTTTGGTTGTTTGACTAGATAATGGTTGGATATTGGAGTGTCATGAGGGTTACACCGATGTGTAAAGTTTCGGGGCCCTGACATATCGGGAAGTGCCCGAAAATCGAGTTTTAAAATTCCACCCGTAAAACGCCGCCAAAAGCAAGTAGAATAAAAGCGTTTAAAAAAAATTGCGCAGAAGTTAATTACTTGATTCAAAACCACCTTAAAAATCTTAAACGTGGACAAAAAAGAAAGACGATTATTTTGGGGTAGTTAACTAGCAGTTTGAAAAACATTCCCGAATCCTTGAGGCGTCCCCCCCAATATTCAGGAGCCGCCGACGCCAATGGTAAGGAGTGCCAAGGCCCCCCCTCGAAATGCAGGCAAAGTGTACCAGGATAATTTAAATTGAAACTCTGCTTTTTAGGGTCAATTTTCTGTGGAGTAACCCCAGACCCATTAACATTAAGTTCATCATGATGCACAGTAGCGGATTTCTAAATAGGCTAGCTAGGCTATAGCCTACGGCGGCAAATTTTAGTAGGCGGCAAATTTTCGACAGCAGAATTTTTTTCTTAAAAAAAAGAGAAGAGAAAGGAAACACTAAACATAAGCTCTGGAAAGATGGAGAACGTCCTTTCAGAAAATCAATTATGTGATTTACAAGAAACTGTGTTCACTTTGTTACCCAAAAGGTCTCAAAATGAGCCAAAACTACTTTAATAGGCAATTTCCAAAAAAATGTCGGGGGAGAACCTCCAAACTCAAATTTTTATCTGTCACAGTGTTTTTCCCTTGAAAAGTACGCCGCCTACAGGAAACTTTTCCCTTTTGGTGCTCTGTCCATAAAGTTTGAAAAGTAGATAAACACAAGTTCGGGGGAATTTCCAAAAATATTTTCTGGAATTTCCCTTGAAACTTAAGGGTTTTACAAGGAGTGATCCTTTTTGATGTAACCTAAAGTGTCTCAACATGAGTTAAAATGCCACTTTCAGGGGCAAAATTTAAAAATTTTCTGGAATAGGAACCTCTAAACCCCTTAGAAATTTTCCAATTCATAATACTATAAACTTTTTTCCTTGAAAATTCTGCCGCTTACAATGAGTGGTGCTCTTTGGGTGGAATCTAAAAGGTTTCAAAATAAGCTAAAACACTATTTTGAGGGGCAAATTTTCAAAATTTTTCTGGGGGAGAACCCCCAGACCCCCTTTTACTTCGAGTTGACATATTGACACAATTTTGAAATTTAGTGCACCAAAATTAAAACCTTACGAATTCAACTCTCCTACAACTTAGTATTCCTAAGATATTGAGAAGATGTTGAGTAACCCCCATAAACAAAAGTCTAGCTACGGCACTGGCAACCCCCTCCCCTTTCAGTTGCTAACATTAATATTTGAACAGGCCATAATCATAATAGTAATTTGTGAAACTCAGCCCCCCCAGACAAAAATCCGGGATTCCCCACTGCCTCCCCCAAACCAAAACTGAAATGACGCCCCTGTTTAGTTTTGTAAGTATAGTTATAGCATGTAGGCGCAGAGCCGTGCTAAGGGGACGGCCGGCGCCAAATTCATGTTTGAGAACTATGTTTTTTTTGTATAACACGGACACTCACACCCCTTTTGGGAGAGACGCCATGGGGGTCGCCTGTTTGCGTCTCCGATGAGAAAGAAGCGCGGCACGCTTTTTGTTTGGTAAACCAGATGTCCAGTCTTCGGTTGCAATGTTGTTTTAAGACACAGTAGGGGTGACGATTGACAGAGAATGGGGTTGGACGTGTGAAAGATTTATGGATCAGACGGACCAGGAAGGTTTTGTTCTCCCTGGGGCTTACTTCAAAGGGGGTGCTGTTGTGATAACAAACATTTCAGGTTTCTTGACCAAAGAATTCCAGGAAAATCTTGAGTGCCCATCAGGGATGGAAAGAACGTTCAATTAGTTCCATTGCCACCTGCTCAAAGGGGTCATAAATAAATCGAAGATAAAGAATTCCCAACGCATCTTGAGCTCTTCATCAGCTATTGGTTCATTTTACGAAAACCCAATCCTGTGTATTCCGGGGTTGGTTTTCATCCCCTTTCATTGAATGTGTTCACGAGACCGCTTACATATTAGCTCTGTTTTGCTTCTATATTGGCAGTAGCCCTGAACAGAGAGAGACCTTCTAAATTTGTGTAATGTAAGTTCAAAAATACAAATTAGAACATCGTTTTCTGGTAAGTTCCTATTTGTTTTTCGTATTTTACTGTAATAATCAATAAATTTCATAAAAATAATTGGATATTCGTACTTGCCAACTTTTAAGGTTTGTCCGTAAAATGTTAGGATTTTCGTTTAGCTTACGATCTTACTGATGGATCAAAAATTTCTGCGGTTATTGGGTTTATTTTCACTTCAAAATCAGATTCCTTTGCTAATCCCTGTCCATTTCATTTTCACAATTTTGGTCTTTTTATTAAATTAATTTTAGACTTTTTTGTAAGTCTTGGATTCGCTCGCAAGTCTCCTGAGTCTTGATGGGCATTCTCCGGGTAAGTTTGCTTATCTTACAACTTAACCGAGATAAGACCCTGAAAGATGCTTCGATGCATGAAACTTGTTTTCAATCAATATTTCATATTATTTCTCTTAGTAATAGTTGATACGAGTGATAATTTATAAAACATTTACTAGAAAAATAAAATAGATGAAGGAAAATATTTGTTTATTTCTTAGAAACTATTGCAGATTTTTAATTATATTTTAAGCAATTTTACATACTGTTTTATAATTTCAATTGTTTTCTTGAGTTAAAACACTAATCTCGAGGATCAAATTTTTAAAAAAAGAAAAAAAAAATTCTGCTAGAGAACCCCCAATCCCCAAAATTTAGCCTTGGTTTTAGGTAGTGTTTTTCTCATTAAAAATTCTGATGCCTAAATGAAGAGGTCTCCTTTAGGTGTTTCCCCAAAGTGTGTCGAAATAAAGAAGACTTCTTGTTCTCCTCCAAAATTTTACGTCTATTTATGATTATTTTCCTTAAAATTCAGTGATTTTTAAGGTCTCAAAATGAACTAAAACACTTTTTTCCGAGACATTTTTCAAAATTTTTCTGAGGGAGACCCCCCAGATTTACTTAAGCTCACATTAAAAAATTTCGACAATTTGTGCAACACATTCAAGAGCTTCTTTCAAGTGATTAAAAGTTTAACGCATAAATAATGGTACTCGTTAGGGGTACATTAACGTTAAAAACGTTGAGTCAATCCCCCCTCGAAACAAAAGTCTGGTTATAGCCCTAAAATTTCCCCACATAAAAGGGGTGGTTTACCACATAAAGGTGTCACCAATGAGCCATCTTCGCCTCGGGCGCCGTTTTACCACGGCACGGCTCTGTGTAGGCGGCAAATTTTGGTTCAGCCTATAGGCGGCGCATTTGGAAATCCGCCACTGATGATGCAAATTCGATCAATAAACACGAAATTGCGGGCCTTAGTAATAATTTTGGGTCCTCTCCTCCGGTAAAAAATCCAACTTTTGGAATAATTGATTACATTTTTAAAGGATATAAAATAATTTGGGCCCCTCCCAGAATAAATTTCTATAAACGCCAGCTGAGTAAAGTGCATAGCAGAATGCTTGCCTCCAAACCACAAAAAAAAATTCACAGATGCTTTTATAACCAGCCTATCCATGTTGCACAAACATGTTGTGACGTTGCTTAAATTTAGGAACTTCAAATAAAGGGTCCGGTCCCTTCCTGTAATCTCACCCTTTAAAACAAGGTTTTTTTTTTAACTCAAAAGAATTTTTCCTACATCTCAAGGGAAAATATAATAACAGGATTCTTGAAGAGGCACAGATGCCCCCTGACTCCCTAGTGAAGCCCCTCAACGAATAAAGAGAAAGGACTCATCGATGGGAAATAAATTGAACACAAAATTCTAATAAAAATGTTCGTGCTGCCATCTCTTTCCCTCCCCGAAACTAAAAATCAATGCATTTAACGGCATTCAATCAGTTTTATAAAGAGAAGGGACGTTAATAGCATGGGCGGGTCCAGGGGGAGGCCATGGGGGTCATACCCCCACCTTGAGAAGCCTTTAAAATACATTTTTGTACTGCTAAAATTCAAAAAATTTCAAAAAAAATCCCAAATATATTTTTTTATTTTAATTTACGATTCTTTTTATTTCAAGTGGGGAGATTCTTGACCCTTATTTTCTGAGGTAAGGGGCGAAAAATAATGCTTTAATTAATGTAATGAATAACTTAAACATGTGTGCGAAAGAAGATTATCACCGATCTTTATTAACTGTTTCGAATTCTTGGCGACGCGTTACATAGTAACAAAGCGTCACTGAGCAAAGCAGCGTTCGTACATTTTTGTTGTTGTTCGGACTTATTTGTGAAATTAAACACCGATAATAAAGTCTTGAAATTCAAATTTTAAAAATGCATAATAAATCAATATAGAAATTGAAATTTTGGGGAGGTTGAGGGGTCTTGAAATTTGATACATAAAATTATTATTGTTTTTATTTCATTTCGAGTCCTTTTAGGTTTTACTCAAAGAAGACGCTCTTTGTAAGTTGAATAAGGAAGTTGCATGTGTCAAATTTTCAAAAACAAACAAGTGTTCCGTATGGTTTTTTGTATGGTAAAATGAAATATCTAGTCAGTTTTTCAAAAAAATGTACAGGTAATTAAATATTTTAATTTAAAAGTCGAGAAAAAAACACTTGACTGAAAACGTTTATTGTTTAAACTATAAGATGACGTCAACAATAATACCATCAACTCCATTGCTTTACAACAATGTTTAGTATAAGATGACGTCACATCCAAACTCTTGGCGTTTTCGCGCGCTTTTAAAAAGGGGATTTTTGTTAATTTTTTTGACAATCAAAAAATTTCTCGATTGGCCTCAAATTTTGGGTAGTTGCTTATTTTTGCAAGAGGAATCGATTAAAAAAATAAAAAAAAATCATGCAACTTCCTCATTAGTAACTTCAAATATTATTGGTTTCTTATCTCAATGAAATGAGAACGTATCTTAGGAAGAATATCTTGGAACGTGCCTAAAATGTTTTGTCGGGCCACATAACCATACTTTCGTGTGTTTTAGCCTCCAATTTTTTCCAAGGTATCTTCCGGGTATGTCATAAATATGAAATGCGAAAGTTCGTTTAAGTTTTAAAAGTTTTTTTCAGATAAGCAAAAGGTGGTCTGGGCCCCCAGAAATAATTTTGAAATTTGAGTTTAAAGTTATTAAGTTTTAAAATACACTGCTCACAACAATTAAAGGATATTGGTAGTTTTGGTACATATTGGCAAGCAAATAAAATATTTGCAGTGGTTCAAGCATTTTTCAATAACTTAGGGCCATTTAAAAGCTAAATCCATGCAGTTATCAAAAGAAAAATTTATTTTTACTTTTTTTTTTTATCAAAATCGGAAAATGCACATTTTGTGTAGTTAAGCAAAAAAAGTGAAAAGTCTATCAATACTTAATTGAAAACCAATTTCGCTTGGGGTATGCTTTCTCCTGACTTAAAACAACGTTGTGGGTCTGTTTGCCACCAGGTTTGTTTGGTTTTTTATGAGGGGCAGGGGTATTTTCTCCATTTTCCCCATTTAGAGCATTTTTCAGCACCTGAACTGTTTGGGAGGTATTGGAAGGGCAGCAATTCGTTTCTCAAGCATGTCCTTGACTTGTTCTATTGGATTCATATCGAGAGAACGTGCTGGTCGATCCCTTTCTAGCGATTTCTTCATCTTGAAGAAAACCTTTAACTAGGGTAGCACAATGTTTTCTGCAATTACCATCCCTGAAAGTTAAATTATCCCCGATTTCTCCTGCATGAGGGGCAACCAGATGTGTAAGGATATTGACCTTATTACTAGTCCACTGAAAATAGAGTTGAACCTCAAACAAATTGCAATAGAAGGTTTCTCAACGGTTTTCACTTAGAAATGACCTCAATAATAACATACTAAAAATTGGCCAAAATCGGCCGGGGGGAAGTTTAATTTTTTTAAAATTTTTAAAAAATGGCTGAAAAAAAACTAAAAAAAAAACCAAAACAATAATATAGACATGTGATACATGTTTATAGGTTATTTTTGAGTGCTGAAACCGAATATTGCATTAAGTTTGGAAAAAAATTGAAATTTCAATTTTTAAAATTAATTTGAATAATTAGCTATATGAAAAAATTAAAAAACCCCTAAAAACCTAACAAAAACATCCAAAGAGATAAATCCAACGGTTTTCATTTAGATATAACCTAAATATTAACATACTGAAATTTAAAATTTTTACGAGTTAAAGAAGTAAAAATTTTTTTCAAATTTCCATTTTTTTTTGCGAAAAATGCATTTTTTTTTCAAATTTGTGCAAAAAACTTTAGAGGCTTTTGAAAAGGTCATTTTTGGTGGATATTGTCCACAGATAGCTATATAATGGAAAACCGGTGGAATTGACCCTCAATGAATTAGTTAATTATTTTATTTAAAATTTTGAAATTGGTAAAATGTAGTACAAATGTGAAAAAAGGTAATACTTTGGCATATTTACATCAGAATTTAAATAATTAACTAATTCATTGAGAGTCAATTCCACCGGTTTTCCCTTATATAGCTATCTGTGGACAATATCCACCGAAAAATGACCTTTTCAAAAGCCTCTAAAGTTTTTTGCACAAATTTGAAAAAAAAATGCATTTTTCGCAAAAAAAAATTTAAATTTGAAAAAAAATTTAACTTCTTAAACTCGTAAAAATTTTAAATTTTAGTATGTTAATATTTAGGTCATTTCTAAATGAAAACCGTTGGATTTATCTCTTTGGATGTTTTTGTTAGGTTTTTAGGGTTTTTTTAATTTTTTCATATAGCTAATTATTCAAATTAATTTTAAAAATTGAAATTTCAATTTTTTTTCCAAACTAAATGCAATATTCGGTTTCAGCACTCAAAAATAACCTATAAACATGTATCACATGTCTATATTATTGTTTTGGGTTTTTTTTTAATTTTTTTTTCAGCCATTTTTTAAAAATTTGAAAAAAATTAAACTTCCCCCCGGCCGATTTTGGCCGATTTTTAGTATGTTATTATTGAGGTCATTTCTAAGTGAAAACCGTTGAGAAACCTTCTATTGCAATTTGTTTGAGGTTCGGCCCTATTTTTCGCTATTTTCAGTGGACTATACCCTGAACCACTAGAAATGGTTTCTTTGGCTGTGGGGGGTCTTTATTCCCTAGATAGAGATGGTTCTCTATATCATTACTCTATATCTTCAAATCTGACTATCAGTTCATCCTGATAACTTCTGATTTTTGCCTGAAGGGTACAAGGAACACAAAATAACCCATTTTTTGTGCATGAGGAAGTCAGATTTGAAGATGTGGAGTGATGATATAGAGCACCATCTCTATCTATGGAATAAAGACCCCCACAGCCAAAGGAACCATTTCTGGTGGTTCAGGGTAATAAGGTCAATATCCTTACATATCTGGTTGCCCCTCATGCAGGAGAAATCGGGGATAATTTAACTTTCAGGGTCTCAGGGATGGTAATTGCAGAAAACATTGTGCTACCCTAGTTAAAGATATTCTTCAAGATGAAGAAATCGCTAGAAAGGGATCGACCGGCACGTTCTCTCGACATGAATCCAATAGAACAAGTCTAGGACATGCTTGAGAAACGAATTGCTGCCCTTCCAATACCTCCCAAACAGTTCAGGTGCTGAAAAATGCTCTAAAAGGGGAAAATGGAGAAAATACCCCTGCCCCTCATAAAAAACCAAACAAACCTGGTGGCAAACAGACCCACAACGTTGTTTTAAGTCAGGAGAAAGCATACCCCAAGCGAAATTGGTTTTCAATTAAATATTGGTTGAATTTTCACTTTTTTTGCTAACTACACAAAATGAGCATTTTCCAATTTTGATAAAAAAAAGTAAAAATAAAATTTTTATTTTGATAACTGCATTGATTTAGCTTTTAAATGGCCCTAAGTTAATGAAAAATGCTTGAACCACTGCAAATATTTTATTTGCTTGCCAATATGTACCAAAACTACCAATATCCTTTAATTGTTGTGAGCAGTGTACAGTAGAACCCCGATTATCCGCGAGCGGATGATCCGCGAGGGCCAAGAAAAAATATTTTTAATGATTAGAGCAAATTTTAGCTGAGATTAGAGAGATTTTAAATGTAGAGCAAAAGTTTCTGCTGTACTGTACATATTTAAAAGTTTTACATATCATGTTTTTTGTACAATAAAACATAGTTTTTATGCTTAAATATTTTTTTTCGTGTTTTCCCCTCATTTTTAGTCTTTTTTTGGGTTATCCGCGATTTTCACTATCCGCGGTACCCTTGCCACCCAATTCCGCGGATAATCGGGGCTCTACTGTAATTAAGTTTTAAGTCCTTTTTGTACATATGATACTATATAATATATCTAAAGCGGATCACTTCTTGTACTCTTCAGAATTTTTAGAAGGAAAAAGTGTATAATAAGTAACAAAGATAATTTTGGGGGGAGGGGATGGTGATGCCCTCTTATCCCCCCTTGTATTCTGTCCTGCCGTTTAGAGTAACAGTCCACCAGTTGACTCGATTGATTCAATGGTGTTTTATAATTACTTTTAAGTTACCCCCTAACGCGATTAGATTTATAAGTAAAGTTTTAGATCTCTTTAAAGTAGCATTCGAATTATGTTACACATAATGTCAAGATTTTATTACAATAAAAAGGGGGTCTCACCCCAAGAAAATTTTTGAAAATTTGCCTCTAAAAGTAAAGTTTTAGCTAATTTTGAGACCTTGTAAACCACAAATTAAGACATTTTTTAATCACCAAATTTTCCTAAGGGCTTATTGAGGGTTCTCACCCAAAAAATTTTATGAATGCCCTTTTAAACTATATAGTGTTTTAGGGGCCATTCATTAATTACGTAAGGATGATTTTGGCAATTATTGACCCCCAACCCCCATGTAAGGGTAAGTACGATTTTTCAAACCCCTCCCCCCTATTCTTACGTAAGATTCCATTTCGTTTTTCAAAATAATAATAATTTTGCTTCTACTTTTGACAACTGAAGATGGATTCAACGGTTTTATTTTTTATCTTAACTTAATGCTACCTACTCCAATAAAAAAGTACATCTGATATACCTTCATTTTAAAAAAATGAAGCTTCCATAACATACCTAGATTATCAGCATTTATAAGTTTTTCTGGGGTTATCCAATAGTAATTTGATTAGAATAATTGGAATTTGTATACATTAACTTCTTGGAAAATCTTACGTAAGAATGGGTCTGACCCCCCACCCCCAAGTAAGGGTATGTAGAGATTTTTCCAACCCCCTCCCCCTCCGAACCCTTACGTAATTAATGAATGGCCCCTTATCTATTTTGAAACTCTTTGAGGAACACCCAAAAGAGGGGCCCTTCTTCTAAGCGGCAGAATATTTAAGAGAACACTATATAAAAGAGATGCAAAATTTTAGAGGGAGGCTTTAGGGTTTTCCTACGAATTTTTTTTTTGTAATTTAGCTCTCAAAAGTAGTGTTTTAACTCATTTGAAGACCCTTGGCTTACGTCCAAAGGATATTTCTTCGTTGCAATTTTTCTTAACAAAAGTAAAACGTTCATTTTAGAGTAATCAATCCCGTTTTCTCGGGACGAACCAGAGTGTCTGAGCAGCGTGAGGAAGACAAACGCTAACATACCCATAATTCTATAAGCGCATCCCCCCTTTGAAGAGTGAGAAGGCGAGAATATCTCCACTCCACTTGACTGGAGAGAAGGAATTAAGCAGGATATTAAAAAGTAAAAAATATTACTTGTGTGAAAGGTGATTGATCCTTCTCTAACAAATATTTCTTTTCATCCTTTTATCTAAGTAACTCGGCAGCATTGCACTACACAAACGTTCGGTTCGGTAGTATAAGCGATTTTCAGGAATAATTTGTGTTTCTGGAAATTATCTTTGACATACTTTTTTAGGGTTGTAATTGCTGATTCCATTACTATCTCTTCAGAAGCGGATAGTTAGTGCGGTGCACCTGACACGCCTCGCCTACATTACTATCAACCAATTAAAATGCTAGACTTTGATCTTAATTCTCTTAATTCGTTATATTTCATAAAGAATGTATATCGTTGTGTCGCAGCTAGCCCAGTGGTATAGCCTATAGCGTTTGCTTCGTATGCGATAGTTCCTTGGATCGAATCCCGATAGTGATTATCTTATTTAATATTAAGTCTATAAAATCTTGTGAAAAATTCTGATTTGATTAAGAATTGTAGGCGTGTAAGGTGCCCCGCACACTGAGCTATAAAACAAACTCATAGTTTGTTTTATAGCTCAGTGGCCCCGCACTAACTAGTCGCTCGTAGAAAAACATAGATATTAATCTATAGAGAACCAGTTCGCTTAAGAGGAGGGAGAAAGATTTTTTTTAGTATGTTAGTTCTAGGTTCGGCTCGATGAGGGCTAAATAATAGGACCTGCCCACTCCCACTGAGCGGTCTTTATACTCTTATCTGTGAGTACTTCTTAGGAAATTTGGAAATTTGAAACAAATTTTCAAAATATCGTTTATTTGGTTGATATTGTTTTCTTGGCGTCTTTGGCACAGAGTAAAGATTATTCAGAGAGTCCAAAACGCGATTTTACTAAAATAGTTCTACAGTTATCGCATAGTGGCGTTTCGACCCTCCAGCTGTCAATCATTGGTGTGGACGGGGACTAAAGGAAACGAGTGATTCTCATTGGACTTAGAACTTTGTATGGAGGCTGCATTTGAATTTCTCAATCTCTGCTATTTTTCCCCTGATCAATGAAACTTTTCCCTTATGGTTGCAAACTTTCCCTGACAGTAACTAAACTTTCCCTATTATAAACATTGATATCGTTTGTTCTGTCGTTTAATATCTCGTTAGTGATTGTGGTAGCAGAAATTATCATTAAATGTGAAGTTATTTGTTTAAATTGTATTAAATGTGGACTTGGGGTTGTAAGTTCGATTCCAGAGTAGCTCCCGATCCATCGCGGGTGAGTCCCTGTTAAGATCGTGACATCAGAGATACTTGTAATGTCTAAGAAATTATCCCCAGCGCATGCTCGAAAGAAAGATACACGCAACTGTTTTAATAACCGGGAAAATATATAATTTTTTTCCCTCTTTAGCGATTTGAAAGTGGGCGGGGTTAATTGAGAGAGTGTATGCGGCTGTAGCTCGATTGCAGAGAGTCAACAACGTTAGTCATATTCTCTGGTTAGTTCCACCCGTTCCACCGTTATCACATAGAAACGCCACCGTCTATGGGAAAACCCATGTTAAAAAAGTTGCCATTAGCGTCTATGGAAATGGACTCTCTGTTTCTCTGTGTTTGGAAATTTGAAACAAATTTTCAAAATATCGTTTATTTGGTTGATATTGTTTTCTTGATGTCTTTGGGATGCAAATTTATCTGGCAGTGCATTTATCTGACTGTTTAAAGTATTCCCATTTTTATAATTAAATCAAACAATCAAGTAAATTTATCTTCAGCGCTAAGACCCATTACAACTAAACTCGAACTCCACTGTTTTGTTTTCTCGAATTTAGTGTTATGATAAGAATGCTTATTATTTCAAAAAACAGATTTAAATTTGTAAAAGTTTCTTCTGCTGAGCTGTTTCAATCATAAAAAGAGACATGGGAGACAAATATACGGACTCACAGTTTATCAGAATGATTCGAGGCTTCCGGGTGAGCGATTTACAGTCTCTCTTGAGATACTTCGGTCGCAACTCAAATGGGAAAAAATCCGAACTCCAGAGTCGCTCCATAGACCTTTTAAAGATTCGCTGCACACCCGTGGAGTCGAAGATTTTGGAAATTCAGGAGAACAAATTAAACCATGTTCCAAATGATCCTCAGGACATATATCCTGGTGCAAATGACCCGAATGAAGACAACGATCCTGCAGCCATTTCCCTAGGACCTGGCCTGGCACCTTACATCCCAAGTAATAGCAAGCACATGGTGTTGCCTCCTCACGCGCCCCCAGTCCCTCAATACCCTGTGAATCCAGATGTGAAGATGATAGACCTCCCCTTCTATGATGTGTTGAGTGAGCTGTTGAAACCGACGAGTCTTGCCTCGCCTTTCGATCGATATCCTGAGCGAGAGAGGAAATACGTCTTTTACCTCACGCCTCAGCAAACCTTGGACTTTGCTCAAGGCTCACCAGATGTGCAAGTGCAGGCTAGAATGTGCCTGTCAGACTCTAGTGCTGAACAGGAGGATGAAATACCCGCTGACATCATCATGAGAGTTAACCGCGCAATGTTTCAGCTTCCTCACATCATTCCAACCAATAAGCCTGGGGCATTGCCAAAGCGTCCCAGAAGACCGATGGACATTTCGCTTTTCACTAAGAAATCGGCTACCGAGCCCAACGAGGTGTCTGTTTCTTGGACTTCTCCACCAACCAAGCCGTATGCTTTGTCTGTCTACCTCGTCCGCAGACAGAACTCCTGCGAGCTTATCAGACGGCTGAAAGCAAATGGGGTCAGAAATCCAGACCACACTACAGCGATGATAAAGGAGAAGCTCACCCAAGATAGAGATTCCGAGATTGCCACCATGAGTTTGAGAGGTGCCCTGACTTGCCCCTTGGGTAAAATCAGAATGAAACTTCCTTGCAGGGCACTCACTTGTGGCCACCTCCAGTGCTTTGATGCCACCCTGTACTTGCAAATGAACGAAAAAAAACCTAAATGGATATGCCCAGTGTGTGATAAACCAGCCTTGTTCAAGAACTTGGCTATTGATGGGCTGTTCTTGGACATTACTTTCAAGGCTCCGGCCGAGTGCTCTGAAGTTCAGTTTCATGAAGATGGTTCCTGGACCCCTGTTATGCCCATCAAAAAGCCGGCGGAAGTCAGCGATGCGTTTGAAGCTGCGCCGAAAGTCATCCCTAAAGTGGAAGCTGACAAACCAAAGAGACCCATTGAAGTCATCAGCCTAGATTCAGACAGCGACACGGAAGAGGACACGTGGTCCTACGTGCCTCCTAAGAAGAAAGCCTTCAGACCACCCAGTTCTCCCGTGGTCATTGACTCTCCAGACAGTTCGGAAGATTCGACCGAGGTCATCACTCCAGCCAATCCCGAGGTTACCAGTACATCTAAGGACTCGGCCGAAAACATCGTTATCAGCATTCCCGAAAAGTCGTCCTTGGCCCCTCTTCCACCTACCTTGGAGATCGACACGGAAGAGGACTGTGTCGTTGGCTCGTCTGTAGACACGAACACTGCCAGCGGTTCCAGTTTCGAAGATATTTCTCCCGTGGAGTCACCCGAGAGCTTGCCTGATGTAAAGAAGGACAGCGAAAAAGACGTGGAATTAGAGAGTCGGGCTAGTGACCGAACACCAGATAACTCGAGTGATCCCACTTTGTTCCTGTGCGACGAAGATATTCTAGAGGATACAGTGAGCTCACCCCCCTCTCTGCCAGAAATTCAAGAAGTGGGATCTCCAGATATTATTGATCTCGATTGAAAGAAAGTGTAAATAAGATTTTGTGGTACCTCATGGCTACACGCCAAAAAAACTTGTGGAAACCAGCTCAGATATAAATATTAACTCGGGTGATCATAGTCTTTGACAGTCACAAGAACTTATTTTTAAAAAATGTGTCAAAATTTGCTAATATTCTGTTAATCCATACTGATAAAAATCAACAATTAATATTTTGGATTTCTAATACTCAAATAATTGCCAAATTTTTGGGGTTTCCATCAAAATTGGGTATATGTGGACTATTTGGTTTGCTATTTCTTTGGCAACTTGTAATACTCTGATTTCTAAATAGGTTGGCAATTTTTAACAAGGTATAATAGTGAAGTACCAGTTGCTATATTAAAATTTAAATTGTGTTTTCATGACAATTTTAGGATACACTATTATAACTTAATAAATACTCCTTTTTCAATTTCATGCCAACTATTTATTATTCAAATAAGTCTAGTTTGTTTCAAATTTACTGGTTAACTACTCAAAAAATCTGGGCCGATTGCCAATATAGTGTGATAAAGTGTGCAGTGTGCACCTTGGCAGCTCAGCTGTATTAAGTCTGGAGATTGAATTGTTTTTCACCCAGATGTTAGACATTGACATAAAAAAACTACAAAAAGTTGCCTCTGTCCCGATTTTTTGAATTTACTTTCTGGTTCCTGTAATTATGCTTCAATCATGCCAGAATTGAAGACGAGAAAATCTCGCTAAAAAATCTGAACATTTTTTTTTATTTGCTTTTAAAAAACGAGGAGACATGCGTATATCACACTGCTAACAACTGCTCTGCTTCTGACTTATTGATGGCTCACTCAATTAACCAAAACATTCCAGCTGCAAATGTTATGTTTAGGGGCCATTCCAATATTACGTAAGCCATGTTTTTGGTCATTTTTTTCTAAGTAAACCACAACCCCCCTCATAATTACATTCAAAAACTATCTGACCCCCCCTTTTGTGGGGTTTTTTGTACAAAATGATTAGTAGAATTTTTAAATTATCTATGCAAGAAACAAGATATTTTCAAAAATTCACAAAAAATTCACCCCCTCCCCCTTCTTTGGGACTTATGTAATATTTGATTTGCCCCTAACAATTACTGAAAATTAAATTTTTGTTGTCTGTCAAATACTTAATGATCATCCTAAAATATTTTGGATACTAATGAACATTGAAATGAGTAAACTTATAAGTCAATATTTCAATTGTTCGAATCTAGTAAAGCTGGTCATTTCTACAAGAATGTATCATATCTATTTTAGCTACAGACTTGGACTGGACCAAAATTAATTTTCGCATCTTGTCCGAGAAAAAGATGTGAATTGTTTCTCTGTAAAATATTGCTAGGATAATTATTCTGCAGTGTTTTGAGAATTTATTACATTGATGTTATAATCAATTATATAACCTGCTTTGTGATAATATTTGTCAGCACTTACTATTTTTGTGGAATTCTCCCAACTGTTTTCTTCTGGGAAAAATCATCCCCTTTATTATTCATTGCCTATGCCTTAAATAGCTTTTAAGCCCATCTTTTATGATAAGTTTTTAAGTTTTCATGAACAAGAGTTTCAGTGTGCTCAAATTTTTTTTATACTATTTGGTAAAGGGTGAATGACGTAAAACTTTTTTTGTTGTACAAAAATGCAAGGTAACTTGTTAATAGACCCAAGTGGTAATTTATAGGTCTCAAGCCCATATTGCTAAGATCTTCGTAGAACACCTTGGAATGATTGAGTTGGTTCTTTTATGCTTATTTATGTTTTCAAAGTTTAGTAAAAGACTAAACTAACAAATTACCTTTGCTTTGCAGAAAAATGGTTAAAAACCATTACCTATGAACTGATTCAGCATTGTACTCATTATTAAATATTATTTACTTTTTAAAATATTTAAACAGTTAAAGATAAAGTAGTAAAAATTATCTTTATCCTTTTATTTTCAAATCCTGATGTAAAATTAAATTACTACTTTACTTCAGCTTTAAATGCAGAAATCATTTTGATAAAAATACAGGAACCGCTTTAGAAAGAGTCCTCCAGCCGCTATGTTTACCCTCAGCTCAAATGATGACTGACAACCATAGAGATCTAAGTATTAATATTATTTTATTTTTATTCAATCCTAAAATAATATTTAGTAGATTATTATTTAAGGATCTAATAATAATTATATTAATGATTAGATCTCTATTGTTAGTCATCATTTGAGCTGTGAGTAAACATGGAGGCTGGAGGACTTTTTCTAAAGCTGTACCAAAAATATTGGTTTATCTACTTATTTAAAAATTGGGTTTTTTTTACATATTAAAGCTGATCACTTCAACAGTCTCATCAAGAAGTAGATTTGCTACCGTGCCTAAGTTACTAATTTGTGGCAGTTTTAATATTGTTGGTGACATTATTCTTAAGTAAGTTTTTTAATTGATTAAATCCCTATTCCTCGTCATTGTATGCTTTAAAAACTCTTGTGGATTTTCATTTTGGTGATTGAGTGATGTGATGGCCTTATGCAAACATGTAAATACTCTTTCACTCACTGGTGACTTAGCTGGTTGTAACTTATCTTACCATGCTGAAAAAGTTGTGCTTTTTATTATTTCTCTCAGAAAAATTTTCTAGTCCCCCAACTTATGGAGGCTTTACACCACGCGGTTTGCGACAGCGATTCTGCGATTTTCTGCTATTGTGACAACCGCAGTAACTCAGCGACCTCTCGAAAGATGGCGCTGTTCAATTAAGGGAAGAGGGTCAATTTTTTTTTTGTCGCAGAATCGCTGTCGCGAATCGCGTGGTCTAAAGCCGCCTTTAGACCTCATCAAGTTATATAAAATTATATTCAAAGTGTTAGATTTCGAAAATTCATGAACACACTTTGGGCAGATCCAAGGAAGTAGCATAAGTTACATCTTCCCCCCTAGAAATGTGTAATACTGAAGAAAAGGCCTTCTGAAAAAGTATGAATAAATTAGTTATGCTATATGAAGCTTTGTATTTTGAATGCAATATATGTTGTGTTTAAGTTTCATAAAAAATATATATTTCTTCAATAGTTGAACAAAATTTCAGATTCTCTTGTGATTATTTACCTTAACAATCTCCCCCTAAATGTCAAACCTAGATCACAGCCCCTGATCCAACTCATTTAAAAAAAGACAGGTTTTTTTAGCAAAATATTTTATACGTTTTATTGTAATATTGTAAATTCATGTTTCATACAAATTCGTAATTGAGGAATAATTTAGGTTTAGTAAAAGAAACCAAAAATTCTAGTTCAGATCTTAAAGTACTACAGAAGAACTCCAACTATTCGAACTATCCTAATCGCTTTCAGAATTCAAACCCCAGTTTTTAAACTTCAGGTCAGTGCTTGAAAAATGAAGATAGATTAAGAAGTTCTTTAAGAAAATTAACAAAGGCTGCAGCAAAGATTTAGAAGATGTCGTTTTCAAGTGTTTTTTGCAACAACGTTCTATGAGAAACTGAATTTCGGGTCCGATTGCGAAAAAGCTAAGATTTTATCTCAGAAACTTGGTTGTCTGTCTTTTAAAGCAAGTAATGGCTGTCTAAAACCAAATACACCCTTTTTTGGAAAAATTCAGTTATCCGAATTTTTGATTATCCAAAAGGGGTCCGGTCCCAATTAATTTGGATAATTGGAGTTCTACGGTTCATAGTTTAAGTATTGAAAGTTGAAGCTGCATTACTTCTTATATTTTTCAATACAGAAGTTATTTCAAATTTAGAGACTGAAAATAAACAGACAAAATTCTTGTTTTTGTACGCAGCATATGGTGGGTTGTTAGGTTATACTCAGGGTTACAAATAAGTTACTTCTACTCATAGTTACAGCTATACTCAAGTTACTGTTCTATTCATGTTTTATGTAACCCTTTCTATCATGCTTTTGTTTTACAAAAGGCAGACTGAAAATGAAAACAAGAAATTTATATTCGCTTGAAATGTACTTGGTCAACTGTGATTACAGTATCCTTATAAAATCTAGAGTCCAGTTATTTTTTCTAACATACTATGCAACTTGGCAAGTTTCTCTTGATTATATTCTTTGGCTTTTTCTAGCCAGGTATTGCCAAATATGTGTCATGGATTTATTGTAAAGTAAAATTATTTTGCTTTGAATTTTTTTGTTCAAAACTAAGCAGATGGACAGTATTACATTACAATTTTAAAAATATAGCTCATTTCTTGTAACTTACAGTGTTTTATCTGAAGTCAATTTAACTTGTAGCCTTTTTTTGGTGTGAATAAAAACACAAATATCTTATTTGCAATATTTATGATCAAAAAGGAAAATTTTTAATTTCAGGTATATATTTTCATAAATACTCCATGTCAATATTCTGCTGACTTCCTATGCTCTATTTATCTGTTAAATCAATCATTGTTATTTTACATCCTTCTTTGCAATGTTCAATTAATACTCTTCTGTATGTGTAATTTTTTGTATATTTTACTCTTTTTTATAGTTTGTATTGCAAGCCACATGTTGGATTTTATTGAAACAGGGAAGAATTTAAATGAACACAAGACCCTGAGTTATAGCAGAATCAAAGATATAAGCGTATATTGCGGACCTATAAATGTGTATGTATCCTAACTACTATATTAGTTTAAGTAAACTTAAATGTTTAAGCATACCAAATCTTATAACATAATTTCTTTGGAACCACAGAGGAAACTCTTATAGAAAACTTAATCTGCTATATAACTCTGTAAAAGGAGTCTAACAGAAACACTCATCAGAAAATATCACATTTAAAAGTAATAAACTTGTTAAAAACAAAGCTATTTTTCTTGATACTGTCAATAAGTTAATTGCAAGTTCACCAAGGAAATACAAAAATACTTAAAAGAAATATATAAATATTACTCTAATTGATATGTTTTAAGAAGACTATTAGTAAGAACTTAGTAACAATATTGTTTACTGTTGTATTTGGTAAATTTGGTTGTGGTAATTTAGATAAGATCATAGTTTTCTCAAGAACTCTACGACCTGTGACTGACAAGAAAATTATTTCTTCATTGGCCTAATTCATTCAGAGAAAGTATTCTATGTTCTGTGCTCCAATTTTGAAGATAATTCACTGTAAGAGCAGTTTTCTTCCTTTTTATCGTTTTCAGAAAGTTGTAAAAACTTCCTTTTTTACATCCAAACTTTTCCTCAATTTGAGATTTTACTTTTTGCTGTGTTTCTGAAAATATACTTTTGTGGTAAACCTTGTAGTTGGGTATTACAAGTTTTTAAAACAAACAAAAAAGTAATATGTTGGAAGTTTTACCATTGTTGGTGAGATTGTAAATACTCATGCTTAAGCATTAATAAAATCATTGACTTAAAACTATAGTAGCATTATTGCTTTTTTATGTAAAAATTTTAGTAAATTTGAAAAGTTTTTGCTTTTGGGCTTCTTTATTACTACTTTGGGCTAAATGAAATGGTTTGACACTTTAGTTAATAAGCACTTAAAAATATTGAACAAAATATTTATTACTTCAGAAGTTGATTGATATACCTTGTAAATAACTTAGAAATATTAAATAAGTCTCATTTTTTATTTGTAACAGTACACCCATTCATTGTCTTGTAATTGGTAACACAGGTTGTGGTGATTTAGAATTAAATGTTTCAGGCATAGATTTTAGGCTTAACTGAAATAATATGAAGTGACAAGTCTTTTATTACCTAAATCACTATCCAATGCCCCCTCCTCACCATATGAAAGATGCCTTTGTCACTTTTAAAATAAATGGGATGAGAAGTTCAACATAACATTCACAAATTCTATACAATATGTACAAAGTGGCCACCAAAGAATGCAACATAGCTTGCACTCATGTATGAAAAATTGTTGCTCTTGGCTTGTAACTTGCAGAAAACTGGTTTACAAAATTGTCCTTTTCTTTCATTTTGCCCCCTATCTTGAGTTTGCTTTTGAAAGGTTCAGTAATGTTGGCAGTGTTCTTCTTTGACGGTGTTTCATAGTACCACAGTTTCTTTTCAAAATACAAGAATGGCGACACACAAGTGATGTAACATACAGCAGATAAAATGATGGTGATCACAATGTATGCAGTGGCATACATTACCTGAAATGGAAAAATATAAGTTGCTATCTCAAAACAAGTAGTATAAAGATATAAGCATACCCGTATAATATACACAAACATGCGAAAAATTTTGCCCTCTGCAGAAAATTTTCTGCAAGAAAAACAAAGAAAATTTGTTTAGAAATTTTTCTGCAGACTTTCACCAGTGACATCCTTTCACCTAGGCTTTCTATTTACACAAAAACTGCAGGGCGCTATAATCAGATCTTCAGGATCTGTGTATCACATAGAAGACAGTTTCTTAAATATAAAGGGATTTAAGAAAGAAATGTCATTTTGTAAGAAAGAAATTTGTAAATTTTTGCAGAAAATGTTGTTGAAAAAAATTTAAGTTCCCAGAAAGGTTTTTATTTTATATGATGTAAGTAGCTACAATTCTGAGCTGTATACAGTTTCATTAGTGATAAATCACAAAATTGTCTATATAATGATTGTTTTCAGTATTCTCTCTTTTGTTTATGTTTTACTGATTAAATGCAAGTTAAGTAAATATATTATTCCCCAGTTTTTTAATGAAAGGAGCATTCTGAATATCTTTTTGGCACTGTATTTTTCTTGCTTTTAAAACTCACGCACAGGTTGTGTTTTACAAAGGCTTTTTCGCCTGATTTTTAAATTTTTGTCTTGTTTGGTGCAGAATGTCTTAATTGGGACTTTGTGCCATAACAAATAACCAACCAATCATTTTGCACTGAATATCTTTATAATTATCTCTTTAGACAATCTGCAGCAGGGATGAGATTTTTCAGACTTTTGAAGGATTTTCAGACTTTATAAAACTTTTCATAAAAAATTTAAGACTTTTAATGAAAAAAAAATCAGTTTATAAAAACTATTTTATTTTTCAACTAAAACTTCATCTATTTCATATTTTGTGAATGTTCTTGGTTTATGAGAATCTTTCCTGTGGTAAATTTTCATATCTGAGGCAGCTAAATAATTTTATTTGGTTTGGTTTACGATCTTCTTATCAATTCTTGCAGTTTTCAGAATTTTTGCTTTATTGTCAATCTCATCCCTGATTGCAGGGTTGTTTAAAACACTGTTTTTAACACATTTGAAGCAAAGCAAAAAAAAAGACAATTTTAAAAAAACATGCACATGCAACAAACTCACCATGGATCACCCAGAGTTGGTGTCAAGTATTAGGCCCACACACAAGTACAAACCACCCAATCGCCAAGACATAGGTGGTATATTGCATGATACTGTGATGTAAACCTTCGAAAATCATTTTACGAATTTCAATTTAAAAAATGAATAATTATTTCTTACCGCATGTAAATGGCCCATGTATAAGTTTTCTCTTAGCTGGCCTTCGTGTAGCAGCAACATGAGAGGATGGAGAAGATAGGTTAAATTGGCCAACCTGTCGCAAATTATGAAAATCTTCCATGACAGTATTTTGGTGACACATCCTTAAAAAGAAAGAACATCTTTGATTTGATACGCCTTGTCAATGCCTCGACTTGTGGCTATTTACCAAATTTGACAAAAAATATTGAACATAAAATATTTTTTAATCTTTAAAATGGCTTGTCATGAGGCAGTCTCATGTTTTCTGTAGTTAACGGTTTGGGATAATCTTTCCCACGACTTTATTTCTGCAGTAAATTTCACTAAGAAGGTTGTTATTTTATCAAGTCTTTAAATAATCATTTGAATTGCCACTACCGCAATCCCCTCAATAATTTTTGGCTTGTTCAGCTTTGCCATTTTCCCAGAAAGATGTCAGTCAGTGTGTATTATGAATTGGGCGTGTAGGTAGTAATTGGAAAAACGGTAAACAGGCTGAAAAATAATTTTTTAAAATGTGAATGAAATCCAAAGGATTTGGTAGCTCCATAATTCTACTCAATATATTGAGTTGTAAAATGAACCTATATCTTAAGGTCAACTTTACCTACCTACTACATATGATGATCTTTTAAAATCTTAAATTAAAAGTTGCGAATGTAATGGAGGTTCTAGGCATTAAGGAAAGTTCTTAGTGCAATGCCATTACTTTTTTTCTTGCAACATGTGAAGCAAAAATTTTAATTTACGATTTGAAAGCACTTTTTGATGACATCTCTGGAAGAGTCAGCAGGCTATAATATGAAGCTACCATTTAAGGTGCGTGATAAATTTGTTTTTAAGATTAACATAATATGAGGGCCCCTTCTTGCGTGGTTTGCCTACTATGGAAAATTTTCTAAATCGCGCCCTCTGACTTTGATTGTTTTCATTAGAAATTTACCTCCATATCCATAGGCGCATGCCACCACAATCCATGATATTCCCAATGACCACACAATCCTGTGTATGGCCGCATAGAAGGCTGAAAGGTTCCTTTCCATGAAATCTCCGTTGTGGTATCCGTACAATCCACAGAGAACTGTCAGGTTGCACACTATAGTTGCGCACCATCCTGTTATGACTGTCACCTAAACCAGAAATTAATCTATTGAATTTTTTTACATAATTGTTCAATCAACAAAGTATCCTTTAAAACCACGTCTGTTGCGTAAAAACAACACACTGGTATTTTTAGCAAGTTGCTTGCTTTATTTATGCAATGAACTCACCATTTTTATGTGGGGATCACCCAGAAAAAAGTTGGTGTCAACCCCGCTTAAAAAGGCGTCTAGTGATGAAAACTTACGAAAATCACAGACTGTTTGCATTCTATTTAGGAAGTATATAGCTTTGCTGATCTAATTTCAATTTAGAAATCAAATTTAATTTTTTAAAAATCCTATTTTTTTTTTGCAATTCCGTGTTGAGAGTAAAAAATCAAATAAAACATGTTTTAAACAAAAAAAAACATGTTTTTCCAATCCTGTTTAAAACTATAACGTCCCCAATTTACGATAAAACGTGGTTCATCAGTTTGAAATGAATAAATCGTGTAAGATTTAAGATGCATCACCTTTCCAAGTTTTAGTTCATGGTAGTGGCTTAAGAAATATCCCAACAGTATGCCGATGCAAAAGGATGCCAAGTGATCATATGCCTGTATGAACACATATTCCCATATGCTTTTGATGTTCCTGAAAAAGTAGGAAATGTATCACACACTAAACTTTACACAAAAGAAAAGTTAAAACAGACAACAAGAGTTATGAAATTTAAATATTTCATCGTTATTTTGGTTGAAAGAGTTGGTGTTCTCGGTCATCCTAAACTCCAAACCAAAAAAAGTGGCGCAATATGTCCTATGGGCCTTGCGCCGTAAAAATCCAATTAACCAACCAATTATATTTAAAAGGGAAACTAAGTATTGAAAAACTGATTGATTTCTATATTTCTAAAACAATTACACATGGACATCAGTAAATATTCGGATTTTGGCTTTCTAAATTTGAGTATACTCATTACTCACCAAGAATACAGAAACAATGATTTTACACCTTAAAATCTACGTGTATAAAATGGGTGCGCTCTCTGTCCCTCTCCGGAAAAAATTTGAAGTTCAACAATCCGAGAAAAAGTACTTTTAATAAATAATACGTGCATATGACACCATCTAGAAACGCCATCGGAAGGCCAATTCAGGTGGGAACCCTTGAAAAAGCTTAAAGGGACCCTGGTTTAACTGTGGTATATAGTTCTAAATATCTATCTAAAGTTGTTTTAATGACTTGTCTGGCGCATAAGGGACATCCATAAATTACGTGAGGTGTTTTTTCCAAAATCTGTACCCCCCCTCCCCCCTTGGTGAGATTTTGCTGGACCCCCCTCCCCCCCACGTGAGAATTACCTACAACCTTTAAAATAATTTTCTATCCTATTCGTTTGCATTTTGGGCTTCACAGCACCTAAAACTTTTCCATTATTAATGATGTGGGGGAAAAGGACATTATTCCGCCTAAAAATCACCACAGTATCTTATCTGTGGGTATTATTCCTTTCTCATACTTAAAAAAATCGTTTAATTTCTAACTTAAAAAGTTGACGTGAGATTTTAATCGACCCCCCCTCCCCCCTTGGTGAGATTTTCCCAAACCCCTCCCCCCCTTTTTGACCTCACGTAATTTATGGATGTCCCCTAATATCCTGATGTGGATCATGCGCCATAAAACGCCAATCAACCATCCAAATATCTATCAATATGTTGTAATAGCAGTGTCCAAAAATTAAGGATAATGTTATTCTGTGGGTATAAATTCAACAAAAATCATTAGTTCCCTGTAATGTAAATTTCCTGGGTCCCCATGGGCATAAGTCGAAACAAACACATGTAAGAGCTTTAAAAGATATGGTTACTGCTCACTAATAAAGGATCCAAGAGCTAAAATCCGCCTAAAACGAAGATCGAGGAGGTGTCACTTGTCTAAAAATCGCACTTTAAGGTATTCCACGCACTTAAAATCATGCATGGGGATCAGAAATATCATATCCTTTTCAAATTGTTGGGAATTTTTTGCTAACTCACTCTCCTCACATGAACTTTTTTGCTACCGTTCGAATGTTGTGTAGATCCAGTTTGTTTATCGAAATATATTTAATTTCGAAAATATTTTTAATTTAATTACGATTGTGCCAATGTAATATCAAATAAAAAAGGTTGGTATTTTGAGGTAGTTTTTTTTTCTTCTTAGTAGATGGCACCACGGTAACTTAAACTAGTTTTAAAACTTAAGATAGTTCGGGAAACTAGCTTAAAGTAAACTAGTTTTCTATCGCTAAACTAGATTAAATCAAAGGCAGCTCGTTCAGACATGTTCGACTTAAGATAGATTAGCACTTAAACTACATTAACTTTTTATGTGTGAACGTAGTATTAGGGTGATTTGATCCCGGACCAAATATTTCCACTCCTAGAAGATCCTAATAGAAGTAATCCTCCTAGAACAGTGGTTCCCAACAGGTGGTCCGCGGACCACTGGTGGTCCGTGAGGCCTTCAGAGGTGGTCCATGAGAAGATTTTTAAATAACTTAATAAAAAAAATGTGTGGAAAATTTAAAAAAATAGTTTTCCTTATCACACATTCCGAGAAATGGTAAAAACAATAGAGGTAAAAACACTACAGATACAAACACATAAGTAAAAAACATACGTCTCATAAATAAAAAATGTTATGTTCTCTTTCTCGGAAATCGTGGTATGAAAAGAGGAAATTACTGAAATACACGTGAAATAGGTTTGTTCGAAGTTATGAGAAAAATGTATTGCCGAAAATGCAAAAGTTTTTAACACATAAATTATTTTCTATTTTAATCACTCCTTTGAAATAATCACTGACTTTTGCTCGGTTTCTTTCGAGAGAACATCAGCCTCGCCCATCTCGCCTATATAATTTCCTCTGCCACAACTCACAGTCAGTGCATGTCCAGTTTGCTTTTTTGTGATCAGCAGAATTCCTGGTTATCTCATTCGTCCTGCAGTTTAATTTTAAGCTAAGCACTTTCTTTCAAATTTAAATATACTAATAATATATTACCTTATTTGTTAGTTACGAAAAAGAAGAAAAATAACTATTTTATACTGTTGTTTTTTTAACCTATAACTTTTGTGTAGGTGTGAACCCTTCTAGGGTCAATAGATAAAAAGGCTTGATAAAAATGGTTAAATGGTCTTTTATAAAATGTATATTTTTAAATAATTAGGTATAAAATTAATGTAATGTTAATTTTTCTTTTAAGTTTAATAGATTATTTGATTTTCTAAGTTCTATTTAGAAACATTGTAAGTCTCGGTTTCCCTTACGTCAGAAAAAAGTCAAAATTTTAGACCCTCCATGAGGAATGTATGCAATGAAAAAAAGTTAAAATTTTGAAGATACAGTTAGGAATAGAGATGGTCCGCGGAGGTTCAAATTTAAGCGAAGTGGTCCGTAGACATATTTGAGTTGGGAACCACTGTCCTAGAAGATCAATAAAAACAATTGCCCTGAATTTTTGGACACAAGTGTAGAAATGAAGTTTAAGCAAGTCTTTTCCTTGACTTACGCGAAGCTCATGAAGTAGTAGGCAGGGGAGGGTGGCAGGTCGTACATGAGGGTGACGATGGAGATGGCGACCGAACTGCCCAGTATCAAGGCGACGCTGACAAAGATCCCGAAGGACAGCGACCTGTCGAGGAAAAAAATTGGTTATTGCGTATTTTGTGATGTTATTGCAAACGAATTACACTGAGAGAAATGACAGTTTCAAATTTGAGTAAATCGATGTTCTCATTTGGGTATGAAACTTTTTGTCTCAAATATTACCAATTACCACCCAAAGCTTTCAATTTTGTAGCACCAGACTTACTCAAATTCAAGCAATTTAATGGTCACCCCACAAATTATGCTTATTTTTAGTTTATATCCGAAATTTGAAATCATTGGGATACATCGAAAGTAACCTTGACTTGGTGTGTTAACGTGTAACGCAACGTGTCGTCGCTCTCAACTAATTGGTCTACTTCCCACGTCACAGTAACGGGGCTATATGGTCATCATAACTGTAACACATTGCACCCTCTTTAAAAAAATGTCATGGGCGAATTAAAAAATGAGTACATGATTTATTTTTGAGTATCTGCACATTTTCAAAAATTGAGTACATGCATGTTTTCAAATTTGAATAAATTTGGATCGGAGCCTGTTTGAGTGCGTGACATACTCAGATTTGAGTAATTTTTACTCATTTTTGTCGTTTTAAGAGTGTATATATCAGATAGAATAAATTCACGCTAATCCTCACGTAAGAATCGCTTTGTTATACAAATAAACTTCTTTTATTGTTGCTCCATTTAAAACCTGTGCAATGTGCATGTTAGTTATTTATAGATAAAGGCTTGTAATGAGTATAAATGATATGAAAGATAAAGACTTCATCCTGTCGTTTTCCTTAGTTGCGATATGAAATTGTAGAAGTGACATAAAGCATCTCATTTTTATTTATTTTCTTAAAATTTAATGAAATCTAGGAATTTTGAAAATATTATAAAGGCGAAAGTATACTGCAATGATGGACAAAACGCCAACTTTTGTAAGAATTCAAATATCTACGGAACTATTCTTAAACTTTGAATTTTAATTCGATACCTGTGTTGGATGTGTTTGTATTTCTCGGGAGTATTACTATTAGCTTGTTTGATTAGTTGATGCTCAATCATTCAACTTTTATATTATTAAGTAAACGTGAAAACTGTATGAGAAGATAACCTTTGAAGTTCCTAAGTACTATAAAATTGTTTTTACAGAAACTACACTGTTCAATTTTTTAGCTATTCACAATTCTTATTAGAAATATTATATTTTACAGTTTTAAATCTGTTATAAATAGCACATACCTTAAAAATGCTTTAATTTTTTATTAATAAATTCCTTTTAAGTTAAAGTGCAACGAAAAATAAAGTATCAATTTATTTATAAGCAAACGTACTTGGTGAGAATGAATAGTAAAAGAGATCCCATAAGCATCAACTGTATCATGCAGCTCACCAACCATGTATGTGGTAGGCACTGAAAAAAATTATTTGGTAATTATACTTAGAAACTTGATTGAGAGATTGAGGGAACTTAACATAGTTAACTGGAATAGTTTGTATTGTTGGTTTGAGACTGTCCATAAAGTATGTAACACTTGGAGGGGAGGAAGGGGGGGTTTAAAGAATTGTGACTTCTCACATTGAAAATCAACAACAATAAAATAAGTAAAAAAAAGATTTTTTAAAAAACGCTTTTATTGAAGTGTTCTAAAAGGTCAAAAATAATTTTTTCGGTTTGACAAATAATTTATTGGGAAGTAGAAAATAACTTTTTGGTAAGTAAAAAAAACTGATTTTCTAATCACTAAAAATAAAAGCGTGGGCGCTAGTAATTTTTAATATTTTTTAAATTTAATTTTTTTTACAGGACAGTGACACTAACATCCTTGCCAAACGGGGATTCGAACCCCAGACGTACGGCTTTGCATCAGTCAGATGCTCTAACGACCAGGCCATTACGTCGGCATTTATGTATAATTTTATATAAATAAAAATACCTAACAGAGAATTTAAAGTGAATCCATCCCACTCAAAACTCATGAATGAGAAATTTGTAAATCTAACGTCATAGAACATAGAATAAAGAAGTTAGAATATATAGTGAATTAAGAATGACTAGCGCCCACGCTTTTATTTTTAGTGATTAGAAAATCAGTTTTTTTTTACTTACCAAAAAGTTATTTTCTACTTCCCAATAAATTATTTGTCAAACCGAAAAAATTATTTTTGACCTTTTAGAACACTTCAATAAAAGCGTTTTTTAAAAAATCTTTTTTTTTACTTATTTTATTTTCTACTTTTTAGTCATGGTACTTTTTAACAAAAACTCACAAGAAAAAATGTATTCATTTCAACCCTATTTAATGTTATGTTAGGATGGAATTTTAGTTTCATGTATAACAAAAAATTTTCACATATCTGACAAAGTAGAACAATCCTCTGACGACTCAGCAGGACAATCAACTCCAAAGTTAATTTTAAAATCTATTTAATTTTGCTGGGTACGTTATAATAACAGAGCTGAGCAAGAAAAATACCTCGCACAAAGAATATATTCCTCGAATCCGCTCAATCACCGATGAAATCCATCGATATCAAAAAGATTCACAATAAAAAGAAAGCATTCAATAAAATAAAAAAAAACAATCGTAAGAAACTCAGAATGTGTGTGTGTATCAAAGAGCAAACAGTACCATCCAGTCTTTTCAGTAGTCAATAAATTATAAAAGAACATATTTTTCTTCTCGGCGATTTTCGGCGATATTTTCGGCGATTTCTCGCTCTTCTGGCGATTTCTTTCTCGCGGTTATTATCTTAAATCGCTAATTATCTTAATTGTTAATTGGAAGGTAAAAAATCAAGTTTTGAAGATTAAATATTGTAGTTATATACTTAGTATATTATCTTACAGGTTTTGGGAGCCATTGGCTTCACGGAATGTCTCAAATATGAATTAAAAGGATAACTAAAAACACTCGTTAATTACCTAAATTACGGAGGTTTTGACTAGTTGATGATTGAATATTGCATTGGCATCGAGTTTCCACCACGGTGCAAAGTTTCAGAACTTTATATCGTTTGGAAGTGCCTGAAATATTATGTACAAGCATCCAGAAAGAAAAAAGTGATTATTCGTCTATAATTATCGTAATTACTGGGCAATTCTCGTTTTGACTTTTGAATATGATGAAGTTATGCCTTATAAACAATTGTGCACGGTTTAGGGAGAATAGCCCCTTGGGAAAGGTATCAAATTCTGGTTTTTCTGTTAATTAAAAATACTCGTTAATTAACTTAATCCTTTGGTTGTTTGACTAGATAATGGTTGGATATTGGAGTTTCATGAGGGTTACACCGATGTGTAAAGTTTCGGGGCCCTGACATATCGGGAAGTGCCCGAAAATCGAGTTTTAAAATTCCACGCGTAAAACGCCGCCAAAAGCAAGTAGAATAAAAGCGTTTAAAAAACGTTAAATAACTTTTTTTTTCTGGAAAATGTAGTTTAAATGACTATTACATAAAATTCATACCAACAAAATAAGAGTTGATTTTGAAATTATTAAGTAAAGAGTGCACTTAAACTTCAATAAAAACATTGGTTCCAGATTCTTACCAACCCTATTCATAACTTATTGTTTGTCTTGTTTTGGCGTATAATGTCCTCATGTGGAAAGATCATGTGCCGTGAACACACACTGGGAGGCATAAGAGCGTGACGTGTGACGAAGGGAGAAAGGGGATACAGACAGTGAAACATTGGCGTCGCCGGCTCCTGAACCTTAAAATTGGGGGGGGCCCAAGGATTTGGGATTCTTCCTGAGAGAGGGATTTTACAAAACCCTGATTATCTACCGTTTTAAAAAATCTTTTATTTCGCTTTAGCCCCTCCCAGTGATTTTAAGGTGGCTTTTTGAATAAATTCATAAGCTTTCACTTCTAGTTTTTGGGAATTGCTTTAAACTTTCAACTAAAAAGGGGGCCTGGGAAATTTTTTTGAATTTGACCTAAGACAGGGTCAAACTCATTTTTAGTGTTATATGATTAGACAATTTAAAAATAAAATTTCTATGCTTAAAAAAGTGCTGTAGCTGGATTTTTTTCTGGGAGAAGGGCTCGCCTTATTTTTACGTACTTTTTTTTTGCTCGAAACAAAATTTTTTTGAAATAATGTCCCCCAAACTCAGCACTGTATTCAACCTATTCTAAAAGAAAAAGTGATCTAAATCATGGGGAGTCTGTCCCCCTCTTATATGCGCCTCTTGTGTTAGGTGCCATTGGTAAATTGGCGCCAACCTTTATGATTAAAGGTTGAAAAAACACATTTAGAAAATTTTAGGTCTTTTTCAAAAGTTAAAAATAAAGTTTTTATAAACTAAGTTCATAATTATTGTTGGGGGGGGCGTCCACCCCGTTCCCCCCCCCGCCCGTGACGCTCGTGCAGTGAAATGTGACATAAGGGAGGAAGGGGTCAAAAATGTCGAGAAAAAAACGTGGCATCTTTTTTGGATGGCCCTTTTCATGCAATGTCATCACATGATAAATTCTATCTCACCGCCTCCTCTGTGGGCCAGAAGTTGTTGAGTGCGAGCGCGTTGACCCACCACCGCCGCCTGCAGTTGTCCACGGCCGGCTGCGCGATGTCACCCCAGAGTGGTCCACTGCCCACCAGCGACAGACACAGCACCAGGCAGATGATCAGCCCTTGGGACAGCGTCAGCCTGAAAAGAGCAATCCTCCTTAAGTGTAATCCAAAGGTTAGTTAGAGAAATTAGTTAAGAAACTACTTTGAGGGTCAAACATGGGCGGATTAGGTGGGTTAGACCCTTGGGGGCACACTGGAAACCTTGGGAGGGAAACAGGGCCCAACTTACAAGTTTGGGGGCCCAGAGCAAAAACTTGCTTGGGGCCCCCGACATATTTTAAAGTAAAATTTACGTTTATTTGACTTAACAAAAAAATATAAATCATCTTTAATCCAAGTGCAAATACTTCGTAAAAATTCTTTATTTGAAAACTTTATAAGCTTAATTGATTTTAAATTCAGAAGTTAATAAATTTATTTTACACTCTTTATAATTTTCTTAGCTTTTAAGCGTTTTAGGGGGCCCTTTTGAAATGGGGGCCCTGGGCAAGTGCCCCGAATATGCGGGAAAGCTGTCCCTAAAGGCTTTGGAAACCCCTCATAAAAAACGCAGTTTTCTCAAATGAAAACTCCCTTCTTTGGATACTTGAGAGAGTAACCTAAGTTAGACCTTCAAACTCCAGTATAACCAGCTTCAGTGGGTGTAGCCATAACCCATAACATAAGCAGGGCTGCTACAGAACGTGTGACTGAAAGTCACAGTCAGCTGAGGCAAAGCCCCTTGTTTTCCTAAGTACCAGGCGAAAGTGTCTGCCTTGCCTAACCCGTGAACAGAACTCGGGCCTATATCGGGTGACAGCGAGATTTACTAGCGTACCACGCCTCTGGTCTTTTCCCTTTCCTTAAAACATTTGCATTTTTTTAAAGGACCGAAAACAAAACAAAAAGGTTTAGAAAAAATCATTTCTAAAATTAAATACTTTTGAAAAAAAAAGTTCCCACTTTTGATGTATGGCTGTGGTCAAATAGTAATTCAAATTTCTTCATAAGTTTATTTTTGTTAAAATAATATCCTTACCTGGTGTACCACTTTAGTATGAATTTCGGTATGAGAAGGATACTTTGGTTGACGTTTTTCCACCAAAACCTGTACGATATCTGCAAACCTCTGAAATCAAATAGAAAAACTTTCTTAACTTGTAGGTTTTAGTTAGTCGCACATTGATTGTTTTAATTTTCTAAAAAAATATATGTGCAATGTGAAAGTATAAGAGTGGCAATGTGATAAATCGGGCATTATTAATAATGCCCGAAGTGGGAAGGGCAATGTGATAAATTCTATGGCATTTATCAATGAAATTTATCACTTTGCCCGCTTCCACTCTGGGCATTATTAATAGTGCCCAATTAATCACTTTGCCCGTAACATATGTACCATTTTCTCTTGTGATATTTGGTGTTTCATTTAATTTACCAAACATGAACACTTGAAATATTTAAAGAAAAGGTTGATTATGTTACACAAGCTAAAAACAGGAGGAATGCCTGTTTGTTCTTAATATACGCGTTAACTCCTTTTTTTTAAAATCAAAGAGTGTATATTAAACTTACGCTATTAAAATAAGTGTATCCACTCCAACTGATCCATTGGCAACAATGCTGAACCACCAATCCTTCATGAAGTTGAAAAAATAAAATGCTCCTCCTAAAAAAACAAAGAAATGTAGTAAGTCAATAATAAGATTCGGCAATAATGAAATTTCCTCTCATTAAATTAAGTTTAATTAATTAAAACTTACAATAAATGAACTAATTTGCAGCAGAATGTTCCTATGGGGGCTTGTGCCATAAAAAATCCCAAACAAAACAACTATTAAATTCAATGATTTAGGGGGCATAGGATTTAATTTTTCACACTCGTTTTATAATAGAAAACATACTGTTAAGGTAGTATCTAAACAAGCTCGGAATTTTTTAGAAGACTTAATTAATTAAAGTTCCCTATATACGTTTAGTAACTTGGATTAGACATGATAGATATCTCAAGCTTCGTAAAACGAAAAAAAACTTCTTTAGCCGACAATCACGCTTTTAGCCTTTAGCTAATTTGGTTTGCTTAAAACAGCAAGCATAAGTGTAAACTAGAACTACTTATTAAACTTATAGTACTCACTGTATTTCATGAAATGAAAGTCTAACGGTGTAGCATAGGTCCAGACCATTATGTAAAGACAGATGGACAGAAACTTCATTCCTCGGATGCAGCTTATTTTGGGGCTGTCGGTAGGGTTCAAACAAAACAGCCTTCGCGTGTTTCTTCCGAAGGAGAACACATACGCGTGCCTTATCCAGGCACCTAAATGCAGAAAATTCATTAATTTAAGAAAAAGTGACGACAAGAGGTCGAAAACCCGCAATATATATCTGATTAAGTAGGTATGTGAAACCAATCAAGAACTTCACACTTTTTAAATAATTTATTTGGATGCTATCTATTTTACCTGCCCCTGCTATTTTGAGTTAGAAACACCCAATATATTTGCATAACATAGTTTTTTTATAGAAATTAAGTAAGCAACTAATATTTGTCGCCAAGGAGAAAATTACCCATTCAGGTGACAGAGAAAATGCATTGATAGAAAATTCGTTGATGAGTTCACTAATACACTGGAATATACACCGGGAGAATTCTAATAAAAAGAAGAATTTGATGAATTTTTCTTAATGAATTAAAATCGTAGCTTTTTTTCCATGGAGAAGGAAAAATACGAACAATTCATACAAATTAAGTTTTCCCTCAAACCACACACATAGACTCGGGCACTATCATTTATACCCCATATAACACACTCATTTCAATTAATTTTCTTTTATTTTTCTTAACTTTATTTTCTGTTAGTTTTTCTACAAACAAACAAATTTTACTGTAAGTAATGCCTGATGCATTAATGTTAATTGAGCTAAATTTAAAAATAAATTATTTGATAATTTCTATTTTTAAATTTTTGATTTGATCCTGAATTAAGAATCACTGCAAGATATCGTCTTGGTTAACAGTAAGTAATGTTTACAAAAAAAACCTCCTTGGATATATACGTAAACACAGGATTATAAGCATTGGAAACATCTTTGAAAATAAATTTCATAAGTATGAAATCTAATATAATCGAAATATCAATCTTAGTAATATAATAATCAAATATCGATATAAATTTGTAATAGAAAAAATCGATCTCATCTATATATGTACTAATCCAATTCAAATACTTTTTCCTTCCAGAACTGTGTCTACATCTTGTTCTGGATATTTGTAACAAATCAACACTTCGACGGCAGTTCCTATGAATACGAGCAGGGCTATTACTCCAATTCCACACCTGAAAAACAATAATGCATTAAAAACAAAAATAAACTACCCTACAATAATGAACCGGACACCAGATAATTTTCATGAAATCCGACTGTATCTCAATTTTTTTTTAAATTCCAATGCTTACACGTTGACCTGGTGGAGATTCCTTCTTTAGTTCTACGTGAAATTGTGAGGATATTTCGAAAAGAAATAAACTTGGGGACTTGGAAAGAAGTGATGAAGCAAGTAGTTACTTTAGAGGCAAGTCTATTCGTTCATTTTCGGGAGATTTATTAAATTTACGGCCAATTTTCGGTGTTGTAGAAAGATAACGGGAGTTGGGAAACTAATTGCACTTGTTGACTTAATGGCATCAACGTTTACTAAAGTGTGAAACTCGTAAAAACCACACAAAAAATATTTCAAATCATTCAAAATGAGTTTAAACAGGCTACAGGGGATAGGTCCGCTAAAATACTCTGTAAAAAGAAATGCCCGTCTTTAATATCCATAGTAATGTTCCGCAAACAAGCCAAACATCACATCATCCAAAAAAGAAGGCAGACTTGCTTGGCGTTTGCAACGTCGTAAATGGATTTAAAACCATTAGAAAGCTGTTTTATGAAGCGTCGAGTTATACAAAACACTCCCCCAGTCAATTAGGCAAGCTTGAGTTTGAAAAATGACAAAGGGAAGTGTTTTTCTCGAATGCATTGAACAAATCGTCAAATTCAAAGATGGTGTAATCTCGTTTGGTGGTGTTTTTCGTGGAACCCTTCACTTTTGTTAATGGTAAATTAAATACTGATGCCAGGATGAACATTTTGAACAGTTATAGATTCTTCCTACTCGCTGTCAATTTCATAAAATGGACAAAGGTTACTTCCCGGAAGGCAATGCTTCCTGACATGTTTGAGCCTCTGTCAAGCAGGGGGATTAATTTATAGATGTGAAACTTTTTCTCTGGCCCCTTCAGAGATCCAAAACAAACCCTAGGAAGCATTTTGGGACTAGTATTTAACGCGACATTTAAGGAATGGGGGACCACGGTCAAAATCTACAAGTGCTATTCTCAAGCAGAAATGAACACAAATTTCCAAAACTGAGTATCAAAATATTGTTAAGAGTATGCCTAGAAAGGTCAATAATGATACTGCAACATGTAGAAGTCAATCAGTTCAAATTAAATCGTGTATTTTTTCAGTTGAAGCATCTCACCTTAGTGCCCGGTCTATTACTGTAGGGTAGTTTATAAATCAAGTGAAACAATTTTAAAGGGAATCCTCCTTTTATTTCTCCATCCATCTTTTGGGGGTTTTACACTGCTCATATCGAAGTGGCACATGATCTAATCTAGTGGTTTTCAACCTGTGGTCCATGGGACGCTTTCAGGTGTTACTGAAATATTGACCTTTACCGCTATTAGGCCATACAGGTTACCACTATTTATTGTTTTAGTATAAGTGGTCCGCCAATTGATTTGATAAGTAGTCATTGGCATTGGGTATGAAAATATTAAGAATATCTGATTTGGAGAATCAAATTTAATTTTCTTTACTGAATTAATGTTTTATGGACTTACAGTACTAATTTATGCTCTGATCTGTAAACTGCCTTCTCTTTGAGCTCACATCGTAGAACTGATGTTTCAAGTTTGAGTCTTGTAGAAACTAAAAAAAAAGAAACAGATGAAATCTAAAGTTAAAATCCCGTCTAAGCGTAATAGAAATTAATATTAATTATGCAACAATTTAGATAATTATGGGAAGATTATTTATGCTTTTATTGAAGAACACTAATGTTCATTTTATTTTATCTATCTATCTTCACTCAATAGTAAAAATTTACTTTTAAACTAAATTAGTGTGCATTTTTAAAATAATTTGCTTTTGAAAATAATTAATAAATAATAACTAAACAATTTTAATATTAAACTTAAGAGGGAAAATGCAATCTACGTAACAGATACTGGCTTTTTGAACTTGGCAAACTTAACATAACTGGCCTTATGCACGTTTGTGACCTTTGATAACTGGCCTTAACCATTTGTGAAGAATCTAACCATTGGAGTTTTGTTGTGATAGAAAAAATTTCTGTAATCATGTGTACCAATTATAAAATTTGATATAAAATTCAAAAAAATTTATAGATAAAGGTTTTTTTTCATTTTATAAACGATATCTTTAGATGATCCTTCTGAACACGATAAACTGTAGTTAAGATTTTGGTGATACGAAGTAATTTGAAGGGATAATTTGACACTTAATAAGATTCTGAAGATTTCAGAAGTTTTTAATCGACCTTAAGATTCAACGGAATAAGCCTTTTGTATGAAGTATCTACTAGAATAAAAAAAAGGATGCGTAGGCAGGAAGACATCGAACTTGGACTTTTGAAGGAAATAATATTGATCATAACCAGAAACAATGGAGTAAAAAATCATATCGGCAAATGATTTAAGATAAAAAACGATTTTCTCAACTAGTGGCGTGAAAAACTGAGTTTGTTTACCCTAGAAAGTTTACTTTGAGACCACACGAGTTTAGAACTTGACAAAGTTCAAATGACAAAAGACTTGCTGATTTAGTATGCAATGCAAGATAGTCATTTTCTTTATTCAGGGATATCTATAAGAGATCGTGATGGTTTGATTTATTTTCTTTGTTGTAAATTCAGGATCATTATCCAAGGACAGTTAGTTCAAAACCCTAAAAAGGTTATGTGTAGTTTTGTAGATAATTTAGATTATCTGATTAGTATTTATGAGCTCAGGCAAGTACGTGTCTTGAAAAGTATATAAAATGTTATGATTCTTCAAAAATCTGTAATTAATCGGAACAAATATTTCTAATTAAATTTTTAAACTCATTTTAATAATCAAATTATTTTAAGCCTTTCTTTATAAATGCAACCTAGTAAAATTTACATCCCAGATAAATTTCATAACTTTTTTTATTAAGTATAAAAATATTTAGTTTGCACTTTAAAAATACAAGTGTACTACTTTTACTACATAGTGGCATTTTATTGCAATTAATTTTTATTAGAACATTGCCCCAAAAATATAAAAATTTTAGTTCATGTAAAATTTTATAAGCTTTCTAATTTTTTTAAGTTTCTAGAATACTTTTATCAGTCTTTGAAAGATATTTAATTTGGAAAGTAATTTAATGTACATTTTTAAAACGTGAAAGGAATTCGTTTATGTTTCATCATAAAATAAGGCTTCAAATGGTCCTTGTGATTGAATGGCTGATTAGTTGCCTGCTATGTAAGTGCAACCTTATCGGTAATCTAATAAAATGGAAGTCTTTAAGAATTGAGATGATTTTTTAAAAATTCCTACAGAATTACTCGGAATCATCAAAAGAATCCGAACACTTTGATACCAAAAATGTGTCATACGGATCATGTTAAAAAGTTTTTTTTCTAGAGAGCGTTCTCAAAAACTTTTTTATAATAGAGAGAGATACAGCATTTTTCATTGTTATGAGAGTTTTGTAACATTTATGTTAAGTTACTTACACTCTGAAGCTATTATTTCCAAATCTCCTGCACTGCAGACTGAAGGGAAGCAAACTCCAAGACGCAAATCCACGACGTTAGCTATAGGAGCTATTTTCACAAATTCCTTTAAAAACTGTCAAAAAATAAAACATTATCAATACTTATGTTTTTCAGATCAAATTTCAAAAGAATTTCCCTTCTGTAATTTATAGATAACTCTTAAGTATTATTATTTACGTAATTTTTTGCTTCGAAATCACGAAAAAAAAACGAAAGGTGTTTAATGATCCACTCAATGTTCAGTTATTGCAAACTCTTCATAACTAATGATCAATGTGACCATTTATTTTTTGACTCAAAACGGGACATTAGTTTATTTAGGTTAATTAACAGGTAGTCAATAAAAAAACACTTTTTTAAAGTTATTTATTCAGAAAAAGTCAGTTAGCTTAAAAGTTACGAATTAAAAAATATATATACCCGAAACGTTTAGTTATAGTACTTACTTATATTTACTAGAGGAATAAATTTTCTTTAATATAGCTGGTGATGATTTTAAGTAGGAATGAAACTCTTCTCACGTTTTTTTTATATTCACCTTAATTATCAGCATCGCCTTTAGAACTTAAATTTGTAACTGGGTCTTCTCAGAAGGCCACAACTTGTTCATCTTAGAAAATACCCTTTCTACTGGAGAATTTATAGCAGGCAAACATAAAATATATTCAATTAAAATAGAAAAGTTTTCATGCTGAACGTCAGAAAACTGGACAATTTTGTGTTCCAGAGTTCTTTTCGGGGACACCGGGACTCGTAACTCTAAAAAGGGACAGTCCCGTTCAAAACGGGACGTCTGGTCACGTTACAATGATACATTTAGATAAACCTTAACAGCTCAGTAAATTTAGGCAAAAAAGGGGTGTTTAGCGCACTAATTTATAACTCGCTGAAAATTTCAGGATAAGCTCTCTGTGATGTCTATAATAATCAACCCTGAAAAGTCCCCTAAAATCCCCCGCGGGCTTCATTCCAAAATGGCTGATCAAAGATGGCCGCCAAGGAATCAAGCTTTGTGAGCCATATCTCAGTCAAAAATAAATATTTTTGATTTCTGTAAAAATCAATATACTCCGCCTTTTGGAGTTGCGACCACTTTTCCGGGGGGAAATAATGTAAATATGATTTAAAAGGGTTTAATAAACTCCAAATGGAATTTTTTGGCTTCTTTTTTACATACGAGTAATTTGCCCCCTGCCTTTACCCACATAAAAAACCCTGAAACTAATCAAAGTGTTTCTGAAAGTACTGTCAATTAGGATCATTTAAAAGCAAATTTTTGAAAATCTGTTCAGAACTGGCTGAGATAATGAGGAAGTTGCATGATTTTTTTTATTTTTTTAATCGATTCTTCTTGCAAAAATAAGCAACTACCCAAAATTTGAGGCCGATCGAGAAATTTTTTGATTGCCAAAAAAATTAACAAAAATCCCCTTTTTAAAAGCGCGCGAAAATGCCAAGAGTTTGGACGTGACGTCATCTTACAGTAGGCATTGTTGAAAAGCAATGGAGTTGATGGTATAATTGTTGACGTCATCCTACAGTTTAAACAATAAACGTTTTCAGTCACGTGTTTTTTCTCGACTTTTAAATTAAAATATTTAATAACCTGTACATTTTTTTGAAAAACTGACTAGATATTTCATTTTACCATACAAACACTTGTTTGTTTTTGAAAATCTGACACATGCAACTTTCTTATTATTTATTTTAATACAATTATTTATTTTAATACAATTATTTATTTTAAAGTACGGATGCAGGCTTCACCTCACCTGGGGATCTCCAAACAGGATTTAGCTGATAGTACGGGAGCTGGCGTTAAATTCAAATCGTGTACGGGCAGATGAGTATTTGAAATTTAACGCCAGCTCCCGTACTATGACGATCCTTTGACGGTGTTGGAGTTTTTGAGGGTGCGTGACGTTATGGACCTGGTCTGGCCAATGGGGGCGTGCAACAACAACAAAGTAGGGATATTATTTTTTGACCACCCTGTAAAAAAGAATACTTGCGGGTGTTATCTCTATTCAAGATAGTTTCGATCTTGGTTCGATACCATTTACATACTATTGAGCTCCCTTTTGAGTTTCCTATAAAAGCATGCAAATTGAATAAATTATTATTTTCGAGTGGAAACTAACCTATATATTTACTCTAACAATGGTCCGTTTCTTCAAAAAATCTATTTATTTCTTGCGGTGGCATTGTTGCTATTTCATTCATACAAATACGCCTTCATTCGTCAAACTTTCATCTTTTTGTTACATAGTCTTCCATACAAACTGCAGATAAATAATTCAGAAACGTTCTGCAAGAAGTATATTTTTCCGATGCCAAATGTACCGCAGATGCCAAAAATTATCTTTTCATAGGCAATACAATAACATTCCTTTCTTTCGACTAAGTCCCACGACACATATTTTTGTGTTGGAAAAACCGATAAAAAATGCCAATACCTGTTTGCATCTCCGTAATAACGTGGTGTCTATAAACATCTTTGCAAGGCGTCCTATCGCACATTCAACCCTCAACCTCATTAAAAACCCAATTCAAACGACGCCCCCCGCTAAAGGGGAGGGGATGAAACTATCTCGAGCGATCGAAGAGGGGTCGATATGGAACGAAATTGTGGCCGGATTCGATAAATGGAGGGTTCTTATAGATGGGGTTTTGAAGAGTATACTTGATCAGTTTCATTGAATTGCAGAATTCGGATGTTAAAATTTCATGATGCGTTTTGGTTGGTCTTCTATGTTTGTAGGAGGAGTTATTATGAGCTATATAAGGAACTTACCGTGTGGAGTGGCACACATGGGAAGCTGATTTTGGAAGATCTGTTGAGTGAGTGAGTATTAAGCGAGAATTTGAAAAGAAGATTCTTCTACAATTTGCCGAAAGTAAGGAGTTATTTTAATTTATATATAAAAGTATCCTTTTTAGAAACTATTTTTGAGAATCTAGAAATGTGCCGTTTTCAGGCATTGTTTAACGACGTAGGGGAGAAAGGGGTAATAAGAAACATTTAATTAGCAGCTTTGTGTGTGGGTGTAAAACTCTGAAAAAAAATCACAGAATATCTTCAAGACATACTTTATATCCCATAAAAATTTTATCGTTTTAGAATGATTATTTCAGTCAAAAATTCCCGTTTGACGTCCAGCAAAATCATCCACCAGAAGTCACGCTTTTTGAACTATTTCAATTTATCTTGTTTTTGCTATTAAATTCTTATGAAATTTTATTAGTGAACTCTTACGGAGATTAAAAGGGCTATATACTAATAGGGTGTCCCGAAAAAAAATTTTCGGCTATCGCTAATGCAAGACCTCTCAAAATTTGCGTAATTGATCGTAAATTACTAAATTATTTTGGAAAACAAAATTAAACTATATCTTCAGGGCTCTGCCCATCGTTTAAGTTTTAAAAATCTTCATTTTTATGGAGATAATTCGCTCTATTCATAATTTCAGCTCCTAATCTAAACATAAAAAATATTCCTTTTATTGTTTGTATGTAATACATAAACTGTCTGTTTTCATTTACGGAAAACATCTGCTTATCTGCCAGTGCAATGTGCTGCACAAGCCATCTGCATTAGGATGCCCCTTATTAGGCGTTTTTTCAAAAAGTCGGGGACACTTTTGATCCACCCTCCCATTATTTTCCTTTTGGTACCCTAAAAGTGTGTGCAAAATCTTAAACTGATCGGATAATATTAACACTTGCCCCAAACGGCTTAAAGTTAGAAAAATTTTACTTTTTTCTCATTTTTTCGAAAAAATTTAAAAATGTGTTTAAAAATCCGCTGCCGAATTATAGGGCTCTAACACATTTAAAAATTTAATTTTACCATTTTTTATTACTACCTAGGCCAAAATGCCCAGTTTGTAACCTAGCCACCAATCAGAAAATCATCAAATTTGTCCATTTTATACTGAGAATAGAAGAATAAAAGGGCAGTGGTAAATGACTTAAAACCACAAAATTCCATGGCTAAAGACCATTTGTAGACCATATTGATGTGGAGATGAATTATTTGGAGCTCAAATTAATTATGGGCAGCTTAATTACGGACGCCATGTTGGATTGCATTAAAACTTAAAAAATTCTGAAAAAACTGTAGGGGAATGTTTGATATAGGGTAAGGGTTTTTTGAGGTTTCTAAACTCAATTAGGACTAATAAAATTATCTTGCACAACTTTTAAAGCTCTTTACGCAATTGTAATTGCCAGCAGATCTCCTTACAAGTGCAAACTATGATTTTAGAACTATATAGATTAACGAATTCGAAACACATAAAACCAGCAAGAGAAATTGTGAAAACAAGTTAAAAATAAGACTCCAGTGTTTCAACGAGTATGTAATTGTAGGTTTTTTTATGTTAATGTATAAATTTATGATAAAACACATGAACAGTTTTTATAATAACTAGGGGGATATCGCCCCCTGCTCGCTATCGCTCGCCAACCCCCGGGAACTGCTGATGCAGTTCCCCTAGTTTTTATAATAAAGGTTAATTGTTTATCTTGTGAGAGTATAACTCAATCATTATGAAGAGCGGGTTAATTTTGTATCAACTTCAGCTTTTCAACTAACTTACGGAATAAAATACTCATTGGCACATTGGATAATGTGTAAGATAGTTTTATTAGTCTTAATTGAGTTTAGAAACCTCAAACAACCCTTACCCGATATCAAACTTGCCCATACCGTTTTCACAGGATTTTTTTTAGTTTTAATGCATTCAAACACGGCGTCCGTAAATTAGCAACCCATAATTAATTTGAGTTCTAGATAATCTATCTGCACATCAATATGGTCTACAAATGGTGTTTAGCCATGGAATTTTTTGTTTTGAGTCATTTACCACTGCCTTTTTATTCTTCTATTCTCAATATAAAATGGATATATTTGATGATTTTCTGATTGATGACTAGGTTACAAACTGGGCAGTTTGGCCTAGGTCATAATAAAAAACGGTCAAATAAGATTGTTTAAATGTGTTAGAGCCCTATTATTCGGCAGCGGATTTTTTAAACAAATTTTTAAAAATTTTCGAAAAAATGAGAAAAAAGGTCATTTTTTTTAACTTTAGGCCGTTTGGAGCACGTGTTAATATTATCTGATCGGTTTAAGATTTTGCACACATTCTTAGGGTACCAAAAGGAAACAAAAATTGGGGGGTGGAGAAAAAGTTTCCCCGACCTTCGATTTTAAGGGACACCCTAATATAGGCCTGTAAAAACGAAAAATTTACAAAATTTCAAAGTAAGGTAGAGCCCTCAAGGTGACCCCCAATTCTAATTTTTTTACTATTTTCATAATCTGCATAAAATTACGCAACTTTTGATACCTCTTGCGAAAGTGTAGCTAGAAAAAAACCTTTTCCCATATATGAACGGGACACCCTACGATATAATTCACCTTTTGTTCTTCAATTTAGGGTTGTGGATGATTCTTAAAAGTGCCATGTTTCTTATTACCCCATTTAAACAAAACTATGGGGTGATAAAAAAACACTAGCATTTTATCCATAAAAATTTATTTATAGTATTTTTTTCATTATTATCTTAGAACTTTATTGTTCTTATTTCATTTATCAAGTTCAAAATTTAAATTTAATTAAGTTTATTTTTACTTCATTTTCTAGAAAACGGTGGGTAATGAGAAAAAAATTTCATTTTTTTTCAATTGATTTCTTTTTTGAGGAAAAAAAACTTATTAGTCCCACAAAATGAAGAGAAGCCCCATTTGAATTGCTTTGTGATTATTTTCAAATGTTTTATACAAAAATATAGGGTTGTTTTAAACTTTCAACTTGTTATTTTTTAGACTAACTTTTAACTGGGCATATATCAAAAGATTTTCAATGAAATTTTTTTAAAACTACTTGAGTTATGAAATACTCTTTAAAGATTACATGAATACCTTCATTTGATTTTTAATTGTTTTAATTAGTAAAATAACTGGCATGTTTCTTATTACCCCTCGTGGGGTAACAAGATATAGTCGCTTTGGATAATAAGAAACAAATAAAAAAAACCTTCCCCTTTTACTTAGCAAGTGCATTATTTTTCAAAGAAGGCTGAAAATGATATAAACATAAACATTCTGTAAAAAAAATGAGCTTCATAAACCTAAAGGAAAATCCTGTGGAATTTTTGAATATTTCTTATTATCCCATCTGAATCGTATTACCCCACTCTCGCCTAATTACTTGAACATGCTCATGCTCATACCATGCATTTCATTTGGACCGAGTGATCTGTAATCGACTGTATAATTTATTCAAACCTTATAATGCCATATTTTTAAGATGAACAAGACATATACATTAGAAATCTTATTTTCTTTTTTTTTAATCAGCTGAATAGTGAATATAGTGGTTCAGCATTATGAAGAATAGATTATAGGCCATTTTAAACATTAAAATATTTTTTAAGGTTTAATGTTTCTACCGAACACATTATTTCTCCTAGCATTTATGCAACTTAAACTGCTTTAATACTTGCTTATGGCTCATTTCATTTAAAATCACCCAAAATAAAAAATTCTTGTTGGTTGCCACCATGTCACGAATTTTTCTGAAATTTAATGTGGAAGAGAACATGATGGAAAAAAGGCTAAAATATTTTTTCAGAATTTTTCGATCAAAACTGACGTTGTGGGGCCATTTTGAAATTTGACTGAAATCCTCAAAAGGGCGGCACTAGACTAAGTAATATGCCCGTTCTGTAACTTCAATGACTTTCTTATTTATAATTTGATATAGATATGTTTGGTGTCATTTTAAAGATAAAAATATCAACTAAAAGGTAAAGTCAAAAAATTCCGGAAATAGGGGATCAACTTTTAGAAAAATCCATTGAAAGAAATTTTAGAGGAATTTTTTAGCTTTTTTTAAAGGAATTTTTTAAAGGTAAAACCCCACCTTTCACCCTCTTGATTTTTTTTTCAATGTTTCAAATCTTATTTTCTTCAACATAAAAACAAATTCAGGATGGTGTTTTTTGTTGTTAATTTTTTTAAAAATAAAGAAGGTGAAAATGGAAACTTTTATCTATTTTTTTACGAATTTTTTAAGGTAAAACCCCAACTTTCACCATTTTGATTTTTTGTCACAATATTACAAATCTTATAATCTTACACATAAAATAATCAAAAGGGTGTTTTTCGTATTTGGTCTTAAATACAATAAATATAAATTATATACGACTCCTCAAAGTTCACCCTCTTCTCAGTCTTTCATTCAATCAATGAATTTTTATTGTTTTACTTCTGAAAAAGTTGATCCTTCTGAAAGGTGAATATAAGGTAAATGTGGGTATAGTGGACACTTTAAGGAAAATTTTTGCTTAAATTCTCAATAAATACCAACCTATTTGCTTGGAAACCGTTATCATCCTATTTTTAGATTAATTGGATCTTCTTCTTTCGATTTTACCATTAAAAATTTTAATTAGATTGGGTAAAGTATTTTTAATTAATTTTTAAAAAGTACTCCAAATTGCATCTAAAGTGGCCACATAGATGTAGCTGTTGTATCTATGGTGGACACCTCTTGCATCTATAGTGGACACCTCTCTTTTTCTGCCTATATGAGGGGTTTATGCATGAAATTGATGGGTTTTTTTGATATAGTCGTTTATTTCTAATTAAATTTTCCTTCCCAACGAAATGTATTTGATATCAAATCAAATTATCTTTATTTAAAAAAATACTTGAAAGTTTCCGCCCAAAGCCTAAGCTGTAGCTGATTTGAGAGGAGTAAAAACATGTAATTCAGTGTTTTGGAAACCTTGGTTCCCGAAGTCAGAATGAAACCAAATTCATACAACAGTCATTTTAAAGCACAGTCAACAGTTTATGAAGAAAAACTGATCCAAATTCAATGTTATTTAAATATATATTAGAAGCCATTGAGGTGGCCACTATTGGAAAATCTAAGATTTCGTGTTGGTATAGTGGCCACCCCCATAAATCCCTCGTAAAGTCAAAATTTTAAAATAAATTTTATTTATTATCATTTTATACGCTCTTCTTTATCTTAATATAAATTTAAAAGTCAATCAAACGGTTATAAATACAAAAAAATCATTTCCGATATACCCGTTTCCTTACGCGATTCAATAAGCAAAATCAAATTTCAGTCACTCGGCCGATGTTGTTATTTTCAAATATTTAAATATCCTTCCCATGCTGATCTGTGGTATCGGCGGTAATTTACCAGCTTACCTGATTGTACAATCTACTATGCCTATGAATTTTGACGCTGTTTGATGCCTCTAACTCGTTTTATTTCAAATTATTCAGCTATGTGGCCACTTTTGGTACAGTGTCCACTATACCCACATTTACCTTACTTACCTGTCTTATTTGTTCTATTTAGAACAAAATACAAAAAACATCCTTTTGATATTTTTTTATGTTAAGGTTATAAGATTTGCAATATTGTGACAAAAAATCAAAATGGTGAAAGTTGGGGTTTCACCTTAAAAAAATTCCTAAAAAAATAGATAAAAGTTTCCATTTTTCTCCTTCTTTATTTTTTTTAATTAACAACAAAAAAAACATCCTTAATTTTTTTATGTTGAATAACATAAGATTTGAAACATTGAGAAAAAAAAATCAAGAGGGTGAAAGGTGGGGTTTTACCTTTAAAAATTCATTTAAAAAAAAGCTAAAAAATTCCTCTAAAATTTCTTTCAATGGATTTTTCTAAAAGTTGATCCCCTATTTTTAGAATTTTTTTACTTTATCTTTTAGTTGGTATTTTTATCTTTAAAATGACACCAAACATATCTATATCAACTGATAAATAACAAAGTTACTGAAGTTAGAAAATGTGTATCCCTTTGTCTAGTGCCGCCATTTTGAGGATTTCAGTCAAATTTCAAAATGACCCCACAACGTCTGTTTTGATCGAAAAATTCTGAGAAAAATATTTTAGCCTTTTTTCGTCATGTTCTCTTCCACATTAAATTTCAGAAAAATTCGTGATAAGATGGCAACATCCATCGGGTAATTTTAAATGAAATGACCCTCATGTGAATGTGTTTTTTCTCTTTTACAGGGAAAATACAGATTATTATTCAACATTAGAGAATTTAATAACGACAACAGCTACAACTAGTAACATCTACTAGTTGTTTACCTAGTTTAATAAAAACACACGTGAATATTTAACCACCATGAAGCCAACCATTGCCGAAGACATAAACAAGCACGCCTGGATCGAATCACATAAACTAAGCAAAGTAGAATCATGCACTTGGGGCTGCACTACAAAGTGTATTTGCCCCTCTTGCAAGGGATACAAACGCTACGAAGCCATTTTCCATTGCGTAAGCGTCGTATTCTCGAGCATGGGACTACCCCTAACTACACCTCCAAATACGACCATGCTGTCGAAAGTCAAAACGATCGCATCGAAACTGGTCGCAGTTTTGATGCACCTCTTCATGGCCTACAAATACCTCATGGTGTTCAATTACATCGATACAGCCGGATGTACTTATGCCATGGCTGCACTTATCCCCATCATCATAGAGGGAATGGTGTTGACAACATGGCACTTGTTTCGCTCCGACGAGATAGCCGAGCTTTTCAAGTGCATGGCGGAGTGCTCTCAGCTGTTTCCATCACGTCCTAATAAGTTTATGGAAAAGCACTTTCGAGCGGTTCTCGTAGGCATTTACATCTTCTCCTTCTGCTTGGCATCGCTCATGGCAGTGACGTCGACCAACGAAGAGGCAAAGGAAACCGCTTTTGCTCCGGTCACGAAAGCGTTGATCTTCATGCTGTACTGCATGTACAACTTGTACTTGATGCCTTTGCCTTTCGTGTTTTCGCTGACTTACGTTTTCGTCTGTGTGAACCTGAAGAAGATGTTGAAGCACTGCTTCGAAAGCATCAAGAGAAATCGGAGCATCGACAACTCGATCGGAACCATTCAGCAATTAACCAGACTGTCAGATCTCATTAAGAAAACCGAAGACGCCTTTTCCGGGTGCGTATTCTACGTGTTGTGCCTCAACCTATATTTGTTCTTTATCATTATAGTTTACGTCCTAGGGTACTACGTACTAGGGCCTACGGTACTAGCCACGTCTGGAGTGCTGGCCTGGTACATAGCCAATCAAGCCTCTTTCTTACTCATATATTGGTCGACTTGTGGTGTCAAGAACGAAGCCATGAGTCTGACCCGGTGGACTTCGGAGAACGACAACGATACGACGTTTTTTCTTAAATGCCAAATACGGGATTTGAGTTATCTTAAATTTCAGATTTTTAATTTTTACGGAGAGTATGACTCCAATTATGACTCCGATTCTGACTGAACTTATTGTACCCCAGGGCCTTAACTAGACTTTTTTTTCACGGGGGGCGGTTGGAAAAAATTTTTCTTGAACTTTAGTTCGATTTTGTTGGGGACCAAGGTAAGTAGACAGCGGCGGATCCAGGATTTGATTTTTGGGGGGCTAAGAATTTTCAAAATCAAAAAGGGGGAACTGGGGTCCCCCCCTAGAAAATTTTTGGAAACTTGAGTCAATTTCTGGAAATTTGACCCTAAAAACAGGATTTTAACTCGTTTTGGAGTATCTTTTTCCTTTTTTTCCTCCCCCATATTTCCACTTGCTCTCACTGTTAGTGCTTAATCCTTTTTTGGGGGGGTTTAAAGCAACCCGAAGAGGACCATTCCATGTAAGTCCCAAAATTTTCAAGGAACGACTGTAATAAAATATTTCAAAATTTCAAGAGGGGTTGGGGGTTCGCCCCAGGAAGAATTTTGAACCTTAAAAGTAGGGTTTTTATGCATTTCAAGTGCCTTCTTCAAAGAACATATTGAAGATGTTAAAAATATAAATAATTATACAAATGAACAAAGCCTAACATTGCTAAAATATAAACTAACAGGTGCAGCTCTTCAATATTATGTAGAATCCCCTAACTTCAAAAAAGTAAAGTTTAAGACGCTGCTTCAAGAAATTGGAGATTTTTTAAAAAAGAATTCTAGTTATATTAGTTTACAATCGTTAGAATATCTCTCCCTCTTGCCTTCAGAGACAATTTCAAAAATTAAGCCAATCGCCTAAATGTACTTGTTAAAGTCGTCGCCTTAGAATCAAAAACTACTATCTCTGAAAATTCACGCAGCTTCATTCACAGTAGTTGTTCATTCTACTCGTTTTGTTGGCGGTTTTGGCGTTGTTAAAGGGTTGCTGCTATCCATTGTTAATTCACTTCAGTCCTAGAAAGGGAAAATATTGAAACTTTGAATCTTAATAATTCTAAAACTAATTCGAATTTTTTAAAAAACGAAACGACAATATTTTAGTAAAAAATAGTTGTATATGTGTTTAAAATATTGTACTTCTACCATGATTAGTTTTTCTTTTATAACGAAAAAAGAGTTCCAATTATTTCATTGGCTGCTGCGAAACGAGTTAGATTCAATGTTAATCTTGGCGGTCTGATATCGTAAGCAGGTTGCCATATCAGAGGCAATATCGTCGCCTTAGAATCAAAAACTACTATCTCCGTTCGGCAAACTTCGGGGACCCCGATCCTTGGCGACTTATAATCAGACGCCATCGCCAATTCAAACCACTCCCCATAAAAAATCCACCAATTAAAATACCACTAAATCAAAAAATAATAATAATTACTTCAGATCGTTGCAGGCGCTCATTTGATTGGTTTGGCACTTTGCCAGCTCGATGATGTCACGCGTACGAACCAATGAAATGAGCTTTCTCGCTTGCAATTCCGAATATTTCCGAATCAGACCAGAAGGCAGTATTATTTGATTTTAAGATGAAGAAAATATGCCCCTGATATGGCAACCTGCTTACGATATCAGACCGCCAAGATTAACATTGAATCTAGCTCGTTTCGCAGCAGCCAATGAAATAATTGGAACTCTTTTTTCGTTATAAAAGAAAAAGTAATCATGGTAGAAGTACAATATTTTAAACACATATACAATTATTTTTTACAAAAATATTGTCGTTTCGTTTTTTAAAAAATTCGAATTAGTTTTAGAATTATTAAGATTCAAAGTTTCAATATTTTCCCTTTCTAGGACTGAAGTGAATTAATAATGGATAGCAGCAACCCTTTAACAACGCCAAAACCGCCAACAAAACGAGTAGAATGAACAACTACTGTGAATGAAGCTGCGTGAATTTTCAGAGATAGTAGTTTTTGATTCTAAGGCGACGATATTTTCTTCATCATAAAATCAAATAATACTGCCTTCTGGTCTGATTCGGAAATATTCGGAATTGCAAGCGAGAAAGCTCATTTCATTGGTTCGTAAGCGTGACATCATCGAGCTGGCTAAGTGCCAAACCAATCAAATGAGCGCCTGCAACGATCTGAAGTAATTATTATTATTTTTTGAAAAAGTGGTATTTAATTGGTGGATTTTTTATGGGTAGTGGTTTGAATTGGCGTCTGATTTTAAGTAGCCAAGGATCGGGATCCCCGAAGTTTGCCGAACGGAGATAGTAGTTTTTGATTCTAAGGCGACGAAGTATACCCAGATACTGATCAGCCAACGATAGTAAAAGGGTCACGTGATTTTTACAGACTTTGCACGGCCAATTGTTGGGTTCCCCGTTCTCACTTCCCCGTTCTCACTGGCCTTTATTTTTGCCTTTATTTTCGTTAGCACTTTGTTGTCAAGGAAACAAAGGCGTTTGCACTGACAAGGGGCGAAAATAAGCACTTGACTGTGTGTAAACAATAACAGCATGATTTGTAAAATAATTAAAAATTTTAATTTCTCAATACAACTTAAAACTAATGAATAAAATCACCAAAAATACTGGTAAAAATACATAAAAGATTATTAATTGACTAGTGAATTGATTAGTGTTTCCATGACAACAAAGTGCTAACGAAAATAAAGGCAAAAATAAAGGCCAGTGCGAACGGGGTATAACCGATGATAGTTGGGGTCTTGCTTCTATATACAAGCAAATGTCTCTTCCTCTTTCGATCAACTGCCCCTTAACTTCCACCACCCCTCCAAAATACTAGTTCCAGCGTTGTCAAAATCACGTGACCTTTTTACTATCGTTGGTTCAACAGTATAACCGATGCAACAGATTAAATTAGTAAAATTTTTATCGGCCTTACCTTTTGATTTAAAAACTAAAATTTTAGAAAACAACATTAAAAATTATGACCTGGCCGTAAATAAAGCTAATAATTTGAATCTTATTCTTAATGCTCTTCAAGAAGTTTACAAAAAGGTCTCTGAAAACAATAAAAAAGAGCAAAGAAATTAATTACAATCGGCAGTTAGTAGAAGCTAAACTGCGTAGCTTTTCTGTCAATGATACCGTTTACTTAAAATCAAAAGATAAATTCAAACTTTCCTATCAAGGACCTTTTGTAGTAACTGCAATTCATTCCCCTGTCTTAGTATCTGTATAAAAAATGTCTGAAGCAAGGCTCCTTTAAAATGCATGTTGATAGATTGATTACTGCTCCCCCTAAAAAATCCTTTTTACAAGAGACGAGTGTCCCTACCCCTCCTAATAATTTCCAACCTACTCGTTACTACCTTCGTTGTAGGAGATAAAAACAAAATGCCTGGATATTATTTTCAATTAACAAAGTGTTAATTCTGAATGTCAAACTTTGAAAATTTTAAAATGAGTACCTATTATGTTACGGGCAATGTGATAAATCGCGCATTATTAATAATGCCCGAAGTAAGAAGAGGGCAATGTGATAAATTCAATGGCATTTATCAATGAAATTTATCACTTTGCCCGCCTAAACTCTGGGAATTATTAATAATGCCCAATTAATCACTTTGCCCTTAACATATGTTGTACAAAATAATTATTATGGAACCATTTTTGGAGGTTTGAAAATATTTGAATAATTTATAATTTTGTTAATACCCTGATAATACTCATTGCCCGAACTTTTGATATTTTTTTTGGTTATTTGTGATTATTAAATAATTTATTTTTGCTCATCTTATTTGTTTAATATAAGTATAGATAGAGCTTAACAATTTGATTTTTTTTCATCTGACTTGAAAGCTTTAAGTAGATGTTGTTGTTGTTACTTATCCCACCTGGTGTAGGAAGGCCTACACCAGGTCCAAAAGGCGCGCCAGATCCCCATAGATGAGATCCTGCTCATCCCACAGCTGCCTCCATGAGGCGCCAAGACAATTAAGTAGGTGAGCAGGACTGGCAGGGAGAGAACACGAACAAGGGTAGAGTAGATAGAAGAGCTTTAAGAATTTAGAAACAAGTATTCAATTTTATACACATACCTGTTCCCAACAAATGCACCAACATGCAAATTTAATAAAAAAACAAAGGAGATGAAATTGAGATTCCTTTTTTTATTTATTCTATTTTGTCTTTAGTCACTGGTGAGAAAATTGTGAATACACGTGATATTACTGTTATGCTATGTCTTTTTGTGCAATACTGTAATATATTTGTAATTCTAATGCTCGTGGGTAGAGCATATCTTTCTAATGTATAACTATAACTACTATCTATATTAGAGACTGCATAGTTTAAAATGCCCACTTTGAATATATGAAGTAGATTTTGCGATTTTGGGAAAGATAGAAGGGTTTGTTTATTAAATGTTTTTGAAAATGGACTTAACAGGCTAAAAGTGCATTGTCATATTTTTTGTATAATATCGTGTTGTGTTTATGCAATTTCACAAGACTCTTAAGTTCTGGTTAATGGTTGAAATGAAAACAATATAGTGCACTTAATATGCAATATATAAGAGCAATATATATGCACTTAAATTTCGAATATTTGAATCTTAAAAAACTTATTAATTTAGAACTGTGACGACAGCGGCGTCACAATAAACCATTTTATTTAGGAAAAAATATCCATAATTCAAAAATTTTATTTGTAGATGAGGAAATATAAAGCGAAATGGGAAGTATAATATAAATAAATATTATACTACTGCTTAACCAACGATAGTAAAAGGGTCACGTGATTTTGACAGACTCGGAGGAGAGTTTGGTGGTTTTGTGAATCATCGAAGACACCAAGAATTTAGACATAGATTTAATAACACACCAATCGAAAATACAAGCAACAGAATACTCAGTACAAAAACAGAAAATGCCTAGCGCTACGTCACTATTTATATGCTCGCACCGTCACAGTTCCCGTCACGATCAGACCTCGAAGAAGTTGAAGTATTGTCGCCACAGTGCTCCCCCCCAAGTGCCATGGGCACTGAAAGGGTCACTATGTCCAAACCTGGCGAAAATCTGACTCGTCGACCTGCACGGGTTATCATCGGATGAATGGATGCAGCGGGAGACGGCGGGCGACCCTGGGAACCGGAAGCGGGCGACGGCGGGCGACCTCGTCCGGCAGCGGGAGATGGCGGGCGGCCTCGGGAACTGGCAGAGGGCGACGGTGGGTGACCTCGGGATCCGGCGGCGGGAGATGGCGGGCGGCCTCGGGAACTGGCAGAGGGCGACGGCGGGCGACCTCGGGATCCGGCAGCGGGAGATGGCGGGCGGCCTCGGGGACTGGCAGAGGGCGACGGCGGGCGACCTCGGGATCCGGCAGCGGGAGATGGCGGGCGGCCTCGGGAACTGGCAGAGGGCGACGGTGGGCGACCTCGGGATCCGGCAGCGGGAGATGGCGGGCGGCCTCGGGAACTGGCAGAGGGCGACGGTGGGCGACCTCGGGATCCGGCAGCGGGAGATGGCGGGCGGCCTCGGGAACTGGCAGAGGGCGACGGCGGGCGACCTCGGGATCCGGCAGCGGGAGATGGCGGGCGGCCTCGGGAACTGGCAGAGGGCGACGGCGGGCGACCTCTGGATCCGGCAGCGGGAGATGGCGGGCGAGCCGAATGAACTGTTCCTGGACAAAAAGGCTGTTCCCGGGAAAAGAATGCTGGCTTTAATCGGTCAATACTGACAACTTTATCCCTACCGTTCACAAGAACAGTGAAGTTCTTCCCAGATCTTCCCCTCACAGGAAATGGTCCATTATACGGCCGCGTCAACGGGGCCTTCACCATATCGTTACGTAAGAAAACATGTGAACACACATCCAATGATGGATGTACAAAGTACGATTCCCTGCCATGAGCCGATGTGGGGGTCGGTGCCAATGCCCTCATAGCGTCACGCAGATGCTGAAGAAAATCCGAAGGATCCACCTGGGACAGCTTGTCAGGACCCGAAGGTACCAAAAATTCTCCTGGCAGAGTGAGAGTAGTACCGTAGAGCATTTCGGCACAGGTTCCACCCAGGTCTTCCTTAAATGTTGCTCGCAGGCCCAAAAGTACAATAGGAAGAGTCTCTGTCCAACGCAACCGATTGTGGCACTTCAAAGCCTGTTTTAGGGTGCGGTGAAAACGCTCTATTAAGCCGTTACTTGAGGGATGGTAAGGGGATGTACGAATACGTTGAATGCCAAAAATCCTGTTAAGACTAGAAAATAAGCGCGATTCAAATTGACGACCTTGATCGGTCGTCAATGTCTTTGGCACGCCAAATCTTGCAATCCAGTTCGTCACAAATGCACGAGCGACCGTATCAGCGGTTATATTTGGCACGGGTATGGCCTCTGGCCATCGAGTAAACCTATCTGTTAGAGTAACCAGGTATGTGTAACCCTCTGACGGGGAGAGGGGGCCAACCAAATCCATATGTACGTGCTCAAACCTCTGAGAAACTGGAGGAAACTGCTGAAGAGCGCTGTTTGTATGTCGCTGGATCTTTGATTTCTGGCAACTGATACACGATCGTGCCCACTGAGAGATGTCCCTAGCCATCCTTGGCCACACAAACCTATCCTGGATGAGCCTGCGGGAGGACTTCACGCCAGGATGGGACAACCCATGCAAGTCCTTGAAAATCGTAAAACGAAACCTCTGGGGAACGTATGGTCGCGCTCTGGTGCCGCCGACGTCGCAGTATAGCTGAACACCCGGGCTAACCTCCACCTGCCGAAGTTTCATGGAAATATCAGACATAGCCAGTAAATCAGACAATTCAGTGTCCCTACTCTGCTCCTCCGACATCACTGAAGCAAAATCCGGAGATGTAGTATCAATACTATTTATCCTCGATAAGGCATCAGCAACGACATTATTGGCCCCAGCAACGTGCCGAATATCGGTGCTAAACTGCGAAACAAAATCTAACTGCCTGAGCTGTCTTGGTGAACCTGAATCGGACCTCTTTGAGAACGCAAATGTTAATGGGCGGTGATCGGTGTATATTACAAATTGTCTACCCTGAAGCACATGCCCAAAATACTTAACCGACGAATAGATTGCCAACAACTCTCTGTCGTATGTACTATAATTACATTCTGTTTGGCTGAGTTTACGGGAATAAAATCCAAGGGGACGCAGACTGGTTTCGTCCAACACATTTAACACGGCTCCTATGGCTAAATTTGAAGCATCTACACTCAAAGATAGCTGTTGGTGTGGGGCGTGATAAGCAAGCGTTGCCGAGTCTGCGAGATCACTTTTACATTTTTGAAATGCTCTCAGCAGAGTCTCGTTCCACAACACTGGTCGCTGATCATTTTTCTTAGAATCCCTTAGAAGCTCGTGCAAAGGGGCCTGAGTCTCTGCTGCCCTGGGAATAAATCTCCTGTAAAAGTTTAACATTGCCAAAAACCGTCTAAGTTCAGAAATTGTCCTAGGCCTGGGGTATTCCGCTACGACTCTAGTTTTCTCGGGAAGGGGTTTAACGCCAGAGGAAGTGATTAAACAACCCAAGAAAGAAACCTCTCGACTTCCCAGTACGCATTTTGCTGGGTTTAGCTTTAACCCATGGCTTTTTAACCTATCGAAAACTTGTTTCAAATGAATTTCATGATCCTCCTCGTTTTCGGATGCCACGAGAATATCGTCCAAATAGGGGATACAAAAATCTAAGCCGTTTAAAACCTGGTGTATGAACCGTTGACAAGTTTGGCCGGCATTTCTCAAACCAAAAGGTGTGAACACGAACTCATACAATCCAAAAGGGGTGGTTATTGCCGTTTTGGGGATATCATCGGGGTTCACCGGTATCTGATGGTAGGCCTTGGCCAAATCTAACGTGGTAAACACCTTCTTTTGGTGGAAAGCCTGAGTACAATCTTGAATATGGGGTACTGGATACCTATCGGGGACCGTAACGGCATTTAAACGACGATAATCCCCGCACGGGCGCCAGCTACCATTTGTCTTCTGCACCATGTGCAAAGGGCTTGCCCATGAGCTCTTAGATGGGCGTACTATACCCTGGGCCAATAGAAATTCGAATTCTTTTCGAGCGGCTTCCAAAAGCTCCGGGGACAGACGTCGAGGTCTTGAAAATACAGGGGAGCCCTTAGTTTCAATATAATGAAATACAGTGAAATCTCGGTCAACTTTAGGAACATAAGATGGATTGGTCAGTTCGGGGTATAGACTCAATATTCTATCGAACTTTGTAGGACCAAGTAGGACGCTAAGGGAACTACTTCCTGGTAGAACTCTAGTTACCTCACCGCGGGAAGACAAGAGAGTGTCTGAGTCAATAATGCTATTATTTTTAGCATCTACTAAAAGGTTATATTTCTTTAAAAAATCCATACCTATAATTGGGTGGCGAACTCCGGCTACCACAAATGACCAAGTAAAATTTCGTCGCAAACCAAAATCGAGAGTAAGACGCTTGGTTCCAAAAGTCGGGATCTTGGTGCCGTTGGCGGCATACAACACCAGACCCGTATCTACAGTAGATTGTAGGGAAGTGCTGGCAGGGATGACCGAAATGTCAGCACCCGTGTCTATCAAAAATTTTAATCCGGAAGAAGGGTCAGCCAAAAGTATTCTATCGACGTGGCGATCGCAAGTTTGGCCGGATTGCGATCGCCGCTCTAGTTTTCCTGACTCCGGTACTCGCATGGAGGAACGCATTTTCTAGCCCTATCCCCAAAATTAGTATGGTAGAAGCACATGTTATTGGCAGGTTCCCTGAATCTACCCCGCGACCCACTTCTCTCTCGCTGCCGCCCTCGGTATCTGGCCTCAGGTGATCTGTCACGTTCATTTACCCTTGTAGTTAGCTTACTAACTTGTTGAGTTAGGAGGGCGATTTGGGTCTCTAAAGAAGAACTTGGCAGAGAGGTCGATGTGCTAGCTGCATTTATCTCTGGGGTGCCCCCCAGGTCGTGGAGCTTATCGGCGACTGTAGCGAGTTGTGGTAAAGCGTCACTCAAGGCGCCAACAACACTGCGGGTGGTTGGCGGAAGCCGAGCGAGCCATAGAGATTTTAAGAGGGATTCTCCAACCTCACTACCAGCGAGGGCCCGCATGCGGGTCAAAAGTTGGGAAGGGCGATTGTCACCCATCTCCACACCCTGTACCAATGCGCGAAAGCGGGATTCCATACTCTCAGAGTGGGACTCTATAAGCCTTTGTTTTAGGACCTGATAGGGTTTTTCAGCTGGAGGGTTTACCACTAAGTCGCTTACCGAGGTAAGTACGTCAGCCTCAATAGCTGCCACAACATGATTAAATTTGGTAGTTTCTGATGTTATCTTAGCCAAAGAAAACTGGGCCTCCAAACGAAGAAACCATAGGGAAGGGTCAGTCTTCCAAAAGGGGGGTGGTTTTACTCCCACATAAGATATTTGATTGCTATGTAGAGGCGTAGCCTCATCAGGTTTGAGATCGCTCTCAGACATACCCAAAAGTTCTCTCGATGAGCACAGTATAAATGAGACAAAAAGTTCGATGCAAGGTGTTTACTAGGCGGCCCAGCGCAATCGCCAAAATCCAGACAATACCCAGAAAATGGGAGTAAAATGCAAAAAGGATCAAATCGCAGGAGCCAAAACAATCCCTGATCCGAGAAAAATTGACTCTGAAAACACGGCCGATATCAACCGATGAGAAGGAAAGAGCGTGAACGAATCATTCTCAAGTCACCACTTTGGTGGTTTTGTGAATCATCGAAGACACCAAGAATTTAGACATAGATTTAATAACACACCAATCGAAAATACAAGCAACAGAATACTCAGTACAAAAACAGAAAATGCCTAGCGCTACGTCACTATTTATATGCTCGCACCGTCACAGTTCCCGTCACGATCAGACGGCGAAGAAGTTGAAGTATTGTCGCCACAATATATAAGAGCAATATATATGCACTTAAATTTCGAATATTTGAATCTTAAAAAACTTATTAATTTAGAACTGTGACGACAGCGGCGTCACAATAAACCATTTTATTTAGGAAAAAATATCCATAATTCAAAAATTTTATTTGTAGATGAGGAAATATAAAGCGAAATGGGAAGTATAATATAAATAAATATTATACTACTGCTTAACCAACGATAGTAAAAGGGTCACGTGATTTTGACAGACTCGGAGGAGAGAAAGGAAGAAGCTGAGGGGCAGTTGATCGAACATTTACTCCCTCTATCCTTAGTTAGACCCTCCATATTCATAAAAAATTAGTATATTTTAAATAAAATAAAAAATACTAAAGCAAAAAATCACCTGACCCGTTTACTATTGTTGGCTTGGCAGTATTACTATGAGTGAATATTGTTGTTGCGGTGGATGTATGTATACATTCCCAAGTGAGAAGTTAATGCTATTTAAGGAATTGTGGTTGGATAATTCCCACTTTTTGTTAAATGATTAAAATAATTTTGTGAATGAATTATACCCAACTTTATTTAGTAATCATAATTTTGTGGATGAGAATAACCATTTTTATTTCTAACCAATAATAGATGTAAAATAAAATTTTAATATTTTTGGTGATGAATTTTTTTCTTGTAAACTATGACTTCCTAAAACTGATTCTACGCTAAGTGTTTATACTAAGGCTGGAACGTATTTCGTAATGTTAGAAACCATTGATTAAAAAAGAATATCAAATGAAGAACTATAGAAACATGTAATTTCCGTTCTTTTCAAAACCATCTGAACAAATAAGCTTTACCACAACGCTATTATGCTTGATTACAACAGTTACAAAACTTTGCTCTACAATACAAAGAAATGTAATCCACGAAAGAGTAATTTAATAACGATAGGAAATGAAAGTTTTAGAAGAAAGAACAACGTTTTTATTTTAACCCTCTCGCCACCACACAGGCCTCATATGAGGCTCCTACTTATGAGCTCAATTTTGGCATGATATAAACACGCAAATTCATTTTCTTTTCATTACTGACTTCACTGATTCGTGTAGATCACATACGAGACTTCTACATGGTATCTGAATTCGTTCCTAAATGGCAGCAAGATGATTTATACCTCAAAAAAGTTGTTTTTCACTTTTTTGATGTTCTGGTGCAGAGAGGATTAAAGATTCCATGAATGCTTTGAAAATTTTCACTGATTTCAGTTTTGCATGAAATCATTTTCATCTACATAAAATACTACAATTATCAATATCAACTTATGCATTCGGAAAGATTCCAATAGTAGAACGTTTGAGCGATTTACTGCAATTCGATTACGTAACTGAATCAATGGTAAGGAATTGAATTAATTTACGGAGAAGATTATCTTTGTTGCTTACTCCACTTTCTCCCTAAATTTCCAAAGGAGATGATGACCCGAAGCCTGCTTTCAAGGATTTCTTCTTTTCTCACAGGTTTTGCGATTCCGTTGATTCCATTTTTTGTTGGGTCAGAAATATCTATCTCGTTAAAATTCCACTCAGACCTTTTTCACGAGTCCCCTAATTTTGATGGCCCACCTATCATATTACTCTGCCAAGTAGAAAAAAACTCAAGGTTCTGCATAGCATCTTCGGTGACAACTTTGCCTAAAGGGGTAACATCTTCATTGCTTTTGTTATGAATAAAATGCGCATTTAAAAGTTTTCCCCGAAAGTACATTTGTTAAAAACTCCTTTAAGCGTTAACGTGTAATTGCTAAGTGATAAATTCCTAAATACAATGCAGAAAAACCTTGAGATTTGAATATACAAGAGTCATATTGGGGAAAAGGTCGAAAACTGATGTTCAGCTCTATCTCTTTCGTGTTTTATTTACTCAATAAAAAACTAATTGCGTTTGTTCTTAAATATTCGATCATTAAAATGAGGGTTTGTGTTAAGTTCTTATACAGCCTTCTAGACATTTTTCCTTATTTTTATCATTATTTTAAGCAATAAACAGTTTTTCTGTCGAACTTGAACTTAGAAACGTAAGACTTCACACTTTTTTTCGACACGTGATCCTTTGGATTTCTTTACATTCCAATGGGTTTTAGTTGTATGCCCTTTGAACTCAAATCCTATGAAGTTTTGTATACATAATTTTTTAAAAAGAGAGGAATACATCTTCCAAATACTTAAATACAGTTTATTTTAAGAATATATTTTTTTAACAATGTATATGGTTTAGTCATTTACAATTTAACAGTTTTAGTGTTTTTAAATGGTCGAAAACGTGTAAGGAAGGGGGTTCGAAAACTGAATAATAATATTTATCACATTTTATACAAATACTTGAATAGAACTATTTTTTAAATTAATAGTGATAGCTCATTATACAATGAATAAAAAAAAGTTGCGATTTTAAACTTATGTGAGGAAAAATTTTGAGTTAAAGGAGATGAACTTATAATAATCGTAATCCACGAATTTTTTAACACTGTTTAAATAAATAAATAAACATTTATTCAACCATACAGCTAAGAATATCCCTTTACATGGTGAAGTGAAATACAAAATTGAAAAGATATGACACTACATACAGAAACACAAATAAAATACAAATACAGCAATGCATAGAAGCACTGACTAAAATTACGCATAAAATTCAACCAGATCACTTTATTTTTAGGAAGCTATCAAAAAATGTATCGGTATTGGTAAGATTATTGACCAATTTAATGAATTGTATTAAAGGTTAATTGATTAAGTAATTTTTGGATAAAAGGGGATCAAGGAAAGTTGTTTTATTTCTAGTATATTATTATGGAACAGTTAAACTAAATTCATGAAGAACTAAAGAACAATCAATGTTAATACGTAATATACTGTAAAAAATTTAAATAAGGCAGTAATTATTTTATTTTCTAAAGTGGTACTGTGCGTTATAGTATTTGTCTTTAGACTGATATGTATCGAAGAAATTTTTTATGTATTTTTTCTACTGATAGAATCTGGGATTTCGTAGCAGGATAACATTGATAAAATTTAATCGAATTAAAGACGCTTGAGTTATATACTGGTATTTCACTCACTGACACTGGTATGACACTGGAAACATACTGGACTATAAAAATTAGCTACTAATATCCTGAGATAGTAAAATGCTAAGATAAAAGATTAAATACATAAATCTTAAAGAGGAAGAACGGAATATTTCAGACAAAGCATCATTGCATATAGTGTCAATTCAATCCCAATTTTACGAGATAGAGTTATGAATTTACGGGTTTATCCTTTTAACTTAACTAACACTCATATCATAACATGAATTTTCATATAAACTTCATCCCTTATGAGAAAGCAAATACCAAATGCATTATTACTAGTCAAAAGTATAATGGTAATAAAAGTGTAAAGAGTTGCAATTTCTTTGTTCGAGTTTGAATGGCCTGCTGGCAGCAGGAAATATTTATCGTATCATATGGACTGTCGTTCGGTCTCTCTTTTTTTACTGATCCTGATTATGTGAAATTATGTGTTATTAAAGGAAATGCTTAAGTGAGAATTAAATGCCGTATAAAACACGTGATGTTTACACGTTTCTAAAGGGGCCTACAGACGAGCAATCTGGTCATCAATCTGGGTTGATGATCTAGTTGATGATTTTTCCAGGGATCACCAATCTGGTTGACAACCAAAATGTAAACAATGAGAGAAAAATAATCAGATTGTAACAAATTAATATATTTTGGTACTTTAAATGCAAAATTATATTTTATTTAATTATTTTCTCGTGCTTTAATTATATTTTTTAAATTTTTAATGCTTAGTTTTTTTTTTATTTTCCTAATAACATGTTCCGATTAAGCTCCGCCCACCAAATTGACGATCAGATCATCAACCTGAAATTAAATCATCAATTTCCCCACAGACGGCCAATTCGGTTGTAAATTTAGAAAATTGATGACTAGATTGATGACCAAGTTGCTCGTCTGTGGGCCCCTTAAACCACAGTACGTCTCTCACGTGTGTATTCATGCGCATGTTTGAATCACTTGTAAAATTTAATGAAAGTGCGTGGGAAGATGTGATAGTGAAATGAAGAAATACTAGATGTGATAGTCTTCCTCTGATGGAAGTCAAAAGAGAAATTTGGAGAGTTTATCTTTCTTAAATCATCACCATCCTTCTCTTTGATAAATTTTTCGAACTGTTGGAAGGAGCTGTCGCTATGTTTCTCTTTTGAGGAATCAGGGATTAAATAGTCACCAATTCTCCCAAAATAGGTGCTGAGAAAAGAAAAATGGAAGCCTCGAAAAGTCTTTGATGGAATTTAAAAAATATAAGATGAGAAGTTGAGTAATTCCATTTGGAAAGCGAAGGTTTTATGAGACCTCTGAACAAAGTTGTATTCACAAGTTTCGACATTTTTGAAAACTATAATTTTGATTTGCGATGCCGTGAAATAATTATAATCTTTCAAATCAATCAAACATTTTTCTGGAGGAGGACCCCCCCTAGGCCCCCTTTTTATTATGAAGCTCATTGTTGCTCCCACAATTAAACAATTTGATACGCTCTGGTTCAAATCCTTCCTTATAAATTTCTAAAAAAGTTAACTTAACCTCTAATAGCACGTAATTTGTGTAGTCACAAAAATAGTTGGTGACCAAATCCCACACGCACGAAGCTAAAGATATTTTGGAGGGCATGGAAAAATTAACTGATTAAATTATCAGTGCGAGTTGCCCCGTTGAGAAGAGCACCTTCAGCAATAAATAAGGATTTCAGATGACAAATCTAAATCTCAAACCCTAACCCTTTTCAATGAGGCATCAAATGCAAAAGGCTTTTAGTAATGACGTGAGTAATTTTTACTTTAAATTAGGGGTATGCAGGAGGTACTCTTCAGAAAACGTTAAGAAATTTCACTAAAAAATTATGTTTACTTCTCATTTTCCCATAATTGCCACAGCAACCATTTGTTTGACCTCCAAGTGACGTCATGTAACTCCATGGTTAAATTTGGGAAGTTTGAGAACCTTGAATTATATTCAAAATGGAAGCACTCACCGTCTTGGAGTTGGCTAGCGGAGAGGCGGACCTGTTGCCGACTTGGTAGTCCATGGCTGCCTTCCGTATGTTCTCTGGCAGCCCTATCTGCACGACGCAGTATTTGCCCCGGAAGGCCACCTGCTCGGGGGCGTAGGGTGGCACGGGCACGGGGCGCATCTTGCGAGGGACCTCCACCCCCAAGCACTCGTCGTAGTCCCCCAGAGCGATGGCCGTGCCCTCCAGGATGCCCGAAGTCGGCTTGCCGATGGCGTCCACCACTACGAAGAAGGTTATATCAGTTCGAAAGATTCGTCATTCAGTGAATACAGATACAGTATGAAGGACAAATAAGTAACATACAGATTCGGAATGATAACAGAAATGTACGTGAGAGATATTTAGCAAACATTTCCCTGTTATTTTTAAAGGATTTGACATTCCTCCTAAACTCCATACATTTTTTTGTACGTGGAATACCATTAAGAATTATTTTTAAGCCTCTTTCCTTAATCTTCATTTTGGGATGATTTTAGCTCTTAGATGGCAAGTGGAAAACATATTTTTTGAAGATCTCATACATTTTTGTTGTGTCCTGTGCCTGGGGATCATGGAAATTACATTACAGGAACAGCGTTCAAAACTCAATATAAATCGCTTTCTTTATGGCCTCTATAGTTTTTGTCACTGAATGAATAAAAGATATATCGTCATTCTATAATATTGTTTCTACCAACTAACTGCTACATACACTGTAAAAAAAAATCCTGCAAAAAAACAGAAAATTTCTGGCAGCAAAAGTTGCCAGGAAAAATCTGTAGGTTGAAAAATCCTGTAAACAGAAAAAAGCTGTAACCTACAGGTAAATGCTGTAAAAAGGAACTTTCTGTCATTTCTGTTTCAGATTTTCTGTTGCTTCTCAGTAATTTTCTGCTTGTGCGCATGCACTTATTTTAGTAGAGTTTTTTTAATTTTAATTAATTGATATCCGGGAATAGAACCCGCGACCTACCGCATGCTATGCACGCACGCTATCCACTGAACCAAAGAAGATTCAGTATACCGTTGCCAATAGCTGTATTGGTTTTCAATGCAGTAAGTTTCTGTTTAAGTACAGATAAGCTAAAAAACTAGGTAAAAGCTGTTATTTTACATAAAATAAATAGAAGTGCGGTGGGAATGTTACATGACAGAATATCTCTGTAAACATAAAGTCACTGTTATTGAAATTTCTGTTTTTCTACAGTTTTTTTTACAGTGTAGATTTGGAGAGTTTAATTTAACATAAAAAAGATGGTTTGTTTTAAGTACACCAACTCTAAAATTTTTGTTTACGCTTTCTATATACCGTATAAGTGATTTCATGCCTCAATCAAATCGTATACGGAATGTTTTAAATGCCATGAAAAGAAAACAGATTTTGTTTTGAAGGAAAACAAACTGTGTAAAGAAATTTCTAATAACTGCCAATGATTGCAATTATAAAGAGAAAAATGGTCGTTTCTGTCAATATTTTTCTTCTTTACTTACTGCCACAACTTTTTTGCAGCAAACGTCTTCTCCACAAACTAATATACCCGACCTTGACATTAGAAACTCATTTTTCAAAAGAGAACCCCCCCCTTCTCTTCCAATCACTTTCACCCCAACGACATCATTAACCCCAGCAACCTCATCCAACGGGATTCCTCTGTTGCCAAACAACCCTAGAAGACAACAACTCCTCTTCTCGACCGGTTGATCAGAAGACAGCCACCTCTTGCGGGATTCATATACCTAACGGAGAAGGTCATTAGAACTCGATCCCGAAATAAAAAAGAATCTTCCAAAAAGAACAGTTTCTCTCGCTCGCTTCCTCTGGAGCATTTACTCGCCTTGGAAAGCCTTGCTCGGCCTTGGATGGTTTCAACCGGCCAAAAAACCCTAGTCCGATGTTGGTGACCTCTACAAAGCAGTATCAGTGTCTTACTTTTTTGTGGTCATTTGCATAAAAATAGCACAGTTTTCGTTTAGTAGAAGTTTGGTATTGAACTCCATAGAGAAATCGATTTGAGTGGCCTTCCGGCTTTCCCTATCGGGTTAATTTGGTTTGTTTTGTCTGCTGTTTGGGCACGAGCTTAATGGGAAAATATTAGAATGGAAAACTAAATGTTTTTAAATTGTGTCGTTATATGTCACAAAACAGATAGTATTTTCCTTAAGTGGCACTCAATTAAAAAAGTTCATATTCGCTCTAGTCAAATATTCAACAGCACAAGGTCTCATTTCATTGATATTACTGAATAAATAGTAACGCTTCTAGTCCTAGCCGCTCAAAGTTATCTATAGGTATTATGGCTATCTCTGACGACTTAAGACTGAAAGGGTTAAGCAAAAATTTGCAATCTTGTATAGAACAGTTTACTTTTTACTTACGCACTAATTTCTAACTACAAAAATTTACTAACGATTTGTCTTCCCATTATTGCTTACTAAAATTAGAATTTTGATGAGTACAGTTCAGTATTTTAATTATAATTTCAAAGTTCTCTTATCTCTGTCAAAACAACTCACTGTAAAGTTTTGCTCACAGATTTAAAAAAAAATTCATCAGAGGGTAAAAATGTTTAGTACTCTGCAATAAATTATAATTTTTCCTTATGTGCTATCATTATCCGAGTTATCTACTTAAGAGACACTCCTCTTTGGGCGTATTAACTTTCTTGAAAAATAAGTTGGAAATTTAGAAGTTAGGAAGGAATACAAGAATATACTTCAAGCATTCATATCTTCAACTTCAAAAATGAAACATTTTAACCCCTTTCAATCAAAAATTTGAGTACACAATTGGTGCGTCCATTTACAGGAAAAAAACTTGCGACAGTCTTGCATAGAAAGTCATATTTTGATTGATATCTAACACAAGAATGTGAGTTTAGAATGGAGATTAGGTAATTGACGACATTTGTAATTGACATTCAAAAGTTTTTCGGAGACAATGATTAAGATGATCTCTAAAGTTACAATTACTCAGGAAGGACCAATAATGTTTCTTAAGCGTATCAAACTAATTTTTATGAAAACTATGTTTAAAATATTGTTTTAAATTTCAGAGACAGTTTTCTACGATAGAAAGAAAATGAAACAATTTTTCATTAAGATCTTTCAAATGGCCTCTTCAAATAACCCTACACATCAATTTATGAAATAGATGCTTTAGTAAAATCCTTAAGTGTTGCATAAGACATTTGCATTGCTGATTTTATAGTCTTAGGAAACACTTTCTAAAAAATTAATGTTTTACACAACCAAATTCTGAATACCGTTAATTTTAACTTTAATTCTGAAACTATTTCTGAAAACAATTGGAGCATTGAATATTGAAATGTAAAGGAACATATTAAGCAATGAGTAGGAAGACTTTTATTAACTTTTAGAATCAAAATATGCAGTTTAAAAGTTTTTGTTAAATTTAACTCGCATGTGCAATATTTATTTAAAGGATATTTTCTCTTCCATTCTTCTATTTTGTGATGCATTCTAATACGCTCAATGCGAGTTGTTGATGTTTGGAAAATATTAGGAGTTTAAAGTTTTCTATGATAAAAGATAAATATTAAATTAATAAGATTTGAAAGCTAAAATTTCTAAAATATTTGTTATAAACGCCCATAAAAAGTTGAAAAATAATGTATTTGGAACTGTGTTTAAGAAATTTATAATCTCCACCATGAAAAATATATTTAAGTTAGAATTTTTAAATAAAAAATATGATTCAATATCATTTCAAAATAATAAACATTTTATGACACTTTTAAGCTTTTATACTAAAAATAAAGCATATTTTTCTCAACTACTTTTTCTTCTAATAAAAGAAACACAAAAGTTAAAATCAAATAAAGTCACATGCATATTTACATGAAGCTTTCTATTTGTTTTCTAAGTTTTGTCTCTCTATATTTGTCTCTTTCATTCTTTCTCCTCTTTAATGCATTATCTTTTTTTTGCCATTTTATTTAATATTCTTTTTAAACATTTCTCTTCACTCTCCTCTCTCTTTTCTCCCTCCTTTTGATGTTATTTAATTATAAATTTCCTTTTAAAAATTACCCTTTCCAACAGGTATTTTCCCCCAAAAAATTGAAATTTATTAAATTTTTTTGTAGAGCTCATTTTTTAATTAGGAATCGTTTGTAACGTACCAGAGTTCAGAATAGCATTTTTACAACTTTTTCATATTGTTGTAAAATAAGGGGATAACCTAAACAGGTTTGCTACATATTGAACGAAGCAAGTTATATATAAGCGCCCCACAATGGATCAAAAGGTTTAACTTTTTCATAATGGAGTATACATAGAGGGTTAAGCCAAACATGTTTTCTACATTTTGTATGAAACAAGTTTTCTTTGACTTGGCAGAAAGAATCATAAAGTTCAGAAGTTATATATATATATATAAAGTTCAGAAGTTCAGAAGTTATTTATTATTTATAGATATAAAGTTCAGAAGTTATTATATATTTGAAATTTTTCCATATTGCGGAAAATACAGTTTAAGGGGAGTTAGCACCTTTGAACCTTCAAAAAATCGATTTTTCAAATTTATTTTTAAAAAATTATTTAGACTGTTTAGAGCATTTTAAAACAAACCGCATCAAAATCGGTCCATAATTAGGCTCGCAGTGACCAAAATAGTATATGAAATATTAGAGGAGATAAACTTCACTTAAAACTTTAAACGCTGTTTTCTCCTACTTTGTTTTTTAACATTTCTTCTGATTCAAAGTGCAAAGGCTTTTTTATTTTTGTGTGTATTGGGCTGGTTTTTTTTTCACATAGTCCTGAAACTATATGTAACAAATTTATGCATTGTTTTAAGAATATCTTAGGTAGTTTTATTTTTAAAAAATTAAATATTAGTAAACAAAGTTATATCTGCGGATTTTCTTTTATGATTTTTGATTTTATTTTTTTTCTCTGGAAGTATTTTACTTACATTGAATTCAATGCATAAAAGTTTTTACATTAATGTAATAAAACTGTGAAAAAAAAATCAAGCCGATACTCCAAGTTTTAAATGAGAGGATGAATTTTTAAAAATGCTTAATTTTTTTTAAAAAAATTAAATTTTTAAAATTGTGATTTAAAAGTTGGGTTTTTTTGTAGTAAAATTTTATTTGTAAAGACAAAGCAATAGAATAGTGCAAAAACTAAAACTTAAAATACAAATGGGGGGGAAAATGTTTGTAAGGTGCCGAGTCCCCTTAAGCCAAACATATTTGGTTACATTTTACGGACAACAAGATTTCTCTTATACTTAGCGCCCCTCTCTAAAGCAGGGGTTCTCAAACGTTTTAACATCGCGACCCACTTTTGAGAAACAAAATCTAACGCGACCCACCGACTTCAGTTATTTATAATTAACTGAACTGAGATAATTATCTCATGCCCCCTCCCCACAGAATTTTAATTTCTCTGACTGGGGGGTGTTCCGTGTTCACCAACTATTTAGTTACAAATGTAGGAAATAGTTTAATTGTGGTATAACAATGATCCCTACAGTAAAAAGGGGGGTCTGGGGGTACTCCCCGAGAGAAAATTTTAAAATTTGACCCTTAAAAGCATGGTTTTAACTTGTTTTTTAGCAATATGGGATAAATTATATCAGTTGCATCATTTCCCAAGAAAATTCTTAAAATTTGCATTGACCCCCCCAGTGTGGATGGGGAGAAACACTAAATATTTTTTTCAAATCTTATTTGAATAACCGACTAGATTTGCATTATCGGCACATTAAAGTGATACACATAGTACGTATTTACATTAATTGCCTTTTCCGTTCCACTCCAAGTAGTGTTTTTATTCTTTTTACTATAGTATGGTAGTTTGATAATTTCATAAGTTCAACTAATAGTTTGATAATTCAAAAGTCAATAACACCGTTTGTGAAAAATTAAAAATCTTCTCGCGACCCACCAAAAACTGACTGGCGACCCACAGTTTGAGAAACTCTGCTCTAAAGTATCAGACTCTCAGAATAGCATTTTTACAATTTTTTCATCTAATGTGAAAAATGAAGGCCGTACAAAAGTATCAGAAGCATTGAATGAACTAAATTTCTTTTCAACTTTTTGTGTAAATTTTTAAACTTAACCATTAGGCCGGGTCGAAAAAGACGAAATTCAAAGAATCGAAATGTAATAGTGCGGAAAAGTTGTAACACACTAATACAAGCATAACGCAAAAAAATTTTTTGAAATCGGTCAACGTTTGACCCTCGCGCAACGCGGTCGAAGTTTTGATGTTTTGGTCATTTTTAGAGAAATTGACCGAAAATCCCAAGATCACGTGATCAAATGATCTCCTTAATTTTTTCATAGTTGTGTACTTTCATTGTTAATAGTTTGTGCCTAGTTTCATTAGTTTACATCCCCATATTTTAAAGCAATAAATTTTTAAAGTTTCAAAACTCCTGTAAAGTTGTTTTTTTCGCTTTCATAAAATAGCCATAACTCAAGAACAGCTGCAGTTAGAAACTTGCAACTGGTGTCATTCAATGCACACTATTTTTCTGGTTAAAATGGTGGGTATCACGACTATCTTCCTTTATAACAAATATTCAAAATACTTAAAATTTAAAATAAAATTTAAAAATTTAACAAAAAAAACAAAATTCTGAAAACTGGTAAAAATGAGGTTTTATTGCAATTGAACATCTACTATGAACTTGTTTTCAAAATTTTAAGTTGAAATTTCAATGTTATCTCACTGAAAAATACATTGCCTTCGTCTTTTGTATAGTCTCATAGAACCTTCTTTATGAACGGTTAAGTACTAATAAAGTATTAATAAAAAGTAACAAAACTGATTATTCTATTAAATAAGAAGGACATGTTAGTTTTTAACTTATATTTAGAAGTTAATTATCCTCCATTTTCCCATTTAAAAGTGCGCACCGCAAGTTCAAAGTCACCTTTGCTTTCGAATCTAAGGCATTTCTTCCCGCGGCTTGAATGTTGCTCTTAAAAAATCCTTTACGCTTTTGGTGGCCAGCTTTGGTTTTGTTCATCCGAAAAAACGTCTTTATACGGGTGTGGGGGTTCTTCACTTGATTATAACTTGGCAGAGAATCTTATTCGAGAGATCTGTTTAAGAAGTCTTTCTACTTTGTCTACGACACAAATCCTCCCCATTCGATTGTTTCGTTGTTCATATAGAAACCTAACTACCAGTTTTGGTATTCTTTTCAACTTTTAACAACTGCAGTCAATTAATGGTGGACTGGACAATCACATGCGTTGACCCTTTTTCTACAAGTGCATTTAATATTTATAGGACATATACAAAATGCAATGTGAAATGAATGTGTATACACATTCATTTGACATTGCATTTTTGAATTGCATGTTGATTGCATTGTTGAATTGCATGTTGATTGACTGCAATTGTTAAAAGTTGAAAAGAATACCAAAACTTGTAGTTAGGTTTCTATATGAACAACGAAACAAACGAATGTGGAGGATTTGTGTCGTAGACAAAGTAGAAAGACTTCTTAAACAGATCTCTCGAATAAGATTCTCTGCCAAGTTATAATCAAGTGAAGAACCCCCACACCCGTATAAAGACGTTTTTTCGAATGAACAAAACCAAAGCTGGCCACCAAAAGCGTAAAGGATTTTTTAAGAGCAACATTCAAGCCGCGGGAAGAAATGCCTTAGATTCGAAAGCTAAGGTGACTTTGAACTTGCGGTGCGCACTTTTAAATGGGAAAATGGAGGATAATTAACTTCTAAATATAAGTTAAAAACTAACATGTCCTTCTTATTTAATAGAATAATCAGTTTTGTTACTTTTTATTAATACTTTATTAGTACTTAACCGTTCATAAAGAAGGTTCTATGAGACTATACAAAAGACGAAGGCAATGTATTTTTCAGTGAGATAACATTGAAATTTCAACTTAAAATTTTGAAAACAAGTTCATAGTAGATGTTCAATTGCAATAAAACCTCATTTTTACCAGTTTTCAGAATTTTGTTTTTTTTGTTAAATTTTTAAATTTTATTTTAAATTTTAAGTATTTTGAATATTTGTTATAAAGGAAGATAGTCGTGATACTCACCATTTTAACCAGAAAAATAGTGTGCATTGAATGACACCAGTTGCAAGTTTCTAACTGCAGCTGTTCTTGAGTTATGGCTATTTTATGAAAGCGGAAAAAACAACTTTACAGGAGTTTTGAAACTTTAAAAATTTATTGCTTTAAAATATGGGGATGTAAACTAATGAAACTAGGCACAAACTATTAACAATGAAGGTACACAACTATGAAAAAATGAAGGAGATCATCTGATCACGTGATCTTGGGATTTTCGGTCAATTTCTCTAAAAATGACCAAAACATCAAAACTTCGACCGCGTTGCGCGAGGGTCAAACGTTGACCGATTTCAAAAATTTTTTTTGCGTTATGCTTGTATTAGTGTGTTACAACTTTTCCGCACTATTACATTTCGATTCTTTGAATTTCGTCTTTTTCGACCCGGCCTATTAACCATTTTTTCACTGAAAAATGCGGGAATCGCCTATTTTACGATTTTTTCGTAACGTGGAAAATAGTTTAAAAGCCAAAATGTCAGCAAAAAAAAGTCAACACTCACTTTTCAACGCCCAGTCCTTGATATCCATGACTCCCCTGAGCCACATAAATAGCCCAGTGAGGCAGGTATGGTTAATCTTCAACTCGGTGACCATATCGATCATATAGGGCATGGCCATCTTCACCCCGTACCCCACCAGCTTCTTGATCCGCTTCTCCGTCTCAGGGATAGTCTCGAAGACATTGTCTCGGTGGTCGTCGGCGGTCTCCTCCGTCGCGACGGCGGTCTCGCCGACCGCGGCCCATAGAACACCCAATAACAACAACAACAAGAACCACAGCGATCGCATTCTCAGAGCTCTCTGAGGATGCCTTCGACCGGTGCACCTTGAAAACCTGAGATCGGGAAGCAATTACGATGTGAGAGAAAGTGATGGTGATCCTGACGTCGTAGAGGACGGGACGTCAGGAGTTAAACGCTTTACCGCTGCTGGTGATACCATCTTTTTTTTCTTTTATCTGTTTATTGAAATGAAATGGTTTGTTGTGGTTTTACGATGGTATCGAGTTTGTTTTATTTGACAGGGTTCTGATTGTTGGGTTGATTTTTTTTTCTTTTCTGGGAAAAAAGATGGTGATATCGTCGCATCTTTTGAATTGGTGACTTTTTATTTAGTGCCGAAAGCGCGTGGAATATGATTGGGATGTAGTATTTATCTACTGGCGACGAATGAATATTTTGCATATAGGATTTGTTGATTAGGTTTTTACTTTGTTTATTGGTTATGTAAGTTAGTATAAAATTGGAGAAAGACGTCATGATTTTGGTATCAAACTTAAAGCAAAATTATAATGGTCTCAATTGTCGCTAAATAATTATTAAGGGCAACAATATCTTATGTAAGATTACACATTCTATAGTGTGGTTTTGAGACCCATTTGCAAACGCACCATAGTAAAGTAGTACTTGTTATCGATTTTTTACGTACCGAAGTAGTTGTGTTATGGATTTTAAAAAACTCAGTTGATTTGTAAAAATATGATTACCTGTATTTTTCTGGATATTTCTCATAATGGTAGAAGGTTTTGCAAAATTAATTTACCACAAAAAGAATAGTGTAGTTAAATGATATCATAGGCTAAGTATAACAGGAAGTATTCCAATTTTAAATTTAAATTAAATTTGTTACAAATAAAACCTACATAATAAACAAGTTATGACTAAATAATACAGTATGTCCTCTTTATCTCTAACTTTAATTGCTCTATAACCTTTATACCTCGAAAAAATATTTCCCCCTTGAAATTTAGTATTTTTCTCCTTTTTTCATTGTTATCTCCTAAACTTGTTATCTCCAAATTTTTTGGGGTCCTTTCTGTTTTGAGATATTGAGATTACACTGTTAGTTCTCATATGTAAAAAAAGTTAAACCTTTTTTAGTATCGCTTTGTAAAGATATTGTTTTAGCCTATTTCAGTGGTCATGGAAAATAAAGGTAAAACTTTTAGACCATTTTTACTAATTTTTACTAATTTACTAATTCATATGGGTCGGGGTAATGGTAGGGCAGAATTTTTTCTGCAAGGGGGCAAAGTTAAAGAAGGTAATATGATCAAAGATTTAGGGGTGATTGTAAATTCGGACTTTAAATGGGTTCAACAGTGTTCATCTGCTAGTAAAAAGGCTAATAGGATATTGGGATACATTAAAAAAACTGTTTCTTCAAGGTCTGAGGATATTATTTTGCCACTATACAGAGGCTTGGGGAGACCTCATCTAGAGTATGCTGTTCAGTTTTGGTCTCCATACTTAAAAAAATATATTGATTCAATTGAAAGGGTTCAGCATAGGGCTACTAAAATGGTCAAGGGTATATCCAGTTTAAGTTATGAGGGAAGATTAAAGAAGCTAAATATGTTCACTCTAGAGAAAAGAAGGATTAGAGGGGATTTGATTCAACTTTTTAAAATGGTAAAGCAAGGGGACACAGAGGGACTAGATTTCAATACGGGTAATAGAACAAGGGGTCACAATTTCAAATTGAATAAAGTAAAATTTAAGACGGAGTGTAGAAAGCATTATTTTTTAATAGGGTAGTGGATAGATGGAATGCGTTGCCTGAAACAATTATAAATTCAAGAGGGGTAAACGAGTTCAAGAGGAAAATTGACAGTTACTGGGATTCCGGTAGTTTGAGTTAAAAAGACTGGACCAACCTTGCTGGGCTTACGCCTGTAGTTGGTCGACTTAATTTTTATTTGTATTTGTATTTTAGTAATATGAGGGCAAATCTATAATATTTAGTCTATGATTTACCTTAATTTATGAGATAGATAAAAGAGTACGTTTTAAACATGTATAAAATTATTTTTCTTAATAATTTTATTTAACCGTGATTGAAAAGATAATATTAGGAAGAATTTAAAAGTAGTTCGTTAGAGAAAGAAAAGTTAAATGCTATAGCTTATGTTAGAGCCTAATTACTAAGTGAACATATTCTAAACATAATTTAAAATAATTTTTTATAAACTATTTCAAATAATTTTAATGTCTTTTGTTTTATAAAAGCGTAGTAATTTTTCATAGATACGAAACAAAAAACAAATTGTAATACTGTGTTTGTAAACAAGTAACTAACGCACATTATCCAGATTCATTAGTTTCAAAACAAGTTTTGAAGCAGAATCATAAAATTTTCTAACTAACCAATTTCATAATAAAGGAACACCAGTATCCTTAAAAATTATCTCATGGTTCCAAAAAAGCTATTAACAACAAAAACTTTGTGCATTTATGAACCTCAAGAAACCTTGGCGTAAATAATAAACTACAGACCACTCCTGTGAAATATTAATTTAAAACACTCGTATTTATATGCGAGGAGAATTTCCAAATGCATACAAATAACTTTTTTGCTTTGTTAATTTTTAGAACGGAAGATGTAGAGATTTCCTCTGCATTTCAATGATGGTTTTCTGATAACGTTAGGGACATGTTTGTATGAATATTCTCTTGTCGTATGTATAAAACCTACTTAATTTAAGATCTCCCGTTAATCTTACTGGGTATTAAAAGGTCGACTTAACTGCTGTCTGGTTTAGAAGTAAATAATTAAATGTTTTTTTAGTGAAAATGATGTTTAAATGTTCAATGCCACACAATCTCTTCCTCATTCTTTTATTGCTTTTTGGAAACAAGGTTTGAAATAAATAATTTTGGAAGCTTATTTTATTTCAGTTTCAGTTTAAACAACTTTAACGATAAATTTTTATTTTATTACGCAATATTGTGTTTTGGAAAGGGCATGAGGCATTACAAATTAATGTATACTGATTTGAATAAAAACTTAATAAGAATACTTTTTTTGTTTAATGTAATAATAATTACAACAGTGGTATCAATATGAAATTAGGAACATATATTAATATTAATAGCAATGGTATCAAGTAATAAAGGGTTATAATTTTAATTACTTGATATCCATACATAAAGGCCCTAAACTCGTTTCATAAAACACCCTTTGTAATTATTAAAAATAATTTAATAGATTTGGTCATTTATTTTAGAACATAAATCTACTGTTTGGTCAGTAAGTTTTACAACTGAACTGTTTAACCATAATCTTTTATAGAATATATAATCATTGAAATAATCATAATTTAACAGGTAACATTGACATGTTAAAACTTGTTAACTGAGAGCAACATAATAAGTGTGAAGAAAAAATTCCATTTTCTATTGGAAACATTGACTATAAAAACGACAAACCCAGGTATACCCATAGTTGTATTTTTTTATAATCGTGCTTTTAAGGGGGAAGGAGTATAAATTTCATATCCTTATCCGACGACAATCTATATTTTTATATTTTAATCGATAAAGGAAAAGATTCTGCATTGGAATCTCTTAAACGTTTTGGTAACATCTATATTATTTAGTAAGGATGAACCATTCTTTGAAAAATCAACAACCATCAAAATCTATTGTCTCCTATCATTTAATTATGGTGAGGAAATGTTTCCATAGATTTAATCTTGTTTGTTTGGTGGAAACGGTTATTTAAGTGAAAAATTCTTGTGTTTCAATTTTTTTATTATTTTAATACTATAATACACGGATCTCTTTTTTTAATGGTTTTTTCTATTCAGTAAAGCATTGTCTCGTATTTCAGTAAAGTTGTGTGCCGCTATTGATTGGTAAATGTGCTGCAAGGATTTTTGACCAACGATTGCTATCTTATTGTTTTTGTAACTTTCAATAACCGTTTGCCTAAAACTATTTTTAAATTTAGTTTTTATGTGTTTTATATTTGTAATTTTCAAAGACAACTAATATGACAAGGAAAAAATAATAGTTCATTGGTTTCAGACAAAAAAAAACATTATTAAAAATTTTTTTTTGTAAAGTTTACGATAGTTTTTTTGCTTATTGTCAAATAATTTAGGAGGTTTTATTTGTTTAATTTTTATCTTAATGAGTCGTCAACCAATAAAATTTAATAATTTCGGTTGTAAAAAACTGATTCTTTATAAATTAAGTATTTTAACTACTTGGTATTATTAAATATGTTGTATTGAATTTTCCGACTCGCCGTTCTAGAAATTCAAATAACTTGCTTCTTCTCTTATCAAAAAGGAGATTTATTTTCCTGCTTTTTAATTTCTTATACTGTTTAATATGTTTTTTTAATTATAAATTAAAAGATTAATCTATAGGTACATCTTAATTCTTTTTTTTTCTTGAGATAAAACATATTAAAATTAATAGTTCTAATAACAATTAGGTAAATTTCATCAGTAAAATTAATGCAGATTTATTTGTTTAAAAACTATTTCGCATAAATTTGGCTTATTAAAAATAACTTATTATTTGTTCTCAATTAAAATAGTCTCACTGAAAACTCTTTAACTTATAATAATTAAAATATTTTCATTAAATAGGTATCTTACTAATTATTAAAATTTTCAAAGCATTTTCAGTAAAAAGAACTTTTTATTGAAACTAATCAGAAAAATATATTCTCATTTAAAGAGGCATTTCGGAAAGAAGAAAAAAGGCATTTTTATTATTTTTTGTAAGAAAAATGGCTTATCCCTGTATATAATCAGATATTTAGTTATTAGGGATAGTTGACTAGGTTTTTTAATTTCCTTTTACTCTTATAGCACTCTTAAAAAGCAAGGCAATTGATAAAATGACATTTTATTTTCGAGATATCATTACAAATACATCAAAAAAATATTCCATGTCCTTTAATCAAAGGGGAATTCGTTGTGTGTAGACTAGATTTACATCTCAGTTTCATAACAATACTGATTGAAGGAACTCTGCAATAATATTATTTCATGGAGCTGTGCAAAACATCTTGTTTTATTTAAAAGAGTTCAATTCCTCTTATTTATGTATTAAAGAGTAGAAAAGATATTTAATGTTTATTAAGTCAGTATATATGTTACGGGCAAAGTGATTAATTGGGTGTTGTTAATAATGCCCAGAGTGGAAACGGACAAAGTGATAAATTTCATTCATTAATTTCGTTGAATTTTTCACATTGCCCGGGCAGGGCCTGATCATTGCCTAGGCCTACAAGGCCCGGGCCTTGGGCCCATGATTTTAAAGGGCCCCAAATTGTCTGAAAAGCATAAATTTTGTTTCATAACAGCTACGTCAATATTTTTGTAGTAATTGTATAAATTGTTTTTACACAAGAAACCTCCATTTGGAATTTATCATAGGGCAGTAGTTTGATTGTACCAGAGACCCAGTAGTTCACCCAAAGTGTGTTTATTTAAGTAAACCAAATCATTTATCATTATCAAACCGCAATCAATTATACGCGCAGTCCATTTCAAAATGAGTGATGTCCTTCCAAAGTTGAAATAACTCTTTTTTACAATTTACAACTATTTTTTTCTTAATATTTTGCCATGAAAGGGCCCCCTAAAGTATCTGGGCCTTGGGCCCCAACTTGCCATGATCGGGCCCTGTGCCCGGGCATTATTAATAATGCCCAATTAATCACTTTGCGCGTAACATATATAAGATAGTATCTGATGTTTATTAAGTCAAAATTGTTTTTCAATAAAGTGATCAAATTTAATAAATTTTTATTATCAACCTACTTTTTCTAATTCCACAAATTCATTTAAAAAACTTTCTATGGTGTAACTTTACTGTTTCTTACTCACTGTAAAAGTATTAAAATGAGCATTAGAACACGGGTTATGTAAAACCATATTTTAAAAATCGTTGCATTATTTCCTAATTTTTTTCAAGTAATAGAAGATTTTACTTAACTTTATATTAGTATGACCAATTAAAAGAAATTTAAGTAAAAAAAACAATACTGATCATACGAAAAAGAAAATATAGATTAAAATATATTATGCAAGTTTTATCGCTTGATGTCTAATACCTTTTTTGTAATAAACACAATTGTGTTATTATAAGTGGGTTTATTTTTTTTCATATTAACTGATTGATAAGCTCTTCGTATAAAAACGGCATTTTCGTAATTCAAAGCTTTATAAAATGAAAATGGAAAAATTAAGATAAATTGAATCACAATAAATCCTGAAAAATTGCTGAATGTGTGGTACATCAATTTGTAAATTTTACTTCTTTATCTCATGTTTTCTTCTTGGCAAATTTACGAATAATTTAAAAACAACTCGGTTAATCTTTAATAAATTAGGTTTGGGTTTTTAAATTTTTATAATGCTGGATTCAATATCAGATAATATAACGCCCAGTAAGGGGGCATTTTGTGGCATATATTTATATTATGAGATTTCATAACGTATTTGACCAACTATATTTTTTTCGATGTAGTTTCGATGATGAAAGAAGTTCTATAACTTCTACACTCTTAAAACGAGTCTCAAAACTGAGTAAAAAAGTACTCAAACTAGCTCCGATCCAAACGAACTCATATTTGAAAACATGAATAGACTCATTTCTGAAAATGTGCATACTCAAAAATGAAACATTATGAGCTCATTTTTGAGTTCAAGCTCAAGATATTTCATTTTTGAGTATCCACATTTTCAAAAATGCGTATATTCATGTTTTCAAACATGAGTACGTTTGGATCGTAGCCAGTTTAAGTACTTTTTTACTCAGTTTGAGACTGTCGTTTTAAGAAGAAAGATTTTCCATATTGAAAATATTTCTTTTAAAGTTCTTGAGTTAACTGTTTTTGAAAAGTTTCTAAAACCTTTCACTTTCCGATCTGTTGTAGAGCACTTTAGAGTTGTCTTCGTTGCTCGCTGTGGTAGAGTTGGTTTCGACGTTTTTCAGAGTGATCTGAGAGTCGGTGACAGATTTCTCGGCCCAGATGTTCCCGTTCCATCCTTTGACGATCATTCCTTCCAATGCTTCGTACGGAGCTTGAAAGAGAAGGTAACAAACCAACGCCAATCCAAAACTAACCACAGTGTATGAGATGAAACTCATTATCTAAAATAGAAAAAAAAAATCGATTTAGTAAGACCGGAGCAAATGTATGTAAAATGCAGAAATAAATTAATGAATATGCACTTTAACCCCTTCTACCGCATGATTCTTCCACGGATTCTTCTTCTTCTATGATTCTTCTACGGCATTATGATTCGCTGCAATTTTTTTCGTGCAAATTGTTTTTATTAGAGTCACTAAATTGAAAACTAAGGGGATATACATAAATAAAATAATCATCTTTGGAAAAATCAATCCGCTAGAGCGAATTAATTAAATTGATTCTTTTGAGTATTGTCAGTACACGGAGTGCTAAAATAATCTCACAATAGCAAAAAATCTGTTTTTTATCGCAGTTTTAAGTCTTAAAAAATAATACACTTTACTTTTGACTTTAACTACTTTTTCGATACTAGATTAAGATCCATGGTCTGACAGAAGTAGCTACATTTAAAGTATCTTTTGAAGTAATAGATAAATTTAATTTATAATTTTTATTACATTACTACAACGCCAAACGGACCATTTCACTACTCGAAACAAGACAATATAAACGGAGGATCAAATAAAACTAACTTTCATACAGTTAGTTGAAAAAGAACGAAGATAAGATGGGTGCAAATATTTTTAATTAGCAACTTTTTTAGACATAAAAATATAGAACAAATTAAAACAAACACTGAAAGCTAATTGAGATATTTTAATATAGTATTATTATGTTTCGATATTTGATTTTTTAACCAATTTAGTATAAAAGTCTACGCTTGCGCCCGGCTAATCCTAAAGTACCGAATATAGTAATTTCTAAATAATTTGTTTGAGAAAGTGGCATAAAATCCTTTTATAATCAATTTATTGCCAACGCTTTAATTTCCTTTTTGTAAAAAAAATACTTTAGGTTACTGGTTATAGCCAACGATAGTAAAAGGGTCACGTGATTCTTACAGACGTAGTACGGCCGATAGTACTCGACTTGTATGAAATAAAATCGCCATATAGATATTAAACGGTTACGCTCCTTGGTTAATATCAGTATGGAGATTTTATTTCATACAAGTCGAGTACTATCGGCCGTGCAACGTCTGTAAAAATCACGTGACCCTTTAACTATCGTTGGTTAAGCAGTAATTGAAACACTTTCCAAATTACATATAAATATGCTAAACAAAGTATCCTTATTCAATATTCCCATTGTATTTCATTTTCTAATTTATGTTCTTCCTGTTTTATGTACGTAATTGCAATAGATTCTCCGTCTCGTCAAACATATTCAAATTACATTTCATATTAGTTCCAAAGCAATAAAGAACTACCTGCACATCACAAAAAAAGGGCAATATTCCAAAACACCATTATTTATTACCACCAATGACATCAGAACACCCTCTTATCAAGGCCCGAAATAGCCTTACTTGTCCACAAGCATTAATACCTTGGTAGCAACAAAGATATAAAACGTTCAATCAGTTCCATCTCATTCTTTTGACCCCTTCCAATCAGCGATTTATCTAGACGCAACAAAAAGCGTCAGAGCAGGAAAATAAATTTTTCAAACAATGTGTTTTTGATACTACGACGGATGCGTGGCCTCGTATAAAGGCTTTAATGACTTATTGGACATCGCACATAATTTAGCCGGAGAGATTCAGGTGGTGGAAAAACGTGTAGCGAAAAGATCCAAACACGTGAAATCAGTGAAGTTGTAAGTTATAGAGGGATATTGTTTAATGTCTCGTCAGAATAGCATTGAAAACTGGAAACGAGCAGATTTGCTTGATTTGTCTCTGGGCAATTTACGGGATGTTATTTCTTTAAAAGTATTGCTCGGTGTTTTATGTGCATGTTAAGGCATTTCAGGGTCACGACCAGAAACAAAAAAAAAAGGACGAAATAGATGAGCATTGCAAAAAGTCGTCGTTGTTGTAGCAGAAAACTGAACAATATTGGCCTTCATCAAAATGACACACTCTGAAATATTGACCAAGATCAACAAAATCAACAATGATATTTTTTATGGCCGATATAATTTTTATATGGATTATAAAAAAGGACCTCCTTTATATTCTCAAATGGAAAGGAATTCCCTCCTTTTATATGGATTATTAAAGGAGGGGATCCTTTCCATTTTACAAGTTTATTTCATTTAAATAGTTTAGTGTTTAGTCATTATCAAATACCTCAGAAAATGCCAAGTACTACAACACTAATCACGAGTCATTTTGGCTACCTTGGTACCTATTTCACCCGAAAATCCATGTAATAAGATCCTTAGAACTGAGAAAAATTTGTATCTAAATATGTATTTGTAAACCAGACTGTGGAAAATATCAAGAGTGCAAAGAAATGTTTGAATTAAGCTCGATTTAGAGCTATAATAAAACATCTCAACTCATCATTTTAACAATTCAATTGGGGAAGAATTATAACAACTCGTGACATGAGATGAGAGAAAAAAATTTATCAGCAATTCCCATGTTTTTACATTACATATTCATGTACACTAGCGGAAATAAAAATCCCAACACCAAGAAGGAAAGGAGATATCAAAGTCAAATTTGTTTCTATGATTGCACATAGTATTAATGTGAATTGATTAAAAAATGAGCCTTCCTGGATGTTAGGGGGCCGAGAAAATCGGTGAGGAGTGTTGTCTCCATAGGTGTCCATTACCGCCGTCACACGTCATGGTATTGAGTGACAGGGGCTCTAAATGACTTTTGAGGGATTGGAGGACCATGTTGCCTCCTCAGGTAGTCCAAATTCATATGGTGCACCAGCGGACGTTGCATACCGGGCTAGGTTATTTCTCCTCATTGACCGGACCTGTTTTGTGGGTGTTGGTTCTAGAGAACGGGAAAGACGGGGCAAAAATGCAACCTAGGAGGTTAAGAAGAAAGCTTGGATATTGCATACAACATGTGGTTGTGCATGTTTCTCTTGAAATTTGTCCCCAGGACAGGTCTGAAGGTAAGGACGGTCTACCGGCTGCAAAATCTCAATGACGCAGCTCTGGCTGGAAAAAGTACTGGTGAATCATACTCAGGAGTAGCAGAAATGGAATCCAATGCATCACCACTCCGTTACCCTGCATCACCACTCCGTGGAATGATTAGAAAATCATCAGCTGAGTGCGCTCTTTCCATTGTGTCTTCAAACTCATACCCAACCGTCGTGGTGCTCCAAACCGAATCAGGATTCTCTCATAAACACGATGTCATGAAATTGGGATTTTCATTTCCTTATTTCGTGCACTATTGGAAACAGAAATGCCCATTTTCAGCCCCTTGTTTATTGACAAAGATGTAAGAAGCTATGCGGACCGAACGGACAATCCGCAGTACTGCAAACGACATCCATCCCACTGCCGCTTGTTCTCAGTATGATCTACCGGTATTTTGGACAACCGGAGCTGCTTCATTGAGGTTTTTTAGCCGGTTGTCCGTCCTTACCTTCAGACCTGTCCTGGGGACAAATTTCAAGAGAAACATGCCCAACCACATGTTGTATGCAATGTCCAAGCTTTCTTCTTAACCCCCTAGGTTGCATTTTTACCCTGGCCTATCCGTTCGTAAGAACCAACGCTCACAAAACATGTCCGGAGAAAGAGGAGAAATACCCTAGCCCGATATGCAACGTCCTCTAGTGCACCATATGAATTTGGACTACTTGAGGAGGCAACATGGTCCTCTAATCCCTTAAAAGTCATTTAGAGCCCCTGTCACTTAATACCATGACGTGTGACGGCGGTAATGGACACCTATGGAGACAACACTCCTCACCGATTTTCTCAGCCCCCTAACATCCAGGAAGGCTGATTTTTAAAGCAATTCACATTGATACTATGTGCAATCATAGAAATAAATTTGACTTTGATATCTCCTTTCCTTCTTGGTGTTGGGATTTTTATTTCCGCTAGTGTATATCACCTGATTAAAGTGTCCCATGAATATCCTTTCTCTTTGAGTTCCACCTTGGTAGTACATGAGAGGTACATGGAGTAGATAAGCTAAATAGCACAGCTTCTCAAATGGTACAAAAACTTTGCATGAGAGTACACTATTTATCAAACCTGAAAAAAATGAATAATATTGGTAAAAAAATTTTTTAAATTCTTGTCATTAATTATTCATCTGTCTTCTCATTGAAAAATCGAGATATTTTGAAATTGAAATGGAAGATGATTTTGAAAACACACCCAAAGATTTTTATTATTTGTCATTTTAGTATAAATTCAACAAAAAACATTCCTTTATGGGGAAATTTAAGTTCTCTAAATTTTATGCAACCTTATTTATTAATAAAAATACATGAAACTTCACTAAAAAGTGAGATTTCTTAAAAACTGTATATAATCAGGCAAAGTTCAATCAAATCATCCTCACAAATAAGTTATCAATAAAAACCGATTTCGTGACAGTTTTTCGTTTTATTCAGATAAAATTTTATCTCGCCTGAAGCCCTTCTCCTTTTCTCCTTAATCTATATCTTGCATTAATTTCCTTTTGAAACAAAACGCTTTAAATTCAAATTGGGAATAAGGACATTTCGAGATCATTTTTAGTCTTTCTTTAACTCCCCTCACCAATCATCATTTCTTGCAATAAATTAAAGTTTTCTTCACTGGAAATTAAAACTATTGAAATAGAAAAGTAATGAGTATTTCCATTGAAAGGACTCCGGAAAAGGATACCCGTTTTTGAGATGAGTTGGTGCGTTATCGCTAGATAAGCAATTTCTAAACTATTACAGGCATGCGCAAAAGCTTGTCGACGAAACGCTACACCAAGAATGCACGCATTAGCAACACTGCATGGCATAAAAATTCGGCAGTGAAACCAATATCCATTGCGACCGCCATCACGTGACGGCGGTCTTGGTATAATTTTAAAAACACTTTCTTCGTTAATTTGGGGATTTTATCTACTCATTTGAAAAAAAAATGTGAATAATAATGTAAAATTTGATAAAAATTTCCTTGGTCCTTTTAAAATTTCAAGTCTTTGTTTCACCTTTAAGGGGCCAGATCCCCTTGTTGAATAATCATGCATTCTTTATTTATTTTTTTTGTTTATAAATTATTCTATTCATGACAGTAAAAAAGATTTTGGACCTCAGTCCCCCCCCTTCTAGGCGAAATTCTCGGATTCCATACTGCGTAAGGTAGTGCAGTCAAAACAGACATTCAACGTCGGAAAAATTCGCATATAGCGAAAATTGGTGCAGACGTAGATGTCATCATTATAAATGATGTACCAAAAGTCCTAATCGATCCGATGTGTGCGATTTTTTTATGGAGGTTTTAATTTCGCTTCGCATTCGCCTTGTCATACTACGGGAGAACCTGCCACGACAGAGGCACCGCTTGCTCCGTTTGCCTTCGTCCAACTAAGCCGTGAATCAACCTTAAGATGTCAAAGCGATGAAGATAGGGAGATCGTTAAAACAGCCTTATTGTTATGATATTCGCCTTTGAAATGATTGTAAAGCGAAATCCTTGTGAAAATGATCGCAAAGAGGCTGTTGAACATTAATACGAAGAGCGAAATTCTACTGGAGAAAATATATTCTCGTTTTCTAGTTAAAATTAAACTTAGAAAAGTGTACAAGCCCTCACCCCCATGCCCGGTGGCACATCCATAAACTATCCAGCCCAGAGCAACAGCCCAGGCCTGTCGGTGAACAGCTGCGTAGAAGACGGCGAGGCCTTTTTCCATCTCGTCGCCGTTGCGGTAACCATAGAGACCGAAGACAACGCTGGCCATCGAAACTGCACTGATTACCCACAGCGGTAGATACATCCTCTGGAATTGACAAAAACCTCAATTACTTTTTGAACTTGACAGTGATTGTTTTTAGAGCAGTATATTTCACAACTAGAAGAAAAATGCGAACTACTTTTCACCAAAAAGCATCATACGCGAACCGCCCTCAAACCGATTCACTAAAAACCTTTCACCATGACAAATTCTTAAAATCACCAGAAGAATTCCCAGAAAAATATCGGACGGGGGATCATGGAGTTTTCGGAGGGATATTGATAATTTTAAAAACCTTTCTGCCATTCAAGGATAGTTGTATCCCCAAATCCCCACTTGGCTACGCCCCTGAGAAAGACTATAGTTCATTTTTTTACATATATTTTATAATAATGGGTGCAATGCCCCCCCTCAACTTTTTCAGAAACTTCCATTTTCTAATTTGGTTAATCATGTTTTTAGATCCATCAGGGGAGAAGCTTGCCCCCAGGAGGTTTAACATAAATCTTCCCATGGATTTAATATATTTATTAAAAGTAATTTATCTAATTAAATTACGTTCACTCCTTGATAGGTAGCGATTATTCTATTGCTCTGGAATTCTTGTGTAGTAGGTGACTGCTAGCCCAACATATTCAACAGCTGATAGTCTCTTCAGAAATGAATTGTATTACCTACGCTCACTAAAATTTAAAAAAAATTATGATAGGATTCTTAAAGTATTGCAAGAAAATTTCAGTTCTTAAAAATAACATGGACTGTTGAGCTACATCACAATCAAAATTTCATGATTTTAAAATTAATACATTATTGCATTTGTGTCCGAATCCTTTTCGAGACTGAGAAATCTGAGGATACAATGCCTTTTCAGAGTTTTTTTGTTCTACCAAGTAAATCTTAGAATGATTCTAAAACTATAGAATTTTTTCAGCTATACTTACTTTTTCAAATTTGATCGACGGATATTCTGATATAAGGTAAGCCGTCAGCATTCCTATGCAGTGAGGACCTAAATGCGTGTAAAACTGCGTATAGAAATATTTCCACATATCTATAGATGTCCTGAAATAGATACAATTTTTCTTTACTTCCTTATAATTCAAATTATTTATAATTCCGTTATTCAACAGAATTAATTCAGACACACGTTGCTGATAAAGTGAAAATTTCTTAATTGAGAAAAAGAGAAGGGCTTTCCAAGGTGTGATAATAGTTAGTCTAGTTTTGAACAGATGGCAGCACCACAATTTAAAAGGACTGAATGTTCTACTGGTTTATCTTAATTTCTTCTAAAATTAAGTTTCAGAGGAATAAAACTCTAGCACAATGATACTAATATTATTATTAAAAGTGTATTTAATAGCGTACTACTCAATTTGAAGATAAACCTATTTATTTATTTATGATTACATTACAAGTTATTCGGTTTCTTTCCAGCGGTTCTCTTACAACCGTTGCATACGACAAAGGAAGTGATATAAAAATTACATATTTAAAAACTGAAGTTTAATATCAAAAAATTGATCATCGGTCATTTGAAGCACCAAGAAAACGACATTCTACTATATTTTCTTAAAATTCAAACGGATGGTACTCAGATCATTATAAAGTATGTACCTAAAAAGAAAAATGACTGAATATGAATGAGGAAGTTGCATGATTTTTTTTATTTTTTTAATCGATTCTTCTTGCAAAAATAAGCAACCACCCAAAATTTGAGGCCGATCGAGAAATTTTTTGATTGCCAAAAAAATTAACAAAAATCCCCTCTTTAAAAGCGCGCGAAAACGCCAAGAGTTTGGATGTGACGTCATCTTATAATAGGCATTGTTGAAAAGCAATGGAGTTGATGGTATTATTGTTGACGTCATCTTATAGTTTAAACAATAAACGTTTTCAGTCACGTGTTTTTTTCTCGACTTTTAAATTAAAATATTTAACAACCTGTATATTTTTTTTAAAAATTGACTAGATATTTCATTTTACCATACAAAAAACCATACGGAACACTTGTTTGTTTTTGAAAATCTGACACATTCAACTTCCTTATTAGTATATTTAAATATTTTTCTTGTTTGGCATGAAGAGAGAAATTAATTAGTAAAAAATAATAATTCAGAAAGTATTCCGTACTTTTCAGTTAGCCGGGCGCAAATGTCGCCAATTGTGAGCCAAGTCGCCAAACAAAGCTAATGACTAACGGAAAAATTTGGCGGAATTCTACAATATTTGGCGATTTTTCGCTTGCGCCCGGCCAACGGAAAAGTACCAAATATTCATTTTTTGTACTTAGAAATGTGTGGGGGAGATGTATAGAAATGTCAGTGGAATTGTAGGTAGAATATAATTAAAAATCCCATTTATTAAAAACCGTTCGGATTCATTTTATGAAAACAAAGTTTTTAAAGGAACTGAAATTAATGGAAATTGAATTATTAATTAATTTTAATGCCTGAGCTATTCATTTTATTTTTCGAGAGAGATAAGACAAACAAATTAACTTTATAATTTGTTTTAATAACCTACAAAAACTTCTTTTATTAAAAAAAATATTGTAATGGAAAGATATATCACTCAAAAACTATTTATTAGTTTAAAAAAGTGTTAAATAATGGATTTTTTTAAATAAACAACCGAATAGTTTACCTGTAGTCGTAAAAATACACTGTAAATGTCGCTGGGTAGTTTAAGAGAGCCGTGACTGTGGCTATGGCGAACATGCTGATTAAAATAGTTGATATGTTGCATATAATCCCGTATAAGGGCCATCTATAAAAAAATGTATAGATTTTATTTACAAGGAGAGATAAACTCATGAAATATGTGTATTGGGTATGTATATGGGTTTTGTATTGTTTGTAATTTTACGCCTAATCATCTATACAAAATATAACCCTCGCATTAAGAAGTACTCAAATATAATAGAAAACCCATTGTATCTATGGCAACGTGACTCGTGACTTTTATGCAAATCACAATCATCAAGGAAATAATCAAGTTACTAACGGATTGTTTTTTGAATAATGCCATAGATTATATTTTTTTTGCAAAAAAGAGAAATATCCTGTTAAACATTCTTTCTCCTTTTTTAAAAAAAATGATACAATGAATTTTATTACATATTCAAGTCAAGATAATTCAGAAAGAAACGGGAGAAAATTATACATTTAAACATCTTATTAGGAGAATCATTCTTTTACGAAGTGACGTAGTCAACACAATCGGGGCACATCTTAAAACGGCAGTAGACAGTATTTGTTTAAGTAATTTACCTCATTTACAATGTTTTTTAATCAAACAATCATTTTAAACTACTACTACTTAAAAATTCCATTGTATTCTTAATACATCGATGTCATTCGGAGGCTTTGTACAGAGAATAAAAAACTTGACACGAGTCTATTGAACGTGGTGCATAAAGCGGTTTATTGTACTAAATTTCGTGATATAGACAGTATTTCCCTTATTTAGTACATTAAGGGAAATAATAATACCCTTTAATTTCCAGTGGAGCTTAATGTATGAAGAATTATGTCGGTTGGAAGTTTACCTACAATAAGATTTTTATAATTTATTGAATTCTGTACAAATACTACAAGTATAAAATAAAGTTTCAAACTATTTGTGTGATACAGATGTAGTTTCCTAAAAAAACGATAGAGGATACATAGAAAAAAGTATTATATCCTGATCTCAAAAATATGTATCAATTTAATTCAATTTAATATTGTAGAATGAGAGTTGGCATCATTTGCCCGTAGAAATGCTTAGTGGGTAATTTTGGTTAATACTTGTTTGCAATACTAAGAGTAATTCATTATTGTCTTCATCTTTAGAAACATTTTGGCATATTCTACAAAAATAAAACTTTTAAAATACCCTCTATCAATAAATGTGTTTCTATTTATATTTTTACAGTAAAATAAATCTCAAACTGGTGTATATTGTAACGATGTTTTTCTTTATGAGGCCTTACAAATAAAAGGTTTCCCATCCACGTGTTTAGAAAACTTACCTGCTTATTATGTAGACTAGAACAGATGTGATCACTAATATTTGAAGCATTGTAGCTAGTATCCAACTTTGATAAAGGCACTGAAACACATTAAAAGTGTTTTTCAAAATATTTTTGGATTACTCCAAATAATCTCATCAACTAGTTTGATGCAGACTTGAACTTGAACTTACTATATCGTACGGTCCTAAGTTGTTTTGTATCGATAGTAAATTCATCCACCAATAATGTTTACAATTTCTTAAAGGTTCCTCGACGAATTCTTCCCATAGTGGACCAGATCCAAAAACAGGTAAAAGGAAAAATAGACTTCCGACTAGAAGCTGCAAGGCAATCATTCTGAAATAAAAAAAATGGTTTGTAGACTCTTTAGTTTTAAAATTTATTCCCAGATAAAAATATATAGGTAGGCTAAATTATCCCATTGTTGTAAAATGATTACCAAATCCTCTATTTTTCCAACGTTATGACTTTAATCCTAACGTTTACTAGTTCCAAAATAAATTTCCTTTTTTAACATTGTACTAACACTTAGAATCCTAAACCGCCCAAAATTACCATTGAATCCTATGGAAAATTTAGGGCTGCAAAGACTGAAAGGGTTTAACTAAAAGTAAGTATAAGGTTAATGTATATGGTATATGTCATACCTTAACTTATACTTATCTTACTTCTACTTATACAGCCAGGTATGTCAGGTAACCAGTTTTTCCAATGCAATGCATTCAAATAATGAATGGTTAGTTATCAAGATACAAATTGTCAGACAAGAAACTTCAATAGTGATCTAGTTAATGTCGTTAATTTTTCTTTTAAGAAATTCTTACCTGCAATAGGTTAAAGCTAAAAACTTGGCTATGTAGACAAAAGTACTTGGTCTTTTAAACAGACTCCATCGATTGAAAACGAAGTAAAAGCCACTGAAAAAGATTATTAACTTATTAAAACAAACTCTATACCATCGCAATCACAAAATTCACATGAACCTCATATAGATCGATCATAACAATCTCCAATAAAAATGGTGAATTAGCTTCAAGTAGAAAACATCAGCCATGAGATGATGCTTACATTACATAATAATAAAACATGTGCGAAAATTCGAATACTTACGTCAAAAAGAAAAAAGAATCGGCCCCGACAGAGGAGTTGGCGACTGACGCGAACATTAATTGGTCGATGAATTTGACGAAATTCAGTGAGTCACCTGTCAGGGAGAAGTAATTAGGTACACATCATGTAAATAAAAAGTCCGAAATGTTTAGAGAACTTTAACCTCATTTACGTAGCGTGATACATGACCGTTACTATTGCCATCCGTGTTACTTTTTATTGTTGTTTAGACACAGCACACGACTTATAAAACACTATCTGCAGAATAATTACTATATTTTTAACGTTATATGTAGTACATGTAGTGGAATTGTAGTTTTCCAGAATTTTTATAGCTTTTTTTACCCCAATCGGGTTTTTTCTCGTCTTTAGAAAGAATTTAAGACATTTAGATAAAATATTTTAATATACGACCCTACGGCTTTAAGTGAAAGGCTTACTAAGGCAACTATAGGATCTAAATATAGTGTATTAATATATCATTAGAGATGTTATTTTCCCGGAAATTTTTGAAGCGGAAAATTTTCCAAGCCACTAAAAACTCTTCCGATCACTCTGGAAGCAAAGAAATTAACAGAACTGGAAAATTTTCATCAATTCTGTCTGGATGATGTTCCTTTGAGATCATACAAAAATAAAACACAATCAAAAACTAGTTTGAAAATTGAACATTGAAATCGTGATTTCAAATTTTTAAACACAGTAGAAAATTTTCTGACACACATCACTACATATCATCGATTTAAAGGAGAACACTAACGGCCGTATTCGGTGCTTTCTGACCAGCGGGGTTAAACAGCAAACAAAGTAGGATTCCACCAATCAAAGTCGGCGATTCCTTCTTTGATTGGTGGGTAAGTATCACACAATACGGCCGTAAGTCAGTGATACAGTGTACCAAGGGCCGTCTTTTTTCACTCCACAGTAACTATGCCCCAAGCTTGTTTTATGCTGCGAAACAGATTAGTGAGAGAGAGTGAGAAAGAAATAGAGAGATAAGGTGAGGTTGAAACAAATAGCGAATAGGCAACGATTAGAGAATGAAGGATACGAAGAAATCGTTACGGTGCATTTCAGTTTAATAGATTATGACCGTAACCGCCTTTACTGAGTTTCAAGTTCAGAAACTACGTTACGTTATTTTCAGCATCCGATACTTACGATACCGATACATATGAAGAGGGTGCGGCAGGGCGTAGGTGTGAGTGAAGATGGCGAAAATGACGGTCACCACTTTCATTCCTCTGGTGACTTCCGAAGCATCCCCTTCCGACGAGCTGACCAACAGTTTCTTGGAGCTGGTGCACAGAGAAAGCTTGGACCAAAAATCCGGCTCCACTGTCACGGTCGGTTCTTCACCCTCCCCTCCAGAACCTGTGTTGAAAATAAAATTTCTTTTGAACATGGTGAAAAGAAATTGCCTCCATATACATTGAGGGATGTTACACCGTGATACGCAGGGATCTCCCACCTAGACTCGGAGGGAGATGGGGAGTCCATCAGTATCGCTGTGCAGAAATTTTATGGCAGTTATATACAAGTATAATGCATGCACCTGCACCAGCCTAAAGTATACTTTGAACTTACAAACCAATCTTATGATTATTTTCCCCTAATATTCAGTAATTTATACTTAATTTCAATATATTTTGAACAAACAATAGTGAATTTTGATTTGATCAACATTTTGACCCGCATATGGGGACATCCATAAATTACGTGAGGTCATAAAGGGGGGGGGAGGGGTTTGGAAAAATCTCACCAAATCTCACCAAGGGGGGAGGGGGGTCGATTATAATCTCACGTCAACTTTTTAAGTTAGAAATTATACGATTTTCTTTTTTTTAAGTATGAGAAAGGAATATATAAGAAGGAAGGAGAATAATTATTTTTAAAGGTTGTAGGTAAATCTCATGTGGGGGGAGGGGGGGTCCAGCAAAATCTCACTAAATCTCACCAAGGGGGAGGGGGTCCAGATTTTGGAAAAAAAACACCTCACGTAATTTATGGATGTCCCCTAATCACACAAAAAATACTTTTTTAGCCTGACAAGTAAGAAAGATATCATAATTTGGTCCTACTGAGTTAAACTTGTGCAAGCCAAGACGATTGCATTCTGGGTGTCATGAAAGAAATTTATCTTAATAGAATTCTCAAACTCAAAGTGAGAAACTATTTTTATTTTGCATAAACAGATAGGGAACTCGAAAAACATTCTTTCTCTTAATTCAAAACCATTATTAAACGGTATTTTTCTTCCTGTACTACCTAAATCATAATTTGACTTACTTTCTTTGATATATGATTCAGTTAGTATGTATAAAAATTTTCATTAAAAAATATACCTGATTATATTCAACTTAAAGAACGCAACTTAGTGCTTGTTTCAAAATATATTTGAAGTTTTAATAGGGTGGGGATGAGGATTCTTTATTTTAGTTTTTGAAAAGACAATTTCTGAGGGGTTAAATAATATTCTGACGTTCCCTGGTTCTATTAATAGGATTTTAAATTATATTCTACCTTCAACCCTACTGACATTTGTATGCATTCTCATTTCTAAATATACCTAAATAATTAATGCTTTATGAATCAGAACTACCTTTAACAAATCAATTTCTTCTCCTATGTCAAAAATTATTCAAATCTACTAATTCATATTCAGTCCTCTTTATATTTAACCACTTTATAATAACCTAAAGATAAACGAATTCATTAAATTTTAAATGGGAAACATGATTTCAGATTATTTAAAGCAATGCAAATTTTAACAATACCTTTGTACTATCCAGTATATCCAAACGATTCATAATTGTAATTTTATTATACTCTGAAGTGAATTATTTATTTTTATGTAATCGTGTTCCCCACAATGGCAAATGTTAAAACTGTATCGATTGCCATTGTGTAAAAATACCTACCGGACTTGGGTCTTTTAGGACTAGATATCTGTGGAGATGTTTTATTGTTACGATAAACAGACACAATCGTGCATATGATAATGGAAGCTCCGGTGCCCGAAAGCAGACTCCTGTAATAAAAAAGTTTCAATCGATTAACTCTTTTCATGTTCACAAACTAATTGTATGGTGAATTGAAATGTTTTCAAACGCTGCTTAAAAGAAAAACATGGGTTAAAAAAAGTTTTTAAGGGAGATTTATAACTTTTCTTTTTATTCAGATAAATGAATTGGAATGAAACTAGTTTCAATGGAGAATACAGTTCATTAACAGTATAATTACCATTTTAAAATACGGGTAAAATTATACAAAAAGAGAAGATAATGGCTTAATAAAGTTTTGATTGCTGTCCACCATACATCTTTGTATGGTGAGCAGCAATCAAAACATTCATTTAAAAGCATAGAAAAAGTTAAACTATATTGATTACCTATATAATTATCAACATGATTAGTTTTAAATATTATTCCATATAGTTAAAACTTGGTATTTCTTAAAAATCGTCATAATGAACCCAAGACCTATTATATATGCTACACTTGTTCTGTTTTTAGTAATTTAGTGAGGGTTGTTATACAAAACCTTCTAACAATTTTGTGTTAAATTACAGCATATCAGTATATCGTGTAGTTCAAGTTCAGGTGCGTAAAAATATTTTTTAATAAAACGCGTGGTATGAAGCTTCTATATCAGATTGAGCTTTTAACGAAGTTTAAATAGAAAAAAAGTTGGAAATAATAAAAACTATGCAATATCCAGATTGGAAAATATTACGTATTTATACTCTGTTCATTTAGAATTGGCGCCTGAGAAATAGTGCTTTCCCTCTCGCTAGAAGCGTAACCATAGTTACGCTCTTCACGCAGCCAATAGTAAGCCTTCTTCGTCACTTTGACGAGGATAGTTGCTATGGTTACCGATTGGTGGTGGTGGGAAGGAAATATTTTCAGGCGTCTATTCAAAATGAATAGAGTATAATGATAAAATCGATATATCTTTCCCTTAAATCGATTTCATATTAGTCTTACATGATGACAATGTGGTGTGGCTCAATCTCATAACTCGTCTTGTTTGTGCAATGCTTCACTGTTATCGGAATATCATAATCTTCAGTGGCTGAAAGATAAACGGTTTTTGCATAAAATCCTACAACTAACTTATCAACAAAATCTCCGCAGATAATTAGAGAACCATAAATTAAATAATTTAAATAATGGATTTTAGAGTTGTTTCGTGTGTTATCAAAATAGAAGTAATTACATTAAAATCGATAAGTGGGTTTTTAGGAAAGAAGGTTGCCTCGGTTATGGATCAAGAAAACATGCTAAAATGGATTGGTAATCAATTACATGAATAGCAATTGAAACTGTTTGTTTTTTTCAATTCATATAATGTTCTTACATAGATCTATCACGCTCTGTATCCCTTCTAAGGTGCACGTTGATGGTAGACAAACGCCAAGACGAAATATCACGTGGTCAGGATTCGTTCTTACTTTTCGCAGAAAACCAAGGAACTGAAATTAAATGATTTGTATTAAACTTCAATTTCATTGGTTACATTAAGTTTTTAATTAGGAGCGGATCAAATACTACGCAATCATGTTTTTGGTCATTTTTGACCCCCCTCCCCCCCTTGTCAGCAATGATAAGCAACCCCTAAACCCCCCTCTCATAATTATGTATAAAAACAGCCCCCCCCCAAAAAAAAAGTCAAAATGCTCGTGATTTTTTTTAGTTCTAGTGTTTTCGTTAATTTTTTTTGGTTGAGTTTTGACAGTTTTGAAATTTATATAAGACACGAGATATTTTCGAAAATGCAGTGTTTGTGACGTCCTACAGAAGAATCACTCATACACCCCTCCCCCTTAGTTGCTTGAGTAATATTTGAACGGCCCCAAAGAAAATTTATTGAGAAACGGGACACTTTTTGCTTATGGCAATGGGAAAACTATAACTCTCCTAAATAATTTAAAGTACTTATTAGATTACATTTTAACTAAAAATATATCAACTGAAGTAAAAAGTATTATTTTCAGAGAGAAGCAAAAAAAGGTATTATTATTTTTTTTCTATGAAACATAATTACGGATTTCGTGTGCGCAAGGATACTACTGCTTTTATTTCTGTGATACTTGTTGGTTTGGAAATCCTTCATGGCTTGCAAGACGGGATCCGGAGGCTTCATTTCCAGAAGGCAGTACTGGCCAATGAAAGGACGTCTCCCGATGGATTGGACGTTGAGGCACTCGTCGAAGTCTCCGAGCGCCGAAGATGTCCCTTCCAGCATCCCAGAGGAGGGTTTTCCAGACGCATCTATCACTGCAATACCATACAATGAATGACCATCACTTGTTATACTCTATTCATTTAGAATTTTCGCTTGAGAAATAGTGCTTTCCCCCACGTTAGAAGCGTAACCATAGTTACGCTCTTCGAGCAGCCAATAGTAAGCCTCCTTCGACAATTTGACGAAGATAGTTGCTATGGTTACCGATCGGTGGTGGGGAAGGAAATATTTTCAAGCGCCAGTTCAAAATGAACAGAGTATAGTTTATACATACAGTCGATTTTTAATTTATAAAAATCCATTTCACGGCTTATTATTTATTTGGAACTGACCATGGGGAATTCATTGAGATGATGGAACAAAAACTTCAGTGAGAAGAACTCGCAGGAAGAAAAATTTCATGAAAATATCTTCAATATTCGAGGAGATATTAGCTAGTGAAAATAGCACTTTTTCAAGCCTCAAAAAAGAAAATTTTCCAAATTTGCAAGTTTTCCAGTGTTATCATGTAGTTTTGCGTATTATGGCAAAATAAAGACAAATTTTAGCAAAAAAAATAAAGAATTTTTTACCAACTTTTTCTTTCATGAGCCCTGAAAAAAAGTGCTAGTTTCATTACCTAATATCTCCGCGAATTTTGAAGAGGAGATTTTTTCTTAGCGCGTTTTTTTATATTGCCAACAATGATCTTATTAAAGTTTTTGTTTCACCTCCTGTATGTTTCTAATTAATTTTTCAACTTTCTTATTTAACCCCTAGAGGCACTGTAAGTCAACTCCATGGATTCGCCATAGTTACTATACACTGTTTAAAAAAAGTTCAACCTTTCACCACAAACTGGTTCAAATTTAATTTTTTCGGTAACAGGTTCCACCAAGTTTTCGGTGCTTTCACTAGTAAAAGCACCGTATTTCACTATTGAAAGCACCGAAAACATGGTGAAGCCTGTTATTAAACCTTAGGTTACAGCTAAATTTGGAACAAGTTTGTGGTGAAACAGCCCAACCTTTCACCACAAATTGGTTAAAGGATAAGCTGTTTTTTAACAGTGTACACGAGCAGAGCTGCAACAGAACGTGTGACAGAAAGTCATAGTCAGCTAAGTAAGAGAAGGCCCTTTGTTTTCCCAAGCGAACTTGGTCCTCATTTTATCAACTCGAGAGAGAGAGAGAGAGAGAGAGAGAGAGAGAGAGAGAGAGAGAGAGAGAGAGAGAGAGAGAGAGAGAGAGAGAGAGAGAGAGAGAGATTAAAGGATGAGTCTGCCTTTCCTAACCCGTAATCAAAGCGGTATATGTAAAGCGAAGACACTCCAATGGGGAGAGCGCTCGCCACTGAGCGCAGCGCCATCTCTAATTTGTGAGCCCTACTATAAGTTATAGCTGTTTTTTTATTCCAGTTAGCGAGCTGACGCATGCGCTCCAATGCACCTGGCGGATCACGTGACAATCCGAAACGAAAACTCAAAGATCGGCTCCGGCGGTTGATTCAGCCGGCATAAGTTTAAATTTTAAATCGGTATTGTCGTTTTACTTAGAAATCCTTTCTTTTAGATTGTGGATGTTTGATTAAAGGAGAATTAATCTATTTTCTGAGATCTGATAGCTTAATTATTCCGATCAAAATAACTTCCAAAGCACCACAGCTAATTGTAAACAAACAACTAGGAGTCGAAAGCGCGTAAAGGAAAGGAGCAAGAGTGGCTTAAACACGCATGCGCGGCGGTGTCTCAGATTTTAGTTGGCCGCACACCGCTGGAGAGAATGGCGCTGCGGTCGCCCGCCTTAAAAAGGCGAGCGGTGTTACTATGGGAATGACGTCGCTTCTCGCTACCGCTTTGCCCGTAATAGAGCCCGGGCCTGTTGCGAGTCAACGAGTTGAATGTTCATAACGCCAATCATCCTTAAGTTATTTAAACAACTCAAAAAATTTGACTTGTACTTAACTTTTTCTTTTAATTTATTCTTTTAGAGGTGATTTTATTCTGTCTTAAATCTTTTTAAAGAAAAATTCACGGGGAAAAAACTTTTCTAGGCATACGGAAAATTTTCATCAAAATACAGCTGAAAACTTTATGCAAAAGAGACGAAAAATTTTTTTTACAGTGAATCAAAACATTTGTAAAAATTATCGCATGTGCTTTCGGCATACCTGATAAGGAAGGAAACTGCACCATTTCCCAACTAAAAAAATATTTGTTCAGCTAATTCTGCTGTTATTCCAAAAAAGAATTGCAGAACCGAGCACAAGTGGCCGAACCTTCTTCCGGGATCAGTTTACACGCAATATTTTCTCTAAAGATGTGTTTCAGATTGCTAGGCTTATAGCTGAAACATATTCATGTGTTGCGTGCAAAGTACTTTTGTCTGCGTTATTTTACTGTGAAAGCATTTGATTGGATAGAGGAGGGTTACTAAAAATGGTGCTGTTTCGAAAAGAATATTACATTGCTATACTTAAAAAAGAGTTATAAAGAATTAATCAAGCTAATGGATTTATTTAGTGACTTTTGACAAACTATGGACGTATATGTCACAACTTAAATTTGGTGGTGAATTATCAGGTGGTGTTTCTTTTTTAAAACTTTTTTTTAAAGGGAAACCAAATTACCGTTTTGAGTTTCACACAACTAGCATTTCATTTATTCAACCATTTCAAACATAATAATCAATACATAATGAATATTATAGCACATGATCAATATTAGTTGTTTACAATAATACTTAACATAATTACGTTTTAAGGTTCTCATACAATATACTGTCATTAATTACTACTTATCAATACAGCATTCTCCAGCATAATGAGGATGCTCTAATCATTACGTCATTCTCCATTATTATTTAAAAACATTTGTGCTTTATGTTTAAATAAACTAGTTTTTTTAGCCTTTCTATTAGTTCCTTTAATATCATTCTTTAAAAACATATAGTTTGATATCTATTGTCAATTTCTTTAAATTAAACTATAAGTTATTTCAACTTTTACAGTGAATGTCATAAGATCCAATAAGGTCAAAATAAGATCAAAACGAGCTTTTAAAAAGATGCTATGAAAAAATTTTATTCCGATTTCCTTTAAATCCATCCTTCCAATCTTATTTCAGATTCTTATTATTATTTCAATCAACATCTTATTAACCAAACCATTAACTGGGTATCTTTCAAAAACGATATTTTATGTTTCGTAGAAAATGTTTAAAACGTATTTAAAATTAAGAAAACAAAACAATGAATTTTTATTTTTGACTTCAGTGGTAATTAAGTTATAGAACACACAAAGCCAGGTACTATGTCAAAATATTCTGGATTTAAACTTGTATAAACTATTATATAATTCTCTATTTTTTTTTCTTTATTATTCAATTTATTTAAAAATTATTTCAGAAAACTAAAATTATCATAATTTTTTTGTTATTTAATAGTCCACTGAAAATAGAGTTGAACCTCGGACAAATTGCAATAAACGGTTTCTCAACGGTTTTCACTTAGGAATGACCTCAATAATAACATACTAAAAATCGGCCAAAATCGGCCGGGGGGAAGTTTAATTTTTTTTAAATTTTTAAAAAATGGCCGAAAAAAATTTTAAAAAAAACCAAAACAATAATATAGACATGTGATACATGTTTATAGGTTATTTTTGAGTTTTAAAACCGAATATTGCCTTTAGTTTTGAAAAATAATTGAAATTTCAATTTTTAAAATTAATTTGAAAAATGAACTATATGAAAAAATTAAAAACCCCCTAAAAACCTAACCAAATCATCAAAAGAGATAAATCAAACGGTTTTCATTTAGAAATGACCTAAATATTAACATACTAAAAGTAAAAAATTTTACGAGTTAAAGAAGTTCAATTTTTTTTTAAATTTCAACTTTTTTTTGCGAAAAATGCATTTTTTTTTCAAATTCGTGCCAAAAACTTTAGAGGCTTTTGAAAAGGTCATTTTTCGATGGATATTGTCCACAGATAGTTATATAATGTAAAACCGGTGGAATTGACCCTCAATGAATTAGTTAATTATTTTAAATTCTGATGTAAATATGCCAAAGTATTACCTTTTTTTCACTTTTTACTACATTTTACCAATTTCAAAATTTTAAATAAAATAATTAACTAATTCATTGAGGGTCAATTCCACCGGTTTTCCATTATATAACTATCTGTGGACAATATCCACCGAAAAATGACCTTTTCAAAAGCCTCAAAAGTTTGGGGCACGAATTTGAAAAAAAAATGCATTTTTCGCAAAAAAAAGTTGAAATTTAAAAAAAAATTGAACTTCTTTAACTCGTAAAATTTTTTACTTTTAGTATGTTAATATTTAGGTCATTTCTAAATGAAAACCGTTTGATTTATCTCTTTTGATGATTTGGTTAGGTTTTTAGGGGGTTTTTAATTTTTTCATATAGTTCATTTTTCAAATTAATTTTAAAAATTGAAATTTCAATTATTTTTCAAAACTAAAGGCAATATTCGGTTTTAAAACTCAAAAATAACCTATAAACATGTATCACATGTCTATATTATTGTTTTGGTTTTTTTTTTTAATTTTTTTCGGCCATTTTTTAAAAATTAAAAAAAATTAAACTTCCCCCCGGCCGATTTTGGCCGATTTTTAGTATGTTATTATTGAGGTCATTCCTAAGTGAAAACCGTTGAGAAACCTTTCATTGCAATTTGTCCGAGGTTCGGCCCTTTTTTTCGCTATTTTCAGTGGACTATAAATAAATTTGATTAAACTTTATTTGAAATTTTCTTACCTGGTTCAAAAAAAATTTTATAGTTTTCTACTTTTTGGTATGACCAAAGTTTAAAAAAACTTTTTAATAACTCCGACTCTTCTCACGGCTGTATTCATCTCACTATCACTAACTTGATTATTCCGTATTCACCTCTAACTTAACCTAAGGTCAACCTGGAATAAAACTTCTGATTGGTTGTTAAAAAAGGAAAATAAGTTTTAAGCCAATCAGAGTTGTCGAAAAATCTTGATTCCTAACCTAACCTAAGGTTAACCTAGTGGTGAATACAGCCGTTAGAAGTTTTGATTCCAGGTTAAACTTGGTTAGATTAGAGATGAATTCGGCTGTCAGTCTTATTAACACATCCGAAACTTTTTTTTAATTATTTTACATACAACAAAAACACCAACACTTACTTTTCAAGGCCCACGGAGCCATCCTGTTAACAGAGTTGTACACGTTCCCAAAATCGAACAGGCACCTCAAAGACGCTTTCGAAGAGAAGACGATCTTGTACGCGCGAGGCATCAACATCTCCTTCAGCTTCTCCACGAGCATCTTGAAGACGTCGTCCAGGCTCAACACTTCGGCATCCTCCCCCCCATCATACTCCTCAGTGGTCCCTACTTCACCCTTCGCCAAGGCCAACACACAAATCAAAACCACCCACGACCTCATGATGTCGCTAAAAAGCTCATTCACGCTGTTTCACTGCTAATCCTATATGATTCACTCCTGATGTGAATCGCTAGTTTCCATAAAAAATGAAGGTGTAAGGAGTGAACTTAGTTGATTCCTCTTCGAAATGAACTGGAAAAGTATTCTGCTACTCTTTTGACACTAGAAGCTTTTCTCTTACACTGATGTTAATCCTATATGATTCACTCCTGTGAATCGCCAGTATCCATAGAAAAGAGAAGGAGTAAAGAGTAAAACTCCAATCCACACTCTTTACTTTGGATGATTCCTCTCCGAAATGAACACAAAAAGTGTTCTCCGACTCTTGACACTAGAAACTGTTTTTTACTGTTCTCCAACTTCAGTGAATCGCTAGTTTCCACCGAAAGTAAAGGAGTAAAGATCCAATTCACGCTTTTCACTTTGGATGATTCCTCTCCGAAATTAAAACAAAAAGTGTTCTCCAACTCTTGACACTAGAAACTGTTTTTTACTTACACTGTCTAAATTATTCACTCCAATGAATTGCTAGTTTCCACCGAAAAGTAAAGGAGTAAAGAGCCGATTCACACTTTTCACTTTGGATGATTCCTCTCCGAAATGAACACAAAAAGTGTTCTCCGACTCTTGGCACTAGAAATTTGACTTAAGAATTTAATCCTAAATGATTCACTCCTGTGAATCACTAGTTTCCATAGAAAATTGAAGGAGTAAAGAGAGAAACGCCAATTCGCGCTTTTCCCTTCGGATGATTCCTTCGAAATGAACCCAAAAAGTGATTGAGCCTCAATCAATGAGAGACACAAAAACCAGCAATTCTTTTTCAAAGGTCTTATTTTCTCAAATGGGTTGCCATTGGTTAACGATAATCAAGTCGTCATTTGCATTCGAGTTTATATCGAGTCAGTTGCTTCTATAAATATTTACTATTTACCAGAGCTTGGGTTTTTTCCGTCTCCACTCATGGAAAGCTCGTTTCGATTTGTGATGACCGACGGACAGCACGATACCACTTTCACTGCTATCATTTGACTGTCTGCGAATTGGCGTGCCACTTTTGTTTGCCCTTCGGTATAGAGGGGAAGTAAGAGCCCTTGAACTTCGTTTTGTTGAGGACGGCGTTTTGACCGAAAAAGCAGCATGTTTATTTTAATTGTTGCATAACTGACGCAATATGTCACTCGTGAAGAGTTAGTGAAAGAGGAAAGGTGTTTTATGAACCTTCTCTGAGGTCAGTTCGTGATGGTTTGCTTTTAAGGGGTGAAGGTCGTATCCAAATAAAATTTTTAAACGTAAGCCGAGTATTTCATAGTGTTTCTAAGGTAATTTTCACAACGCTGGTTTCAAATCTGCAATCGAAATTTTTCCGGAACCCACAGTTTTTGCACAATTTAATTATTTTTTAAAAATTTGCTTCGAAGTGGTTAGTAACTGCTCCCTAAAAAATATAATTCAAAGCTTGCACGCACTCTATAAATCACGCATTAAGTTCTGGTATATAATCATATGTTGGCCACTATTACTTGATCTTTTTCATTAAGGCTAAGCGCGCACTAAGAGACTTCTGTCTCGGCGACTTAAAACACTAGTCACTCGAGAGCAATGCATTTCTATGAGGAAATTCTTGGCCTAGTGATCTTGGTCTCGTCGCCATGTGCGCGCACTCTAGCTTCTTGCAATAGCCAGGGAAGCAATTTTGTCTTTGTCTCCGAGAGCAATTTTGTCTTTGTCTCCTAGTGCGCGCTTAGCCTAAGGCTAAGCGCGCACTAGAGACTTCTGTCGCCGGCGACTGTAAGGCTGAGCGCGCACTGGAGACTTTTGTCTCGGAGACTTAAAACACTAGTCACTCGAGAGCAATGCATTTCTATGAGGAAATTCTTGGCCTAGTGATCTAGCGACGAGACCAAGATCACTAGACCAAGAATTTCTTCATAGAAATGCATTGCTCTCGAGTGACTAGTGTTTTAAGTCTCCGAGACAAAAGTTTCCAGTGCGCGCTCAGCCTAACACTAGGTCACTCGAGAGCTATGTATTTCTATGGTGAGATTCTTGGCAATGGGCCAAGTGTCTCGTCGCCTGTGCGCGCGCTCTAGCTTCTTGCAGTAGCCAGGGTGATAATTTTGTCTCTGTCTCCGAGACAAAAGTCTCTAGTGCGCGCTTAGCCTAAGTGCTTTTAATAGACGTTTCTCTCCTGTGTATGGAATGTGATAATTGCCATTGAATTTATCACATTGCTCCCCTCACTTCGGACATTATGAATAATGCCCGCTTTTTCACTTTGCCCGTTTGTTGTTGAGATATTTAGAAAGAAACAAGTCTAGGGATTTTTATATCATCGCAAGAACCTCGGTTAACCCTTCATCTACTGCATTATGATTTTCTGCAATTTTTTTGTGCAAATATTTTTTTTGAGTCCCTAAATTGAAAATTAAGGGATACATTTAAATAAAATAATCATCTTTGAGAAATTTAATCCTCTAGAGCTAATTAATTCAATTGATACATACTTTTGAGTAACGCCATTACACTGAGGGCTAAAATATTCTCACAATACAAACAAGCTTTTTATCGCTGTTTTAAGTCTTAAAAAAATAATACACTTTCCTTTTGACTTTACCTACTTTTAAGGGCATAAAAATGACCACCATGGGAATCCGATCAGCGATCAAAATGGCTGCTGAAAGCACAACTATTAGCATTTTCCGCTAGAAAATACTCATCATAGAACCTTTGCTGCCTTTATATTGGAACAATAAACCTAATAGAGTCAGTGGCGGATTTCCAAATGTGCCGCCTCTGAACCAAAATTTTTGCCGCCTATATGCTATACCTCTTACAAAACTAAACAGGTGCGTCATTTCAGTTTTGGGTTGGGGGGGGCAAAGATTATAAGTGGGTTTGGTACACGCCGTGACTCAGGGCCGTAACTAGACTTTTTCTTCAAGGGGGTGTCTTGGCAAAAAAATTTCTTGAAAGTTAGTTCGATTTTGTCGGTGACCAAGGTAAGCAGACAGCGGCGAATCCAGGATTTAGTCTTTGGGGGGCTAAGAATTTTAAATATCAAAATCGTCTTCTAATGTCCTTAAGGGGGGGGTTTCTGGGGTCCTCCCCCAGAAATTTTTTGTAAATTTAAGTCTTTAAAGCAGATTTTCCAACTTGTTTTGGTACACCTAATCCGGATTTCGGACATACATTTTCAAGAATTTAATTTCCATTTTGGTTGGATTTTTGCATTTTGACGAATTTTTTATAACAAAGCTGTGAGTAATAAAGTTCCCCCCCAAGTAATAAAGTTTCCCCCCGGGGGTCCTCCCCCAGAAAATTTCTGGAAATTTGACCCTCAAAACGTGATTTTAACTCGTTTTGGAGTCATTTTTCCCTTTTTTCCCACCCCCGAGTTCCCACTTCCCCTCTTACTCACTGTTAGTGCTTATTCCTATTGGGAGGGGGTTAAAGTAACCCATAGAGGACCACTCCTTGTAAGTCCCGACATTTTCAAGGAACAACTATAATTATAGATTTCAAAATTTCAAGGAGGGTTGGGGGTTCTCCTCAAGAAAAATTTTGAATTTTCAACCTTAAAAGTAGGGGTTTTAGGCACAAACACATTTTAAGACGAATTTTTAAGGAAAAACAGTAATAAATTTTTTTTTGGAAATTTCCTCCAAACTTGTGTTTATCTACTTTTAAACTCTATGGAGATAGCACGAAAAGAGAAAAGCTTCTTGTAGGCAGCATAATTTTCAAGGGGGAAAACACTGTATAACAGCTATCAAAATTTGAGAGGGGAGTTTGGGGGTTCTCCCCCAGACATTTCTTTTAAAATTGCCCATTAAAGCAGTGTTTTAGCTCATTTTGAGACCCTTTGGGTAACAAAGAGAACATCCTTGTAAACTACATAATTCGCTTTTTTGAAAGGACGTTCTCGTCTGAGCTTATGTTTAGTGTTTCGTTTCTCCTCTCCTTTTTTGTATTCAGAAAAAAAATTCTGCGGTCAAAAATTTGCCGCCTACAAAAATTTGCCGCCGTGGGCTATAGCCTAGCTAGCCTATTTAGAAATCCGCTACTGAATAGAGTGTATTCCTCCAAATTATCGTCAGTATATTCGAAAAGATGGTTACTTAATGTAATTTTAAAGTTGGTGGGACTTGTAAGGAGCGTCTGTAGATAAAGGGTTAAGCTCTGGTTCTGACATCTGAAAGCTCTGCCCAACTCTCTACTACTAATTTCATCAATAGCATGGGTGTCATTTAGGATGGGAGCAACCGCTCCCGCTGTTATGAGAACCCGTTTCCACTGTTATGAGAAAAATTGCTGCAAGTCCCTTGAAAATTCTGTAACTTCCAAAAGGAGCTTTGGGTGTAACACTGAAGCCTAAAAGTAAAAAAAGGAGTTAGAACACTACTTTTAAGGGTCAAATTTCAAAAAAAATTTCTGGGGAGTGTACCCCCAGCCCCCTTCTTAAATTTTAACATCTGTTATTCAGTGTTTTCCCCCTTGAAAATTATGCTGTTTACAAGAATCTTTTTCTTTTTAGTGCTCCCCAAAGAGTTTGAAAAAGAGATTAAAACACTAGTTTAAATAGGAATTTTCAAAAAAAATACTGGAGGAGGACCCCTAGGCCCCCTTGAAACCTTGACATTCATTTACAACTTTTTCCCTAGAAAATTCTGTGGTTTGCAAGAAACTGTTCTCTTTGGATGTAGCCCAAAGGGTCTCAAAATGAGCTGAAACTCTACTTTAGGAGGCAAATTTTCAAAATTTTCCTAGAGTGAACCCCAGACCCAGACTCCCTATTTTTTTTAGAGTTCACGTCAAATTTTGACATTATATGTAATATCATTCAAATATTACTTTTCTGTATTCTAACACTTAACCTATAAATGTGCTTGTTAGGGGATACCTTAAAAATGAAGTTGATGCAACCCCCCCCAAAAAAAAGCCTAGTTACGGCGTGGCTCCAACCCACTTAAAAAAATACTTGCCCCCCCCAACCAAACACTGAAATGGCCCCCCTGATCAATAATAGATTCCATTATAAAGCGAATTCATTCATTTCGTCCGAAGTGACCGCTGGTCACGCACGCGACTGACTCCCCCGCCACAGGTTAGGTCAGTTTCACTTTCTCCGGAGAAAGCAACAAGGGCAGTAGGGAAGCAGGTTGCGGCCGAATATAGGACGAGAGATCTGCATTTTCTCTCTCTTTTTGAAGAGTTACATCATTTAATGTCAAGGCGAGCGCTCGCCTGGAGCGTCACTTGTTTCTCATGTGAATAAAAGATATCATAATATTCACCCAAAGAATTGTGAAAGGTGTTCAAAAGGAACGTCTTTTCTAGTCCTTTTACTGTATAGTCGACTCCACTCACGGGGCGTCGATCCCGGGGGGACACGTCCCCCTCAATAGTTAAGAACATTCTAAAACTTAAATTTTTAACTTCTGAAGGATACTTAAAATTACTAAATATTACATAAGGGGTTGTGTTAGGGGGGTCCTTCCCTGCTGATTTTAAAGATAATTTAATTTAGAACAGTTTAAAGCCAGAGATGAGGTTGAGGCTAGACTATCTAAATCTAGATAGGTGGAAATATTTAGTTTCTGGCCAATAAAAACGTAAACCTCCAAATATTTTCTCTAACTACAACACAGTTTCAACCATAAATATTTCAGTATATTAAATACAGATAGCATGCATTCATGTAGGATAAGATGTTTGACATTGTTTTCTAGAGTCAAATTTCCGAAATGTTTATAGTGAAGATCAGTGGCGGATCTACGGGGGGGCTTTCGGGCTGAAGCCCCCCCCCCAAAGCGTCTAATATTTTACTAAGTTTGTCAAAACGCAAAAAATCTATATCCGAAATTCGGATGAGGCGTACCAAAACGAGTTGAAAAAGTGGGGTTTTTGACTTAAATTTCCAAAAATTTTCTGGGGGAGGACCCCCAGACCCCTCTTTTAATGGTTTGAGTAGGATAATTCACAACCTTTTCCGTATTTACCATTAACAAGAAGGTTCAAATGGTTTATGAAAATTTTTAGCCCCCCCAAAACCAAATCCTGGATCCGCCACTGGTGAAGATCCCTCTGGCCCTCTATTTTGTTATAAAACTACTGGTTATTACAAAATTATACTATATTCATTTAGAATTGGCGCTTGAGAAATAGTGCTTTCCCCCACACCAGAAGCGTAACCATAGTTACGCTCTTCGAGCAGCCAATAGTAAGCCTTCTTCGTCACTTTGACGAGGATAGTTGCTATGGTTACCGATCGGTGGTGGGGGAAGGAAATATTTTCAAGCGCCCCAGTTCAAAACGAACAGAGTATAAATGCTGAAAACCTAAAATTCGATGTTTAAGAACCTTGAAGTCATTTAAGAAAAGTGCTGAGAAGTAAGTTTTTTCATGGATAGTTAAAATAACTCAAGGTTTGGGAAAATCTTCCCGTGTGGCTTCCCTTATCTATGAATGGGTCGTCCGCCTCGATATTTTTATACTGACGACACCGTTAACTCGGCTTAATATGGTTAATGTTTTCAATCTGATAATGTTATCAAAATTGGTTCCAATTGCTCCTATTTAACTCAACGCAAAATTTATTGTTTTTATGATTTCGTTTCATCTCGTCTGAAGACAAACTTTAATGCATACAAAATGAGTCATTTAGTTTTATACGTTTCACTCTTATATATATATTTCTTTAAGAATGTTTAAGTTGCAAAATACACATAAGGGAATCATTTTAAATACCTGGACCGTGGGATTTTTTTTCTTTAAAAGTGATTTAGTTATTTTTTGAATAGATTCTAAAAGGTATTATGGTGCATTTACCTATTCTAAAAAGACATCAAAACTTTTTTTAATTAAATTTTTCAAAAAGAAATATTAAACTTCTTTTGGAAATAATTTAAAATTTTGTTGTTGAGGTTTTTGCTACAAGTTAATATGGTGACTTTTAGTGTCGATTTTACATGTCGAATAATTGCGTATAGTACTAAAAATCGGTAAAAGACGCACCCCATAATAAAGTGTATTTTATTTGATTGAAGGATCTAGTAGAAACTTTGAAATGAAAAAAAAATACATTTTATAAAAATTTTTGAAAAATTTAGTTTATAGTTATGATTTAAGCGCTCTGATTTTTTTAAAATAAAAAGTCATGACTTTCATAAATAGATTTGAAACGGGAATCTTCTTCTAAAACTTTTGTGTTTTATTAGAAAACTAGCTGATTTGTGCCCGGACTTGCACGGGTGGAGGGCATTAATTCCTTTTTTTTAATATATCAAGTTACGTGTCTGATTTTTCGTATCAGCAATCACCAATCACTCCGGTGCGTTCCCAGTATTTTTTCATAACCCGGTGTTCCCGATAATTTTCCTATCCCGGGTGAAAAAGAGGCACCGGATATACCGGGATGAAAGATTACCGGGAACACCGGTAATTTTTCTATCCCGGTGTTCCCGGTAATCTTTCATCCCGGTATATCCGGTGCATCTTTTTCATCCCTGTTCCAAATGTGATATCTATCCAAACCCAATGAGTTCCGATGATCCACCCTTAACTAATAGTCCAAGAGCTGGCTACATGAAACTTCAACCGGAAAAACATATTTCCGAAAATTATATATTTTGAAATACCCTTCTAGGGAAGAAAAATTCTGTTGGTCAGCCGGTGCAAAGCGGTTGCATTAATGGAATGGCAGCTAATTGAATTTTCGGCCTTTTTTCATAAATTGTGAAATAACAACCAAACGATGAGATTTTCGAATAAATATATATTTAAATGTTTTGTTACAGAATAAATTGGCTACATTTTAAGCCAAAGTTTATTTGTGTAGCTCAATTAGTTGCTAAGATATTTAACTTCAAAGTTCTTGAAGTTTTCAACTTTTTTTCTTTGTCCAACAATGAAATTTCCTCAAAACGCATTGTTGTAACCGAAAAAACTGGAATTTAAAGTCGAATATTCCAAAAACTACTCAACCGATCAAAGTAAACTTGGGCTTTAAATGTAGGTAATCTATTCAATAAAAACATGTAATTACATGTTTACTAATCACTGTTATAACTTTTAAATAGAAATTTACACTGTTTTTCGTCTTAAATTTCGTTATAAACTATAAAAAGTTTTGAAATTATATTTAATCAAATGAGTCAAGAGTCAAGACGTCGGTCACCATAAGGGGACATCCATAAATTACGTGAGGTCAAAAAGGGGGGGAGGGGTTTGGAAAAATCTCACCACGGGGGGAGGGGGGGTTGATTAAAATCTCACGTCAACTTTTTTAACTTAATTAGGTGCTATGAAGAAATAATAATGATGGAAAATAATTTTTAAAAGTTGTAGGTAAATCTCACGTGGGGGGTCAAGAGAAATCTCACCAATGGGGTCCAGATTTTGGAAAAAACACCTCACGTAATTTATGGATGTCCCCCCAAGACAGAGAAGTAAACCCTGAAATATGTGCATTTTCTAAATTCATTTGCAACGATTTAATCTATCTATTCTTTTAAGTTTAATGGACCTGCGCATGCGCAAGGTCCGGCTACCAAAAATTGTGCACCCCAAGCAATCACATTTTGTGAATGTGGCAAGTTTCAATCCACCGAAGTGCAATGGTGAACCTCCACTCGGGGGAGCCTCCTTGTTGATCAAGGCATCCCCAGTGCCAGGTAAGTATGCTTACTAAGTGCGCCTGGGGAGTAGCCACCCAACAAAGCTGACCTTTTAGACTGGTGAGTGTTGAGGATTTTCGGGGAACAACAGCACTTCCGACAGATGGCGTTGCAACAGAAAGCGTCAAGCGATTTCTTCGGTCGCTGGCTGCCGCTGTTCGTCGTCGGGATTTTCGTTTTCGTTCTTTATGCTCGCTTTTCCTACATTCCCTTTCGAAGTGAATTCATGTCAAACATAATATTAAAATTTTCATTTGAAAACAAAAAAAACAAGCCTATATCGTCGTGGAAGATGCAATACAGCACATCTAACATCGGAAAAAGACACAGTTTGATGTAGTTGTCGATTGTTTCAATTGGCAGTGAAATAAATAGCCAAATATGGTTTCGTATGGTTGCTGCTTAAATCGAGTCAAAACCAACACCAGCACATTTATTCATCACCGAAGTTAAGCACTTCCAGGTACGGGCAATACTTGGGAGGGTGACTACTTCGGAACATCGCTTGCTAATAGAATTTCCTATTCTCTTGCCCACATCGAGCATTTTTCTGCTTTTCAGAAATGAATATCTATCATTTATATTTTGTCTCAAATCATAGATACATAAAATACACATTATTAATATATTTTTTTGTAACTAGGCACTTTTTCTGTTATTATCATAATTAATTGTTTGATAACTTTATTTTCTATACAATTCTTATGGTAAATTTTTTTTCTTGCCTCTTATCGGTGTATAAACCAAAAAAAATCATAGGAACATAAAAAATTACATAACTGTATACATTTTACTTACATTTTAATCACAATAAAATTGTAGCAGGTAAAGGTACCACGACATAAAATAAAGCAGGCTTTATTTGCATTATTCGGGAACTTTACAAAGCTAATTAAAGGAAAAATAGGTACACGTAATAAAAAAGTAACACATAATCGAAAAGCCAGTAACATCTTTTTTAAATTAGTTTAATATAATATTCTGAGGAATAGTCAAAACAAAATCGCACTCAAAATAAACCAATATCTTTCACGGTTCATATCTTTCACTCTCTCAAACGGTTTCATCGAGATTGATTCTCTAAATATCAGATCATGAAAGATCATTACAGATCATGATCTTTGAATCTATGACAGATCATGAAAGATCGGCAACTTTTTTCTGACCAATGTGAAAATGTGTCAAATCACGGCTTACTAGAGCTATAAAGATGTTTTAAAAATGCTTTTAATACTTTTAGGTGCGAAGCCTGATCAAGTAATCAAATATCTAAGCATCAATTTCTGAAAAAATTTTGGTTTACAAAAAAAGCACAGCCATATTAAAACCGCCAAACGAAGTCGCGAAAACTGTTTGGCGAGAAATAGGATTGGCATACTAAAGGTGCTTCAAATGTTAGATGTGCCTTATTGCATCTTCCACGACGATATATTCACAAGTAGCCTAATTAACTGTCTAAGATAAAAAAAAATTTTTCGCTGTTGAAGTCTGATGGTTTATTTCATTTGAACTCCTCTCCTGTAAACTAAAAGGATAATTTTTTTCAAGGAGCTTGCTTTTCTCTCCAGCATCTTTGCTGGAGAAGAGTCTACATCTGGAGCTCTTTCTCTTCTGTATCCTTTTTAAGGACTGTAGTGTGCAGGAGCACTCCATCTGTGGAATGCTTTTGCTCTTGTATCCTCTTTAAAGAGCATAGAGATCACTTCATTTGTGAACTTCTTTTGTATTTTCTCCTATAGACCAGAGAGCGTTTCACGTGATGGCAGCTTGTCTTATTGCTCTTCTTAGCATCTTCACTAAGAACCATAGAGAATGTATGCTCGGCGTCCGTATCCTTTCTAAAGATTGTGAAGGGCAATCAATACGGGAACATCTTTTGTATTTATGCATCATCTCTTATGAACTACACTGCATTTCACCCATAAGCTTCTCTTTCTCTTCTGCACGCTCTATTTCTCTTTATCTCTAAAAAGTTATGGTGGAGGAATTTAATATAGAATGTTTTTCTATATATTCTTCTAAGGACCGTAGAGAGCACTTCACTTGGAGCTTTTGATCTACTACAGTGCTTACCACAGCCTTACCTGATGGTGGGTCGTGGACCAACGGGCTTTATTTACTTTCCAAGAATTATTAAAAAAAGACATGAGGGGCATGGAAAATTTAGAAAGGCTTTGGTGGGGCATGGGTCAATAAAGGTTGGGAACACTACAACCTTTCATCCTTTCAATCAAAGGACTGAAGGACAAGGACCACTCCATCTGTTGTCTCTCTTTGCTCTTCAGTCTTCGGCATCCGTATCCTTATCAGCCTGTAGCTGGTCGACAAAATTTGTATTTGTATATGTATCTTATTAGAATCATAGAGAACATATGTACTCCGAGCATCAGTCCATCAGTTATAAGCGCTTTTAGGAGCTCCAATGGGACGAGCTCCCTAGAATTTTTTTAAATATAAACTTTTGTCCTAAGGCATCTCGCGCTTCATTTAATTTTACCGATCACCAATCGATTCAGAAGACGGAATTTAAAAAGTAATCTCCACAAGGTCCTGAAACATTTTGAAGAGCCATAGAAAGGGAGCTGAGGATCTTCTTTTGAAAGAAAACTACATTAAAATATGTAAAAAATTCCAATCAACCAACCAATTTAACATACAGCTTAATGAAGCTCCTTGCTCAAAGATTCTAGTATTAGGTATATTCCTCAACTCAACTCTTTCAGGAGGTGTGTAAACATTGTTTGTTTTGTTTGTGCTGTGAAGAGCAGCTGACTTCCGTTATTAGGCGCAAGTTTAGTCTGTTCCCTGCGCCAAAATTATGGCGATAAATATACCATTATGGACTAGAAAAAGCCAGGCGATAGCTACACTATCGCCAAGATTGTGTACATTGGCGACGTGTTGGCGACATCAGGGAACAGACTAAACTTGAGCCCGTTATTATAGTTTTTTTAGAACATTTGCAACAGTAATTTTGCAAGAAACCAAAGATTTTAGATTCTTTTTCCCATCATGGTTGACTTTCTGGCTGAAAATAATGCTTGTGGACAAAATCTTCTTAGATTGGTTTCGAGAGGAAATGCTATAATTGCCGAACTTTTACGCTTGTCTGATGTTGTGCCACAAGTTTTTCGCTTAGAATCAAAGTTAGATATTCAGAAATACGGTGATGTTCTGTGTGATTTTAGCTACTTCAAAGTGACTGACTTTTATGAACACAAAATTGAAACTAATCCTGTATGTTTGTATTTAAGTTTTTTCTTGAAAAAGGGGTTTGTCAAATGATTAGGGGAGACCGGGGAGGGATGGGAAATTTTTACAAGAATATTTTTAAAAAATTTAGTTTTCCTTGTATAAATTTGAAACTTTCAAAATAACATCTTGAAACACTTTAACATGTTTAAAAATATAACCAATGTGATAGCAAACAAAACTTAAGATTTATAAAAGAATTAAAGTAACTCTAAAAATGTCCCATCCCACCCCGGAGCCGGGGTGGGATGGGACATTTTTTCAAAATTATAATTTATTATTAATTTTCAAACATATGGTTAAAAATCACAAAGACAGAAGTATTTTGCACATTCTGAAGAATTGCAGAAAACAAAATTTATTTTATCTTTTACTTCAAAAAATCCAACTTAAGTGAAAAATACAAAATAGTTAAAATTCTTCTTTAATCTCAAAAATTCAACTGCAATACTGAACAGTTCCTAAACAAAGGTATCTAAAGCACTGTGTGCAATTAAGTGCAATAGCTTGTAGAGAAAAATTGGGCATGTCCCATCCCGATAGCAACATTTTAAAAATTAGGTTCTTACAAAAGAACTGTGGCTTTTAGGCTTAAATCAACTCAGTGGCGTATATAGAAATTTATTTCGGGAGGGGCCCAAAATATTTTTCACCCCCTCCCAAGCAAATTTATTACGTCCAATGTAACTTTTTAAAATTTTTTGTGAAAATTTACTTATTATGTAAAAAAAAGTTGTGAGTAATTTTGTTCAAAGTACCAAAGGGGGGTCTGGGGGTCCTCCCCCAGAAAATTTTTGAAAATTTGACTCTTAAAAATTGGTTTTTAACTTGTTTTTGTACACCTAGTTAGAATTTTTTATTTATATTTTTAGATAGGATTTGCATTTGGGTAAACTTAATATAAAAAATAGTTGTAAATAATAGAGTTCCAAGTAGAAAAGGGGATCTGGGGGCATGGGCGGATTTAGATGGTGAACCCTGGGGGTGCGTACTGGAAAATTTGGGGGTGCAAGCTGACCTGATGACTTTTAAAACATGATTTTCCCCTATAAAAATGGAATTTTCTCAGAAAGTTGGGGGTGCGTGGCACCCCCATGCACCCCCGTAAATCCGCCCATGTCTGGGGGTCCTCCCTCAGAAAATTTTGGAAATTTCACCCTAAAAACAGGATTTCTACTTGGTTTTGGTACACCTAGTCCTAATTTTGGACATATATATATAAGTAGGATTAGGATTTCGATGGACTTATTATAAAAATAATTGCAATAATAAAATTCCAATCAGAAAGGGGGTTTTTTTCAGAAAGGGGGAAATTTGTCCCTAAAAAACAGGGTTTTAGCTTGTTTGGTACACCAAGTCCGGATTTCGGGGGGGGGGGCCAGGGCCCCCTCGGCCCCCCCTTATATACGCCACTGAATCAACTATTTATTCATAAAGGATTATTCAGTTCAGAAAACGAGAAACTTAAATAGTATACAACAACAAGTATGAAGCTATGGTGGCTTTACCTGGTGGAACACTCAGAAACCATTTTGTTAGTAATTATTAGATTTATCAAAGGTGTCCCGTCCCTGCCTGGTCTCCCTAATATATTTTTGTCATGTTAAATTTTTCACTTTACTTATATTTCGGCTAGTTTTTAACTGTATTACTTTGTGCATGTAAGTTTTAAAATATCCCTGTTGTTTTGAATAAGTGCTCTGAGGTATTAAGTCAATTAATTTCGAGTTTGTTGAAATTATTAAGAAAAATTAAAGAAAAGGATTTTTACACATGCTCTGAAATAAGAGAAGAATTTTAATTATACAAAGAAATATCTAATTTTTCCTTTTTGTTACCTGATTTCATATCCCAATTAAGCACAGCATTCGCAGAAAATTTTGCTCCTCTTCAGAAAACAATTTTTGTTTATATTTCCCCATATTTTCGGGATTTTTGAAAGAAAATTAAAAGTTGCCCCAACAGCGATAAAAAATAGGGATTGTGAAAACAATTAGTGCATTTTATAAAAAAGGGTTAGTATATAATTTTTTGTAAAATTCCTGCAGAAAAATTTTATGAAAAAATTAAGTTCACAGAAAAGTTTTCATTTTATCTGGATCTGTTTATTTATTGTTTTTTTATTTTAGCAACTACAAGACAGAGATGAAGAATTTAAAGAAAATTATATTGATATTTTAACCAGGTTCTACCTAGCTTTTGAAAGTGTTCACAAGTACATTACAGATTTTGGACAGTATGTACCAATGTCATTTTAAATATAAATTACAGTGTAACTCGGCTCACTTGAATACCATTCTTGAAGTTTTGTAGATAATTTAAAGACTTCGTAGTCCTTTTTAAACTTCCTCTTAAATGAATTTCACCATTAACTTTTATGGAGGTCCCTTTGACTCAATTTTTCAAGTTGCATTGTAGAGTATTTTTTCAGTATTACTGCATTTTTAATAATTTAAAGCAATTAAAAGCTCATAAATTAAAATCTGTTATCTGTCTGAAAATTTCATTACTTGGAACCTCAATCTAGATGTAGTTCTTGTAATAACTTCCCCAAATGTTAATTATTAATTTATACTGTGCATACAGCTTTGCATAATAGCAAAATGTTTTAACTACTCTTTTATTAAAAACTGTGGCCATAATAATGTAACGTTCCACTTTCAATAAATTATATCTGAACTATAATCTTCAATGATTCTAAGCACTTGTTTTTCAGATTTTTAGAAGAGTTAGATGAAGGTATTTATATTCAACAGACCTTAGAAACAGTTTTATCAAATGAAGATGGCAGACAGCTTATGGTAATCATCTTTTTAAATTTAAAAGTTATCAGTCATAATTCATCATTTTAAAAATATCAATCAAAAACATCTTCTCTTCCTTTTTTAAATAAGATTGACAAAATTGTTTTCTTTTATTAGAAAAAATTTCCTAGTATATACAGTAGGGTGGATCGAAAAATTTTTTTTTGGAAATCTCTCGGGCCTGGGGTGGCAAAAGTTGTGTATTGGTATCAATATGACGTGTGCAAAATTTGGAGGGAATCAAACAACTTCTAGAGGTTGCGCATTGAGCTAGAAGTATAGAAATATTAGGAAAATACGCATTTTGTCTAAGAAACAAGTTGAGGATAGCAAACATTTTTACCGATGAAATCTTGCTTAAATATATCTTAAAAGATGCTCAGAAGGTAAAAATAGCTCGTAGCTTTTTTCTACTATAGCAACTGTTATAGTTTGAAACCTTTAAAAAGTATTAGTTAATGACGCAACTCGTAAAAGTAGTGAAAAAATAGCTCAAAATAGAGCCAAACGCGGATAATACTCAAACACAAGATTTTTCATAATTTTTCAACTCTATCAAATAAATTTAGTGACAGGAAAAAATTTTATCATTATGTGATGAACGTAAGGGTGTTTTTTTCCAAGATGGCGGCCAATACTTATGAAAATCATAATATCGTTCACATTTTGATTCGTAATTTTTCGTAATTAAACTGTTTTCTAGGTAGTATCAGTTCTTTCTGTAGATATTTATCCATATTTAACTAGACTTTAAATCTATAAAACCGAAAATTGTGTGTTTTCCAAAATAGCGGATAGTAAAAACATGAAGGTTTTATAATATGTGTTAATAAAAAAATGGAATATTTTTTTTAGTTGTAATATTTGCTTTTAGTATGCTGATACATTCAATATATTGTAAACATTTCGCTAAGTTTCATTTTGGGAAGGAAAAGCCTATTTTAAGCTTTAAATGTGTTAATTTCTTACTATATGTATTCTAATCGATTTCCATCTTGGAATATCACACTTCGGAACATCAGATTCAAGTAGACTCCTTGATATGTCCATGTTTATATTTCATTGAATAAAAATCAGTTCTCAACCCCCTTTTTTATTTTTGAAATCGTTTAAACCGAAAATCGGTTACATGATCTTGCCAGCTAATACGCGGCAATGCCCGTGCACTTTTAAGGTTCTTTGTTTGCAATCATATTTATGTGATAAACAACATTTTAAGGTGTAAGAAATTCTGGTGTTTTACAAGGAGTTTAACATTGAGAAATGACCACATTACTTTGGGGAAACTCATAAGCTATATCCCTTCATATTTTTACTATCCGCTATTTTGGAAAACACAATTTTCGGTTTTATAGATTTAAAGTCTAGTTAAATATGGATAAATATCCACAGAAAGAACTGATACTACCTAGAAAACAGTTAATTACGAAAAATTACTGCTATTTTTGCTTTTAAATCAAAATGTGAACGATATTATGATTTTCATAAGTATTGGCCGCCATCTTGGAAAAAAACACCCTTCCGTTCATCACATAATGATAAAATTTTTTCCTGTCACTAAATTTATTTGATAGAGTTGAAAAATTATGAAAAATCTTGTGTTTGAGTATTATCCGCGTTTGGCTGTATTTTGAGCTATTTTTTCACTACTTTTACGAGTTGCGTCATTAACTAATACTTTTTAAAGGTTTCAAACTATAACAGTTGCTATAGTAGAAAAAAGCTACGAGTTATTTTTACCTTCTGAGCATCTTTTAAAATATATTTAAGCAAGATTTCATCGGTAAAAATGTTTGCTATCCTCAACTTGTTTCTTAGACAAAATGCGTATTTTCCTAATATTTCTAGCTCAATGCGCAACCTCTAGAAGTTGTTTGATTCCCTCCAAATTTTGCACACGTCATATTGATACCAATACACAACTTTTGCCACCCCAGGCCCGAGAGATTTCCAAAAAAAATTTTTTTCGATCCACCCTAATATACAGGGTGTTTCAGATAAGTGTTTCATAACTTCTAGGAGGGGTTGGGCACACCAAGATGTCTCAGAATCACCTAGGAATGGGGATTGGAAACACCCATAGCAACATAGGGGTTTTTATAAGCTGGATGGGAGGTTGGATGATCCACTGGGAAAATAAAAACATAACCTTTTATAATTGGATTAAAACCATCAAAATCGTTCGATTCCGGTATTTATTACATGAAAACCTATTTAGGAGCTGAAATTTTAGCTCTTTAATTGGTTTTATGGAATAAATACCTGAATCGATGGTTTTAATTCGATCTAAAAAGGTTACATGTCAATTTCCTCCGGGAATTGTACAACTTCCTATGCCCACAAATAAATACCCTAGCTCGTTAGGGGTGCATCTCCGAACCCCCATTCCTATGTGATTCTGAGTCGTCTAGGTGTGTCCTACCCCTGCTAGAAGTTATGAAACTCTTATCTGAAACGTCCTGTATATTTTTTAAAAATTTATATACAGTAAAACCTCTCTTGAGCGACCACCCTCCGTTCCACGAAAAATCGGTCGTTAAGAGGGGTGGTCGCTTAAAAAGGGTCATCTTAAAAATAGAAAGAGGTTGGTTTAGAACTTACTCAAAACATTTTTCAAACAATTAGTGATGAAAAAACACTTAAATAGCTTGTACCTCCACTGAAATCAGCCGATTTAATCACTATGCACTTATTAGGCAAATCTTTAAAACAGCATTGCAGTCTTATCCATGTTGAATATTTCATTGTGTTCATAGCTAGCTAAAAGCAATGATATTCTCATTTTCCAATCTTGAGATCTTTAATAATTTCTTGTTAGAACAAACGTGATTTTAAAAACTCTGTTCTGAATTACTATCTCATTCTACTCAAATAATTACGTATTTAATATGGAATTGACTTATTAAATGAAAGAATTTTTTTGAATTGATCTAACTTGATCCACAATATAAAATTAAATTAAAATTTAAATCTTTATTTTTAATTTTTAGCCTTTTAATGAGACAAAGTCCTCTTTATTTTCAATGACTTTCGTATCAGATTGGAAAAAAAGTATCAGAACAAAAAAGATATAAAAGAATTGCTCTACGTCCATAACTTTGAAATTTAATGCAAGAAGTCCGGTTTATTGGGTAAAAAAATAAGAATTTAAGAAAACGATAAGAATACAAAAATTGAAAGTGTGTTTCTTGTTTTGATTCTCTTTACGTAAATAATAATTTAGAATGATGACCCGATTCTAGTTATTATTTTCCCTTGTCCTAGCCTTAAAAAATAATTCTGAATTAAAAAAACTGGTCGCTGGGAGGGGTTTTAATGGTCGCTAATTGGGGTATTTTAACATTAGGAGAATAGGGGAAAAAATCGGTGCCTTCAAAATCCGGTCGTTAAAAGGGGTGGTCGCTATATAGGGGTGGTCGTTCAGAGAGGTTTTACTGTATTAATTTTATTAAATGAATCATTACTATTTCAACACTCTTCATTATTATTAATAGTCTGCAAAATTGTTTTATTAAGTTAGAATCTAACATAATCCCCTCTAACAACCACCTCTTTTTATGACCAATTTTTCTTAGGTGCATTTTTATAGCTTTTACATTGCGTAATCATTTGTTTAGTTCACTTTATCCCAAATTCTGTAAATCCAGAACCTCAATTTCCATATTTTCCTTCACAGTGTGAAGCTGTCTTTTTGTGTGGTGTGATTCTATTAGTGATTGATCAAAAAATTGAAGGTATTGTTAGAGAGAGAATGCTCGTCGCTTATTACCGTTACAGGTAAAAGATATTAATTGTTTGATCAATATCAATAGCAGTTTATCATTAGCTATTATTATTTTCTGCTTACATTTATTGATAAATAGAACTAGTTTTAATTATAATATTTTTGTACTAGCGCTCAAAGGTCTAGCATGGACTCCAATATAGATGATGTCTGCAAGCTTTTACGAAGCACTGGCTATAGTACTCTACCAGGCTCTAGAAGAGTACCCAATTACCCAGATGATTATTTTAAGCAAGTGATATTAAGAAGTCATTATGTTCTTTTTTTTAAATGAACAAAATTTACCATATTATCACATTAAAAATTTTCCTTACTAATTGCTTTTAATTGCTTCATATTCATAAAAACACCATACTTCAAAACCAAATTACTTTTAGTTCTACAAATATAAACACTTAAATTTTTAAACATGATATATTTTCAATTTATGTTTGTTTAATAATCTTGCATAATTTCAATCTAGGAGAGTTCCGTTGAACCCTACATTTGTCAGCATGATTATTGGAAGGTTACGCTCAGATGATATCTATAACCAAGTATGATTTACTTCCTTCATATTGATCAGTCAAAGTTAAAACTGCATTTAGAAGGGCTTATTCCTTGCATTGTGTTGTTTCAGGTATCTTCCTACCCATTACCAGAGCATAGAAGTACTGCTCTAGCTACTCAAGCTGCAATGCTATACGTCATTTTGTATTTTGATCCTGATATTTTAATTAATCATCATGCCAAAATGAGAGAAATTGTTGACAAGTTCTTTCCCGATAATTGGGTATGTGATGTGATTCAATTCCTATCTTATATTAGCCTTCTTTGTTTTGCCCAATTGTTTTACATTATTTTTTTGCTAACTCACAACTACTATCTTCACATTTTGTAATTAACTATGATGAACTGTGTATATCTAAGCTGGAATTCAGAGCTCAGATCAGTGACTTGAATCTTAAAAATACATTAAGAATCTTATAATGAAGTTACACTTTATTCTATAATTCTTATGCATGCAATGAATGAACAGGCTAACTGTGTAAAGAGTCATAGTTGAAACTTAGAGAGCAATTGTCACCTTAAACCTGAGAACTCTTGTCTTCTCCTCCTTTAGTGCATGTTTCTATGTATTTTGTCTGTTTGTTAAAAGAATTTGCTCTCAATAAACTATTAACAATATTTAAGATGTTAAGTTTCATACCATTTTGTTTCTGTTCAGTTGGATTCTGAACACTTTTAATCATTTCTTAAATTGAATTTTACTGGACACCTAGTGCCTAAGTTCCTTTTATTGGAAAGCACTTTTAATAAAAAAAGGTAATTTAAAAATGACATGTCTGTCACGTGTATCTAATAAAAAAATATCAGTTTGCATAATGTGATTCTTTAGTCTTTTTTCTTCTTCTAAACAGGCGACATGTACCTTTGTGAATGAAATACTATAACTTATACTATTTGTGTAATTTTAGGTTGTTAGTATTTACATGGGAATGGTTGTAAATCTAGTCGATGCTTGGGACCCTTACAAAGCAGCAAAACAAGCCTTGAGCAATACTATAGACGCGGCAAATGTCAGGGAACAGGTTTGTAGTTCTTTGCTAAGAAAAATTTTTTTTTCTATAGATGTACATTTTTCAAGTTGAAAAAAAGTAATATTAGATGATATCATAGAGTTAGTACTAATATAGAGACAGCTTAAACATCTACTCTGCTGTTCTAAGCGAGATTGGTCGCCCGTTTCCCTCTGCCACTCACACCTGACTTTTTAAACCAACTTGGCCACTAAATCCCTCTTTTGGCGTTTTCGGTTTTTCACGTGGATTTTTCACTCGTAAAGAAACTACGGCAAAAACGCCCGCCAAGCTCATACCGCCAAGCGCCAAGCTTTGCCAACTTCCAGTTCCTACCTCGACCACTAAATCAGCATTTTCTCCCTTAAATACTTGTTTAAACGAATCGGAAATGACTCGTATGGAATCAGGAAGGTTCATATTATATGGTGTGAAGCTTTTTTTAAAGAAATTCCCCCCACAACATTATAAAAATACAGTTTAAAATTGTTTTTTCTGAATCCACTGAATTAAAAAAATTAATGATAAGAAACTAATTGAGATAGAGAAAATTTTTCTTCACTGAACGATTCGCCATTGCTTTTTCTCGAGTTTCTAAGTGTCGGTATCTTTTTTTCATCATTTTTCTGGGAAGAAGAGCAGTTTTTATACCTCAAATTCCACCCGCCTACGGGACCTCCCATGTTAAAAATTTCTTTCTGACACTCAAACAGGTCCAACTCTTTTCGACATGCAGGGTTGCCTTACCGAGAAGAGTAAGCTGTTATTTGTACTAACTCTATGGATGATATTATGATATTGTTTTTTTAGTGTCGCCGATATCACACTCGCGTTGTAAATATGCTACCCAGAGTCGAGCAACTGTTAAAAGAAGGGGCTCTGTCGGAAGAGGTAGTTCTGGATAATGTGCCTAAACTGCTCAATGTTGCCAGGGAATGTAATGTTACTCTCAGGTGGCTCTTGCTTCATACTGTCTCATTATCACCAGGTTAGTACTCTTGAAAAGGTAGGATCTTTTAAGGGGACTCAGTACCAAAAATTTAGTCAAAATTTCGAATTTGAGATTTTGCCATAAAAATGAAGATACTACCCTTAGAATTATAATGATGTGAGGTTTTTAAATATAAGAATTGTGAGATTTTCTGACCCAAAGATAGGCTTACTGAAGCATAGCTTTCAACCTTTTAATGGGTTTTTCGTAAAACAAGGATTTTATCGTTTAAAATTCTAAGGCTTTTTTTCTAATTGTCCAAATCACTTAAACTTGGTAGTCATTATCAGTAATGTATGTTAAACACCTCTACGTATGGATTTTAAAATACATTTATTACAAAATTTTTTACAAAGCAAGAAAGTAGAAACTTAGCATATTTTTCCAAAGAAATGTCAAATTTCAGATTTTCTTTTATTTTTCCGAAACCCTTGTAGATATTTAAATTTTCATACGTAGAACTAACAATATATGGTGGATTTATGTTGAGAAAAATATCAAGTGAAAAGAGTGTATATTAAAGGAGGAGTAGCATTTTGAAGCAGGGTAATTTTGGCCACTTTTTTTAAATTTTTGAAATAAATAAATTTTTGAATTTGCTTTTCGTGCTATATATGAATTAGTATAAAGTAAATACATAATTTAACACCTATAAAGATAATAAAATCCTGTTAATAGAGTAAAAAATGTTTTTGGTACTGAGTCCCCTTAGGGGTCATCCATAAATTATGTGAGGTCAAAAAGGGGGGGGAGGGGTTTGGAAAAATTTCACCAAGGGGGGAGGGGGGGGGGGTCGATTAAAATCTCACGTCAACTTTTTTTAACTTAATTAGGTGCTATGAAGCACAAAATGCAAATAATTTTTAGAAAATAATTTTAAAAAGTTGTAGGTAAATCTCATGTGGAGGGGAGGGGGGGTCAAGAAAAATCTCACCAAGGGGGGAGGGGGGGTCCAGATTTTGGAAAAAACACCTCACGTCACGTAATTTATGGATGCCCCCTTAAGGCTTTTCATCTTTTTTTTAGTTTTTCTGTAGTTGGCTTGTTTATTCCACATAATTTTGTTTAATGCCGAGACTAGGTTAATTTTAAGTATGTATTGGAATAATTAGATTGATTATGTTTATCAACCACATTTTTTTAACAACCATGGAATTGTGCTGTTTTAAGTAAATAATGTATGGCATCTTATAGCAGTTATTTTTACTGTTTCTTAATTATGTTAAAAACTTTTAAATTTTCCCCTAGACCAAAGAACAATAAAAATGTTTGAATTCATTTACTATAATTTTTAAAACTTCATTTGAAAATGTTCTTATTTACTGTTTTCCTTTGACTGTTTCATTTTTTTAGCATCTGAGATGAACAGAAGATGCAAACAGCTCAGAGATCAAGTTATGACAGATAGTCAATTTAATCCACTGCTAGTATTTCAACTCCTGTTGTATACTGCCCAATTTGAATTAAAAGTTAAAGAGGTAATTGAAGCTTTTACAAACTAGTTTTCATAAATGATCCATCTGTTTTAATGTTATTTTGGGTTTTTTATTTGAATCCCACTTATTTGTGTAGCTTTTCAAACAACTGCTGTCGGAGAAACAAGAGAAATGGAATAAATACAAGTCGGAAAGTACAGAGAGAATGATGGAACTAGGAGATGTTTTCTCTGGAACCAAGCCTTTGACAAGAGTTAAGAAGAATGGTAATTACTATCCTTTAAAAGTTATCTTTAAAGAATGCATGTAAGCAGGGCTTAGGTTCTATTAAAAGAACCTAAATAATACTAGATCCTAGAAATACTAGTGTCAGCATTCTACAAAATATTAATTATCCTAGTTCTCTGTTTCCATAAGTCTTGTATCTTAAATAGAATTTTGATTGTGATAGTTAGATTATTATTTACCACTAAGTATGAAACCATGTAGATAAGGATAAATACTATGTATTATGAAGAAAAATGCTAAAAAAACCCTTCCATCAAACTAGCATATTCAGTCCCTGATTTACCATGAGACCTAGGCCTATGCAGTGCAAATTCCAAAAGTATTTAAAAAATTAATCAAATAAAAACAGTTATTCCGTACATAAAAAGACCAAACTCCTATAATGTGTGCACTGTGTAACTGTGAATTCACTTGCAAACTGTTTGTTTTGAACCTACAGTGTTTTGAAATTTTCGTGCCTCCTACTTATTATTATTTTTTTAATTTAATGCCCATTTCATCAAATAATTTTTTCTCGTAGAAAATCTTCAAGCTTGGTTTCAAGACATGGCAAAGCAAATTGAATCTCTGAATTATGATGATGCTACTGCAACCGGTAGAAAAATGGTCCAATTAATTCAAGCTTTGGAAGAGGTAGTTTTTAAAAGAGAATCATGGAATTATTTGTTAGTTGTGAGTGTTTTTTAACATGTTTTATATACATGTTAATCATTTTTTAAATATAGGTACAAGAATTTCACGAATTGGAAAGTAACTTACAAATAAAGCAATTCTTACTTGAAACCAGAAAATTTCTTCATCAAATGTTGAGAACAATAAACATCAAGGAAGAAGTTTTAATTACCTTAGAGATGGTAGCTGATCTTTCATATGCCTGGGAGATAATTGACAGGTATTTTTTTCTCAACTCAGTAGTTTCTTCAAAGTCGCATTACTATATTTTTTATAATAGACTTGATTAGATATTACATTTTTCATTCTGTTTTTACAGCATATTTGATAAATGCATTCCTAATCTACCTCAATTTTATTCCTCAAAAACTTAAAAACCATTTTACTGTATGTTTTAGGTAAACCCTTTAATGCTTTGTATTTTGCAGTTATACCAGTTATATGCAACAAGGAATAAAAAAAGATCCCACATTAGCCATAAAATTAAGAGCAACATTTCTAAAGGTATTTCTTGTTCTTCTAACTCTAATTCTGTTAAAAATTTAGTAATTATTTTATTTTAAAACAATTTTAAACCCTCAACTCAAAAGTTTTTTTTTTTAAATTGTTTCATTTTAGCTTGCTTCAGCTTTGGAACTTCCACTTCTACGTATAAATCAAGCATCTAGTCCTGATTTGTTGTCAGTATCACAGTATTATTCGGGAGAACTGGTTTCTTATGTGCGAAAAGTTCTGCATATTATCCCTGAAACTATGTTTGGACTCATGGCTCAAATTATTGAGCTACAAACAAATCAAATCAAAGAAGTGCCTACCAGACTTATGAAGGATCAGCTAAAAGCATATGCACAGCTCGATGAACGTTACAAGGTTTGATAACGAAATTCTTTTCATAAAATTGTAGTTTATCGTGCACACATAAAGTTGGAAAAGCAGTAACCATTAAAATTCAGAATTTGTATGGAATAATATGTTATTCATAGACAACAAACTTTTTATGCTTTGTAAGTAGTTAGGTTGAATCATTAACCGTGAATATTACGTATCAGTAACTATGTTTATTAAATAATTGCTCTAATATCTTTTTATAAGGTAATTTAAAATATGATTCTATTTAGAGAGTAATAAAATTTTTATTTATAGTATCAAACTTTGGCTGCATAAATGTATTGTTCTGTAAGTATTTCATTTTACCAATATTTGATTTATTTGGGATGGGTACTGAGAGATTTAAAAAAATACCAGTTTGCAGAAGCACTTAATCTTCATTCCTCCCATATTAAAATTAAGATTATTTTATAAGATAAATTATGTGTGCACTTTGTTTTCTTTTCTTGTTCTCCTGATGTATTTTGTATGCCCAACTTTTTGTTTTCTTCTCTTAGGTTGCTAAACTCACTCACGCCATCTCTGTATTTACTGAAGGCATTCTAATGATGAAGCGGACTCTTGTTGGGATCATTCAAATAGATCCCAAGCAATTACTTGAAGATGGCATTCGAAAAGAACTCGTGAGAAAAGTTGCCGTTGCACTGCATGAGGGTTTAGTATTTAATCCTAAAGCCAAAGTAAGTTCTGAGAGTTACAAAGAGTATTTTAGAGTACCAATTGCACATTATATGATTGATAGACCAAAGACATAAAAAAGAAATTACTCTTACCTAATTGAATATGATTGTTTTATGACCTTTCGTTACTTAGAAGTCCATAGTATCCAAATGTTTTTTAGAATTCTATCCTTTTTTTGTCTTTTATTAAGTTATTTCTGAATTGTATTATAAGAAACATCATTGCTATAAATATCTATCAACTTTCTTAGTACATTAGTCGGGTGCAAGCATTGAGTTTTATGCTAAGCCCCCCAAAATAATCAAGTATCAAAATAAACCACTATTGAAATACTTCAACTAGCAATGTTTCTTTCGATTTTTGTTACATGTGTTAATAGCTAAATGTTGCCAATGTAGTTCGACTAGAGATATTTGCACCTGGCTATTTCTAAAGTACAACTCTGTTATATTTTCAGTCAAGTGAATTGGTCCCTAAACTTGAAGCAATTGGCCAAAAAATGGATGGATTTAGGAGATCATTTGAATACATACAAGATTATGTCAGTATTTATGGATTGAAAATTTGGCAAGAAGAAATGTCTCGTATCATCAACTACAATGTGGAACAGGAGTGCAATGCTTTTCTTAGACATAAAGTATGCATTTGAGTTTTTAATAATGCTTCTAATCTTTGTTTAGTGACACTTTTTAAAACTGTTTGAGCTTTCTTTTCATATTTATATCCATTTTAAGGTCCAAGATTGGCAGAGTGTTCATCAATCACGTACGATCCCAATCCCCTGTTTTGCACCATTAGATAATTTGTCTGTAAACTTCATTGGACGTTTGGCCCGAGAAGTCTTACGAATTACTGACCCCAGGTAACATGAAGAACTACATTAAAATAAGATAGTGTGGTTTTAAAAAGTTTTAAAACGAGATTATATTTTCAATTTTATTTATTTATTACTGTTTCCCCCATTAGTTTTACTACATGATTCATTGAGTTGTCATTAATGATTTTTTTCATTTTTTATGTGGAAGTTTTTTAGAAGTAACCAAATCTACTATATCTATTTAGTTTTCAAATTTAGTTGAATATTTGTTTAGATTATTGGAAATATTAATATGAATTAAAAGTGCTATTATAAAATGCTTTTAGTGTTTTTTCACCACTGAAATAAAACTTTTTTTTAGAATTACTATATACATAGATCAAAGTACTACATGGTATGACTTTAAGACTCATAATGAGATTGTAACATTGAAGTTATTTTCTTTGATTCAGGTGAGTAATAGTTTTTTTCATAATTTTTTAACTTTTTTACTTGTTTTTATTGTTTTAGAAGAGTCACTGTTATAATTACAGATCATATTTTGAAACACTGTAAGAATACATATTCAAAGCTTGTAATTTTGCATCAAAAACACAGGGTTATTAAAACAATTTTAAATGGATTTGGACTTCATTTACCTTTAAAGATTTTACTTGTGAATATTAACAAATCATTTGACATAACAATATGATTAATTCATTCAATTCTTAACAGAAAAATTATGTAAATATTTAAATTTTTAAAATTGTAGTATGAAAACTGCCTTTTTGTGGTGTATAAAATCTAATACTGCTTTTCATGTTTTGTGTGCTCATTTATATTTTTTCAATACAGAAAAGTATTGGTACTCCTGGTCTAACTGGATTGGATCGCTTGCTCTCTTTCATGATAGTCACTGAGCTTCAAGGGCTGATTCGTACCTATGTGAAGCTCATTTTAGGGGACAAATCTTGGCAAGATGTGCTTAAAAGCCTTGAAACTGCTTTGGATCCCAATTTAAAACTAATCTGTAAGTGTAATAAATATCTTTAAACTTATTATTTTAACTAACATGCCATTGTATCATGGTTTTCCCCCAGAAAAAAAACATGGCCTCAACCCAAGTATTTTAAAAATTTTGGGTAATGAAATAAGTTTGGGTAAAAATATAGTAGAATAGAAGACAAAACATCCCTGATTTATCTTATGTTATTTTTTTGGTATAATTTTTATACAATGCAATTTTCTGTTAACTCTTTAACTATCTTGTTTTTTTAGACCTCTCATCAGATTTCTCTTTTCCCCCAGTGTTTAAGTTAAATGGTCACTTTGCATACGTTATATTTTTAGATTATTTTCATTTTTGAAAAATAGTAAAAATCATTCCTGCAAAAGTTGCCTTTCCCTCAATACCAAGCCTGTAATCAGTGTTGGAAATCCAAACACTTCAGATGCCCTTTTTATTGTCATTCCTTCCTTTGTTAGATTTTTTGTCTTTTAAGTCAAAACATGCATGGAAAATTAGGATAAATTTGAAAAAAATTACATTGCTCATAGATTGTGAGTAAAAACAAGGTCGGCAAGATAAAGGTAGAAAATCAGGGTTAGCATACTACACTAGCGGAAATAAAAATCCCAACACCAAGAAGGAAAGGAGATATCAAAGTCAAATTTATTTCTATGATTGCACATAGTATCAATGTGAATTGATTAAAAAATCAGCCTTCCTGGATGTTAGGGGGCCGAGAAAACCAGGGAGGAGTGTTGTCTCCATAGGTGTCCATTACCGCTGTTACACGTCATGGTATTGAGTGACAGGGGCTCTAAATGACTTTTGAGGGATTGGAGGACCATGTTGCCTCCTCAGGTAGTCCAAATTCATATGGTGCACCAGCGGACGTTTCATACCGGGCTAGGTGATTTCTCCTCATTAACTGGACTTGTTTTGTGGGTGTTGGTTCTAAAGAACGGGTAAGACGGGGTAAAAATGCAACTTAGGGGTTTAAGAAGAAAGCTTGGACATTGCATACAACATGTGGTTGTGCATGTTTCTCTTGAAATTTGTCCCCAGGACAGGTCTGAAGGTAAGGGTGGACAACCGGCTAAAAAACCTCAATGACGCAGCTCTGGTTGGAAGAAGTACTGATGAATCATACTCAGGAGTTGCAGAAAGGGAATCCAATGCATCCCCACTCCGTTACCCTGCATCACCACTCCGTGGAACGATTAGAAAATCATCAGCTGAGTGCGCTCTCTCCATTGTGTCTTCAAACTCATACCCAACCTTCGTGGTGCTCAAAACCGAAGCAGAATTCTCTCATAAACACATTGTCATGAAATTGGGATTTTCATTTCCTTACTTCGTGCACTATTGGAAACAGAAAGGTCCATTTTCAGCTCCTGGTTTGTAGACAAAGATGTAAGAAGCTATGCAGACCAAACGGACAATCCGCAGTACTGCAAACGACATCCATCCCACTACCGCTTGTCCTCAGTGTGATCTACCGGTACTTTTGCCAACCAGAGCTGCTTCATTGAGGTTTTCTAGCCGGTTGTCCGTTCTTACCTTCAGACCTGTCCTGGGGACAAATTTCAAGAGAAAAATGCACAAACACATGCTTTATGCAATGTCCAAGCTTTCTTCTTAACCCCCTATGTTGCATTTTTACCCTGGCTTATCCCTTCGTAAGAACCAACGCTCACAAAACATGTCCGGAGAAAGAGGAGAAATCACCTACCCCGATATGCAAATTCCGCTGGTGCACCATATGAATTTGGACTACCCGAGGAGGCAACATGGTCCTCCAATCCCTCAAAAGTCATTTAGATCCCATGTCACTCATACCATGACGTGTGACGGCGGTAATGGACACCTATGGAGACAACACTCCTCCCTGGTTTTCTCGGCCCCCTCATATCCAGGAAGGCTGATTTTTTAAGCAATTCACATTGATACTACGTGCAATCACAGAAATAAATTTGACTTTGATATCTCCTTTCCTTCTTGGTGTTGGGATTTTTATTTCCGCTAGTGTATTATGAATGCTCAAATTAAAATTAATCTAATATATTTGTTTTAGAATAAAAAAATTAAATCCACAATAATGCAAATATATTTTACAAAGAATTATAAATCATTAGTAGCAAAATAGCTTCTTAACACCTATCATTGTAAGCTTTGAAGCTTTTCCTTATCAGCTCCTTAATTTTCCCTGTTGAGGCTATAATAACCTGTTTAACCAGGTTGTTACACACATATTGTAAAGGGACTTAAGATTATTATTAATCTAAAAAAATGTGTCAAATTCATGTCTGAAGTGCCTGTTTGTTACTTAGTGCAACCATCCCGTGTTTACGGTCCTGCTATATCCAAAGCTGCCAAGTATCCACGTTTCTTGGAGATCTTGCTAAAGGTTTCTGCCTTTTTATGTAATTTTAGGTTCAGTTTAAATTACGTTAAATGGATAATGTTAATGCAGTAAAACTTTCAGGTTGGGCAAATGCAACTTCTGAGGCGTCGTATAGCTTACGAATTGAATACTTCTTGCAAGTTCGACTCTAAACACTTAGCTTGTGCTCTTGAAGCAATCAATGAGTAAGTGTTTTAAATGTTTCAAATAAGTTTGCTGGAAAAATAAACAATATAATTCTATTACTAAGGTAAAGATGCACCTATAACCTCTTTAAGTGTAAACTTGAAAAGTTTAAGAAGCCTCATTTCTTTTAAGGACCATTTTCTTGCTTATTCTGAAATTATTTTCCTTTGTTTTCCTAGGGCATTGATTGCTGATGTGGAGCTTCATTACAAAGATCCAAGCAAACCATATCCAAAGGAAACTAATCCTCTAATGTATGAACTTTCTTCCTACTTAGAATGGGCTGGAATTTTTAATCCATTATCAAAGGTAACTTTTCTAAAAATTTGTTTATATTTTCTTAATTTTATCTTTAAATGGGATTCTTCTAATTAATCCTGATATATTTTAATACAAAACCATACTTATATTCAGATATCCTCCTTTTAGGCTGCAAAAGTAATTACTACTATATTTTCAAAAAACAAACAAACAAGCCTGTACTTACAGTTTGTGATGTCCTATTATGTCTTTTTTCGTGGCTCTTATTTCAGTTTTTTTCTGTACAGCAGTAGTTTTAACATTGAGTTAGGACACAGGGTCATGTATAAAAGATCTACATGGGATAGATGACTAATATATAAAAATTAGTACTAATTTGAGCAATGGTCCTGAATTGGAGGAAGGCATTTAATTATTTTTAAGCCAATTACATTCTGCGGAATGACTTGAGAAGTTTGTAAACTATCTTAATTAAGTATTCGTTATAAGATTTTGTTAGAGGTCTTATTACATGTCAAGATCAGTGTGTGTAATGTATGATAAAATATTGTATAATTTAAGTATGATAAAATAGCGATGTTTTCAATTATGTGGAGGATTATTTGAATTAAAGATTTGTTATAATTCTTTTCAGATTTATATCACTACCAGAACTCTACAACATCTGACTCTCTTTTTAACACTGTTTTGTAACTCACAGTTTCCAAAACTTACTTATGAAAAAAATATTGGTAAGAAACTATAATCTTCTATTATGTTCTAAATACTCTTATTGGTTTTATCCTAAGAATAATTTTTTAACTCTATGTAGAATACTTATACCAATCATTTTTGTGTCTTGAAAAGTAGCATTGACTGTTCGAAAAAAAGCACAAGATGAATATTTTTTTATTCATGTTGGCAATAATAATAAATAATATGATGTTGAAATCATGCATCTGTTTAAATTGTCTTTAGTGCATTATTAAAATAAAAGTACATAATCGAATTTGGGTTCTAAAAATTTGGAATTGCTTCTGATTATAATGTAACTATTGTAATTTTACTTTATTAAAAACTAAAATAATAAACATGTCTAATTAATTTGTATAAATTAATTTTGCAGTATAAGAAAACTTAGAATTAGCCAGGTTTGTCTTCTCTATTAAACTTTATTGGCCACATTTTACAAATTACACATAAAAGTATTAAAAGCAACATTGCTAGTTGAGACATTTTAATTATTATTAATTTTGATACTACTTGCTTGTTTTTGTCAATTTATCAGAACACTTGACACTTTCACCCAGCTAATCCTTACTTAGTCCAAAACTTAGTGTTCATAATATGCATAATGATTCTGATATTTCTTGTAGATGTGCTTGTGAGTCGAAAAGTTACAGATGGCATCGATGGGTTGCCATTTGTAATAGGGACACTGACCTTCCTGCATCAGTTCCATCAAGAACATAAGTACAACTTTTTGTCATGTATGGGACAATATATTCGATCAGTCACAAATGGAATAAAGTTAGTATATTTAACTAATATTTTGGCACTTTCTCTTTATATTTGACTATACCTAAATTTTGTTTGTTTCTTTTCTGTATCGCCAATAGTTATGTGGTGTTTTTCAATTTTATGCAATTGTTTCATTTGTTTTAGGGATACTAATAAAAACGACTTACCAAGTGAAATTATTAACTCATTTGTATTTCTTGAAGAGTTTATCAAGCATGGTCAATTACCCAGAAAGGTAGGTCCTTCTTTTAATGCACAAAGAAAAAAACATAGGTGAAGGTTAGAAAATTGATGAATTTAGGCATGCCACTTAACTGAAAATAGTGTTTATTGTATTTTTATCATTTGACTGTTTGTTTTTCTGTCCCTTTCTCTTCTGAAGAAAATTCCTAGAATGGGTTTCAGTCACTAAACCAATGGTTGCCAAACTTATGAAGCTTCTGAGCTTCCGCATCATTTTTAAATCTTACAAAGAGCTACCAACCAAAAGAACTTCCAACTTTGTAAAAATAAACTATTTGTTTATTACCTATATACTTAAATTTCTAGTTTGTGTGAAAGTAGTTTTAATTAAAGTGTAAAAACAAAAATATTTTGAAATTGGGTTGCACATTAGAGAGAAATTGAAGTGTAGTAACAATGGGCAATACCAGCATTTTTTGAAAACAGAAAAAAAAATTCACATTTTGAAATTTGACGTTTTCTTGCCCTTTTTTAACCTCAAACTTTGAACTTAAATTTAAAAATAATTAATTGCAATTAAAAAATTTTGTTCATATATTCCGCTCTAGGGCACCTCTATCAAATAAAAAATAAATGTGGAAATTGCCCATTGTAATAACAAATTCTTTAATCAGACAAATTAACTTTAATGGGAGTATTATGAGACTTTCTTTCCTCAAGAAGTTTTTCAATGTTGGGAAAGTTAGTAGTGACTGCCATTTGATTTGAATACAGTGCCATCTGTTTCTGTACTCTTTTTTTTATTAAATTTCAAACTGAAATTAACCAGAGCATTAACGTGATTTACTGAAAATGTTTTCGCCAAGCTACCAGTAGCTTGCAATTGATGGTTTGGCAATCAGTATTCAAAATGGAAAACTTTCACCCTTACTTGGACTAAGCGTTTGGCCAAATGTTACACTGTGATTGAATTTAGAAATTTTAATTATCATGCAAAACTTCTAAGGTCAAAAACATATATACAGAACAATATTTCTCTTTCAGGCTCTTACTGCACATATTCCACCTCTGTTGATTGATGAGGCAAGATGTCAATAGATATTTAATTTTTCATAAAAAAAGAACTATGATTTTTGTTATTAACTATGTATATTTGGTTCCTTGTATTAAAATTTTATTAATTATTGTTTTATCATGTTTATGAAATAAATTGTTTATTTTGAATATTTAAAAGTTGTCTGACTTTAAAGTTTTGACTTTGAAAAAGTATAAAAACAAAATGGTTTTCTAGAAATTTTGATACAATGAGTAATATTTTTCATTTTATTTACCAAACTTTGAACAGGGATTAATGAATGAATGAAGTAACATCCCTAAACTTTCTTGGAAAAACTGCTAGATTTCCAAGTTATGGATTAAACCTGTTAATGTGTGAATTATATTTATTCCAGATAAACATTTCACCATTGATAATTAAACAACGAAAGTACAGAATGTTGAAGAATAAAATTAAGTACTTTTTAAGAAGATTTAAGGGACCTTTGTAAATGTTATTTAAGACTATCAATAGATTGTTTTTAATGATTATTGCAAAAGAAACTTGCAAAGTTTTTAATGAAACTTTCTAAGAACATAAAAATATTTAGAAACTCTTAATTTATTTTTAGCGAATAATAACTTAAATAAACTTAAATGCTGAATTTTTACAATTACAGTAAAAATATTTTAAAAAGGCAGAAGGTTATTACATGTCCAAACACCAGTTTTGCAGTTTCTTTTCTTTATCAGGAAGGTCAAGTTAAGTATCTAATCTATGCAGTTTGTATAGATTCCTGCTGTTTAAATAGATAAATGAGCTAATAAAAATTTAAAGCATACAGTTTGTTTCAAAGGTCTGTTTCTCACAGCTTTCATTTGGAATGATCCAAGGTTATCTTTAAGTAAGTGACCATGCTGAATTCAGTAAGACAATCTACGGTGCTTCTAGTGGAGAAATACGAAAGTTGGAAAAACTAGTTAAAAAACTAAAGGAGATAGAACAAGAACTTTAGTGAGAAAACTGTTTGCAATATCATGACAAATGTGCAAAAAAAGTTTTATGAAAACATCTTAAATATTCGAAGAGATATTAGCATGCGAAAAAAGCAGCCTTAGAAAGAAAAAGTTTGAAATTTGCAAGTTTATAAGTTTTATCATGAACTGAGTTTTTTAGTAAAAGACGTATTTTGATTAAAAAATTCAAAGAAACAAAGCGACATGGACATTTTAGAACACCTTTACGTGCCACCTGGGTGGACTGCCTCTTAACAGTGTCTAAATCCAGGTAATCAAAGGGAAAATATTGAAAAAGTAACACAACCCCCTTTTTTTATACAGGCTCTGTGCATCATTCAAATGTTATTTTTTAACTTCTTGAGGACTTTAGGTATAAAATTTGTCCTTTTAAAGCTACTGTCCAAAGTTTGTATGATGCTATTCTTCTGTGTTAAGTTTTTGTGAAGGAAGAAAATGGGGATTTGTTTGTGGATACACCAAATATTTTTAGAAATTTGACCCTTAAAAAGGATTTAAAACCGTTTTTTAACCTCGATTTCGGGGGAGAACCTTTCTCTTACATTGCCTCTGCTTTCTTTGCTACTTTCACGGACATTAATACGGGGGGCGAGTCCCCCAATATTTAAGCATTGATCGAGTTAAAGAAAACTTTTTTGTATATTTTTAGTTTTCTGTGGAGGACTACAAAATCTACTGATTACCTGCCTCTTCAAACTTAACCAGATAAAGGTATAAATTCCGAAATTAAAACAGATGAAACAGGGGCGTAGCCAGCGAGGGGGGATTTAGGGATATATCCCCCCGAAACTCATAAATTTTCCTTTTTTGACCATAGAAAGGCAGAAAGCCACTAAAACTACCCCATCCCATATCCCCTCCCGAAATATCAACTCAATATCCTCCTCCTAAATTTTTTTTTGGCTACGCCACTGAGATGAAAGGCCACCGAAAGTCAGAATCATTGTCGGAAATGTTTTAACTGGTTTTAACCAGTTTTAACTTTAAACACACCATAGGTTTAAAAGTGTCTTTGCTTTGTTCTTGAGCACGCCCCAGAAAAGCTCCGCCTATCGACTGCTCTTTGGGGTTATCTGTGTACAGTAATATTATCAGCCAGAAAACAGCACAACCTTTTCTTAAACCACATTGTTTTCGTAAATGTGAAAATCAACACAAACGGTTTGGTGTAAAGAAATATTCGGAATTTATCAGTGATATTAAACAATCTTAAACATTTTTCTATTCAGCCAAATAATTTGTTTGCCTATTTTCTTGTGAGAATTTGATCATTGAAATATATTTTTATTAAATAAACACATCGGAACCATGACTTCTTGCAATGGACGAGACGACGGAGGCAAAAACAAGGTTTATAAATTGGTTTATAATAATTCATATCTATGGCCAACTTTCGTGTTTTAAAATTGTTTAAGGCCTTTATATTAAATTCATAATCATTCCATTTTACTTTAAAGAACCTTTAGCTTTTTTACTTAAATTTCAGTATGTGTGTTTCGGTGTTCGTATTTCGGCGCAAGTTTAGACCTGCTGATGGATGGGGAGTTTTGGCTGTTTTGCGGCACATTTAGAAGCCACATAATTAACTTAACATTAGTTGGGGAAACTATATAGTGAATTTTATAGCTAAAAACTTGGCACATCAGCAGTTCTAAGCTTGCGCCCGTATTTCCCCCATATCGGAATTATCACTAGTGTTATTCATTTTCATTGTTAATTCTATTACTGTTTCTTGTTTTCATCTCAAGAAAAAGTTTTATAAAATTATAGTTGATAAGTTTTAAATAATTTTTTGAATGAACCAATAAATGTTTTTAAAGATAAGAAGTTAACCTTTTTAAACATAATCAAGAGTTAATCAGTTCCTTAAATTAATTAGAACATTTATTCTTTATTATATTCTTTTGGGGGTAAAAATTCTGCATCAATTCCATTATCTGTCCCATTAAAGGTTGCAATCCACGTACACTGGAGAAATCCCTTAAAAATATCCCCGAGCTGTTTTAGATGCCAAAGATTATATGAATATTACCAAAAATAGCAAAACTAACCGAAAATATATGCATAATTATATCCATGCCAACAATAAAAAATTTGAATACAGTGTTCTCAATGAACTGTTGTCAACCTGAGTCCCAGAGACCCACTTAGGAAAAAATTTGGGTCCGGAAATAAAAAAATTGACTCCCAAAAATTTTATGGGAAAGACGTGTTTTTAAACAAACAAAAACAGTAATAATATTCCACAAATTATTATAAAATAAGAAAGTATTGATATATTCTTACAAATTCAATCTCTTTTGCCAAATTTTTTTGTTTGCACTACAGCATTTTTAAATTTTCATCTTTAGAATGCATCATGCAAAGATATATATCATTGATCATTAAATTACTGATTAGTTCCCCCAATTATTTCCTAGGCTTGTCTTTACTCTTTTCATGCTTGATTGGGCTCTTACAACTACTGCAGAGCTTACTGAAGTAACTAAAATTTACTTGGTCCAGTTTCGCGAATTGGGGGAAATTCTCACTATATTTAAGGGATATAAATTTTAATTTTTTCAAATAATCCCCACTTTTTTTTAATTCCCTGATTATTTCCTAGAAAAATCGCAAGTTATTACGTTAAAACTCGTAAAATCGCGACTTCTTGCGTAAGTTTCGTTTTGCTTGCAGATTGTTGCCACTGCTTTCATAAATGGCCGCGGGCGTCTCGCGTTGTTATTTTGATGTAGAAAAAACAACTTTACCGTGGTCAGAAGCCAACAGGACCAATTTGCTTCCGGAAGTTTGGCCAAATTTGCGTTTTTTGTCCGAAATCGCATTTTTTCGCGTCTTTTCTTTCGAAATTTTCCAGGTCCCGCGGACCCGGTATTTTGCCGGAGTTACGTCCCGCTCTCGCAAATTTGCATTAAATACCCGCTATAGCGAGTAAACGCGAACCCTGGAATAGTTGATTTATTGAATATTTATTTTGGACATTTTTAACGGGGAATTGAACCAGAATTCATTCTATTAAATGTGCAATTATCAACAAATTTTATTATTTTCATTCATGTATCTGCGTTTCATTTAAGGTTAATTTCCCACTAAATATTTCCAAACTGTTTTGTAAATCAAAAATTAGAAATATTGCCAATACTTGTAAACTTATTGAAACACATTCTGGTACAATTCTGCTGTCTATCCTGTTAAAAATTTGCAAATATTACCAAACATAACCAAATTCAACTACATTTTTAAAATAGGTTTGTTTTAAATTATGAGGATTTTTAATAACTTTGACATTTGAAGCAGCTTAGTGATTTTGAATAGAGTAAACAACTTACCTAATTTTCTTTATTTCAGTCCCCAAATTACACTATGAAGTTCACCCTTGCTGGACATTCCAAAGCTATATCATCTGTGAAGTTCAGTCCAAGTGGGGAGTGGCTTGCCAGTTCATGTATGTATATTATGTTTAGAGTTTGTATTTATGATAATAATAATAACATTTATTATTCAAAGAAAAAAATACATACATACAGGGTGTAAAGGAAAGTCCCTTTACCCTGTAATAAATTGCTAACGGAGCAAGCTAAATCTATGTAGTTAAGCTAATGGTATAGTAAAGTGACTATGTGCAACCGGATGCGAGCAACCGCAGCGCCCTCTAGCGGGAATTTTGGGAGTTATAAATTTTATTTTAAAAACTATTAGGAATTTTCTAAAATAGTCAATTACAAAGTTATAGAGCAACATTGATTTAGTAGGAAAAGACACCTTAAGCAAAAAAATATCTTGAATAGAACCCCTAAAATGCTCAATTTGGTTGAATTTACGTAGATTTTACGTCTTAAAACGCTTCTCACGAAGCGAAAGTGATAAATTTTCAATTTAATGACTTAAATAAATGAATAAAAGTTTTCTTAACTCATTAAATTAAAATTATTTCATTTTCACCTCGTGAGAAGCGTTATAAGACGTAAAATCTACGTAAATTCAACCAAATTGAGCGTGCGTTTTAGGGGTTCTATTCAAGATATTTTTTTGCTTAAGGTGTCTTTTCCTACTAAATCGATGCTGCTCTACAACTTTGTAATTGACTATTGTAGCAAATTCCTAATAGTTTTTAAAATAAAATTTAAAACTCCTAAAATTTCTGCTAGAGGGCGCTGTGGTCTCTCGCATCCGGTTGCTCATAGTAAAGTGACTTAGGACCTTAACTACATAGATTTAGCTTGCTCCATTAGCAATTTATTTAAGGGTAAAGGGACTTTCCTTTACACCATAAAAACAGTCGAATCCGCCTTATGTGATCACAGTTAATGTTATCAATCGGATAATGTTATTGAAATTGACAAGTCTCGATTATTCCTATTTAATTTAATGTAAAATGCATAGTTTAATGTAATGTGATCAACAATGGAGCAACACCCCGCTTGATGTTATCAAAATTTGTCCATATCTGCTAAAAAAAAATGTCTGCTTTCGTTTTGAAAGTCAATTTTTTACAAGTAATCATCTGCCCCACCCTAGAGCATCAGGGGCTTCTTTTTTCTGAAATTCTTGACTGAAAAAAAGAAAACATTCCACACATATTAAATGGAAACGGTTAAAGGGGGGGGTCCAAATCCATGCTTGTGGTTCAGAACTGGAATTTTTACACATTTTCTTGTACTTTTTCCCCTTACTGCAAAGCATTATTTGATGAAATTTCCAATTGGTTAAATATGTTAAATGTGTTTTTAAAATGTTAATTGGTACTTTATGATTAGCTGGATGCAAACCTTACTATTTATTAGATATTATTTATGACGTTTCATATTCATACCTTCAATGATGGAACTACAGTTTGTTAGTTTTTATTTAAGACCAAATTCATCAAAAACCATCGGTTGGTTGGCCATATAGTAAAAGAAATAATACTTCTGTTGTATTAATTCCATCAACTGAGCTGCTGGAAATGAAATTCCATAGCCAAAGCTCATTAACTGTGCAACTTGACTGATGCACGGTGGGATAATATCTATGAACAAAAATTATTATGTGAAGCGGGAATACTTAAGTAATCTTGCTAACTAACCCATGTATCGTTTAATAAAAGTACTTCCTTTTGTCTTAAAATAGTGCTAATAACCACATAGAGGAATTTTTATTAATCTTTAACTGTGTCCTTAATTCTTAGCTGCCGACAAACTCATTAAACTATGGTGTTGTGCAGATGGAAAGTTTGAGAAAACAATACCAGGTCACAAACTTGTAAGTACCTACTATTTATTTACCTGCCTGCACTGCTTCTCAAATGTGCTCTTTTACCTTTAACTTTTATTGCCTAACCAGGACGTAGATCTTGGTGGAACTTTATGTACTGGATATTTAACTACTTAAAAGGATCAGATATTCAGTTCTGCAAACAGTACAGCTTTATTGATGACTGTTCTGGGTTCATAATGTGTGTGGAATGTACCACATAATGGGTATCTGAAATGTAAAAAGCTAAAAACTGATTCGTTCATTTTTAAGATACAGTAAACTCTCGTTAGTACGCCCCCGCTTAGTGCGACGTCCCGCATATTACGACGTTTTTCTCTGGTCCCTGGTACCAATAGGTCTTTTATCATTAAAAACTATCCGCTTATAGCGCCCCCGCTTATTACGACTTCCCGCATATTTCGACGCTTTTCTAAAGTCCCTCGAAGAAAAATCCCGGTTATTGCGTCGTCGAGTTCCTTTCAAATGATGTATGAGCTACAGAACCGTTGAAAACGCGAGTAGAACAATATGGTAGAACTGGTTTTTCCCAACCGGTCCCCTTTTTCCCCTTATAGCCCCCCGTTGCGACTTCAAAAACAAGGATGACCAGTGCCTTGCAGGGCACGTGGGTTGTCCTGTGACGAACACTCCCTGAATTTCTTGGAAATTCTCCCCTCTACTCCAAAACGACTTCCGCATTCCATAGCCTGCGATTCGATAGCCGTATTGAGGCAGTCCCTCTCAGTTTTTGATAATGCAGATGATATGCTAACAAACTTGGGAAGAATGGAAACCTTCCTAATTCAGAAATAGGGAAAAGAAAAACAGAAGCAACTTCTTATGGAAAATTTTTTAATCAGATAGAAAATTAAAAATACGAGATTGCGGTTTACAAAGTGTAAAGATTGTAGATATATACCAATAAAAGATGTAAAGGTAAGAATGTTTATTCTGTTTTTATACATAGTTCTTTCGTTTCTATTTTAGTGATAAAATCCCGCTTAAAAAGGTTTCTAGGTAAGATTAGGTATAACGGGTTTTAGGTATATCACCGAAACGGTGTTTTATGGAATTCCGCATATAGCGTCGTACCGCTTATAACGACGTTTTCACAAATCCCCTTGAACGTCGTACTAACGGGAGTTGACTGTAATAATGGCTTTATCTGTTAGGGGCCATTCATTAATTACGTAAGGGTCCCAAGGGGGAGGGAGGGTTGGAAAAATCTCTACATACCCTTACTTGGGGGTGGAGGGGGTCAAACCCATTCTTACGTAAGATTTTCCAAGTTAATGTAAAAAAATTCCAATTATTCTAATCAAATTACTATTGAATAACCCCAGAAGAACTTAAAAATGCTGACGATCTCGGTATATTATCAAAGCTTTAATTTTTTTAAAAAATGAAGGTATATCAGATGTATCTTTTTTATTGGAGTAGTATTAAGTTAAGATAAAAAATAAAATTGTTGAATCCATCTTCCAGTCGTCAAAAGTCGAAACAAAACAAAAGCAAAGAGAGAAATATTTATTAGTTTTGGTTTCAACTTTTTGTTTTAATCATTTCGTGCGCTGATGGTTGCCTCATAGGTTTTCAAACATTTTATTGTTTTGAAAAACGAAATGGAATCTTACGTAAGAATAGGGGAAGGTGTTTGAAAAATCTTACGTGCCCTTACATGGGGGTAGGGGGGTCAAAAACTGCCAAAATCATCCTTACGTAATTAATGAATGGCCCCTTAGCACATTAAAGAACTTATTTTTTTAAATGTTCAATAAATGAAAACATGAGTATTATATTATTTTTTCAATTTCTTTGAATTCTTTTGTTAATTTTTAACTAAAACATAATTATTATGACTAAAATTTAGTGCTTTTAAAATCATATATGACTGCTCATATATTAATTATCATTGTTTTTAGGGAATATCTGATGTTGCCTGGTCAACTGACAGCAGGTTATTAGTTAGTGCCTCTGACGATAAAACTTTAAAAATTTGGGAAGTCTCTTCTGTAAGGAAATTATGTTTCTAACTTATTAATCTCTAGTTCAACCTCTTTCAAGTTTTGAGATAATTAAGTAAGCCTTTAGAGCAAGAAATCTCATTATATTAAGTCATGTTAAAATAAAGTCAAAGGAAATCGTTATTGAAACTTAAATTAATAAAATATGTAACCTGAAGTTCAGAATAATTGTTAATTTTCTTAGTAGTAAAATTTTAATTATTTACATCATAAGTTGAAGCTTTCTGTCTTTTTTGAAATTTTGTAAGACTGCGTAAGATGCAACAAAATAAAAAGTATTAAATTTTGTAACGAAAGGTCTACCTTTAGCATCTAAATACCTTTATTAAACTGTGCTCCTTTATTTAGAACAATTTTAATTGAAAAGTATTATTTTTATTCTAAAGTATATTATTTATGTATTTTTTTATTTACTATGGTAAACTTAGCACATGCTCTGCTCTTTGTTTTAAAAAAATTCAGTCTTCAGAGTTTTTGCAAGTGATTTATTTAAAGAGAGTTTAGAAACCTAATATATGCAGGGATGGAACAGCTGTGCCAAACTCGCCGATCTGGGCCGAAACAAAACATGTGCGCATTTTAGCGCCAAAAGTACAATTTTTGAGTAAATTGCGCCCGCCTGCGCCAAACTGGCGAATTTCTCCGATTTTTACCTTGAAATGCGCTTAAGACCGTTGCTCACGACCTTTTTCTCCCATAACATTGAGAGTAAAACTGAAAAGTTAAACAAAAACTAAAAGGGTTACTCCTCGCCTGATGTTCCCAGGGAATCCGCAACGATCCCCTCTTTTGGCGTGAATGAGTCTGATTTTATTACTTACATGCTATGGTAAGCTAATGGTTTCGATTTTCGATCCGTCATTGGCGCCGTTCGTTGTTGGCGGGGAAATCACGTTTTCGCTATCGTTTTCTTTGAAAAGGATATCATCTTTTTATGGATTTGAATTATTCCGGACCACGACCAACAGCGAATAAAAATGAACAAAAAAATATTTTTCTGATCCCAACTGCTCCAAAAAGCTTTTGTTTCTGCTCCAAACTGCTCCAAAAAAAATTTTTACTACTCCCAAAACGTATTTTTACTGCTCCCAAAAGGTGTTTTTACTGCTCCCAAATAGGGTTTCATCTGTTCCATCCCTGTATATGCTTAAAAGTACACACAGTTTTATTTAAAAAAACCTACTAAGTATTTTATTATAGTCTGACTGATTTTACAATGGTGTTCTGTGTTTTAGGGAAAATGTGTTAAGACATTGAAGGGGCACAGCAATTATGTGTTTTGTACGAATTTCAATCCACAATCCAATTTGGTTGTTTCAGGTTCGGTGAGTATAATGCTGCTTTCTTCCTTTAGTTTGGTGTTGAATAATGTTATGTAAAATAAACTCACATGTATAATATTGTTTTTTTGAGGCATTAGTGTTAAGTTTTCTTATTTGCCTGTGAACAATTGAAATGTCTCTCAACTTTCTTACCTGTCATTCTCTTTAGTTCGATGAGAGTGTTCGTATATGGGATGTGAAAACAGGGAAATGCTTGAAAACGCTTCCTGCCCATTCAGATCCAGTGTCTGCTGTAAGTTCAGCTGTGTTTTATCTTATGTAAAATCTTTTTTTGTTCAAGCATAAAGGAAAGAAACAATTAAATGTAAAAAGAGTGGGGTCACACAGCAATTCAAATTTTTTATTAACCTGACCAGTTGAGACATATTTATTCTATTGAGCCCTTTTAAGTTCCACTATAGTTTTTAGTGTAAAAATACATGCAATGGATGTGTTCCAAGCTCAAGTGCAGTGGGTTTATGTAATAAAATATACAGGGTGTTTCAGATAAGTGTTTCATAACTTCTAGGGGAGGTAGGGTACATCAAGACGTACAAGAATTGGTATAGGTTAGGGGGTTGCAAGTGGGGTTTAAGGGGTGAAAATAGCAATAAAACTCTCATATCTGGCCAGAAAGAGATACAATTGTTTGATTCCAGAATTTATTACATCCAACCAATTCAAATTTTTCATGTAAAAATCAGATGCAAGTGTTTATTGTAATAAAAAACAGACCAATTAACCTACTTGACGTAACTATGATAGGTAACCTAATTGGCCAACTCAGATTAAGGAAAAATGCTTCTGGTCTTGATTTTTTAAAATCTTCCGTTTTTTTTATAATTCCAATGTTGGCAGGTATGGAAGTATCAATTTTTTCTTCTCTTTCTGGTCGTTCACTAGAGAGACAGCCGATTTGTATGAGTCTGATTTCTTTTATTTCCGCCGATTTACTAGATACACAAGTGCATTTTATAAATTTAAAAGTTTTTAATGGAGTGCTTTTTCTCTAAGATAGTTAATGATAATTAGTAGACTTGCTGAATATTTTTTGAAAACATTAATAAGTTCAAAAAGGGATATTTCAGTAGTAGTTTTATTTTGATATTTTCAAGGTAGTGGTCTGAATTAAATTATTGATAAGCTAGAGAGATAGATTGTTTCAGTTTTAAAGGAGCATTAACTAAGCCGACGAGCCCGGGATTGTGCTGGACTGTTGAGATGAAATAAGCGAGCAGCGGGGGTTGGTGAGCAATAGCGAGCAAGGGCAAAGCCCCCTAGTAAAATAAAAAAGGCCTACTGTTTTAGACCCAAATGTAACTATTTAAATTCACACGCCTTACTAATATCCAAATATATTGTTAATTCACTTATTGTCGTAATTAGACATTAATTTGAGATTTTGATGACATTAGGGGTTCTAACAATAACTTGAGAACTAATTACAGCACTCATGTAAATGGCTTCCACTTGGGAATTTTATAAATTAAAAAACTGAATCCTACTAAAAATTTTTGAAAGTTGCTAGTTTTTTTTAGTAAGAAGTGATTTTAAAATTTTGAATTCTTAAATTTACAAGCTGTTTATTTCAGGTACATTTTAATAGAGATGGATCCCTTATAGTTTCAAGTAGTTATGATGGCTTATGGTATGTTCAATTTTTACTAAGCAGGAAATTTTCGCTTAAGTTTTTATTAGCTTTAAAATTTTAAATTAGCTTTAAATTTTTAAAACTGCATTGTCTTTTTTTAAGATATCTCTTCTAGCCTATTCAATATCTAACTAAAGACAGAAATAAATTAAAGCCTGATGTGGTCAAACAATTCAGGATGAAAAATTTTTTAGTGCAAACATAAATTAAATAAAATTGTTTATCTTTATAAATATAATTAAAAACTATAATGCAAGAACTCCGTCGTGATTTTGATTGCAATCTTCAAACTCTCAAATTTTTCCTTTGACAAAAATTTTTTCTTTCAGTCGAATCTGGGATACTGCCTCTGGACAATGTCTAAAAACCTTAATTGGTTTGTATATTTTGAAAACTCTTACTTTGGAAACTCTGATTTATTGCAGATTTGTTTATTTTATTTTATTCTGATTATTTATTATTAATGTTAGCCATTGCAGTATTAAGCAAAACTTGGGAGTGAATACTTAGATAAACTAAATTATCATTTTTAGATAATTTTTTTATTCTTTAAAATATAAATTATTTAATGTTTTATAAAAGCCACAATTTATTTTATTAATTGCTTGTTATTTTGTCCCCTTTTAATATCTGATTAAACTAAACTTGACCTTTTTGTAAAATTATCAATAATTGCATATTACTTTTGAAATGTCCCTTAAAATCAATTTACCATTATATTTAAGAATTTATTAATTAAAAAATATCAGTATAATAAAAAAAATACTGTTTTAAGAAGTGTGTAATTGATTTAAAAAATCTAATAAATGCAAAATAACATCATAGAATGCACTGCAAAAAGTGGGAAGGCCCCTTAATGATGCCCCGGGATTAACTGAGAGAAACGGACCTGGAAAAAGTTGTAACCTTCCCCCAAACCTAATAAAATTTCCCCAAACCTTATGTATTGCTCCTATGGAGCTGGGAGGGGCTTCCCCCGAACCAGGTTCGTAGATTCAGGCACTTTTTCCAGGTCCGGAGAGAAGGTAAATTTTGTTCATTTTAACAAATTATTTGAAAATCCTCCCATCTGAGCACCAGTGGGTACATCAGCTGTAATATTTTTAAGCATTGCAATATCAAGCAATTTATTGGTACTTCCTGAGTGAAAAAAATGTATTTATGTACCAGTCTAAAAAGTAATGGTGTGTGATGTTTAAACATGTTGTATGCATGAAATGTTATTTTCTGAGAATGAATAGTCCTCAATATGATGCCTTTCTTTTTAGATGATGACAACCCCCCTGTTTCTTTTGTTAAGTTTTCTCCCAATGGTAAATACATCTTAGCTGCCACATTAGACAAGTGAGTATCAGGTTTTTAGGATTCTTTAAGAAAGTGAATATTTTGTGTAATTGTTCACTATAATGTTTTTAAAAATCCTATCAAAGAAAGATAATTACATATGCTAAAATTCTATTTTTTTAGCACCCTCAAACTTTGGGATTATAGCAAAGGAAAGGTAAGATTTTTATGATTTATTCTTTTACAGTTCGTAAAATTAAAACATGTTTTTTTTGTTCATTGTTTTTAAGTAAAAAAATCATTTTTTTAAGTATGTTTACCATGTTATTTAATTCCCAAATAATTTTGACACTAACAAGAGTAATTTTCTGATAACGTAATCAATATTTTTAAATGTTTTATTTTCTTTTTTTCCAGTGTTTAAAAACTTACCAAGGCCATAAAAATGAAAAGTACTGCATCTTTGCCAATTTTTCTGTAACCGGTGGAAAGGTGAGACTTTTAATTTACTTTAAACTTTTTATATAAAGTTTACCATTGTAATTGGTATGCAAATATAAAAAAAGTAAAGAAAAGATTTTTTTAAAAACGCTTTTATTGAAGTGTTCTAAAAGGTCAAAAATAATTAATTCGGTTTGACAAATAATTTATTGGGAAGTAGAAAATAACTTTTTGGTAAGTAAATAATAACTGATTTTCTAATCACTAAAAATAAAAGCGTGGGCGCTAGTAATTTATATATTTTTTTTAATTTAAATTTTTTAATTTTTTTTTAATTTGTACAAATTCACCTGAAGGTATGGACCCGTATATGTAATACAAGTTTAGTAACACTAACATCTATGCCGAACGAGGGTTCGAACCCCAGACGTACGGCTTTGCAGTCAGATGCTCTAACCACTAGGCCATTACGTCGGTATTTTTGTATAATTTTACATAGAACATAGAATAAACAAGTTAGAATAAATAGTGAATAAAGAATTACTAGCGCCCACGCTTTTATTTTTAGTGATTAGAAAATCAGTTATTATTTACTTACCAAAAGGTTATTTTCTACTTCCCAATAAATTATTTTTCAAACCGAATTAATTATTTTTGACCTTTTAGAACACTTCAATAAAAGCGTTTTTTAAAAAATCTTTTTTTTACTTTTTTTATTTTCTACTTTTTAGTCATGGTATTTTTTTTAACAAAAACTCACAAGAAAAAATGTATTTATTTCAACCATATTTAATCTGATGTTAGAATGGAATTTAAGTTTTCCACAATATGATGGTGAAATATAACACTCGCCGATAAAATCCGTCCATATCAAAAAGATTCACAAGAAAAAAAAGAAAAAGCATCCCATTCAGGCTTTTCAGTAGTCCATAAATTATAAAAGTAGCATATTTTCTTCTCTCACGATTCCTCGGGATGGGCACCAATTTTCGGCGATTTCTCGCTCTTCTGGCGATTTCTTTCTCGAGGTTATTATCTTAAATCGCTAATTATCTTAATTGTTAATTGGAAGGTAAAAAATCACGTTTTGAAGATTAAATATTGTAGTTGTATACATATTATCTTACAGGTTTTGGGAGCCATTGGCTTCACGGAAGTGTCTCAAATATGAATTAAAAGGATAACTAAAAACACTCGTTAATTACCTAAATTACGGAGGTTTTGACTAGTTGATGATTGAATATTGCATTGTCATCAAGTTTCCACCACGGTGCAAAGTTTCAGAACTTTATATCGTTTGGAAGTGCCTGAAATTTTATGTACAAGAATACGGAAAGAAAAAAGTGATTAATTGTCTATAATTATCGTTATTACTGGGCAATTCTCGTTTTGACTTTTGAATATGATGAAGTTATGCCTTATAAACAATTGTGCACGGTTTAGGGAGAATAGCCCCTTGGGAAAGGTCTCAAATTCTGGTTTTTCTGTTAATTAAAAATACTCGTTAATTAACTTAATCCTTTGGTTGTTTGACTAGAGAATGGTTGGATATTGGAGTGTCATGAGGGTTACACCTGTGTTCAAAGTTTCGGGGCCCTAACATATCGGGAAGTGCCCGAAAATAGAGTTTTAAAATTCCTCCCGTAAAACGCCGCCAAAAGCAAGTAGAATAAAAGCGTTTAATAATTATTAATTCTAAATAGTGAAAGTTCTTGAGCACAATTTTATATTTTATGTTCACAGTGTACATATTACTTTAGAACAGTGGTTCCCAACCTGGGGGCGATTTGTGTTATCAAGGGGGTGATAAATAAGGGAGGGGCGATTGGGGGGCGATGGGTATTTAAAGGGGGAAAATAAAATAGTACTGTATTCAGACTTAATGTACCCAAATTAGTTAAAAAAATTTTTAGGGTCAAATTTCCAAAAATTTTCTGGGGGAGGACCCCCAAACCCCCCTTTTGAACTTGGAACTTAATTTTTCAAAACTTTTTTATAATTAGTAGTCCATCAAAATCCTACAATAAATATTTGTCCGAAATTTGAAGTGGAAAGGGGATTTGAAAATGGAAGAGGTGTACCATAACTAGTTAAAAACCTGGTTTTTTTTTAGTTATTTCCAAAAATTTTCTGGGGGAGGACCCCCGGACCTAAAATTGCTTTTTTTATTTACACTTAACTTCAAATTAAAATTAGACATAGAATGAGAATGAAAAGGGGGCGATAGGTGTTAGTCAACCCCTAGAAAGGGGGCGATGGGCTACAAAAGGTTGGGAACCACTGCTTTAGAAAGTTAAGTACCTTAAATGATTTTTTGTAGTAGATAATTGGGCCTTCCTTTATACTCAAATTGAAGAGACCTAAATTGAAATACCATTGACCTAAATGCTCAAACCCTGAATTGAGGTTCACAGTCTGTAGGCCATAAGTCTTAATCTTCAAGCAGTACAAGTTCAAAGCTACTAGTGCAGTGATTCCCTTACTTTTTTGGTCCGCAGCACTCTTCATCTTTTTAATTTCAAAATTATTAACCTGTGGGGATAAATACTCCTTTTTTGTTGCTTGTCATTTATTACTCGATCGGCTACTGGAAATTAAGTTTAACACATTCTAAAATAAAAAAGGAATAAAACTTGAAAAAGAACAATATACCTTTTGATACACATTGTATCAATTCCAAATTAGTAGATTTTGTTTGCCAAATTTGAATACACACAGATAACATTCTTTCAGAGAAATTGAGACGGAACACGGGCATTGAATGAAAGAAAATTCTTGTTTTTGAGATGGGAAATTAAATTAGTCAAAACCGACAAATTAATAAAGCACCAGATACTTGTCATTTTTGTTTTCTAAAGAAAAATAAAAAATTACAAAATCTTATTGTGTAATAAAGGAAGATGGAGAAAATTATTTTGAAAATAAAATACTCGCTTTTTAAATTTTATGCAAATTTGTTGCAACATTTTTTGTATAGGTGAAAATAAATTGAAAATGTTTGAGTTTGGGAATCATTGTGTGTGAATACTTACTAATATCAACTAACTAAAATAATCTTATGCATTTCTGAACCACGGCTTACTAGATACTACTACAGGCTGACCGAGATGCGGAAATCTTTAAAATGTAGATGGCAATAGTTAGCATATAGTAAAGCAAATCCGGAGTTGAAGGCGGGGCTTAATGGCTTTATGGCCAACAGTCAGCAGTTTCGTTTTGAAAACATGCCTTTGTTTTTCCTTATTTATCAGTGTGTTTATCCTATTGGTTAAGACGTTATTTAACCGATTTGGGGCGATCCTAGTGGGAAAAGTTGTCAAAAGTTTTAAATAATTCAAAACTCGACCAGCCTGTAGTAGTAAGCCGTGTCTGAACTTAACACACTTTTTTTACTTTTCAAATTAAATTTTCCTTTTCAGTTTTAAATGTAACAAAAATGATACATCAAATTTAATTACAAATTTAATTTTGTAGTGGATTGTTTCTGGCTCTGAAGACCACATGGTGTATATATGGAATTTACAAACAAAAGAAATTGTTCAGAAACTGGAAGGTCACACAGGTAAGAAATAGTATATTTTGCTTGAAATATTAATATTAGAATTGCTGGTATATTTCCATATATTAGCTGAAAATACAGTTTTTCCCAAAATATTACCTTAAAACCAAAAATTCTATATTAGACAATACTAAATCCTGATTAAATTCATTATAGTTCAATCTTAAAGAATGCTACAGTTAATATTCTGCTAAATATTGATTTTCAACATGGGTGCCACTCTTCAGTCATGTGAGGACAGAATTCCATCTTCTTAAAAATTCACTTAACAGAATTCTGTCTCGGGTTAAGTAAAATGATCGGTAGCGATTTGTACTGAATTTCAGCACTTACCTTGTATATTTGGCCAAAAAAACCTTAATCTTAACTTATTCTTACAGGCTTAGATTTTCTTTCGGTGAAATAAGGAGTTTTTTTTGTCAAAGTGAAAGCTTTCATGACTGATCACTGCCCAAACCATATTTTTAGCATAATCATGCCAGTACCACATTGTTTTATGAATTTTTAACAAACCCAGCTACTTCTACATGTTTTTGAAAATTATTTCCACTTTAAAAAAAAACACTAGACTGGGTAAAATAATTATTGTGAAATAGTTTGGTCTTGCAATTTTTTAAGAGTGACACCCATGAACATGTAGAACAGCGGTTCCCAAAGTGGTCCATATGGACCCCAGGGGTCCACGGGTATGAAAATAAAAATTGGGGGTCCACAGCGAAAACATTTGTTTTTCAATTTCATTAATTAAAACTCAATTTCCATAATGTATAATTCGATTTATTTTTATAGTTTAAATTTATTAAATATTGTTTGTTAACATGCCATATTTTAATTGTAATTATTTCTGAAATTTTATGATTTGATGAATGATTCACTCTCTCATAAGCCAGTAACTTTGACAAGTTTGCGACCAAAACTTATTTTTAAAATTGAAATTATTGTGTCTTGAAATGTAGTGAGTGATATTAAAGGTTTAGATTTGTTTTTATTTCCAACTTTTTAAATGTTTGATTGTTATAATTTCCTTAAAAATATTGTGTAACCATATGAATGGCAAAAAAATATGTAAAAGTGTGAAATCAAATGCTTATCAATGCACGAAAAAACACTTGAAAAACAATTACAAAATTTGTGCGTGGTTTAGAAATATATCATAAGCATAAGATTTTTAGCTACTTTTTGAACGGTCCTTAAGACAGGGGGTCCACGGGTCAAAAAAGTTTGGGAACCCCTGATGTAGACCCTTGAATTTATAAATATTAGTATATCAACTGCCACTGTCAGTATGGTAACCTTTATGCAGCAACTGTTTGTAAAACAATGTTTTTATCCAGAAGCTTTCTGTGTTACATGAATCTATTGTACCATTCAGTTAATTTTTAGATTTAAAAATAACCCCAGTTAAACTTAAGCTTATAGTTCATTACATATTTTTTTCAGATGTTGTTCTGTGTACTGCTTGTCATCCTACTGAAAATATCATTGCATCAGCTGCTTTGGAAAATGATAAGACAATTAAGGTCTGGAAAAGTGACTCATAAACTTTGTTTTCATTAACCATTACCATTAGAGCATTCGCGTTATAATCTGAACTCTACAAACATGACCTGTAGAGGAATATCATCTCTTACCACCTTGTATTTAAGATTGTGTTTCATTAAAAGCATCTTAATATGTATTTTGACATCTTTACAAAAATAAGAACTTGGATTTTATAAGGTATTTTGTGTTGTATAAATTCATATCTTATTCCCAAAGCCTGTTTAAAATATAGTATTTTCACACATACAATCTGTGCCTACCTTCTCTTCCAATCTGAAACTGGATTTCAATTGAAAATCATCTATAGTCTGTTCCACCCTAAGTTGGCACTGAAGAAAAGGCAACGGTGAGCGAATTACAGCCAGGAAACCGGTTTCCAGCCAGAATGGGTTGCTTGTTCAACGCCGTTCTACCCGGCTCTACTCTACGGACTATATTCATTCGCTTCAGTTAAATACTTTTAACATATGATTAAATTGAGTTATATGATAAAAATCACAATAAATTATAATGTATGTTACATTTTTCAAATGTGTCTGCATATTCTTTATTTTAAATTGGAATTCAAGCTAGTACTATTTTTTGGGGCGGATGGGTACATCCTCTGCCTTTCCCAACACTGTCAACTTAGGGTGGAACAGAGTAATAGCAATTCAATTTAAAACCTTGGTTCTCAACCAGGAGTGCACAGGGCTGCCCATAGAGGGGGCCATTCAGACAAGTGTCAAGAGCTTTTAGCCATTGGTGAATGCACAGGAGGGGCAATCGCCCCCACCCTACAGATGACTTAAAATTTGAATAAACATTTAAAATTTAAGTGGATTTTTCCAACGCTCCTTGGGTTGTTCAAAAATTGGGTGGGTATTTTCAAAGCTAAGCTTTGTGGAATATTACAAATTTAAGTGGATTTTTTCAAAACTCCTAAAGTTGTTTGATTTTTTTTCATATCTCCATGTGTTTAAAAATTTGGTGCTGGGGTGTTTTTTAAAGCTCCGGCTTACAAATTGAGTTTTTTAAAGCTCCATGGACTGCATAAAATTAAGCTGGTTTTTTTCATAGCTTCGTGTTTTTTTAAAGTTAAGTTGGTTATTTCAAGTTAAGCTGTTTTTTCTTCAAATTTCAGAGTGTGGGTTTCTTATATGTCAGTTAAATAGGTTTTTGATAATACTAGTCTCAAAGAGCTAGATTTAGGTTCTATGTTAAAAACTGTAAGTTACCTTATTCAGATTTTATCAGAAGTACAACAGGTTTAATCACAACTACAATTTTAGACATGTTATTTTACAAGTACTTCACTTTAAAGTAATTTCTTTTATAAGCGTAAAAGTTTCAAGGGGGGTTGGGGGGTCCTCCCCCAGAAAATTCCTCTTCAAACTGGTGTTTTATCTCTTTTTCACACTCTTTCCGGTCCACCAAAAGGGAAAAGCTTCTTGTAATGAGGAAGTTGCATGATTTTTTTATTTTATTCCTCTTGCAAAAATAAGCAACTACCCAAAATTTGAGGTCGATCAAGAAATTTTTTGATTGCCAAAAAAATTAACAAAAATCCCTTTTTTAATAGCGCATGAAAACGCCAAGAGTTTGGATGTGACGTCATCTTATAGTTTAAACAATAAACGTTTTCAGTCACGTGTTTTTTTCTCGACTTTTAAATTAAAATATTTAATTACCTGTACATTTTTTTTAAAAACTGACTAGATATTTCATTTTACCATACAAAAAAACATACAGAACACTTGTTTGTTTTTGAAAATATGACACATGCAACTTCCTTATTGGCAGAATAGTCAAGGGAAAAACTGAAATTTTTCTGGGGAAGCCCCCAGTCTACAATTTTAGAAGGGGGGCTGGGGTCCTCCCCCAGAAAATTTTGCGTTAATTGCCTTGTTAAACTAGTGTTTTATTTCTTTTTCAAACTCTTTAGGGAGCACCAAAAGGGATAAAAGTATAAAACACTGTTGAACAGAGATCAAAATTTTAGAGGGGAGCTGAGGGTCTCCCCCAGAAAAATTTCTGAAAATTCCCTTTAAAACTAGTGTTTTATCTCTTTTTCAAACACTTGGGGAGCAGCAAAGGGGAAAAGCTTCCTGTAAGCGGCTGAATTTTCAAAGGGAAAACACTGTTTTACAGAGTTCAAAAGTATAGAGGGTGGCTGGGGGTACTTGGGCATCCTGGGGTCTGGCCGTTGTTGACCAAGACTCTTGGGGGCCCCGGGGGACTGCCCAGGCCTATTTACGCCTGTGGTGCTTTTACCAGAAAAATTTTTGTGTGTGCCAATTTTGTGAGGGAATCTCTCCTCAAAAAGAGGGTAATGTAATTACAAGATTGAAGCAAGGGCAGAATCACCCCTCCAAATCTAGTCTCTGGACCCGCCACTGTCTTAAGCCCCAAGGTTCAATGAGAAATGAATCCTTCATTTTGAAGTTATTTTTCAGGAAAAGAAAATTTGGTATGAAATGAATTTGATTTTGTCTATATATAACTGTCCCTCTTTCCCCTTAAAATTCCCCTTTTCTGATTAAGTTCTGTCAAACAAAAAATTTATTATGTCTGAAAATATAAAACATTTAACCTAACTTGTTTGAATAATGGGTTAACCATAACATATTTGAGATGAAAGTTGCAAGTATTTGCTCATAAAGACTTTGCATATTCACACATTAGTTTGGAACAAAAACACAAGTTTAAACGTAAATTTTTGCCTTCTATTTTAGTAACTTTATCAGAAATTACTTAAATGAGTTGGAATATAGCAAGCTATTGATGGAAAGTTTTGGAAACGGGAAATGAAGTGATGATGGAACTGTCCCATTCATCCCCGCAACTCTTGTCCCATTCATCCCCGTACCCACTTTTTTTTGAAAAACTAAAATTAGACTAGGAAAAAAATCCATGGATTTTCTCCATTTAAATTGGAAACTATACTAATATAAGTACTATTTCAACACACTGTAAAATGTTTAGCTTTAGTTATATTATTTTTTAATAAATAATTATAGAAGTAAAACAATAAAAGTTACTTTTGGTATGGGAAAACACATTTAGTAGTCCTATTTATACAACAGGGACTAATCCAGGCAGGATTTTAAACTTTACCCCTTTTTTGTGAAAAACTTACGCATCCTTTTAATTTTTGTGAAAAATTGTAAAAGTTTTTTCATTATTGTGAAATATTTTTATAAGTTTTTTGAAGGGGGACCATAAAATTAATGAAAACAGCATTAAATTACTTATTGCTACAGTTTTATAGCAATTTAAAGACTCATTCAACCATAAACAATTCGTCTATCATTAAAAAATAATTTTAGAATTTTTTGTTAAGGTGCCGTTTTTGCGTGTACATTTTTTGTGAAGGTGCCGATAAACGGTACCTAGATTGGCCTGCATTAGTCCCTGTACAAAAATGGAAGCTGATGTCCATGAACACAATTTTTTGAATAGGCTAGGTACTACTATCTTATGGCTGAAATAAAAATTTAAATTGAAGTTAAGGTATAAAAAATTGAGCTGTCCCATTCATCCCCACTCTCCCCAACTGACTTTTTCCATGATGAATTGTGTGTCCACCAAGAGTTGAAAATTTCCAAAAGTAGTTGCAACACAATTTGTAAAATCATGGAAACTTCCACTCAGAACAATTAATACATTTTCTGGGATTGGCTTTGGGATATTAAATCCGTATGTTATGCCCTCTGCTTCAGAAACCATCTTCAATTGAAAAAATTATTAGTGAAATTCAAAATTTCCTGGTGGGAAGAGTTTAAAAGAAATTATGGAGGGAAATACTTGTATTTATGTAGCATTTTAATAAATTCTTGAAAATATAATCAGCCCCTCTTTGAAAAACATTGAGGGACTTGAACCAAGCTTATCTTTTTCTTAGAAGTCAGCACATGAAAATGTTAGAAAAAATGAAGTAATACTTAATCTGCTTAAGTTTTATAGGATGTCTTTATCAGTAGATAGATCTCCATTCAATAGGTTTTTAATTCTTAAGAGAATGAAAAAATTAAATCAACAATAAATTTTTCCAAAGATATAAAAACCCTCATATAAATAAACTGATGAGTAACTAAGGAGGGAAATGAAACTTTGAACTTTGAGGAACTGAAAACTTTTCTCTTTATTACAAAGAAGTTTTTAGTAACAATACTTAACAACAACAGTTTTCTCAACTCATCTTTTAGCATAATACTCACAATACAAATATATCATTAGACAGAGAATAATTTTGAAAAAATCCAGACTAATACAGGAACTTAATACAAAAACTTGAAATATGTTTTGAGTGAAAAAGTTTTTTCTTTCATATATATATAATAGAAAAAAAGTATTCACAGATTCTTTACAAGACCATAATAATGCATAGTTAATATATTACATGAAGTCATCAAAATCCGGGGGCTTAAAACGGTCTGGATTAGGCCCAGGTCTGTTTGGGCCCCCAGGCGGCCCAAAAGGGTCAAATCTAGCTCCAGGAGGAACTGATCCTCTAGGCAAGCCTCCTGAACCTCCAAAAGGAGGTACTCCGAACCCAGAAGGATCATAAATTCTGGGATTGCGAGGGTTTGGCTGTTGTAAAGGATCATAGAACATACCTCCTTGGCCTTGACCAAAAGGGTCCAAATCGCGTCCCCCTACCTGGGGGAATGATGGTGGACCTACTCGAAGAGGGTCTTGTTGGAACCGTGGATTTGGACCAGCAATTGGTGGTACTGATGGTTTAGCTGGTCTCTCATCGGGACTTTTTGACTTAGAAGCACTTGGTTTCACAGCTTCAATGAAGAGCTTTTCAATAATTTCTTTCTGGAAATCATTTACTAAAGCACCGAGATCTAAGTACGCAGTCTCGTAATCCACTAAACCATCACCAACCATTTTCTCCACATTGATGGTTATGGTTGCAGCAGTGTCCTCTTCAAAGACAACATTAACATGCAGGATAAGGTTTCCAGTTTTGACTGCTTTGAGCAGATAATTTCCTTTTGGTTTCTTTCCCTTGTAGCGAAGGGTGTAGACCTCTTGGTTGCTGTTCCACCCTGGAGGAAGCAGCTCAGAGGGTTTGTCATCCTCCGAGAAGGTGTCCCCGATACCATAGCACTGGAGGCCCTCATTTGTGAGAAGGCAGTGCACAGCTGCTACGGCACAGTCAAACTTAGATTGCAGCTGACCTTTCACCAAGTTAAAGAGCAGTTCTAGGCCACGAACACGAGCCATTTTTGATCTGAAAAAAATGATTGATATAAATGGACGGTAATGAATTGTAAAACAATACTTTGGATAGTATATTAAATCTCTCACGCTGGCATTTCTTTCACTTTCATTCCTTTATCATAGTTGAAGTTGTTTACCAGTAGGAAGGGAATCATTTACCTAATTTTAGATTAACAACCCAAAAGGAAGAACAGTTATTGATCTAACTAAAAAACATTCAATCGATAAGTTTGAAATTTTATTTAGCAATATTTCTACTTTTTTGGTGCCCGAAAGAGCATGGAGATATTTAGCGGGAATGCTAACAGAATTGAAATCTGGCCTGCAGCTGAATCTGGCGGGGTTTTTTGTCGCCACCTGGAAAACCGATGGCATCCGAACATTGAATTGTTATCACCAAATTTGGCGATGAAAATCTGTAGCCCGGATTTGCTTCATTAACCTTGAAACCTTATAAATAAAATTATAAAAATTTTTTCAGGTTTAGGAAAAAAAATTTGGTTAATGAAGCGAATCCGGCCCGCGATTATCAGCGCCAAATTTAGCAATAACAATTCAATGCACCGATGCCATCTATTTTCCACTTGGCGACAAAAAAAATCGCCAAATTCAGCTTGCAGGCCGGATTTGCCTCATTTACCAAAAATTTTAGTGGCTAATGACCAGTGCTGAGATTGGAGAAAAATATTTGGGGGATTCACTTTTCAACAGAGTAGATGGTTGATAGAGGGAACAATATCACTAATTTCAGGTTTCTTACTACCCAAATTGGAGCTCTTAGAAATGCCCAATTTTTCAGACCATCCTGCGACCTTTTGGCAAAAAAAAGTCGAAATGTTGGGGATTTTCTAAAAAGTATCACGCAAGATCCCTTATTTGTGGTACTGCAAGGGGGAATGGGGGTCCTCCCCAGAAAATTTTTTTGAAATTTTACTAATAAAAGTAAGGTTTTAACTCATTTTGAGAACCTTTTTGAGTCCAACAGGGTCACTTTTCCTTTTGACAAAAAAATATCAAAATATTGGTTATTTCCTTAAAAGTATCACGCAAAGTCCCTTTGTGAACCGCTGAGGGGTATGGGGGTTCTCCCCCAGAAAAAACTTTGAAATATGACTAGTAAAAGTAGGGGTTAACTCATTTTGAGAAACTTTTTGGGTCCAAGGGGAACACTTTTACCTGTTGACAAAAAATGTCAAAATGTCCGGGATTTTCTAACATTTATTACGCTAGATCCCCTTGTGCTTCCACTGGAAGGTAGGGGTCCTTCCCCAGAAAATACTTTGAAATTTGACTTGTAAGGGTTGTTTTAACTCATTTGGAAAACTTTTTTTGAGGGGTCCAAGCGGGGGTACTTGTCCAGAGTGCTCTCCTTGGTTCCGCGCATGCTAGTTGGTGAATGTTCCAAGTCATCTTTGTTCAAAGACTTCAAAGTTCATATTAGCCACTTTAACACTAATGAACTCGTTTTGTTTAGTAATAAGAGAAGTTTAATCTCATATGCACTTCGAAAATCCCCCAAATAAGTTCACCGACCGAGTAATGAAAACGAACCCGGCCACCAGCGTGTTCCGACAATGTTCTTCATAAAAGAAATTTTAGGATATTTTGGTACAGCTTTAGAAAGAGTCCACCAGCCGCCATGTTTACCCACAACTCAAATTTTGACTGACAATCATAGAGATCTAATAATTATTATTATTAGTATTAGATACTAAAATAATAAAAATTAGTAGATTGCTATTGGAGATCTAATAGTAAGCTATAAGACAACTATAAGATCTAATAGTAATATTAATGCTGACTACATTCATGTTGCTGTGGATAAACATGGCAGCTGGTGGACTCTTTCTAAAGCTGTTCCGATATTTTTTATTTTAAAAATATTTTAGAAATTTAAAAAATACAATTTAAAATTTTCGCTAAAACAAATATTTTGGGGGGACAGTCCAAACATTTCGGGGGACGGCGTCCCCCTCCAATTTCAGCTCTGCTAAGGACCTTTTTCGGATTTTAAATTGCAGGCAAAATATATATTGAATCTATTCCTAAAAGAATAACATTCAATTCTTAGAAACTTACATCCATTGCAAGTAGCATTGACATTTATTTTTAAAAAGACACGAGAAAGCTTAAAATAAGATTATTAGAAGCAGAATTCACACAAACAGAAAAGTTTCCAGATAATCTTGAAAACAAAGTCTTGATCAAAGTCGCGCAGTTTTTAAGCGGAAATAAGAAACAATTCAAACGAATAAAAAGAATACAATGCCAAATATATAAAACGCTTTTTCAAACCTAATAACTAAACAGATCACCGCTATCTATAACGCAACGACAAAGCTATTGACAATATTTACCAGTAATTAAGCGAATCTAAATTCTTAAACAACCAACACAAGAAACAACATACTATCAAACTGATTCATTCAAATTTGATCGTTTTATACACAGAGTTTTATAGATCGCCACTCAATTTTTAAACACGGAACAAGTTCTCACACACTCCTTGTCCTTGGTGTCTGTGTCTGTGACAAAACTGGAACTGGACAAAACAAAATAAACAGTGCGATTTTGAAAATTATTGGAGTCATCACCTCAAGTCATCACCACGTGACATTATTGTGCATCATGGCGCCATCTAGAAACATAATTTAGATATAAAATTTATTTTGCTTTTCGAAAAATTCTAGAAAACACTTTCTTCTCGAGTTCCTTGAAATTTATCCTATAAAATTATACACTTTTTCTAATAAGATTTATTTAGATATTTTAATAAATTATACAATATTTTTACCATGCCTAAAAATTTCAAGAAATAATAAAATAACTTAAATATAATGTCAGCATGAAAAGGCCAATGAGGAAGTTGCATGATTTTTTTATATTTTTTTAATCGATTCCTCTTGCAAAAATAAGCAACTACCCAAAATTTGAGGCCGATCGAGAAATTTTTTGATTGTCAAAAAAATTAACAAAAATCCCCTTTTTAAAAGCGCGCGAAAACGCCAAGAGTTTGGATGTGACGTCATCTTATACTAAACATTGTTGTAAAGCAATGGAGTTGATGGCATTATTGTTGACGTCATCTTATAGTTTAAACAATAAACGTTTTCAGTCACGTGTTTTTTTCTCGTTTTTTAAATTAAAATATTTAATTAACTGTACATTTTTTGAAAAACTGACTAGATATTTCATTTTACCATACAAAAAACCATACGGAACACATGTTTGTTTTTGAAAATCTGACACATGCAACTTCCTTTGGTTATTTGATAGGCAATAATATTTCTCAAGCTGACCGTATAAATTTGTATTTTTTTATAAATCAGATTGTAATAAATAATAATCTTTATTTAAAAATATTGGAAAGAAACACATAAAGTAAATACAAACAAAAAACATATGATACGCCCAGGGGATACAAAAGATTCCATTCTGGCGTAATAGAAAGTAATACATTAAAAATGCAATGGAAAATAACAAAAAAGAGAAGAAAAAAGGAAAACAATACAAAAACACACAAAAAATTGTATGTAATTATTGTTCAAAAAAGTGCCTAACTTGAATTTTATTATCTTTCAACCTTCAGCACAGAGGTCCTTCTAACTCCAAACTTAGTCAAAAATACTAAGCACAGAATAATTATTTAGTTTAATATTAATTTTTTAACGGACAAGTTTGTGTTCGTAACCGTGAAAACCTGTTAATCTCTGATTGGTCCATTATTTCAGAAAGAGAAACAATCGACGAAAGCATTCGAGCTCGTTGATCAGCTGATCTTATTTTACTTGAAGAAAGTTCTTTGTTTCAAATTACCATGATGGCCCTTGATGTTAGACATAAAGGTGCTCAACAAATTCGAAGTTTAACCAAAGTAGAGGAACCGCATACACACATAATCAAATAACAACTTGCAATACCCAAGAAAAAATGAGTAGTCACATGACTAGTTCTAGCCAATGAGAACGCTTTACTTTCAGATGAAGCTTAGCTCTTGCATACGAACGTAGCCATTGCTATCAGTTCGGCAGCGGTGCTGAGCTTGTATTTAAATCCATTCCGTGTGAGGTGATGGAGTGCAATCCGGTCTCCTCCGATTGAAATTGATTTAGTGGAAAGTAGTTATAAAGGTATATTTCAGTATTTTCAACCCAAACGATTGTTATTATATAAATCGTAAGCTATATATCGTAAGCCCCTTTCCCACTAAAATCGGCAGTTATTTCCAACCTTCAAAACTTCATTCCAACCTCGTAGACTCATCAATTGTAGTTAAAATTTATTTTCTTATGTGTTTATGCATAGCAAAATAAGTTAATCAAATCAAATAAGTGTTTTCCTGTTCGTTATCACGGGCAGTGGTAAGGAAGCTACCTGAATGTATTCATAACTTATTACTATGTTAACTTAATATTTTCATCGATATTCTGCTCACATACACAATAGTGCAGTTAAAATTTGATTTTTAACGGACCACTAAGTGAAATATCAAGGTAATCAATTAAACGCCTCACTGTTAATGAAATGTCGGGAGTCTTAAAATGGCGCTGGCTCTTCTTGGGCGAAACATCCTGGACTGAGAGATGGCGCTGTGTTAAATCCGTTAGAAAACAAAGCTGTAGCGGTATTACCGGCTCGTTTGATTCCAGTTGGTTACATGCGAGTTTTTAGCACAATTCTCTTTCCTTACTATGAGGATGTCATTATTGGGTATTTCTTGTGTTATGGTTATATTTATGTTATGATAAATATTGCTAACTTTAGAAAATAATATGCATGTATGGGGAAAGGTTTTGCACGAGTTTTTTTGTTTAACAATTATCGTAAGTTAATGATTATTGAAGGTAATGCTTGAAATGATCGCATAACACTTTCTTTGGAAGCTAAAAATATCTCCTATAAAAACTCAGCATTATGAGATCAGTTGCATGCCTTTGTTGTATATTATAACACCTCTAGTACCTCTCCTATATCAGTAGTAAACCTCTCCTATATCAGTTCATTTTTCTTACCAGTTAATTGAATTCTTGTTGATTGAGTCTATTTAAGGAATCTACAATCTATGTCCTTTATTTTCCTTTTTCAAATTTTTAGCATGCATAAATATCTATGAATGTGTGTGATTAACTATTTAATATTGTTCGTTCAAGTACAGATTTGTTCAAGATTGTATTTGTCATACAGTCTGATTCAATTCTGTTAAATGTCCTGTTTAACATTGCCAAGTTGTTTTGGATGCATAATATCATATATTCATGTGGGCAAATTTAGGTGGTGAACCCTGGTGGGGCATACTGGAAACATTAGGGAAGTAGGCTGTCCCTGGTGGCTTTGGAAACATGATTCTCCCTTATTAAAATGGAATTTTCTCTAAAAGGTGGGGGCATTGACCCCCCTTAAATCAGCCCATGCATAAATATCTACAAGAGTTTCATAATAACTAGGGCTAGGATTTATATGTAATTACATATTTGTTCAGGAATCTGATATTAAAGTGTGCTCTTGAATTCTATACGTTTTAAAAGATTTTGAAACGATCAAGACCATTTAATTGTACAGATTTTCATTTATTTCGGTTTATTTACATATTTTTATATATTCAACCCATAACTACATATTTAACCCATAAAATGAAATACACATTCAAATTGTAGTTAAAATTAGTGCACCCGATGCTGAATTTAACTTAAAAGGTTGTGAAGTCGGGATTGGCAGATGAAATGTGTCAATCGTTCAGAGAAGGGAAGTAGACACATGGGTTTTGTTTTTTTCTCACGACAAGACAGCAAAAAAAACATGAGCTGTCGGCAAATAGCGAAAACCACCCTTCCCTACTATGTGCTTGCGTAATATTTGAAGCAGGGTTGGCAAAAAACCAAAAAAAACTGATTTATTTGGTTTTTTTGGTTTAAACCAAGTTTTTTTAGAATTTTATTTTCAGAATAAGTTATTTTACCAGTGATGTTTGAAATTGAGCTGTAAATGAGACATTTATTTCAGGGGTTGTTTATAATTGATAAATGATTTGTATATTTCAATTAATTAATTTAATTAGTTAATTAAATTAATTTGTTTTAAAAATAATTTTTGTTTTTAAAATGTTCCAATTTGACTATCTAATGTTATTGTGAATAAAAATCGGTGTTAATTTATCTTGGATAAATGGTTGAAATAATCAAATTATTTATCTTAATTATATATGGATTAATTTATGAACTTTTGAAATTTCTTTAGGAAGAGAAAATTTTATTTTTTAAATAAGAAGTAAAAGTGAAATGTTAACATAATGTTATTTGGAATTGGATAATTGATTGAGATAATTAATTTCATTTTATTAATTATTAAATGTTAAAATAATCAAATTAATAACCTTAATTATATGGATTAATTTATAAACTTCAAAAATTTTCTTTAGAAAGAGAAAATAACATTTTTTAAATAAATAAAAGGGAAATGTAAGCAACTAATGTTAATTGAAATTGGGTAAATGATTGAGATAATTGATCCGATTAAGGAAATTAACGGTTTTTATTAATTTAGTAAAAAAACCCAACTGGTTTTTATCTGTTTATAAACAAACCAACTGGTTTTTAGTTTTTATCATTAAAGAAATCAAAGGTTTTTATTAATTTACTAAAAAAACCAACTGGTTTTTATGACTGACAAATAAGACAAATTGGTTTTATTAATTAATTAAAATCCAAGCCATATTTTACCAGTGAAAAACAGATAACTTTTGTGTATGTTTAGTTACTCTTTGAAATAATGCTTCATTTTAAAGGAAATTAATAAATGAACTATCTCTTGCAAAATATAATCAGTTTAACTTAAGCATTTAAGGTTAAGTTTAGAGATAATTCAATAATTAAAACCATTAAATTAAAAGATTTCTGATTTTTAATCACCTTAAAATGTCAATTTTTTTATAAATCTGACCTTTTAATTTTGTGCAAAAGATTATACTTAATACACTCTCTTTAAAAAATCCTGAAAATATTTTATAATTTCTAAAAAAACCAAGTGTTTTTTTTGGTAAAAAAACCATGGTTTAAACCGGCCAACCCTGATTTGAAGAGCCAAAGAATTGCCCAACATTTTCTTATAGCCCTAATAATAAATAACAATCGTATTTCTTACTTGATAGTATTTGAACATTTGGCATCCAAAACAACTTGGCTATATTTGTTGTAGCTAATCCTCCAATAGTCTGACAAATTATGACTTCATTGATGGCTATATTTAATGGGGGCAGATAGATCAACTTTGATCTTAAAAACTTTTCTTGAAGCCATGATCTTATTATTTTTCCATTAGGTTTGTAGCTATGTAAGCTACATTATTGATAAAATAAGTAAAAAAAGATTTTTTTAAAAACGCTCAGGCACCTCAGCGCTCCTGTTTTTCCTATTTTTTTCACATTAGCTCCTTTTTTCCTATTTTTACGGTCCATTTTATTTTTCCTCCTTTTTTCAGTTTTTTTCTCCTTTTTTTTAACCCTTGGGATCGACTTTCTTCGTTTTTGCTTTGTTGTGGGTAGGGATTGATGTCAATACTATCGGTCCGTTGTCAACGCTTTGGCATACGAAATGGAGTGATTCGTTTCCTTCCAGCGGGACGAGGCGTGGCCGCCGCGGAGCTTCCTCTCCCGTTGAGGTAAAGCTGTCCTCCGTTGTTTCTTAAGCTTTTTTTCCACGGATTTATGTTTTTGAGGGCGCTGATTACGAATCTGAAGTTTGCTCCCAAGTGGGGGGTCGGCTTCATATCGAAAATCGCAAAAAAATTGATGATTTTTTGCTCTTTTTTCGATTCTTCGCTTATATTTCAAATACTATAAATTTCTCTAAGATAATTTCAATCACAAAGTTAAAGTAAACAAAATTTCCTACAAAATGCACTAGTCAACTTTGATCATCTGAAGAGTGGTTTTGCCGCTAGAGCACGCTGAAAAACATCGATTTTTTGGCCTTTCCGCAAAAAAAGGAAAACACGCGCTTCTACCCTCTACAAAATGAAAACTATTTAAGTTATTAACAAAAATTCTATACCACTTTAAAGAGAATTTAATTTTATATAAATAACGTGCTTTCCATAACCATATTTTGAGAAGGAGGGAGGGAGTGAAGCAAAGATCGATAATAAAACTATTGCGGCTTGCAGACCAAACGGACTTTAGCGGTTGTTAATCTGCAATATGTGCTTTATTTCCGGTATATTACCAATAAAATGGGTTGTTTTGGATAAATTGATGACTTCCCATGCTTAAAAAAATAAATTTTTAAATTTATTTATGAAATATTAGGTGTTTTAGGTGGAATTTAAATATTTTTTAAAAATTCGTATATTAAATTATGGGAATATTTTAATAAACGAATTTATATGTTGTGTGCATCGCTAAATCCGAATTTCAAGTTTATTTTAATTTTGAAAGTCATCTTCACATCAAAAATTGCAAAACATCTTATATTTTTGCTCTTTTTTCGGTTTTTCTTCGATTTTCTAAGCAAATATTCATTTTACGAAAAATAGCATGAAACCAAATTAAATTACATAAAATTTCCTATAAAATGCACTTGTTCATTTTTATTTTGCGAGGAGCGGTGTACATTTTATAGCATTTTGAAGAAAAGCAATTTTCATGTTTTTGTGTAAAGTCAGGAAACAACTCTAATTCAGCGCGCTCTAGACAAAAATTTGAGATTTTTTGCAATTTTTGATGTGAAGATTACTTTCAAATTAAAATAAACTTGAAATTCGAATTTAGCGATGCAAAAAACATAAAAATTCGTTTCATTAAAACACTCCCATAATTTAATATAGGAATTTAAAAAATATATTGAAATTTCGCCTAAAACACCCAATATTTCATAAATTTATTTTTAAAATTTATTTATTATTCCAATTCATCCAAAACAACCCATTTTATTGGTAATATACCGGAAATAAAGCGCATATTGCAGATTAACAACCGCTCAAGTCCGTTTGGTCTGCGAGCCGCAATAGTTTTATTATTATCGATCTTTGCTTCACTCCCTCCCTCCTTCTCAAAATATGGTAATGGAAAGCACGTTATTTATGTAAATTAAATTCTCTTTAAAGTGGTATAGAATTTTTGTTAATAACTTAAATAGTTTTCATTTTGTAGAGTGTAGAAGCGCGCGTTTTCCTTGTTTTGCGGAAAGGCCAAAAAAATCGATGTTTTTCAGCACGCTCTAGCGGCAAAACCACTCTTCAGAAAATCAAAGTTGAATAGCGCATTTTCTAGGAAATTTGGTTTACTTTAACTTTGTAATTGAAATTATCTTCGAGAAATTAATAGTTTTTGAAATATAAGCGAAGAATCGAGAAAGGAGCCAAAAATTATCGATTTTTTGCGGCATCGCGGGAGCACTCAATACAAATGGGCGTCGCCACAGATTGGCATCCGTGTTTTGTTATTTTAACTCTAATTTAAGAAAAATATTAATTTTTTCTCCTATTTTTTTTAGAAAAATATTCCTTTTTTCTCCTATTTTGATTAGAAAAATAATCCTTTTTTTCTCCTATTTTTCTTAAATTCTCCTATTTTTCCTATTTTTTTTACGAAAAATCGGCTGCGGTGCCTGAACGCTTTTATTGAAGTGTTCTAAAAGGTCAAAAATAATTTTTTCGGTTTGCCAAATAATTTATTGGGAAGTAGAAAATAACTTTTTGGTAAGTAAAAAAACTGATTTTCTAATCACTAAAAATTAAAGCGTGGGCGCTAGTAATTTTTTAAATTTAAATTTTTTTACAGGACAGTAACAGTAACATCCCTGACGAACGGGGATTCGAACCCCAGACGTACGGCTTTGCAGTTAGATGCTCTTACCACTAGGCCATTACGTCGGCATTTATGTATAACTTTATATAAATAAAAATACCTAATAGAGAATTTAAAGTGAATCCATCCCACTCAAAACTCATGAATGAGAAATTCGTAAATTTAACCTCATAGAACATAGAATAAAGAAGTTAGAAAAAATAGTGAATGAGGAAGTTGCATGATTTTTTTTTATTTTTTTAATCGATTCCTCTTGCAAAAATAAGCAACTACCCAAAATTTGAGGCCGATCGCGAAATTTTTTGATTGTCAAAAAAATTAACAAAATTCCCCTTTTTAAAAGCGCGCGAAAACGCCAAGAGTTTGGATGTGACGTCATCTTATACTAAACATTGTTGTAAAGCAATGGAGTTGATGGTATTATTGTTGACGTCATCTTATAGTTTAAACAATAAACGTTTTCAGTCACGTGTTTTTTTCTCGACTTTTAAATTAAAATATTTAACATCCTGTACATTTTTTTGAAAAACTGACTAGATATTTCATTTTACCATACAAAAAACCATACGGAACACTTGTTTGTTTTTGAAAATCTGACACATGCAACTTCCTTATTAAGAATTACTAGCGCCCACACTTTTATTTTTAGTGATTAGAAAATCAGTTTTTTTACTTACCAAAAAGTTATTTTCTACTTCCCAATAAATTATTTGTCAAACTGAAAAAATTATTTTTGACCTTTTAGAACACTTCAATAAAAGCGTTTTTAAAAAAATCTTTTTTTACTTATTTTATTTTCTACTTTTTAGTCATGGTACTTTTTAACAAAAACTCACAAGAAAAAATGTATTTATTTCAACCATATTTAATGTTATGTTAGGATATAATTTTAGTTTCATGTACTATAACAAAAATTTTTCACATATCTGACAAAGTAGAACAATCCTCTGACGACTCTGCAGGACAATCAACTCCAAAGTTAATTAAAATCTATTTAATTTTGCTGGGTACGTTTACGTCATAATATCAGAGCTGAGCAAGAAAAATACCTCGCACAAAGAATATATATTCCTCGCATCCGCTCAATCGCCAATGAAATCCATCGTTATCAAAAAGATTTACAGTAAAAAGAAATCATTCAATAATAAAAAAAAACAATCGTAAAAAACTCAGAATTAGTGTGTGTGTATCAAGGAGCAAACAGTACCATCCAGTCTTTTCAGTAGTCAATAAATTATAAAAGTACATATTTTTCTTTTCGGCGATTTCTCGCTCTTCTGGCGATTTCTTTCTCGCGGTTATTATCTTAAATCGCTAATTATCTTAATTGTTAATTGGAAGGTAAAAAATCACTTTTTGAAGATTAAATATTGTAGTTATATACCTAGTATATTATCTTAATTTTCTGATCACCTTCAGAATCAAGTCTAGCTAATGTGTCTTTCCTTGGAAATGGCCCCCTCTGAAAATCTGATCATAATGACAGTTTGTTACATTGTATCCCAAAGCACTTCAGCATACAATAATGCTTCTACTACCATTAGAAAATGTCCACCCTTTTAACAAAAAGTTCTAAATGAAGGGATATTATAGGATATTGCTAACTGGATTTTGCCTAGTCTTGGAAGTCTTTAATATTTTTGTGAAATGAGTTGATTTATCCTACTTTTGCACAAGAAGCATGCACAATAGGGTGTATCGAAAAAAACTTTTTTTCGATTTTGATGACGTAATAGTGCGGAAAAGTTGTCTAAGGTGCCAGAGAGTACCTGTGAATTTTTTCAGAATTTTTGGATAATTTCTTAATGTGCCACATTGGCCCTGAAGTTCCCCATGTTAATCCAATGGGGCTAGCCGCCAAAAAGGCCGAAAATCGGTTTTTCGCCCCTCATTTCTACCCTAATCACACGACGAATGTCTCGTCTCGAGTTATGGACTCTATATGATGTATGCTACCCAAAAAAACTTGAATAGTAACTTAAATCTCTATATTATGTTGATTGTGGGCTCTGATTTGAACGAGGAAATACGCGATTTTCGACGAAATTTGAGCATACAAAAAAACGTAATATAGATATTTAGGGTATTATTCAAGTTTTGTCGGATAGCCTATATCATATAGAGTCCATAACTCGAGACGAGACATTCGTCGTGTGATTAGGGTAGAAATGAGGGGCGAAAAACCGATTTTCGGCCTTTTTGGCGGCGCGCCCCATTGGATTAACATGGGGAACTTCAGGGCCAATGTGGCACATTAAGAAATTATCCAAAAATTCTGAAAAAATTCACAGGTACTCTCTGGCACCTTAGACAACTTTTCCGCACTATTACGTCATCAAAATCGAAAAAAAGTTTTTTTCGATACACCCTAATGCACAACATTTAAGTGAACAATGTGACTGGCATAACGTCTTAGTCAAAATTTAAAGAATTGAGGGCTCTTAATTTGTAAGCAGTTTTCTTTGTGTGTATCAGGGTTGGCAAAAAACCTGGTTTTAAAAAAAACTGAAAAAATCTTTTTTTTTTGTTTGAACCAAGTTTTTTTAGAATTTATTTTTCAGAATAAGTTATTTTAGCAGTGATGTTTGAAATTGAGTTGTAAATGACATTTATTTCAGGGGTTGTTTATAATTGATAAAATATTTGTAAATTTCAAATAATTAATTTAATTAGTTAATTAAATTAATTTGTTTTAAAAATAATTTTTGTTTTTAAAATATTCCAATTTGAAAATCTAATATTATTGTAAAAAATCAGTGTTAATTTATCTTCGATAAATGGTTGAAATAATCAAATTATTTATCTTAATTATATATGGATTAATTTATTAACTTAAGAAATTTCTTTAAAAAGAGAAAATTTTATTTTTTAAATAAGTAGTAATAGTGAAATGTAAACAACTAATGTTAATTGATTGAGATAATTAATTTGATTAATTATTAAATGGTAAAATAATCAAATTAAATATCTTAATTAATGGATTAATTTATAAACTTAAAAAATTTCTTTAGAAAGAGAAAATAACATTTTTTAAATAAATAAAAGTGAAAAGTAAGCAACTAATGTTAATTGAAATTGGATAAATGATTGATATAATGAGGAAGTTTCATATTTTTTTTTTATTTTTTAAATCGATCCTACCTTACGAGAAAACCCTAAATCCGAGATAGTTTTTAATTCTGATCATTATTTATTTTTTTACTGCGGCTTAAAGTTTGCGCTCTAGAAAAGGCGGGAAAAACAGCGATTTCAGATTCGTGATGTCACTCGGCGTGTCAAAACGACTACAACTCCCATCTCCTCCTAAACTATGCAGCCGGCGTTGACAAAACTCGGTACATAGACGTATCTCGAGGTGAGGACGATCATTACTAAGTTTTCCAAGTTCGAAAATCGAATATTTACAAGTAATAAACGATTTTATGGCTAAAAACGCTTATTTCTCCATTTCTCTACTGGAGTAGATCTGCTTGACTCGCTATTTTAAATATGAAAACCTCAGGATTAAATATTTTTAATAAGAAAAGCTCTATAATTGCCAATTTAAAAGTTAAATCAGCTATGAAAACACCAAAATAAAATAAAATAATTGATTTTAAAACATTACATTCTTATATTTTAAGATTTTCCGCCTTAAAATTCAAATATTTATGGAAAATGTATTATTAAATATTTTTTATTAAGTGGGACTAATCCCCATCTGGTCTAATGAAACTAGACCAAATCCATGAGGTCATAAATATCTTTTATTTTAATAATGAATAAACATCAACAATGTCTTTTGTTTAGTGTCGAGTGACGTCAAATTTGGTTTTTGAGCGTTTGCGATTGCATCATTTGTTTACGACTTTTTTCAACTTTTATTTCTTCTATATCTCAGTAAATAAATTTTTGAGGAAAATTTGGATTGCAGATTTGGATTTTTCACATCTTATATTGTATTAATATACCCCAAAATCGAAAATTTAAAAAATATGAAACTTCCTCATTAATCCGATTAAGGAAATCAATTGTTTTTTAAATTTAGTAAAAAAACCAACTGGTTTTTAGTTTTTATCATTAAAGAAATCAACGGTTTTTATTAATTTACTAAAAAAACAAACTGGTTTTTATGAGTGAAAAACAGATAACTTTTGTGTATCTTTAGTTACTCTTTGAAATAATGTTTCATTTTAAAGGAAATTAATAAATAGACTATCTCTTGCAACATATAATAAGTTTAACTTAAGCATTTTAGATTAAATTTAGATAAAGAGAATTCAATAATTAAAACCATTGAATTAAAAGATCTCTGATTTTTAATCACCTTAAAATGTCAATTTTTTGATAAATCTGACCTTTTAGTTTTGTGCAAAAGATTATACTTAAAAACACTTTCTTTAAAAAAAATCCTGAAAATATTTTATAATTTCTAAAAAAACCATTTGGTTTAAACCGGCCAACCCTGGTGTGTATAAACAATGTTTTAATTAATCTCATGAAATTATTTTAATTTGTACAGGAACCCCACTCAATTTCAATATTTTTAAGTTACAAAAACTTTTTCTTGCAGATCACACTTGGATTTGCATATAGTAGTTTGAAATTCTGATGCCTTATGAAGCATGGGTGCCATTCAAGATGAGAATGAAAACAAAAATGTATGTATACATTCCATTAATCTCACTTGTAATATAGAATGCATCATGATCTTGAGCTTTACTTTTTTTGTATTTGTTACAGAACACTAGCAATAATGTCCCAGAATATGTGGAACCAGTTATTGAGCCCGTAAATGGCGTTGTACAGCCTCCATTTATACCTCCTGCAAATAAGCCCCATAGGAATACTAATCAACTTAACTACTTATTAAAGAATGTCATGAAAGTTGTATGGAAACATCAGTTCGCATGGCCTTTCTACAACCCGGTTGATGCTGTGAAACTCAATATTCCTGTAAGATAATATCAAATTGAAATTTCCTAATACTTTGTACTTTCATAGAAAGACCTGTTAATTTAGGGTTTATTACTTTTTATAGGATTATCACAAAATAATCAAACATCCAATGGACTTGGGCACCATCAAGAAGCGGTTGGAAAACTACTATTATTACTGTTCTAAAGAGTGCATTGAAGACTACAATACCATGTTCATGAATTGCTATATTTATAACAAGCAAGGAGAGGTAACTACAGTTAATATTTCCTTAAACAGCTTCAAGTTGAATTTATTTCATTAACGGTCAATTTTACTGAATTTTTTCATTTTTTAGGATGTTGTCTTAATGGCTCAAACATTGGAAAAGCTGTTTCTTACTAAAATTGCTGGTATGCCAAAAGAGGTATGTATTAATTCAGTGTTTCCCAACATTGGGGGGATTTGAAAATTTTCTGACGTGGGAAATTTGGAAAAGCTTTGGTAGGGCATGGACCAAAAAGGTCGCGAAACACAATATTAATTTGTTTTAGTTTTAAGGGAATATCAGAAATATGTATTTGAGTTATTTTAGTGTTACTGTGGAGCTTAATTTTTGAAATGAAGTAATCTGCAAAATTAAAGTTTAATTTATAGTGTTTTGCTTTGTATTTTTAATATATTTTACAAATGCTAATTTTCTGCAGAATATCTCAATCAATCCTGTAAACGTGGAAATTTTGTGGGGGGGGGATTCAAAAATAATCAGGAAAATTTTGCTCTCTGTGAATTTCTGTCTTCTTTTAAAAAAGCATCAGTTAAGTTAAAATCCAAAATATGTTGCACAATGATAACTGGTTGCAAATGTATAAAAAAACTTAAGGAAAACATTTTCTGCAACCCTGATCTTCAGTTTTTTTTCTTCCAGCTTTTATAGTAGCTGAAGCATATTTAGGATTTGCACATAACCAAGAATACCATATGTAATTTTAGTCTTAAACCATTAGCGCCCAGTGATCTATTTCTAGATTGCTAAATATAGGGTCATAAATGCTCTTAAATTCACCCAACAGTAAGGAAACTGCACATATGGCAAGAGAAAACATCCCTCAATTCTAATACCCTGTGTTTTTTGCGATTGCTTCCTTTATTTTGTGATAGGGATGGGCTAAAGTTCGAATTTGCTTCTTCGATCGAAAATAATTTTGGCGTTAATGGGTTAAATTTTTAAATGAATGTTGTAAAGAGTAATTTTTGACATTGTATTTAATGAGTTTGTTTTCAGGAAATTGAATTGCCAGTACCTCCTTCTAAGGGCGGCGGGGCAAGGGGAAAAGGAAAAAAGGCTGTCAAGTTTCGAGGTTGGTATTAAACACTTTCTGATCATTTATAAGATCTTGCTAAAAGAATTAGACTTTTAAAAATATTCTATTAATCAGGGGGTCTGTTTAGAAAAAATTCGGACCCTTCACAAAATATTTCATTGTGAAAATGGACCCTTCACAAAGTATTTTAGCTTTCAAACAGATACTATTTTTCACAATGCTACAACCTATTTCACAAATTCAAAAAACTGGCTCCTGGCTGAAAAAAAAACTTATAAGGCTAACTTAAAACTCACAAGAAGTTGTTTGATATTTCTATGCATAAAATATACAGATTTGTTAGTTAATCATAAGAAATCTTTATTCTGTTTGGTTTTCCATACCTAAAATTTGTAAATCATGCAGTCCCTTTATAAATAAATGAATAGCAACAGCACAGCATCGTAATCAATAATTTCTTTTCATTTGGTGTAAGATTCCAGATGCTAAAAAGTTTCATGCAAAAAAACTTTCTAATTCAATTCGAAAGTTTTTTAAAAAGTTACAATTAAATTGTAACTTTTGGATTTTGGACATGAAATTCGCTTTTTCTGCCAGTGCAATGGAAATGAGAGGAAACATTTTTGTTCGATTTTATTCCTTTAACAGAAATTGTTAAAGCTTTTAGTTTTGATTTATCAGGGTTCCCACGGTCCTTTAAAGTCCTTGAATTTTTAAGAATAAATTTAGGTACTTGAAAGTCCTTGGAAAAACGTTCTTGGTCCTGAAAAAATGACTTAGGTCCTTGAATTTTCACTCAGCCACTGATCAAACATAATTTTTTCAGATCTTTCTTTGTTTTTTCTAGAAAATTTCTTTAAAACTACTCTTATGAACATAACTTGTGGCCAGTTTTACAAACTGACAGTGAAGAGCGACTTCTCCTTTCGTTCCTATTGTATGCGGGAAAAATGACTTGCCTTGAAATACGCTAATATTTAAATGTCTGGGAAAAAGACCCTTGAAAAATTTTGTCTAGGTCCTTAAAAGTCCTTGATTTTCAATGTTTTCAAAGAGGGGGAACCATGTTTATTCATGTTTGAAATTTTATTTCAGCTAACTCAATTGACTCGTCCTCGGGTCAGGAGTCTTCTGCTAACTCAACTTCGACCGTCCAGCCATCTCAAAAGTCTCCTGTCTCTACATCCAGCAATGCTGTCTCTCCATCTGTTCCTGGAAGCACCAACTCTACTACAACGTTACCTGCCTCAGATGTCAACTCCACTGGCGTCAGTCAAAATCTCAGATCAAACAGCTGTGCAGGGGGGTCGTCACTGTCCTCCAAAAAGGGAAGCAACTCTGTCAATTCGAAAGCCTCCCCCACCACCCAAGTGAACTCTTTGCACTCAAATGACCACCAGCCTGTGTCCAGTCTGCCTTCAAATAGTACGAATAATCGAAAAGCAGCTGCAAAAGTAAGTATAGTGTTCTAAACTAATGTCGTATGATGGGATTACTGCATTGCTTAACCTTTTTTAAAGTTCATAAAGGGTAATTTCGGATGTTGCAATCACATGAAGATTTAATGATAAATGGGTATAAAAATGTCTCTTAATACTACATTTTCTCTTAGTAAAACTCATAATTTTATAAAGTATTTTTATGTAGTATGTATCTTAATTTACTTGGTGAAAATAATGTTCCCAAAATAGAAGGTTTGATGCTTAAAGGGTTCCTTCCTGTTTTTGTGATTAAAAATCGTAGAGAATAGCATGGTACAGTAACGGACCCTTTATCCGGCAAGCTCGGGGCCGACATCCTCCCGGACATTCGGAATTTTCCGGATTTCAGGTCCGTTCCGTAAAAAACACCATTAAAGACGCCGCTGCTTTAGTAAAACCAAAATATCCGCCGAAACGACATACTCCGTTCCAATCGTAACGGATCCAGCAAGAACCAATCGTAACGGTCGCGGCAAGAACCGATTACGAGGCAGCAGCCGATTTAGGAAAGGCCGTTTAAGCGCGGGGACGATACGATTCGGCCGCATCGGCCCGCGCCGAATCGTCCAATTCCGCACCGAGACATGTCGCAAAAGGCGCGCGCAACCATTGCGCGTCGTAACAGCATTTACTCAATAAAAATTCTTCAAAATATATAAAAACAAATTGTAAACGCGAGCCGGAATTTGGGTTCCCGGATAAAGGGTCCGTTACTGTACTACTGATAGTAAGGCATTAAAATTATTTGTTTTTTGAGTAAAGAAATAAGGATTCATCAGATAGTAAATAGCATTAATTAAAAAAAATTTATAGTGTTTGGTAAATTATGAGTAACTCATATGAAATAAATTGAATAAAAGAATTTTTGTTGTGTAACCACGAAATTTCAACTGCAAATTTAGGACCCTATTTAAAGTAGAGAATAATCATCGAAAAGATATGTTTATTGAAATATATTTTGCAGTTGATGAACTTGTTCTCTCTTTTAACTTTATGGAGGGGGAATTTCAGCTGACAAAAACTTATAAATCCCTTTATTCGACTATTAAACTATATCCTGACTTAGTTCACTGCACAAAATTGAAAAATGAATACAACTAAAATAAAAAATTTATGAAACTAAAGTCATTTGGGCACTATTTATGGAGGAACAGAATATCAATGGTGTAAAATTTCACTAGATAAAAAAGGTGAAAATACTTGAGTTGAAAGTAAATTTTAATTTTGTTTTAGCTTAATTTACAATGGTACATATGCAGTAATTTGATAATAATAAATCTATCCACTTGCACAAGATCTATATTTCTGGGTAGTTTCCGAAAGTAAGCCGATTTTATTTCAAAAATATTTTAATAAAAGTTTACTCACTTAACTCTACAACTTTTCATTTCCAGTCAAAACGAGGTGTTAAAAGGAAAGCTGATACAACAGTGGCACCAGAAATTTTAAAAACTGAAGTTGAAGTGGCACCACCACCACCAACAACGAAGACTGCCAAAGTTGCAACTCGTCGGGGGAGTGGTAGACCTATTAAAAAGCCATCAAAAGAACTGCCAGAAGTTACAGTAAGAAGGATCTCTTTTTCTTTATTTTGGAATAATAGGTCCAAAAAAGCAGTTTTCAAAACAATATTCAAGTTTAGATTAATTAACTCAAACCAAAAACATAATCGAAGTTCGTACAAGTTATGATTTAACAAAATATGACTGCTTTAAATCTTGGCGAAAATGCGGCACTTTTACTTAAAGTTGGCTTTTTCCGAACGTTAGGTTCATCCAAAAAGCCTATTTCACAGGAAATAATGGTAAGGGAATCATTTTATGTTGTGAATTACTTACATTTTTTTAAATTACAATTTTGTGTTAAAATTTTTAAATGCTGTCTAACACAATGCCACTCGCAATCTGGACAATAATAGCGCATTTTTTGGTGTGTGGACATTGAAAATAAGATTGTATGTACAGATTGTCCATAATATTTACGGATTTTGCGTTTTTGTCCACTTAACTACCCGTGAAAACGCAAAACACTCGCAAACGATTATCTCTAATTGTATCCTTTTTACTTAAACCAGATTCCCTGTCCTTACGATTTTCTCAATTTCGACTCTTTTATTAAGTCAACTTTGACTTTTTTGCAAGTCTTTTTCGGATTTGCTGGCAAGGCTTGACTCGCGCTCACCTGTGAAGTTTGCTTCTTCTCGTGTTCCGTTTGCAAGGCAGGAAAAACAACTTAAAAAAATTTGAATTTGTGTTGATGGTTTTCAGGCTTGTTAACGTGGAAAGCTTAAAGTTAAAGTTTTGTGAGGTTACGCAAAAAGTTTTACAGTTGTAAGTTTTCAAAAGTTATCAAGTATGTATTGGTTTTTTAGTGTGTTTTGGCATATATTTTTTGGGGAAGCAGTAGTGTTGAAGATCCAAAATCAGAAGGGGAAATTTGAAACTTAACGAAAGGTTTTATTTGAGACGAGACATGGCATCCGCTGGAAGGAGAATCTCTAGCACATCTCTATCACCCCAGACTAAAAAAAGGGAGACTCACAGTGAACCGAAACCTAAAATCGGGTTTCGATTGGCTGCGGGTGTTGAAAGATTTAGCGGGGATTTACTTCCCGCTCTCCTTGTTGTCTGGGGCTCAGGATTGTGCCTTACAGATAGCGAGTGCTACAAAGTATCCCCCAGTGACTAAGTCACGATACAGAAGGAAAAGAACACAGAATTGACAAAAGATAAGATAGAAATTAACATAAATCAGGCATGTGATTTTTCCGCTAATCAGCGGAAATCCGCTAATTTTAGAGGTGTTGAGAATCGGAATTCTGCTCAATTCTGCAGAATTAATACTATTTTAAAGCGTGAAAAAATGGGAATATTTTGTTTCCTGAGTGGACATAAAGTGTACCAAAACGATTTAAAACCCCGTTTTTTAGGGTCAAATTTCAAAAAATTTCTTGGATTGAATTTAGTAAGATGAGAATCCTATATGAGACGTAAGCTGAATTGAACCTATTGTATGGGATAGGGATAATGAATTTAGGCCCTTCTCGAAATAAGTTTCCTTACCACTTTAACATATCTCGACGCTTCTAAAAAATTTTCAGATAATTCCTTTCTTGACCAATCACATGCCTGATAAATGCAGAATGATGAGAGTAAAAAGGTAAGGTTAAAGAAGTGAAATAATAATGAGGCACACATAATACAAAATAAACAGGAAATAATTAATTTACGAGAATATATGAATAAAAAATAATTATGCACAAAATTACACAGCAAGTTGCACATGTTTTGAGTGAGTTACTGTGGTTGAAGTATTTGGGAGTAACTGTTCAGGTAACTGATAGTGTCTAACATGAATGTGTTGGTAATTTGGCTTGTTACAGGATAAGGTCCTGAGTAAGGGGGTGTTGTTACCCAGTTGGAGTTACTGTGGTTGAAGTATTTGGGAGTAACCGTTCAGGTAACTTTGATAGAAAGAAGTTTGTCTGGTGCTGTGTTATTGTCCAGGTAGAAAGCAGGTTTAAGTCTATCGATGGAGAAAGTCTCTGGTTTCCCCTTTATATCAAATGTGAATGTGTTGGTAATTTGGCTTGTTACAGGATAAGTTCCTGAGTAAGGGGGTGTGAGCAAAGGGTTCTGCTCTTAGCCCTTCTGCTCTTAAATAGACAAATGAACATGTCGAGAGATGGTTGCACGTCAATTGGATGTGTGCTGATTGGATGATGGTAAGGTGCTGATGGTTTTAAATCGCTCATAATGGTCTTGAGCTGGGATACGGAAGTCCCAGTTGGAGAGACTGGAGCTGTTGCAAGGGGTCAAACGTAGGGATGTGCCATACCTCAGCACTACAGGCATTGATGTCACTCTTGATGGCAGAGCGAATGCCAAGAACAACGATGGGTAGGCATCTGTCCAAGTTGACTGCCATGAGAGCTCTTTAGATGGCGATGGAATCACTCGATAATGCCGTTTGATTGTGGATGGTATGCTCAGATGAGTTGAGTTCCCTGAAGAGGCTGGATTCAAAATTTCGTCGGTGGTAAATGTTACCGGACAACCAAATCGGGAAATCCAGCTCTCCATCAGGGCCTTGCAGGTTGTTTCTGCAGTTATACCTTTGGTAGGATGACTTCAGGCCATCTAGTGAATCTGTCAATGATGGTCATGCAGTATTTGAAGTCATCTGATGTTGGCAGGGGGCCGATGAAGTCTATGTGAAGGTGCCAATTTGACTGTGTCAAAAGACTGGCTTTTTGACATTGGTCACAGCACTTCACCATAGACCTCACGTCCTTCCGCATGCCTGGCCAGAAGAAACGCTTTGATATCAGGGTGGTGGTTGCTACGCCAGGATGTGATAGTTGGTGCAAGCTTTTGAAGACTGGGGATCTCATGGTGGATGGAACGAATGGTTGAGGAGGATCTGTTGATGTGTCACAGATGGGTTTCACGTTTTCGAGTGGGAAGTATGTCTCCTCGAGGTGTAGAGATGGGGTTCTCCAGACTTCTAAAGTTGCTGCAACTCCTGGCGATTAGCTTGTGTAGTAGTGAATTCCTTGTAGTTGAAGTTGGAAAGGGCATCTACCTCAATGCGAGAGAGCATCGGTCACAAGGTTGTCTGCCCTTAGTTGTCCGTATAGTGGGGAAGCAGCAGTGTTGAAGATCCGAAATCAGAAGGTAAAATTTGAAACTTAACAAAAGGTTTTGTTTGAGATGAGAGACATAGTGTCCGCTGGAGGGAGAATCCGTAGCGTGTCTCTTTCACCCCAGACAAAGGGAGCGTTGCAGCGAACCGAAACCTTAAATCGGGTTTCATTTGGAATGGTAATGCCTTGTGAGATAAAGATAAGCAGGTGGGATCCCCAACTGCCACTCATTATACGGTACTAGTAAAAGATCCCATCCCTGATTCAGGGGATCAATAAAGGTTGTCTTACCGACACCATTGGAAGATGAGGCCCAACAATCCCTCCCAAACCACCAAACGCCATCTCTTGGCTAAGCAAGGGTGCGATGGTAGTTAACTTTACTATAGTACCTGTTTTTGTTCTCTCTAGCAGACATCTTCAAAGACAAAAAAAGATAGACTCTCCGTACAGTTGAAGTATTGTTTGAATCTGATCAACGAGCTCTCACAGTCCAACAAGCACAAAGTAAGTTTTGTTACATTTTCAGTAAACTTTCGTTGGCAGCTTTAGAAGTTTTTGCTTATGTGTCTTAACAAAATGGTTTTACAGGGTTATGCTTGGCCTTTTTATATGCCTGTAGATCCCAAGAAAATGAATTTGCCGGATTATTTTGATGTAATCAAGCATCCAATGGATTTGGATACAATAAAGGTAATTTCATTTCTACACAAGTTTGGTGTGTATGTTTATTGTAATTTTCAATGAAATTAAAACAATTTTTTTATCTAATTCTAGAATAAATTGAAGAATCATGAGTACAAATCCCCTGATGAATTTGCTGCAGATATGAGGCTAATATTTACTAATTGTTACAAATATAACTCTGAAGACAATGAAGTTTTTGTCATGGGTAGAAAATTGCAGGTAAGGCGTATTTTAAGTGCAATGGTTATGTATACTATAGTGCAGGGGCGCAGAAACTGTTTAATGGTCCAAAATTTCCCCAGAACACAATTTGTTTGAGTCCAAAATTTACCTTAAACCAAAATTAAAAGCAAGAACACTGATGTGATTAAAAAAGAACGTGACATTTGAAGAAAATCGCCGATCCTTTCACGCTACCCTGTCTTGGGTCATTGCCATAAAAACACAATCAATCAACCAATCGATCCTTTCATGTATAATGTGTTTTTCCTGCAAATCAATTAAAATGCAAGGAAAATCTAACTTCCAGGTAAACTACCTAGGAAACTTTTTCGGCATAGATCCGTAGTTTTGCATCCGTAACTCCGCAGTTTTCCCCAAATTTCCATAGAAAACAGAGGATACAATTGTCACTAAACGAAATATTTATTTGACACAAATAAAAATTAGATTTGTTGAATTATTTCTTATAAATTTGGGTTTTAATTTCCCCACAGCTGCCCGAATTTTTCCGAACCCTGTTTGGACATATTCTGCACCCCTGCTATAGTAGTGTATTTCAATTAGTGATAGGTAAAACTGATGCTTCTAAGTATCAGATATCTAGCTTTGAGTACTGGGTATTTTTATGTATCCAATACTTTTTTATCTGTCATTTGCTGTGTATTTTTTTGGGGGGGAGCTATCTCTGAAATAATTTTGACCATGTAAAAGAGTGTTATACTTTAGGCCATTTGCCATGGAAAAGTCACAAGTTTATCCCTGGTACATTTTACTGTGCATTGGTCTTAACCTTTTACATGCCGAATTCAGATCCAGGTATACATAGCTGCCAACCTTTCCGATTAAATCGTATTTGTTCTAAATTTCTGCTGTTCTTCCAAAAATAAGATTTTAGTACATTAAGTTTAGATTTTTCAGTATTTTACCTATAAATTTATTCAATGTTACCAACAGTCAGTGAATAGCAAACTTTTAAGAAGAGCAAAATCAGTCATTTTTGTAGCCCTTTCAAAATAAAGATAATTAATAATTATTTCATTTCTTAACATGTTTGCTTCTTTCCCTACATTTTCATTTTATTAGAAGTAAAAATTTAGAAAGTTAATCTTATGTTTCATTCTTTCAGTTATTGTATGTGAAGTTCTCAGTGTTTGGCATCGAGTTATGCTTTGTATGTTCAAGTATCACAGAGAAATTGTTATATTCAGAAATTTGGACTATATTAAAGAAGGAAAATCTTATAATTTATCTTAATTATACCAGGTTATAAATGTAAAAAATTATTTGTCAGATTGTGGTATAAAATGCTGGGTACTTAATCCTTCATATATGTGTTATGCTTAAAAATTTGTGGAGACTATATATTAATAAGAAGGTTGAATCAAATTATTGTTTATTTTCAGATCTAAGATTATTACGATTTAATAAAAGAGCAATATAATTTTGAATTAAGTAGTTGTGATTTACTGAATTAATTTTTCCTGCTTACTGCGATACTGTTTCATGTTATTGAGTTGTTGCGTTTTACCTCAGTGCTGCACATTCCCCTCTCGCAGTGTTACCGACAGGTAACAAATCTTTTAGGCAGCTTTGATTGTCTTCCGACTTTTATAGTAATTGGAGAAGACAAATTTGCGTCTTGAGGGGATTTATACTCCTCTTTCTTTTGAAGTAGGAGCATCAGATCGTACTTTATGGTGCTGCTCCGTCTGTTGATGCCTTCTCACTGTTGAATGTACTGTCCTTTGCAAGGAAAAAGGGTTTTGGTCGTTAAAGTGATACCTTTTATGGCGTAAGTTTTCTCGTTGTGTTTGTATCCCTTTGAGTGGTCCACCGTATGGAACTCACAAGGGTGAAGAACTGCTTTGTGGCGTAAGGATTCGTATTGAGTTGTGGAATTCGATTTGTAGGCTGATCCCACGGGATGATTGGTTTTGAGGGCTTGCTCCAAGTCGGAGCTACAGCAGCTGTTGCGAGCGTAGTACACGATGTACTGTTGAATTATTATTAGTTATTTACTGAATGAATTTTTCCTGCTTGCTGCGATACTGTTTCATGTTATTGAGTTATTGCCATCCATTGTTGCGTTTTACCTCACTGCCGCAAATTTACCACACAAAAGTGGATTTAAAAAAATGTAATTTACAACATAAATGTTTTCCTTACCATCCTTCCCTCTCTGATTTGTAGGCTGATCCCGTGGGATGATTGGTTTTGAGGGCGTGTTCTAAGTCAGAGCTGCAGCAGACTGCTGGCTAGCAATTGTTGTGACTGTCGTTCAGCCGTTGCGAGCGTAGTACAGGATGTATTGTTGAATTAAGTAGTTATGATTAACTGAATGAATTTTTCCGGCGTGCTGCGATACTGTTTCATGTTATTGAGTTGTTGCTATCGCTGCGTTTTACCTCACTTCTGCAAATTCATCACACAAAAGTGGATTTTTAAAATGCAATTCACAGCATAAAATGTTTTCCTTATCATCCTTCCCTGTGAAATCGGCTTTTTAGCTGAACCCGATGTTCAGAAAAAGCCCATTTTAAGTAAAAGTGACGCATTTTTGCTAAGATTTAAAGCTGCCATATATTGTTCAAGGTGGCCACCGATATGGAATTATCAGGGAATTTGAAACTCTGGAAAAGTCGTGGAATTTTGAAAGAAATTGGGAAAATTTTTAGTATTTTCCTGCCATCTTACAAAATTAGTTACCAATCTGTTGGTTGAATCCCGTAGATTTTTTTATTTCTAAAGGGCAATGAATAAAAAATCTGAATTCTGATCAGATTAACTTTTGTTTTCAAAAACAAAGGTTTGTCAACGGCGCGGCAGATACAAGGGACAATCCTTGTGTAAAATTAAAATTGTCTCATCTTTCCAAAATGAATCTCTGAATTTTAAGGACAGAACTATTATTATTTTATTTTTATAGTGTTTTATGTTTTTAGTAGCTGAAATTATTGAGGGATTGTTTTGTTTGAGGTCAGGCAATACCTGTATTTTTTAAATATGAATACTATTATCGTTACAATAATGAAAAAAAATTTTCTGAATTTGATTTTTCGCATGAAAACAATCGAAGAAGTTTATTTTCTTAATTATTTAAGATTTAAAAGGGTGGAAAACGTTTTCCTTATGGGAGGGATGTCGTTTGCACCGTTAATCATAAGACGTTACATTGAAACAACATTAGGAAAGTAGGACGGAGTACGACATAAAAGAGAAAGTATTAGAATCAGTATAAAGGCAAAGTCCAAGCTAGCTATTTTTAACAATAAAAAAAATATGCATATCATTAAAAAGCTCTTTGAAAACAGTCCTCCTCCGACCATACATTGCCTTCAATGCGAATGATATGTTCTCTCCATGGGTGGTCCCCCACAGAGGGTCTCTTCCCATGGGGAACGTTTTTTAAGGGGACCAAGTCTGGGGGTTTCAAAGTTAATCATACATTTATTAATATTTCAAATTGAGTTTTTAACAAAATTGTAGTAATTTGTATAAAAACTTTTTTGTATTTCTTTGGTTATAAAGATTATAGCATTTAATAGTGTACAATCAGGGAAAATTTAGTTAAAACCTGGAAAATCAGGAAAAATTACTAAGCTCAGTTGGTTGCCACCCATTTGTTAAAATCATTATATGAGTTTTGATAATGTTTTGGTTTTAGTTAATTAATCTAAACTCGAATATTGTTTTGGGAAAAAAATGCTTTTATTGGACCTTATTTCAAAGATCAGTGATATGTTGTAACTATCCCTGCCTGGATATGAAAATTAGAAATAAAATTGTCATGCCCTTGTGGAATGGATGAATGTGAACAAATCACATTTGTTGGGAGGTCTTCACTGTACCAATTTAGTTTTGCTGTGTGTCTGTTAATAGGTCTTAAAAGCTTTTGTTTTACTTATAGAATTTTTTAAAGTATAAAAAGTAGTAAGCCCTTTAATGTCTTATATAAATGTATACTTATAGTATCAGGGGTGCATCTAGAAAGAAATTGGGTCTGAAAACAGCCCCTTCACAAAATTCCGACCCTCAAAACAGGCTTTAATCAAGCTATATGCACTTGCAAAGTGTAATTTTATTTAAAAATAATATATTTGCAGAAATAGGACCTTATATTAGAAGGAATAGCTATTTTCACAAAATTCAATTCTGTTTTTCACAAAATTCAACTCTGTTTTTCACAAAATTCCCAAAAACGGCCCCTGGCAAAAAATCCGGGATGCACCCCTGAGTACATTTAATATGGCGGTTCTATTGAGGTGGCTTTCTACACTGCTAGCATTGAAATTGTTTATAATATTAACAGTGTAAAAGAGATTAAACAAAATGTAAAGGTTAAATGAGAGCAATATCTAAAAGCATGGAGTGAATTTCATGAAATTCAAATCTAAAGACCTGAAACTGACTTGCAGATCACCCTTTCTTGAGATTTAAGTATCTGCTTCCTTACTTCAAAATCTTAACATTTTATTTCTTGGGTATTTGAACTAAGTCATTTAATGAGTCATGAATTTATTTGCAGGATGTTTTCGAAATGCGGTATGCAAAAATGCCTGACGATCCTTCTGCAAGAGATGCTAAAGTAGAATGTGAGAAATTGGATGATTCGATGCAAAGTGTATCGAGTGACCCGTCCTCAGAATCTTCTTCAGAAAGTTGTTCAGAAGACACTGAAGATGAGAGAGAGAAAAGGTTAAAAGCTCTCCATGAACAGGTATGTGCTTCTGTTGTCGGAGAAATAGGATGTCCCAAAAAATGCAACTTTTGAAATTGTTAACCTTACCCACAAAAAATATTCTTTCTGTGAACAACAAATACTGTCATTATTTTCATTTATTAGCTATTTCTATTGTGTTAAACAAATTCTGTATTAATTATCTGAGTGGGAAATAATATGCATTAGTACAGTATCGGATCCCGTATCCGGCGTCCCGATAACCGGAGTGTTCCGAAAACCGGCGGTTTTTCCAAAATAAAAATTTTTTTTTTTCAAGTTCCAAATCCGTGCTCCGAAAGGATCCAGTGAGTTCCGACGGATGTACTCCGATTTTCGGCGCCGAAAATCGGCACGCGGATGACGTAGTCCCTTTTTTCAATCAAAAAGGAATAAACTTTGGCAACCAAATTCGCACGGAAAAAAAAACGTTCGGTACCGAAAAAACGTGCCGAAAATCGGCATCGTATCAAAACCGAAACAAACAAGTCCGATCAGGTGAGTTCAGCTTATAATTTCTTTAGTCTTAAGTTTATTTTTATTATACTAACAGTGGCAGCTCGTGAGTTAATTAATAGGGTGTTCACACCAATTATATAAAAAATAAAACTTCCATTAATTTAATCCATTTACGTCATAAATGTACTCTTTAAAGTCTCTTTTTAAAGTCCCTATCTTTTCTTTCTGTAACTTGGACAATGGTCAGATGAGGATGAGGTGTTGGTCTCAAGTTATTTATTTCAACTTTTTTTCCCCTCGGCAATTGAGAAAAATACAGATGCTTTAACTCAAACACGGAAATTTTACTTAAAGCTATCATTTAAAAAACATCCTAATTAATAACAAAAGTATTAAAATATTTTGATGAAAAGATTTAAATTGTAATTAAAGAGTGCTCTTACTCGTACTTTCCAATTAGACGATAAAATCACTTTTATTAGACGTCAAAAAAGAAAGCTGTGCCCCGAAAATGAAAGCCTCGGCACATTAAATCTGTGCTAACGGAGATCCCCTGCGCGTTGCCGTAAGCTCAAATGATCTCCGGCAACCAGTCGGGGTTTCTTCGGATTCTCATATTTTTTTCGCTCACACGTGCTAAAAGGGAAAGAAAAATAAGAGTTCAGTCTTTTTTTCGATTTCTTTCGCGTTTCCGGTAGTAAATTTTTCTTATTAAGTAGAGAAGGGGGGGGGAGAAAAATAATTCTGAGCATAAAAAAGAAATTGAGAATATATTTCCTTTGATATTTATTTATCTTTACATTCGATTTTTGTTCCACTTTTTCAGTGGGTGTTCACGTGCTCCTGTGCTCCTATGGACGAGCCGCCACTGTATACTAAAGAACTATTTTAGTACAAAATCTTTAAAGTAATTGATTTTAATCACGTGAAGCTTACGTTTTTCCAGCGCCGAGAAAAAGTCCATCCATGCCGGGCCGAAAACCGGCTTCGGCATGCCGATTGAATATGCCTAGCCATTGGTCCGTAGGACTCGCGTGACCTCCAAAAACGCACGCCGAAAAAAACGCATTTCGGCGGCGAGGGGGATGCCAGGGGCCGCGCGAGATTGTTTATTTATTTTGCTCTCTCGCGCGTATTTTCGTTACGATCGCGTCTTACAAACAGACGCGGTCTTTCTGAGCTTTTTTCGGGAATTGTTCCGAAAACCGGATTTTCCCGTAAACCGGACTGATGCCGGTCCCGAGCGAGCCGGATACGGGGTCCTATACTGTATTAAAATCAAGAAACATATTTTCAACATGTATTCACTGTTCAACAAATTTTAACTTCAACTTTTTTACAGGGATGAAAATAGTCTTTTCTTATATATCACCACTAAAGCTCTGAATTGACTCAGCATTTTCGGGGAGCAGCCCCTCCCCCTTTTTTATGTTTTTCATTGCCTTGATGACTAAATTCAATTTTCAGGGTAAAAAAGTATTACTTAAGTCTTTAAACTAACTCCCAAGGGAACAAAAAAGTTTGAAATTTTTAAAATATGAATTTTTAGCAAATGGATAGTAATGCAAAAAATCTTTAAAAATTATAAACGGACCTGGAAAAAGTTGTAACCTTCCCCCGAACCTAATAGAATTTCCCCAAAGCTTATGTATTGCTCCTATGGAGCTGGCAGGGTTTTTTCCCAGAACCAGGTTCGGGCACTTTTTCCAGGTCCAATTATAAGTTATTTTATATGCTAATTTTTTACGTAATTCATCTTTAAGGGGTCCTAACTGTTCCCAAAGTACTCAAATTTAATGAAAATATGCAGCAATGATTTTTACTAAAGCGGTTGAGGTGTTAGCGCCCCCAAAGCACCCCTCAAAAGGGTTCAGAAGACACTCTCAATCCCGCTGCCACTTGCAAGCTCAGGAATTAATATTAATGTTTTTAAAACCTTAAAAATTGCATTTTTCTTATGTTTTAAGTCTAACCTTAGGGTAAATTCTTCAGTTCGTTAAAAGCTGACCGGTTATAGGGGGTGGGAATTCCATATTTCAAGATGTTAAAGAATTTGTTTTACTTGCGATTGGGGCTTGTTATTCTAAAAATGTTTGTTTATTTTCAGTTAAAAAGGGTTACCGAGCAAATAAGTATACTAGCTGCCGAAAACAAGAGACGGGGAGAAAAAAAGAAAAAGAAGCGCAGAAGAAAAGAGAAAGAAGAGAGTAAAGATATCAAGGTTGAGGATGACCCTCCTATGGAAGCAACTTCTACTATTGCTCCCGCATCTTCTCAACCCAAGCAGACCAAAGTGACGAAGAAAAATGCACCTGGCAAGGCACCGGCTGCAAACAACAAAGTTCAAAATCAAAATAAAAGGCAGAGAGCGAACAGCAAGTCTTCAAAAAGGAGTAAGCCTTTGCCCTCCTTTGACAGTGAAGATGAAGACAATGCTAAGCCAATGTCGTATGATGAAAAAAGACAACTAAGTCTGGACATCAACAAGCTACCTGGTAATACCTCTCAAAAATTTTATTTAAGCATTTCAACACTGTTGAAACTAATTCTTTTTATAAGGCACAAGTTTAAAATTTGTTGATATCATTGAACAGGGTACGCACAGTTCTTAAAAGTCCTTAGATTGCCGTAGTCATTACAAAAGGGCCATTAAAGTCCGTACTTTTTACATTAGAATCCTTACATTTCATAGGTACCTCAGGATTAGTCACAACAGCTTTCAGTCGAACTCTTATTTCAATTTGGCTACTTATTGGGACACTTCCCCTGAAATTTTGACTAGGTGATCAAAACTAGTGAAAAACCTGTTTTAAGGGTCAAATTTCCAAAAATTTTGTAAGGGGGCAGTTCCTTAAGACGCAAACTTTACTTGAAAAGGTATGGGACTGAGGATAAATTGAAGACTGGACTTCAAAAACAATCTAAGTGCCAAAAAGTAAATTTTCTGTAATTGATCATTTTAAATTTGATTCTCCATAGGAATACACATAAAAAGTCATCTTTTGGGCTAATTTTAAACTACTAATAATTGTTGTGGCGCTAAGCCGACTTTATAGGTTGTTGGCAATGATACTTAGATTGGTTTTTTGGGTTTAACTCTCATATTTTTTACTTTTGGCACTTAGCTTCTTTTTGAAGTCCAGTCTTCAATTTTAGTTCCTCTTCCTGGTTGTTAAAATCTAGTTTTAAATCTGATAGTGACCAACTTTTTAGAGAATATTTGGGCGCTTCCCGAATCCCGAAATAAATTTCAATTGCCACTAGAACACTATTACTCTTAATCATTGGTCAAGTTTGTAAATTAATTATTCCTATCAATGAAAGGGAAATGTGTTGAAATATTTTTGAAAAGTTAAGATTATTTTATTTTTTAAGAAGGTCATTGAAATGTTTCTTGGAAAGTCTTTAATTTTACTCTTCAAAACTTCTGTACGAACCCTAATTGAATTTCAGAACTGAGAAATAATATCACTTGAAAGTAATGTGTTTCTCAATTGATAATAATGGGTCTGGTTCGAAATCCCGACAATCAGTTGCCCGACAGGTGCGTTTGCCCGACATCATCATCATATTCAATGCGATACAACGAAGGAAGGAGGGAGAATTGTCGGGCAAACGTACCTGTCGGGCAACTGATTGTCGGGATTTTGAACGTATCCCGATAATAATGCACTGTTTGCTTAGTTTCTCTAAACTTAAATCTTAAGTGTAATACTTTTTTGATGTTTCAGGGTTAATACAGCCTTGAATTTCGAAATTTTGTTTTCAAGGCCTTGAAAAATCATATTTTACCCTATTAGCCTTGAGAATCCTTGAATTTTAACTGAGCCTCAATTTTTTTGGAACTAGAGACTATGAGATGGGATATTGTTGTCCCCTTCTCCAACACAAAAACTTTTTTTGCATAAACTTAAATGTAAAATGTTTGTAACAAAATGCATATTCTAGTAACTATGCAATTGGTAGACTACATTAATTTTAAAATTTTTTACAATGTAAAATAATCAATTATATACAAAGATATTTTCGTAGTTACTAATGCAATATATAAGTTTATGGAAATTTGAGTAATAATAAGTGCTTTTGTCCCAATTGCATTTGGGGCATATACCTAGCCTTGAATTTCACATGTGAGAGCCTTGATTTCTTTCCTCACAAAAGGTGTTAGTCCTAATATCTGCCTATTATATCACTTTCAGGTGATAAGCTTGGTAGAGTCGTTCATATCATCCAATCAAGAGAACCATCTCTTAGAGACTCTAATCCAGATGAAATTGAAATTGACTTCGAAACACTTAAGCCATCGACGCTGCGTGAGCTGGAGACTTATGTAGCTCTTTGTTTGCGCAAGAAACCTAGAAAGCCATACAGTAAGTTAATGGTTAATGTAGGAAAGTGGTTGATAATGTTTCTTTTTCAGAATTTCATTGTTATTTTTGGAGAGGTAATGTGAATCTCTAACAATGTTATGCTGTAACTGTTTTAATTTTATGAAACCAGTTTTTGAACCACTTCATCCATTGACCTTGCCCAAACTAGACTTAATGCTGAGGTTAGAGGGATATTTAAACCCCAATGCTGTTAACTTCCCCTGCCTAAACTACATCAGGCATGTGATTTTTCTGCTAATTAGCGAAAATCCGCATATTTTTGTGGTATTGGTTATTGGAATTCAGATTTTTTTTTTTAAATTTTATTGTGTACCAAAACGAGTTAAAACCCTGCTTTCAGGGTCAAATTTCAAAAGAATTTCTGGGGGAGGACCCCCTCACCCCTTTGGTATTTGTAACTCGATTATTCACAATTGTTTTTAGATCGAGTTTAGTAAGATGAGAATCCTATCTTAAAGTATTAAAAAGCTAAATTGAACCTATTGTATATGGGAAGGGGCTGAGGAATTTGGGTCCTTCACGAAATAAATTTCCATACCACTGAAAATAATCTTAAAATTTTCAGATAATTTCCTTCTTGAGCAATCACATGCCTGCTACATTTATCTGACACTAAATGGATTAGTGTCAGTGTTGTATTGTTCTTTGAAAAAATGTTTAAAACCATTTCTTAATGAAAAACTGCATCCAGTACCATCTTTGTGAATTTTTATAATTTTTGCTCAATGTTAAATTTAAAATATCAGTTTTACTCTTAAAGTATAGATATAGAATCGAGTCTGAGTGCTGGGTAACCATTTATTGTTTTTCCCCTCTAGCTGCAAAAAGTAAAGCTGCAGGAAAGTCTAAGGAGGAGAGTATGCGAGAAAAGAAGCAAGAGCTTGAGAAACGCTTACAAGACGTTAGTGGCCAACTGGGTCAGCCTGCTAAGAAACCCAAGAAGGGTTAGTATCTTCGAATCTTGCTTTACTCTCGCTAACAGGCCATGAAAAGTACTTGAATTTAGTGCAAAGGCTTGGAATTTTACTTTAAATCTTTAATCTGGAATTCTCTGTGAAACAGTTCATTTTCAATTTCTGTTATTTTAATTTAATTTGTTTATTTATTTATTTGAAAACAAATACAAATAGACTTAGAAATGCGACCTCTTTGTCCATGTAGGTGACCATATAAATGGGTGAAAAAAATACACTAGAGTGGCAAACAGGGTGTCGTTAAAATAAAATACATTTTCATTCGTACATCAAATTTATACAAAAGACATAATTAAATATAAAGTTATATATTTTCTATTGAAAACAAAGTCTTTTAGTTTCTTTTTGAATAAGAATTTTGATGGATTATTTTGGATTTCTAATGGAAGCATATTATAAAGTTTGGGGTCTAAGTAGGAAAAATTTTTATAAAATATTGTATTTTTGGGCTTAGGAAAGTTATAAATTACGTTAGGTCTTCGAGGATTTATATTATTACGTTTTGTGCATTCTAGTGGATTTAAAAAAGGTGCAGGCATATTTTGTAAAGGAAAAGATGAGGAAGAGTATTCAGTAGTTTGAAGTGATTTATAGTAATAGAATCTGTAATCAGGGGTCTGTTTAGAAGAAATTTGACCCTTCACAAAATGTTTCATTGTGAAAATGGACCTTTCACAAAGTATTTTGGCCTTTAAATGGACACTATTTTTCACAATACTGCAAATTTGTGAGCTTATTTTCACAAAAACAGGCTCCTGGTTGAAAATAACTAATATAACACTTAATAAATTCACAAAATTATGAGGATTTTCCAAATTTTTACAAAAACCGGACCCTTCACAAAAAGTTTGGACAGACCCTTGGTAATATTAAGCCTAAACTCAATAGCTTATTTTTAACACAAATAGGATTTTTAAAATTGTAGAACAGAAGCATAACTTGGCCACTTTATTTTTTCTGCGAGACTTGCCTAAAATAAGTACTTTATTTTTTCCCTCACAAGTGTGGGAACTGTGTTTAACTCTTGAAAAATTTAACCAAATGTATTGAGGTTCATTCATTCTTATCGTGTATTTATAGATGCTGATGCCAATGCCGAAGTTGGTGGAGGCCCGAGTCGACTGAGTGCCAGTAGCAGTAGCTCTAGTGGAAGTGATAGCAGCTCAAGTAGCAGTTCCAGTAGTTCATCAGACAGCAGCGAGTCGGAAGAAGAATAAGTGAATTTCGTATACCAAATCTGGCCTTAGAGAGTAACTGAAGCACAAAGGGGGCGGCTCCTTGAAACATTGAAGTGTTTATCGTCAAGGAGCTAGTTGACATCTCAGGTTATCATCCTGCTCTTTATTCTGAGCCATGCAAAAGATAGACGGACCTTTCGTCTGGTGCCATTTTCACGAGAAAGATCTGATGTGTTGGTGCTTCGGGTGAATTGCCAATGCGGACAGCCACTACAGTCAACTTAACTTATTCCACCTCTTCAGAAAGTCAAGGAAGGATAGGTTGTATTGGTGTTCATTTTGTACATAATACCCAAATCACAAGACTGTTTTCAAAATTTATGAGTATGCAACTGATTGGGTTCCGGCCTTGGCTTTTGATTAACATTGTACATTTATCATTTTCATGCGATGTATATTTCTTCATTTCCTGATTGTAAAAAGAATCACGGAGCAATTTAATGTTTTTCACCCGTCTTTAATTTTTTGTCAATAATAAGCATGAATCAATTTTGACACAACTAAAGAAACAGCTCGCTGTTGCTATTAGTTTTCTTTTTTGCTGTATGTGGTACTTATCTAATTACCATTAAGTAAATTATTGTGAATTTTTAAAAGCCTGAAATATATACATGAATGAAGTTTATGAATTGTTTTGTTTTTATGCTTAGGAGTGGCAACTGGTGTAGGGTATGGTTAAGTTATGGCAGTGTTGATATTTTCACTATGTAGGTTGGTTTATGTGTGTGATATATTAGCCTGCAGTCAGGTGCAATTGTTTAGGGAAGAAACTGGTTGCCTGTGACTGATCTGCATGGGTGCCCCCCTTCAATCCTCAGGACGGGATTCTGTCTTAAAAATTCTAGGAATGGAATTCTGTCTTGGGTTAAATATTTCTGTCAAATTTCAGTTCTAACGTTGTAACCTCTTCCTTATATACTTATTCTTTCGGATTTTCTTTCGATAAAATTTGTAATTTATAGTCAAACGGAAAACTTAAATACCTAATCACTGCCCGAGCCTTATTAGCAGAATCTAGCTAATATCTCGATGTTTTAATAGTTTTTAACAAACTCTGTTACGTGTGTTTGAACTACCAACTATTGTTAGTAAATATTAAACTGTTTACTAGATTTTTCAGTCTTGTAATTTTTGAAGTGTGGCACCCATGCTGATCTGAAAAGTGTATATATAAATCGGGAATTTTTGTTAATGCTTATTGCAAGCAAACTTTGGTACAGTGGATTCCGCTTACTGGGAACACGGTGGACCCAGAGCATTTTGTACTGTTATGCAATTAGTTAGAAAATTTTTTACTTATATTATCTTGTAATTTAGAAGTTATTTTAAGATAAACTAAAAATAATGTAATCTAGCAATAAGTAAAATAAGTTGTAAACCGTATATACTTTTCAATAGAACCCCATCTGATAAATATTGATATTTAAATGGTACTTCAAAGGGTTTAAAAGATTGAAATTAGCACTTTTTATTATCTTAAAGTCACTTCCATGTTTTCACACAATACAGTATTCCAGTGTTTCTTTTATGCAAATGGTAGGAAAGAATTAACTCTGTAGTAGTTAATAAATTATTTGTAAGAATTCTTTTTTGAGGAACACTTTCCAAAAACAATGCAATAATTCATGCAATTCACCATTTTCCTGTCAGAAAGTCTTGTAATTTAAGACACATTTTCATCTTTTATGAACTGGCGTGTCTAATAAGCAGAATCCACTGAATTATCAGTTACCTGTAGATTTCCACATTTTGAAGCAAAGAGCATATCTTGTTGTAAACTTAAGTTGCCTGTCACGAGAGGAGCTTTGTTTCTATACAGTTGTTATCCTATCAAAATGTTTCCTTTCAAGTGACATCAGATTTTATGTTCAGGCTATGGGCTCTCCCCATTTTTGTTCCCCCACAACTTTATGACTTGATACTTTTTCCCCCAACATCTCTCGAGTCAAATGGGAATTAATCAAATATGCCAAGGTATATATCAAATGATTGTGTTCTAGGAGATACCCCCGATTTCCAGATTTTTTTATTTGACCCTTCCTGGTTTTTCAGATATTCTCTGCCAGATTATTTAATAAACTTATTTTGCCAATCTTTTGTCGCTGAGGTACACAGGAAATACTTAACTTTCTCTTCTATGAAGAGGCAACAAAATTAGTAAGTTTTATTGAGTGATTCCTATCCAAAATATTTTTCAACCATCTGAAATGGGATTTCTTTTCATTTGAAATGGATGTTAAGTAGGATTTTGGAGTTGTATTATTTCTGGAGTTACTTTGATTTGTCATTTTTCCTGTTGCACCTCAGTTACATCACTCAGTAAAAATGATTCTTGAAGTTTTTCAACTATCTCTCCTATTAGAGATAAATTTAAAAAGTTTGCTTCAAATGTATATTTTTAGTGATTTGATTCAACAATTTCCTCTAATAACCTTACAGTTGGGCATTATTTTCAATCTTTTGTCCTATAGAAGTGGTTGTTTAAAAATAATGAATTTTCCTTGATAAACACACGTCAAATCTTGTTAATATTAAACTTTTGTTTTAATGAATTAGTAATAAGCAATAAGAGTATAAATAATGGTACATTCTTTTCGAAGGTAAAGGTGATCAAATTCCGAGCCTTACTTGACCAACTGTCAAAATGTATCTAGTTACATTAATTGCACATCTGTTTACTTAGTAGTTTTTCTACAAACTGTTTATAAGAAACTCTCCTATAAGCTCTTCTCGTTTCAGACTGACAGTATTCCTTTCTCTGTGTACAGCATCCAAATCTAATTTAATGAATGATATTTATATTTTGACGTAGTTTTTTTAAACTTTATTGCTGCATCAAGTGTATAGGTAATCACATGTTGTGGTAATAGGGTTCAATAGGAAAGCTGAAAGTACTATCTCTTGTATTTTTGAGGAAAATGAATTGATTCAATGCAACTTTACCTCATTTCATTTAAAAGTGTACAAACTTCGAGAATTCTTTGACTGTTAATATATCATTTGAAGTAAAATAAATATTAATGAAAATTAGTTTGTAAATTATTGTGCCATTTTTTGAACTTATTTTTCTCACTTCCCACCCTAAACATTTATTCCGAATATTATGTTACTTTGAAATTGCCATGATTCATGATTATACACAGAATCGTTGACCATTGTACGTCGTATTCTCCGTAACAAAATTTTTTACCTAAAAATTACGTTGGAATTAAATTAAGCATTCTAAAAACAGCTTCATATTTCTGATCTTAAAAAGCTGGGTTTACAGTAGGTATTTTTCTTAACCATCTAATGCCCACTACCAGAAATAACTGGAATTTTTTTTGCCTTATTGTCGTAGTTTGGGGTTTTTTATATTATTTTAATTTTTGAAATTGGGGCTGAATCTTAATTATACAACCTGTAGGTGCAATAATTTAAAAACATGCTGAAAATTGACGCTCAACATTTGGAAGCATATTAGCTGTCATGGGCTGTAGAGGGTTGAAATTCCTTTAGTCCCTTTTTTCACTAAAGGTTTAAAACTTATGTATTTTTGATTTCCCCAGTTTTAGCATGGAAAAATTTTTCCTCACAGGCAAACTTGGATATAACGAGTTACTTCCTGCACCCAAAAATTTCTTTTCAAAGCATAAAAGCGTTTATCTAAGTTTTCAAGAAGTTCAATGTTTAAATACGTATTTTATTTTAATTATATTGTTAGTCAGTTCACCAAAACAATTTTTAAAGTTAAATTTTAAAAGATTAGGATGTGTACATTTATTTAACTTCCAAAAAATTTTGCAAAATCCAAAAATATTTCATTCTATGTTCAGAAGAATTTTCTGCAGCACTAGGTTTATAGAAAAAATTATAAAAAATCTAACTGCAATTCCGAACACACGGGAGAGTACCTTTCTATCATAATTTCATCTTTAAAAATTAATAAATAGAAACCTTAAATTATACAAAAAAAAAGGCTTTTAGTCTAATTTGGCAAATTAATCAAGATAAATTTGCATTCCTCTCTGCTGTGCTGGGAGCAGGGTTCATACGCTCCTTGAAAACTCCTTAAATACTCCTTGAAAATTATTTTCATTTTCAAGCACTATGGAAACTCCTTGAATTAAGGCTGAACTCCTTGATTTTCATCATGAAATTTTTTAAATATATTTATCTTGTCTATAAAAATAGTTTCAATCCGCATTATTTTCGAGAAAAATAATGGGTTACTGCGGAAAAAGCTAGACTTTTTGTGAAATTGAGAGTGATTTTAAAACCTGATTCAAGAATGCAATTGGCAAAGCGTGCGTTTTAAGCTGTGTAAAAAATTTTCTCTCAAATACTCCTTGAAATTTTTAAAAACACTCCTTGAAAACTACTTTATTTTGATTTGTGAAACATAGTATGAACCCTGTGGGAGATTTAATTTCCAAAATAGTAAGGCAAGGGGGCATCCATAAATTAAATTCCAGTGGTTCCAGCCAAATCTCACCAGTGGGGAGTCGATTGAAATCCACAACATCTTTTAGTTTAGGAAACGTGTTATCTTTTTAGCATAATATTTAGGAATAGTGTGCAGATTAGTCAGAGTCACACACAGTAGTCGTGACTAGGTTAAGACCACACTATTGATTTTTCACATGTAATTGTGTCGACTTTTAATGTGTATATGTTAAGTTTCATGCCGATAAGACAAAACAAACCTGACTAGATTATACAGGGTGTTTCAAAAGTCCATTTCCCGGCTTTTATTTGGAACTAACTCAGTGGCGGCTCGTCCATAGGAGCACGTGAACACCCAGTGAAAAATTAGAAATAAACCCAAATATAAAGATACACAAAATCAAAAGAATCTTGTTTCTCCCCCCCCTTTCACCTGTCAGTAAAAAAATTATTACCCGAAACTCGAAAGTTGTATGTTCATCAAATAAAGAAAATACCACACTCTTGTTTTTCTTTCCTTATTCGCACGTGTGAGCGAAGAAACTGATTGAGTCCGAGGAAACCTCGACTTCTCGCCGGAGAACATTTGGGCTTACGGCAACACATTGGAGATCCCCGTCCGCACAGATTTTGTGTGCCGAGGTTTACGGTTTTGAGGTTTAGCTTGCTTTTTTGTGGTCTGGATTTTTTTCCTGGATTGGAAAACAAGTTAAGAACTTTTTAAAAGTATCATTAAACTTTTCACGTCAGCTAACTTGAAATAATTAATTATTTTGTTATTGGTTATTTTTTTTAAAGTGGCGTTGGAGTAAAATTACAGATCTTCAACATTACACATCACCTGTATTTTTCACAATCAATTGTTCGAATAAGCATATATAACAAGCACTATGAGTAGGCAGACCCAGTGCTCTTGTCATCCTCCTAAAAAGTTTCAAAGTGTCAAAAGTTTGTTTGCTTCAAAAAAGGTTAGACGAGTGGACATCATGCATAAAGTTGTTTTTGAGGTATTATGTTATAGACTAGGGCAGGGGTCCCCAACCATATGCCCGCGGGCACCATGGCGCCCGTCGATCGGTCTAGGTGCGCCCGATGCTTGTGCCCAACGATAAAATATTTCAGTTTTCCACTATCCCATAAAATTCTAGAAATGAAATCGCAACATACATTTCAGAATTCCTTCAAGTAAGGCGAGACTAGAAATTTTGGATATTCAGAATGACATCATCCTCAAAACTATTATCAGATGAGATGAGAAATTCTGGAATATAGTTGATAGAAATAAATTTCCATTCTTAAAAAGAGCAGCATATAAAATAAAGTAGTTCTTTGGTTCCACACACTTATGTGAATCATTTTCGACAATGAATATAATAAAATAAAAAATATATAGATCACGACGTACAGATGAACACCTTGACGATAGCTTGCGGGCAAGAATTTCATCATAATCTCCCAATTATGAAGCGCTGGCAAGTAAAATGCAATGTATTTTATATATTTTTTAAATAATTTTTATACTTCGTATGTTTTGCAAGCAATTTAGTAGTAATTTATTTTACAAAAGAATATTAATACTAATTATATTCATTATGTTAAATTCATTTTAAAATTAAATTTTTTTTACATTATATATAGTGTGTATTATTAACTATGTCCACCAACTATAAATTTATCTTGAAAAAATAAATGGTGCTCGCCATTCGACCGATATACTGGTATGTGCTCTTAGGTACAAAAAGGTTGGGGACCCCTGGACTAGGGTATTATAAAAAATAAAGGCCTTCTTTATCATAAGTTTTGCTTATTTCCATTAAACGCATATTTAAAAAAATTAAAATGTATGCAGTGAAAAATTTTGGGAACTTAAAATAACTCCCCTGAAATAAATTTGGGTTCTTACGTATTATCCCGTCGACCGTACCGCTGAATCCGAAAACGGTAAACAACCCATTGACTTTTCTATGGCTGTGCCGCTCAATGTGACAGTCACGGAACGGTCGACGGGGTAATACGTAAGTACCTAAATTTGTTCTAAGACAAGTGTTCTTTATGTATTCGTCCAACATTCATCCTCTTTCTGCTCTTGTGTAAATTTTAATTTATACAAAGGGTGTGAACACCCTTTTGAAAAACTCACGAGCCGCCACTGAACCAACTTGTCCTAGTGTCACGGAAGTAAGGCCTACCTCTAGGTAAGTGACCCTGGAGAATTCATTGAGATGACTTACAGCGCCCCTAGCGGCGAAATAAAAAAGTCAAAAAAATTAATTTAAAAACTAAAGGAGATAGAGCAAAAACCTCAGTGATGGTATTGTTGCCAACGTCATGAAGAACTCACTGAAAAAAATTAATCAAAATATCTTGAATATTCGCGGAGATATTAGCATGTGAAAATAGCACTTTTTCAGAGGTCAAAAAAGAAAAAGTTTGCATATTTGCAAATTTTTCGGTGTTATTTTGTAGTTGTGTTTTTTTAGTTGAAAGAACACAAAATTTAATCAAAAAAATTTGCAAATATGCGAACTTTTTCTTTTTTGACCCCTGAAAAAGTGCTATTTTCACATGCTAATATCTCGGCGAATATTCAAGATATTTTCATATATTTTTTTCAGTGAGTTCTTCATGACGTTGGCAACAATTCTCTCACTGATGTTTTTGCTCTATCTCTTTTAGTTTTAAATTAATTTTGTTAACTTTTTAATTTCGCCGCTAGGAGTACTGTAAGTCATTTCAGTGCATTCTCCAGGCTCCCTTACCTAGGGTTAGACCTTACTTCCGTGACCCTTAGAGGCGTTGGTTCCAAATAAAAGCCGTACAACGCAATTTTGAAACACCCTGTATAAGAAAAGTTGTGAGTAAGAAAGCTCGAAGTACCCAAAAGGGGTCTGGGGGTCCTCCCCCATAAAATTTTTTTGAAAGTTGACTATAAAAGACAAGTTTTGAACTAGTTTTGGTGCACTAAAAACTAAACTAAACCATCGGCGCAACAGCCCTAGTGGGCCAAGGCCTACGATGCCCATCTTCGTTTTCGTGACCGTGGGGCCTGGGGTGCTAGGCAAATGTCCCGGTTAGGTGGTCAGCACAACGCGAGACCCCCAGTGTTTAGTTCCCAAGCATGCTTGGTCCTCAGTTTTTTCTTGATTATTGGCACGGATTATTGAGAACCTCTGCTATAAGTTACTATACATTGTTTTTCCCTTGAAAATTTTCTGTCGTTTACAAGAAGTTGTTCCCTATAGGTGTTCCAGGTATTCCACAAAATGTTTGAAAATGATATAAAACAATAGTTTAAAGTGGAATTCTGGGGGACCTTTTTTCTCCTAGAAACTTTTGAAGTTCACAGAGAACAGTCAAAATTAGCTGAAACACTACCTAAAAAAGGCAAATTTTCAATATTTTCTGGAGGTGACTGCTATACAACATTCTCATTTTTACTTGCAGCTCACGTTATAAAATTTTAACATCATGAGTAATATCATTCAAATACTACTATTAAGTTAAAACCCAGTTTTTAAGAGTCAATTTTTAAAAAAAATTCTGGGGGAGGTCCTCTAGGCCCCCCTTTTAAATTTGAACCCTTTATTATATAAAGTTCACTTGGACACAAATTCTACCTAAAAATGTGTCGAAAAGCTACTTTAAACCTATTAATACGGATGAAAGGGTCAGAAAAATATTTTTGGGTCCCTCCCGAAATGAAGCTCTATATTCACCAGCAGTGATTCAAAATAAAAAATAAGAGCTCCCACCCATGGCCTATATTGATCCCTATTCCTGAATTATTATGTTGCTTTTTGCCTTAAAAATTCTGAAGAATATACGAGGAGTGATTCACCTCGAGTGCAAACGAAATGGTCCCAGTGGCGGATCTACGGGGGGGGCTTTCGGGCTGAAGCCCCCCCCAAAAAGTCTAATATTTTACTAAGTTTGTCAAAACGCTAAAAATCTATATCCAAAATTCGGATGAGGCGTGCCAAAACGAGTTGAAAAAGTGGGGTTTTTGACTTAAATTCCCAAAAATTTTCTGGGGGATGACCCCCTGACCGCCCTTTTAGTGGATTGAGTATGATAATTCACTACCTTTTCCGTATTACCATTAACAAGAAGATTCAATTGGATTATGAAAATTCTTAGCCCCCCCCAAAAACCAAATCCTGGATCCGCCACTGAATGGTCCCCATGTCCAAAATGGAGTCACAAAACTACTTTTCAGGATCAAATGACAAAAACTTTTACCTCAAAACACAAAATTCTGAAATTTTTGGAAATTAAGTTTTGTACTTTACTTTTTTATCTTTAAAGAAAGCTTAAAAATGAAATACGTTCCTCCATGCCTTCTTACTGATTTCCATCCAGTGGCCTGGTTGGTTTAGTGTCAGTCTTCAGTGCAGAAGGTTCCCGGATCAAACCCTGGCGGGATTCTGATATTTTTATAAATTAAGTTTTCTACTTTAAAGAAAACTTTAAAATGAAATATACATTTCATCCATTGCCTTCTTGCTGAAGTACATCCAGTTACTTAGTAGGTAAAGTGTCTGTCTTCAGTTCAGAAGGTTCCAGGTTCGAGCCCTGGCGGGATTTTGAGATTTTAATAAAGTTACTAAAGTTTTCTATTTTAAAGAAAGCTTTAAAATCAAATACATTTCATTCATTGCCTTCTATCTGTTGTCCATCCAGTGGCCTGGTTGGTTTAGTGTCAGTCTTCAGTGCGAAAGGTTCCAGGATCAAACCCTGGCGGGATTCTGAGATTTTTATAAATTAAGTTTTGACTTTTAAGGAAAGCTTCGAAATGAAATACATTTCATCCATAACTTTCATGCTGGTATAGATCCAGCAGCCTGGTTGGATAAGTTCCCGTCTTCGGTGCAGAAGGTTCCCGGATCTAACCCTGGTGGGATTTTGTGATTTTTGTAAAATTACTCAACTTATGTAAAATAAAATGCAAATCGACCATTGCCTTTGTACTAGCGTGAAGCTGTTAGCCCAGTGGTATGGCATGCCTCTATGGCTCAAAGGTTTGGGGGTTCGATCCTGGAGAGCGATCCTCCATTTTAAAATATTTTGATTGACACAGTTACGGTCACAGTTAAACGTTCTAGCAATAAAATTTTGCCCTCGGAACGGTGCTGAAAGACGGGTAATGGAGTCAAAATTTTGCAATCCAACAACTATAGGGGTCGTCTCCAAATTGCACTCCGTTAGGGGACCGTCCACAAATTGAGGATTGTACCTTAGTATAAAAATTTTTGGCAAAACTGGCTTCCTGACGGACCTTTCTCCGCTGGCCCCCAGGGCGAAGGGGCTTTCGGGGGTTATCCGAAGAACCCCCTAGGCCCGCGACCCCCCGGGGAGCAGATCAGGTCCGCCAAGACGACCTCCTCTCGTCCGAGCCCCGACATCTTCGACGGGTGAACGGACTCGACTCGGTCACCAGTTTCTGTCCCCTAGGTCAGATGCAACATCAGGTACTCATAGAAAATAAAGTTCATTTTGCTTAGGTTAAACAACTATTAAGAAAGTTGAAAGCACAGGGAGAGGCAGATATTACAGAGTTGCAATAGGAAGTTAAGATAGTGGGGTTTGAACTGAGTACCTTCTGTACACCAGGACCGCGACTCTACCAACTGAGCCATCAAGGACGCTTTCGAAGCTGCTACTGGTGAAAGTGTATAGTGGAACTGTCAGTGTTTAAAATTTAATTGAACTGTAAAATGCTCTAAAATAGGAAGCTAAGTTAGTGGAGTTTGAACTGAGTACCTTCTGTACTCCAGGACCGCGACTCTACCAACCAAGCCATCAAGGACGCTTTCGAAGCTGCTACTGGTGAAAGTGTATAGTGGAATTGTCAGTGTTTAAAATTTAATTGAACTGTTAAATAGGAAGCTAAGTTAGTGGGGTTTGAGTGTTACCATCTGCACACCAGGACCGTGACTCTACCAATTGAGCCATCAAGGACTCTTTCGTAACAGCTACTGGTGAAAGTGTATAGTGGAATTGCCAGTGTTTAAAATTTAGTTAAACTGTAAAATGTACTAAAATAGGTTGGCTAAGTTAGTGGGATTTGAACTGAGTACCTTCTGTACACTAGGATCGTGACTCTACCAACTGAGCCATCAAGGGCTCTTTAGTAGCTGCTACTGGTGAAAGTGTACAGTGGAATTTTCAGTGTTTAAAATGTAATTGAACTGTAAAATGCACTAAAATTGGAAGTTAAGTTAGTGGGGTTTGAACTGAGTACCTTCTGTGCAATAGTACCGCGACTTTACCTACTAAGCCCTGAAATTTTTGCACCTATAATGTTACAATTCCATGAAAATTCTGTCGTGGGACAATTGCGATTTAAAATGCCGGGGTCAAAATTTCTTCCCAGTCCGGCCCTGACTTCACGTCGATTCTAAAACTAATAATAACTCCGTATTTCATTTACTTGAATTTAAATAAAGAAATACTGGATTCGAACCTACGAAATCAGCATACAATGCAGGCATCCATCCACTGAGCCATAGTTTCACGTCGATTCCAGAACTAATAATAACTCTGTATTTCATTTACTTGAATTTAAAAAATATATAGGAAGCATGGGGGACATTGCCCCCATGCTTCCTATATTTTCCGCTTCCTATATTTCTATCCGCCCATGCGTTTGGTTGCATTTAATTTAATTTCCGCTTTTTTATGGAATCTACACCTTTTGGATGTCATTATGGACCTCAAGAAAAAAAATTGCACTAACGTACTGTTAAATTAAGATTACGACCGAAACATGCTCTTCAGCAATATTAAGTGTATGGAAATGGTTTCCCACGTTTTTCTACGCATGGGTGTACGAATCATAGAGGTATAAGAATAATAGAGACGGCATGGACGGCAACCCTGTGTTCCAAAGATCAATGCTAGGCAAAAAGAATTCTTTAACATTAGAGCTCCCATAGACGCGTCGATTTCGAAGGTGAAAAATCGTAATAACTCATAGAAAAATGATCGGAAAAAGAAAAAAACACCTGTTTATGATGTAGAAGGAAAAGACTAATTATTCTGAGCTTAAAAATTTAAAATATCTCCGAAACATTTTTATGAATGGGATTTTAAAAAACTTCGGGCCGAGTTCGTTCGACTTTCACGAGCTATATTCGATTAAATTTGACAGAATTTCAGTTAAATTACTTCTAGTATTATAAAATGAAGATTTGTGATTAGATTGGATGTGTTTTTAAGTCATTCAAATCAGTATTTCTGGTTGAAAATTGTTTTTTACGAAGTTAAGTCCTGAAATGAGCTTTGGCGGCCGTTGGCGATCGAGCTTGGCGCTTGTTTTGTGTTGGTGCGGGTTTAATTTTAGCGCGTTATTATTTTTTATTTTGCCTCCTTCTCAAGAATTCAAGAAAATAATTTCCAATAATTATTAAGGAATAATATAAATGCATATTCCAATTATTGAGATGCAGTTTCTAAATAATTGTGATTTTTTAAAGTTTCTGTGAATTTTTTTTGCCATATTGTAAAGACTATTTTTAGATTGCTGCTACATTAATGCTAAATGTATCAAAATAAGTTACCAATATTTACATTTTTGTAACAATATTGTTAATATTATTATGGATATTTGTACAAGTTTTGGGTACTTCTTTTATAATTTTAATACCTCAATAAAATAATGTAATAATAATTAATGTCTCCATCACTGGGGCTGTTTAAAAAAATTTCGCTTTGATATCCTTGAAATTTCATAACACAAAACCTAATCAGTAGAATGTAATCTTATTAATTTAATTTACTAGTTCAAAAGCCATCAAATATTTAATTCGAAAATATTTTTTCAGTTGCGAGTTTGCCATTAAAAAAACTGTAATCAGCAGATTGGTTGGTTGGGGTTTTATGGCATAAGACCCCCTATTTTCAGAAAAATATTATTTTGAAGCCACATACTCTTATGAATGAAGATTACCGTCACTCTTTTTCCTATTAGTTTTAGGGTATTTAAATTTTGAAGTTTCAAGCTTTTCGGTGCCTTTTCGGTTTTTGCTAAGATCGCGAAGTGATTAGTAGAGGGGAAGGAAGAGTCTCAGTTGGAAGAGTCTCCAAGTTAAATAAAGTAAAAAGTAGACCATCAAATTTCAAAGTGATAATTCACTTCACATATCCATAAACTTCTTCCCTGTATGTTTTCGGATGTAATTCGCTATTCAAATTACACAATTTATGCACTTCTATATAAAAGCAAAATTAATTAACTATTTTTTAAATCTTTCTAACCACTTAAAGTAACAGTTTACTTTAATTTTTGTATTTATCAATTTAAAATTGCTTTCCTTTAAATCATGCTTGTCTAAAGTGCGGCCCAAAAGCCTTTAAAATGCGGCCCAAACGCAAATCATGAAAATATTTAAATTTGCACATTTTTATTTTTTTTAAATGAATGTGGGAAAAATCAGGGGAAAAAATTATTAAATTATTAAAGATATGTTCCAGAATCCAGACAATAACAGCGTTTGAAAGAAAGTTGACATTTTGGCACAATCAAATAAAAGTAAAATATTTCACACATTTCAGTACTTTGGCCTGTGAATTGCACAAAATATATGCTGCATTAATTACTGATTTAATTCAAGAGTTTGAAAGTAGATTTCAAAATTTTCGAAAAAATGAAGATCATTTCAACATATTTTTACCCCATTTTCTCTAGAAGTAAATTAATTACCTTCAAATAGAAGAATTACAACCTAGTCTATTGAACCCTATATCAATTTGCTTGTTCAACAAAAGCAAATTTATCCATCTCATTAATTTGAATTATTTCTATCTTTATGGAATCCAAACTAAATGAAACGAAACTTTTACAAATTTAAATTCAATATGTACCAACAATACATATCTAATTAAAAATTGTAAAAATTATGGTAAAAAGAAGTTAATATATTTTAATAAAACTACATAGAGTAAATTTTTATTTCAATTTGTTGAAAAAATATTGTATGTACGGCCCATCAAATTTTTTTTCGTTGCAATGTGGCCCTCAAACGGTCATAGTTTAGACACCCATGCTTTAAATATTGCGTGTGCTTTATCGTTGTGAATTAGAATAGGATATAGAGTAGTGTTAATTTCATTTATGTTTCAGATAACAGATACTGGAATTAAAATTACTTAAATAAAATGTAACCTTTAAAAACAGAAGCTATCACTAATTTATATTTTAACTGTAAAAAATACGATAGCATTGATACAAAAATACGAAACTTATAAGGCAACAAAAAAATATATATTCTGAGCGCCGCGCCGTGCCAAACAGCGCGATAACCTCGCCAAATAGCGTGAAATCTCGTAAAGGCGACTTTAGACCAACCGGTTCGCGACAGCGATTCTGCGACATCCGGTTCGCGACAAAAAAATGACCCGCTTCCCTCAATTGAACAGCGCAATTGGACGGCAACCCTGTGTTCCAAAGATCAATGCTAGGCAAAAAGAATTCTTTAACATTGGAGCTCCCATAGACGCGTCGATTTCAAAGGTGAAAAATCGTAATAACTCATAGAAAAATGATCGGAAAAAGAAAAAAACACCTGTTTATGATGTAGAAGGAAAAGACTAATTATTCTGAGCTTAAAAATTTAAAATATCTCCGAAACATTTTTATGAATGGGATTTTAAAAAACTTCGCGCCGAGCCATCATCAATTTAATTAATTTTGTATTCATCAATTTAAAATTGCTTTCCTTTAAATATTGCGTGTGCTTTATCGTTGTGAATTAGAATAGGATATAGAGTAGTGTTAATTTCATTTATGTTTCAGATAACAGATACTGGAATTAAAATTACTTAAATAAAATGTAACCTTTAAAAACAGAAGCTATCACTAATTTATATTTTAACGTAAAAAATACGATAGCATTGATACAAAAATACGAAACTTATAAGGCAACAAAAAAATATATATTCTGAGCTCCGCGCCGTCCCAAACAGCGCGATAACCTCGCCAAATAGCGTGAAATCTTGTAACTCATAACTTTGACATGCTAGGCAGTCATGGGATCGCTCGCTTCCGTTGAAATCGGACCCGATTCCTCCTCTATTCTTCTTTCCTAACTCTATGAATCGCTGTCGCAAACCGGGTGGTCTAAAGCCGCCTTAACTCATAACTTTGACATGCTAGGCAGTCATGGGATCGCTCGCTTCCGTTGAAATCGGACCCGATTCCTCCTCTATTCTTCTTTCCTAACTCTATGGTACGAATACTTGTTTGGATTTTAAAATCGCTTCATTTTTTTTAAATAATTTTTTTCTAACTGTTCTCTTACTTTTTTGTGGTACATTATAAAAAAAATAACAATACAATGTTAGGTTGATATCTGTGTGGATTTTGTACGTGCAATTTAGCCGTAATAGCTATACTATTGTAGTGCAAATTTGTTGGGTGAATCCTTTCTGGACTGTCTGTATTCTCAAACAAATATTAACTCAGTTCTCCTGCCTGTTTAGTGTAGAAAGGATGTCATGATTTACCAGTCTGACTAGTGTTCAGGTTTTTAGTCTCATCATTCATTCATTCATTTAGTCTTCATCAGGTCATTGGCGTAGGCGACTCCTGAAAATTGGGGGGGGGCCCAAGGAATTGTTATTCTTCCACATAGGGATTTTGCGAAATTTGACCTTGTAAAACAGGCTTTAACCTCATATTTAGTGTTGTATGATTAAACAGTTTCAAAATCAAATTTCTATGCTTTAATCAGGTGCTGTAGCTGGATTTTTTCAGAGAGAAGGGCTCGCCTTATTATTACTTTTTTTTTGCTCGAAACAAATTTTTTGTTGAGAATATCCCCCAAACTCAGCCCTGCCTTAAACCTATTCTAAATGAAAAAGTGTTCTAAATCATATAGGGTGTCCCTCCTCCTCATATATACGCCTCTCATGATAGGTGCCATTAGTAAATTGGCACCATCCTTTATGATTAAAGGCTGTAAAAACACATTCAGCAAAGTTTCGGTCTTCCTCAAAAGTTAAAAGTAAATATTTTCAAACAATGTTTCTAATTATTGGGGGGACGCGCCCCCCCGGGAACTACGCCCGTGCTATGAATAGTCCTTCAACACTATTCATGGGAGGTGTTGAGGAATAATTTTGATTCCTCTCCTCGCTGCAAAAAACTAGCATTAAAACTGATGATGACAAACTTGTAAGACAATTTTTGAGTCCTTCACAAAATAAATTCCTAAATAAACGGATATACGAAAAAACCGTTCAATACTAAAACCGTTCAATAAAATATAAAAAAATCAATTACATGTGTAAAGCTATGATTTTTTTTTTGTTTTTTGAACGGTTTTTGTCTGAACGGTTTTTGCACTGAACGTTTTTTTCGCGTCACCAAATAAACAAAGCTTAAAACAGGTTAACAAAAGAACCCGTCAACACGTGATGCTCGAAATCACAATTAACCCAGCAGCGGAGAAACTCCACTCAAGCTTTTCCTCCAAGGTAAAGCCGCCGCTCAGCTGTCAACCGTCGTACGAATGCACCGCCGATAGGGCGCTCCTCTTGGACCGCGTCCAACCAAGCGCTCATCAGCTCATCATTCAGTTACCCGCGATGTGAGAGATCGGCGAACATGTCGCTGATGATGCAGCTGCTCCCGACATGCTGCTGAGCCGCGCCGCACTTCTTCTGATGCTGCTGGCGGGGCTGAGCGGGGCGCAAGAGGAAGGGGGCTACGAGGCGCAGTTCCGGTGCCCGCCGCCCAAGGCGCTGCTGCCCTGCCACTGCACCACGGTGCCCGACATCCCCACGGTGCTGTGCGGCCGCGCGCGATCCCTCAAGACGGTGCGGGGGGCGCTGCGAGGGGCGTTCGGAGACCGCCCCTTGCCCTTCCTTCGGCTGGAGGAGGCCCGCTTCGAGGGCCTCCCCGCGCGGGCCTTCGTCGCGCTCAACGTCACCCGCCTCGAGATCAAGGACTCCAACCTGAAGTGGATCGCCGCGGACGCCTTCGCGGGGATGCGGTCCCTCATGTTGCTTACTCTCCACAACGTCGCCCTGTTCACCTTCCCCTCGGAGACTCTATCGCATTTGTCATCCTTGGTCGCGTTGCGGCTTCCAGAAAACAAGCTCTCCGCGTTGTCGCATTTCGGGCAGGTGTCCAGACTCAAGTACCTCTCCCTGGCCGACAACAAACTGACCCACGTGCATCGGGCGTCCTTCCCCATCACCCTGGTGACTCTCTCTTTAGCCCACAACTGCCTGGGGTCGCTGAACGCGGCCGTGCGCGACCTGGTCAACCTGGAGTGGCTGTTCCTCGACGACAACCGCCTGGTGGACGTCGAAGGGGAACTGGACGGACTCGAAAGCCTCCAACACCTCGACCTGTCCTCCAACGCCATCCGCCGGGTGGGGTCATCCTTCGATTTCCCCTACCTGCAGGAACTGTACCTGCAGCGGAACTACATACGAGATCTAGGACCCTCCCTGCGCAACCTGAAGAAGCTCCGCAACCTGAACCTGGCGATGAACCGGCTGACCCGTCTCTCCCCGCGCGACTTCGACAAGATGGTGTCCCTCCAGAGCCTGGACCTGTCCGGCAACCGGATCGCCGCCTTGAGCGGCGCCTTCCACCCCTTGACCAGCCTGCGCATCTTGGACCTCTCCCACAACCGCTTGAGCAACGTCTCTTTTTTCGAGTTCAGCACTCTGTCCGAGCTCTCCATCCTCGACGTCAGCGATAACAGGCTGAAGCGGTTGACTTCGGAGCACTTCGAGTTGACGCTGCCGCTGGAGCGACTGCTCCTGTCGAGGAACTACTTGAAGAGCTTGTATAGGTTCTTGAAGCACTTCCCGCTCTTGGAAGCGGTGGATATCAGCTTCAATCAGATAAGGATAATAAAATACGCGGATTTCACGACATCGTCCAATCTCGACTTCATTAGTGTGGCAGGTGAGTTATGTCTTTTTCCATTTGAATGGGGTCAAAGGGTACAAGTGACAAAGGTTTGATAATGATTAATCTTTGCCACTAACGATTTTTGGATGTGAAGGCGTTCTTGTCAAAAACCGCCATGGAAAACTCTGTAAGCTTCCCAACCAATTCCATATACAAACGTCCTCCCCCCATTGTCACTGGCACCCCAAACCCCGAATCGATGTGAAATTAATGTTTGGTATGCACCAGATCTCTCATGATAGATAAATAAATCCCATCTTAAACTGAGAACTGGACTTCAAAAAGAAGCTTAGTGCCAAAAGTAAAAAATATGAGTTAAACCCGAAAATCAATCTAAGTGCCAACTCCAACAACCTATAAAGTCGGCTTAGCACCATAACAATTATGAGTAAATTTAAAATTAGTCCGAAATATGGCTTTTTATGCGTATTTTTATGCGTATAAATTTACTTTTTGGAACTTAGTTTAGAACTTTAGTTTTTTTTAGAAGAACTTTAGTTTTAGTTTTTTAGTTTTAATTTTTTAGTTTTTTTTAACTTTAGTTTTTGAAGTCCAGTCCTCGACTGATGTTCAAGGAGTTGGAGGTGTAATTTGTCATGGTAAGGTAATTCTCCACCGATGATGCATTTAATTTTCTAATGACAGCCATATCCCCTTAAGCATTTGTAATTAAGCATTGATAGAATGAGCTAAGTCAATAACAAGATTTATTATAGTACTGATAGGTTATTTTGAGAATGGAGTTGAGTACCGACCTGAAAATACCCGTGAGGAGAAAAAGGAGCATGTGTGGATTTAAGAGGGTTCATAAGAATCCAATACCCTTTCCAATTTTTTTTTTAATTTTTTTTAAACTTTAAATGGTATTTTAGAGAAGAGCAGCACACTCCTCAAAGTTTCTAAATTAGGGTTTTTCAAAGTCTTCTTAAATACGCCCCATTAATGGCCTTATATTCACTGTCACTAAAGCAGCGGTTAACCAACAGCTAAAGAGAGAAAGTAAGCTTTTCGCTGATTGGTGGAATCCTTCCTTAACCAATGGTTAGATGCTGGTTAAGAGGCAGTGAATAATGCTCTAAGAGTGGTTTCCTTTACATCTATTTTCACTGCCGTATTTTTGTGAGGCCCGCTAAAACTTTAAGTAGCTTTTTAAACATTCATCTGGAAACTAATTAAAATTTAATAATATTAGGGGAGAATGGATTAATAAGAAACTATCTTTTATTTTTTTGGCTTTGTGTGTGGGTCTATAGATCTAAAAAATCATAGAATATCTTTAAGATATACTTTATATCGATCAAATAAAATTTCATCGCTTTAGAGCAAATTTTGGCGCAAGTTCAGAGTTGCGTATGCTTGGCGATTTTTGGCTGTTTAGCGGCACATTTAGAAGCCAAATAATTCTTTTAACATGAGTTAGGGTTACCATATTAGTCATCTTTAACGCTAAAAACTTGGCGCATACGCAAGTCTGAACTTGCGCCCAAATTTTTCAGTGAACAATTTCCGTTTGAAGTTGATGGAGCCAGCAAAATCATCCACTTATCCTAAAGTCATGCATTTTCAACTATTTAAATTTATCTTGTTTTGGCAATTAAATTATCTTTTTAATGGTTAAAAGAGCTGTATAATTTATCTTTGGTTCTTTAATTTAGGGTCACAGGGATCATTCTTAAAAATACCCTGTTTCTTATTACCCCATTTAAAACGAAACTTTGGGAAGAAACACTACCATTTTATCAATAAAAATTTATTTATCGCATTTTTCTCTTTATTATTTTAATATTTTATTTATCAAGTTAAAAAGTTGAATCCAATTAAGTTTATCATTACTTCATTTTCTTGAAAACTGTGGAGTTGTAAGAAACACTTTACTCACCACTTTAATGTTTATTTAAAAATTTATAAGTAAATCTATACCAAATTGGGTCTTGGTGAGTGAAGTAAAATATTTAGTTTGTTGATTTTTCTCACGTACTCTTTTCCTCATCAAAAACTTAATCAGCACTAAACATTCGTAGAAATTTTTCTAACGTAAGTGTAAAAAATTCTGAAATTTAAGGGGAAAAATCCGCAAGAGTGACAAATATCCAGCTTTATTGATTGCTGTAAATGTAAACTTTAATATGCAATGAATTTACAGTTACCTTCTAAAAACAGATTATGTGTGATTTAATGCAAGGTGTTCAAATGTTCCACTGAGGAGAATTCTCCACTGAGGAGAATTTATCAATTTTTAGAATGATGATTCAAGTTGGAAACTTTTTTATAAATTCATCTAAAAAAGAGTACCAAAATTTCAAGAAAGCTATAAATTTATAAATAACTCAATTACTGTTTCAATGTCTTATAAATCTATGGAGAAATAGTCAAAATTGTACTTTTTGTTCAAATGTGTCCTCCTCTCCCCTACCTATTTCTTAAAAGACTTAGTCACACAAGTTTACGAAATTACACAGCGCTCTTATTTATTCATTAGTTTAAATTTTAACCTTCGGTTGAGAAATATATTAAAATGAGAGTCACGCCTTCGCTTCATTAATACCATTTATTTAATCTATTACGTGTATCACATTCTTCAATTCAAAGGGTAAAATAATTATAATCTGTGTTATAAGAATCAAATACCTTAAGGTTTTGGAATTAACAGTGTTAAATGTTTTATTTATTGTAGTAGTTAAATTGCTAACTGTCTGTCACCTAAGCGGGACACAGTCCCCATGATGATGCACATGTTGTTTTCCTATTTAAAAAATGGATGATTGTGCCTTCCCACATTATGATGATTTTAATGGACGACGTCAAACATAGTTTTGATATGATACTTGAACTTTTTTTAAGGATCAAACTTTTAAATAGCTTTAAAAGTAAAGAAGTATGTCATTATAACCCCCTTTGATTAAAGCTGTCTATCAAACCACTTTTTTCTCCTCGAAAGAGATTCCTTTTCCTAGTTGAAACTGGAAAGAAACTGGAATGGAATTGGAAACCTAGAGTGGGGTTAGATTTTGCTCCTTAAATTATATTAATTATGTATCTTACATTTTTAAAAATATATATAATATGAATATTCCTTTATGCACTGACGACTGACAAATGATTTATATAAACGCTTTTTAATAGGATCATAAAGTTTCATTCAAATAAATAATTTCGTTGAGGTTATTCAATTACACCTTTTAACACTTTTGAACAGTTTAATGCTTGTCAAGGTTTTCTGCTATTATGCCATGCATTGCAAAGTAATACTATTATGCCAAAACTAATACCAAATTTCTTCCCATTCATATTTTAACCATCAGTGACAGCAATCTGAAACCGCCGGCGTTTAACCGATTTCCTATCCTTTGACATTCTTGTTTCACAAAATAAGCTCCAAACGCGATTATGTTCAAGGACATGGTAAGTGCAACGTAAACGGAAATCACACACTTTGACCAGTTTTATTTTTAGAGGCACAAAACTAAGTACCTAAATCTGGTTGGGAAAGAATCAAAATCTGTCCCGTTATCTCTCTGATGTTTACCGATCTTTCGCATTTAATTATGTGAACAGAACTGACAGGGTAATGCGTAATAGTTCTATGAATCACTATATTTCACATATTTTCTTAACCACAAAACTGTTAAATTTAATCTATGCCTGCATTTTTGATATTTCTAGAACACTGTTGCAAAAATATAAAATAGGGGAGACCGGGGAGGGATGGGACACTTTTTACAAGAATATTTTTTAAAAATTCAGTTTTCCTTGTATAAATTTGAAACTTTCATAATAACATCTTTAAACATTAAAAAAAATATAACCAATGTGATAGCAAATAAAACTTAAGATTTATAAACAAATTAAAGTAGGGATGGGACAGTTTTTTAAAAATTAAAATTTATGATTACTTTTTAAATATATGATAAAAACCACAAAGATAGAATTATTTTACACATTTTAAAGATTTATTACAAAAACATCAGTTATTTTACCCTATATTTACTTCGAAAAATCTAACTTAATTGAAAAATACAAAATTGTTAAAATTATTCTTTAATCTAAAAAAATATGTTTTCAACTGCAATACTAAACAGTTCCAAAACAAAAGTATCTAAATAGTTGTATGCAATAGCTTGTATTTAGGTATAGAGATTAATTGGGCATATCCCATCCCACCTCAAGTCATGGTGTCCCATCCCACCCCGGTAGCAACAGTTTTAAAAAATAGGTTCTTTCAAAAGAACTGCAGCTTTTAGGCTTAACTCAACTATTTATTCATAAAGAACACATTATTCTGTTTAGAAAACAATATAAACCATCAAGAAAGCAGCCAAGAATCAGATTGAAAATTTACTTTGAAAAGTGTAATACTTAGTTACTTTTGCTATAGTGAAACCATCTTTTTCATTCAAAAACTTGTAGGAGTTTACAATTAAAATAGTAAACAGCAACAAGTATGAAGCCATGATGGCTTTACCTGGTGGAACACTCAAAAACTAATTTTATTTTTAATTTTAAGATTTATTGAAGGTGTCCCATCCTTGCCCGGTCTCCCCTACATACGATCGTCAAATTGTTTGAAATCAATATTTTCTATATGAAAATTCATTAAATTCACTATGAAAATTAATGATTTTTGGTTTGTTACTATATTTTTCATTGACTTACTTCTATCCTACTCCATGTCTAAAAATAGGGAAATTTTTAAATTTGTTCCCCATTTTTATGAGTTTATTTTAATTTATATTTTATTTTAAATTTTTTAATATTTTTTTTATTTAAAACTAAAATTACAGTGGTATTTTATTTTTGTAATCTTAGTAAACCTGCCTTATATTGAACAAAATTGTTGTGGGTGTTTTTAAAACTTCCTTTAGTTTACAAAAAAGTGGAATTCAAAGTTTTACATTGTTTTTTTTTTTTAATTTCAAACAAACACAACGTGGTTTATTTTAAAAAGAGAAATTTCATTCATGGGTCTTATCAGGGGAGAAAAACTTCATGATGGGCGGTCAGGTATGTTTAAGTTTAAACTGATAATATGTATCCTATCCATAAAGCGTCAAAAAAAATTTTTCTGAAATTTGAATAAAAAAAGTGTTTATACCTTTTAAGAGGATTTTGATGTGAAACTTGGGATGGAGTGAAAATGAGAAGGGGTCAATGCCCTTTCATGATTCCCGTGTATTGAAATCAGTGGTTTTTACCGAATGGGTTGATACCGTTGATACTAAATTTTGTGGATCTTCCTAATTAACAGGGAATAAAATGAAAAAATTAAATAGAAATTCTAATTTATTTAAATTACAAAAGGATACGTTATCAAAACTGATATTTTTTACGCTTAATTTATAAAAAAGCAGAATGTTTATTTTTTAACAATCTCTCTCTCTCTTTCTCTCTCTCTCTCTCTCTCTATCTTCTCTCTCTCCTATAACGAATCGAAAGAACGAGACAAAGACATGCTTGAATACTTTAAAAATAGATCATCGTAATGAAGGAAAATTATTGAAATTCGTTTTTGATTCCGTAACGAATGGATACGCATCTTCAAATTGCGTTTTAATCTTGGAAGAAAGTAAAATGATTCTTTTTGATTATCATGTAATTGCTATCTTTGATTTAATCACAAACCGATACATTTAGAGATTACTATTAATTTTGTTATTCGTTTTAAAATCACGTGTGTTTGAAACTTTAGAACATGTCACAGGAAAACATCCTCCTCCTAAGTTACGATCCTGCAAATGCTCTTAAAAAAACGTGAGAACTGAAGGTACGGAACTTATACTGAACAAATATATTGCCTGTATCATCTTGGTTTTTCCACTCACTTAAAATGCTTTGGCGCATCTGGAATGATTGTAATTTTAAATTTAAGCGAAAGAACCAAATATTTATTTATTTCAAAATATAACGTTGAAGGGGAGACTTCGGTATATCTGGATGAAATTAGCTTTTTAATTTTTCTTAGACGGATAAAATGCACATTTCCAGTTTCGATAATGCAAAATGACTAACCTATAGCCTACAAGTCTTATACACCTTAGTAAATTGTGTAATTATTTTTATAAGCTTGAATTTTGAAAATTTGATTTTTAAGAATTAATAAAATACCCTTACAAGTGCAGACCCAATTAAACTTGTCATGCTTGACTTTTAGACTTGTCATTTAGATAAGTAAAGTTTTAATTGAAAAATAAATAAATTAAATTAAAGATGTGCCGAGGAAGCTATGTGGAAAAATTGTCCCTCTCTTTCTGTAAATTAATTTATACATAATTCATATCTAGATTACAATTTTTTGAATGGTAATTTTAGAAGAATAGCTCATTTAAATCTGTTTCATTAAAGATTAAAGGGTACTTCTCTAGAAAGCCGGCGCAAATCTCACCAAGCAGATTTTTTGGCGACAGCTTTATTTCCGAGATTTACCGAGCTTTATTTCTGCTCAAAAAGAGATCTGCTTACCCCATTGTTACAAAAAAAACATAATGTAAATAACAAGATATTAAAAGAAAAACTATATAAATCTGTTTAAAAATCATATTAATAATCTTTAATTATATTTCAACGAAATTTACAATTTTAAAACTGGTAAGTATAGTTTAAAATATTTTCATTTGAATGTTTAATTTTTAAATACAAAGTTTCATGGAATGGCAATGCTGTTATTTTTTACAAGCAAATCGTTACAAGCGGTGATATTCCGTTAGGCGCTGCGCTGGTTGCATCATTATTGGCGACTTAATCGCTTGCGCCGGGATTCTGGAGTAGTACCGATTAAAGGTATCTATTTTCATTATACAGCTGATTCATCAGGTTGGGTTTCAATGAATTTTTGAAAATGATTTCTCGTACTGATTCGTTTGGGTTTAAATCTGAAATACTTTTAGTTCCGTATTTGGGAGATTTACGCTATCTTCCGCTAACTGCATGTAAAATAGGGGAAGATACTTCCCCTAACTGCATGTAAAATATGTAAAAATAATTAAATCTACTACAGATACTCTCTGTAACATTCAGCAACATCAAAAGGTTTAAAAAATAACTTTGAAATTTCTGTGGAGTACTAATATAAACGCTTGGAATTAAAAATGTTTCAGTACTTGGACCAGTTTTATAGTATTTTAAGTAGTTAGGGGCCATTCATTAATAACGTAAGGGTCCCGAGGGGGAGGGGGTTTGGAAAAATCTCTACATACCCTTACTTGGGGGTGGGGGGTCAAACTTATTCTTACGTAAGATTTTCCAAGTTATTGTAAACAAATTCCAATTATTCTAATAAAATTACTATTGAATAACCCCAGAAAAACTTAAAAATGCTGACGATCTCGGCATATTATAGAAGCTTTATTTAAAAAAAATGAAGGTGTATCAGATGTATCTTTTTTATTGGAGTAGCATTAAGTTAAGATAAAAAATAAAACTGTTGAATCCATCTTCCAGTTTTCAAAAGTCGAAACTAAATTATTAGTATTATTTTTGAAAAACTGAATGGAATCTTACGTAAGAATAGGGGGGAGGGATTTGAAAAATCTTATATACCCTTACATTGGGGTAGGGGGGTCAAAAATTGCCAAAATCATCCTTAATGAATGGCCCCTTAGTTGCTCAACATAAGTCTACGTAAAACAGAACAGAGCTTAATGATGACAGGGTTAGTTCATATTACATAATGCATGGAATAATTTGTCTGACATAGTATCCTTGAAAGTTTTCTTTCAGTTCTTTTATTAGCTTCTTTAATCAGATTCTTTATAACTCGCTCGTATAATGCTCCCCTTGTCATCCATTGAGTTTGATGTCATCATATTATCTAAATTGAAGTTGAATTATATAAGGGAGTAAGAAGTGGCAAAATAAGAACAGGAGTATGAATGAGGTACAATATGTATAAACAGAGGAAATTAAATGCGCGCAAAAGTCGTTTCTACTGGTGCAATGAAACTAAGAGGTATAAATTCCTTTTAAGCGTAAGAAAAATAAAACATTTTAAAAGTCATACTATAAATAATCACAGACATGTATAATTACATTAAGAAGTTTTAATATAGTAATGGGAAAACTTACTTCATTTGAAAGAAAAATTATTTTATGTGTGATTTTATTAAAACAGGGATTTACTTTATAAATAACCTTTACAAGTTATATGCATTGCTTTACAAATCTACAAAAGTTAAACAGTTGGTTTTACTGATATTTGCTTTACTGATTTTAAACTTCAAAAAACAGGAAATTAGGGTAAAATACTGCAAATTTAACCTTCTTCATAAAATTACACAGAACCTTTTTAAAGTTAAGTAATTAATAAATTTTTAAATATAACAATGAAAAACAACTAAGGAAGTGAAAAATATAATTGTCCAATCTATATAGCAGGCAAGGTTGTTAAGTATTTAAATACTTAGTAACGGAAATACTTTTTAAATACTTAAAAAGTATTTAGTTACATTCGTTACTTTTTCAGTATCGAACTGGTATTTAACTACTAAAAATTAAAAGTAACTCAAATCCTTGTTACTTAAGTACCTATGCTGTACTTCAGTTACTTTATATACCCAGAATAAAAAAACGCAATCCAAACATTGGAGATGGGAACAAAACACAAAACACTTCTTCCTGGTTCCGTAGAGCCAGAGGGGAAAAAACGTCCCCGACGGTGGCCGACCGGCCAGGGCAACCAGCAGACGGCGACGCAGAAATTTGGTAATTCTATATACTCACCCTGACAATCCTTTTAAAGAATATTTATAGCCTCCCTGTGTTGAAGAAAGTGCCGTTTTTTGTTTCACCCATCCTTGGGGGGTCACCAGGAGCCGACGCTTGTCTTTCTTGGGGGTCCGCCCCGTCCGCCTCGCAAGGTCGAAGTGCTGAAGATCGAAAAGCCGATATGACACCCTTTTATGGCCCTTAATTGTTCGTTTTATTTGGGGGTCTGCTTCGAATGTTCGAAATGCTGGAGATCGAAAAGCTGATATGACACCCTTTTATGGCCATTAATTGCTCGTAGTTTCTTGTTTTTCCACGAACCAAAGGAAGGGACCAGGGAGGGAACATTTTCAAGGGGGTAATCAAATTTTACCAGAGATCCTTCAGTTGTTTTTTGGTTGTGTTTGGTTTGGCTGCTCGTTTTCTGCCTCCTGGATATTTAAGAAGATTAGTGCTAGAAGAGGATTGAACTGCTATGTCCCAAAAAGAGGTATGCAAAAGAAGGTTCTTTTTTTAATTTTTTTAAAGTAGTGAGGGGATGTTAAGGATTTATGTTTTCTTTATATTTTTATCTGGATAATTACAATATATTTTTATGTTTTGGTATTTGAATGACATGCTACTTGAAAAATCTCCAGTTTTTACTCAAAAGACCTTTTTTAAATGTCCTACTCTCAAACAATGTAGTATGCTCACAAGATTCTATGAATATATTATTTTGAAAGTTTACAACTTTCTTTCTCACCTCACTGTTGTAAATTAATTTGTAATTGTTCTAATAGAATATGTTCCATTTTTGGATTTTTTTCGCTGGACGTTTCCTAAATGCGAAAATTCCGGTCAATGTAAAAACCGTTTGGTTAATTCCCGTGAAGAAAAAAATTATACCTTTACTACCCATGTAATAATTTTGTTTTTACTGACCGGAGTTTTCGTAGAACCATTTGCATAGAGTTTTTTTTAACAAGATATTCTGATTCAAAAATTTTTTAAACAATATACTGAAGTTGTTTCTGAATTACACTGTAAAAAAATTTAAATTGGGCTACATCTTTTATTTATTATACGCAGTCTCGTATAATAGACACGAACGCGCGAACGGCGTTCGCAGAAAATTTTGCCATCTGCAGAAAAACTACAAAAAAATTAGTTTTTTTACAAATTTTTCTGCAGAATTTTTTAGATTGATAAATTTTTCTTTTTATTTACGCTAAATGCTTCCGCTTCCCGCCTCCATCCTATTTAACAGATCTGCGTGGTGGATCAGTTGCGCGATGAAAGGCCGTGCAATGCCTCGTTATCGTTTTCTCCTTTCACTGCCCGAGAGGAAGATGATGCCTCCCCAACGAGGCGCCTTGGGAGATGAACTCTTAAATGTTCAAACGCTTTTAAAGCAAAATTGTTAAGTTTTTTTATTAATTTTTTTAAAATTTAATTTAAATTAATTAAATTAAATTTAATTAATTAAATTTAATTTAATTTTTAAATTTTTTGAAAACTGTTGTTCATTCTTTCACAAAATTATCGAGGATTTTTACTGGGTAAAGTAACTGAAGGTAGTCTTAAATACTTTTCATATACTCTATTTGTACTCTATTTAGTTACTTTTTTCGGGTATTTGTACTTAATACTTAGTTACTTTTTCTGAAATACTTGTATTTGTACTCAAATACTTTTGAAAAGTAACTTTAACAACCTTGATAGCAGGGGTCTCCGAAGTAGCTTTAACTCTAAAAGCGGTCAAATAAACTTTTTTTAACACTTTCCAAAGCGAAAAAAACCTGACGATTGATTATTCCGTTGCTTCATGAAAATTAACTTAACAAAAACAACTAAAATTTCAAAATCACACTTTAATCTTCTTCTAACTCACCTTGCCTTATACATACATGAAAATACTTCCAGAAAATTCTTATAAATAAAAATCGAGCTTCTTTGCGAACACTGTAATAGAAAAAAAGAGAACTAAAGTATACTATACTTTTCCCCTTTTCCAATCACGTATGATAAATAAAGAATCCGTTTTACCTATAGTGGTTCCCTAAGTGGGGAGTACCTCCCCTGTGGCACGTTGAAGAATTCAAGGGGGGGCGGTGATGAGTTGAAAGGAAATTTGGAGGCGTTATTAGAGTAAAAAGGGGAGTTGACTACTTTTAAAATATTGCTTAATCTCATTTTTATGGGTAAAATCTCTCTATTCTCTAAAAAGGAGTTTTTGGTGAACGGTTTCCAGAGAAAGGCTTTTTAATTACTGATCCGTATATAACACATTTCTAGTATCAACCTGTTCGGATTCTTTTGAGGATGTGCAATAAGCCCTTAGAATTTCTAAAAAAATTCTCAATTTTAAAATATTTCCATTTTTTTAGATTACGGATAAGGTCGCAGTTACAAAGCAAGTACTATCAAACAACTTATGCATCCAATCACAAACGAACAATGGACGCCATATTTTATAATGAAACCTGAAACAAATTTTTATACCTTTTTAAAAATGTACTTTAGAGAGAGAAATGTACTTTTCAAATTAAACAGCATTACCGATAAAAGTATTCTAAAAACTTACAGTTACGATATTTCAAGCTAAAATTACAATTATTTTCTCTGAAATTTATAATTTTTAGTCTTATAATCGAAATTAGTTGTAGACATTGAGTGTCGTGTAGGTTTTGTCTCTTATTATTTTCAATGGATTAAAAAGTATTGTTTAACAAGTCAACAAGGTCTTGAAACCACTGCTTGAAACACTGAGCTATAAAACAAAGTTTGTTTTATAGCTCAGTGGCTTGAAACATAAATATCAATGATAAAACACTGGTGTTCTGATGTACTAGGTACAATTAAATATTCATTGGAGCATTGTTTTTTTTCAGAATGTTGATTAACAATTTTTATTATTAGCAATAGTAAATTAATATAATAATAACAGATAAAATTAATTATGCTGGATATTTAAAAAAACATTTTGATTAAATTATTAATAATAAGGAGATAATAAATATTCAAACTTTTTAGGGAGATTTATTCATGGAGATGGTCTTGTAATGTATATTTGGAAAGTTGGTTGTTGTTTATATTCTGCAAATTGTTTTTATGAATCTTTTATAAAGTGAGTTAAGTTCAGTGATTTGGGTTTTGCGAAGCAATTCGAAAGATTCTGCTTCTGCGTGAGCAGTTAACAGGGGTTGGTGAGCGATAGCTCCCTAGTACATTAAATAATCCGGATAATTAGCTTATACCTTACAATTCACAATATCTTTTTAACGTGTCAAAATTCAAAACTTTCCTGGGGGAGGACCCACAGGCCCCCCCTTTTATCTAAGGATTGAGATATCAATAATTTTGATAACTTTTAAGATGAATGCAGGAAATTTTCAGTAGGTTGTACCGAATTTCATTTGGGCGTAACGCAGAGATTTTAGTTTATTCAAAATTAGGCAAAGAATTATATTCAAAACAAAGCTTTTAAAGAAGGTGTCTTTTAAAAGGTGGTTTGAATTTTAAGGTGCTTAGAAAACTTAACTTTTGAATATTGTCCATGTACTAGCTTTTAAATAAATTTGTAAGGGGGCGGTAGAAAACTTTCTTATTGAAAAGGGGGTAAGTAATACCAAAAGGTTTGGGAACCTATGGTTTAACCAAGGGGTCGGCAAGTAATTTTACTTGGAGTCCAAATAATTTTGAAAATTTTCATCGAGGTCCGGGGAAAAAACAAGTTACTGTTACTACTTTAAATTGTTATCTTCAAAAACACATACATTTTCACAACGATGTAATTATTGTGTATGCTACCTGGTTGTTTTAATACTATTAGAAGTTTTTACATTAAAATGGGGGTCTGGGGGTTTCCCTAGGAAATTTTTTGAAATTTGAGACTTTTATTAGACTAATGTTTGTAGTGTAAAAATACATATAAATGATTTCCGGATGCGGGTCGCGGTCCACCAGTTGCCGACCGCTGGTTTAACTTAAACCTAATATGTACTTGTGTTTTGATTTTATAGGTGAGTAAAAATTTTTCCATTAGTAATTGAAAAGGATTATGAATTTTACTAACATTCAAATTTTAAGTAAGCACCTAAAGGGGGGAGGGGGTTTGCTCATTGCTTATTATTACTGACAAAGGGGGAGGGAGAGTATGCTTCCGTAAGATGTTACAAACACTTTTTTTTCATTCTCGAAAATATCGTTTCTTGCATAAGTAATTTCAAAATTTAACCATAAATAAATTTTATTTTAAAATTTTTATTTATACAAAACCGAACAAAGAGGGGGTCGGGCAGTTTTCTTACGTAATAATGAGTAATGTTCGGCACTAGTTAACTAAAAGTAGTTGAAAAGTAGTTAACTACTAGTTGCAACTACTAGTTAACTAGTAGTTCAACTACTTTTGGTTTAGAGTAGTTGAACTAGTAGTTTAACTACTTTTTTCACCAACTACTAGTTCCAACTACTTTCAAAAAGTTCAACTACTTCAAAAAATATTGAAAGATCAAAATTTTAAAAAATATGTTGCATCTACTAACAATGCCATTTTTCTTGATACATTTTCATATTTGGCAACCTTGAATTATATTTCATCCTAGCAATCGACATATAAATGCTACCCTTTAAGTTGAGGTTTCCTTTTTTTTTTATCTTGTGCTCTGTTTAAGTAAATCATAGCATCAATGCATCATATCATAGAAGGAGGGGGGAGGAGAGGAAACATTTTCCAATTAACACGTGCAGTTTTTTTCTTAAAACAATATCGGGTGGTAGGACCGAAAGAAAAAGATAAATATGAACGGATAGATGCGAACATTTGGAGTAAACTTACAGCTTGGCATAAATCAGGGGCGTCATTTCAGTTTTTGGTTGGGGGGGAAAGGATATTTTTTAAATGGGTCTGACTTTTTTTGGGGGGGTTGCCTCAACTTCCTTTTTTTAGGTGTCCCCTAACTAGCACATTTATAGGTGAAAGGTTAGAACACTGAAAAGTAGTATTTGAATGATATTACATATAATGTCAGAATTTGACAATGTGAACTCCAAGGGAAAATGTGGGTCTGGGGTTCAACCCCAAGAAATTTTTGAAAATTTTCCTTTTAAAGTAGTGTTTTAGCTAATTTTGGGACCCTTTGGGCTGCATCCAAAGAGAACAGTTTCTTGTAAACCACCGAATTTTCTAGGGAAAAGAATTGTAAATAAACGTCAAAGTTTCAAGGGGGCCCCCCAGAATTTTTTTTTCTAATTCTCTTTTAAACTAGTGTTTTATCTCTTTTTCTAACTTTTTGGGGAACTCCTAAATGGAAAAGCTTCTTGTAAGTGGCAAAATTCTAAAGGGAACACTGTGTAACCAACGTAAAAATTTTAGAGGGGGGCTGGGGGTCCTCCCCCCAAATTCTTTTGAAATTATCACTTTAAACTCGTTTTTTATCTCTTTTTCAAACTCTTTGGGGAGCACTAAAAAGGAAAAGCTTCTTGTAAGCGGCAAAATTTTCATAGGGGAAAAACACTGTTCAACAGAGGACAAAATTATAGAAGGGGCTGGGGGTATGCCATAGAAAATTTTTTGATATTTCCTCTTTAACCTAGTGCTTTATCTCTTTCAAACTTTTTGGGGAGCTCGTAAAGAGAAAAGCTTCTTGTAAATGACAGAATTCTAAGGAGGAAAAATTCGTATAACCACCGACGTAAAAATTTTAGAGGGGGGCTGGGGATCCTCCCCCAGAAATTTTTTTGAGTTTTAACCCTCAAAAGTAGTGTTTTAACTCCTTATGATACTTTGAGTTGCACCCAAAAGCTCCTTGTGGAAGTTACAGAATTTTCATGAGACTTATAGCTTTTTTCACATAACAGTGGAAACCTTGGGGGGGACGGTTGCCCTTCCCCCCTAAATGACGCCCATGGCTTAAATTTAAAAGGAAAGCATTAAGAGCTCCGAAATTAACGGTTTTAAAAGAGCGTCAAAAATTGGCGAATCTTTAGCCATGATATTTTTGCTATAGGTATGAAAAAGTAATCGAAAATTTGGGGGAAAATATCTTATGAAATTAAATAGACTAGTTAACTAGTAGTTAACTACTTTGGGAAATAATCAACTACAAGTTACAACTACTTCCAAGAAAAAGTAGTTAACTAGTAGTTACAACTACTTTTGCCCAGACTAGTTGGTAGTTGGTAGTTAACTACTTTTTGACCAGTAGTTGCCGAACACTAATAATGAGATGGGGGGTGAGGTTTGCTGTCAAGAGGAGAGAAGGGTCAAAAATGTTCAAAAACATGCGTTGAGGAAAGTGGGGGCTAGTGGGACATAACTTTAATAAATAGGGGAGACTGGGATACTTGAATCGTAGCCAAAAATATACCAAATTCAGTTAGAAGAGCTTTGATACGTGGCCACAGTATTAAAGTTATACTTGTTCACAAAATCTAGCAACACTTGGTCTTTTTTTAGTCTTTTCGTATTAGCTCAAAAACGGAAACTTTTTCAAAAGGGGCTAATGGGTCATTTTAAAAAATATTTATAATAAAAATTTAATAAAAGTCATTTTAAAATTTTAAAATGTTTCTCTTAAATTAGCATAATAAATTATCTATTACTATATTACTATATATACCTGTTTTCATGGGGAAGAATTGAAATCTTGAAATAATTTGTTCTAAAATTGGAAGAATTTTTTATTTCTAGGGGGGACTGCAGCTTTATAGCCCCTTCCCCTGGATTCACTCTTGGTTCGACTGTGTTTCTAATTTTCATATGCACGAGATACCCAGATAGATCATAAACTTAGATACAGTAATGGATACAGCGTGTGAAAAACATTGATATTACATCAATACCTCTCAAATGACCATTTTCTTTCATTTTTTTAATGAGGACGCCTGAACCTATGTGGTGTTGTCAGTGCATAATTTTTTTTTATTTTTATCTTCCTTGTTTTGGTTTCAACACATGAATGAGATAAGAGGCTGTCACGTGAATACCTTAAATCCAGATAAAGTCTCGTGAATTCTTGAAATAGTGTTCCAAGAATGTAGAAGAGAGAGCCGGAAGAAACTCGGCCAAGGTTTCCGATGCATCTGCACCGCGTGTCACTAACAGCGCTAACTGAAAAGAACCGTTTATTCCAGAAACCGGTCAAACCCCGATTTTGTTGTTTTGAAATAATAACACGTGGTTTCTCCTCTTATATTTATGGTTGTGGCACGTAGGACTGGAGTTGAAATTTATGGTGTTGCTTAAAAATAATGATATATTTACGTGTTAGAACTATATTTTAATGTGATTACTAGTTTTTTTTTATAAATTAAGCAAAAATAAAACTTATTTTTAATTTAAAAATTTTATCTCTTTATCCATTGAGTGTTTGACTCCCTGACTTATATTCACTTACTCCATTGATACTGCCTTAAGTACTCTCAGTTTTATAATTAATACTTTTATGTGTGTGTTTTTTATTTGTCTTAGTTTTTCTATGCTCCCTTTTGTGTGCTGTGAAAAAAAATCAATCAGTAAATAATCAATTTTAGTTATTTTTAATATTATTTATTCATAAGTTTCAAAAGGGGAATAAACCTAACAAATTTTTCAACTCTACAATATTTTTCAACACGCTTAATTTTTCGATGATTTTTCTGCATTTTAAATAAGGTCCTGAATTTCCATTAAAATTTTGGTATGTCTACAACTAAAATTGAATTACCTATGCATTTTTTTTTCAAACTTGGTTTTTGGAGTTATTCCCCTTTTTTAAACTCATAAATGCGACCGACCACAAAGGAAATAGTTAACTGTAATAAAAAGCTGTGAAATTATAGGAAATAGGAAAATTTCTCTTCTCTAACAACACCAATGCAAAAATAAGTTTCATTTCAACCATTCCTGACTGTGCGCTTTCCCGCAACAGAAGAACCCTTGCTGGAAAATACTTTTACAGGACACAAAAACATCTCGGTGTTGCATAGTTGAGTAGAGCGGGGACATTTTGCTCAAGTTTGCTGACATGTTTCAAGCTAATTCAAAACTGCTGTTTTCAAAATAATAATAAATTCAAATAGCCAATAGAAAGTTATTCGCCTTCAAATTGAGCGCTAGGTAGCTATTATTTTTTCCAAAGGTCTTGGGAGAGGATGAAAATTTTAACTCAATTTCAATTCAATTCAAATCAATTTTATTGTTATATAGACATATACATTACACAAAGAATGAACAAAACAAATTATGATTCGCCTGAAGGAAACAAAGACCTGTATAGGCGAAAGAAAAATTACAATTTTTACAGAAAAAAATAAAAAGTAACATAATATGGTGAGATAAATAATTAAGTTTAGTAGGGGAAAACAATATGTATAATAACGGAATTAGAATAACTACATATATTTTTAATTGAATTAAGTAAAGAAAATAAAGGCACAGCAAGGCTTAAAAATTTTATGCTTCTGGATTTAAACGAAAAAAAACATCCAAATTATCAATGTTACAAATAAAATTAAATAATGATCGCTTGAAAATATTAGGAGATGTAAAACTCTGAAATTCTATAGGCAAGAAATTATATAATTTAGGAGCAAGATAAAAAAATGTTTTTTGAAAATTTCTTTATGAAAACGAGGAATATTAAATATTATTGAGGGTCTTCTATTTGAGGTATGAATTTTTAAGTCACAAATATTTTTATGGTGATGTAAAAAAAGTAACATTCGATAAAATGCAAAATGGCGAATAGGTAAAATTTTTAAATTTATTATTAAGTTACAGGGATGATCAAATTTATAGTTTAATAATTTGAAAATTTTATTTTGAATTGATATTAAAGGATACAAATTAGATTTATATTCACCTCCCCAAACTATAATGCCATAATTCAGAGTTTCTCAAACTGTGGGTCGCGACCCACTGGTGGGTCGCCAGTCAGTTTTTGGTGGGTCGCGAGAAGATTTTTAATTTTTCACAAACGGTGTTATTGACTTTTGAATTATCAAACTATTAGTTGAAATATTGAAATTATCAAATTACCATACTATAGTAAAAAGAACAAAAATTTGAGGAAAAACTACACTACTTGGTGTGGAACGGAAAAGGCAATTAATGTAAATACACGTACTATGTGTGTCACTTTAATGTGCCGATAATGCAAATTTAGTTGGTTATTCAAATAAGATTTGAAAAAATATTTAGTGTTTCTCCCCATCCACACTGGGGGGTCAATGCAAATTTTAAGAATTTTCTTGGGAAATGATGCAACTGATGTAATTTATCCCATATTGCTAAAAAACAAGTTAAAACCATGTTTTTAAGGGTCAAATTTTAAAATTTTCTCTCGGGGAGTACCCCCAGACCCCCTTTTTACTGTAGGGATTATTGTTAGACCACAATTGCACTATTTCATACCCTTGTAACTAAATAGTTGGTGGAACACCCCCCAGTCAGAGAAGTTAAAATTATGTGGGGAGGGGCATGAGATAATTATCTCAGTTCAGTTAATTATAAATAACTGAAGTCGGTGGGTCGCGTTAGATTTTGTTTCTCAAAAGTGGGTCGCGATGTTAAAAAGTTTGAGAACCCCTGCCATAATTTATTAATGATTGAGCCCAAGAATGATACAAAGTAATTAAAAATGACTTATGGACTTTATTTTTAAGAAAATGCAATTTGATTAAAACGAAGCGTAGTTTTTTTGATAATTCAGTGATGTGAGTTTTCCATTTAAGGTTTGAATCAATAAAAAGACCTAAATATTTTATGCTATTTACTTGTTGCAACAAATGACTTTTCTCTTTGTCTTCATGTTGTGTATTAGCTTTTTTAGTTTTTCACAATGGATTGTACTCTAAAGGAAAATATAACTTAAAATTCTTAGTATTTATATATTTAGGGAATGATTAACTCCACTGTCATTCCTTACACTGACTTGATGACTCAATTTAATTCGACTTTAAATTTATTTTTAGTCTTTAAATTATTCTCATTTGAGCAGAAAGAGAAGCCAAAATAAAAAATTGACTAAAATTTTTTTATTAATTTCACCAACTCAAAAAACCCGATTTCTGTTTTCAACTCTACAAAACTTTTGGATAAACTTTTGATATCTTTATTTTTCCACTACTGTTTTGTACTCTAAAGATAATTCTGAAGTTCTGAAAAACACATTTTTTACATTTAAACTTTATACATTTTTTTCGATCTTTTCAAAACTTATTTATTGGGTCTATTCACTCCTTAAATTTACGATTCAATACTGTACTTAATTCTTAATTTGTCTAAAAAAGTTATCGCAAGATAATATCTGGAATCTTTTTGTAAAAATACACATATTATTTCATAAAAAATGGTGAAATTTGGAACTTTACTTTTTTTATTATTTTTGGTTTAGATAAAATCTTACTAACTTTTTAGCCCTTATTTGAAATGCTTTGCTACAGTCCTGATTATTTAATAAAAATTATACACGCCTAATATTTTTAATCGCATTTATACTGTGTCATTCTTGTATCTGTGTACTTTTTTTAAACTCCTTGTAACAACTTTGACAAAACTAAATTTTGCATTCTGAAATTTCAGATAGTACAAATACGGTAACGATACTTTTGCTGGGTAAAGCTGTTTGACAGAACTCGTCAATAGTCGTTTTCAACACTCATAAAATTATCAATACATAAATATTAAAACGTCATGCGTTGAATCCAAACACACTCAACGATTTAAATAGATCGATAAACTATACTAGAGTACTTAAAAGCGCCCTTCAAGTTAATAGATATTAATGGAATAATATTGATCTGGCCTCTTTCTTTAAAAACCTACCCGATATGTATGTTTATCAACAGGATTGAGTAGATCTATAAGAGCTCAAGGATATTAAGGCTAAATAGGGTCCCCTTTTAAATGGAAGAGCGAGTCAATCGATAAAAGCTGTTCCGAGTAAATTAAAATTGGTGTTTATGTAGAGTAAACATTATTGTTGAATTTTTTCAATCAATTGATAACATTTGTGTTTTTAAACCCTTGAAAACGTGTTACGGGACGAAATGAGTGTGATGATCTATTAAATATGTCCTTAAGAAAAACTATTGAAAAGTTTAACAAGCTTCAACTGTTCATGGGATAGACCATTGTATTTTCAATGTATACTCTTGGTTTTTTGGAGGGGATCATTTGAAATTATAAAATTAGCTGGAAAAAAAATTCTTGTTTTGTTTGCCAAATAAATTTTCTGTTTCTTTTATTTTTTTCCTTTATAGTAATTTAAAAAATAATGAAAACAACATAAATAATATTAAGAATAACATTGTTTAAATGGAATAATTTTGATTCGAGTGACTTCTTAAATACAATCAGAAACACGAGGAAAAGGAAAGCGAAAAGAATGACATATCTACCAGAAATCATACATGTAAAATTACAAATTCAAGTAATATTTTTATCAACTTATGCAAAGAATCATTTTTAACAATCACTTAATTACATTTAACGTTTTAAATATTTTAAAATTTGATTCCTCTACTTCAGGGGACTCAGTACCAAAAATTTAGTCAAAATTTCGAATTTGAGATTTTGCCATAAAAAGTAAGATACTACCCTTAGAATTATTATATGAGGTTTTTTATATAAGAATTGTGAGGTTTTCTGACCCAAAGATAGGCTTACTGAAGCATAGCTTTCAATCTTTAAGCGGGTTTTTCGTAAAACAAGGTTTTTATCGTTTAAAATTATAAGGCTTTTTTTCTAATTGTCCAAATCACTTAAAACTTGGTAGTCATTATCAGTAATGTATGTTAAACACCTCTACGTATGGATTTTAAAATATATTTATTACAAAATTTTTTACAAAGCAAGAAAGTAGAAACTTAGCATATTTTTGGTACTGAGTCCCCTTCAGTGGTTCCCAACTCAAATATGTCCGCGGACCACTTCACTTAAATTTGAACCTTGGCGCACCATCCCTATTCCCAACTTTATCTTAAAAATTTAACTTTTTTTAATGCACTCATTCCTCCCAGAGGGTGTAAAGTTTGATTTTTTTCTTAATAGTACAGGACACAGAGTCTTAATACGCATCTTAATGGAACTGTAAATCAAATAATCTATTAAACTTTAAAGAAAAATTATCATGACATTTTATTTTAAATCCAATTATTAAAAATAAACCTTTTATAAAAGACATTAAAGACGAGGATACTTTACAAATGACAATAATTGTTCATGGAAAGATTCATGATCATACCTACACCCAAGTTACCTCAGGTTTAAATAACATCAGTATCATATAATCATTTTTTTCATAATCAACAACAGTATTGTTATATTATTAGTAGACTAGGGGGCTCTGCCCCCTGCTCGCTATCGCTCACCAACCCCCGGAACTGCTTCGCAGTTCTTTGAAGATCGCTTCGCGATCTTAGCGAGCAGAGCTCGCTTGTTTCATCTCAACAATCCAGGCTCGTCGGCTTAGTTAATGCTCCTTTGATACCGAAGCTACTCATCTCTCTAGTTTATCAATGATTTAATTCGAATCATTCATTCTCTCGAAGATATCAAAATAAAACTGTTTCTAAAATATTCATCTCTTAACTTCAATTCTTCTTTCTTCAATTATTGAATAGAAATGTTTTTAAAAAAATATCAAGCAAGTCTACCAATCATCATCAACCAACTTAGAGTAAAAACAAGCCTTTAAGAAACTTTAAATTTTTAATATGCACGTAAACATCTAGTGAATCGTCGGAAATTAAAGAAATAAGACTCATAAAAATAAGCTGTTTCCCTAGTGAAAGACCAGAAAGAGAAGAAAAAATTGAAACTTTGAATCTCAATAATTCTAAAACGGATTCGAATTTTTTAAAAAACGAAACGCCAATATTTTTATAAAAAATAACTGTATATGTGTCTAAAATATTATACCTCTATCATGATTAGTTTTTATTTTATAACGAAAAAATCGAAAAATTGTCAAAAATTTCGAAACTTTAAAATTAAATTACTCAAAAACTAATTCGAAATTCGAAAAAAGAGAGATGAGGTGCAAAAATTCATGCCTATGAGTATGTGTATGCAAAAAATCACGTTTCTGCTGTAAATAGATTTTGCTGGAGGCGTATTCGCAGCAGAAAAAAATAATTTTTGACTTTGACATTAAATAACTCCAGAAGTAATTATCTAATTAATTAGGTTTTGGAACGAAAATGATTATCATGCATTTGTCTACCAATGGTCAAAATTTCATAATATTCCTTTGAATAGTTTTTGCGTTGTTAGAGTTCAAAATGTTCAAAAATAAAATTTTCAAAATCAGCGGCGGCGGTCACTGTTACTTTTTTTTAATATAGAGAGATTTAACGGGGTTATTCACTGTTCATGCGATCATACGATGCGATTTCCATGCGATCGTATGATGTGATGCGATCGCATGCTACCAAAGGCTCATTCTGTGGTCTCAATCGTGCGAGGCGTGGCTTCAGATCGTTCACTTATTGGTCAACTTTTCTTGTTGTTTTCAAATATTTTTAACCAATCACGAAACTCTTTTTGGGGAGTCGGCCGTTTTTAATTTAAGAGTCACATGCAAAGCGAAGCAGATTGTTGTTGTTTTGTTTATTTACACGTGTTTCTGGAGCTGAATTAAAATTGCTTTGATTTTAGTAAGAGATAAAGGTTAATGAGTAGGATTTTCATCCAAATAATTTTCGCTGACCAAAACTGAGTATAATACTCTAGTTTCTTTTAAAACACAAGAACACACACGTATATCAGTGTATGTTTTTAAGATTTTACAAAAAAAATTAGTTATCTTTTATAGCTGCTTAATTAAGATTGGGGGATGGTTGAAGGAAATATTTTTAAAAAAAGTTCAGAAATTTATAATTATCAGTTTTTATAATATTTCATTTATTTTGTTGATTTATTCGTAGTTGAAAATGGATTGGAATTAGTTTCCCAAATGTGGTGAGTCAAACTTTTAACCGAAGAGAACCTTTTTACAACGAAGTGTATATTTTGACGGCCAAAACGGCCAGTGGCGCATGCGCTGTAGGTCTCGTGATTACGTAGCAGTCTCGGCGCTTAGTGATTGAACCAATGAAACGCCGAGCTGTAGCCTAGCCGTGGAAATTAGAGTAGAGTTTAGTTGAAAAAAGCCGTCCAAATATACAGTGCCTTTTTACAATTCGAGAATGCGCTGAGATTTAAAAATAAATAAAAACTTTCTTTGTAAAGAGAAATTACTAAAATAAAATGCTCAATGGTTCAACCAAGAATCACGCAGCTGCTTGCTTGTAGGCAAAATTCATCAAAACAGAACATATTTACAAGAAAAAGAATTCAATAAAACAAAAACAAGCCGAGAGAAAAAACGCGGGCGCCAAAATAAAAAGAATAAAGGAAAACAAGGGAAGGTTTCTTCAATCAAATCCCACGTATATTTAACTGGCTTGTAAGGGGTCATCCATAAATTACGTGAGGTCAAAAAGGGGGGGGAGGGGTTTGGAAAAATCTCACCAAGGGGGGAGGGGGGGTCGATTAAAATCTCACGTCAACTTTTTACGTTAGAAATTATACGATTTTCTTTTTTTTAAGTATGAGAAAGGATAAGAAACTGAATATTATTTTTAAAAAGTTGTAGGTAAATCTCACTTGGGGGGGGAGGGGGGGTCCAGCAAAATCTCACTAAATCTCACCAAGGGGGGAGGGGGGTCCAGATTTTGGAAAAAACGCCTCACGTGATTTATGGATGCCCCCTAATCAGGGCTCTCACTTCGGTTTTATGGAATTTCCTCATAATAATAAAAAAATTTCCTTAGATTTCCTTAAAAATAATTTTTGGAATTACAATCAAAATATACTTATAATTTTTAAAAAAAAATTATTTCTTTAGCATTACTAAAGGTTAAAATTTTGACATTTAACACTTCATATGCAATCGAACTTGATCTAATTGTACATGACGTCACAATTATAGGGGAGAGGGGATTTATCAATTTGTGACAAGGGGGAAGTGGTCTTGATAGTTGTGGCATCACACCCTGGAGTTGAAAATCAACCGAAAAAAAAATTTAAGAAAATTTTTTTTCTAAACAAACAACAAACCCAATTTAAACCTCATGAATGAAATGAAGTGACCGAAACCAAAACTAATCAAGCAGTCTTGGATGTTGCTACTCTAAATTAAAAGAAAATAGTTAAGAGTTAAGTTGTTTTCTGAAACCTATATAAGTAATACCTCTAGTACTAAATCAGAAAATTCACCTCCAATAGTTATTTTAAAGTGAAAGTGAAAAAACTCAAAAAATCCTCAGAATTTTCTTAAAAATTCAATTTCCTTAAACGCTTCCTTAAAAAGGACTAAATTTCTTCAAACTAAGGAAATTTCATTAAAAGTGAGAGCCCTGCTTGTAATATCTAATATTTTTTTCATATTTGACTGCTTTTAAATTAGCAATTGTCCAACTTATTATATACAATGCTTTTAAACCCCATTTAAAATTTTATCTTTCTTCCATTTTCTCTCTAAAACACACAAAACACATTAATTTTAAAATAAATTTGAAAGCTAACTTCAATATTTTCTACTTCAAATTCAATACTTTGTACTCAAACTCATCTACTTAATAATTTTCTTTACCATGGAAGAAATATAGGCACAGCCCTAAAATTTAAAAGTTTCAATACAATATAAAAACTTCCACCTAAATTTGATTGAGTTTTAAATAAAATCAAATAGGTATTTGGCATGACATTGCTGAACTCAATACATTTCTCATTAACACAGTGGAAGTATACCTTTTCCCACTAACATTCTTTCCAGTTACCTGATGTGCTTTAACATTTTAATTCCTAAAGACACAAAGGCAAATATAAAACTTAATTATCTAGAAGCAACAAATTGTTGATACAAACAACTTACCTTACTTCAGTCAGAAAACAAGGAACTTTAAAATAAATTATAATGGTAAATTTATTAAAAAAATGGTAAATTATGATAAACTGTAATTAGTATGGTATGACCTATAACCTGATAAACACTGATATTTTTTTTATTACAAAAGAAATTCAACAGTACCTAGAACTAACATACAAAAAATATGAGTATGTAGTACCAATTTTTTAATTTAATCTGTTCTCAATATTAGATTTAATTATGACTTCAAAACTGCTATCTATAAATCTTTAGAACACTAGCTAGATAAAATAGTTTTATTAGGTGTTTTTTCAGATACAAGAATAACAGCAATAGAAATGTTCTTATGCTTTATTTGTAAACAAACATCCATATAATTTTTCTGTTTAAGAAGGAAATTGACCATCTAGATCAGACCTGCATAACTTTAAAAGTAGCAAGAGCTTAAAAATTATTCTGGGTAGGTCATATATGGTCAAAAATATCAATCAAAACTGTAAATTGTTTACTCATGACTCATGACATTCATAATATTATAAATATTATGTCATGAGTAATTATCAGTAATGAGTAATCAATAATATTATTTATTGATAAAAGATAAATATGATCTCATATGTTTAAAGCATACAAATTTGTACATTAAAATTTTAATGTTTGACTTTTAAATTTAAAACAACACTGATTTAAACTTTTTTGTAAGATGGTAATCATTTAGCAGGACTTTTTAAAAAGTATTTTTTTACTTCATAGTAATTTTGATTTGTGAATATCAGGGGAAAATAGGGGACTGGCTAGTCACATGTTATGTAGAGGCCTGATTGAGACCAGTGATTTAAATTTTTTTTTCAAAGATTAGCCTCACAGTAGAAAGAGAAGATTTTATGGGCAAAATTATTCTTATGAACCTTCCAAAAATACAAAAAAAGGCATTAGATGAATCATGATAGTTTAAAAGCAAAATTATATCAAGTTAAATTTAAAATCCTAGATTACATGCATTGATGAATAAAAAAGCTAACTAAATACCTTATTTTTAATCATCTACATCATGAAAGAGTAATAAATATTTAAAAATATGAACAATAGCTTAATATATGAAGACTTTGAAGTAAAAAATTTTATGTATACTCATGTAATGTAAGGTGGAACATAAATGAACACAAAGTATTTTATAAATAAAACTTTAATCTTCATACATATCAAGTAGAGCATTCATAGAACTTAATAAAATTAGAACATCTTAGTTGGAAACACAATTAAATATACCTGTATAATATACCTGTCTGTGTTATATAGAACTGTTAATTGAAGGAGAGCAACCACTGCATCGAATTAACTTGACCAAAAATTCGGGCTGCTCTTTATTCAGGCCTGATTTATCTCAAGTCAAAAACCTTCTTAACCTCAGTCAACTCTTTAATCTAGAATTATTAAAAATTGAATGATTAGTTATAATGTTAGGAATATTTGAGAAAGTCTTGAGTTTAGATGTAGCATAAAAGTAAACATTTTTCTCCCATTAGACTGTTAGATGTAATTATAAAATATTAACTCAAAAGAGACTATTATTTCAATGTTTACCTATTGTCTAAGTCAGTCTGTTGATACAAATAAATATGCATACTAAAATGAGCTTTAGAGCTTTATAACAATAAAAAAATACAGGGTAAAGTTGTCCATCTCCCAAAGAAATATATAAAACTAAGTAAAACTTTTTTTCTCATACTCAGAATTGATTTACCATTTCTCATACACTGGTAGGGGTAGGTATGCAAGAAAACTTATTGCAGAAATATAAATATCAACAAACAAATAGTTTGTGACTTTTCAATCATGAGAATGACCAAAAAAAACTTTTGGCATTTGAAAAAATTTGAGTCTACTGATTTGCCTTACTTTCAAATGCACAATTTAAGTCTGCAATTGAAAATTGTTTATAATGTTGTTTGTTTTGTTTCTTTTAGTCAACAGCAATCTGATATTTTTTATAATTTGTTTTTAAAATGAGTAGGTGTACCTTGTTCCAAAAATTATTAGTTTAAAATTAATTAAAAGTTATTAGTTAAAAATTTTTGAAGGGGTTATATTGGAATTTGGAGGGATAAGGATTAAATTTCCACTGTCAAAATAGGATATTTTCTGTCTGGCTGAACTACTGCTTAATTACATGATGTATTTTTCTGCAATTATTTATGTTAGTAATATATATGTTAGTTTATATTAATAATGAGTGTGAACCGTTTTTTTTAGGTAACACATTCTGCTACACTGATCAGTTAATTTAAGCAATATTTGATTTTATTTCAATTACAATGGTAAAGTTAATAAAAATTCATAAAACATTTGTTAATTTACAGTACCTATGGTAGTAAAAAAAGTCTTCATGGGATGGGAAAAAGTATGAAAATGTAATTTATATACTATAGGAATGGTGGAAAATGGGAAGATTTAAAATGGTATAAACGCTTGCATAACATTGAAACATCACTACCAGCTGATTTCAGATTATTAATTGACTAAGATTAATTACAAAAAAATAGAAAACCAAAATAAAAACAAAACAACTATGCAGTAAAAATAATCGTATGTAGTACTCATTCATAACTTAAGGTCTACAAAGTAAGTAAACATCATGATGGATATGAAATTTAAAATAATAAATAGAAAATCAATCTTATAAAGCTGTATGCTGAAGATATAACTTATCTGATCACTTACAGATCGAGGGAGTTAGCAACTATAAACGTTTGTAAAGTAAAAAAAACATTCATCACTGTGACTTTCGTTTTATTATGAAAATGAAATATTTCTTTTGCGATCTGATTTGTAATATATGTTATAAGATTAACTGATAATGTTTGTGATAAGGCATTATATATTGAGTTATTTGGCATTTTGTAACTCGATGATTGTGTAAGTTTTGTTTTCAACACCAATATCTTATATTATATATAAAGCATTAAATGACTGACTCTTCATGCACAAATTCAGAAGGAAAAGAAAGTAAATGATACACACTATAGACAATATAGAATGAGAGATAGGGTTAAACCTTACCTTTTCGACACATCCTTGTGTACTCGGAATTCTTCGCGGCATAATCACAAATTTAAAACGCACTCCGTCTTTAGGCTTAGCAGATGAGAAGACACGGCGGACTTCGGACGCCATTGTTTCTTGCCCAGCGCCGGCGGCTGATGTAAAAAAAATTCTCCAACCAATCAGAGAGCCATGCGATTTTCGCATTGCTCAGACGGCTGCTAAAAAGCTCTCGTATGGGTCAGCTCGCATGGAGACATCATACGCATCGCACGGAGCCCCAGAGAATACCGTTTTAGGCCATACGATCGCATCAACTATCCATACGATCGCATGATTGTCTCATGCGATCGCATGAAGTGTGCAGTGAATAAGGCCGTAAATTTGAAACAAAGTACATACTCGGAATTTAAACTAACTGGACAAATGAGATGACCAGGAATTCTTCATCACAAAACAGTAAACTGCACAATGCACATGCACTGACTGAGAGTTGGAGCTAAAGAAATTATATAGGCGAGGCTAACAGATATTCTTCCGAAAGAGACTACTCCGAAAGAACGAAAGTCAATAAAATAGTTATTTCAAAGGAGCAATTTAAAAGGAAAAAATACTCGCATTTTTGACAGTAAATTTTTCTTAGATCTTCGAACAAACCTATTTCGCTTGTATCAGAAATTTCTTCTTCCTATTAGTATGCAATTTGTAGTATCTTTCAACACGTACACGCCATGTCGTATCAAACCATGTAAAAGTCCGAACACTCGATTCTTTATTTGCCCCACACAGGCGCCTCTGAGTTTCAATTAATTTTATTCGCAATATAATCACATTTGTTTCTACTTTGTAATTAACATCAGTTGAATAACTTGAGTGAAATGAACAAATTAATCATAGGAGTTAAAGGGGACCTAACAATTTTTATTTATGAGACGAATGATTTTTGGGTTTTCATTTAGGGTTTTTGACTACTTCATGGGATATGTGATAAGAAAAACTATTTTTCTTAAATTTCAACACATTTTTGGATATGTTTAAAAACCCTCTCGCGGACCACCTCCGAAGGCCTCACGGACCACCTGTTGGGAAGCACTGCTTTACTTGAATATCCCATTACTTTTATAATGTAGGTAGTCCATGAAAGTATTTCATTGCAAATTTCCGTTATTTCTAATTTTTTTTTCTTTTCCAACAGGAAATCCATTGGTTTGCGATGAAGAACAAATGAATGCCTACCACTTGTTGAAGAACAGAAAGATCGAAGTCGAAGGGCAACCCAAGTGTGATATCGACCCCAGAGCTCTGTAGACTTTTTGTAAATATTAGCACTTTTTTTTAGCATTTTTAGAAAACGAAACGGGTATATCTGTGCATATCCACATTGTTTCAGTATTATCTTTCATGTACATAAATTCACCTGCATCCCTATTTATTTCCACTTAAAACATCGTTCATGAAATCTTGTACAAATGCATTTACAGTGGAACCTGGCTTCATGGTGACATCTTGTTGACATCATATCCCTTAATTTTCAAATAGCGACTCAAAAAAAATTACCTGCTCGAAAAAAAAAATTGCAGAAAATCATAATGCAGTAGGTAGATAAAGGGTTAATGTGTTTATAATAATACATACTCACTCTGGTATCCAAGTAACTTTTTTTATCTCTTTCTCTATATCTTTTAAATTTCCTACAACTCCCTACCTGTTTTACGCAATTTAAATTTTGAATTATGTTTAAAATTGTCAGTTGATCCCGAGGACGAATGTCTTAAAAACTTCAATAGGAAAAATATTCTCGTCCTGTCAACCACTTCCCGGTGTTTTATTCTTATTTCGTATCATTCTCTTTAGAAATTATTTCCCTACAAAATTACGAAACGATCCCGTGAAAGAATGCAAGGTCATGATCAAATCTCTTCATTGGAATTTCTCTTCGCCTGAATAAAAATTTGAAAATTAAATTAAATTAAAAATGCAGAACCAAGAAATAAATATTGTGCATTCTAAAATGTTCCACCCTACTATCATTCAATAACATTATATTAAGTTCTACATTCAGGTTTCAATAAAAGTCTTTAAATGTGTCCCAACTACTCTCCCCTTAATGTCGATCCTGCTTTTATGATACTTTTATATTTAAAGATATAATTGACCATTTTAAATTAATTCTAATCATATTAAATGTACTAAAATTGGGAAAATTCGTTTTACTGACAAGAGAAGTATTATTTAAAAACATCTTTATTTCATAAGCAGTTATCCATGAATCATACTAAAATCTTTCACATTTTTATACTTCCCTGAAGATAAATTTAAATTGCCGCAGAAAGATCTCCAAGATCTCAAGAAACCAGGTTTCACTAAAACATGTAAATAACATTAACAGTGGTATTAGTAAGGGATGACCCCTGAGTCAAGAAATACATGGTGCTTTTGATATTCTTCATGTTACAACTCTAATGCACAGTTGGAAAATCATTAAACAAGTTTCTAGGTTGGAAGAATGTTTTCTCATTATAGTTTACATTACAATGTCGCATTATAGTGTGTTACATTTTAATAATGTATGGTTTATAGTTGATTTCAAAATACGAAATATTAAATGGTTAGATACTTGTCATTTAAATACTGTTTAAAATTGTTAAATACTTTTAAAAACTGCCCATACTGTTAAAAATTGTTTTTATTTTACCAAAGATGAGACATCTCTAAAATTTTGCCATGGGATAGCACCAGACCATTCTTAGGGGCTAAATGTGCCAAAATGAATTGAAACTTATAAAGTCAAACTTCAAAATTTTAGGGGGAAAGATCTTGATTTCATTTTTCCCTCATTGAACTTAGCCAAAAATATGAGAGGGGAGCTTTTACTAAGTTGATTTGAAAGAACTGAGGTCATGAATTTAATAGGGGGGAACACCCAGGCCTATTACATTCAGGAAAATATATCAATGGCGTTTTAAATAGGAATCAATGCAAAGTGTAATTGAAGCTGCTGAGAAACACTTACCAGTAGTAAAATTTGAGATTTTTATCTGATACTTTTTCAATCATGTATGAATAATTGGCAATTGGATAGGAAATAATAGAAATAACTGAGTCCTTGTGGAAAGAAATTTGACATTGACTCCATCAGAAATTAACTAAACCTTATTTATACTACAATACCTTATTACGCAATTACTGAACTCTATGAAATTTTTCATGTCTTGAATCTCAATAAAGGAAGGTAATACTTTTAATACGGTAATACTCAAGGTAATACCCAATTAAGGAAATTTTATACTTTTCCTGTTGGCAAGGAAAAAAAACCTTGGTCTCCTAAATTATAACCAGTGTAGTTAAAGATGAAAACTAATAACAACTCTCTTTAATTTTACATGAGTAAATCTTTCAAAGTGTTTTCTTAACCAACACGGTGTTCTTATAACTATAGATCATTTGTTAGGTACTTCAGGAATATGTCATTTTTAATAACAAATCCCGGTTAAATTATTTATGAAATTATTTGAATTAAAGCATTTGAAAGATTTTAAACAAGATTGTATAAGGGAAAATTGTGCTACAAACTTAATTCCTTATTTTTAAAAACAAGAGACATACTTTTCTATAAATTTACAAAAGTATAATAAACTTTCAATTTAAAACACTGCAAAAAGTATTCACGTGACTACTGAGTAAACCGACAATTTTAGTTAAAGTAAGCGGGGAACTTCTTCAATTGGTCTAAAAAATTTAAAGGCTTGAAAGATGTATTCCACATTTCTAAACAAAAATCAACTCAAAATTTCACCTTTTGTGTATGTATGTATACTGTATATTTTCTTAAGCATGCATTTCTATACTCGAGAGGGGTAGACTAGCGTTTCTTCGCCATTCATAAGTGGAGATCTTAGAATCTAATTAATGAATGAAGCGGATGGATTTGCAGACAACTCTTAAGAATTAGTGTTAATTTAAATGTTCAAATGATCAAAAATACTACATACTTTGAAAACTGCACCACTTGTGAGTAAAATATTTCGCCTAAGGAACAACTTGACTAAGATTGTAGGGTATGTAGGGTTATTTAATGTATGACGTAGAACCGATACTTTACCTCTCCAGTACAGATTTATTTATTTCATACCTTTCATCGTGCATAGGTCAGTTGTTAAGTTTGTGTATTTTTCGTGGTGTGAAACCAAGACCCTCTATAAACAAGGCCTCAGAACTCCGGACAATGACGTCAAACGTGAGGGAAAATAGGTGAATTTACCATGTTAAGTCTATAGCATGCTTGTCTAAAGTGCGGCCCACGGGCCGCATGCTGCCCAAAAGCCTTTAAAATGTGGCCCAAATGCAAATTATGAAAATATTTAAATTTGCACATTTTTATTTTTTAAAAATAAATGTTTGGAATATTTTTCATATAAATCGATTCGAACTGAAATAAAAATATTTATGGAAACAAAAGGGGAACCCCCTTGTGATTGAATTTAAAGACGAAGATTGGGTTTTAGATTCGGCTTTTTTAGTAGAATTAACAGAATATTTGAATGGTTTAAATTTGAGACTTCAAGGGGAAAAAAACAATTTATTAATATGTTCCAGAGTTGACATTTTGGCACAATCAAATAAAAGTAAAATATTTGACACAGTTCAGTACTTTGGCTGCACATAAGCCTGTGAATTGCACAAAATATATGCTGCATTAATTTGTGATTTGACTCAAGAGTTTGAAAGTAGATTTCAAGATTTTCGAAAAAAGGAAGATCCTTTCAACATATTTTTACCTCATTTTCTTTAGAAAATAAATTACCTTCAAATAGAATGCATTGAACTGCAAAGCGACACTCAACTGAAAGAAAAATTTGCGAATGTTTCTTTACTGGAGTTTTATAAAGATCACCTACTCCGCAATAAATATCCTAATTTTCAGTTTTCACCATCATGCTTTATTAAAGTCTTCAGCTTTTGGCAGTATAGTACCTATATTTGTGAACAAACATCTTTAAAATGCATTAAGGTGGTTGCCTACCTATGGAGGCTTTGTTTTAAATAATTAAAATGTTGACCTAATTTGTGATGTATGTTAAATACGTCTAAAAACTATGAATAATAAAAAAATAATTAAATATTAATTTAAATTTTCATATTATTGAAGAATTTATGCATAAAAATCACAAGAAACAGCCTTTCCGCAAAACATCATAAATCAAATATATATGAAGATATTTTTGTTTTGTAAGCTTTATTATCCTCGTAAAAACATATTTTAGGAGGCCTACTATTTTTATGTCCAAATTATTTTAATATCAAAAGTTATAGCTCTAAACTTGAAAAATAAAAAAACCACCAAAGTTCAGTAAAGTTTGAAGTTAAACTATTCATAAAATAAAAAATATTACACCCACAGCCAAAAAAAATAGTAGGGCTCCTAAACAATATTATGTCAAGTATTGTGCCCAATTTTTATAGAAATTCACTTATAATATTTTGAGTTACGTAGTTTTGCGGAGAAGGAAAATAGCAAAAATGTGATTCTGAGAAAAACGCGAATTTCTTTACTTTTTCCTTAATAAAATGCCTTTATAGTTTTAAGTAAAATTTCTGTAACTTTGGTTCTAGGAAAGATAAAGACAAAATTTAAACTGATTTATAAAGCTTAGATGCGTTTTTCGAAATAAGATAATTTTTTTTAAATTTTTGGTCCAAAACGGCATTTTTAGGTAGGCAGGCACCTTAAGAATTGCAACCAAGTCTATTGAACCCTATATCAATTTGCTGGTTCAACAAAAGCAAATTTATCCATCTCATTAATTTGAATTAATTTCTATCTTTATGGAATCCAAATTAAATGAAACGAAACTTTTACAAATTTAAATAATATATGTAACTATACATATTTAATTAAAAATTATAATAAAAAGAAGTTAATTTATTTTAATAAAGCTACATAGAGTAAATTTTTATTTCAATTTGTTGAAAAAATATTGTGTGCGGCCCAGCAAATTTTTTTTCGTTGTAATGTGGCCCTCAAACGGTCATAGTTTAGACACCTATGGTCTATAGAGAGAAGTCAAAGATGAGTGAAAGTGATGACATTGCACGGAGGAGTTTTCAGGCCTTGTATATAGAGGGTGAAACGATTTTTCAAAAATTCCATCTTTTCCCTCTGGTTTGACCAAAGAAAAACTAGTTTATTATTTGTTGACAGTGATACTTTGCTAAATTTTGTTGATTTTTGATATTTCTGAACATAGCCATGAATAAAATATTTTTTCATTGTATTACAAGTGTTTTATTATTTTTACTTCACGAATTTAATACAAATTGAGGATAGAAAGTTTTATTTTGTCTCATTAGTATCAAACCAATGTACTTTTGTAGAAGAATACATTGGTATACATTGAATGGTTAAATATTTTTTGATTAAAATTAAAGGGCTAATATATTAATAGACCAGAAGAATAATTTTTCAAGCTAGGTGATTTGCATTTTCATAATTTTCAAATTTATCTTAATTTTGTCTTTTAGGGATATCATGTGATATTTTGAGAGAGAATAAAAAATAATAAAAATTTGTTGAATTAACTTTACTTCATAAGAGAGGTTGGTAAAGAAAGGAAGAAAATAGGTGGTTAAGTGATTATAAAAATAAAAAATTGATATAGAAACCTTAATATATTATACAGAATACCATTATGTTGTTTAGCCATTATTAATCAACCAGACCTTAAATTAGGGGAGACTGGGGTTAATGAGGAAGTTGCATGATTTAATTTTTTAATCGATTCTTCTTGCAAAAATAAGCAACTTCCCAAAATTTGAGGCCGATCGAGAAATTTTTTGATTGCCAAAAAAAATTAACCAAAATCCCCTTTTTAAAAGCGCGTGAAAACGCCAAAAGTTTGGGATCATTGTATGTTGACGTCATCATACGACAAACATGGTTGGAAAGCAATGGTGTTGATGGTATGATTGTTGACATCTTTAAACAATAAGCGTTTTCAGTCCCGTGTTTTTTTTCTCGACTTTTAAATTAAAATATTTAATTACCTGTACATTTTTTTGAAAAATTGACTAGATATTTCATTTTACCATACAAAAACCATACGGAACACCTGTTTGTTTTTGAAAATCTGACACATGCAACTTCCTTATTGTAACAAGATTTACAATTTAATCTCAAACCTGTTTTTATGTTACTGTTATGAATATAGGTTGATGCATCCCAATACTTTTCGAGAAATATAGTGTTACGATTGACCCGTGTTTCTTTTGACCGCAGGCTCCTCTACTCTCCTTTCCTATTATTGGGTTACTCAATCATTAATTTTTTAGAAAGTATGCAAATACTTTTTAATACCTAAATACTTTTGAAGTCCTACAGAAATTGGTTTGTTAGAATATAATAAAGTCTGAAAATGTTTTATAGTTTTTACTTAGTACTACTATATTACCAATGCTTATATAAATTATTCTGACCCCAATTATGGAGTAGATTTAAAAACCGAGGTCACCTTTGTAATTTAAACGCTTATCTGTGACGAAGACAATTTAGAAGCAATCAGATTGTAGGGTTTATATTCGTATTTTTCTTCACTCGCGATAGGAAAATCAGCTGATTCAGACGCGTATATACCGCGTGCATCTTTCCTTAACTTAAACTCGATTTTTAATCGAAAATTACTACAATTAATTAAGTACTTAATTTTATTATTTTGTTAAAAAAAACTTAAAACACTCTTCCATGGTCATTTGAAGAAATAAACTACTATGGTATCGCACCAAAACATTTTCATATCATAACACTAAAGTTCTAAACGGATGAACCGAAACGTTTTGAGGTTGAGTAATATTTTGAAATTGTATATTCCCTTCTAAAGATAACAGTGGTATTCTTATAACGTTCGGGCGGGATTGGGGTCAAGAGGATTCATTTCTATACGCATTTTAGAGAAATGTTTTAGAGCTAGAATATTTAGATTATGGTTATACGAATGACATTGAGATAAGATCGAGGGTGTTTAAATATCGATTAAGTGTGTGATATCGATGAAGGATTTTCACTCTCAATTTATCTATTCTGAAGTGCTTGAACGAAAAAAATTAACCAATATGGATTTTTTGCGAACGTTTACACAACGTATAAAGGTTATCTCTAAGGTTCATTGCAGAATTTCATCTGAAGTAAAATATTTGTAATTTAAAAATATAACAACTTGGTAATTTAAGAGTTAATACGAAGCTCTTAAGTTGATATTTTAAGGAGGGTGGTCGGGGGTTTCAATTGATATTGCATAAGTACGCATCTTAAAATATGTTGAGATCTTCTCTTGAAAATAAGAATAATTTAAACATTTTTAGCTGTTCGTTCTAATGAGACGTCCATAAGTTGCTTGAAGTCAAAATGGGGGAATTAGCCAGTCAATCGTGATGAGCAAGTTATGAACAAGTTATGACCAATTTTTGACTTCAACATGTATTTGTATGAAATCTTTTGCAATGTGTATGTTAAGTGTTCATGCTGATAAGACAAAACAAACTTGTCCAGAACAGATGAAAGAAATTAATTTATTTAAAAGTGATAGAGAAAATCTCATGTGAGAACTTAAGGGGGTCCAAAATTTGAAAAAAATAATAATGATAAATAAGTAAATAAAAAATAAACACGTTAATTTATGGACGTTCCTTTGCATAAGTTTTTTAAAAAAATATTGCCGACTTGTTCTATAGATAGTTTTCATACCATTTTGGCGTATAAAAATATTTAAATATTATTATTAGCACATAAAGTTGTCAAGTTCTAAGACAAAAAGGACTTTCAATTTATAACCATATTGAAACAATAGATTTGTTCCTTTTAGAGTAGAAAATACAGAAATCTCGCAAAATACAAAATAATAATATTGAAACTATATATCTGTGTAAACACAATAATTTATTCCATTTGTTCAATTTAAATATAGTTTCTTTACAAGAGCGGAAATAACCTTAGAAATAATTTTAATAAGCTGTTTCGCAAATAATAAAGTAAACTATGCTGTAAACTTTGTTTTCGTTGCTCGCGGTTAAGTCCTGTAAAGTCACGTTTACAAGAGTTACTGAAGGTCATGTATTTCTAAAGTTAGAATGATGCATAATAGACAAGGATGATAAGATCTTGATATGAACTGAAAAGAAACCGCGTGCATTGAGAGAAAGGGATTATTTAATCTTTCATAATAAGACTTAATAATCTTTCATAATCTTTCATAATACTATGCATTTATTATTCGGAAAATATTGACTTTCTTTGGAATTGATAATCTATTTATGTAATCCTGCCTTGTGGACCCGCATCTTTTGAGATAAATTAAATATACAGGAAATTGGTACAAAACAAAATCTACATATCATAACAGAATCAAAGCTAAATAGCGAAAAGGGAAAAATAGTAGAACTTAAATATTGCTCTAATTTAAACTCTACTTGTCTTTAATTTTTTCTAGTCTATTCTATATACAATTCTAGTTTCTATATTCAAGACTAAAAAAAGTAAAATAGATAATCTTGAGAAACCCCCTGCCCTTATTTCTGTGATAATCATTTACGTTTAGTGTGAGGAAGTATAGGATCAACTTTCTCAAAAGATAAAAGGTAGGCCTTTTTGCCATCTGGGCAATTCCACGGGTAACTGACTGACATTTTTCAAGAAAAACGCTTAGTATTTTGTAATTTTCTTCCCAAAAATAAATGATAAAAAAATACTTTCCGCCCAGTTTAATGCTTTCTTGTTAGCTTAATCTAATGGCACAATTAAATTTTCAAAATATGTTTTTATTTATTTTTGAAAAATTTTAAACCTCATGGTAACTGACTGACATTTGTGAAACATTTATGTCAGTCAGTTACCTTGTTGTTTAAAATTTTTCAAAAATTAATAAAAACATATTTTGAAAATTTAATTGTGCCATTAGATTAAGCTAACAAGAAAGCAATAAACTGGGCGGAAAGTATTTTTTTATCATTTATTTTTGGGAAGAAAATTATAAAATACTAAGCGTTTTTCTTGAAAAATGTCAGTCAGTTACCCGTGGAATTGCCCATCTTTTAAAAACTCAGATAACCAGCCTCCTTAAAAGTAACATTTAGAGTTTTTTAAGTAAACAAACTTTTTGAGGGGATTATTCTATAATTATTTTAACTTATTTATTAACTTATTTACTATAACTCAACACATTACTGATTGAGCTTATCTTATTAAAAAATTTGAGTTGCATGTCGGTTAAGAAATTTCAGGGTTTTAACGCACTCCATTCGAATATATTATCATATTTTGGTTAAACCCTTAAACCAGGGGTCGGCAACCTGCGGCTCGCGAGCCGCATGCGGCTCTTTCGATGTAAAGTTGCGGCTCTCCAGTTCCATGCAAAAAAATTAATAATTTTTTTATCGAAACCCTTAAAAAATCAGTAATATATTCTTAAGTACCTAATCAAATCAAAATTCCAAACAATTTCGGGAGAGGACTCCCAAACACTCCTCAAAATTTTGGAATATGTGCTGTTTTCCCTTGAAAACTCTGTGACTTATAAAGAGTGATCCTCATTTGGTCATAATAGAAGTTCTAAAAAATGAATTAAAAACTACTTTTAGGGGCAAATTTTCAAATTTTTTCCGAAGTGGGACCTCCACCCCCTCTCTAAAGTTTGCTGCAATTAAACTATTTTTCTTTGAAAATTCTGCCACTTAAAAAATGAGATGTGCTCTTTCGGTGCAATCTAAAAAGGCCTAAAAATTATCTACAACGCTATTTTGAAGAAGAAATTTCCAAAAAATTTTCTGGGGGAGGACCCCCAGATCCTCCAATTTTTCTAGGAATTTACTTGGTTTACAAAATTTTGAAATTAATTCACTAAAATTATTTTACAATGTGTATGTAAGTCATCTAAAACTTTATGTAAAAAAGTACCCGAACCTGAGAGGAGGTACCTCAGAAAAAATGTTGCGTAAAAAAATGCTCCCCAACTAAACTCAAATATAATAAGCATATACTATAACATTGAAGCAAAACTATTAAGTGGCTCTTTAAAAACTGGGAAATTTTGTAAATTGTAACTTTTGGCTCTTCCGTTTCAAAAGGTTGCCGACCCCTGCCTTAAACCATTAAGTAATGATATTACTTAAATACCTTCCTCTCCAGATCTTTTTTCTAAATACCCCTCTTTTTATAGATAAAGTTACATTTATTTTGCTTAGTTTACATAGCAAATTTATCAACGAGAAATCACAAATAAGATTTGAAACTCCATGCCGGATAGTTATGATCTTATCAATCTCAATATCAAGATTTTTCTTAACTTGAAAATTACGAAGTACGGGAGAGGTTGGAATGCGTTGCATCAAGAGTTGTTAAAAAATTGGATTTTTTTTTTAAATTTGTGAATGAATATTAAATGAAAATAAAATATGGGTTTCTAGGAGATAACGTACATTGGAAATGTTTTTATTGAAACCAAGTTTGCATGAGTAACTTCAAAACAAATTTGGTTGGATTTGGAATAGGGAGAAGCAGGCGGGAATTTGTACTAATTGTAAATAAATAATAATTGTAGGAAACATTGTGTTACAATGCTTACAAAATAAGGTGAATAAGGCTAAGCGCGCACTAAAGCCCTGGATCCTCTACCTATATCGGGCGTAGAGGATCTAGGGGCTTTAGCGCGCACTAGAGACTTCAGTCACGGCGACTATAAACACTAGGACTAGGTCACTCGAAAGCAATGCATTTCAATGGAGATGACTCTTGGCAACCGGCCAAGAGTCTCGTCGCCTGTGCGCGCTCTCTAGCATCTTGCAATAGCCAGGGTGATAATTTTGCCTCTGTCACCGTGACAAAAGTCTCTAGTGCGCGCTTAGCCTAAAGCAAATTGAATAGTTTTCAAAGATATATTCATAATATCATATATGAAGACAAACAAACTGAAAGAGATTTCTTAACATATTTGACATTGTTTTTTAAACCATACCAATAGCTTTAATAATAGTAAAAAAAAGTAAATACATAAAACAATTTTCTAGCTTTCTTGAATGAAAATTTATTTTATAATTTATAAGTTTAATATAAAGTTTAAGGATGTTTCTTTAAAATCCAGTTTACTTTTTCTCACTAAGAAAGGGATTGAAATAAAAATGTTCTTCATTAATATACATATAATTTTGTTACATTGTATTTTTATAACTTAAACATCATTCATGGCTTGAACAATACCGTCTTTAAATATATCTATGTATTTCTTATACGATATTTCACTAAAAACCCCTCCTCATCAGCAATTTTATCCAATGCAATATGATGCTCAATATAAACATTTATTCAGATATAAAGTGTCATTTTATTCGGACACAATTGAGAACAAGTCTCCAAAACCAATTAAAATGTTAATATAACACCAATTCCTCTTGAATTTAATTCCTCACAACTTCGAGGGCAACTGATAACCACCAAAAAAATTCCGATATAAAACTTAATTCTCAGTAAAAAAAGGTCAATCTCAAAGAACAAGATATAATCTAATTTTATTCGACCCAACACAAACATATTCTCAACAAAGTATCCCATCAAAAATCCAACACCTCAACTCTACTCCGTCTCTGCCTTGGGCACCTGCATGTCTCCCACCGAATTGGCGACGATCGTCCTCATCAAGGTAATAACCTTCTCCTGGACAACCAGAGACTGCCGTTGAACCTCCAGCTGATTGGCGATAATGTTCATCAGCTCTTCGCGATAATTAGCAACGCCATTTTGTCCAAGCTGCAAGAGGTCCAAGTCGCAAGAACTCTGGACGCTGGAGATCGAGATGGAATGGGTGGAGTCCCGGGTTTCTTCTTCTTCGTCGTCGACATCCACTTCTTCTTCTTCTTCTTGTTGTTGTTTCTTGATTCCTCGGACCCCTCGACGACGGCCGTAGCGCGTCTGGTGACTCATGAACTTGTCCAGTCGCTTGAAGTAGACCCAGGTGGGGTTCGCTTTGCCGGACATTTTAGTCTTCCTGTAAAAAAGCTGATTTTAATATACTAACTTACGTTTTTTTCCCCTTTTTGAATGAATCAATGGAGTTTGAAAGAAATGGGGATATGGATTGTAATGATTAGTGATGGGCAAAATCGATAATTTTAGGTATCGAATACTTTGGTATCGAATACTTATAGGTATCGAGTACTTTTAGGTATCGAGTACTTTTTTTCAATCTCGGGAAATGAACCTGAAGGGACAATTTTTTTAGGGCCTATCCATAATCAGACTAATATTCAAAAAACTGAAAGCGATCCATCAAAAAGCCCCGTAGCTACGGGCCTGGAGGTGGATAGAGGCGAAGGATTTGGCGGGGGAAAAACCTAGCCGCGTCAAATTTCTCTCGCGGATGATAACGACTTGGGTTTGAGCGTTGCAAAATGAAAACGGAAACAGGCTGCGTTTGATCTACAGTAGGTATTATAAAGATTACTTCATTGAAAAATTTAAAACGAAATATGTCAATAAAGTATCGATACTTTTGTGGGTATCGAATACACTCGATACCTATAGGTATCGAGTACTTAAGTATTTGGTATCGATACCTGCCCATCACTAGTAATGATATAGATAAAAAAACGAACAATCCCTTAAGGACTATCTACACTTTTGCGTTTAGTTGTGGTGCGACAGTCCGTCAAGACCAATGAATGAATCACATAAAGATAAAAATGACATAAACTCTTAATTAGTCGAGTCATACATACCGCAACAGATCCGGTTGAGTGGAAAGGCCTCTAATGGCCTTATTCACTATTATCTGAGCAGTGTTTAACCATTGGTTTAAGGGACCTGCCAGACTAGTTCAAATAAGACGCGACTGCCATTAATCAAGTGGGGGAGAAAGCATGGAACTGAGCCTCAGTCTTCCCTATCCTGTCAATAGGTCTTTTACCCTTTCAGACCTAGCCGCCCAAACTTCTCTATACGGTTTCAATGGCTATTTCGGCCGTCTCAGAACTGAAAGGGTTACGGCTATATTCACCCCTAACTTAACCTAAGGTTAACCTGGAATCAAGCTTTTTTGACAACTCTGATTGGTTTAAAACTTGTTTCCCTTTTTCAACAACCAATTAAAAGCTTGATTCCAGGTTAACCTTAGGTTAAGTTAGTGGTGAATACAGCCGTTATAGTCTGTGTAAATGAAATAGGCAGCTCGCTACAACTCTATGCTCGCTACTAGTCATTTCCCATTGCATTTCTGTTGCGTTGCCATGGTGACGACCTGCCAATTTTAATTACTCAGACTATAACGCAACTCCTTTTGCGGGCGATTGAGAGAAAGACCGAAAAAAGAAATGAAGTGTTATTCTTTTATGTTTCATGGGGAAAAAAGAGAAAAAAAAAAGAAATGAAAAGACTGCCTGGACGAAGAATTTTGTTTTGGGGTCAAATTTACTCTTTAAGGGATCAAAGGGAAGAAATTTCCCTCCAAATATGTTTCACGATCTTAAATTTTTTAAAGGTCAGGATGTTTTTAATGCAATCAGGGACAGGATGCCGCTGATTACATTAAATTTAGGGGCTATCGTATCCTATCTCTAAATTCAAGGGACGGGATACTCCTTAAAGTCTCCAGTTGGGCCCCCGAGGTCCTTCTCCTATATCTGCCTTTCAGACGAAAAACTTTTAGGTCAATAACAAAATGAGGGACTGACTTAGAAAGAATTTCAAGCCAATGGTGATGATTAAAAAAATGTGTCCCTATGATATTTCTACTTTAAGATGAATGGTTTGGTGGAAATCCTTTGAAAAAGCTCATTTAAATGTTCTTTACCGGACAGAGAGATACAGCCGACTTTATTTTTAGCTATATTGATGGTAGTGCCGAATAATTGCTACAAACGCAAGATATTGGATAATTTGAAACTGCTTTAGTTTTCGGTGCCAAAAGGATGATTGGTTTGTACTGGTAAAGGAGATATTAAAGAAATACCTCTGCGGTAGATGTAAATGCTCAGAAAACTTTTGAGTAACTATTCTCGAGGATAAAAAGACCAAGAAATTGAGCAAAACAAAAAACTGGCAATGAGTCGGGGTGTGTATTAGGGTGGGCCGAAAAAAACTTTTTATTTTATTTTGAAACGCTATACCGCGGAAAACTTGCCTCTGGGGTAGAGAAGTAAAATGCAACAAAAATTTTTAAAATCGGTTAAATTGCAATAGCGCATTGCACCTAAAGTTTGAAAAAAATAGGCTATTTTCATTACTTTTCAAAAAAATCAAATTAAATCAAATAACATTTATAAAAAGTATCTAAAGGCATATAATAGAATAAAAATGTGGAGAAAACTTATTTAATTGAAAAAAGGTGGTATTTTACAATTAATTGGTAGTATAATAACATCTAAAAATACACGTTTTTACCAGAAATTCACATATTTCGTATGAAACAAAAAAAATTATGAAAATCAATTTTTCATAACTATACTACCTTTCTAGCTATCACTCAGTAACCCCCTTAACAGTTAAAACATTTTTTACAGTTCGCTTCGCGATCGGAGCTCGTTCGTTGCACAACAAACCGCATCACTATCTTTCGTCGAAATAAAAACTTATTTTATATTTTGAAACGCTGTACCACGGAAAACTTGCATCTTGAGTATAGAAGTAAAATGCAACAAAAATTTTTAAAATCGGTTAAAAATTGCCTTAGTACATTGGTCCTAAAATTTGAAAAAATATGCTATTTTCATAACTCTTAAAAAATCAAATAACTTCTATAAAAAGTATCTAAAGGGATAAATTAGAAGAAAAATGCTAAGAAAAAATATATTTAATGGAAAGAAAGATCTTATTTTATAATATAACGTTGCACTATAAGGTTACACTTTGCATTTCGCCTTTTTTTTTCTTCAAAAATCGCATTTTTCGATTGAATTAAAAAGTTGTTGTTGTTGTTGTTGTCGTGTGCCACTTGGAATACCCAAGCTCCACAAGGATTCAAGGCAAAGGGGGTGCGGCTCCTGAGAAAGTGAGGCCCATAAAATGGCAGGAGTCCGACTTCTGCCTCATGAGATGATAGATGCTGCCACTATCTATCGCCACCTCCACAATTTTGCCATGCATCTGAAGGGGAGGGAAATAGTCTCCAGACACCTGGACCCAAGGTAAACTGCGCCATGACCGACCTCAGGACTTTCGGACCCACAGATTTAACGAGCACGTACTCCGCATATACTCGATGGGTCTTCAGCGGTGTCGGGAATCGAACCGCTTCTTCTTAACTTCTTAATAACTTCTTTTGGTATTTCGAAAGAAGACTTGATTGAAAAATTTGGCATTGAAGATCTTGAAAGATTAATAGTTCTTATAAACCCCATCTCCTGGCATTCATACCGATGACTTTTCGTGATGCCCTCTGTGTTACTAATTTTACACAACGTTCGACTGTTTGTATGTGACATGGGAATCTGTCAAAGTTCCACTCATTATCATAGACTATGTCTCTTGATCGGTGAATCTTCGTAGTATAGGTGGGGAGAAAGAGAAGCAGTATTCCAGCTAATCTATACATAGTCTACTGTCTACGTATGTTCTATATATGGTCAGTAGCTTGAAAATTAGGTTTGGGGGGATGGGAACTCCTAACTGACTTTCTTTTAGAAGCTGAGTTTCTAGCCTTAATTGTTCTTCTAAACCAAACTCCCTCATATATGATCCCTTTTTATCTATGATCATGCCCAAAAGCAAGTTTGCAGAATGAGCAAAAAATGCATTTTGTTTAATCATTGGATCAATGATTTCTAATAACTCTTCTGGCAAAAATCTAGATGTTTCTATCACACGTGTCCAGGTCAAATTTAAAACCATTTACTTTTTCTAAATAAAGAATCATACAGACAAATTAATTTGATATAATTTGATTTTAATATAAAAGAAACTAAAATCTTCTGTTCATCTGTTGGATTATCAGTACTAAAATACAGTTTATGTTAATAATTTAATAATAAAATAATCCGACAGAGAAACATAAGATTCTTTAAAAATACCAAAAGAAGTTAGTAACCAGTCAAGGACTACATTTTGTTTTAAATCAAACTATGCACCATCAGGTAAAATAGAAAAAAAGGCGAAATGTCAAGTGTAACCTTATAGTGCAACCTTATATTGTAAAATACCATCTTTCTTTCCATTAAATATATTTTTTCTTAACATTTTTCTTCTAATTTATGCCTTTAGACACTTTTTATAGAAGTTATTTGATTTTTTAAGAGTTATTAAAATAGCATATTTTTTCAAATTTTAGGACCAATGTACAAAAGCAATTTTTAACCGATTTTAAAAATTTTTGTTGCATTTTACTTCTATACTCAAGATGCAAGTTTTCCGTGGTACAGCGTTTCAAAATATAAAATAAGTTTTTATTTCGACGAAAGATAGTGATGCGGTTTGTTGTGCAACGAACGAGCTCCGATCGCGAAGCGAACTATAAAAAATGTTTTAACTGTTAAGGGGGTTACTGAGTGATAGCTAGAAAGGTAGTATAGTTATGAAAAATTGATTTTCATAATTTTTTTTGTTTCATACGAAATATGTGAATTTCTGGTAAAAACGTGTATTTTTAGATGTTATTATACTACCAATTAATTGTAAAATACCACCTTTTTTCAATTAAATAAGTTTTCTCCACATTTTTATTCTATTATATGCCTTTAGATACTTTTTATAAATGTTATTTGATTTAATTTGATTTTTTTGAAAAGTAATGAAAATAGCCTATTTTTTTCAAACTTTAGGTGCAATGCGCTATTGCAATTTTTAACCGATTTTAAAAATTTTTGTTGCATTTTACTTCTCTACCCCAGAGGCAAGTTTTCCGCGGTATAGCGTTTCAAAATAAAATAAAAAGTTTTTTTCGGCCCACCCTAGTGTGTATGCTTGAATAGGATACAACTTTCACGAGCTCTTTTTGAATGATGCCATAAGAGTGAGTGAGCCAAAGAAGTGATAATGCAGGTACCCGAGTAGCACAGCTTGTACCAAACATGTCAAGTTTACGTAACTGTTACTGGAAGTAAACGAAATTTGTCCATATACATGACGGAACTCGGACGAATCTTGAACGTTTGTGCTGTTTTTGGGTAGCGCTTCGCAATTACGCTTGCCAAATCAAATCTGTCAAAATGATCTGAATGAGCTCAGTAATCTACCATAATCTACGGGAATAAATTTTCCAACCTGTACCTCACGTTCAAAAAATTTTTCCCACATCATCATTTGTATCACTTGGCTTTACTCAATTTAAATTAGTTTCAACCCTGCGCAACCCCTATCTATGTATATTAAAAAATCCCAATGCATAGAACATTCAAATTTGGACAGCATGAAAGGAATGGCATAAAAAGTATCCCAAAACTTGCTGAAAATACATGCTTCGCAACATATTTCAAAAAATACATTCAATGACGTAAAAAAGGAATAGCTTTGAACACAGAATTTATCATATAAAATCTACCTCTCAAATCAGCTACGACGCATCTAATGGTACGGAATTGCCTCCTAAGATCAGCTTGGGGCTGCATTTAGTCCAACGTTGGATTTTTTTCTGATTTTTGGGCTAACATCCGTCCATTTTTAAATTACACTTTTCACAATCGAACTTTAACTCATAATGCGCATTTCATGGACCACACAGAAAAAAGCAGGAACCTTATTTTAAAAAAACGTAAATGATTCCGACTATTTTTTAAAAATTAAATTGTTGTGGGGGATAACATTGTTCAATTTCCTAAGTAAAATTTAAAAAAATTATGAATGATCCTATCGTGAGTTCAAAGAACTACTTCTTAAAACCAGACCCCAATCATGGTCTAGAAAAGCTAGTGTATTTCGGGAGAAAGGAACAGGATACAATATGCTGTGCGACAGCTTTGCCCTTTAATAAGTAAAATTAAATTTTATACCTTTTTTATTTTAAAATTAAATAATTTCAACCTTCTCGACGAGTTTAACTGGCATAGCACTGCATAATAGAAGGTTTGAATTGATGAAATCAATAAAAATCAAAGACCTTTTTATAGACATTTTTAGACTTCTTTGCGGGTTGTAACTGCTCATACGCTTTTTACATTGGAAAAATTCTATACTTCATAATGAACAAGGACATTGATATTTATGGAAATCATTAAGATTGATTGAAAACTTCAATTAGGGGACATCCATAAATTACGTGAGGTGTTTTTTCCAAAATATGGAACCCCCTCCCCCCACGTGAGATTTACCTACAACCTTTAAAAATAATTTTGTATCCTATTCGTTTGCATTTTTTGCTTCACGGCACCTAAAACTTTTCCATTATTAAGGATATGGGGGAAAAGGACATTATTCCGCCTAAAAATCACCACAGTATCTTATCTGTGGGCATTATTCCTTTCTCATACATAAAAAAATCGTTTAATTTCTAACTTAAAAAGTTGACGTGAGATTTTAATCGACCCCCCTCTTCCCTTGGTGAGATTTTTCCAAACCCCTCCACCCCTTTTTGACCTCACGTAATTTATGGATGGCCCCTTACACCCTCGATATCCAAAGGATTTCAATTTCTCGTATTACATATCGTGACATTTAACTATAATTACACACAAAGTCTACTTTTTATGTTCAAAACACAATCCAATGCAGAAATAAAAAAATACGGTATATCTATCACCCGCCAACAAGTAACTAAGCAATTCATGTTCAGACCGCGATATATTTCGTGATTATTCCTGAGACAAATTTAAAGGAACAAAAAGAAACATCTTGTTAATAATGAAAAAGTTTCATTGAGTTAAATTTGAACGAAAAGTTATGAACGTTATTTGAGTATGCATTAAATACCATTTCACATAAAATGGTCCTACTTACTATTGTATTTTACCTAAAACTACTATGGGCCGCAGAGAAAATTTAGTCAAACCCGAAATTTTTCGATTTTGAGTAAGACCTAAATCAGAAGAAAGTAGTTTACCTCTAGTTATGAAACAGATAAATACAGAACAAAACAGGTAAGCTAATGTTCAGAATGGTCAATGAACACAGTAAAACATTACTTTTCCTAAACATTACGTTACACGTCCTAACATTACCCTTAACATCTTTTCGTTCGTAGCTTTTCATTTATAGTTCCTTCAAAAACAACATAATCCTAAATCAAGAAAAGATTAGTTAATATGGTAATCCATAGCCAATTCTGAAAATCTTTCACCCTATTTAGCGCAACTTCCAGTAAACTTGGGAAACTTCAAATTTTACTGACGTCAATTTATCGAGTCATTCAATCCTTGTCTGTTAAGATTTTCGCCCGTTTAAGAATCTTGTGAATCTAGGTTTTTCTTGATATCCTACGATCTGATAAACTTCTTTCTTCTTTCATTAAAAAGCTAAACGTTAAATGTGAACAGTTTAGAAGCAAAAAATAGGATATTTGTTACAAAATTTTTGAAAACAACAAATGATGAATTAGAAAGGTTTTATGTTTACATGGTTTTAATAATTTTCTAGCACGGTTACCAATAAATCAATCAAATAAAAGTTTAAACTGGTAAAAACTAACTGTGAAATATGTAATGTTTTAAATTTGAAAAAAAAACCAGGTTATTTCATTGAAAAGAACGCACGGAAAAAAGTAATACATTAAGGTTGCGACCTAACTAAAATAAAAACCAATTAGCTTCATATACATGATTTTGTCATATATAGAAAGATTATAATGAACTAATTTGGTACTTAGTATTAAGCTCGACCATTAAGCGACAGTCGAATTCAGTGGCACAGAACAGTCAATGGGATTTGATAACATTTTCGGATTAAGCGTCACGATCTACGGGATAATACGTATAAGTACCCTAATTTTCGTGATTTGACCAATATGATCATTCCAAAAATCAACAAGATACTTCACAAAACATTCAATAAAAACACAAAGAAATCATCCACTATTATTACCTGTACTTCTGAGTCAGATTGTCGATCTTGACGACGATTTGTCGAATGGACTTCTCGACTTTGAGGGCACTAAGTGCCTGTTGAATATCTTCGTGGACGTGTGCCGTCCTCCTCTGGCTTCGAAGAACCTCGTAACGTTCTTCCCAAGCGTCTATGAGGGCCAGCGTCTCCGGATGAGACCATACGTGCCTACTGCATTCGCTCATGGTGAAACTATCAAGAATGCCAAGCTGCATCAGCAATGGAGCTGGGTGGCTCGTAGCGCAAGTTCACAGGACGTACTAGTCGATTACCAACTCGAATCGTGATTGGTCAATTTCAGGGCGTAACTTATCACTATTATCCCAACGTCATACCATTCAGCCAATCATAGACCAAGCTGAGAAATCGCCTAGTGCGTCCTGTGAACTCGCGCTCGTAGCTGGCAACTCGAGGTTCTGAAGCAGCCAATGGCAGAGAAGAAGCGCAAAGGCTCGCCAAATGAGGTTCAGATGGAGTTGATTGCTCCTTCTTGGCGGGATAATTATGCGAAAATTGCGATTTTTCAATGGATGGAACATTTGAAGTTGTCATTTGAGGAGAAAGGGGAGTTGGAACTTCGTTTGCAAAGGAAAACTTCATTGATACCAACTGTTGTCATCGGTTGCAATGGTATTGAGTATAGACTATTGAGAATTTGAGAGCTCTACCACGAATAAATTGATTAGCAAAGTTCAACGTTTTAATCCAAGATCTTTAACTTGGAATTAAGGCATTATGCTTTTCCCACAAGTTTATGAAAAGTCGAAATTGATTCAATCCAAAGATCGTGCAGATCTTCAATGGTTTGATACTTTTGAGGGCGAATTACTAATGTCACAAACCTGAGATAAATCAACTAGCATTTTGTGGCTGCAGAGAAATGCTAGATCAACTGTTAGTATTCACACAAGGAATTTTAATCTCAATCAAATGTTATATTCCATTATAAATATTTCCCATGATAACTATTTTTAACTGTTTAGTAATTAGGAATTAATCCCTTTTTGCCTTTTCAATATTAACTGACCAAGATTGCCATTGAATCTTATGGAACATTTGGGGCAGCTATACTCTGTTCATTTTTAACTGGCGCTTGAAAATATTTCCTTCCCCCACCACCGATCGGTAACCATAGTAACTATCTTCGTCAAAGTGAGGAAGAAGGCTTACTATTGGCTACTCGAAGATAGTAACTATGGTTACGCTTCTAGTGTGGGGGAAAGCACTATTTCTCAAGCGCCAATTCTATAGTCTGTTCACTTTGAACTGGCGCTTGAAAATATTTCCTTCCCCCACTACCGATCGGTAACCATAGCAATTATCTTCGTCAAAGTGACGAAGAAGGCTTACTATTGGCTGCTCGAAGATAGTAACTATGGTTACGCTTCTAGAGTGGGGGAAAGCACTATTTCTCAAGCGCCAATTCTAAATCAATAGAGTATAAATGAATAGAGTATAGGCATGGTAGGATTGAACTACATTGCATTTACTACAAATTGAAGATCAAATGTTGGGAACCTGTGAAATTCTTGATAGGAAGTTTGCTACCGTGTTGGCCATCAGAATATGGGATCCTTCATCCTATATGATCATAAAAATGATTTAAGGTTCTCGTCGTTGGATACAGGGTGAATGGGACAAACTTCTAGGGCAGTTAGGGTACATCATAAGGATTTAGAATTGCATAGGAACCCATGGTCCCAGACGTCATCCTAAGGGGCTAAGGGGTATTGAACTACCCACAGGACCCGAAAAGTGAGGTGGCGAAAGTTTCGACTTGCCGATGCTTCTTCGCTGTGTCCTGCGCCCAGCAACGTTTTCTCGATTGCTTCCCAAGTCGAATTCAACCTAACCACCGATTGTTTTCATGATTACATAAGAACTTATGCGATAGCGGATGGTTTACTGAAAGGAGAGAGAAAGTGTATGAATTGTGTTGATCATGATATGATAAAGGAGATCGACACGATCCCGGCTTATACTTGAGGAAGTGAGGGTGGCTCCCTTGGGTAGTTTCAATACCCCCTAACCCCTTAGGTAGGGTGACCGGTGACGTCTGGGACCATGGGTTCCTATGCAATTCTGAATCCTTATGATGTACCCTGACTGCCCTAGAAGTTTGTCCCATTCATAATCGTACACTCTATATGAAGTAAAAAACAAGCAGGTCTTAAAAATTTTATATCAATTTTCATAATTTTAGTGCAAAACATTTAATTTCTTGAACTTACATATCTTTCTAAAAAGGAAACAAAACAATATTTTTTCATACTTCTTGCGATCGTTACATGTGATTTCAATATATCTCAATCTCGGATGAGAAAGGATAAAGCTTGTTCTTTTTTTGTTATTATTCAGGGGTAGATCCAGGTTTATAGATATTTTGGGGCCCATTTCATTATTTTTTGTGAAAAATTGAAGCAGTGATAGTTAGCAGATCAGTGTGTAAAAGTAAAATTGACTCACAAACCAAGAAAATCATGAAAAATTCAAATATTTTGTGAATGTTTTCTTGCGAATTATCACTCAAGCTAATTTGAATTTCATGAAAGGGGCGTTTTTATGAATTTATTTTTGTGAAGGGGCAGATTTAAAGAGGGGGAATTTTTGTGAAGGGGCAGCAAAAGGGCTCCAATTTTTGTCTGGATCAACCCTGTTATTATTCAAGCCACTCAGGACATCGGTATCAATTACACCTCAAGTTAAAAGTAACTGGATCACGACTTAGCGTCACGCAGGGGCGTCATTTCAGTTTTTGGTTGGGGCAAGGATTTTTTTAAGGGGGTCTGAATCAGTGGCGGATCCAGGATTTGGTTTTGGGGTGGGCTAAGATCTAAGAATTTTCCTGATCCAATTGAATCTTCTTGTTAATTGTAATACGGAAAAGGTAGTGAATTATCCTACTCAAACCACTAAAAGGGGGGTCTGGGGGTCCTCCCCCAATATGGAAATTTTAGTTTTTTTAGGAAATTTAAGTCAAAACCCCACTTTTTCAACTTGTTTTGGTACGCCTCATCCGAATTTTTTTGCGTTTTGACAAGCTTAGTAAAATATTAGATGTTTTTTTCAACTACATTTTTAAATATCCCCTAACGAGCACATTTATAGGTTATGTGTTAGAACACTGAAAAGTAGTATTTGAATGATATTTCAATAATGTCAAAATTTGATAACGTGAACTCCAAGGAAAAATGGGGGTCTGGGGGTCACCCCCAGGAAAATATTGAAAATTTGCCTTTTAAAATTGCCTGAAAAAAATTCCCCAAAAGGGCAAAATTTAATTCCCCAAAAGAGCAAAATTTAAATTTGCTTTGAAAATTGCCGTGTTTTAGCTCATTTTGAGACCCTTTGGACTGCATTTAAAGAGAACAGTTTCTTGCAAATTACAGAATTTTCTAGGGAAAAGAGTTGCAAATAAACGTCAAAGTTTCAAGGGAAACTTTCCCCCAGAATTTTTTTTCAAAAATTCCCCTTTAAACTAGTGTATTATCTCTTTTTCAAAATCTTTGGGGAGCTCCTAAAAGGAAAAGTTTCTTGTAAGTGAAAATTCTGAAGGGGAAAAACTGTGTAACCGACGTAAAAATTTTAGAGGGGGGCTGCGGGTCCTTCCCCGAAATTTTTTTTTAAATTACCACTTTAAACTCGTTTTTTTCTCTTCTTCATACTCTTTTGGGGAGCACTAAAAAGGAAAAACTTTTTGTAAGTGCCAGAATTTTCAAGGGGAAAAATACTGTTTAACAGAGGTCAAAATTATAGAGGGGGGCTGGGGGTATGCCCTAGAAAAATTTTTGAAACTTCCCCTTTAAACTAGTGCATTTTCTCTTTCAAACTCTTTGGGGAGCTCGTAAAGGGAAAAGCTTCTTGTAAATGCCAGAATTCTAAGGAGGAAAAATCTGTACAACCACCGACGTAAAAATTTTAAAATCTGGGGGGGGGGCTGGGGATCCTCACTCAGAAAATTTTTTGAAATTTAATAATCAAAAGTATTGTTTTAACTCCTTTTGAGTGGCACCCAAAGCTCCTTGTGGAAATTTCAGAATTTTCAAGGGACTTGCAGCTATTTTTCACATAACAAGGGGAAACCTTGAGGGGGGCAGTTGCCCCCCTGCCCCCCCAAATGACGCCATGGCGTCACGACCCTTTCAGACATAGCCGGGCAAAATTTTCCATAGAATTCAGCTAAGTTGAATGAAAAAGAAATCTGAATAAAACATCCTTAGCAATACGATTGAACTAGTCAAATGAAATGTTTAATGAAATCTTCAAAAAATATTTAAATTCAAGATTACCATTGAGAAAAACCGAAATAGATTCGTCACATTTTTATATTTTTTTAATCCAAAGTGAAAATTGGATTTCAAAAGAAAAAATATTTTAAGAATTTCAAAACTTGGTTTTGAAACCTTTTTGCCAAATCTAAAAGGACATTATTTTTTTAGGCTAAATATTTTTGTCTAAGTAAAACGAAATGCAGGTTAATGCTTAGGTTTAAGATGAATAAAAAAGGGAAAAATCAACTAGCATCTGAATTGGTCGTGAACTTCCTTATGTCACTCGTATTAAATAATTGTTACGAGTGTCCTTGCAAGTGATATAACTTCCGAACGTTCACGATGCTAAATGCCAAGGTCGGAGTATTCTCACTAATTGGATCTTATATTTCATTTGATTTTGAAAGAGAAAGTCCGAGACTGAATTTTTCCACGGTATTTTAAACGAATTTAACATCAATTACGTTTTTAAAGCTTAATTAAAAAAAATTGCATTAATCAGCAATGTTTGAGTATGGAAGGGTACATTGACCTTTTTAAATAAATTCATACATTTCAGCTAAAGTAATTCAGAGTGAGAAAAACTACAGTTTGGTATAAATTCGTAACCTAATCATTGATAAGTTAACTATAACTAAGATCAAATCCCCCTTTGAATCGAATTTAGGATTAATAAATCTTATTCCGATGTTTAAATTTACCAAGTTTGAAAACCTATGTTTGAATCAGGGTTGGAAAAAAAACATTTTTTAAAATAATAAACAAAAAACATGTTTTACTTGTGTTTTGATACCCCACTTGATAAAAAATTCCCTAACAAAAACCTACTTATAAAAAAGAAGAAAGGGGGGGGGGAGGAAATTTCCCAGTAGGCGGGACCGTAGAACCGTTTAAAACATATTTTATTTGTTTTTTTACCCCTCAATATAGAAATACTTTAAAAAAAACATGATTTTTAAAAATTTAAATTTGACTCTTCAAATTGAAATTAGATTAATAAAGCTGTACTTTTAAATACACTACAAACAGTTCGTTCTTTTAAAAGATTTTTGTAAGTTTTCTACACAGCATCATGCTCTTTTGCTCTTTATCAAGCAATGTACTGCCTATGTCAGGGGTCCCCAACCCTATGCCCGCGGGCACCATGGCGCCCGTCGATCGGTTTAGGTGCGCCCGCCTGCTTGTACAAAAAACTATAATATATATTTCAGTTTTCCATTATCCCATAAAATACAATGCATTTTTTTGCTTTTTCAATATTAATGATGAACACAACCAAAATAGAAAACCCCAGAAAAAGAGCAGCATATAAAATAAAGTCGTTTTTTGGTTCAACATACTTTTGTGAATAATTATTTTTGACAATGAATCAAAATATACTCGATCACGAATTACAGATTAACACCTTGACGATTGTTTGCGAGCAGGAATTTCATCATATTCTCCCAATTATGAAGCACTGGCTAGTGAAATGTTATGCCAAAGATCACATTGACTGTATTTTATATATTTTATAAATAATATTTATACTTCGTATAAAAATTAAATAAAGCAAAGTAAGTAAACAAGTGTAATAAAGTAATCATTTATTTTTTACAAAGTAATATTAATACTAATAATATTCATATGTTAAACTAATTTTTAAAATTAATTTTTTGTGCATTATATGTAATGTAGTGTGTATTATTAACTATGTCCACCAACTATAAATTTAACTTAAAAAAATAAATGGTGCCCGCCATTCAACCGATATTCTGGTATATGTGCTCTTGGGTACAAAAAGGTTGGGGACCCCTGGCCTATGTCATGACGATTTGGTGGTTTGTACCCACGTCTTATACTTAACACCATCTTTTTAAGCTCTGGAGGATCCATACATGAAAAAAGTGAGTTTGTTGCCTAAATACAGGAAGCAACTTGCTAATAAAACATGTGTTTTAAACAATTTTTTTGCTTTGTTTTAAACGTGTTTAAAACAAAGTGTTTTAAACGTAACAACCCTGGTTTGAATCAAGGTATTCCGAAGGTTCTAAAATCAGTTTGATGTAAACCAGGTGTAATTTAATATCCCTTTACAAAATGCTTGGATACTGCACTCAATGATCGTATGAAACATGATTTTACAACTCTAAAGTGCTCTAGGGCCACATTTTAAAAATTCAGAAGATGAAGCCCCAACTCTAGTTTTCTCAAAATCAAGTTTTCTACAAGAAAGGGTCAATCTCCAAGATTTTTTTAAAATTTCACTAAAAGATAAACCCTTCAACCCATTTTTTAGATACATGAAATCCCTTTGTGGGGTCCTCCGATTGGATTTCTTTATTTCCAGGTATACCCACCAAACTTGGAGAATTTTCTTTTTTTCATCATTCTCCTCAAAATTTTAAGAATTCAAAATTACGTTCTTGAGCCCTTTTGGGGAATCTATAGGGTGGAAACATAACCCTCAAACTTAAAGGAACTGTGTAATTAATTCCATTACAACTGGAGTTTAGAGAAGTCATAAATATTCTAAGTTATACACGAGATTTCGAGAAAATAACCATCGTAACTTAAACCATTCATCTATAAATTGCTGTTAAATTGTATTTATTAGAACAGCTAGCTAAACCAGTAGTTAAGACTACCAAGGAGTCCCCGGAGGTCCAAAATGAAAAAGATGTACTACAGTCAAGTCCGCTTAATGTGATCGCAATTGTCCGAGACTAAACTGATAACATTATCCGATCGATAACAATAAGCGATCTCATATCAAAAACAGCAAACAGTGTTACTAGATTGTTTGCTTTAAAATCAAAATCATGTAATCGTAATAAATGTATTTAGAACTCTATTTTTAAACTAGGAAAAATTTTAAGGGGAAAATATAAGAGTAAGTTAAGTTAATAAAATTAAAATAATCGCTAACTGTGTATTTTTATAGAAAAAGGTATGTCTTTTTTCCGCTCCATTATATCCTTCCACTCCGATAAACCACTTATTTATTACATAATCTAAATTTCATTAAACAAGGGAAAATCAAAATCTCTTATCAGAAACATCTGCAAAGCGTGGATCTTGGTGTTTCTTTAACCAATCACAAGTATGAGTTCGGACCCCCATAACCGTTTTCTTTCAATATGATATACGGAATGTTTTATTTTTCTTACCCATACTGAATTTCAGAAAAAAGAAGTGCCAGATGTTTTCATGGAGAAGATTTTTACTTGTAAAAATTGACCTTCAAAATGAAACTCGTACCCAAAAGCGGTCGTTTTAAAGAGGATATGGACAAATTTTGATAATATTAAGCGGACTGATGATTCATAGTTGATCACATTAAACGATGTATTTTACATTAAATTAATTAGGAATGATCGGGACCTGTCGATTCCGATAACATTATCCGATTGATAACATTAACCGTGGTCACATTAAGCGGATTCGACTGTAATATCAAACTTTTGTTTAGTTATCAAGAGTAACATTACGTATTCAAATGAAAAAACCAAAAGATTCTTTTTTGATAATATTTTACAATTTATATATTAAAAATTTAATGTTTTTCAGGATAATCACTTTTTTCTTAATGTTAAAGAAAATTAGCATGCCAAAAAACAATTACTTTTATAAATATAAACTGTTAAAATCCCTACATCCATTTTACACCATCCCATCCTCGAAGATACGGCCCTGAATCTTCCTTAAAATTAAGTTTTTAAAATATTTTTGATCGTATTGATTTTGATTAGTGTTCAAACTTAATTCCCTCTTGCAACTAACCATCGACTCTTAGCAAGGCCGAACGGTTCCTCTCGGGTGCGATTTTGAAGCGTGTTTTATTATGTAGATGGCAGCACCAAACATCAGTTTAATGCTGAACGCGTCTTTTCAAGGGACATTAGCGGCAAGCTGGCTCAATTAGAAAAAGGTCTTAAAATCAAAACTACTCAATCAAATCAAGTCGTTTTCAAACAAAAAACTATTCTTGTATAGACTTTTTTCATATTGTTTTATTGCATTGATGCAATTTTTTTTCTAAAAATTGAGGGAAAAAAGATTTGGGGCCGTCCATAAATGATGTCACGCTCAGAGGGGGGGAGGGGGTTAATCAATTTGTGACAAGGGAGGGGGGAATGAAAGTTGTGACATCACATCCGCAGCTGAAAATCAACGAAAAAAAACCTTGGTTCCGGGCACTTTCAAATTAGTCTATTAGACATATTGTTGGTTTAAGAGCGTGACATGTGACAGAAGGGGGGGAGGGGGTATGGGGAAGTGTGACAGTTTGTGACAAAGGGGGGGGAGGGGGTCAAAAATGGGCAAAAAAAAGTGTGACATCATTTATGGATGGCCCCTTTGCTATCACTCAACACTCAAAGAAACAGGGATGAAATAGTGAAGTAAAGAAAAATAATTGAAAAAAAAAGTTAATAAGGAAGTTGCATGTGTCAGATTTTCAAAAACAAACAAGTGTTCCGTAAGGTTTTTTGTATGGTAAAATGAAATATCTAGTCAATTTTTCAAAATGTACAGGTAATTAAATATTTTAATTTAAAAGTCGAGAAAAAAACAGGTGACTGAAAACGCTTATTGTTTAAAGATGTCAACAATCATACCATCAACTCCATTGCTTTACAACAATGTTTATCATATGATGACGTCAACATACGATGATCCCAAACTTTTGGCGTTTTCGCGCGCTTTTAAAAAGTGGATTTTTGTTAATTTTTTTGGCAATCAAAAAATTTCTCGATCGGTTTCAAATTTTGGGTAATTGCTTATTTTTGCAAGAAGAATCGATTAAAAAATATAAAAAAATCATGCAACTTCCTCATTACAGGGGGAGTCCATCATAAAAATTTGAAGATTTTTAAAAAGCTATAGCCTTAAAAAGTACTCATCAAAGGGTTGTGAATGCCACTGAGGCTAAATATATTTCTGTACCTCCTTACCCCTTATATATTTTCTTGGAGCTACACAATTATATCAGGAGAGACGGAATAGGAAAACTTGAACAATTGAAATCACACTTCAAATTCTTCAACCGGAGTTCAATTTCAGGGGGGGAATCCAGGTTCTCAACAGTATTAACATTATCATCCATTAGAAAATTAATAATTCTGATACTAAAAAATTCGTTTCTAAACCGTTTTACAACTAAAAATAACTGTCATTTTAATGAAGGAAAACAATAAAAGCTTACATAACAAGAGTTAAAAAGGAGAAGCTATGGTGCTAATAGGTTGCAATCCATTGCCAGTCAGAAGAGTGAAACTTGGCTTTTAATTTAAAGTTTTACTATGCCGATGATATCCACAGCAGTTAAGAATGTAACACAGATTCCCAACAACAGTGGATTACAACTTATTAACTCAGAAGATTCATCATCAAAGCAAAAGTTTGATATTTCTTCACCCAATTACAAAAGGATTTGTCTAAAGAAACACTTAAAATACACATCTTGGCAAATACTTATGTAGATCCCAAGTGTAGTCAAAATTTACTCTTTCTAAAGACTCAGTCATTAACTGCATTTTTATATCAGCCAGTCTAACCTTACTTTTTAAAAATTACACCTAAGATTTTTTTACATGATCTTATAGACTGCAAGGTATGGTGTTATTTTCTCTTTTCCTTAAATTCAAGTTCTACTATTGATGTTTTTTATCTTTACATGAATACTGCAATCAATGGCATTATTACTGAAAAAAAACATTGCAACTCATTTCAAATGTTTTTTTAACAAAGCAAATTTTTAAGAGTCTAGAAATAGAAGGAATAATTCTGACCGAGTAATGCCAAGTTTTCAAGCTGATACTAATAAAGATGAATAGTGAAAAGATATGTTAAGTACCTAAGAATGTTTTTTAAAAAGGAGATTTCTGAAATTGTAAATTTTAAAATTACTTTTTGAATTTAAAATTACGTTCTGCAATAATTATAACATTTTAATGGTCTACTCTATTCAAATTTCATAGAATTTGAATTCAATTCAATTCAAATTCTTTTTTTTTGAGAGACTTGGCAAAGATCCCAGGACCAGTTAAGAAAAAAAATTTAATCTTTAAAAAAGACTCAGAAAACAAACCAAAATAGAAAACAGGAATCAGAACTTTATTTCTTAGTACCCATAACAAAATACTTCAATTATAGTAGATTTCAAAGTTCTGTGTTAAACAAGCGTATCTATAGAATGAATGCTATTTATACAAATGGTCAGTAATTACTCTATGAAAACAGGGAAAACCGACGAGGTTTCAGCCTTTCTTTGCTCACTAGGTTGGCATTGATTTCCCGAAGAGAGGGCAAATGTTTCAAATCTCCCAATGCTGCGACTGAAGCTTTGGTTTTCAGCATACGACTGGCAATGTTGTTGATGTCATCAGCGGTTATTTTGGCTTAAAAAATATTAAACAATTATAAAAATATTATAATATCGGCAGAAAGATATCATAAAAGATATTTGATGGTGAAACCACATTAACAGGATATTTCCAAAGGAATTCCCAAAGACTTACCCAACCCTTATTAACTTACCCTTACAAAGACTTAATAACCAACCCATTAAAAGAACACTCGAGATTTTTTAAGCAAAAAAACTTACAACTTTATTTTTGAGGTGGGAACTGAAAAAGAGATCAAGAAGAGATAGTGTAAAGTCAAGGGGCTAATTTTTGCTTTAGTTGCTACACATTGTAAAACTGTTTTATACTGCTGTTCAATTCAAAAGTGGAATGAAACACATAACTAAAAAAGTTTTTGTTCAAAGGTACCTCCTACCTCCCAAACTTTCCAGTTTGTTCCATAATTTAAAGCGTATCATTACTAGTAAAAACATTTAAAGGATTTGTTTTTATTTCTAGCCATTTGGCTATCTTTGCTAGTTTCAAAGATTTTAAGATTCCTCAAAGTTAAAAGCTTATATTTTTTAGGTTGCTTTAAGAAATGTTCAAATATAAAACCTTTTACTAACCTATTTCTTCAATAAAATATTCGGGTTCTCTTCGTTTGCCAGTAGCCAAAACTTGACGTCCTATATCTTCAAACACTACTGGTCTGGATTCAAGATTCATCAAAAGAACCGACTGAAGCTGAGTTTTTGCTCGTTTCAGTTCATTCTGAAAAAATGTAAACATGATTAGGCAGGGGTTCATCCAGGTTTTTCTGTCAGGGTTCTGTTTTAAGAATTTTGTGAAAAATCAAAGGAATTTTGTGAAATGAAAGGGCTGTGGCTATAACCACAGCATTCATAACTTTTGAAATTGGCCAAAAATTTGGCAAGTTCCATTCCAAAATGATGGAAACTCATTTTAAAAACAATTTTCAAACCACTTTTGAACTTAAGACTTTTGTGAAGGGTCCCTTTTTGGGAATTGGAATTTTGTGAAGGATCCCAAAACGGACCCATTTTCTTTCTAGAGGAACCCCTGTTAGGTAAAACCAAAACCAACAAAATATAAAATTTTGTAATGAGGGAAAATCATTTGTTTTGAGGTAATATTTAGTGAACTAAATTGAGAAGTTTAAGATGTTAAAAATAATTAACAAAAGATCCAATAGAATATTTTTGATGATACATCTTTTATTAAGATTGCATTTAGTTCAAAATTGCATTAATTTAACATAATAAGGTTACCTAAATTATTTTTTGAAATTAAGAATGTTTGGAAACACAGCTGAAATTCTGCACTACCACACTTATTTTTAGAAGTAAATAAATAAACTGCTTACTTCTGAGATATCTCCAGGCATTGATTTGAACTCATTGACAATCACATCAACCATATCCTTAAGCTAAAAGGAAATGATGATTTATGAGGAAAAAACTCACAAATTATTTTTCTTAACTATAAAATATTTCAAAAGTACACTGTATAGGATTGAAATTCTATGTTGACAGACTATATATAAATTAAAATTGAAGCAAGTAATATCAAGAACTCAAGATGAAATGAGAAACCTTATAAGACAGTTAACATAATCATTAAAATTGTAATTCAAAGCTAGAGTAAACCTGAAGATTACCTCAGATGGAGGTGCACTGGCATGGATACAGAATATACCACTGTCAGAGTAAGCATGATTATATGCAGTTGCACTGTACATCCAGGGATACCTAAAAAAATTATGGTTAAATATAAATTTAACTCAAAAACAATTATCATAAATTAATATTATAGTTCTGAAAACATTTGGCAGATAATATATTACTATACATTGTCCAAATTAATAAATAAAAAAAGAGCGTCATTAAACATACAACTTTAAAAAAATCAATTTATATATAAAATAAATAGGTCCCAATAACATCCATGCAGAAAGAGTTGAACAATTGGTGTTACAATTTTATTCTTTTTATGAATATGTTGATTTATAAGTTAGTGTTATCTTTTTATGTGATAAGAAAGTTAAGTTTCAACAATCCCTTTGCTCAAAATTTTTAGGTTTAACAATATCTTTACCACAGGATTTTCATAAATGAAAAGGCATACATTTATGCTTTCTGTCTGTTAAGAATGCCATTTAAATCATCTATTCTTTTATTGAACTTTTCATATTAACTAAACTCTTTTTGAAAAAGTTTCTTTTTCTCTTTAAAGCAACTTAAGACCCCTTGGATATGTATAATTTTTAAAAACTTTCTTTCATCATTAAAAGTATAAGAAATATCTCTTAAAATGTGACATATCCATCATCATAATCATCATTGGGCAACAAAAAAAACGTCACCAAATAGGCACCAATCATGAAAACCAATGCACCGATTATTCTGAAATAGGAATAGACAGACAAGCAGCAAAATGTTAGATACCATCATACCACATGTGGCATCTTAAGTGAGTGCAACACCAAGAAATACATGGTACATTTGATGCATGCTAATCACAAAACCAACAAAAGCAAGTCACCTGTTCAGAACGTGAGTGTACAGCCGAGTATACATTCCTTTCCCTGGACCACCCGCAGAGAAGGATCCCCCTCCCCCCATCATCGTGTTCAGTACACAGAAGGGAATGAAGTCAGGATGCTGGTGAGAGCAGCTTTCAAGACCCAACACAAAGTGGGCAAGCTCTGGCATGGGTGTTGGTCCAAAGCTGATGCTCGCCATGTCTTTCTCCATCTGTGAAGAATGCAGAATCGGTACGTTGTGTATGAAAAATATAGAATCACAGGTTTCATGTTGAAAGAAAACCAGAGCCATTAATTTCAGATGTTTTAAATCCACAGCTGAAATTTCTTTGCATAGGGGAGTGACACAAGATGTGTTTTGCTATATATGCTATACTGACTTTACTATAACATATTTTTTGTTGATATTTTTTTACACTAGTAACTTCAAGCTAAATTGCATCAGTTTTCTTTTAAAAAAGAGAAACAAGTAAGTGAAAAATATTATTTTTGCATCAGTTAATATTAAAGAATCTCTTAAAATAATTACCTTGACGATTCCACCAGTGTACTGTGAGATGGATTGATCGACTGGTAGGTTTTGATCCAGCGCTAACTTTTCCATCTCCCAAATAGGAGGTTTTTCCACAAAATATCTAAAATCAGTAAGCATTTTTAATAAGTACTACACAAATTGAAATATACTGCAGCTTTGAACTCATAAAAGTACTCCAGAGAACTCCAGTTTTCCGAATCAATTGGGACCGGACCCCATTCGGATAATCAAAAATTCTGATAATTGGATTTTTCCCGAAAAAAGAGTCAGTACTGTAGGGTTCTTTATTTGCATTAAAGTATGGACACCAAGCATCTGAGCTAAGATCTTAGATTTTACACAGAAAATTGGTCCTGAAATAGGTTTTTTTCCATAGAACTTTGCTGCAAAAGCCACTTGAAAACGGCATCTTTTAAATGTTTTTTGTTGCGTTCATTAATTTTATTTAAGAACTTCTATCTTTGTTTTAAAGCTATGACACGAAGTTTAATAGCGTAGATTCAATTTCTGAAAGCAGTTCGGATAATCGGCAATTCTGAGTTTGGATAATTGGAGTTCTACTGTATTTAAAAGAAAAGGGAATGAGATATTAAATGAGAAAATTTTAAAATTGAACAAGAATTAAAATAAATTTGGATTTGATCCGATTATTATCACAAGTGTAAAAAATATTGTGTTCAACAACAAACATTAATTTTTGGAGAACTTAAAAATAAGATAGTAAAACGAAATAAGTGAAACATGCACTGCCTAGATTAGCAAGACACTCATCTTCAATAAGGTCATTAAACAGGGTTTGAGAGAAGATTAAAACAGCCAATAAATCTGCACTGTATTTAAAAAGTACAATAGCTTTGTTAATCAAATTCAATTTTTTTAAAAATCATGTTTTTTCTTCAAATAAAACATATTTAACCTTTAAAAAAACATTTAAAACATAAAACATAAACATTGGTTAAAACATGTTTTTTCTCAACCCTGCAACTTTTTAAATTGCTACTTTTACAACCACCACAAACATTTTCAATTTCTCCAAACACAACTCTTATTCTTAAACTCCGCAAATGAAAGTTCATCTTACTTCTGGCATGCTTCCATCAAAGCGTCATGTTCTATACCAACACCAGCAACAACCATTCGGGAAGGTGTGAAGTGATGCTTTAAATAAGTGAATAGAACAGATCGATCAATTTGAAGTAAATTCTCTGGAGGACATAACCTGGGAAGACCCAGAGTATTACTGTTATAGGCAGCCTGAAAACAACAATAGACAATATTAATACTTTATTTAAGAACTACATTGAAATCTAGATACACAGGTCAAAATTCCATCGAATAATCTATTAAATTTTAAAGTTAAAGAGTATTAAGTTTTTATCGTTAAGTGCTACATTGTTTTTGAATATATGCAGCAAGTTTCAAAGCATATTATAATTATTAAGGTTAAAACTTGCATCAACCGAATAACTTTATGGGATTAAATTAAGGTACATAGTTATGTAATCCTACAGTAATTTGGAAATTATAGCAAAAATGGTGGTGGTGGTTTAGGTTTTAATGGCACAGGTCCTCATAAGAACATATAGCGCCAAAAAAGACATAAGATTAAAGTTTCAGGCTAATAAGCCATTGTCGAACGCAGTCTATGCGTAGTATATAAAATAATTTTAAAAATTTAAATCAATATGGTTAAAAAGGGATAAGGTTATAAAATATACACATGTTAAATCAGTTAGACGTGGTGAATAAAATTAATGCAATTAATAAATTTGAGCACTAGTTTAAAATTTGAGTGATTAGTTAAAATATCTGCCAAGTTAAAATTTGTTTGTTTAAAAACGTGCTGTCTTTGGTTCACATTCACAGATGATATGATGAACGGTAAAGATGACATTACAAGATGAGCAAAGGGGAGCTGGCTCCCCAAGTAGAAGGTGACGGTGGGTGAAACGGGTGTGACCAATTCGTAGACGACTAATCAACACGTCCTCCCGTCGACTCACCGAACAAGTGCGGTGAGGACCTATTAGTGGCATTATCGAATGGAGCTCGTTCCCTAACTGAGCATCCCAGCTGGATTGCCACTTAGAGCAAAAATAAGCATTTAGAATGAAAAATACTGATACATTGGAGTGTACTGAGCATATTCTGATTTTCCGGGGTACCCTAGAAAAGCTACACAACACACCCTTGCATCACATTACTCCTTTTCAAAGAATAATTCTAAAAGTAAGTTTTATGCTTCAATTATCAATTTATGCAATCCTTTATTATCATAAACCTGAAAACTAAATTTAACATCCCATTAACTTCAAAGTACAGTAGAGCCCCGATTATCCGCGGAATTGGGTGGCAAGGGTACCGCGGATAACGAAAATCGCGGATAACCCGAAAAAAGACTAAAAATGAGGTGAAAACAAGAAAAAAAAATTCCGCATTAAAACTATGTTTTATTGTACAAAAAACATGACATTAAAACTTATAAAATATGTACAGTACAGCAGAAAACTTTGTTCTACTACATCTAAATCACTAAAAAAAGAACAGTAAACAAAAAACAATATACTCTACTGTTACCAAAAAGTATTCAGCTATGCCTTTACGAAGCAATATCTTAAATGCTATCCAAAATTGTATAATTCTTCCAAAATTTAAGGTTCTTAATTAAAAAATTTGTTTCGTGGTACTCGCGGATCATCCGCTCGCGGATAATCGGGGCTCTACTGTATTAAGAAATAATGTATTGCATTAAGTTCAGTCACACTCTAATATAAGTGGTATGTAAGCTGAGCTGGAAAATTACCGTTTCTAAATAGACTCTATAACAGTGAACTTCTAATATACGTCTTCTAACTATATCCAACAATGAAACTTCTCATGTTCTTAGTAGGTTTAATGGCAATAAAGTTATGTTCCTCCTCTTTAAATTTTAAATGGTTCTAGAATAAGAAGTAACAGCACAAGCTATGACCCAAATTTTAAAATTGACAATTTCAATTAAAATCACAACAACCTTCAGGATTAATACTTCTAAATAGTGTAACTTAACAAAAAGGCAGTTTTATCTTATCCAAAACTGATTCTGTTTTATAACTACTTTTCAAGTTGAAATCTTATTTCTTCTAGAACAGTTTTCAAAAGGGGATGTTTTTTGTCTCTTAGTATTTCCTTAATTTGTTACGCATGAAACTTTAATGAATAATTTACCAAATCTTTTAATAAACTACAAATTCACAACCAACAAATTATTTCAAAACAACTTTCATAAAAAAATTCAATTCCATAAATTTAATCTATTACCGTATGAATTAACTCCATCATAAGTTGGTCTTGTTCTTGCCTCATCTCAATATCTTGCAATTCAAACTCAATAGTCTGTCTAGCTCTGTCTACCTACAAAAATACACATAATTATCAGAAATTGTAAAATCATAGTTCAAAACATGCAGCACAAATATATATGGAACGTAATTTCGTGAAAAACTATTTCACCAAGAGGGTTCAAGTTACTTTTTAGCTACATTTTTGTTATTGGCAAAATGGTCTGAGGGTACATAAAAACAAATAAAGATTAACTTACTTCGTCTGGTGTAATTTTTGGCCTCAGCACAGCTTCTGATAAAAGGTTTATAACAGGATCTAAACCTTTAGCATTTGCAGAAGCTGCATAAATCAAGGTATCCCTAAAGATGAAAAAACTCATTCAGTTGTTGCTAAAAAAAAGATTTCATTGACTTGCTTTCATGCAAATAAATTTATAAAAATGCCATTTTATCAGATGTTGATAAATCATAGTTGCTTGCAGTGATAATTTTAACGCCTCTGAGAGCGTATTTCACGCATTGAAAATAGGAAATACGCTTTTAAAAACTAGCGTAGCGCCAGGCGTATTTTCAAGCTTTGAATTTTGGTTTTGCTTAAAAAATGCATGGCACCCCATCAAAATAAAAAAAAATTTCAACTCAAATTTGTAACATTAAATAAATATTTCATTTAGAATGTTTAATGTAAAATAAATTATTTTATTTATAATTTTTAATATTTTCTACTTATATTAACAGATTCTATAATTGTTAAAACCAAAATAGCGTTCTCATTTTTTTCCGTTTCAGTTTGTCCATTAAAAAAGCGTTTTTATAAGAAATGTGTCTCTTTATGTTTATTTTATGCTATTTTCGTATTTTACTCCTCATAAATGAATTTCATGCCTCCTAAAAAAGTCAAGGAGTATTTTTACTCCTCCAAAAAATCCTAAGAATAACACTGGTTGCTTGATTTAAATCACTTGACTTAAAAAAAATCATTGATTTAAATCAAAAATGTTAAACTACCACAACTTAAATAAAAAAATAGTTGTATGCTTTAAAAATGGTTTGCATTATTTGATTACAATTTTTTTAAACTGCTAGATATGTAACTAGCAAAGATTGGTTGATAAAGATACTCTGCATAAAATTGCCTGCAATTTAAAGAACAAATTTTTACTATCTATAACAAAAATGTTAATGACAAAAAGGGGTAAATAGCAGGGTTTGGAATCACTAATTGTGATAAAACAAGAATTAAATTTATTTTTTTTACCTGGGTATCAACTTTTTAAAATACAAGTATGTGTGAAATCTTGTTTTTAAGAGTCAAATTTCAAAAATCTCTCTGAGGGAGGACCCCCTTCTTTTTGTGGAGCTCCTTTTGCTACTCCCCCAATCAAACAATTTTAAGCTATCAAGCTCAATTATAAAAAACATGTAAAAAGGTAACATAATATCTAATACACATGCATGTAATTTATTATTATCTAACAAATGCTTGGTGACCATAGTAAAGTGTTGTGGGAGAATGGGAAAATTAGGTAGGTCACATTTGATTTTTTATATTAAAATTTATTTATAAAAAGCGGGTTGGAATGTTGAAAAGTTTGAGAACCCCTGTACTAGAGGAATGTGTAACATAATTAAAATTTTTATTGAACTAAATAGAGAAAATTTGTGAAAAATGCAGATAAAAGTATTTAAATAGGAAGCTTACTTTATGAGACAAAAATTTATATGATATTCTACTTTGTAACAGTACTATTATATAATAAGCTGCAAATAAATGCACTCGTAGATATATACCTATTTCCTTGGCAATCACATATACCACCATATTTTTCTAACTCATGCAGAATTTCATTTTTATCTTCAAACTTTGTAGTTGACTGAAAAATTACACAAAATAATATAAATATAATAGTCAAAATAATTTCAATATCAAAAAGAAATACAGTAAAACCTTAAGGCCAAACACAATATAAAAGTTATTCATCTAAAACAAAATTATTTAAAATATGAACATAATCTTACATTGAATGCTAGTTTTTCCAAGAAATGAGAAATACCACTTGGATAAGCAACTTCATATCTTGAACCAGAATCTATAACAACTGAAGTACAATATTTTATTTAATATGTTTTCAGAGTTTGAAAAATAAATAAGATCAAAAGATACTATTGAATTAACAATGACAACAAACCTCCTACAGTACAGGATTGACCAAATTTATTTTGAGAAGCTACTCTTAGTCCATTTGATAGTGTATCAACCTTGGTCTCTTGATTGGATGATTTGCTTGAGGCATATACATATTTAGGAGAACTTGGTAGTTCTTCCGATAAGGGAGTTTTCCAAGATGAATGACGAACATAATTTCGCAGTAGAAGAGTCTGTGAAGGAAATCCACTGGCAATATCTCTGTAAAAAATTACAGTAGTTATTTTAAGGGTTATAAAAGTATCTTTAAAAAAACCTCTACTACATAAAGTTTTATACCCAACATAAGCTTTCAAATACTCTCAAAAGAAGAAAAATATTTACTTACAAGCAAAGAAACCTATTTCATTGAAATGGCTTAACTTTTTACAAGCTTAAAATTTTTGGCTAATGAAGCGAATCCGGCCCGTAGATTTTAGTCGCCAAATTTTGGCGATCGCCGTGGTGATCGCGGTTTGTTTCTGGTCCTTCTCTCTCCTAGAGGTTCTCTCCGACCCCACCGGTTCCTCCATGGCAACCCTGCTGCTCTCTTATCGCTTCTTTTTTCTTAGCCACGCCCGGCCCCGCCTCATCCAAGCCTATCGATGCTGTGTCCTTGGGTTTGACAGCTCCTTATCAAAAACCAGTGGTTTGAAATTTAAAAATGATTGGACCCCGCTTGTTTTAATTTAAATAAGCGTTCTCAATGCGTTTTTGCTCCTTGCCATTTCTTTTCGACTTGGATGCTGCTGTTGGGAGGTCAGGAGAATTTTGCTCTGCTGCACGGACAAAGGAGTATGCTTTAACGGTCCATCTTCGGCATTTCAGGTTCCAAATTTCTTGGATTTCCTATGATTGCTAGATTTTCTCAGCTGTGATTCCAATGTTCTCCAAGAGTTATTGCAAATGCAAGTTTGTCTTGGTCAGCAATTTCTTTTGGTGATACCAGTCTCATGAGTACATGCTTCTGTACGCTGAGGACATGCTGGGGTACCAACAGGGTTAAGGATCAATTTGATTCTTATCCTGCTGAGTACTTTTGGATAGAGCTCCGTCTCACCAGCTGAGAAAATGCTATCATTCATCGAGATGTGTTCGAAATTGTACCCGCCCCAAGAGATGGATCCTCCGGCTGCTTCTGCGTCCGTTGACCCATCCACCTCAACCTTCGCGGATTCTCCCGTAGCATCAACGTTGTAATCTCCCCGGCGCGACATCAGTTTTAGTTTGGATTGTATCCCCTTTCAACGCAAACGGATTACTTAGAAAAGGTAAGATCGCTGTTTTTAGCGATTTTTTATTAACTTTTCCACTCTGTCGCCAAGCAGAATGCTTGGCGATAAAAAAAAAATCACCAAATTCACCTACGGGCCTTATTCGCTTCATTTACCAAATTTTTATGTGTTCAACTAAAAATCTTGGTTAAACTTTACTACTCGCGGCCATTTTCGCCAAGTTGGCGATAAAGTTTCCAATGTGGCAACCCTATGTCGCCAAGCGAGTTATGGCAACCCTACTGACTATTTCGGCTGGAGCATCCCCGGACCTAATGGGGGTCCGATCTCCGCATCCTAGACCGGGAGGATCGGGTTACGTCACCCAAACTTGCGCCCTTGACCAATTAGGGGGATTTTACTTATCTCGATGTTCTAGAACTTTCCAGACGTTTTCGCGGGGGTCAGTTTTGAGAGTATCTTCCTTTTTGTTCCTGCTCCTGGTAGAGTGATGACGTGCCGTCGCTGGTCCCGTGAATTTTCTTCTCATTTCTTTCTACCCGCTGTGAAACTAGCTGCGCTAACGTAAGTGATCTTTTATTTAAAGAATGACTGAAAATTATGTTTGATTCTGTTTTATTTGTGATAATTTGCGTTTGTAAGGAAGTGTGAATGTTGCAAAGCATAACAATGTGAGTGATGGGTTTGAATGCAGTTGCCGAAAGAAAGGAGAGAATGAACATCGAATTAGATTCAGTGTGCGTGAGGGATCGCGGTTTTAACGGGAGATATTTAACCATGATTCATAATGGTTTTTAGTATTTTCGGACTTAAAAGTATAGGAGCATGAATGAGATTTGAGAGCTTGGATGGAATGGATGTAGATCGCGGATGATTGGAATAACGTTAAAGTTGCAAAGGTTGTTTAAATGGCATGATTGTTGAGGTGGATGGTGGATGAAAGTACTAATTTTGGTGGTTGGTTGATTGGATGAAAACTTGGTTGATTGGATGAAAACTTGGTTCTCTTTGTGAAACGCGTTTGGCGCACTTGGCGAGATTTTCTTGGCGCCAAAAATCGGGGCCGCGAGTAGTAAAGTTTAACCAAAATCTTAATGAGTTCATCATTGCATCAGATGCCGGTTTCTTCAGAAACAATACCGATTCCGTATGAATCCGACTAGTATTATTCAAAAGAATCTCTAAAGTTTTAATATTGTTTTACACCATAAATAAATAAAATATTTTTTCTTGAAAATTCATTACCTTCGAAGCAAAACTGCAGCACTTTTACAGGAGAGCGCCATGTTTTTTGTTATGATTGTGAAAAGATGTAAACATGAGAGTCACAGTGAAGATGGGCGATTTTAGAAAAAAATTTCATTGGTAAAAATAAGTTTTAAATTTTCTATTAGCTAGCTGGATGAATCTAAAATGAGAAGATATTTTTTACCGGGAAGAAAGTTAAGTTTTGAAAGGGATAAGTTTTTGAATTTAGAGCAAATCTATCGGATAAGCCGTATTTTCAATTTCTTAATGCCTAAATGTTTGTAAACAATCGGTGGCATTAATCTTCCTGCTGCTGAAAGAAATTGTGAAATTCCTCGTGGTAAAAATCCAAATAAAATTGGTTAGTAATTTTTTTTGTGTATGATATTACCCTTTATTTTACACCCTGGTGAATTTCCATTTCTTTATCTCTTAAAACAGACACCGCTTTGGTAAGTCCTCCGTATCAAATCGCCCTCCCTCTCTAGTCTCCATGCATGCGATTTCCCAACCTTAGATGATATGTCAGAGGGTAAAACCTTGGGTAATCCACTTTGGAAGTGGTTACAGTGGCGGATCCAGGATTTGGTTTTTGGGGGGGGCTAAGAATTTTCATAATCCAATTGAATCTTCTTGTTAATGGTAATACGGTATAGGTAGTGAATTATCCTACTCAAAGGGGGTCTGGGGGTCCTTCCCCAGAAAATTTTTGGAAATTTAAGTCAAAAACCCCACATTTTCAACTCGTTTTGGTACTCCTAATCCGAACTTCGAATATAGATTTTTTGCATTTTGACAAACTTAGTAAAATATTAGACTTTTGGGGGGGGCTTCAGCCCGAAAGCCCCCCCCGTAAATCCGCCACTGAGTGGTTAAATGTATATAGTAACCTAACCACAATCACTTAAGGATGTTGATTCATCAAGTAGTTGGCCCAATGAAAGTCTTGGTGAAAATACTGGGAAGTAGAAGTCCATTTGTAAAACTTTTTAGTGCAAAATCGACTATAAAAAACGAGTAATAAATGTTAAACATAAAAAAGAAAAGGTAAATGAAGCGAATCCGGCCTGCAGCTGAATTTGGTGATTATTTTTGTCGCTAAGTGGAAAACGATGGCATCCGAGCATTGAATTGTTATTGCCAAATTTGGCAATGGAAATCTGCAGACCGGATTTGCTTCATTAACCTTTTGACCTGGACCTCTTTTCCCTGAAACTGATTTTGTGAAAGTACCTACCTATTAATCAAATGATGAATTTGGAAGGTACTGCAAAAAGTTCGTAAAATTTTCCTTGGTAAGCCACTGCATTGTGTTTTGATAAAACACTTCATAATTGTTTCCTGTTCTTCCTAGGTAAATCAAAATGCAGATTTTTCTACGATGTCAAGATTCTGTTCATTCTTTAAATCTTGAAAAAGGAGATGTTCTTGATTTAAAGGTAAGTTTCAATTTTAATTTCCTGTAAAAGTTTTGGAAATACTTCTCTATTATCCTTTCTGCTGAAAACAAAAATTTGTAGAAATGCAAGCTCGAAAGCCAAGGATCGACATAGCTCATTTTGAGTCTTAACTACTTTACAAGCAATTTTCAACCAGAAATACTGATTTAAATTATTCAAAAACATGTGCAATCGAATTAACAAGTCTCAATGTTCATATTAAAATACAAGAAGTAGTTTAACTGACATTATGTTAAATTTAAGTATCTAACTGAATGATGTTTGAAAGTCAATCGTAAATCTACTCACTGAGAGATTTTGTAAAAATTCCCATCCATCAAAATGATTTGTAGATAGTATAAACTTATATGGTCAAACTCATTAGTCTTTCCATTCTATTATAAACAAGTCAACTATTCAGGGATGAGTTTTTTCCGCCCTGTGGCGGAATTCCGCTTTTTTTATTTTTTTGAAAATTAAGAATTCCGCTTTTCAAGGAAATTTCCGCTTTTTGTAATCCTGAAAAAATCCGTTTTTTCGTCTCCTTCTACTTCAGAGAAAAAAACTTCCGCCATCTCCCGGTACTTTGTCTTCGGCATTCCTACCTCGCACGCGCATCGGCGATAGGTTCGTATAACGCAGCCTGTAAAGATGGCTTCTTCTCGTTCGTTTACTGTATTATGGAAAAACTTTTTTTTCTTGCTGTTTCTAGCATGCAACCTAGAGATGGACGTAACCTTCGGTAAAGTCGGCTCGTATTTGGGTATTGTGGAAAAACTTGAGCCTTTTCATTGAGAGATATTTTGGATGCATAACCTGCGGCCCGCGAACTGATTTGGATTTCTTCAGATAATCCAACTTTTTAAATTTTCCAGATTTCCGAGAAATATTACGAGTTATCGCGTGAAAAAGTCGGAAAAATCGCGTTTTTTCGCGTAAGTTTCGTTTTGCTCGCGGAGTATTCCGTATCATCCCGTGACTACTTTCTTGGACGGCCGTGGTGGGCGCCAAATTGAAGTCCGTTTCTTGCATCTCTATTGCGATGTAGAACTTTACAGTGGTCAACTTTACAGTGGTCAGAAGCCAAAAAGTCCGGTGTTTTGGATCATATTCTCTGAAAATGTCGAAAAATTGCGATTTTTCGCGAAAGTTCCGTTTTTCCTGTGCCTAGTTGAAGTTCGCTTTTTCTTACGTTCTAATTGCGATGCAGAAAAGCCTAATAGGAGTCAGAGGAGACTAATAGGTCTAGTGAAACATCTCAGATAATTTTTTCCCGATTTTAGTCAGCATTTCTTCAGATTTTACTTTAGGATCTAGATCTTATAAGTTGTACATTTTTAGTGGAAAATCGCTTTGAAGCAACTTTATAAGAAAATAATGGAGTGGTTTTTTTAATCCTTTTAGATCATAATCTGTTTAAAAGATCATAATATCATCAGGGGCATATATAAAGGGGCCAGGGGACCCGACCCCTCCTCTAAAAAAATTGGACTATGTGTCCAAAACAAGTTTAAACCCTGTGTTTTAGGGTCAAATTCCCAAAACTTTTCTGGGGAAAAATTCCCCCAGACCCCCTTTTGTGTACTTGGAACTCTATTATTCACAACTTTTTTTTTATATTGAGTTTAAGAAAATGCAAATTTTACCTAAAAATATGACCAAAACTTAACAAAATTAGGTCTTTGACACTCATGTTTAATGCCCATTAATACCTATTAAGCTCTTGCCCAGTCTAGGAATTGATCAAAGCTTTTCCAGAGGATAAATCGGTTTAATTTTCTCAACAGCTTCCTGTAAACTACATTCTTTCTTAGTTTAAAAAATTATAAATAAAAAAATTACTTGGATATTTTAAAAAACTTATGTAATACATTTGTAAATTAAATGTATTATTCTCTATAAATTCATACATATCTGTAGAAAAGATTTTTTCATTTGATTTTTATCAAGTTAATTTAATATATGGTATGAATAAAAGGGATATAAAAATACATTTTGTTTTTCAATGTTGGAAGGTCTGCCCTTAATCTTAAGAAGGTTTAATAGGTTTTTAAACAATTCACTTAAATATATGCAATCTGAGTTCTTTGCTTTAAGTTCTTTTATAAAGCAAACAAGTATTTTCAATTAATATTATCTTGTAAACATGCTTTTGTTTGTCGAGCTATTGAGAATCAGAATATATGTTCTGCTTTAAGAGGATCTAAATAAAATATTTGACTAAATTCTAATTTGAAATGCAAAATATCAAACCTAAAACAAAAAAATAAGCTACAAAATTTAAGTTTAGCTGATACAATAACTGTTACAAAATGCTTGAAGGTGTGCAACATCCCCGATATGTGTTACGCGTAAAATTTTGGATTTTTGGTTTCAGCTTTTTTGTTTTTCACCAAACTCATCCCTGACTATTCCACATCCTCCCTCCATTATAAATAGGTGTTTTTTCCCTGATCTGCCTGTGAGTTATAGCAGCAATTTTTTGCCGTTGAAATCAATGTGTGCACATAAGCTCCAATGCTAAATAATTCTTTTTGCTCAGCATTAATATTAGGAACACACAGGGCTGCTGCCTACCTCCATTATGCAACCCAAAACTCCCACCAATCTGCCTTTGTTTGTTTCGAGAAACCACAAATTTTATTAAAAATTGTTTCTACAAATATGCAATATATATTGCTTAGCTTTTTAAAAAATCTTTTGAAAATTACAATTCTCATGTCTGACGTGCAGCATCGCTCCAAATATTAAGTGGAGAATAATTCTATGATTTTGATATATTGTACTATATTTTTATTATAAAAAAGAGTATCTGTAATATGAAATGGAAACAGAATGCTTTGATAACCTGTACCAAACTTAGTTTTCCTTCTTAAAGATTTATTTTTATTTTAGAGATTTGTCGAAGATGAAGAAGGAATCCCTGTTGAAGAGCAATTACTTTACCTCAATGGTGCTCCATTGTCGGAAGAGATGGATATCCTGTCTAATTTGAACGATGGATGTACTGTTGATGTTAATGTTGGTCTTAAAGGAGGTATATTCTCTTTCATGCTTACTTTTTCTCTAAAAAACTAATTTAAGAATTTTTCCTATTTGATTCTTTTGGTGAATTGAATTAATGCTGTTTGCTTTATAGTGAATAGTTATTGATGGCTTAGTTTTGAATATTGACAGTCAAACTTAGTATTCACTCTCTTTTAAACTAATTGATTATGTCAAATGTAAATAGGATCTTTTTCCAATCTACATCAATGGAAAAACAATGTTTTTACCTCACAAATTTAATCTATTCAGTATATATAAAGTAGAAACCCAGAAATTGTCTGTGTTCTGTGCTGTATCGTTTGAGCATTTGATTTTTCGAATAATCTTTTTCCTTCTCTTGGAGTGGCTGGGCTGGTTTTCGAAAGATTTGTCCTCTCAGAATTTCCTAATTTTAAGAAGGTTAAGATAAATCCTGCCTGTAAGCCATGACTGTTTACATCTCGTCGCTTAAGGCGCAAAATGACATAACTGCATTTTCCCTATTTTGCAGGAGATGAAAAAAACAGTTTGGCTATTAATTAAAGAAAATAATATTATTATAGTTTTAAACCTTCATTTTAGGCTTTTTTGACCGGGGATTGAGATGAAACGCTTCTCTGTGGCGGCGTCCCTAACAATATCAATGAAAGGCGTGCAATTATGTCATTTTGCCTTACGAATGCAGTTATGCTAAAATGACAAAATTGACGATTGCAGCGATTTGAGTCATTTTTTCGCGAAATCGTTGGTGCCAAGTGATCCGGGGCCGGGATTTGCATAAAGATTGATGCATAACTCAAAATGTCAGTTATGTCATTTTGCGTCTTAAGCGACGATCTGCTTTTCATCGGAGACGCTAAGGCGGCAAACGGACGGTGTGTTTTCCTATTTTATGACTGTTGGGGGCACTGATTGATTAATATATTTTATATTTAGTATATGTTTGGTTTTTTCTCTATCAGAGAAGTTTTACTGACTTACTTTGAATTTATAATTTGTAGTGATTCAAGGTTGCTTAACCCTTTCAGTCCCAGCCACAAAGGGTCCTACAGACGAGCAACTCGGTCATCAATCTGGGTTGATGATTTTACATGGATCGCCAATCTGGTTGACAACAAAAATGTAAACAATGAGAAAAATTAATCAGATTGTAACAAATTAATATATTTTGGTATTTTAAATGCAAAATTATATTTTTTTTCTCGTGCTAAAATTATAATTTTTAATGCTTAGTTTTTGTTATTTTCCTAACAATATGTTCCGATTAAGCTCCGCCCACCAAGTTGACGATCAGATCATCAATCTGTAATTAAATCATCAACTTCCCCACAAACGGCCAACTTGGTTGTAAATTTCGCAAATTGATGACCAGGTTGACGACCAAGTTGCTCGTCTGTGGACCCCTTAAGATCCAATGGCAATCTCGGGCAGCTTAGGATTGAAAGGCATGAGTAGTTACTTTTGTTGGGTTCGCTTGCAATGCTGATCACAGGGGAGAAAAATTTAGATTTTGTTAAGTGAGGCACGTACTAATTTTCCAATTGGAAATAGACAACTTCGGGTGGAGTTAAAGGGGTGTAAGCATATATAAAATCATACTGCGCCTGGGCAACGCCAGGTCTACCGCTTTAGCGTGAGTAGTATATACAACTAGTGTTTAATAGTGAAAGACAACCATACAACTGTTTCAGAGATAGTGCGTTTTCAAAAGCTTCTCTTCTATTTATTTAATTTTATTTAAAAAAATTTTACTCTGCTTATTATTTTCCTGACAGTATAATCAGGTCAAAAAATTTAGAGGTTTGTGGCCATGTATAGTACTTGTTCTAGCTTTTCAAAATTAATTTAAATATATGAACTTATTGGGTTGGTTTAAAGGTCAATACTGTCTTATAAAGTATTAAGTTGATAATATTGATGCCACAAGTTTTCTACAATGAATCCTTCACTCATATATTTTTGAACACTAAAAACATGATTTTCTCTTATTTTAGGCAAAGTGCATGGTTCTTTGGCACGTGCTGGTAAAGTTAAAGGACAAACTCCAAAGGTTAGTAAACTAACTTATTTTTGATATATAACCATTAGTTTTATTTCAGCCCTTTTTAAGTTGTTTTCATACTTCAAATTTAATTGTTAACACCATATTTAAAATAATACTGTGAAAATATGTAACATTAGGGTGGTCCTAAGTATAATGGTAAAAAAAAAATTTCGGAATTTTTGAAGTCGCACCCCCTAAATTTTTTACTTATGGGGTAGTTAATAACTGGTAAAAATTTTATCCGAATCGGTAAATATTAACACGTGCCGCAAAAGGGATGAAAATCTGAAAAAACATCAAAATTTTCAAAACTTTGAAAAATCATAAAATTCATTTAAACTATATTATTCGATTTATTTCAATACTTTTTTGACAGAAAATGCTTAAACATAAAGAATATTTGACTTTATAGCCTTTGATAATTTTTTAAAGGTGTTGTATTTGCTCCTCATATGCGCTAAATATCGTTTTACTCCTCAATGAGCTCGATTCCCCTTTCTGCAGTATCATTTACAACCGTCTATTACTGACGACTTTAAATCCTTCCTGATAATTTCATCACAAGTTTTACGGTAAAGTGTTTCCAGAAATAAAGTTTAAAGATAACTTAAAACCTTCGAAAAAAGTTTTCGGTTTATTTTGCCACAAAATTGACTAGATTTATCTCAGAGAGTTCTGCCAGTTCTTCAAAACTAAATTGCGACCACTCTGATACATGGGTGGATTCTTTCTCTTTAAACTCTTTGGCAGCTCATTGTTGTGTGGGGACAATCACATCAAAAAAGCTAAGGCAACTGTCTCCTCCATCAAGAAACCCTCCATGATTAATAATTTTCCAATGCTGCTATAGATATATATTTTCATTAACTCCTCTGTAGAAAAACAGGCCCCCGTGAATTTCAATTCTTGAAATGTGTCTTTGTGAGCTATTTACACATCAAACCAGACCCAACAACTCCAATACTCGTACCTAGTTCTCGATTATCAAAACTAACCTCCGTTTCTAAAATTAAACATCTTTAAGCAATAAATTCCTTTAGTCATCCATCTAGCATGATGTAAAGCACCGACGTTGTCTAAATTAATAATCATTTTTGCTTCTTGATATTATAAAAGTGCTACTGTCAAATGCAGAAACTCTTTATAGCCATCCCTCGGTTGGTGTTCAAGAGCACTCAAAGTTCAAACTTAAGAATTTCTTCTTTGTCTCTTCCGATTGTGTTTTTTACAGCTTATTCATCTTTAATGCCTGATGGGTACTTTTATTTATCGATAGCATCCCAAGTTTTTGAAAACGTTAAAATAAAAGTACATAAGGTCCGAGGTATACTGTTACACAATCTTCAAAAGCCTTTTTTAACACAAATTCATAAATTAACACTATTTTCAGAAAATTAAAATGTATTATATGAACTTAAGTTTATAAAATTAAGAGTAAATTTCTATGATCAACTTTTAATTATAATGAATTACATTCAAAGTCTAATTTTCATTGCTTTGAACATAATATTTAAGTTTTGTTTTGTGTCCCAACCCTCGTTGGGAAACCCTCCACTTTACCTTAAATCATCCATTGGAATTTACATATAATAATGAATTACACCATAAATTATATGCAAGAACCATTGTGTAGGAGATTTTCAAGTTTATCACAGAATATAATATGAAGATACCGCTTTGAGAGTGCTTTTTTGAGAACGCCCGCCAGCGTCATGCGGTAGAAAATGCGCCGGCTTTCCTCCCTATAGTCCCACAGAGTCTCGCGCTTTTATCGTAGTATAACTTCAATCGCTTTGCGGCACGTGTTAATATTAAAATATTTAAAAAATATTTGGTATACTTTCATTTCATACCTTAAGGAAAAAAGTTAGGGGTTGCGACCGAAGAAATTTCGAGTTTAAAAAATTAGGACCACCCTAATGTAACATTTAGTCCTTATGATACGAAGGTTTTCCCCTTATTTGAAAAATATTTTTTAAATGTTTGAGCATCAAAAGTAGGTTAATTGCTAGAGCAGATGTCTTTTTATACACATATTGCTCGATTTAGGATTACATACCTCCCAGTTTAAGGTTTTTATCTTGGAGATCAAAATCCTAACTATATCTAATCATTATAAAATTATCATTGAGGTATCAGAGAAGAATTAAGATTTATTAATGTTACTTAGCTGGCTTCAGAATATATGTGTTATGAAACACAGGTTATCCATCTTAAAAGACAAATATTGTAGTCGTAAAGATTAGTGCACCGTAAAATTATTTAACCAATAATGTTTATATTTTTATTAATTCATTTCATTTTGTCGAAGCAGTTTAGTTCTAGTGTAGTTAGTGGCTTAAGCAAAGAGTTCATAGGATCTCAATTAGTATTATACCGTTATTTGGAAACAGGAATCTAACAGTATTTCTGTTCAGATGTGTTCCTAAAAAAAGTCTTGAAATTGATTTTAAATTTCAAATACTACCCTTGTAATCTTAGATTTATACTTTCTTTATGCGTCATTTCTGAACATTCTGCCATAAGACTCAAAACTAATTGTACTAGTTTAAAAGTTAGTAAATATTCAAAAGTATAAGACAATTAATATTCAGGTGTTAACTTTTTTAATTGAATGATGAACATTGGAAAAGATTGTTAATGTATTTGAACTCTTTAAATGATATTTCTTATTTTTCTAAGTTTAAAACTGAGTATTTTTTCTTCAAAATGTATTTAATTTTAATAGTTCTAATGATTTAACATTTTGAAAACTAGGTTGAAAAACAAGAAAAAAAGAAAAAGAAGACAGGGCGTGCCAAGCGTAGGATGCAATACAACAGGCGCTTTGTTAATGTAGTGGTTACGTTCGGAAGAAAGAAGGGACCCAATTCTAATTCTTAATTGTATTAGATTTGAAAGAAATAAAAAAATTTAAAGAAAAACATTGTGTTCTGTTGTAATTTATCCAATTTTAAACATGTTTGTTCTGCTATAAGCCTAGCTTTTTTTACCTCAATATGAAGGATCTTAATAAATAAACTATAACTTGTATATAACAAGGAAAAAATACCCTTTTCCTAGAATTTAGAGAGAGAGAGAGCTGAGTTTGCAATATTAGAAATAGAAACATAACAAGTTTATTATTTAGTTACTTTGCCTTTATAGGGGGCATTTTTTAAGGATCCTTTCCTTTGTGTAACATACTGTCTTTTGTCTTACTTCAAACCCATCCCAGTTTGATACTTTTAAACTTAACTCAAATTTAGTGTTTCAAATTACATCTCCATTAACATTTAGCAAAGGGAAAAAGTGCTTCCTTTGGAATTCTAACAGTAGAAAATACTTTTGAGAATATTAAAACTTTCCACTTAATCAAATTTTGTCACATACGTCAATTGAACCATCTCACCCCCCTAAACATGTATCAATACTATTGGTGAACGATCCCTTTTTTGAACTGAAGGCTATTTTTTTAGTATGAGCACTCAGTTAATATAAAATTTCTATTGTTGCTCTTTTAAATCGTTGTTTTGTTTTGATACACATGCTATTAAATTGATTTATTACAGAAAAATAATTTACATCATGTTAATGTAACTTTACATATTTTCTTCTGTATTCATATTTACAGAACTTGATAACAATAAAAGTTAAATGAATTGATCCCGTTTTCAAGAGAACTTTGTGCATAAAACGTTCTACATATTTTCTTATATTGTCAGGAACCAGCCCTGGAAAGAAATTGCTTGATCAGTAAGATTTACTGCATACACAGTTTTACTCCACTGTGATAAGACAAGTTTTATGTAATTGCATGTTTTAATTGCTTAAAACAATTTTAGTATACAATTAATTAGTACAATTTTTATATTTCAAGGCAGGGTTGGCAAAAAACCGGGTTTTTTTAAAAAAACCAAAAAAACCGGGTTTATTTGGTTTTTTTGGTTTAAACCAAGTTTTTTTAGATTTTTTTTTCAGAATAAGTTATTTTAGCAGTGATGTTTGAAATTGAGTTGTAAATGAGACATTTATTTCAGGGGTTGTTTATAATTGATAAATGATTTGTATATTTCAATTAAAATTAAATTAGTTTGTTTTAAAATAAATTTTGTTTTTAAAATATTCCAATTTGAATATCTAATATTATTGTAGTGAATAAAAATCGGTGTTAATTTATCTTGGATAAATGACTGAAATAATCAAATTATTTATCTTAATTATAATGGATTTGGATTAATTTATGAACTTAAGAAATTTCTTTAGAAAGAGAAAATTTTATTTTTTAAATAAATAAAAGGGAAATGTAAGCAACTAATGTTAATTGAAATTGGATAAATGATTGAGATAATTAATCCGATTAGGGAAATTAACGGTTTTTTATTAATTTAGTAAAAAAACCCAACTGGTTTTTATCTGTTTATAAACAAACCAACTGGTTTTTAATTTTTATCATTAAAGAAATCAATGGTTTTTATTAATTTAGTAAAAAAACCAGGGTTGGCAAGGTTTTTCCCACCCCCGGTAAATACCATGGTAAAAACTGGTATTTACCGCCCTGGGAAAAACTAGGTTTTTCCCACATGGGAAAAAGTGGGAAAAACTGATTATTTATTGAATTTATTCTGTTCAAAATGAATTTTTAAAAAAGTTTTTACAGCCTTTTTTTAGAAAAATGACCTTAAATAAGCTTTATCCTATGTTATGAATATGGGTTTTATCATGTGTCTGAGGCATGTCATCTTTTGATGGTTATGCCCTTTTCATCGGATTATCATACCTTGTTACTTCAAAACAGTTATCTTACAATCAAGATTTACATTTATGTTTTATTTTATTTTAATAACGTTTTTATTTACATTTAAAAAACTATATATAATGCTTCTCTTAAAGACACAGATATTATAAGTAAATTTGTTTTAAAATATTCTCTTTTTTATTTGAGAAATTCATTAATATTAAAAAATATATGCAAATTTTATGTTAAATGTCATAATTCTCTTGCTCACTTATATTTTTCCCACCTAATAATTTTAACCCCCCTCCCTAAAAAGTCATTTTAATGTATTATATGTTTAAAAAGGCCATAATCTAATACTTCCATTATTTTGTCAATTGAAGTTTTTCTCACTTTTTCCCGGTATTAATCAGTTTTTCCCACTTTTTCCCGGTATTTACCAGTTTATCCCACTTTTTCCCGGTATTTACCAGTTTTTCCCAGTGGTATGGGAAAAACTAGTTTTGGACGGGAAAAACCCAACCCTGAAAAAAACCAACTGGTTTTTATTAATTTAGTAAAAAAACCAACTGGTTTTTATTAATTTAGTAAAAAAACCAACTGGTTTTTATGACTGACAAATAAGACAAATTGGTTTTATCAATTAATTAAAATCCAAGCCATATTTTATCAGTGAAAAACAGATAACTTTTGTGTATGTTTAGTTACTCTTTGAAATAATGCTTCATTTTAAAGGAAATTAATAAATGAACTATCTCTTGCAACATATAATAAGTTTAACTTAAGCATTTAAGGTTAAGATTAGAGAGAATTCAATAATTAAAACCATTAAATTAAAAGATTTCTAATTTTTAATCACCTTAAAATGTCAATTTTTTGATAAATCTGACCTTTTAATTTTGTGTTAAAGATTATACTTAACAACACTTTCTTTAAAAAATCCTGAAAATATTTTATAATTTCTAAAAAAACCAAAAAAACCAAGTGGTTTTTTTGGTAAAAAAAAACACCATAAAAAAACCATGGTTTAAACCAATGGTTTAAACCGGCCAACCCTGTTTCAAGGGAAACAAGCAAATGAACCTTAATGAATGAATGTCTAAATAAAACTTATATTTTTATATTTAATTTTATTTTTGATATATCAATAGCTGATAGTGTGAATAGCTACTTTTATTCTCAACTTTGCCTTTTTTTTAATAAAGCAACTTTAAGTGAAGTTGGAAAAGAAATAAAATCAACAAAAGAAAATCAATGAACATACATTTGATACTTGTTTGCCAGAAGAGTAAAACAGATTTTTTTACTTACCTATATAAATAGTATATCTCTAGAGAAAACAACTGTTTTCCCTGAAAATATTTTTAAAATCAAATCTTGAAAATAATTACACTATGATTCCAGTCTATAATTAAAATAATTGTAAAATAAAAAGGATAAAAAAATTATAGTTTTCTGCACCCTTGTAAGGACCACAGGGTGCCAGGTGAACAGAATATGTTTTACAGTACTTAATTTTATTATGCATTTTTGTGGAAGTTGCCTTCCTTCTTTTACCTTTATAATAATGATGAATTTCTAAAAGTTGGTGTTTTCTGAACTGGTGAGTAGTTCTTATTTTGAGGTGTCAGCGGAGGTAAAATAGGAACCCTCAGACTGTTATTGAGGGATAAGATCTCACTGAAAAAAAAATACACAAATTAGTTTAATTTGGGAAAGTAAAATCAAGGGATACAATTTACATCTCATTTTTAGCTGTGACATTTTATTGTTATAAATATGTCATACCTATCGTTTTGTGCTCTGGGACTACTGTGATGACTAGAAGGTGACGTGTGGCAATTGGTGTGAGCTATGTCACTTCCAGGAAAGGTTTCTCCAGTGTAAACCAATCCTATAAAGTAAAAGAAAGTGTTCATTCATTGTTAGTAGTGTTCAGTGTATCTAATGCAGGGGTGACCAACCCAAATGATGTTGAGGGCCACTTTGGAAAACCACAATACTCTCGCGGGCCGAATATAAAATTTCGGGATATTAGATGCACAGAATGACAGAGAAGTAAATTTAATAAACTAGGTATAAATTAGGGAGTTTCTTAGATCCTTTGCTTAGTTTGACAAATTCCTAAATAAAACATCCCCAAGAATACCTTCTGTAATAGATAATTTTCTTGTGCTCTAAAATAGATATTGATTAGTTGAATTTAAAGTTTCTTTATCCATTCTGATTCTACCTCGAAATATTGATCTAACTTGTATAAATACTATATTATATTGTTTTTTAAACTGTGTGAAACTATGATGAAAAAGGAGAAAGGGTTATCTACATCAAGGGTTCCCAATAAAATTTTGCCGAGGACCCCCTTTACAATTAATTTACTGACGAGGACCCCTTGAACTTAAAGGCTTAAATTTTTTTTAAAATGTAGATTACGTAGAACCTACTACGAACTACTAATGTATTCAAATCATTAAATGATATGTAACACTCATTATAATTTAAGTTAAATTATGAAGTAATTTTTGGTGCAAGTATAATTGTGAAGAATGATGTGGAAAATGTTTATATACAAAGGAAATTTTATGCAGCACAAGTTAAATGAAAAATACAAATCAATCAATATAATTTATAACTGTACAATTTTAGTGAGATAAATGGAATCTTTCCTTCGTGCTCATTATTTCTGAAAATTTAGGTTCCATAGTTGAAACCTTAAATCTAAAATCCGATCTCAAGTGATCCCTACATTGACAATTAACTAACAAAACTAACGAATTAACTGCTGAGTAGGATAATGGTTACTTTAAATTAAGGAAAATAAAAAAATACTTAATTTCTCGGTGATATTTCGTGGACCCCTTGGACAAAGCCCGCGGACCCCCAGGGGTCCGCGGACCACCTATTGGGAACCCCTGATCTACATGATTGAGAGAGAAAAACTTGTACTTTCTTTACCTTGGAAAACAACTAAAAGTATCCCACATCTCCCCTCGAATTCCAATAAATCCAAATCAAGTCAATATTTGTCTTAATTTCTCAGAGATATAATCCATCTTAATTCCAGAGATATCATAATCACCCCCCAAAGAACCCTTTGAAAGAAAGCATTAGTTCAAAAAGGTCTGTTTCGAGTAGCCACCGACCTGGATAGTGATCTGACGATGAGCCCGGCTGTGAACTCCGCGGTGACCTCCCGAGACCGCTGTCCGTCGGCTCTGGCGGGGAAGTGTCGCACAGGGCTATGGGCTTGATGGCGTGGATGACCAGACAGTCGCTCAGGTCGTTGGGGTCCAACTCTTCAGCTCCTCCTCTTATCTAGGGTAAGATTCATGTTATTTATTGCTTATTAGTATTGTATAGTGTCATACCTGATTGTTGTTTTACTATTTGCAATTGTTTCCCTGGCGAAAACGCACGTGAATATAAGGGTATTCTTCTGATTTTGGAACTACTTCACCAGTTTAAAGGATCAGAAGTAGTTTCATCCGGGGCCTCCCCTCAGAAGGGTCAGTATAACATTAGAATACCAGAACAAAGAGTTCATGGCCATAGGTGATCATGGAAATAAAAAAAAACACGGGGTACTGGCGTTTGAAAATATTTCCTTCCCCCACCACCGATCGGTAACCATAGCAACTATCCACGTCAAAGTGACGAAGAAGGCTTACTATTGGCTGCTCGAAGAGCGTAACTATGGTTACGCTTCTAGCGTAGGGGAAAGCACTATTTCTCAATCGCCAATTCTAAATGAATAGAGGGCGCAAGTTCAGACTTGCGTATGCGCCAAGTTTTTAGCGTTAAAGATGACTAATATGGTAACCCTAACTCATGTTAAAAGAGTCATTTGGCTTCTAAATGTGCCGCTAAACAGCCAAAAATCGCCAAGCATACGCAACTCTGAACTTGCGCCGAATAGAGCATAACATGCGCCTCTCTTGTCACGACACGATAGGTGGAGAAATATAATCTCAATCCACGAATCCTCTAATACTCCTCCAGAAATGACAGATTGAATGAACATATCGCAGCCAATCACAGCAGCTGTGACTTCCAAATTGTACTGCCTACCCTTCTGTCAATCATAGACAGTTGCAGCGCGTCCCTCTATCATACGATGGCATTTGAAAAAAAGCGTTTTGCACCCTCTGTTATACTCTGTTCATTTTGAACTGGCCCCCGAAAATATTTCCTTCCCCACCACCGAATCAGTTACCATGGCAACTATCAACTTCACAGCGACAAAGAAGGCTTACTATTGGCCGCGCGAAGAGCGTAGCCATGGTTACGCTTCTAGCAGGGGGAAAGCACTATTCTTCAGGCACTAGTTCAAAATGAATAGAGTATATAGGCTTTTCCTCTGTGGCAACCATGCTCTGGATAACTGTTGAATTGCTAAAAAAGTCCCTCATATCCTTCGTCAATTCAATAACCACCCATTTGCGAAGGATGTTTTTTTAATTCTGGTTCCCTCCCTCCAGAATTAAAACTAGGATCTGCCCCTGACTCGACTCTGTCTAAACTTTTTTTAGTCTGAAACCATTCACTTTATCGATTGACTCTGAACTGAGATGAAAATAATGTTTATAGTTAGCTATGAACATACTCTTTATATTTAATTTTTCCGTTTACCATATCTAAAGACCTGCCTTTTTCCGGTCCGGTTCTTTTTTCTCCGGATGGCTCTTCTTGATGTGTTTCCTCAGTGAACTCGGATCTGTGTACCTTTTGCCACATCCCACGACTTGACACACATACGGTTTCTGAAAACATGAAAGTAACTTAATTAGTAAATTGTAATTGCTTGGGGCAAAAGCCCTACAATGAGTTCTTATAGATTCTTACGAGAAAATTAGGGGGAAATAATAATAAAAAAGAAAAAAAGAGGATTGGAAATGAAGACATATGATTTTCTTGATTCAAAACAAAATTTAAGGGAAAACTAACTTTTGGCTTAAAAAAAATACATGTACTTAATTAATTTACGAATTAAAGACTACTGTACTTCACAGCAACGTTTCCTGAACCCAGTACGTCACTACGCGTAAGAAGAAAGTGAGTATATATAAACACAAAGCCTGTTGGGTTGCTAGGAGGAAATTCAGTACGCAAATCGTGATAAAAAGACACTATATATTCATGGGTTTAACCAAATAATCATATTTTAAAATTGACGTTCTTCGTTTCACTCGAAATTCAGATACCGCGATGGGAACTACTTTGTTAGTGACGTAGTAGGTTCAACTTAAGTTGCTGTCTAGTATGTCTACTATATGTCTAGTAGCAGATACTTTCAAAACTACAGCGTATATTGTCTTAAAGCCTCTCTTCCCCCAAGTCCTAGCAAAAATAAGCAAATAGCAAACATCCTCAGTTTTCGTAATTATTTGAACGGCCCCTTTGACTTTCAGTCCATAGACCGTCGAGATTCCCATTGGATTCAATGATATTCTCGAGTAGCTTAGGACTGAAAGATTTATAAGGAAAACAAGACTTTGACTTACGGTGTCGTGGTGCGTCTTCTGGTGCTTCGTTCTGTCCGAGGAGTTGCTGAAAGTCTTTGTGCAGCCGGGATGAACACAAGAGTAGGGCCTTTCGCCAGTGTGCGACCTCAAATGGATCTTCAGGTTTTCGAGTCTCGAAAACGCTTTCTTACAACCTGCAAACTAAATTAGTTTACTTTTAGGTTATATGTTTTCGCTTTTTTTTTCACAAATCATCATCATTGGATTTTAAGTTTAAAGGCTCATTTACACTGTTTCACTTTCGCTGTTCCTCCTTTGTGATTCACAGCATCTAAGGGTCAATGAAGTCATAAGGAGGAGGTGAGATCCAGCTTCTGATGATCGTGAGATCTGAGCACCATTTAGGTAGAAGTCTGTCTGGGACACTTCAGGAACCAAGTGAAGTCACTTGGTGGACTGTTTGGGGAGAAGAATACAGGGTGTCCCATAAATAGTGGGCCACACTTCTAGAGGGGATAGTAGACACCTAGACGAGTCAGAATCAGATAGGATTCGGGGGTCCCAGACCAAATCCCAGGGAGTTAAAAATGGAGCGACACCACAAAACAATTATTGAAAAATTCAATCTGTAGAAGAACTACTATTGGTTAAAACTTAATCATGGTCTCAAATTTTGTGGTTTAACATGATCTTTAAAACCATTGCAAAAGTTTTTATTTAAAAAAATTTTTTACTACGAAATAAAGTCAAAAACCACAAAAATATGTGAAAAATCTGCCAAAACTTTATTTTGTATTTAGAAATCCTTTCTTTTGATTTGATAATCTGAAAGATCATAGTTGAAAACCCTTAAGTCCAAAGTTTCACGTAAATACCATCAATATTAAACGCTTGAGATCTAATTAAAGTTTGATTTTTGCTTGCGAAAACAGATCCAGAAAAGAAACGTTGAGGGAAAATCTACGAATTACGGATTGATGCTTACTAAATTTCTCGCCATTATTTGCGATACGAGATTCCTCGCCAACTTTCGCCAACAACAAATCGCCAAGATGTCTTGGCAATCTGTAGGAGCTTGGTATGTTTCGCCAAACTGGGAGAGAAAAGAAAGTTAGCGATTATCTATCCGTAACTCGTAGATTCTCCCTGAACGTTCGTTTTCTGGAGCTGTTTTCGCACTCAAAAAACAAACTTTAACAGGATCTCAAGCGTTTAATAATGATGGTATTTACGTGAAACTTTGGAATTAAGGGTTTTAAAATATGATCTTTCAGATAATCAAATCAAATGAAAGGATTTCCAAATACAAAATAAAGTTTTGGCATATTTTTCACATTTTTTTGTGGTTTTTGACTTTTTTTCGTAGAAAAAAATTTTAAAGTGAAAACTTTCAGCATAATTTTAAAAATCATATTAAACCACAAAATTTGAGACCATGATTTAATTTTTACCAATAGTAGTTCTTCTACAAATTGAATTTTTCAATAATTGTTTTAGGGTGTCGCTCCATTTTTAACTCCTTGGGATTTGGTCTGGGACCCCCAAACCCTATGTGATTCTGACTCGTCTAGGTGTCTACTATCCACCCTAGAAGTGTGACCCATTATTTATGGGACACCCTGTATATATCAAGTTGGAAAGATCCAAACAGTCCAGGAAGTTCCAAAAGCTCCAGTCCAGGAAGTCCACCAAGATCCAAGACAGACTTCTACCTAAATGGTGCTCAGATCTCACAATCAACAGAAGCTGCATCTCACCTCCTCCTTATGACTTCATTGACCCTTAGATGCTGCAAGATAGTAGTAGATATGTTATCCTAAAATTGTATGATTTATATTCTTTCCTCATCTGGTCCTCGATTTTATCAGGGTCACCGGTCTGATGGATCTTATCTGACTTCATCAGACTATTGGAGGATTAGCCACAACACACAAGATTGCTATCTTTGTTTCTTTTAAACCGTTAACACTATTAAAATGCCCATTAATGACTGTAGTTCTGATGTATTATATTTTGTTGAGTTCTATAAACAGAGAAAGAGTAGTGTCTGGGGAACCCCTAACAATTTTTTAATTTTGACTTTTTAAAGTAGGGTCCAACTTTTTAGGGCCACTTGGTTGACACCTGGGGTAGATGTCAATAAGCATCAAAAATTTGTTTTCAAACTTCAAAGTATGAGCTTGTCTATAAGCTTACCGTGCACTTATTGGGCTTGTCTCCCGAGTGTATCCTCATATGCACCAGCAGCTTGTACCGAGCGTTAAAGGGGTGCAGTCGCCGTGGACACAGCTTCCAGAAGCAGACGAAGTCCTCTCCCTTCTTCTGGTCGATGTGCACCTTCTCGATATGCGACACAAACTCGTCCTGGGGATAGAGAACACACGCACTTTTAAAAGAACCTCTGCTGCCGCAAACATGTTTTTACGGCCTGAAAGCTATTTAAAATCCAGTTTTCTCAAATTATCCACAAAACTACTTATTTACAAGAGTCTCATTAAATCTAATTAAATTAAATCATTAACATTTAGTCATTAAATCTGATGACTCTCTGAATTTGCTGCTGAATTTCAATAGGAGATGAGTTAATTAAATTTGAAAATTGGGTTCTGAGTTGCCAAACACATTCATTTAGCACCACTTGGCGATTTGGTGACTTTCCAATTGGATGGAATGAGAAATTTGATTTCTTTATTACAGAATAATACAGTGGCTCATCTAAGTTATAATTTATGGAATGTATCTCATCGTGTCGAGGCTGGCTCAGCTACCCAGTTTTTTTAAGTACCGTTTCAAAATTTTTTTCACAGTGAATAATCCCCTCATCAACGACACATGCATCAGTCATGGAAAGAGCGTCACCTGGTCTTGGAAGACGGCGGTGCAGTCCAGCCACCTACAGGCGTACATCCTGGCTGCCTCTGTGTCGGTTCCACCGCTGCTCCCCACCGTCCCCTCCGAGCTCTCGAAGGAAGACGAGTTGGAGGGGCCGGTGCTGTCGGTGCTGCTGGAAGGAGCCTTCTGCAGGGAGGCCTTCCGAGCCGCCATGTGCTGGTCGTAGGTGGGCGGAGGGCGCAGGTGGGAGTGCACAGGGGGCAGAACGCTCGGCTGCTGCGACACCAGGGGGAGGTAGTCCTCGGTGCGGATGGCTGCTAGGTCCTGAGGCAGCACCTGTGGTACAGGGTTGGGAATTAAGAATTAGTGTTGACCACACTGGGGTGACTATTGTCGAACGAACCATTAAGATCCTTATCAAACGGTGGGTAGGAGTGAGGGGAAATGCACTAGACTAGACTAGAGAGCTTGTATATGAGAGAGAGACGACAACTCAGTATAGCGCGCGCAGATCGGTAAACAGGTTTTCTGTTCCCCACAGCCGGTTCCCTCCATAGGATTAGCATTGGACTCGAGACAAGCGGCATGATACAGTTTGGACAGAACTGGATGCGCAGAGACGCTTTTAAGTGAGTTGTCGTCTCTCTCTCGTATACAGGCTCTCAAGACTAGACTACTCCTGTAGCGGAAGAAAGCGGTCCCCTCGAGTCCCCTTCTTTCTCCTCTGCGTTGGATAAGAATCTTAATGGGTCGCGAGACAATAGTCACTTCAGTGTGTTTCGGTACTTTAGGTCAGGAACGATACGGGGACGAACGATTTAAACCGGTATGTCCCAAAGTCTCGTGAATCTGCATCTCACACACATCAAGTCTATTCGGTTAAGGGGCCATTCATTAATTACGTAAGGGTCCCGAGGGGGAGGGGGGGTTGGAAAAATCTCTATATACCCTTACTTGGGGGGTGGGGGGGGTCAAACCAAATCTTACGTAATATTTTCCAAGTTAATGTACACAAATTCCAATCAAATAACTATTGAATAACCCCAGAAAAACTTTAAAATGCTGATGATCTCGATAAATTATCGAAGCTTTAATTTAAAAAAAATGAAGGTAAATCAGATGTATCTTTGTTATTGGAGTTTAAACTAATTAAACGAAATAGAATCTTACGTAAGAATATGGGGGGAGGGGTTTGAAAAATCTTACGTACCCTTACATGGGGGTAGGGGGGGTCAAAAATTGCCAAAATCATCCTTACGTAATTAATGAATGGCCCCTAAGGACCTGAAAAAAAGGCAATAACCCTAACCTGCAGGTTGTCGAACTCCGGCGGCAGCTCCGATTCCATGTCCTGCATGGCTTGTATCACCAGGAGGTTGTCGAGGAGGTCCACGGGGGTCATGATGGACCCCCTGCGCGCCCCCGATGACCCCGACCCGGGGCTGGAACTGCTGGTCCTCGCCGAGAGATGCCCGTAGCACCCCGACGCCCCGGCCGACCCCGGCGACACGCACGACGACGAACTGCGCGACCCGTTGACGTAGGCCACGAGGGAGGTGGGGGACATCCTGATGATGGAGTTGAGGTCGATCCCTTCCGCCGACAGGGGGGAGTTTGAGAGCGCGCGCTTGTTCCTTGACCGGCTCGAGTAGGACGACCTCCCGGAGTATCGAGGACTGGACGCAAAGTCCAGGAAGGGGTGCTGTGTGGAGGAGTAGCTCTGCAGGGACAGATTGTCCCCATCGCTCGCCACTGGGGGCAGCACCGAGAACCGCCCCAAGTCCGGCTTGTACTGGTAAGAAGGGGTGGTGTTCCCCCCCGACTGGAAAGCTCGCTGTCCCATCAAGGGGGTGTGCTGAGGGGTGACGAACATGGAGAGGTCGTCTAGGAGGTCCGGGTATGGTTGGTCCCTGGTGGAGGAACAAGGTGGGTTGAGGACTTCCCCTCCTCCTCCGAAAGGGGTGGAGTGTTGTTTGTGGTGGAATGTACTGGCGTCCAGCACCGTACACCCCGATGTGGTGATGTCCATCGCGGTGAGTTGGTTGACGGGGGTGCTCTTCGTTGAGCGGTGGTGGTTTGTGCGACTAGCGGAATTGGCGGCTTTATTGGCCTGGAAATTGTTGTGGTTGTTGTTCTGAAGTGGTGGGGGTGGGTTGTCGAGGGGGTCTGCCATCAGTGGGTCATCGCTTTGGAGGAGTTGTTGGTTCGGTGGAGGGTAAACGTAGTTGGGGTGGTGGCAGATTTGTTGGCCGGATGATGAGGGATATGCTTGTTGAGTGGGAAGTTGCATGCCTTGTGTCTTGTACGGCAAGTAAGTGTTTGCTGAAAAAGCAATTGATACTGTCAGCAAGAAGAGTGTGGAAGATTTGACACATAAAGGGTGATTCAAAACTCGTGGACAAAAACAAAAGGAGGTGTGGACTACTCTAGTGAAATTGAGAATCATCTTGGAAAAGGGGCAATCCTGTACTGTCGTGCATGGAAAAGGGGCAATACTGTCGTGCTGTAGGGGATTGTTTGGTGCTGCTGGAGAGAATTGTTGCCAGAAGCAATGAAAGATGAATTGGTTTACGTAAATGGTTGGGGTAGAGTAAAATTCCAATGCCAATTATAGTGCTCAAACTAATTTATAAACCTGCGTAAAGCTGTTTTGTCCTTAAAAAGTGGTCTTTAAAATGCGACACTGACGCGTTTTTAATGTCGTCTTCTAAAGACGACCCCTGAAAGAAATCCCAAACGCCTTAACCAATTTTATAATTAAAATAAGCCAGGGGCCATTCAAATATTACGTAAGCACTTTTTTGGTCATTTTTAACCCCCCCTTGTCAGCAAAGATAAGCAAACCTCCAACCCCCCCCCCACCATAATTACGTAAGAAACTGCCGGACCCCTCCCGAAATTTTGACATCCCTTTTAGTAAGTACTGTTTTTTTCTCCTTGAAAATTAGGTGACTTATTCAAGGAGCTGTCCTTTTAAAGGGTTCAAAAATGAGTCGAAACACTATTTTTCGGGGTTAAAATTTCAGAATGTTTGGGGGTCCCCAGAAAAGTGTTTACGTCAGATTTCCTACTTCAATTTTTTGTTAAATTTATTTTTGGTTGAGTTTTGAAATTATTTATGCAAGAAACAAGATATTTTCAAGATAATTCAGTATCTTACGTAAGCATCTTTCATATCCCCTCTCCCCCCTAGTCAGGAAAAATAAGCAAAGAGCAAACCCCCTCCCCCCCTTAGGTGCTTACGTAATATTTGAACGGCCCCCCATGGTAATTGGCCTTGGAATTTCATTTCCACCCTCAACTTGTTGCCCTCAATATTTCATCTCTCATTGCTTCTGGCAACTAAAGTATCATCCTAGCGCCTCAGGAATGCTCCAGGGTCCCCCTTTTCTATCGTGATTCTAAATTTTCTTAGGGTTGCCTCTTTTCATTTCGACGATGAGTTTTGAATCATCCTGCATAAGATAGTGAATGCAATACTATCTAGGTCTAGGTCGACCAACCTAGTTGGGCTTCACGCCTGTTGTTGGTCGTCAATATTTGTATTTGTCTTTAAATATACAGGTTTCACAAGATAACTGTCCCCCCTTTAACTTTTTAACCCCTACAGACATAGTCATAAAAGTGGTGTCTCTAGGTATATTAAAGTGACCATGCCCTATCCGATGAGACAACTTTCAACGCAACTTACATAGCGTCAATGTAAGGAGTTAAAATTTTTATTTGAAAAACTTTTAGATATTTGCTGAATTAGTCAAATACAAAGTTGTAGAGCAGCATCGATTTTGTACGAAGACACCGTAAGCAGAAAAATGCCTTGAATAAACCCCTAAAACGCACACTCAATTAAAGGGGGTGTACAGTTGTCTTGAGACACCAGACACCATGTATACTTTTTCATCCTTAGGGGCCATTCATTAATTACGTAAGGATGATTTTGGCAATTTTCGACCCCCCCTACCCCCATGTAAGGGTACGTAAGATTTTTCAAACCCCTCCCCTATTCTTACGTAAGATTCCATTTCGTTTAATCAGTTTAAAACTCCAATAAAAAACATAAATATGGTATACCTTCATTTTTTAAAAACATTAAAGCTTCGATAATATTTCGAGATCGTCACCATTTTTAAGTTTTTATGTGGTTATTCAATAGTTATTTGATAAGAATAATTAGAATTTGTTTACATTACAGGGGTGCATCTAGAAAGAAATTGGGGCCGAAAACGGCCCCTTCACAAAATTCCGACCCTCAAAAACGGCCCCTTCACAAAATTCCGACCCTCAAAAACGGCCCCTTCACAAAATTCCGACCCTCAAAAACGGCCCCTTCACAAAATTCCGATCCTCAAAAACGGGCCCTTCACAAAATTCCGGTTCCCAAAAACGGACTTTAATCAAGCTATATGCACTCTCTAAGTGCAATTTTATTAAGGAAAATAATATATTTACAGAAATGGGACCTTATTTTCGAATAAAAAATTATTTTTCACAAAATTTAATTCCATTTTTCACAAAATTCAATTCCGTTTTTCACAAAATTCCCAAAAACGGCCCCTGGCAAAAAATTCTGGATGAACCCCTGCATTAACTTGTGGAAAATCTTACGTAAGAATAGGTTTGACCCCCCCAAGTAAGGGTACGTAGAGAATTTTCCAACCCCCCCTCCCCCTCGGGACCCTTACGTAATTAATGAATGGCCCCTTACACTTTAAGACAGTCTTATCATTACCACACTCGATAAGCATTACCCTTCGTGTTTTGCGACATGAAGTAGCCGACCATCATGTTGTCGTAGGCCGCACTGAGGTCGGGGTAGGCCGGGAACTTGTCCTTGCCCCCCTCGGGGACATCCGCATGATGAGGAGGCATGTCTCGTGCTGCTGTCGGGACTGTGCTAGAGGGAGGGTGGATGGGAGGAAGCTTGAGGCTGGGCGAAAGAGCAGTCCTTCGGACTTCTTTCGCCTCGGAGACGGAATAGGAGGGTTCCTGAAAGAGAAGATATTGAAACTTAGGAAATATCTAAGGGAAGCGTTTGACGTCACATGACCGAGTTGTAAGGCCATGTATGGTATATAGAGGGGGGTCTTTGTAGCCACCAACTTACTTGAAATGCAGATCTCGCTCTGTCCTGCAGAGGCTCTGCGAAGTAGTTCCTGTGAAGTTGAGAGCTCTGGCTCCTGTCTGGCGGGATGGCTGGAAGGTCTCTGAAGTGGGGTGGAATGCTTTTCGAAGGGTGCATAAACGGGGGCTCGGCGGGGTAGACGACGGGCGGCTCTGGTTCCTCAGCGCATGTCAGCCGACCCATCATTCTGGAAAAGAAGGGACAGATGGATTGGTAACATATTCTCCGGTTTGCGTACTTGACCTCAAGCATATGTTTGTCAATTAAGACAGACACAAACAGAATTTTTACTAGGAACAGTTAGTCTTGACCAGGGCTCGATTTCAGCCGGAACGGTCCGGAACGGCGTTCCGGAACCTCTCTTTCGATTAAAAAGTTAATATTTTGTTTCAGGTTTCCCTATAACTGCAGCCCGCGAAAACCTTTCTATACGTACGAAAAAAAGTCCCAGAATGAATTAAAACCCTGTTTTAGGGTCAAATTTCCAAAATTTCCAAAATTCCCCAGACCCCCCTTTTCCCCCTTTTTTGTATTTAGATCTCAACTAATCACATTTATCTTCAGATTAAGTTCATTAACGGGAGAATCTTACTAAAAAATATTAAAAAAGAACATTAAACTTGTAAACATGCGTACAAAAGGTTTAGAGGGATTTTCGAGTTTCTTCCCCCTGAAAATTTTACTTGGGAGCTGATAGTGTTTTAATTTTCTTAAAGGATATTTGGGGCCCCTCCCGAAATAAATTTCTACATACGCCACTATGATCCTAGATGTGTTAAAAAAACAATTTTATGTTGTTACTATTTAAAACTTATTTTCAACGATTCACTTGTGCGTATTTTAAATTTTAAGAAATGTTAAATGCATTTTTATCTTTTTTGCAAATAACAATAATTTTGTGATTTAATATTAAGGTTATTACTTAATTGTGTTTTTTTTAAAACATAATTGTGAACCCCAATTCGAACTACCCACACAATCCGCTCCTGGTGTTGATTCTTTTTTATTTGAACCAGATTTGCCAGATTGCTGATAAAATTTGCCAAGAAAATTTGCTACATCTTAAATTCTACAGGTTAAGGACTAAAACTACGCATTATATTCCTTAAACTGGCAAAATATAGAACAGTATTGGTTCATTGATGATAAAAGAGGGGAAATATACCTTCTACTAGAGGTAAAAAAGGTTTTATAACAAAAAAATTGCATAAATAGTTCATCGTCTTATGCAATAATTTAGAAAATTCTTCCTAATCTAGTACATCACCATTTGAATTTATTTTTTAAATTTAAAAATAAATGCTTAAGTTTTTGTATTAAAAAGTATTCGCTTTTTTTCAGTTTTGAGACCAATAATTTTACCGTTCCGGTACCTCTTTTTTTAGAAATCGAGCCCTGGTCTTGACCACAGAGAAATAGTCGAACAGAGGGTTCAAAACGCTATTTTTAAATGAAATGCCATCTCATGGTAAGGGGTATGCAGTACAATGGACTATATCCGTCTGACGAAACATTTCCCCCATCATGTGGATGTGACCTACTGAGCTTGCAATTGGTCACCACAGAGATAGTTTGTAGTGAGATATAATGATAGTGTGAGTTTGTGGGATTTATTTGGGAATATATATCCCCACCCCGAAAGTTAAAAAATTACCTTTTTGTACCATAGAAAAGGAATAAATTCACCCCATTCCCCTACATTCACACATTTTTTTTCTAGCTAAGCCACTGTCCAGATGGGATTCGTTCATTTGGCCGACTCTCAGTTGCCTGTCAACTCAAAATTCCCAGCAGCTTATTTTTCCGATTGCTTGACAACTTATTTTGGTTTGTCTATGGGAGACACAGACCAGTCCTAAAGAAAGGAATCTATTACCTTTTTTAAATATGAGGGAGCTTAACATTTTAGGGATCCCCGCGAAATATCACAAAAGGGGCTGTAGCCCAAAAATTCATATCCTTTCTTGTAGTAGATTGATCCCATAGGAATAATTCGTTAATTAAAATAGTTTGTCGAAGTTAATTTCTGTTTCAGAGACTTATTGTTATAAAATTAATTTTTCTCTACCAATAAAGGTTTTTTACACTTAACTGATTAAATATAGTCATAATAACGAAATAATAATAATAATAATAATAATAATAATAATAATAATAATAATAATAATAATAATAATAATAATAATAATCTTTATTCAGTTACCAATAAACATACAAACAACTAAAAAAAAAGAACAATATATTAATCGCCAAGGAAAGAACCCGTATAGACGATAGATAGATTACTAAATAAAATTGTTTTACATAATAATTTAAATATACAGAACAAAACAAAATACTCAATAATATTATCAACTGAATTAAAATAAAATGTAATACTTGTATGCTGAAAAGTTAAATAAATTAAAGAAACAGTATTGTAATCAATTATTTTATTTTTTGAAGACTGTTAGTATTGTAATCAAGCATTATTTTTGACACTTATCCGCCAAGTACCGAGTCTGGATACAGAATACAACTTTCAGTAAAAAAACATCTATTAATCTCTGTAAAGTGGATCAGTTTAGAACTTTGTGATCCAGCTCCACTTTCCTCTCCATGGTCTATTGCGGTAGAATATGCGAAACTAAAACAATTGTTTTGTTGAAGCTTTTTTGTTGAAATTTATGTACTAATTTTAACAGGTTTTTGAAAAATTTAAAGGTTTACGAATATCAGGTCTTTAAAATATTTTCCCCCAAACATTTGTTTTTCTTAATAATTCAGCAATTGTTGAGACACAAAAAAGGATGAAGGGTCTATATTGCGCAGGCCTGCTCTAGATAGCCTATCGCCAGATGGGGACAACTAGCTGAAGCACCTAGATCTTTGATCTTCAAACTTTAGTGACAACATCTCTACTTGTGGTGGAGCATATGAGCAGAACTAGGTCCAAGCAGGTGAAACCGGGAGGTCCCACAGTAGTGCTGTCTTGAAAACTAATCAGGAGCAACTTCGCTCTAGGTGGGCATAAAGTCCCGGAGGTCATCGTGCGCTCAGGGCCTATTACATCTGACTCAGCTGCCACAAGCTGTATTCAGCTCCCCTGTAAGCTGGCACCAACTTCGAGAACTCCTTGTAGGCTTTCCGGGCGCTCTTCTGCCAGTCGCGTCTGAGCAACTGCTCCAGGAGCCTGAGGTCTTTTCGGTCGCTCTTCTTTTCCTTCAGGAAGAGTCCCATGGAAACCTTCAACATATCCTCCTCCACCCCGACGTATTTTCGCTTGGTTCACGAGGCGCGGACTTGGTTGAGCCGGTCCATCTTCCGGTGACGCTCGGACATCGACCGGGTCCACTCGTTCTTCACGGCCAGCTTGAGAAACAGGCCGGCCTGCTCCCTGGGCAACTTCGGCCTCTCTTGATCCTCCTGTTCCGAGGCATGGTCTCCGTCCTCTGAAGATTCTGGTTGGCCATGAACGTCATCCAACCATTCTCTGTCATCTGAAGATCTCCTCTGAAGACCCTTTGAGTATCCTGGTTGGTTCTGGATGTCATCCAATCCTTCTTGAGGAGTTCCGTCCTTTGAGGAAACTTGCTGGAGGGGATCAGCATGGCTATGGGATACCACTTCGGAGACTTCTGAGCTTGACGGATACTCATCCAATCTTCTGTCAGGCGACTCCAGCTGCTCAGCTAATGCTGCGTCAGGTAACTCGAGTTGCTCAGACAAAGCTGTGTCAGTTGACTCCACTTGTTCAGCCAATGCTGTGTCAGCTGGCTCCAGTTGCTCAGGGTCAGTTGACTCTAGTTGTTGTGCTGAGACATTACCATTCACTTCAGGGGTATTCTCAAGAGTCCCTCCTGGAAATGGCTCACTGACAGGATTTTGCTGTCCAGATGGACGCTGATTGTTACCAGTGTTCTTGCAGCACAGAAGCCAAGAGATCACTTTGGAGAACCTCGATCCAGTTGACTTTGGTTGTTTCGAAGGGACTTCGTCTTTGAGACCAAGGCTTCCTGTCTCGGCTGCTTGCTTTTGAGATCTTCCGCAGCAGCAGATGCAGGTGACCACTTTTGAAATTTTCGATCTCTTCTGCTCTGGCTTGCCGCATCTCATCGACCGTACAGTTTGTACAGTGTGGTCTTCGGGAGTCCCCCCGAAGCAATTGAAAAGACTGAAAGTCTTTCCTTTAACCATCTTTCTAATAATATATAATTATCAGAAAAAAACTTCAATATATTAAAATTATCAAAGTTTTATAAAAGAGCGCAGTGAAAATTCGTTCACCAAAAATCATAAAACTTTTTGACTAAATTTAAATTTCTTTGTTGCTGATATTCTGAGAAATTTCCATTGTTGAAACAATTTACGGAAAGAATTCATAATTGTAAAAGAACATTCGAACAATGAAGCAATTTCAACTACGATAAGCAACAATACTTCATATATTTTATAAAAACAATACTAAGAGCTCATAACAACTACGTTCTAAGCCCTAAGGAATATTGAAGTCCTACTTATCTGATTAAGTTTCGCAAATAAGAAAATAAAAAAAACTAGATTTTTGGGGGTCAAGTGTTTTTTATACTTTTTTAATTCCTTTAAAACTCTGAAAATAAACTTAAAAATTCTACAGCGTAGCAATGGAGAGATCTGTCTCCCAAGAGCCGTAAAATGTTAAAACAAATGAGTTGAAAAAATTTTAAGAGTTAATTTTACAAAAGGCTGAAGTTTAGGGCCCCTAATTTCCCCCCTTTGGAACGAGACTTTTGCTAACCGCCATAGTTTAAAAACTATATACAATATAAAGTTTTAAGTTGTCTTTTTAAAATTTATAAATCTTCTCATTTACCCTATTAAGTGTGAGTGGTATAGTGTTAAAAAACATCTGGCCAACTTCACCCTCCCTGGTGTCGGGTCTGATCTATTTCATGTCAAATTTATTAATTCCTCATGGGAAATCTTGAATTCTTCCATTTGGAAAGACTTAGAACCTTTGAAAAACCCTTGTCAGAGATAGTGTGTCTTGACTTTTAGTTCGAAAATTATTGTCACATTACCCAATGATTTAATTCCTTAATATAAATCTTAGAAGACTTTAGGAACATTGCCACCGGAAATGAAATGAGTTTTTCTTTGTGTAATCTTTCCCTCGTAAATCCTTAACTGAATTGGGACTGTACCATTCCCAGCTTCGAGCAAGTCTAGGGACAATAACGTTTCTTATTGCCACCGGAAACGAAATGCAGCCTAAGATACATTAAATCTTTAATGGAATTGTGGACTACGTGTATAGCTCTGGCACATTAGGGTCATTAATATTTCTCGTCATTGAAAATTTTACTTCCAATGGGCGGGTACTACTAGACATTATCCTTGACCACTGAACTGCCCTTAAGAAGTACCTACTTAGCGCTACCCAGAGAGCACCTGTGGACCGGAGCCACGGAGGTGAGGAACTGTTACCCGCGCCACACACACATTCACTCGCACAACCCCTCTTTACAGGGGGGGGGCACATTCATTCATCACACAAGGACAGAAACTAACATCCATGCCAAACGGGGATTCAAATCCCAGACGTACGGCTTCGCAGTCAGATACTCTAACCACTAGGCCAGCACGCGGCTTGTCACTTAAAACAAAACATTTGTTGCGTATTGGTAAATCCTTAATGGAATTGTGGACCATTCGTCGCTCTGAGCACACCATAGGGACAATAACGTTTCTTGCCACCAGAAACTAAACGTGTTTTTCTTTGCGCAATATCTTTCCATTGTAAATCCATAACGGAATCGGGACTGTGGATCATTCATAGCTCTCATAGAGGCAATAATATTTCTTGTCACTGGAAATGAAATTCAGCCTAAGATATTAAATACTGAATGGGATCGGAATCGTGGACCATTCATGGCTCTGAGCATACCATAGAGACAATTACATTTCTTGCCACCGGAAATGAAACGTGTTTTCTTTTCATAATACTATTAAATTCTTAACGGATTTACGACGACTGTGGGCCATTCATAGCTCCGAGCAAGTCTAGGTTTGTTAACGTTAATTTAAGCTCAACAATAACGTTTCTTGCCACCGCAAATGAAATGCAGCTTAAGATATATTAAATCCTTAATGGAATCGGACCATTCACAGTAGAGCAACAAAAGCGGTGCAGGTGCCTGCTGGGCCAAGATCAATGCGGAAGATAGTGGGACACAGAGAGGAGCAAGCATCAGCGAGTGGTATCATCCTTGAAGCCTGACTTTGAACTGGATCCAACAGGAGAGTCGTTCTAAATTTGCTCCACCGAAATCCCCCCTCTCTTAACTTTTTTTCCCTCTCTTCTCCTTCTGAGCCTTCTTTTCGTCATCTCCGTCGCAAATCATGAATGGCGCTTCCAAGAAGTTCCCCGCGAGCTGAGACAATAGGCGGTTTCAGCCGGTTTTGAACTTTCGACAAGGTGGTGAAGTTCAAGGGGGAGTGTTGGATTAGGGTGGGTTTTTTACATGCAGTTGCAGTGACACGAACGACGCGACCGTGGTTAAAACTTTCCTTATAGATGATGACGTAGCAACTATACGTCATACCGCCAAGAACCAATGCTGCATGTGAATCCACCCTTGCCGGTTTTACATCAATTTCAATTGATGAAAAAGCCTAACAGAGGGTCCAAACCGCTATTTTTAAATGCCATCCTATGATAGAGGGCAGCACTGCGTATGTCTATGATTGGCAAAAGGGAATTAGGCAGTAAAATTTGGGGGTCACAGCTATGATTGGTTGTGACGGGTCCATTCAATCTGTCACTCTCGAAGGAATATTAGATGATTCGACGATTGGGATTCTATTTCTCCGCCTCTCGAGAAGCGACATATGAGGTGGGAGTTTGATGCAATCCCTGCGCCAACAGGGCCCCTATCCCCTATACTAGGCATATACCCTATGCTTTTACGATATCCATTATAGCCTATGGCCATAGCACGGCTTACTAGATACTACTACAGGCTGACCGAGATGCAGAAATCTTTAAAATGTAGATGGCAATGGTTAACATCTAGCAAATAAATCCACAGAGTTGAAGGCGGGGCTTAATGGCTTTTTGGCCAACAGTCAGCAGTTTCGTCTTGAAAACACGCCTTTGTTTTTCCTTATTATTTGTCAGTGTGTTTATCCTATTGGTTAGGACACGTTATTTAACCGATTTGGGGCGATCCTAGCAGGGAAAGTTGTTAAAAGTTTTAAATAATTCAAAACTAGGTCAGCCTGTAGTAGTATCTAGTAAGCCATGGCCATAGACTCGGTAGTTTACATGTAGTGACTTGAGTAATGCGACCGGGACGACCCTGATGGGTAAAACGGTCAGAAATTTTCCATTGCTCTCCTCATCGATGCTGTATCTGGTCTTTTAATTGGATCTTGACTCTCTGACGTAGTAGCTACGTCCGCATTTATAGGAAAATTTCAAGCACAGTCGTGGCGGTCACGTCGCTTTATGGCATTATTCACTGCTACCTGACCATTGGTTTAAGAAGGATTCCACCAATCAAAGTCAGCGAAAAGCACCTTTTCTCTCTTTAGCTGCTCGTTAACCGCTGGTTAAGTGGCAATGAATAAGGCCAACTATGTAAACCAATCTGTTAATGTAATGTAATGGTAATCTGTTAAAGCCCCATATTCACAGCCATCAGCGTCGGTATTGTTAACCACAGCTTTCCGCTGACTCTCATCATTGATGGAATCCTTCTTAACACCTTATTTTAATCGATACCGTGAAAAAAGGGATATTTTTATCTCGTCAAAACACATTTATTTTAAAATGCTAATTAAAATCTGCATAGACTGAAAGAATCATTAAATATAGAACTTATTTTCAATGTACGCTTGACATAAAGTTTGTATTTTTGCGTACCAACTCAACTTAAGTTGGCACAAAGATAGTAATCTCTGCTTAAAAAAACTTCAAGCCTGTGCTGAAATTACATACTAATATGTATAATAGGATACAAGAATTCTGTGAATAGAGTTGAAGAAAAAGTTAAAGAGTAATATACAATAATCGATATCTTCTTACTGATAAATTCATATAAAAAAAGAAAGGATACATATATAAAGAATTCATTGCTTAGTCAACATAATTAGATTTTTCGAATAAAAGATTCTGACCACACAATACAGGATAGCACAGATAAAATAATGTATAGGTTAGATTTGAATGGAATCATACCAACTCTTTATCAAACTAACTCTTTTGGCGTAAATGTGTTACTCTAGTTAGTTAAGTAGCTCAATTATGAGGAAAATTATAGTAAGGGCATTATTTTTAGAGAGCTCTTCTATGAATGTGATACTTTTACTTTCATTGCTTGGAATATTATTTAACACTGGGGAACAGCCATTTCGTTGTCTTAGAACTGTGAGTTGTTTTTGAATCACTTTTGGCCCCTGAATCCAAAAGTAACTGTAGTTTTTGTCTGTCACGTCCACTTTTTTGGCAAACAGCCCCGCCCCCTTTTTACGATTTTCAATGACTGAATGACTTTGAATTCGATTTACAGGGTCAAAAATCATTACTTTAGTCTTTAAATTACACCCGAGAGGACAAGAATGGTTAAAGTGTCTAAAATATGAAAATTTGTGGCCAATGGATAGGTTTAAGGGGTTATTACCCCCCTAAAAACGCAAAAAAATCGTTAAAAATGATAGAGTTTATTTTATGCTATTTTTTACACTTATTTTTTACGCAATTCCTTTTCAAAAGGTCCTAACCCATCACCAAGGACCCAAATTTAATGAAAATTGGCCGCAATGATTTTTACAAAAAGCGGTTGAGGCATTAGCGCCCCCTAAGCACCCGCGGAAGGGTTCGGAATACTCTCTTTCGCTTAGAGGACGCGAACACCTCAACCGCTTTTAGTAAAAATCATTGCTGCCTATTTTCATTAAATTTGGGTCCTTGGTGATGGGTTAGGACCTTTTGAAAAGGAATTGCGTAAAAATAAAGAGAGAAAACCCTGAAATGCAAAAAAAGGAACGTTATAAAGGATAAAGGTTATTTTAAGCTTTTCTTACTCTTATTTTTTATGCAATTCCTCGTTAAAAGGTCTTAACCTTTCCCCAAGGACCCAAATTTAATGAAAATAGGCAGCAATGATTTTTACTAAAAGCGGTTCAGGTGTTCGCGTCCTCTAAGCGAAAGAGAGTATTCCGAACCCTTCCGCGGGTGCTTAAGGGGCGCTTATGCCTCAACCGCTTTTTGTAAAAATCATTGCGGCCAATTTTCATTAAATTTGGGTCCTTGGTGATGGGTTAGGACCTTTTGAAAAGGAATTGCGTAAAAAATAAGTGTAAAAAATAGCGTAAAATAAACTATCATTTTTGACGATTTTTTTGCGTTTTTAGGGGGTAATAACCCCTTAAACCTATCCATTGGCCATTCATCCTCAGTCATTGAAAATCGTAAAAAGGGGGCGGGGCTGTTTGCCAAAAAAGTTGACGTGATAAAAGAAAACTATAACAACAATTTTCTAATCAGTGTAACTATTGAACTCTAAAACAGCCAAAAAATCGAAGTCAACAGAAATTATGTTAAAAATTGTTCCCCAGTGTAATCTTATTTTTCACTAGTAATGGTAATTAATGAGTTTCATAAATGTACTTAGAGATTCACTCTTCATAATTTATGACTTTTTCATTAAGTTAATTTATTGTTTATTTACTTAAGAAAACATACATTTAAAAATTGATAAAATATTAGATCAGGCAAAAAGTTTCAAAATATGTACCGATTATTATCTTACGAATCAACTATGTAAGAAAAATTACCGACCGACGCTCTCCTAAACCAGGGTGTGATCAATACGAAGTAGAAAAACGGAATTTTCTAGTGTCCTTTTATGATGAATAACTTAAAAAAGAATGGAAATTTAAAATGTAAAAGGATGGGAATCAGGCTCTTGAGTGACCATTTATTAAATGTGGGTAAAAGTTAAAATATAATTTGACTTAAAATTGCTTTTCAAACAATGCACAGTGTGTCAGTGCTAGTTAAAATTTTATTTGACTCAAATTGCTTTCATATCTATTAAATTTGATACACAATATGATTCAAATTGTCTTTTTTTAAGATACTAGGGAGCTACCGCCCCCTGCTCGCTATCGCTCACCAACCCCCGTAAACTGCTGACGCAGGACCTTTTGGAATTGCTTCGCAATTCAACTCGCTGAACTTGATACACTTTATAAAACTTTTAAACAATCTACCGAAAAAACGTCAACCCACTTTCCAAAAATACTTCACCAAATCCCCTAAGTTTTAAGCGTTAGAATTTCCATAAAAATTCATAGTTAAATTCGAATAATTTTAGAACAACAATCTGTAGTGTCTCTTAAGTATTTTTAAAGCAGTTTTTTAAAAAATTCATCCTAAAAACCTAAACACATTAATTAAGGGGTCTTTAAAATTTCTGTAATACGGGAAATACGAAAATGTGTTACAGATTCTGTACTAAGTACTAAGGTATGTAATTAGTATATTATTATTCCCTTCGAGAGGTTGTACTGCGATAACATCAAGGAGATAGCCAGCTGTGTATTGCATACACATGTTCTTGTTTAGTTCCCTCTCATGGACACGACACCAAGTTATTGAAGTTATTTGAAGTTATTAATTTTAAAAGTATTTTAAATAGCGATTAAAAATTCCTTTCCCTCCCGATTACGACATTTTATAAGAATTGTGATTCATGCTTGATTGCCGGCGCACAGTTATATAACTTAGCTTATTATTAGTTTGTGCGTCAAATCCCTAAAAAATAACAGAGCCTCGTCAATTTACAGTCAAAACTATTAAAAGAAACACAAGTTGGATATGATAACCGAGTTTCTCATGTCTGATAACACACAGTCCTTTTAGTGTATCAGCCGAGGAGTTCGGTACGGAAAGGTATAATCGGTGTGATTCAGGATGTTCTCATTCTACTTTCGTCATCCGCGGCTGATGAACAACAATCAAGGCTGCAGCAGATATATTATTCCGAATCGACAACAATACAAAGGGCACGTTTTGAAAGTGTCACTGCTAATATCTGCGGAATGAATTATTTGCCTCCCGCATGTTATAATGATTTCATGAGAGATAATTTACTAGCCTTTTTTTTATTAAAGATAATTTTTGAATTCATAGTTGAAAGTAAAACTGACTAAGCGATTCTTTGTAAATTTCATCCATGCAGTACCAGAACAGAGTCCATGATGGCCAGAGGTGGTAATGGGAATAGAAAAAGCATGGGGTATATGTTACGGGCAATGTGATAAATTCAGTGGAATTTATGAATGAAATTTATCACTTTGCCCTCCTCCACTCTGGGCATTATTAATAATGCCCAAGTAATCACTTTGCCCATAACATATACATTGCTTGGAATTGCATCACACTCAAGTCACGAGAGGCGGAGATATTGAATCCCAATACTCAAATCATCTAAGGGTCCATCCATAAATTACGTGAGGCGTTTTTTCGAAAATCTGGACCCCCCTCCCCCCTTGGTGAGATTTAGTGAGATTTTGCTGGACCCCCCTCCCCCCAAGTGAGATTTACCTACAACCTTTTAAAAATAATTTGCAGTATCTCATCTGTGTGTATTCCTTTTTCATACTTAAAAAAAGAAAATTGTATAATTTCTAGCTTAAAAAGTTGACGTGAGATTTTAATCGACCCCCCCTCCCCCCTTGGTGAGATTTGGTGAGATTTTTCCAAACCCCTCCCCCCCTTTTTGACCTCACGTAATTTATGGATGTCCCCTAATATCCCTACGAGGGCTACAGATTGTTATGTGCATTAATAATTTCAAAATTCAACCAAAAGCATATTGTATTTTAATATTTTTGCTTAAAAAAGAAAAGGGGGTTGTGCACTTTTACTTACGTAATTATATGGAGAGGGTTGCGGTTTGCTTATCTTTGCTAACAAGGGAGGAAGGGGGTCAAAAATGACTGATATTTGAACGGCCTCTAATGTATGGAAATCTGAAAGTCTAAATCTAAAACTATAAAAATTAACTAGAGCTCTATGAGGCTATAATTAGCAGTATGTCCGACCTGGTTTATTGAGTCCCTGTAGCAAGGGTTACTTTAATCCAATCTATCTTAATCGAAATAGCTTATCTCTAGGTATCTATTCTTAAATGAGATTGGAGACTGAAAAACAACGGGGCCATCGGTTAACCTGAGAGATACAGACTCCAAATTTTATCACTGCTGTCATATAGAGATAAGAAACAGTTTCTTGTAAACACTATAGTTAAGCTACTTGAGAATTTATGCTTCTCATCGCTTGCCCACATCACTTTGTTCTAGACAACTAAGCGAAGGACGGTTTCCTCTCCTGCGTCGACGAATGGAATCTCAAATATTCCTTTACTGGAATTCCATTCGTGGGAGACAATTTTAATCAGCTAAAGGCATGGGCGCCCATATCTTTGAATTTTGAATTCAGGAGGGGGCCGAAGATATTTTTTTTGCTAGTTAGCCACCCAAGCCCGTAACCAGACTTAAGGGGAGTTATTCATAATTATTACAAAGGGGACCCTCACGAGTACTTAATGTAAAAAAAATTGTATAAAATACTGGAGTTTCAAGCAAAAAGGGGGTGTGTTAGTGTCCTCCACAGAAAAAGTTTTGAATTTTTATTCTTAAAAAGGGTGTTTTATCACAGTTGGTTGACTTCTAAAATAGGATCGCATCCTACACCGAGCCTCGAAGTTAAAAGGAACTAAGCATAAGAATAGTGCTCAACATTATTAAAAACTATTTACATTTTGCTTTTGAATTAGCTTACAACCATAATAAAAATATTGTAATACAGTTCAAAATTTAAAATTATCCACCCCATTTGTCCAAAATGCCGTAGCCATCCAGCTTCACCGGATCACATTCTTGGATGCGTCGGACTTTCCAAAGAGGACTTAACACCTGACCCTCTCATGGTTATTGACTTTTTGGCGGTCAACAACTTGATGGCGTTGATCTGACATGTCAGATATTCTGAGGATAAGCAACAACAACAAAATTTAAAATTAAAAAAAAAGGTCAATAAAAACCGATTTAATATTATGAATTGAAGATTTTATGTAATTTTTCCAGTGCAAAGCAAGGGCCGGGTCCTCCTTTGCCCTTATATGTATGATGGGAGCCCATGGATGAAGGGTTGTTACTGTTAGGGTTTGAAAACAGATAGTTGTTTTTCGGCGGCGGGCAATATATACCCACATAAAGTTAAGTTTTTTCTAGTGTTAGCTAAATTTTTGATCAGAGAGGAATGATCTCCCAAAATTATACCTAAATAATCCTCCAGGATTGGGCATCAAGCAAGGCAGACTCAGCCTTTCATCTCTCCGGGGACGATAAAATGAGGACCAAGTTCGCTTGGGGAAGTAAGGGGCTTCTCCTCAGATGACCGTGACTTTCAGTCACACGTTCTGTAACAGCTTAGCTCATAGCCTCATTCAGTGTGTCTGGTTATACTGGTGTTTAAAGGTCTATCGACCTAGGTACTCCATCAAGTATCCCCCTTGCTTAGACGCAAATGGAAGCAGTCGTATAATTCGGAAAGAAGAGAAGGTTGTCAAAGGGCTTCAAACCATTTTAACCGTAGCAGGCTTAGAATGGCAAAGACGAGAGAAAAAAATTTTTTGTCGAGATGGTAAGAAGTCTTTTGAAGTGGAAACAAATTCGAAAGACGCAGTGCCCGTCGTTTGACGCAAGCAGAAGGGGGATAAAGAAAGATGGAAAAAAATGGAGGAGAGATCTTGGAGGGCGGCCAACGTAAATGTTGACTAACAAAACAGCCAAATGATCCAGCTCACGTTTGAGACATTTTACAATGACTCGGAGATACTTTCGAGGGGAGCTAATGGGGTTATTCCGTCCTGACAAGATGGTTATGGAGGGAGTTCTTTCTAGAAATCAGTGTCTTAGGAGATAAATGTGCTTTTTTTCTTGACTTTACCTTTTATCCAGTTGTTTGTGACGGAACAAAGATCCTATTACAACAAAGAAGGCAGCGGGTTTATGGGGAGTCCTTAAGGGCAATATTCCCCTTTCCCAATTTTTCAGAAATTTTCCTTTTACTATTGGTAAATCCTTTTTCAGAGATATCAGGGACCCCAGACGCCTATTGTGCCTCCCAGGATATCCCATCATGTGCTGAAGGCACATGCCTCGCCCTAAACAAACCTGCATAATTCGGGTCAGTGGAGGGGCCATGAAAATTATGCAGGGTGATTCTGAAATGGACCGCCAAACTTTGAGGGGTGATAGTACTCATCAAGACGAACAAGAATTGGTATAGAAAGGGGGTCACAGTTACACCGTTAAAGAGCTAGGTCCTAATGTAGTGCGAGAGCGTTACAAAAGGACGTTTTGCCAAGGTCCGTTTAACGAAAAAAAAACATAATGAAATGAAAAAATTTATTGCGTGAGGTACAGCAGTATCCGTATTACTTACATCATAAATTTGATAGAAATTGGACCACTTTCTAAACCGTGGGGTGAGTTTTAAAACGTGCTCTTAGTCAAACAATGGAGTTCCATTAATGGTATTTAGAAAAATGATGATCGGGGAAGGAATTTTCAATGATCAAACAGTTTCAATGATCCATGTTACGATCATTGAAAATTCCTTCCCCGATCATCATTTTTCTGAATACCATTAAGGAATGTGATTCTTTGACTAAAAGATTAATATTGCACTTCTGAAACTAACTCCGCGGTTTAGAAAGTAGTTCAATTTCTATCAAATTTATGATGTAAGTAGTACGGATACTGCTGTACCTCATGCAATAATTTTTTTCATTTCATTATGTTTTTTTTTCGTTAAACGGGCCTTGGCAAAACGTCCTTTTGTAACGCTCTCGCACTACATTAGGACCTAGCTCTTTAACGGTGTAACTGCGACCCCCCTTTCCGCATCAATTCTTGTTCATCTTGATGAGTACTATCACCCCTAAAAGTTTGGCGGTCCATTTCAGAATCACCCTGTATTAGGGGCTATGCATTGGCGTCGCCGGCTACTAAAAATTGGGGGGGGCGACCCAAGGATTTGGGATTCCTCCACAGAGGTTATTTTACAAAACCATGATTTATCTACTCATAAAAAATCTTACGGCCAGTGATTTTAAGGTGGCTTTGTGAATCAATTCATATATTGCACTTCAAGTTTTTGGGAATTGCTTTTAACTCTCAACTAAAAAGGGTGGTCTGTGGGTTCTCCCCCAGAAAGTTTTTTGAAATTTGACCTTTTAAGAGGTTCAAACTCATTTTTAGTGTTATTTGATTAGACGATTTCAAAATCAAATTTCTATGCTTCAATCAGTGCTGTAAATGGATTTTTTTTCTGGGAAAAGGGCTCGCCTTATTATTACATTTTTTTTGCTCGAAACAAAATTTTTTTGCTGAAATAATGTCCACCAAACTATCAGCACTGGCTTCAACCTATTCTTAAAGAAAAATGTTCTAAATCATGGGGAGTCCGTCCCCCTCTAATATGGGCTTTTTATGTTAGGTGCCATTGGTAAATTGGCGCCATCCTTTATGATTAAAGGTTGGGAAAACACGTTCAGAAAATTTTCGGTCTTTTCTTAAAAGTTAAAAGAAATTTCTAAACAATGTTCCCAATTATTGGGAAGGACCCGCCCGGGAACGACGCCCGTGGGACTGTTTGAATTTTGAGGGATACGAGATTGGACTTTTCTGTAATTAAAAAAAAAAGGAATTTTCTTACTATTGGAGAGATATATGGAGGGCTCAGAATTAAAATGGACCAAGTCCACTTTTTGTCATTTTTGAGTTAGCAACGCTATAACATGCACCAACTATGTAAAATTTCAGTGCAATAATGTACCAAGTCCTAGTTCTGATAATATTCGCTTGGCAGCAGCAAGTTCTATTGCGTTAACATGTAATTTTCCTATGAAGCTTTAACTTTAAACGTCTGTAGCTCAAAAGTAGCTAAAGTGGACTTGGTTCACTTCTATTCTGAACCCTCCATATTCCCCCGCTTGATGGATTTAGGGAGGACGAGGGAACATTGCCGCCATCCAAGATATTCTACTTTTTAATTAATAGTTGATGCTTTGAGAGCAATCTTTGGGGGGAGATATGATGTACAAAATTTCTCTTGGGACATAGTTTACAACTAAAATTGGAATACAATGAAAAAAATGCGATGTCCATTGACTTCCCTTCCCACAATTCCTTTTATTTACTTCAATTCGACGATTTTCCCTAGATTCTATTGTTTTTGAGTCAACCAAAACTTCTTCACCGATAAAAGCTATTCGATTTAATGATCGAAAACTGTTACTTTTATCTCCTTAAAGAGTGCATTTCACTTTTTTTGCGTCCCTAATAGCCTCTATCACTCATTGTACCTGATGAGACGAACTCTGATCTTGTTTTATACTGACATTGGCAAACACCTAACTCCAATTTCCGAGCCGAAGCGATAAATTTCTGACACCTTTTTGGATCGGGCAGATAAGCAAATTCCTTGCAAACCTTTTATGCAATCATCGAAAGAATCCTTTTTTGCATGTGGGGCTACTCATCGGATTTATGTACACCTGAGGACGATATGATTGGACGAGAGATAGCCTACAACTACAGTTAACTTTATCTACGTTGACGGATAATTTCATTCACGTGAGAGCCCACATTCTGCATTGTGCAATGCTTTTCAACTTGTGCACATTCCATACACACCATTCTGTATTAGCACATCATTTTGCTGGATAATTTATTAAATCAGAGTTATTCTTAAAATCACTTTTTGAGATTTCAACCCCTTTAAAAATTTGTTCTGATCTAATTTTACCACGGAATATCTCGTTTAATGAATAAATGCTTTGTGAAATATCATAAAAACTCCCTAAATGAAATATCATCAACTAACAAACTTATCAAACCTTTTATGTACACCACAATCCCTTTTTTAACAAAACAATGTGTAAATAATTTCCTTTTTTAATTAATGTAAATTTTTTCAACACAAGTATTGTTATTATTTTAAAGTTGATTTATGATGTGAAACTGAATTTAAACGTAAAGCTTAAATAATATTATTTTTACATACTTTTTATGGTCAACAAAGATAATTTCAACATTCTTTTGGAGCTAAGCCAGTTACTTTTTTTTTTCAAACTAGGGGGCTCTGCCCCCTGCTCGCTATCGCTCACCAACCCCCGGAACTGCTTCGCAGTTCTATGAAGATCGCTTCGCGATCTTAGCGAGCAGAGCTCGCATGTTTCATCTCAACTATCCAGTAAAACCTGGAACTTGTCTGCTTAGTAAATGATCATTTAAAATCGAAACTTTTTATCTCTCTAACTTATCAATAACTTAATGCGAACCATTACTACCAAAATATCAAAATAAAACTGTTACTAAAATATTCCTTTTTAGTTTACCATTAATTTAACCGAAACGTTTTCAAAAATATCCAGCAAGTCTACTTATTATCATCAACCATCTTAGACAAAAAAAATGCCATTAAAAAACTTTTAAATTTATAAAATGCACGTGTGTATCTAGTGAATCATCGGGAATAAGAAATCAGATTCATAAAATAATCGCCTGTTTCTCTAGTGAACGACCAGAAAGAGAAGAAAAAATTGAAACTTGGTATCTTAATAATTCTAAAACTAATTCGATTTTTTTGAAAAACGAAACGCCAATCTTTCTATAAAAAATAATTGTACGCGTGTTTAAAATATCATAGTTTTACTGTGAATAGTTTTTCTATTATAACGAAAAAACCGAAAACGGGTAAAAAATTTCGAAACTTTAGAATTTAATAAATCCAAAAATAATTCGAAATTCGAAAAAAGGGTGACGAGGTGCAAAACTTCATACCTAAGAGTATGCGTCTGCAAAAAATCATGTTTCTGCTAGAAATAGATTTTGCTGGGGGCGAACTCGCAGCCGAAAAAAATAATTTTCGACTTTGACATTAAATAACTCCAGAACTAATTATCTAATTAATTAGATTTGGAAACTGAAATGACCCTCATACATTTGTCTACCAGTGGTCAAAATTTCATAATATTCCTTCAAATAGTTTTTGCAGAGTGATAGTTCAAAGTGTTCAAAAATAAAATTTTCAAAATCAGCGGCGGCGGCGGCGGCGGCGGCGGTGACGGCGACGGCGGTGACGGTCACTGTTACTTTTTTTTAATATAGAGAGATTCAGCTTAAAAAATAGCTTATGTAGGTGAAGAAACTGAATTTATTAGTTAATTAATACTTTGTTTTAGAAAATTTAGATAATGCTTTGTTTAGATGAAATTTTCATAGGAAACATGTTAGCACACTCAATTTACATCATCGATGACATTACGATATTACCTCGTTAGTTCGGTTCAATTTGCTGTCCCTGAACCCCCAGGGGGACTTAAAGTTTAGAAGTTCAACTATAGGACCTTATTGTTAAAAAAAATCATTGGTATGCAGTTTGCCCCCTCTCGTTACCAAGATGGCTTTAGAAGTGTTGTATAAAATATTAGTAAAATGAAAATTTGTAAGAATAAAAGTAATACACAGTACATGCAAGTACATGCAGTACTTCATGCAAGTCATGTATTTGTAATACATCTAAGGGACTGACAAGTTTGTCACCAATATATTTTTAAAACACTTTTTTTATATTACTAGTGTTTCAAAAATTTCCAACGTCATCTGAATAATAGCTAGAGGCAAAAACTGTGCAATGATTTTAACAAAACAGAGTAAAGCCATGTGTTATAGTTAAAGTTCAGAAAAAAACACTTTTCAGTTTTATAAAAAGAGAAAGGAATCAAATTCTTGGAAGGCGTTCAGGAGTTCAGGTCGCGAATTCTAAACTTTACACAACAAAACTAAAAACCAGAAAATAATTAATGAAAAAAAAACCTTTTTAAACAACAACGTTTTTAAAATGCACTAAAAAGTATAAAATATTTTTTGCAACTCCTTGTAAAACGAAAAACGTGGGGATCATGCATTAGGTATTTAATCCAATTTAATTTCATCATTCATTTAAATAATTTTTAACTGTGGATATAATGGTAAATAGAGTGACAAGAGTAGTAGCTGTAAATATTATTGCATGATCCCCACGTTTTTCGTTTTACAAGGAGTTGCAAAAAATTATTTCATACTTTTTAGTGCATTTTAAAAACGTTGTTGTTTAAAAAGGTTTTTTTTTCATTAATTATTTTTTTAAACTAAATAAATGCATCAAAAGAAGAGAGTTTCTTCTATACAAAATACGAAATAAAAAAAGAAAAAAATGAGAGGAATTATGCTCCCTCAAAACTAATCATGATTTTAGGGGCTGATAATAAATAACAGAAACCACAGAAAAAGTGGGGGAGCCTAGTGGTTAAGGCATCGGCTTCGGGGATCGGAGGGTCCCGGGTTCGATTCCCGACACCGCTTAAGACCCGCCGAGTATATGCGGAGTACGTGCTCCTTAAATCTGTGGATCCGAAAGTCCTGTGGTCCGTCATGGCGCAGTTTACCATGGGTCCAGGTGTCTGGAGACTATTTCCCTCCCCTTCAGATACATGGCAAAATTGTGGAGGTGGCGATAGATAGTGGCAGCATCTATCAACTCATGAGGCAGAAGTCGGACTCCTGCCGTTTATGGGCCTCACTTTCTCAGGAGCCACCTTTGCCTTGAATCCTTGTGGAGCTTGGGTAGTACCAAGTGGCACACGACAACAACAACCATAGAAAAAGGATTAAAGGTTTTAAAGGTAGAAAACTTAGCATTTTTATGACTGATCCGATTCACCCCCATCAATTAATAGTCGGAATGGACTTGTTTTACTAAAAAAATTAAGCAAAAATCGGAATTAACATTTATTTAAAATGTGATTACAAAGAAAACTTTGGAAGAATGGGGGGCACACAGGGATACCGAAAATTGAGAAAAGAAGGTTTTTTTTTTTGGTGTGAAATAAGCAGAGTTTTGACAGCCAAGTTTTTGTGACCTTTTTTATATAATAATTTTTGATGGCTGAAATAACTTCTAAACAATGTGTAGAATAAGTCGAATTAATTCTAATTCTATAACTCTAACACAACCGGAGCTATGATGGTTTAAAAACTTTTTTCAAAAATGATCCGATTCAACCCGTTTTACGGGTACTTTAAAAGAAGAACCGTAAACGAATTTTACCGTATTAAATTTTTATTATTTTATTTAACCTAGACTTTTCTATTGATAAAAAGGTTGATTTGCAAAATTTTCCCTGAGCACGAAATTGGAAGCCATTATATAGCCTACAGAAAAACCATTTTCTCTAAAATTTGATAAAAGCAGGAGGTGTAAGGGAAATGTGAATGTATTACGTAAATAAGATAAGGTCAATGATAATAGTTTTCCATTTGACTGGAGTAACATGTGAATCTAGAATAATTTTGGCATATGCACAAATGACGTGTATAAACCCCGATTTGTTAAGTTGTTGGCATTAATTCAATAATTTTTGCTATTCGTTTTAACAATTAAATATTAGCTTATAAGGGGAGAGTGGGGTACCTTGGGATGTTTTTCATTATTTTATAGTTTTAATTTTTTTACAATGGTATCTATTCAAATACAACTAATATACAGGGTATTACAGGGTGTTTCAAAATTGCGTTGCACGGCTTTTATTCGGAACCAACGCCTCCTAGGGTCATGGAACTAAGGTCTACCCCTAGGTAAGTGAGCCAGGAAAATGCACTGAAATGACTTACAGCGCCCCTAGTGGCGAAATTAAAAGGTTAAAAAAATTAATCTAAAATCTAAAAGAGATAGAGCTAAAACCTCAATGAAAGTATTGTTGCCAACGTCATGAAGAACTCACTGAAAAAAATTCATGAAAATATCTTGAATATTCGCTGAGACATTAGCATGAGAAAATAGCACTTTTTCCGGGGTCAAAAAAGAAAAAGTTCGCATATTTGCAAATTTTTTTTGATTAAATTTTGTGTTCTTTAAACTAAAAAAACACAAAACTACAAAATAACACTGAAAAATTTGCAAATATGAGAATTTTTCTTTTTTGACCCCTGAAAAAGTGCTATTTTCACATGCTGATATCAAGATATGTTGATCAAATATTTTTCAGTGAGTTCTTCTTGACATTTGGCAACAATACTCTTACTGAGGTTTTTGCTCTATCTCCTTTAGTTTTTAATTAAATTAATTTTTTTAACTTTTTTTATTTAGCCACTAGGAGAGCTGTAGGTAAGTCATCTCAATGGATTCTCCAGGCTTACTTACCTAGGGGTAGACCTTACTTCCGTGACCCTAGGAGGCGTTGGTTCCAAATGAAAGCCGTGCAACGCAATTTTGAAACACCCTGTATTAAATATATAGTCCTTTGCGTATCTAATAAAACAATTCCCAACTAAATATCTCTATTAGAGATTTCATGATAACAAATTTAAAAAACCTCTTTTAATGTCCCCAAGGTGCCCCACTAGTGGCCCACCCTGGGACATTTTCAAAAATAATACTAAAATAATTTTTATTTTGAGAAATACAAAAATAACACAAATAATGAAAAAGACTATAATGCATCTTTATTCATAAACATTCTAATTTTCTTTAAATAAAAACATTTTTTTACTCATGAAAGGTTTCAGGTATATTTTAACTGGTCCCACACCTGAGTGTACCAAGGTGCCCCCCACTTGACGCTTTTAAGCTTAATTACTAATTGGGTTTAGTAAAAATTTTCTCTTTCTTTTCTAAAATATTAGCGGACACATGTATTTTAATCTCATTATAATTGTAAAAACATAAATAAATTTCTTTTATTAAAAAATGCCTTTGAAACTACAAGTGATTGTAACTTTGCACCACTCAAAATAAGAACACTGATAAAAAAAATATCCAGACGCACCAAAGATTCCAAAACACGTTGAAGGGTGGATTTTAGGGTCATTCAAAAGTACCTACAAGCACGAGTTTATAACTATAAAATTGCTTCTAAAAAGTGGAGTGTCCGAAGGTGGGACATGTCCCAAGGTGCCCCACTCTCCCCTACTATTATTAATTAAAGAAAACCTTTTCTAAAGCATGTAACTGTATCAATACAGCATGTATCTGATTTCTAAAACCTTAAAAAACTACAAAAATTTTATGTGGAAGATCAAACCTTACTAATTCGTTTTTGGTATCGAAAGACGTATTATATTAATCGGACAGTTATTTTTCTATAAAGAGTTCAAGAATTACCCTTTTTATATTGCTAAAGAGAGATGTACTAATATATTTAATTTAAATTTATGTTTAAAATGATAGTATAAAATATGATGAAAAGAAAAACTTGAACTTTTAAAAGAACATTGAATAAGTACTTGTGTACTGATAACTTAGTAAAATAATTTCTTTTAGAAGTCTTCACTATTATTTCTAAACATTTCCCATATAATAATGTATCTGAAATTAATATTTTTTTCATATTTTTTAAATTATTGCAATCATTTGAATTTTATGGTTTGTACAATGTACTTTCATTCAAAGTTGTTAACCTTTTGTTTTGAATTGTGCTGAAAACTTTTCTTTAATTCATTAGAGTTTTTAAGTCAGAAACACGTCCTAGGGTCATGGGCGCAAGTTCAGAGGTGCGGATGCGCCAAGTTTTTAGCGGTAAAGATGACTAATATGGTAACCCTAACTAATGTTAAGTGAATGATTTGGCTTCTAAATGTGCCGTTAAACAGCCAAAATTCGCCAAGCATCCGCACGTCTGAACTTGCGCCGGGTCATGTAAGTAAGGTCCTAGGTTAAGTGACCATGGAGAATCCATTGAGATAACTTACAGCAAAATTAACAATTTAATTAAAAAAACTAATGGAGATAGAGTAAAAACTATAGAGGAGATAAGATATAACTGTTATATCCCCTCTATGGTAAAAACATTTAAGACAGTATTGTTGCCAACGTTATGAAAAACTCACTGAAAAAATTTTCGGAAAAATATCGTGAATATTCTCGGAGATATTAACAAGTGATAAACTTTTTCAGGCTTCTAAAAAAATTAAGAAAATTCGCAAATTTTTAGGTGTTATTATGCAGTTTGTATTTTTTTAGTAAGGTGAAGACAAAATTTAATTTTAAAAAATTGCAATTTTTTTAATTTCGCCGCCAGGGGCACTGTAAGTCATATCAATGGATTTTCCAGGGTCACTTACCTAGGGGTAGACCTTACTTCCATGACCCTATAGATAGGCCTATAGGATACGTTGGTTCCAAATAAAAGCCGTGAAACACACTGTATATCTCTTTCTTCATACTTTCACTTTGAGTGATAGTTACATCACGTGTTCAAGTTGTGTAAAGAATTCACAGAGTGTGTATCGCAAGATTAGTTTTTTCTTAAATCAATGTTTTAATCAATCTATGATAACAAAATTAAAATATTTAGGGAACTACTATTTTTATAGCCATAACTATCTTTTTAACTATAAATATAACTGTAACCTTATCTCACTTTTATATAACTATATTTTTGAGCTATTTATATGTTTAATTGCTTTTGCAATTATTTCTACTGTTATTTTACTTTCTACTAGAGAAGTTGTCTTCAAGAGTGAAAGCAGGATCAGATTTAGGGGGGTAGGTTAACATGAGCAAGTAAAAAAACTTTCATTTTCAAAATATCGTAAAAAGATTTTATTAAAATATTAAACTTTAATTTGATAAAATATAATTATTTTAATAGTTATATAATTAATAGATTTACAAATAATCGGTATCCTGAATCCATAAATTATTTTTTTTTTAAATTTGAACCAAAAACGTGTAGAAACTGAACTTTATCATAAAAATTTCCCTTCATATTCCCATACCTTTTTCATCATTATCCATGCCGAAAGGAATCTTGGTTATTTAAATTGGGGGGCTGAGGTCCAAAAAAAAGTTTATAATGTCATATAGTTTTAAATTTTATAAAGGGGAATAAATATGTTATTCAATTATAAAAATAAATACCTTTCTTTATATTACCATTTTCCCCCATAAAAATAAGGATATTCAGTTCAATTTGATAATGGTTTAATCGGGCCCCCTCTCCCCGGATACACTACATACTCTCCCTATACACACAAAAATATCTCCAGATAATTAATTATATAAAGGCAGTTTTTGTAAACAATACCTTACAAATCATAAGTTACATCTTGGATTTAATTTAAACAGTAAGTAGTTCACTTATTTTTATAATATTCGAAAAAAATTTATCAGAAATTGAATCGTCAGTAGAAGAGAATAAGTCCAAAAAATGACAAATTGACTTATTTAACATCTCCAAGCTTTACTCTTCACATGAGTGAAAAGAGGTTGAAAAATATCTATCCCCTATCCACAGATATACCCCTTTGAATTTGCCAAATCGATGTCCTTTCATTGTATTTTTTAATTTAATTAGGAATTAAAGTTAATGTGTCTTTCTTTTCCTATTATTTGTACTGTAAACTGACCCAAAATAAAATTTTCTCTTAATTTTAAAGTGTTTTCAAACTTTTTTAAGCAGGGAATGTTTGACTCCATTCATATTAACTTACTCCATTGATACTGCTTTAATGACTCAGTTTCATTACAATTTTGAATTTTATTTGTCACTTATTTCTCCCTTTTGTGGTGTGAACTAAGAAGAAATATAATTTAAATGTGAATTTAAGGGTTTTTTAAAGATTTTTCTTCAGAAAAATTTCAGAAGGGAATAAGTCCATCAACTTTTTTTAACCGTAAAATATTTTTTAATGCTCTTATATTTGTTTTGGTGATTGCTCTGTTTTCTAAATAGGGTTCTGAATTTCCGGTAAAGATTTGGTGGCCATAAAACGAAAATTCCATAACTTATACAGTTTTTTTTCGATTTTCTCAAAACTTGGTTTTTGGACTTATTCCCTTCTTCTAACTGACAATTTTATTTTAAGGGGGTGTTTACATCCGCCCTCTGTTTACTTTCACTCACATTGACCCCAAATATCATAAAAAGTTATCTCCGTTATATTATCACGTATTTATTGAAACTGGATTCTCCTGGAGTGCTTTCTCAAGTACTGTCAGTAGAAAAAGAAACTTCACCTATGATATCAAACTCTATCAACAAAAGAGTGAAAAAACCCTTACCTTTTCCTTTAGGTAGAAATAGGGGGGCTCCAAGCTCTCTGTGGTGGAAGGGCCGATCTTTAATCGTAAGCATATTAACGCTTTCATATAAAAACACATCCAAAACACAGGAGAGGAAATTCTAATCCAAATGCAAACTTTTCACTTCGAAACATTTGAGTTTTCTGAGAAACCAAATAGTAATCCTTCGCTTTCACTTTTTTCACTCACTATTTTCACTTATAAACAGCAGGAGCAGGTCAGGGATTTATCCTTTGAACTGTATTCCATGTGAGCAGGAGAAATCACAAGATGACTAGATGGATATTTGTATGAAAAAGCATCACCGGAATGCCTTCCAAGCCAGGGCGAAGAACACTGGCAAGCTGCTATTTCTACCGATGGAACACATCTGCTTCAGAAGTGAAGGATTTAAATTTAACCACAGTTGTTTTACGAAAGGTAGATGTCGCTCTTTTATTTTCTTAGTTTTTTTTCTATATGTTTTTTGGCAACACTGTGGAGAGAAGAAAGACTGACAGCTTTTCGTGGCTTACGTGATCCGCGGGGCCTTATTATCTACGTTGTCACACTTTTCCTCCATCTCTACCTTCTGTCTCGATGAACTTTACTGTTGCTGCGGTCAAAACTTATCTATTCTGTGTCGGGTTTTTACGTACTTTACTACGGCTTCTGAGCGTTATCTGTGCGAAAAGCGCATAGCTTTGTCTAGCAGCGGTATGCGAACATTTTGAAAAGAGTTTAACAGGCGCTATCTAGGCTTAGGGGACATCCATAAATGGATCGCAAGTTTATAAGAGGGAATAAGTCCAAAAAATGACAAATTGACTTTCTTAGGTGCATAATAATCTCCAAGCTTCGCTCTACACATACTCATGTGCACGGACGTAGCTATATATTTTCCAAGGGGGTCTAGAATTCCCTTTACAAAGAAGATTTTTTTTTCGAAGGCGAGGATTGACTGAACCTTATTTTTACCCCTAAGGAGTGCTTTTATACATTAAGTGTTAGATCACTTAAAAAAGTAGTATTTTAATGACACGTTGCTTTTATTGTAAAAATGTGACAGAATTCTATGCAAAAATGGGAGTCTGGGGGTCCCCCCAGAAAAAATTTTGAAAATTTGCCTCTTAAATACATGTTCTAGCTCATTTTGAGACCATTTTTGCACAGAGAACAGGTCCTTGTAAACCACAGAATTTTCAAGGGGAAAAAGTTATAAAAAAACGTAAAAGTTTTAAGGGATCCAAAGGTCCTCCAGAATTGTTTTTTTTAATTCTCATTATATATATATATCTCCCTTTCAAACTCTTTGGAGAGCACCATAAGGAAAGAGCTTCTTATAATTGGCATATTTGCAAGGGGAAAACACTGTATAATCGACGTCAAAATTTAAGAGGGAGGTTTGTGGATTCTCCCCCATAAAATCTTTTGAAATTTAGCTCTTAAAGTAGTGTTTCAGCTCATTTTGAGATTCTTTGGGCAAAAGGGAACAGTTCCTTGTAAACACCACATAATATTCAAGGGAAAATAGTTATAAAATAAACAAAGTGTTAAGGGGGAATAAGGGTCCTCGGGTAGATTTTTTTTAATATTAACCTTTTGAAGTATGGTGTTTGATTTCCTTTTCAAACTCTTTGGGGAAGTGGGAACACCCAAATGAATTTTCTTCTGGTAAGCGGTAGAATTTTCAAGGGAAAACACTATATTACAGGCGTCAAACTTTTAAAAGGAGTTTGGGGGTGGGGGTTCTCTCCCAGAAATTTTTTTCAAATTTTACCCTCAAAAGTAATGAATATAAGATTTTCAACTCATTTGATACTTTTTGAGTTACACCCGAAGCTCCTTGTGGGAGTTAAATCCTTGGGGAGGGGGGTTCCCCCTTCCCGCATTAATGATGTCCGAGAAGTCCAATAGGTTTGTTATCTCCCATTTTATTTCTAATGTAGATTTTAACCTCTATTAGAGTGCACAGACAACTGTGCTGGACTGTGCTCGAGATTTGAAAATATGGGTATTCAGCTAAAAACAAATGTTGCTTTTGGCTAAGGGGGGGTCCGGACCCCTTAAACCCCCTCCTTATATACAGGGTGTTTCAAAATTGCGTTGCACGGCTTTTATTCGAAACCAGAATCTCCTAGGGTCATTGAAGTAAGGTCTACCCCTAGGTAAGTGACCCCTGAAAATCTATTGAGATGACTTACAGCGCCCCTAGCGGCGAAATTTAAAAGTTAAAAAAATTAATTTAAAAACTAAAGGAGATAGAGCAAAAACCTCAATGAGAGTATTGTTGCCAACGTCAAGAAGAAGTCATTGAAAAAATTTGATCAAAATATCTTGAAAATTCGCGGAGATATTAGAGTGTGAAAATAGCACTTTTTCGGGGGTCAAAAAGTAAAAAGTTGGCATATTTGCAAATTTTTCAGTGTTATTGTGTAGTTTTGTGTTTTTTTAGTTGAAAGAACACAAAATTTAATCAAAAAATCAAAAAAATTTGCAAATATGCGAACTTTTTACTTTTTGACCCCCAAAAAAGTGCTATTTTCACACGCTAATATCTCCGCGGATATTCAAGATATTTTGATCAGGTTTTTTTCAATGAGTTCTTCTTGACGTTGGCAACAATACTCTCACTGAGGTTTTTGCTCTATCTCCTTTAGTTTTTAAATTAATTTTTTTAACTTTTAAATTTCGCCGCTAGGGGCGCTGTAAGTCATCTCAATAGATTTTCCAGGGTCACTTACCTAGGGGTAGACCTTACTTCCATGACCCTAGGAGGCGCTGGTTCTGAATAAAAGCCGTGCAACGCAATTTTGAAACACCCTGTATACGCCCATGCTCATGAGTAGATGTCAAGAAGAAATGTGGATGTGTATGTCAAGAGGAAAAAAACAGCTACCCACTCTATGCTCTCTACTACCCCCTATCCGCAGATATAACCATTTGAATTTGCGAAATTGATGTCCACTCATTGTATTTTTTGATTAAATTTGAAATTTAAATTAATTTGTGTTTCTTTTTTATTCTTTGTACAGTACCCTTGGGCAAAATAAAATTTGATTTTAATTTTAATTCCCCCTTTTTTATCCAATGAATGAGACTCTATACTGATAGTGCCTCTATATGACCCAGTTTCATAAATATTTTAAAAATTTTCTTCGTCTCAGTCTTTCCATTTTTCACTTTGGTGCTGGGAATTAAACATTTATATAATGAGGTATTTGCATGAGTGAGGGATTTGCTTGATTTTATACTTTTTTGATACATTACACAGGTCTGCAAAAAAACTTTTTTCGAGCTGTTTTGGATATTTCACCTGAACTTTGTTATTTTAGGCGCGCTGAATCCAAAAATGACCTCCATTTTGTCCTGGGACGTCACGTTTTTTGACAATTCAGGTTTTTAGGTTTTATTGGGAAATGCCTTAAAATTTTGTAAAATTAACTCTTTATACTAAATTTTTTATTCAAATTTTTTCCACAAAATATTTTTTTATGTTTTTTGATGTGCTGAATCTAAAACTGACATCCGTTTTATCATAGGTCTTCACCTTTCTTCACAATTTAAGTAAAATTGTCAATTTTGTAAGAAAATAAAAGTAAATATTTAAAAAAATTATTTTTGGATTCAAACTTTATTTGAAACAAATTTTTTTATGATTTTTGGTGTGCTGAATCCAAAAAATACCTCTTTTGATTTTTAAGACACCACATTTTGTAACAAATTGAGCAAATATAGCAACATTTCACATAAAATGTAAGTACACTTGAGAAGTAGATTTTTTAATCCAAATTTATTTTTAAGGTTATTAGTTTTAAGGTTTTTTTGTGCCCTGAGTTCAAAAATGGTCTCTATTTTGCCCTAGAATGTCATGTTTCCTGACAATTTAGGTAAAATTGTAAAATAAGTCATTATTTCAATTTTCATGAAAATAGGTTCATAAAATAAAATTATTATTACATATTCTTTATGAAAATCATTATATAGCTAAAATAAACTTATTTACACACTCTAAAGCCAATTTTTCCTCCTCATGAAGCTCCCCTTGGTACCTTTACCCTTGTGAGTAGCAAAAAGAACGTTTCTTTGAACTATACAACAAAAATCTTTCATTATTGCCCGATTAAATCTTCCCAAATATTTTCTTTCCATCTCTATAATGTCCTGATGAGATAGTTTACTATGTGCACCATTCACAGCTCCTAATTTTTAAAAATAAAGGAGCGAGAAATGTACAAAAACTATGAAAAATGAGCAAATTCGAATATAATTTTGCAATTTGTGAAAAATCCTGACGTATAGGATTTTTTTCAATATTTTTTTCGTTATCAGCACACCAAAATCCATAGGAAATCGCTAAAATTATTCAAACAGCTTTTTCATTGCAGACTTGTGTTATGGTTTAAAACTCCCAAATTTCTGATTTTTAAGTTCAAAATAAATGTGTTTTAAATAATTTAAAATTCAATTTTATTTTCGCCAAAATGTCAGAAAAGTCACGTTCCCAGAAAACGGGCTTCTATTGGATGTGACATCACTGCGCATGAAAACCATTGTGTTTGCTGCTTTCACGTGATCAGAAAACGGGCTTCTATTGGATGTGACCTCACAGCGCATGATTTGTGATTCGAAAGTGTTTTCGCGCCCAAACAAAAAGCGAAATTTTAAAAATTTATATCTCAGAAACTAGGCTACGAAAATACTTCATGTAAACGTCATTCTTTATGGTTTTTATCTACTATTTTAATAAAATTTAACCTCAAAACGTGAGAATACCTCATTTAGCTTTCGATTATAGTGATTCTAAAGCTTTTTTTCTTTTTCTGAAATTTCAATGAGGTTGAAAAAGGGAAAATTAATGAAAAAAAAACCTTTTTAAAGAACAACGTTTTTAAAATGCACTAAAAAGTATAAAATAATTTTTTGCAACTCCTTGTAAAACGAAAAATGTGGGGATCATGCATTAGGTATTTAATCCAACTTAATTTCATCTTTCATTTAAATAATTTTTAACTGTGGATATAATGGTAAATAGAGTGACAAGAGTTAGCTGTAAATATTATTGCATGATCCCCACGTTTTTCGTTTTACAAGGAGTTACAAAAAATTATTTTATACTTTTTAGTGCATTTTAAAAACGTTGTTCTTTGAAAAGGTTTTTTTTTTCATTAATTATTTTCTGGTTTTTAGTTTTGTTGTGTAAAGTTTAGAATTCGCGACCTGAACCCTTGAACGCCTTCCAAGAATTTGATTCCTTTCTCTTTTTAATAAAACTAAAAAGTGTTTTTTTTCTGAACTTTAACTATAACACATGGCTTTACTCTGTTTTGTTAAAATTATTGCACTGTTTTTGCCTCTAGCTATTATTCAGATGACGTTGAAAATTTTTGAAACACTAGTAATATAAAAAAAAGTGTTTTAAAAAATATTTTGGTGACAAACTTGTCAGTAACTAATTAATAAAGTCAGTCCCTTAGTTTTATTACAAATACAAAACTTGCATGAAGTACTGCATGTACTTGCATTCTTTTTATTCTTACAAATTTTCATTTTGCTAATATTTTATACAAAACACTTCTAAAGCCATCTTGATAACGAGAGGAGGCAAACTGCACAACAATGATTTTTTAACAATAAGGTCCTATAGTTGAACTTCTAAACTTTAAGTCCCCCTGGGCCCTGGGGGTTCAGGGACAGCTAATTGAACCGAACTAACGAGATAATATCGTATGGTCATCCAGATCTGAACTGTGTTCAAAATTTCAAGTATCTAGCTCATGGGGAAGTATGCTTAAAATTGATTACTAAATTACCCCCGAACAGACAGATAGACGGACAGACAAGATTGAAAGCGACCTAATAAAAACGTTGTAATAAGTCCATCACCTTTTTCGACTGTTGAAAAATACTTTTGAATATATTTATAGGTTTTTTTCGATGATTATTCTAAATAGGGTCCTGAAGTTTCGTTACAAATTTTGTAGTTATTTAATGAAAATTCCATTACTTATACAATTTTTTTTTCAATTTTCTCAAAACTTTGTTTTTGGACTTATATTCCCTTTTCAAACTGGCGTGGCGATTCAAATGGGTGTGTCTCATTTGACCGAAATCCATCTGACCGAAGCTCCCTTTCCCGATTGCTAACGGACCGAAAGACAATTTGACCGAACGAAGGCACTTGCCCGAACGGGATGTCTGACCGAACGGGACACTTGACCGAACGGGACGTTTAACTGAATGAGATATTTGACCGAACGGGACGTTTGGTCCCGACAACTCATTTTGTGGTCTCTGATTTTTAATTCGGGCATTCCATTCATTTAAGTTTTGGTCAAAATATCAATTAGCAACTCCAACCAACATTTATTTTATAACGATTTTTAGCAACATAGAGCAATCTTGACCAGTGGTCACGCAACATGAAACATAAATAGAATGCTTATGTAAAAAATTAGAGACCAAAATGAGTTGTCGGGACCAAACGTCTCGTTCGGTCAAACATCCCGTTTGGTCAAACGTCCCTTTCGGTCAAACATCAGATTCGGTCAAAATCATATATTCGGTTAAACGTCCCGTTCGGGAAAGTGTCTCGTTCGGTCAAAAGTCCTGTCAGTCAAACATCCTATTCGGTCCAACGTTCCGTTCGGGGAAATTGATGACTGGACTTCAAAAACAAGCTAAGTGCCAAAAAGTAAATTTTCTGTAATTGATCATTTTAAATTTTATTCTCCATAGGAATACACATAAAAAGTCATCTTTCGGGCTAATTTTAAACTACTAATAATTGTTGTGGCGCTAAGCCGACTTTATAGGCAATGGTACTTAGATTGGTTTTTCGGGTTTAACTCATTTTTTTTACTTTTGGCACTTAGCTTCTTTTTGAAGTCCAGTCTTCAATTGTCTTTCAGTCGGTCGGGTGGCGATCGGGAAAGAGGTGCTTCGGTATGATGGATTTCTGTCAAATGGTCGCGACGGACGACGCGACCGGATTCAACTGATATCGCACTTTTTTTTCAACATATTTAAATCAAAGTGTTACACTCAATTCTACGGTATAGTAGTGAATATAATAATTTTTAAACCCTTTTAAAACCAGTTGAAAAGTTATTTTGCTTTATTTATTTGTAGCGCAAATTTTTCTTCACATAGCATAACAAACATAACAAGCGCACTGGTAAAGCGATCCATTTGAAAGAAGTAGTAAACCTCTATTACAAGTATTTATTTTGATTTGGACCGCAAGCGCGCGATTTTCAGCCATGTTTTTCAGCTCATTCATCTTGAAAACCGCTTGAGTCCCACTCTTCTATTTATAAATCTCGGTTTTCTGCTTTTTCATTAATTTTATCCCCCCTAGTATGTCATGCTTTTATGAAGTTTGTTTTGTTACTGACTTAATTAAAAGCTTGCCTAAAACATCAAAAAGAGTACGAATCACTGCTAAGCTCCTCAACTATTCTCCCATAACTTCAATCGGTGAACTTGTTGATTTTGATGGTTCAGCGTCTCACAAACTTGAAGTAGACTTCAAGAACGTTGTAGACAGTTCTTTGCTGAAGAATTCCTTTTACCAAATTATTGGAACTCTTGAATCGGGTAGCAAACTTAAATTGACTGCTGAAACTGTCCGTAATGTTGATGGCATTGACTTACAAATGTTCAAAGAAGCTGTGATAATGAGAAGGCAGTTTTTAAGTAAAAATTAAGTTTTTAGTTGATATCGATTTAGTGTTCATTGATTGTCACGAGAAAGCTTTATTTTAAATTTATACTTTAGTACCACTCCCTTACCTTTGAGAAGAGCAATTATTTACCTGGTACTTATATCCCATAAGTGTATATTTCTGAATCAAAAAATGCCAAAGTTGAAGCAAGCCACTATTTCCTCTCTTAAGGTAATTAAAAATTGTTTGAAAGTTATCTATTTTTTGGTTCAATTCTGTTAAAAGTCTCACTGTTTTAACAGTACGCTGTTTTGAACACTATTTATTCGAATATGGACTAATTCTTATGGTTTTTACTGATATAACTGCCATTATTGACATGACTTAACATTTCAATATCTGAGTTTGAAATTATTCAGCAATATTTGTACTTTTTGATGTCCAATAGAGCTTGGCAGTAATTAGTGGAACCGTAAACAGAATTGAGTAATTTTTTCTAGCTATGAGTGTTTTATTCATTTATTAGTTTTGTGTCTATTTCAGGGTGTTGTCATTGTTGAAGATTTTATTCGGCACAAAAAAGTACTGGAAAATCCTGATTCTTCTGAAGATAACATACTCTCCACATTAGATGATTTGAAGAAAAAAAAGCCCTGCAAAGAGGTCATCAGTAAATATGGCATTGGTATAGTGCATAAATAAGTTTAAAATATCTTATTTTATTTATTATTCAATAGGGTGTATTGAAAAAAACTTTTTTCGATTTTAATGATCCGATAGTGCGATGAGTTGTCTGTGGTGGCAGAGAGTACCTGTGATTTTTTTCAGAATTTTTGGATAATATCTTGAAGCTGTGCCTCGCCCCTGTAGTTCCCCATGTTAATCCTATGGGACGCGCAAGCCAAAAAGGCCGAAAATTGGTTTTTCACCCATCATTCCTACCCTAATCACACGACGAATGTCTTCCCTCGAGTTTTGGACTATATGATGTATTCTACCCGACAAAACTTGAATAATAGCCTAAATATCTATATTATGTTTTTTGTATGCTCAAATTTCATCAAAAATCGCATATTTTCTCGTTCAAATTAGAGCCCTCAATCAACATAATATTGAGATTTAGGCTATTATTCAAGTTTTGTCGGGTGACCTGCAATTTTTTCTAGGAAGGTTTTGTTAAATTAAAGTTAAACTTAACTTTAAACACTGATTGTATCTTTAAATTCCTTCTTTATAAAAATATTTCTTTTAAATCAAATTTTTTTTCAATAAAAGGGATTTAATGGTTGGTTTAGATTCTTCTCGAAAGTGTCTTTAGAAAATCCTGATATTCTTATTTTCAATTGTATAGTTATTTATAAGCCTTTAATTTACATTGTCTTTTGTGTTAGATAACCCATTAAATCTTTAACTAAAATTGGTTTATGAGGTGTTTTTAGGACAAAAAAATCTTTTAGAAAGCCATTTTTGAATATACTTATTCTTTTGCTTCCCCAAAAGTTTCTATAAATTGGTTTTGTTAAATCATCAATGCAATTTTTTTAGTTTCCCCTTTTTTACTTTATTAGTTCTTTTGAATAAATCCTTTTATAAATAAAAGTGATTTAATGGTTTGATTGAAAGTCATTTACGATCAATACAGTCTCTTTTAAAAATCCTCATATTCTCATTTGTTAATTTATTAATAATGAGCATTCAACTTCCATTGATTATAGGCTTTTGTTTTAGATGCATCTTTACAAGTTCTTTTGGATCATGAAAGGCAAACTATTTCTGATGCAGCCAAAGCTTTGTATGAATTCTGGGAACTGGACAGCTCATGCAAAAGACAACCTAATATAGAGGTTAGGTATGACAACCAAACTCAACATATCCGGCGAACTGCTATAAGGCTGATCAGAGATGCTCTGGGAGGAACAGAGGTTAGATTTTATAAGATATTTAAAAGTAAATTAAAACTTTGGGATTTCTGCCATAAAATCTAAACAATTTTAAAATTGGAATAATATTCCACTGCATCTTTTTAAAGTTCTGTGCATTTTTATAATTTATTAGGACAACCACTGAGAAACTAAGCTTTTGCATCTTTGTTTTCTGAAAATGAAACTAAAATCATTTTTACTTTTATTATTAGATTTAAGCTTGAAAAGTCAAATTTGCTCTGTAAGATTATACACTGTTTTAAGGAGAAAATTATATGCTAATAAATCCCCTTCCAGCTCTTTAATATTTTCTAATGACATATTTATATACATTTGCATGTCAAGTTCAAGTAAAAAAAGTATAAATAAAAGGTAAATGAAATATTAATTAAATCTGGAGAGGATTTGTGTTTATAGTAATTTTTATAACTACAATTTTTTAATTAATTGTTGTAACATTTAAAAAAGTTATTTACCATTCATACAATCTTCACAATACAAGTATTTCTTTTTCATTTTTAGGAAGATGAAAATAAGGGCGGAGCTCTCGAGAGAGAAATCTTTTACAAGAATGGGCGAATGATATCCAAAACATACAGAAGAACTATTCGCAAAGCAGTTTTTGCCATTCAGCATCATGAAAGTAAACGAACTGAACTGAGAAGCGGTGCAGTAACTCCAAAGCAGTTCTTATCTAAACATTTACAGCAATAACTTTTTTTATTTGTTGACAAGTTTTGTTAAATGATTCTTTCAAACTCAATGTCTTTATAATTTTTTTTGAAGAAATCCTCCCATATCTCTCTTGATGGTGGTATCTAAAAGTATGACCATCGGTTGAGATGCATATATGAGGAGCTTGTGGGGGCTATATTTTGGTTTACAAGAACTTTTAACCTGTGTACAATTTTGCCTACCATTACTCCCGCTGGATGGCGCTGCGCGCTTGCCCAGTGGGACGTTGTTGTAGGGGGTCTGCTCTCCCTCGCTACCCCCCTCAACGGGCTAGTTCGCTCACTTCGATACTTGTTCACCCCGCATCGCACCGCGTCGGAAGCAGGCTCCCGTTCTCTTCGCGACATTTCAATAAATGAACCTTAAATATACCAAGTTGTATTCTTTTAATTTTCAATACAGTCCACGTCTAATTTTACGTCTCCTCAGCTGAGACATTTTTTGGTCCGTCGAGCCGGAGTATTTCGGCGGACCCTCGTGTTACTTGTTAGGCTTCGTTCTTCGTTACGGACCCTCGTGATTATTAGGCCTAGGCAGGCCTAACCACCGCATCGCAGCAACATCTCCGAACTCGTCGCTCCAGCAACAGCAAAGGTGAGTGTGTTGCATTCTGGTTTGGTTGTTGACCCTTTATTGTATTTAGTTGATATTTCCCACTTTCCCTTAGTTTTTTGTCCTCTCTATTCATGGACGAACTCACAGTAAAAAAACGAGTCCTCAAAGCTCAAGTAACGAGGCTCATTAATCGATTTTGTAAAGATGATTCGATAGAAATTAGCACCCATGAATTAAATATAATAGAGGCAAAAATAAATACCTTAAAAGTAGATTGGAAGGCAATTTTCGACGACCTCTTCTTGAGCTCATCGGATGATACTTTTGATGGGCTCATGGAGGAGTTCGTCGATGTGGATGAGAAATTGGATGAAGTGCATTCCGAAGTAAAAGGGTTAATAGAGGATAGTGTCAAGGATAGTAAATCCTTTTCGAGTAAAGGGCACGAGGGGAGCAGCGTCAGACTGCCAAAGCTTTCACTACCGACCTTTTCGGGAAAGATAGAGGAATGGATGTCGTTCCACGACCTGTTTAAAGCAAGCGTGGACGACAATCCCAACTTAAGCCCAGCTCAAAAGCTACAATACCTAAAATCAGCATGTACAGGGGATGCTTTAAGAGTAATACAATCGATAACAATATCAGATGACAATTACGAGATTGCCCGCACCCTTTTGAAGGAGCGTTTCTCCAACAAAAGGGAAATAATCCAAACGATCATTAACAAAATCCTTAACATCCCTCCCGTAACCGAGACCTCGGGGTCCCTGCTGAAGTTAGTAGACTCCATTAACGAATGGACAAGATCTCTGGGGAATTTGGAACAAAAAGTAACAGGTTTCTCAGAGATTTTAATGTTACATATCATATTGGAAAAATTACCAAAGAACACTAAAAGTTGGTGGGAGCGGACGCTCAAGAAAGAGGAGTTGGGAGACATAAAAGGGTTCGTTTCCTTTCTGACCGATCATGCTAGGTCGTTGGGAAACGAACCTGCCCCAAAAGACATTAGGAAAAATCCTAAAGTTACATCTCTTATTGTGGCGAAAGCCAACTGCTTTCTATGCGAGGATAAGCATAACCTCTATGCTTGTCCCCATTTCTTAAAATTAGATACAAGGGATAGAGTTGAACTCGCAAAACGGGAAAAATTATGCTTTAATTGCCTGTCCCAAACGCACATGATAAGGGAGTGCCAAAGTACCCGAAAATGCAAGAAATGCAGAAAGTCCCACCACACATTACTGCACTTGGAAAGGAACGAGTCCCTATCGCAACAGGGTTTCCAGGTTTCTTCCCAACCCCTTTCCCCCTTGGCAAACAGTTTTTCTCCCCGCAATACCGGAAGTGACGCTCAGATAACGAACCCTGAACGCGCGACTGCTATATGTGCCGAGATAACGGCTTCTCAAAATCACGTTCTTTTGTGCACAGCCATCGTGAAGGTAAAGGATGTAGGAGGGGGTTGGGTGAGTTGTAGGGCCCTCCTAGACTCAGGATCTCAGGCAAGTTTTATCACTGAGGAATGTTATGCGCGACTAGGATTGCCCTGTTCCCGGAAGGCAATTAGTGTGTCCTGCTTGGGGTCCGCTCAGAGCGAGACCCGGGGTGAAGTAGAACTGGTTTTCTCCCCCCATTTCCCTTCGGCGGAGAGGTTTCAAACAAAGGGTCACATACTGAAGAAAATAACTTCTCCAGTACCAAGCGTCGCCCTTCCTTCGTCCTTGGCTGACGTGTTTGGGGACATGGTGCTAGCTGATCCCTCCTTTAGAGTTCCTGGGAAAATAGACATACTGTTGGGGGTCAACGTTTTTCTGTCATTACTAAAAGGGGAAGTTATTAAGAGAGGGGACGGACTACCCTTTGCGGTCGCGACCCAGTTGGGTTGGATAGTTTCGGGAACCGCGTCAATTGAGTTAGAACCCCCCGCAACAGTGCATTGCCACAACATTGAACTAGGGACGGATGAAATCATTAAGCAGTTCTGGGCACTTGATTCCGTTCCTAACAGCATTAACATGTCTCAAATCGATCAGAAATGTGAGGCTCACTTCAAAACTACCCACTATAGAGACAATAGTGGTCGCTATGTTGTGAGACTGCCTTTAAAGGAGTCTCCTTCAAAATTGGGAGAATCCCGGGATATAGCCGTTAAAAGGTTTCTTAGTCTTGAGCGAAGGTTAGCAAAAAGCATTGATACTAGAGAATTGTACAAATCCTTCATGGATGAGTACCTCCGACAGGGACACATGGAACTTGTAGATCCCTCGACCGCAACCTCGGCTGTAGTTAATTACATCCCACACCACGGGGTAATGAAAAGCTCAAGCACTACAACGAAACTCAGAGTTGTTTTTAACGCATCGGCAAAAACCTCGTCGGGTTACTCCCTGAACGATTTATTAATGACTGGTCCGAGGATACAACAGGAACTCTTTCCTATCTTGTTACGGTTTCGTAATTTTCCTGTTGTTGTGACCGCAGACATTGAGAAAATGTTCCGCCAAATTGGCATTCATCCCGAGGACAGAGATTTACAGAGGATTCTATGGAGAAGGGATTCGAATGACCCCATTCAGGAATATAAATTGACCACCGTCACGTATGGTACGGCATCTGCCCCTTTTTTGGCTACCCGCGCTATCCATCAACTTGCTTTAGATGAGGAAACCAACTTCCCACTAGCTTCTCCAGTAGCGTTAAATGATTTTTACGTTGATGACTTACTGACTGGGGCAAGTTCGGCAGATGAGTGTAAAAAATTGGTGACAGAACTAATTGCCATGATGAGTAAAGGAGGGTTTACATTACGTAAGTGGTCATCTAATGACCCATCAGTGTTAGAGTGTGTTCCCTCAAACTTAAGAGATGGGTTAGGGTCCATTGATCTTAATAATGAATCTGTCAAAATTTTGGGAATCAAGTGGAATCCTAGTGGGGATTATTTCCACTTCACGGTCGCATTGGAACCCCTTCCGACCACAAAAAGAACCATCTTATCTGATTTGGCTAGTATATTTGACCCCTTGGGCTGGCTGTCTCCCTGTACAGTTCTCATCAAAATTCTAATCCAAGAACTGTGGAAAACTAATTTGTCCTGGGATGATCCCGTCAGTGAGTCTTTAGAGAAAAAATGGTCAACCTTTCGCAATGAATTGTCTCTACTTCAGCAGTTAAGGATCCCTAGGTTAGTTTCGATTCCCCAATTTGCCCTTTGTGATATTCATGCATTTTGCGACGCCTCCGAAAAGGCTTACAGTGCAGCTATCTATGTTTGGTCTACCTCTGTTAATTCTAAAGTAAGGGTCAACTTATTAACTGCCAAAACCAGAGTTGCGCCACTCAAGGTCCAGTCCTTACCGAGATTGGAACTTTGTGCCGCTGTGCTGTGTGCTGACTTGTTGCAGGTGGTGTTGAAGTACTTCGAGACTCCAGTGCGTAACATCATCGCTTGGAGTGACTCCACAGTCGTCCTATCCTGGATATCATCTGAGCCCTACCGCTGGGTTCCATTCGTGGCCAACCGAGTGGCTAAAATCCAGGGAACCATTCCCCAGGTGAAGTGGAGGCACGTCAAGGGTACCCAAAACCCAGCCGACTGTGCTACTCGAGGAATGCTCCCTTCCGAGTTCATCCAGAACGATTCCTTGTGGTTTGGGCCTGAGTGGTTGCATAACCATGAGTCTGACCTTGATCCCGACTACATGCAGCCTGTCATCGACGATGATGCCATGAAGGAGCAGCGGACCACTTACGCATTGCTGGCACCGATTGCTGACACAGGCGCAGCGGAGACTCTTGGCCGATTCTCCTCTTGGACTACGTTACGCCGAGTGATTGCATTGTGTCTTAGATTCCGGCACAATTGCTCCCATCCCCGAAGTAAGCGTCTTGGAGTCCTGTCTTCTGCAGAGTTGACTGCCGCCACCACCGCCATCATCAGGAGTGTGCAGCGCGTGCACTTCCCTCAAGACCTGGCCTGCCTTGCCAATGGTAGTCCTTTGGGTGCCCACAGCAAGATCCTTCCTCTAGCACCTTTCCTGGACGAAGCCGGTGTGATCCGCGTCAGAGACCGATTGAGAAACTCCTGCATCTCTTCTTCGCAGAAGTATCCCATCTTGTTGCCTCATCGAAGTCATGTGACTGAGCTCGTCATACGCCATTATCATTTGACCCACCTCCATGTGGCTCAAACCCTTCTCCTGAGCGTCCTTAGGACTCAGTTTTGGTTAATTGCTGGAAGGAGCGCCGTGCGACAGATCATCCATCATTGTGTGACTTGTGTGAAAACTCGCGTTAAGTTGTGCTCCCAGTTAATGGGGGATTTACCGCCTGCACGAGTGCAACCGAGTCGTCCCTTCACGAGTACTGGAACCGACTACGCCGGTCCATATCTCTACAAGCCGCGGGCTGGTCGGGGTACCAAATCCTTTAAGTGCTACGTGGCAGTTTTCGTGTGCTTTTCCACCAAGGCGGTACATCTTGAGCTGGTGAGTGACTTAACATCTACCGCCTTCATCGCTGCCCTCAAGCGATTCATCGCTAGACGGGAGAAGCCAGCTCAGATTACCAGTGATTGTGGCACCAATTTTAAGGAAGCCAGCAGAGAGCTCAAAGACCTCTACCGCTCGATATCCAATATTGAGCAGGGGTTGTTTTTTTTTTGCTAATGATGTTCATTTTTTGTTGGTGCATATGTGTTACTTTTGATTAACTTAGAACTCATTTTTCATATAATTAAGGTGTTCATCACCTAATTATCTATTTTTTTAAACTTAGTTAACTTAATGCATAATGATAGCTCCATTATAGTACCTTCTAGTATATTCATTATTATTGTTTTTTGAATCCCCTCCGGTCATTCAAGGCCGGGGGTATGTACAATTTTGCCTACCATTACTCCCGCTGGATGGCGCTGCGCGCTTGCCCAGTGGGACGTTGTTGTAGGGGGTCTGCTCTCCCTCGCTACCCCCCTCAACGGGCTAGTTCGCTCACTTCGATACTTGTTCACCCCGCATCGCACCGCGTCGGAAGCAGGCTCCCGTTCTCTTCGCGACATTTCAATAAATGAACCTTAAATATACCAAGTTGTATTCTTTTAATTTTCAATACAGTCCACGTCTAATTTTACGTCTCCTCAGCTGAGACAACCTGTCTAGGGGTTTTTTGCTATATGTGCCTTTATCCAGCCTACTACAGTAACGGACCCTTTATCCGGCAAGCTTGGGGCCGACATCATCCCGGACTTCGGAATTTTCCGGATTTCGGGTCCGTTTTGGAAAAAACGCCATTACAGACGCAGCTGGTTCAGTATAACCAAAATACCCGCTGAAACGGCATAGTCGGTTCCAATCGTAACGGATCCAGCAAAAAAACTTCCAGCAAAGCACGTGGGTCGTCGCGGCAAGAACCGATAGCGAGGCAGCAGCCGATTTTGGAACGGCCGTTTAAGCGCGGGGACGATACGGTTCGGCCGCGCCGAATCGAGACGATGTCACAAAAGGAGCGGCAGTGGCGGGGCTAGACCATGAGAAGGCGTCGGCGAGTATATTTGCGAGGCCCTTTTTATCTCTCTCAGCTCCGGGCCGTAATTTAATTAGACTTTTCATTTGTGGGGGGTGGCAAAAAATGTTCTTGAAACTATAGTTCGATTTTGTTGGTGACCAATGTAGGTAAACAGCTAAGGATCCAGGATTTGGTTTTTATGGGGGGGCTAAGAATTTTGAATAAAAAAATTGTCTTCTAATGGGGGTCCTCCCCCAGAAAATTTTGGGAAATTTACGACTAAGTAGCAGATTTTCAACTAGTTTTGGTGCAGTTAATCCGGATTTCCGAAAAACATTTTCAGGAATTTAATTTCCATATTGGTTGAATTTGTGCATTTTGACGATGTTTTTGAAAAAGTTGTTAGTAATATAGGTCCAAAGGGGGGGTCTGGGGGTCCTCCCCCAGAAAATATATGGAAATTTGACCCTAAAAACAGGATTTCAAATCGTTTTGGAGTCGCTTTTTCCTTTTTTTACATCCCAGAGTTCCCACTTCCCCTCTTTCTCACTGTTAGTGCTTATTTCTATTGGGGGGTTAAAGCAACCCAAGAGGACCACCCCTTGTAAGTTCCAAAATTTTCAAGGAATGACTGTAATAATATATTTCAAATGGGGTTGAGGGCTCTTCCCCAAAAAAATTTTGAATTTTGAACCTTAAAAGTAGGGGTTTTATGTATTTTAAGACGAATTTTGAAACTGCATTCTTAAAACAATTATGCACGTGTGCGTGGAAAGGTATAGGAATATTGTTTAAAAAAATATTTCTACATTTTTTCACTAACTAAATAAAATCCTGATAAATATATGGATTTCAGTATAAAAACAGGCTATCTTTTTTCCATTGTATGCAGTTATTTTTCTTGTAAAACTTGTTCAATTAGTACTTTATGATGAAATTTTCATACATATTTTAATCATTGACAGGGTTCAAGGTTGAAATAAAATACATAGAATAATAATATTACCATAAAATTTATTTCAAAAGTTCAACTGAAATACATCCTGACAGCAAGTAGAATTTTTTAAAAACAGATTCCTAATAAGTCTTTTTGTTTATTCCTGTTTGTTTGTATTGTTTATTCCTGTAACATTATTGCTCTTATCTGCCAAAAATATTTTTTAGGTGAAAAATTTTAGTGTCGTTTTTTTCATGGTGGTTTTCATTAATGATTCAATTTACTAAAATTAACTAATTGAAAAAGACGAAAACAATTCTTATTACCAAAACTACAGAAACTCTAATTGATAACTTGGGAACACCGAACACACAGGATACATAAACACTTTAACGCGAAAAATTTACACCAAGAAAGAAATTATTTATTATCGTGCGATTCTCTCTCTGAAACGTGAAACTCTGAGTCCAAGGAGTGGAAGGGGCAGCAGTGATAGTCAACTGCTAAGTCCCCCCACTACAAGTTAGTCTCGGAATTTGTTAGGTTTTGTTTGCTCTGATTTTGGTGATTCTTGGGGGAAAAGATGGAAATTTTTAACTCGGAGACAAACCAACTTGACAAAAAAAATTCTTACGAGGCTCCGCGCGAGGCCTCTCTTGGGCGCGAGGCCGTCGGCGATCGCCGACACCGCCGACGCGACGCCTAGCCCCGCCACTGAGGAGCGGCTCATCCAATCTTAACGGATCCAGCAAAAAAACTTCCAGCAAAGCACGTGGGTCGTCGCGGCAAGAACCGATAGCGAGGCAGCAGCCGATTTTGGAACGGCCGTTTAAGCGCGGGGACGATACGGTTCGGCCGCGCCGAATCGAGACGATGTCACAAAAGGGGCGGCTCATCCAATCTTAACGGATCCAGCAAAAAAACTTCCAGCAAAGCACGTGGGTCGTCGCGGCAAGAACCGATTGCAAGCCAGCAGCCGATTTTGGAACGGCCATTTAAGCGCGGGGAAGCTACGATTCGGCCGCGTCGGCCCGCGCCGAATCGTCCCATTCCGCACCGAGACGATGTCGCAAAAGGCGCGCGCAACCATTGCGCGTCGTAACAGCATTTGCTCACTGAAAATTCTTAAAAATATAAAAAAACAAATTCAAAACGCGAGCCGGATTTTGGGTCCTTCCGGATTTTGGGTTCCCGGATAAAGGGTCCGTTACTGTATAGTAAATTTTGATAAAAGTCAGTTTCTTATGAATTTTAAGTGTGATAATACCTTTCAATAAAAAATGACTGTATTGTGTCCAAATGAAATGTTTTGTGTAATCCATAAGTACAGAATATTCATAAAAATATCTTGCAAGGTCTTTGCATTTGGTCTTGGGGAAGTAAACTAGTATAATTCATTTAGCTTAAGGAATTTTTAAAGTTGTCTTTAGGCAACCAACTTTGATAACTGCTGTAAGTTTTCATCTTCATATTTAAAAATAATTGGTATGAAGATAGGTTGTTCAGCAAAAGCATCACTGGTCTAGCTCTGACTCAAAGGTATTTTAAATGTGGTTGTTCTTCCTTGTATCTCTCTGATGTAAGTCTTCATCTTAAAACATCAAAAAGTAACGAATAGAGGATTCAACAAAAGCATTATTTATCAGTATGGTTGGAAATGAGATATTAACACATCAGAATTGTAACAACACGGCTAAAATTTCAATCTTGTACCTCTATACAGGGTGATTCTAAATTACGTGGACAAACTTCGCATGGAGGTAGAGGGGACCTAGACAAGCATATTTCGCATAGGAAGGGGGGGCGCATCCTTACCGTTTAAGAGCTAGGACCTAATGTAGTGCGAGCGCGTTTCAAGAGGCCGTTTTTAGAAGGCCCGTGTGACGAAAAAAAAACATAATAAAATGAAAAACATTATTGCATGAGGTACAGGAGTATCCGTACAACTTAAATCCTTAATGTGATAGAAATTGGACCACTTGCTAAACCGTGGGGTTTGTATTAAAACGTGCAATATTAATCTCTCAGTCAAACAATGGAGTTCCCTTAATGGTATTTAGAAAAATGATGATCGGGGAAGGAATTTTCAATGATCAAACAGTTTCAATGATCAATGTTACGATCATTGAAAATTCCTTCCCCAAACGTCATTTTTCTAAATACCATTAAGTGATGTCCATTCTTTGACTAAAATATTAATATTGCACTTTTGAAACTCACTCCACGGTTTAGAAAGTGGTTCAAATTGTATCGAATTCATGGTGTAAGTAGTAGGAACACTTCCTTACCTCATGCAATAATGTTTTTCATTTTATTATGTTTTGTTTAGTCACACAGGCCTCCTAAAAACGGCCTCTTGAAACGCGCTCGCACTACATTAGGTCCTAGCTCTTAAACGTTAAGGATGCGCCCCCCCATTCCTATGCGAAATATGCTTGTCTAGGTCCCCTCTACCCCCCTGTGAAGTTTGTCCACGTAATTTAGAATCACCCTGTATAATAAAAGCTCTTGCTCTAATCTGTAGTTTAGCTCTAAGTAGTTAGTTATAAATGAATCGAATACCCATATTTTTCAATTACACTAATCATTGAGAACAATGGGGTATTTTTCCTATGTTAATATAGCATTTTCTTCATCTAGCCATGTTGTTACAGATGGAGATGGTCATGGTCAGTTGGGTGAAAATCTTGTCAGCAATATTAAAAGTAACAGTTTATACAACCAAATTGTGTACCAAAAATATTCTCCATATTTTTTAAATCAGCATCTTTCAGATATCTTTAGTTTAATTAAAAAATATTGCTTAAAAGTATTCAATGAAGGCAGTACATTTCCCAATTAAAATTATATTTTTATAACATTTTTGCTAAAACAAACTACTTTTTGTAAATATTTTAAAAAGTAAGTTTTTTAAATTTTTAATGAATGTGTTCTAATCATCACACAAGCCCTGAGAGCAGATTTACAGGAGGTCATGGAAGAGCACTGCCTTGTGATACGGTTCACCTAAGCCCCCTCCCCATAACTTATCTTTTTTCACCATAGAAATCAACTAAAACTCCTACTCCACAACCTAAGAAGTGAATAGGGGATTTTCTAGCATCCCAACCCCAAAAGTTTTTAACTTGCTTAAAAGTGTTTGAAGCTACTTTTGGGGAATTTTTAGGGGACTTAGCTGACTCTGAGGCGCATGCAGCTGCCCTGATGGAAATCCATGGTATAGCGTTTCTTTTCTCAAAAGGCAGATAGTGTAACCCAAAATATGCCTTCCACAATGTAAAATTTTACAATGGCTAGCCTTCTTTGATGGGAAAAAACAAGCCAGGGCCTTGACCAGACTTGTTTTTTTGGGGGACTCAACATTTTTCTTGTCTTACCTCCTTACAAATTATTTTATACAAGAAGTTTTAGATGACTCATGCATAGGATTTTAATTTTAGTGTGCAATATTTCAAAATTGTGTAAACAATCTGAATCTCAAGTAAAATTGGGGGGGTCCTCCCCCTGAAATTCTTTGGAAAATTTCCCCTCAAAATAATTTTTTACTCTTTTGAGATTCTTCAGATTACATAAAAGATCACTCATTATAAGTCACAAAATTTTGAATGGAAAACAGTGCACAATAGATTTCAAAATTTCGATCAAGGGGGGTTTGGAGGTCCTTTCCCAGAAATATTTTGGATTTTTTTCCCATAAAAGTATGCTTCTGATTAATTTTGAGGGATTTTGGGTTACATCTGAAGAGGACCACTCCTTGTAAATCACAATTTCCTAGGAAAAAAACCTATAAAAATCGTGAGGGGAGGGGGTGAACTCTTCTAAACCTCACCCTTGGATACAGCCCTGCACTGCCCTATAAAACACAGTAGAGGGATGACTGTGCTATCCGAAACCACTTCGCAACTATTTGGAAATATCAGCGCTAGTACACGTTTTGTTTCAACAAATATTTAACGTTTGCTTATCTATGTCGTTTTCTACAGGTTCGTTGGTTTGGTTTAGGTTTTAATGGCACTAGGTCCTCACAAGAACATATAGCACCAAACGTTTTCTACAGGATAGAAAATGTAATTATTTCAGTTGTTATTTTCTGTTAAATTTTCTCATCTATTTCAATGTAAAATTAAAATGGGCAATTCCAATTTTTATTTTACTTTTTTCATTCGATAAAGTGATCTAAGAGAGGAATAGACACGCAATTTTTTTTCAAAAATTACGATGTATATTTTTAAATTTAATTTTAAAGTTTGACTTAAAAAGAGTGCGAAAATAGCAGGTGACACGTGACGTCATGTTATAAATCTATCCGGATTCAAAGCCATTGCTAATTTCCACTTTACAGTAGGAACGAAACAGATCTGGCGTTATTCAATCCGAAAAAAGTTCAAAGAGATTGTTGATTTTTATTTTTAAATATTGAATAAACAAAATTTTTAAAATATCATGTCAATTTTTTAATTTATGAAAATTTTTTATACTGGAAAAATGCATTTTTTTCTGTTTTCAAAAAATGTTGGTATTGCCCATTATTTGAATAATAGACAAGATTAGTGTGACGTTTTTTGTTTTGTTTGGAAACGTAAATTCAGTCTGTGATTGGTTCCGTGAACTGTACGGACAGTACGGATCCGTATGTAACCAATCACGGATCGAATCAACGTTTCCAAACAAAACAAAAAACGTCATCACTAATCTCGTCTATTATTATAGAATATTGGATTATATAAGCTAAACATAATTCAAATATTTTAAATTTTGTGATAAATTTTCAATCACGCAAGCGGTTTTTGCAAAAAATTTAAGAGCGCAAGGCAGGCGTTGCGTTGTACCCAAAGCTCAGTGACCCATAGTGATAGCATGCAGTGCTTTTAAATTTCACCCTCGGGGTCGCCCTTACAGAATAATCTCAAACTCTGTTCTCTGTGACGGTAACTCTGTGAGTAACCGCTAGAGGGCTTGGAGCTTGGATCACTGTTGTTTACGTCATTTACGCGCGCAAATCGTACAGGGTACAAAATCAATCCAAATTTTGAAAGAAAAGTTAAGACGAAAGAATCCTTTATTTCTTTGTATTTGAACCGATTTAATTAGGTATTTCATTTCCTTAAATTTTACAGCATATCATTATTTTAATTTTAGAAAATAAAAGGTATTCTTAAACAAATATACACTGTGCTATCTTAGTAAGTTTATTCATGTTATTGTTAAAGAAGTAATTTTCATTCAGTTATTTACGTTTTATTGAATATGAATTTAATTTCATCTCAAGTTAAATAACTATTTATTTTTTTCATGTATCATATTTTTGAACTTTTTATGAGATAACTTTAAATATCCAAACGACAAACGATTAAAGAACTGAAAGCAAAAGTTAACTATTAAAGGAAAAGTAAACTGGTTTAGTTCTGTAGTTAATTGGTCTTTCAGTTCTGTAAAAGGGCCCGAGGACTTTGCATTTGTTTTTAAATTCGAAGCCTTGGAAAACATAGTTGGAGAATATTATCTAGGATTTTATGCATGGATTCTGTAGTGAGACTTCTAAGCTTAACAAGGGTCCTGCATAAGGTGGTCCCTGGCCCCACCTCCCCCCAAAAAAAATTTGGACAAAGAAAGTTAATACCCAGTTTTTTTAGGGTCAAAGTTTCAAAATTTTTTGGGGGAGGACCCCCATTTGTACTTAAAACTTTATTATTCACAATCTTTTTATATAAAGTTCATCAAAATCCTAACTAAAAATGTATGTCCAAAATTTGGGCTAAGTGTAACAAAAAACAGTTTAATATAGCCATTAAAGATCAATCTAATCTTGTTAAAGTTTTAGAACCTGAACAGAATTTCATTTGAAATTAACCAAATGCCTCATTTTAAGTGTTTAATATATGAAGGAATTTATGTTTAAATATTTTTATAGGTTTTTAAACTTTATTAAAGGGAGAAGATGCCTAAAATGAAACAAGCTACTCTCTTTTCTTTGAAGGTAATTTATTTTTATGATATTATATCAAAGATATATTTTGTAGCCTAAACTAAAAGTTTTTCATAAACCTGCATTTTTATATTGTGAAACAGGAACCTGTTTGTTAGTTTTTCTTTTGTTAAATATTTTTTTTAAATATTGAGTTGTCTTAAATAATTAACAATGATTGTTCTTTAAAGTGATTCAGTCAGGTGATTGAATTAAATTATGTCGTTTCTCTTTTGCCTTTAAGCTATATTTAAGGCCTATACCAAGAGTGGGAAGTATACTTTAATTTAGTGCAAAGTCCTTGAATTTATTTGAAATATATTTATGTGGGATTATCTTCAATTTGAATGTGAAAAAGTTAATGGAACAGCGTTAGAAAGAGTCCTCCAGTCGCAATGTGTAACAGGGTTCCCACGGGTTAGGGAAAACCTGGAAAAGTCGGGGAATTTAAATTTCAATTAAAAGTCGGGGAAAATTGCTAATTTTGGACAAAATCCTAGAAAATCATAAAAAATACCTGGAAAATGAAAATTTTAATTTAAGCGTGTCAATTTTGGCACTAGAATGGGAAAAATAGTCAATTTATTAAAAGTTATGGGTTCAAAAATGCAAGACATATCCATAGCAACATGATTAAAAGTTGTTAGCGTAGAGATCTAAAAGTACTAATAAATATAGTAATAATAATACTTTAAAGAATTTTTTTTTATTTACAGAAAGAATTTATTTACAGAAAGAAAAAAAACAAATACATATGTTGTTCACTAAGGGGCACAAGCCCTTCCAAAATAATAATAATAATAATAATTTGTCAATTGACAATGAATGAAATAAGAATTCAAAAAGAAAAACATCTATAGTCTTATAATAATCCACTTATTGTTATTTTAGGATGTAATTAATAATAATGTTAATTATTAGATATCTATGGTTCAGTCATCATTTGAGCTGTGGTTAAACATGGCAGTTGGAGGTCTCTTTCTAAAGCTGTACGAAGTTAATTTTTGATACAAATAGTTATATTCCTGTTAGCTTCTTTTAAACACAAATGGTGAAAGTGAATTATAGTATTATAATATGTTTGAAATTGTTAAATGTATAAAAGGTAATATATTGTAGTCTTTACTATATAAAAGGTTTTTGAGAGAAGTGTCTTCTGGAGTAGGGGTACTGAGGAGAGTTTCTTTTCTCATGAATAGCTTTTTCACTGTTAGTCCATGAAAAACTTAAAAGCCCCTGCTAAGCATGGGCGTAGCCAGGGTTCAACTTGGGGGGGGGCAAGCAGGGTCAACTTTTTTTTGTTTGTTGGAGATAAATTTTAAAGCCCCGTGAGAGAGACCTGTCTAGTTTCAACAGGGGGTCTGGGGTTCCTCCAGAGAAAATTTTTGGAAATATGACCCTAAGAACATGGTTTTAAATTGTTTTTTTTGGTACACGTAAACCCAAATTTGGACACATTTTTAGGTAGAATTTTGATTTTAATGAACTTATGACAAAAAAGTTTGAATAATACACGTTAAAATACTAAAGGGGGGCCTGGGGGCCCTCCCCCCAAAAAATTTTGAAAATTTGACCTTAAAATACTTGGTTTTAACTTAACTAATAGTAAAGTAAAAGTTAATTACTCGGGACTTGTGGGGGGCAGCTGCCCCTCCCTGCCCCCCCTTGGCTATGCCCATGCTGCTAAGTACTTGATTTTTTATCTCAGAAAAGAGTGGGAACTATGTAATGAACATTGTTAAAAAGTGTTAACTATTTCTTGGAAACTTATAGATATAATGAATGTTAGTATGTCTTAATGAACATTGGCAACCACAACTGGACTTCTTCTACCAAGGTGTCTTTTACAACCTATCCCGTCCAACTGTAATTGGGTAGAGAGCATGGGCGGATTTAAGGGGGTGCGTTGCACCCCCAACTTTTTGAGAAAATTCCATTTTTATAGTGGAAAATCATGTTTCAAAGCCATCAGGGACAGCTTGCACCCCCAAGTTTTCCAGTATGCACCCCCAGGGTTCACCATCTAAATCCGCCCATGGTAGAGACTTGTTACCTCAGGGTCCTTACATTTGTACATAATATAATTTCTTTTAAACATATTTTTAGGGGTGTGTTCTCTGAACTCTTAACAGCAATCCAATTATCTGGCTGTATGATAGCTTTTTCAATCTGGAAATTTGCATTATACCTTAATAAACATCAAAAGTTTCAAATTTGTTCTTACAACTGTTTTGTTCTTTAATTTCTGTTTAAAAGTTTTCTCCCTTTCCTTAGTCCTTTATGAATATTTCTATCCATTATTTCATAATTCCAGGTATAAAATATATTAATGTGATGATCATTGGTTTGTTTGTTTCAAAATTATGATAATTTAGTTCCTTAATTATGATAATTAGTAGATATTGATTACCTTACTACTGAATAACTTTCACTAATCCTGTGTGTCAAACATTTTTCTTGCATTTATTTTATCTTAAATCAAAACATTTTGAAGCCCCTGGCATAAGGTAATGTTATGATAAAGGGTTAATTTTATTTAATTCCGAATTTGTTATGACTGCAGAAGAAAAGGGTAAGATTATTTAAATCAGATTTTACTAATACAATTTCTATTTGTTTCAGTCATGGAAGACCAAACCAGAAGATCTAATTGTCTACAAAAAGAAACTTGAAAAGGAAAATGCACATGAAACTGTTATTTTAAGGACCCTAGCTTTGTTGAATTATGCCAGCAAAGAATCTATAGTGTTATATGAGATTGGTATGGTCTTATTTCATTTGTTTTGTCATTTCATTGAAGTAATTCCTAACAATTATAGCTTTAAAATGAGTTGTCTTAAGTTGTTTATCTTTTCATGAAAAACTTATTTTATCACTTTGTCAGCTATTTTATTATAATTAGTTGGTATGCAATAAAATTTAGAGGAAAGTTTACTTCATTAACTTAAAAAGCTGAAAATATTAAGTCTACTGTGGACAAGCAAGTTTTTTTATTGGCCACTTCAACAAAAGCAAAAGTAATGAATGATTTTGAAATAACATTTTTTTCCTCAATAGCTTGTTAGACAACCTTATCTTCCAAATTGGAATTCATTCGGTTATAGTGGTCTTAACATACACTTAAAATTGAAAATTTTTCTTGCCAAGTTTTATAGTACATTGATATGCATTCTTGTGATTAAATTAGGGTTTCGATGTTCCTTTTAAAAAGTAATAAAATTGTGTAGTGTTCTGGTAACACCCTCTTAAGGTACGGTTTGAACCTTAAAAATTTTTTTAAAGGATTTGTTGGAAATCCCGGGTGGTTTTGGATTAAAATGGTTAAAGGGTGAAATTTTCCTATGTATGATTTGGTCCGTCTTAACCTTAACCTAATGTTCTAAAAATGCAATCTTGTTAATGTTTCTTGAATTTATAAGACTTTATATTTTCTATTTTGTGAAAGTTTTGGCTGTTAGCTTGTTTTTGAATTTTACTCTTGTCATAGAATGAGGAGCATGAAAAAATAATATCAAAAGTACTGGTTCAAATTCTATTTTTTTACGCGTTTTAATATCCGTTATTTCTAGATTTTCTGGTCGAACTTAGTTTTACAAGATCCTTAAATTGACTTGCTTTACTTTACTAGATCATTGCTACGGCTTTATAAAGTTTTTAACGTCAAAAGTTGTTTAAGTGTTTATCTCAAACATTTTTGTAATTATTAATGTTTTTATATTTAGTGTATTTTTATGTATGTCATGGTTAATAGTTAAATTATAATTGCAGATAAAACCTTGAAGGTGTTAGCAGAGAGCAAAAACATGAAAATTGCAATGGAAGCCAAACTTTTAATCAATCACTGGAGATTAAATGGTCCTGAACCCCAAGCTACTAAGGATTCATCTCAGGCTTGTGCGATACAAAAGGATACAGACATTATAGAAACTGATCAGAAAAAACTCAAATCACCTATCGTTGACATTAGTGAAACCAAAATGCAAACACCATCAACTAATAAAGGATCATCATTAAGTAAGTCATCACACGAAACTTTGAAACCAACTGTTGAAGTTGCGCCAATATTTACTTGCACAAAACCAACTGAGAAGATTGGTCTCAAAAAAGTTGAAGAAAGAGAGATTGGTCCTCTCAAGCAAAAGAATTCAGGTGCATTGGTTGAGGAATTCAGCAATAAAAGTGCGCCTAAGACAAATCAAAGGTCCTACAGTAAAAGCGAAATAAAATTCATGAAGGATCGGATCGAAAACATCTCAAAGTTTTTTCTAGAAACTCTTGGAATGCAGCAGGTGAAGCTGTACCTAGACCACTAATTAGTTTAGTACCTACAGGGTGTCCCTAGATAACTATCCACACCCTTTAACTCTTAAACCCCTACGGATATAGTCAAAAATTGGTTGTATCTAATTTAGTAAAGTGACCATGCCCTATCCGATGCGACAACTTTCAACGCCCCCTAGCGACAATGTAAGGAGTTGTAATTTTTATTTTAAAAACTTTTATAGAGATATGCTAAATTAGTCAATTATAAAGTTGTAGAGCAGCATTGATTTAGTGTGAAAAGACACCTTGTACAGGGAAATGCCTTGAACAAAACCCCTAAAATGCACGCTCAATTATATAAATTTTACGTTCTGAAACGCTTCTCATAACGTAAAAATGAGAAATTTTCATTTTTATGATCTAAGAATACTTTTAGTCATTTACCCTAGTCATAAAAATGAAATTTTCTCATTTTCGTCTTATGTTTCGTCTTGTGTTTCAGAACGAATAAACTATGTAAATTCTACTTAATTGAGTGTGTTGTGTTTTAGAGGTTTTATTCAAGGCATTTCTTTGTTCAAGGGTTCTTTTTGTACCAAACCCATAGTTTTACAACTTTGTAATTTACTAATTTTGCAAATCTTAAAGTTTTAAAAATGAAAATTACAACTCCTGATATTGTCGCTAGGAAGCGTTGAAAGTTGTCACGTTCGATAGGGCATGGTCCCTTCACTATACCTAGACCCCACTTTTATGACTATACCTGTAGGGGTTCAGAAGTTATAGGGGTGGACAGGTTATCTGAAACACCCTGCATATTCCATAAAGCTTTACAGTGAGCTTAGATTCAGTGAATCTCAGGGTGTTCATAAAGAAATCAATTTGTCCTTTTGTTTAAGGTATATTCAAACCTTATATTTTTAGAGTGATTAGTTTTTTAATCTTTAACTTATGTGGCTGTACTCAGGCACATGTTTGATGATGAATGTGATATATATTTAGTCGGGAAGTTTCTTGTAAATTTTGTAATTATTAAAAGTGATTTTTCATTTTTATAAGTTTTGTTTTTATTTAAAAATAGTTCTTCCTCCCTCTCATATTTGGTTCAAGCAGTCACCAGGTAAAAGATAGTTTCCGAAAACTGTAAGGGAGAATAGGGTAGTAAATAAACTTTATTTTTTGTGCCTCAAAATGGGAAATATTAGCTTACACATTACATAAAATTTTTATTGTTCTTGAATTGTGATTCCCTACTTGAAGTCTGTGGAACACTAACGACTGTATTCACCAGAAACTTACCAGTGATTAACCGGCAGTCAAACTTCTGATTGGCCGAAAACTGATTTTCCTTCTTTAACTGAAAATCAGAAGTTTGGACTGCTGTTTAACCGCCCGTCAAGTTACCGGTGAATATTGGCGTTCGACTTACTTAAATATAGCTTTATTGATTGGAAAGTTACACTTTAAAGATATTTCTTTTTTATGCCCACACTTTCCTAATGCTGCCCTTCAGTAAAGCCTAAAATACTCTAGCTCAGGGGTTCTCAAACTTTTTAACATCGCGACCCACTTTTGAGAAACAAAATCTAACGCGACCCACCGACTTCAGTTAATTTTAATTAACTGAACTGAAATAATCATATCATGACCCCCAACAGAATTTTAACTTCTCTGACTGGGGGTGTTCACCACAACAATAAATTATTAAATGCACGAATTAGAAGAGAAATTAACTTTTTAGAAAATTAAAAGTAAATATTTGAATTTGAGCGTATGAAATAGTTTAATTGTGGGCTAACAATGATCCCCACAATAAAAAGGGGGATCTGGGGGTCCTCCATCAGAGAAATTTTGAAATTTGACCCTTAAAAATAGGGTTTTATAATTTGTTTTTTTTAGCGATATGGGATAAATTGAATCGTCGGTTTGAAGAAGGGAATAAGTCCAAAAACCAAGTTTTGAGAAAATCGACTTATTCCCTTCTTCAACCTTATGAAATTTTTCTGACGAAAAAATCTTAAAAAACCCTTAAATTCACATTTAAATTATATTTCTCCTTAGTTTACACCACAAAAGAGTGAAATAAAAGGAATAAGACAAATAAAATTCAAAATTTTAGTGAAACTGAGTTATTAGAGCAGTATCAATGGAGTGAGTGAATATGAATGGAGTTAAACATTCCCTGCATAAAAAAAGTTTGAAAAAAATTTTAAATTAAAAGAAAATTTCATTTTAACTTAGTTTACAGCTCAAAGAATAGGAAAAGAAAGACAAATTAACTTTAACTCCAAATTAACTTGAAAAATACAATGTATGGACATCGATTTCACAACTTCAAGGGGCGATATCTCCCTATAGGGGTAAGTTATTTTCCCCCTCTTTTCACCCATGTGTAGAGCAAAGCTTGGAGATTGTTTTGAGCACAAAAAGTCAATTTGTCATTTTTAGGACTTATTCCCTTCTTCAAACTGACGATTCAATTGCAGTTGCATCATTTCCTAAGAAAATTCTTAAAATTTGCATTGCTCCCCCGGTTTGGCTGGGGAGAAACACTGAATATTTTTTCAAATCTTATTTTTATAACCGACTAGATTTGCATTATCGGGGAATTAAAGTGACACACATAGTAGATATTTACATTAATTGCCTTTTCCGTTCGACACCAAGTAGTGTAGTTTTTCCTAAAATTTTTATTCTTTTTACTATATGGTAATTTGATAAATTTCAAAAGTTGAAATAATAGTTTGATAATTCAAAAGTCAATAACACGTTTGTAAAAATTATAAAGATACTTCTTTTTCAGAACAATTAAAAATCTTCTCGCGACCCACCAAAAATTGACTGGCGACCCACCAGTGGGTCGCGACCCACAGTTTGAGAAACTCCGCTCTAGCTGATTTTTTTAAAATTGGAGACAGCTCTTTTTCCTCCCACATCTTTTGGTGATGCAATTCTTTAGAAATGAATTATAATGCATATTTCTATTGAGAATTTTATATTTTTCTCACTCTTATTATTACAACCTTTTCTCCCATCTATCAGAATAAGGGAATATGGTAGGTATTTTTAAAATAAAAGCTAGATTAAGTCACATGAGCTTGTTTTACAGCACATGTTAAAATATCCAATGAACCTTTTTCTATTGTCCATTTTGGTCTCTATGACATCCCTGGTCTTTGTTTTGGTTCATTATGCATAACTGCCAATTCTTCCAATTTGGCTAAAGATTTCAGTTTATTATTAACAAATAGTTTATCGTTTGTGTTTTATTCATATCTTCTGATTATTGTCCGATTCAGGTGTTTTAAGTTTCTGACTCTAACTCGGTCACTTACTGGAAAATTCATTAAAGAATTTAAGTCTCCAAGCTTAAATGGAAGAATTTGCTGCTATGCATGTATTTTGAAATTTTATTTGTTAATAAGTCTAGAAGATTAATAAGAAAATAAATCTAAATGATTAAAACAAACTTTATTGGACTGGTTCTAAAAACAAAACCCATTTACAACATAGGCACATATTGAGTTAATTTAAATTGGAATGAAAGTTTTTATAAACTTCTTCACACTAATGGTTATGGCAAATACAATTGATGCATAAACATTTAAATATACATATAAGTGTTTCAAACATACGGCAATGCCTTAAAATGATTACATGAGGCTAAAATATTTTAACCCAGCCTAAATTTTTAAAATCACTTTGTTTAAACTAGAAAAGTTCATTCTCTACATCAAAATAGCTGACAAAATGTTAAATGCTTATTTAGAAATTTAATCATTTATATATCATTGGCCAACAGGAGAAAAGCACTAAGTCACTTGTGGCTTAGATTAAAATGGAGTAAATTAGGCTAGTTTTAGAGAGTTTAGATTGGCAATATGTTTAAGTGCCTCAAGGATCTACTTATTTGTTTATCGATTTTACTATTTTTTAAATTGACACACTTTAAGTTAGATAATGCTTGTTTACTGTAAGCTAGCTCAAATTTGCTTGGAGGTATTTATAAAGCTCAATGGTCATTTCGAGCTAAATTCAACTTAATGGCTTTTAGAAAGTAACATATCTATATACATATCTACAAAATAAAATATATTTTACAAGTTTTATTTTTATGATGTAACTATAAATTCATTTGAATACTAATAGCAAATTTTGAAATACTTTTCCCAAGCATAAATATAGCTAAATAATTTACTTATCAAATCCAAACATGAAATGGTTTTTCCTAAAGTAAGGAAGTTATTTTAAGAGGACTCAGTATTATAAGAACTAATACTGAGTATTTGTATTAAAATTTTGCTTTACATTAATGGTAGGTTATTTTAAACATCATTTTGTTAAATAGTATCTTGTAATTGGTAATTTTTAAAAATTAGCCAACTTTTACATTAAGACATGCATAAAAGCAAAGCTGGACAACTTAGCATTTTATGATGGTAATTATGAAATGTTGCTATGGCCAATAATAATTTTAAAACTGGCTTCAATTCAATAAGTATTATTTTTTGGAAACTGCGCATACCATTTATTTATGACATTCTACAATTTATGTCAGATGACTTATTTTAGATTTTAGGTTACCTCTGCTTCATTAGATTGGTAAGAAATTATAAATTGAAAATTCAGAAATATGTTGAGGAATATATTTAGAAGAGATGGAGCTATAGAGGAAGCTGGGATCACCCAAAACAGAAGCATTCAAGGTGAGTTATCTTTTATTTCTTTAAAAAAATAATTCCTATGTGTAATGAAGTACAACTTATCACCATGATCCAAACTAGTTTTTAGTAGCAAAGCATCAAGCTATATAGAGCAGGGGTGGCCAACCTTTCTCTTTCTGGAAAGAGTACCACTATTTCAGAAACAAAAACTTAAAGTTTGCAACTTTTTTTTACTACCAAGATACTTAAAAAAGTGAAAAGTATTTTTAATAAACTGAGATAATGATCACTTAATGCAAAAAATGTAATATGTAATACATTATATATGTAATACATTACACATCAGCAAAAAATATCCTTCAATACTTTAAGTTATCCACTAAGTTGGTTTTAAATTAAGAAACTGCAACAATAGACTGAATAGGCTACTGTCATTCAGGTGCCTAAAAAGAGATTTGGCCCTCACGTACTATCACAAATTTAGATATTTAAACCCAAAATAAAAGAGCCAAACGTAAAAATAAGAATAATGGATCACTGAAATAACATTATCCCAAATTCTCATACGTCTTTTGTGTCACTGTTTTAACTCTGCTGTGGGGTGGCCATCCCTGCTATAGAGGGTTAATGAGTATAAGCATCTATATTTATGCAATGCAGCTGCAAAATGATTACCCTTAAAAGTATAACACCTTCAAAATTAATGAAGTAAATAACTATTATTTATCAATCTTTTACTCTCCATTTTGAATCTTGCTAAAATAGATATATTGAGAATCAGAATAATATATAGAGAAACACATCTACTCTTGAAAATGAAATACAAGATAAATGAATACATTAAATTAATTTATAGCAATACTTATTTAATTTTTAAAAATCCGAAATTAAGTGAAATTTTCATAACTTTCTAGTTATGATTTAGAAGTATTAAACCATTACTAAAAAAGGTTAACAGAAACAAAAAAATGAGGAATTGACTCATTATAAATTATGACACGAATGTGGAATACTCTTTTAGGGATAGAAATATGTCTTACTATCAAAAGTATTGAGCAACATCTATCATACAGAGTAATTAAGTGTTGTGTATGTCAATATTACAAGCATGTGTATAATGGCAATTAGCTGTAAATGCTCTATACAAGTACTAGGTTTAGAAAACACTAAATAACAACCATAACAGTAATTGAAACGAAGGGAAATATTCAAGTAGCAAATTTGGATGTTATTCGGCATAGAGTATTGAGTTCATAGAAATAACTTACTTTAAACAAATTCATTAATTCTTTTTAAATAGTTTTCAAACAAACTGAAACTTGTCTGTACTAATTGTTTAAGAATTTCATACTAGTCCCCTTTAAGACCCAGGAGTAGGAAAATGCACGGATAGGATCAAATATATCTTTCATAACACTCAAAATCATGTTTAAAAACATGAAATATTACATATTGTTTTTTCAAAGAAAACCTTGTCATGGGTAAGTTATGTAGGTTTTTTTACATAAAATTGGGACTAGTTGTAAAAACTTTGACTAAAATTAAAAGAACACTCTCAATAAAGCTTTCAACTCAATTATATAGTTCTAAGCATAGAATAAATATTAAAACTTAAATTTTTTGTGCGAATAAAAGACAGGAAAATGGAATCTTCTAATGAACAGTGTTCCCATAACGCTTTTCAAGATAGGTGGATAACAAGATCGGTGGAAGATAAAAATTCTCATGCTTGTTTTTTACGCGGGTCCATCGGGATCCACTTCTATCATAACCTGAAAGATAAGTTTCATACGAGTAAAAAAACAGCGCTTATCTAATTACAAGCTTGAATTTTGCTCCAAAAAACGGAATCTTACTTAATGAAGATAGATCCAGGTACTGGCTGATGGCATGAATCATAAGTCTTTCAAAACTTTTAGGAATTTGGCAGTGGTAAATAGAGTTTGGACGGTTGACGAAAAACGTTATAAGCTCTTGCTCCAAGTAGATAACAGTTCCCTAAAACACGCATTTAATGATTACTAAAACTTAATTTGTGTAACTAAGCATTTATAAAGTTGAACAAAAATAACTTGGTGTGTGTCATGCTGTATTTTTCTAGTTTCAAAATTAGATAATAGCACATTAACAGGTGATATTAATGCATTTTACATTAGGAACACGCCTATAAAAACTTTCTAAGGAAAGAGATGTAGATTTGAAAAAAGCGTATCATATCTTTGTCAACTCTCTTTAAAGCTGTTTATAACTCTTGAATACTTTTATAAATTTTGTAGATACTTGAAAGACTTACTGAAAATACCTCTATTTAGTTAGATTTATCGAAATTATCTATATCTTATGGACACAAATGAACTTATGAAATATGATCTTATGGACACATGAAAACATGTCCTTATAAAAAATCACATAAACTGGTAACAAACTAACCAAGGGAACATGCTTTTTCTTTAGCATGTGCCTTAGATCTCCATCTATTCTTTGAAAGCATTCAGATGCAATGTATGCAGGATGTTCTGTGAAAAGTAGTAAAAAATTAATATTGGAATAATCATAGATTGTACATAAACACGAAAAAATCTCATAATTAGATCCAACTAATTCAAACAATATAGATAGAATTCAAAAATAAGAAATTCTCAAAAAGTTGTTCCTGTGTTGACTGTCAGTTTCAATGACACAGTTAATGGGCTTATGCCATGCATTTTTATTTTCAGTAGCATGGCTATAAGGATAATTTGAAAGTACAAAAAAATGTACAGAGTAGACTTCCTTTAAATGCATCTTTTCTTCAACCTGACATTCTTTGTCTTATATACTAAGAGCTGGATGCCTATTTTCATTATGATAGGGTGCAGGAAATATTTCACATGGAGTAGATTTGATTGATACTGGTATCACATTTCCATTTGAGCCAATTACAAGGGTGTCTGCTGTTTGTGTATCATATCAGATGTGTTGAAATTAACGTTTTTAAATCCTTTAAACATTTAACGTACATCAAAACTGTTGCTAACTATCAACTTCAGCACTAAATGTACCAAGCAGAATTTTTACGATTGAGCAACAGTTCTGAGTGCTGAGATTATTGAGGGGTTAATATATACCCTTAATACTTACCAGTACGCAAATCATAGTTGAGCTCTTTTGGTGGCTTAAGAGCGCCTTCAGGTACTTCAATAGTAACATTCTCTAAAAACCATTCTTCATTGTCATGAGTGCAATTCATAAAGTCATTCCATATCTGGAAAAAATATTAAACTAGCTGTGTAGTTGAAATATTTAGCCAAGAGACTCAATTAGTTAGAAATAAACATTGAGGTAAAAATTAATAAAAACCTAATAATTCAATTTACCACACAGCTTAGTAATATTGTGTAAAAAACAATGAATAATAAAATTAAAACAGCTGTAAGTATATTTAATGCAAAATTACGTCAACTAAAATAAATAGCTTTAATCTGTTTTCAAATGTCTTCTGACCCTAAAATCTTTTATTGGCTATGTTTATTAGTTTTTGATCTAGGTATATTGATTATTAATATGTTGTATAAATTTTAGTGCCTTTTAATTCAGGTATAGTCTCTAGAATAAGCTATACTTAATTTAATTAAACTAAAATACAATTATTTAACAGTAAAAATTGATGGGGACTGATAACAATTCATATTGACATTTAAAGTAAGGAATAAACTGGTATTAAATATTTTTTCACAACATAGGTTTAACACAGACAAACAGTACTACTTATGTCATGACAAATTAAGTAGTGCCTGTGGTGTGGTACTCCTGTAAAATGCTTTATGAAGAGTAACTGAAATCAAACAAGCTTAATTCATAAAATACGTGTTTTTTGGTATTACCTCTAAGTTATCCTTATTCAGTAAAACCTGAGAGAATACTGATATGGTTTGAGGAATGAAATCTTGGATGGAGAGTTCTTGTCCTTCATCAACTTCAGCAAGAGATAGCAAGTAATTTGCTGGAAAGAACAATTTAACTTCAAAATAAGAATGTGTGTTCTTTTGTGGAAGTGTTAAAAGACTAACAGACATATTCACATAGCTGCCAATCCTCCCGGTTTACCCGGGAGTTTCCCGGTTTTTCAATCATTTTCCGATTTTACGGCCGGAAACTAGTTTCTCCCGGTTTTTCTCAATTTTCAGGAAATTTCTATATTTTTGCGAGTTTTCTCTAGATTTTGCTCATTTGAGCCTCAATACAGTCTGCATTTTCAGATACTGATTCAAAGTAATCGATTATGGCAGGACTGTGTAAAATCAAGGAAACAACAAAAAGTTTAAATAATGAATATGTGTATTTTTTTGTAAGCATTAAAATGTAATGTTCCTCATTTCAGTTCATAGAAGACAGATTTTTTAAGTAATATTGCAATGCGTATATGTATATTAAAATCTTCCGGATTTTATCCAAAATCTTCCGGTTTTTGAACAAACTCAGTTGGCAGCTATGTATTCACAACCATCAGCATTAGTGTTAAATCCTCATTTAAGAATTCCACCAATCAGAGTTGGTGAAAAGTTAATTTGTCTTTCTTACCTGCTGGTTAACCTTGATGCTGATGGCTGTGAATATAGCTGTAAGTGTATTTGTTTTACAAGAAGAAAAAATAAATATAAATAATGATTCCTAAAAGTTAATCTAATAAAGGGCGGTTAAGCCCATAAAAAAATTTGGTAAATTCGGTTCAATTTCATTAATGGTCCCACTAAATATCGCCTAACTCTTTTGAACGACGCCATTTATTCAAATATTGACAAATTTTTCTGATTTTGGTTCTATACAGAATTACGGCGCAAGCGATAAAGTCGCCAATAATGATGCAACCGCTGGTAACCCTTGTTTCTGTTTCGGAAGGTCATGTGTGAGCTGTCGCCAAAAAATCTGCTTGGCGAGATTTGCGCCGGTATTCTAGAAGAGTACCCTGACTTTTATTGATAAACTGAACAGTTATTAATCTAAATAAACCAGGGTTGTTACGTTTAAAACACTTTGTTTTAAACATGTTTAATTAAAACAAAGCAAAAAAAAACATTGTTTAAAACACATGTAGTTTTTAGCAAGTTGCTCCCTTTATTTAGGCAACAAACTCACTATTTTCATGTATGGATCACCCAGATCCTAAAAAGATAGTGCCAAGTATAAGGCTAGGGTACAAACCACAAAATCGCCATGACATAGGCAGTACATTGCTTGATAAAAAGCATGATGCTGTGAAGAAAACTTATAAAAATCATTTTAAAGAACGAACTGTTTGTGGAGTATTTAAAAGTATAGCTTTATTAATCATAGCTGCCAACCTGATGGAGGAAAATATCGGAGTACTTTCATGGACTTACACATGGAAGCATACCCACCTTTTTTTCAGTCACAATTTAAAATTTAAGCCGCCTTGTTAGTTCATAGTAGAACTACGAAGCACAAATAATTTAGATAAAACCATAAAACAATATCTATGAAGAAACAAAAGCACCCCCCTTAAAGTAGATGAAAACAAAATCATCCATAAGTTACAACCAAAGGCGTCCAAAACGATTAATAATGGTTCCTGCTTCATAACCAAAATAGAAATTAATGCTTTTTTTTTGGAAAAATAAAACTTTAAAAAGAAAATGTACTATTTAATTAATATATTTCACTCATCTTACTCTTAAAAACTTCTTACTTACGATTGAAACATAGTTTTAAAAAAAAATCGGAGTTTTTAAGGAAAAATCGGATTACTGGAGAAGAAACCAAAAATAGGAGTAACTCCGATAAAATCGGAGTACTTGGCAGCTATGATTAATCTAATTTCGATTTGAAAAGTCAAATTTAAATTTTTAAAAATCATGGATTTTTTTTATCATTTCTATGTCGAGGGTAAAAAAAACAAATAAAACCTTTTAAACAAAAAAAACTTGTTTAAAACAAATAAAACATGGTTTTTGTTTTTTATTAAAAAAACGTGTTTTTTTCCAACCCTGAAATAAACATTTTAATCTATGAGTTTGAAATTATTTAGCAATATTTCTATTTTTTGGTGTCCAAAAAAGCATGGCAGTTTTATAGGAAAGTAATTTTGTATTACTGTAAAGGTTATTTTGATGATGTGATTTAATATCAAGCTTACAGTTATCAACTCTCTTCTTCTTCTTTCCACTTTTGGCATTTGTAGCACTAACACCTCCTATGGCATGAGGCCTTGATGGACGATGCTTAATTTTTCTAGGACGCCTGATTTCTGGTTCTTGATCAACCACTTCATTTTGAATGCTAACAATAGTATTGCACAGTTAATAATGCAAAAAATGAAAATAACATTAATAGTTTAAACACTTTCAGTTCAAGAGTGCCTAAGATTTCTTTTAACCCTTTATGTCCAGACGGGACTTGCAAGTCCCACTTCCCAATGTTCCAAATTCGTCCAATTTTCGTCATGTAAGGCCAAATTTAGTTTACTTATAGTTGCAGTTACGTAAACTCGACATATTTTGGATGAGGAAAATAATTTGGGGCATAAAGGGTTAAATATTACCTCTATAAAAATTTGAGGCAGCCAGAACTGAAAGGGTTAAAACTATGGAAGTGGAATAAGTTTTTGTTTTCCACAAATTTAAAGTATTGACAGTGGTAATTTCGATTAATAATTTTTGGTAATATTCAGGTTGTTAAGTGACTTAAAAGGGATAAAAACAAAAACATTAACTCCAGAAAATGTAGGATAATTTCAGAAAGTAAACTCTTCTTGTAATGCCATATGCACTCCCAATTGTACAATAACACAAACTCTAAGGAATGCACACACTCTGAAACAACACAACTCTGAAAAAACTAAACACAACTTATTTTGCACATATGTAGGAATTTCATTTATTGATAAATATAATTGTGCTGGCAGCTGACTAGTATTGAAAGCGATTGATTTTTTCTTTTTCGATAGGTGGTCGCACTGGTTACATTCATCTGGCTCAACAAAGTATTCAAGGTAAAAATAATTTGCCTTTTAAAATTTGTTCTTATATCATATTTATTGTTTATTAAATTATCTTATATCATATTTATTGTTTAAAACACATTCAAGATAAGCTAATTCTATGATGCTAGTAGAAATCATTAACAGAGTTAATCACTAAATTCTTTACCAGTGGTATATTTATATTAAAACTAAAGGATTTGAACTGATAAACTGAAGTTTCTGATGTTGTTTCTTCAAACCCTTGAACCATAAGTGTGAATGTTGCAGAGCCATGGATCAAAATTTGTAAAAAGCTAACTTTGACTAGAAACAAACGTCATAAAAAATAATGCATTCCGTTACCCCAATGCAAGAATAAATAATTCTTTCAAGTAGGAATAAATGACTGATTTTAACACAAATGACTGCTTCGTCGTTAAAACTTACTTTTCTAGCACATCTTCGATTGAATCAATAACTGGAGAAAAAATAGAAGACTTTTTAATAACCCCCATGGTTTTACCTTATATGTAGTTTTCCCACAAATATAAGAAGACGATTTGTTATATATTGCTGAGCAATTTAGTTATTAGAAAAAGCAAACTAATCAACACGAGCCTGTGTATACAAACAATATTGTCCTACTTCGTAATGTTTGTATACACCCGTCTGTCTGCGTCCGCTGAACGTCCTTTACATACCGATACTTCGCCTCACCAATATGGAGGGTGACTTGGTGACACTTTTTAAATCGAATTGCTTCGCCTCTACTACATTTAAAATTTTCTGAATAACAAACTGGTGAGCTTGTTAAAAAAATAATGGACGCATTACTAAAAATTTGTGTAAGTCCCTTTCACGGTTTTTAATTTGGAAACAACGTCTCCTAGGTTCATGGAAGTAAAGTCCACCCCTAGGTTTTTTTTTAAATTTTATTTTGTCTATTTGTAACCAAAAAAAATGCCCAAAACTACATAAAAACTCTATCAAATTTGCAAATTTTTGAACTTTTTCTTTCCTTGTGGCCTGTAAAAGTGTTATTTTCACATGCTCATTTTACATTTCTGCGAATATTCACGATACCTTCATGAAATTTTTTTCACTGGGTTTTCCATAACCTTGGAAGCAATATTCTTACTGAAGTTTTTGCTCTGTATCCAATCCATTAGTTTTTCAATTTTTTACTTTTTATTTCGCCGCTAGGGACGCTGTAAGTTATCTGAATGGATTCTCAAGGGTCACTTACTTAGTTAGGTGTGTAGACCTTACTTCCATGACCCTAGGAGACGTTTTTTTCTTCAGAGAGGTTTTTGAAACACCCTGTATACAAAGGGTTACAAAAATCTAGGAACGTTGTTTTACCCCTTTCGCACCGGACGGGATAAATGCTATCTCAGGCAAGAAAATTTTTGAAATTACGGCTGGGACAACATAAGTCCCAGTTACTGAAAAACATCTAGGAACAGAAAATAACGCCAAGTTGCGCTGCCAAATTCATCATGATTCTTGTGTGATCCCCTGATTATCCCTGATTATCTAATCTAAGTTTCCCAAATGATCAAACAAGCGACAACCGGCAATATTGTTCAATTGTTGACTCTTATACCAAATTATACATTTCTGTTGCAAAATCAGTCACCACTATAAAGTTCAAGTGGAAGTTTCGCCCAGTGCTTTTGCCAGTTTATTCATTCGATTCCAACGCCTAGCTCTTGCATTTTTGCACCTTTATTTTCTTCAAATTACGGATTCAACGACTATTATCACGTTGAGGTGGAGTGCAAGTCCTGGGGAGAGAATAAGGGTTGTCTAGTATATAGTAGGTGTGAATTTGCAATCAACAAAAAGCGGCAGTGGGACAAAGGATGTCCCAATATTGACTCGAGGATTACGGTCGGGACATACCTTGTCCCTGTATGCAGGTACTCTGGTTTTACGGCGGGAAATATGCTGTCCCATCAATCAAGCTTGTAATATCGTTGTTTTGGTTGATGCGTCGTTATGGGACCATTTATGCGCCTCTTGGACCTTCAGACTTTCATACAAAAAAGTTATTTCATCGTAATCACAGAGAAAAATCCTAACAGAGGGTCCAAAACGATATTTTCAAATTCTGGACGGGTTGGAGGGCGCCACGATCAACTAAATGATTGACAGAGAGATCAAACCTGTGATTGGCTGTCACGCAATCTTCTATTTCGAAGGAGAAGGAAAAAGTTTTTCTCAACCAATCAGGCTTTTCCGTCCCGCCTTTCGTGACGTTTTGCGATCGCAGCGCCACCCAACCCATCCAACTTTTCGATTTCCATTAGCGCCTATGGCGACGGACTCTCTGTTCTAGTACTCTGTGATCGTAATAATCACTTGGAGGAGAAATAACTGCTCCCGGTAATGATGCGCACTAAACTGATTTTTTGCCGCATTGAAAGTGTTAATGTTAAAAATTAGTTTTGCGTGCTTGAGAAAGTGTTTCCTGTCCTGTCTTGTTGTTGTCTTATGACACTTGGAATATCCAAGCTCCAACGCAAAGCTAAACTATGTCCTGTTCTAAAGTACATCGATAAAACGTGTGACTTTAAACGTCGTGATATATAAATGTCAAGATATAACTCGAGCAATGTGGTACACCTAGCTGCACCTAATCCCTCGCCCGCCTTATATTCGCGCCTGAGAGATAACTTGCTCAGAACCCACGGTGATCCCATCTCTCACTGGACCATCCAGATTCCAAAGCGTCCATAAAGCAAATGGTAAAGGAGGGTTGTTTTAATGCTATCAGGGAGAAAATATCTTACGAGATTATATCGCGACCACCCCGCCAAAAACACGAATCTGCATTCGTTATTAGGTAAAATCCTAGAAGTGTGTAAGGGTTGGCGCATATTGGCGAATTTTTTTGTCGCGAACTTCACTTAATATTTGTTTCAATAGGACCCAAAGGTTATATCAAGCTGGATCTTTTTATGAGCATAGTGAGTTTGAAGGTAGTGTTTATCAGTGGGGTATACAAGGTGTTTCAAAAGTCCGTTTCGCAGCTTTTATTTGGAACCAACGTGGCTGTTTAGCGGCACATTTAGAAGCCGGCGATATAAAAAGTTAAAAAAATTAATTTAAAACTAAATGAGATGGAGCAAAAACCTCACCTTAGTGAGGGTATTGTTGCCACATAAATATACGCGGTGATATTAGCATATGAAAATAGCACTTTTACAAGCTTCGAAAAAGAAGTTCGTAACTTTGGCAAATTTTTCAGTGTTATTGTGTAGTTTTGTGTTTTTTTCGTTGGATGAAGACAAAATTTAATCAAATAATAAAAAAAACCTTGCAAACTTGCGAACTTTTTCTTTTTTGAGTCATGGAAAAGTGCTATTTTCTCATGCTAATATTTCCGCGAATATTCATGATATTTTAATCCAATGTTTTTCAGTGAGTTCTTCATAACGTTGGCAACAATACTATCACTGAGGTTTTTGCTCCATCTCCCTTACTTAATAAATTATTTTTTTAACTTTTTTATTTCGCCGCTAGAATGTCATGTCATTTCATTGTATTCTCCAGGGTCACTTACCTAGGGGTAGACCTTACTTCCGTGACCATAGGACACGTTGATTTCAAATAAAAGCCGTGAAACCGACTTTAGAAACTTTGGAATTTTGGAATACTTTGGAAACTTTTTATTTTGGAATAGGCCCAAAATTATTCCTCAGTCCCATCCATGCATATTTAATAGGTTTAATGTAGCTTTTTAATACATTATTAGGTAGACTTTGGGGCTTAGATAACTGAATATAAGAAAAGTTGTGAATAATAAAGTTCCAAAATACCAGGGTCCTTAACCTGAACTATGGAAAATTTAACCTTTTAAACGCCAAAATTCAAATTTCGAATTAATGGTTCTGATTTTTGGCTTAAATGGCTAGTTTCATCATTACTAAAACCATTCTAGTCATTTTTTGGCGGAAAAAAATCCTAAGTATGATTTTGAGGATGTTCCCATTTGGGAACATCGGCGTTTGGGGTGAAGTTTTTAGGGGGATTTCCAAAAGGGACATATTTTACAATTAATTCAAATAAAATGATTGAAATAGGTTTCTACTCAATAATTATGAACATTTTTATGATTGTGGACAGTTTTTTCAATTTTAATATCCATACTTGAACGATTGAGTAACATTTTATAAATTTTCATAAGAAAAAATTGACATGTTTATTACGTACGCGAAGCTTTTTCGTAAATTTTTCTTGCACTATGGGTAATATTTTGGTGTAAAAAATACAAGAGTGTTCCCATGCTCTTCAAAGCTAAACAATTACGTTTCTGTGAGAAAAATTAGTTTTAATTACGGTTCTATACGGATATCTAGCATAAAATCCACTAATTGCATTAAAATCTAATTAGCTTTCAAAATTAATAGTTATAATTATCTCCATTGATTTATTAAAGCTGTGTTTCTCATGGAAGATTCCGAACTGAACCACATATATCTTACATCCAACTTACGTTAGAAGAGTGTATTTAGATGTACGCACTTTTCCTTATTTTAAAAATTCTTCAATTTTATTTCTAAAATTTTTATTAAAAAAAGTATTTGAACAAAAATATATACGCAAATCTTTAGAAGCACTCTAAATAGTATGCTCTTTGTATAACCCCCATTGATAATTACTGAATATTAATCGATCGGGGAGTTAGAAAAATATACAAGTGTAAGAATTTGCTATAAAGCTTTAGAATTTATTTCTCCATAAATCAGGTGAAAAAATAAAAATTACATATTTTTGAATTTAAAACATAATTCTTAACCTGTTTAGATCCTTTGAGACAAGAAATGTTCAAAAAATTAAAGAAAATTGGAAATAACTTGAATTTTTGCATGTTATAAAAATCCCCTCAAATACTATACCCCAAACGCCGATGTTCCCATTTGGGAACATATACGTTGTATTGGTAATTACTCTCCAAAATTAAAATATGAAGCTATTCTGTCAAGCCAAATGGGAAGATGTGTACTTAAGCTACCTAAACACGGCAAAATTATTTAAAACTAAATTTATTTAAATTTTTCACAAGTTGAAACTTGTGCAACTTTTGGAAGAGCCAAAAATCTCTAATTTTGATGTAAATTCTACAAAAAGGATTAAATTCCACGTGAAAGACTTTTGCATGTAAAATAACTTCATATCTTTGAGTTACTTTCTACCAAGTGTCAAATTCCTGCATGAAAAATTAAGTGGTGTAAAAATTCCTTAAAATGATGTTCCCATTTGGGAACATCGGCAGGTAAAAGGTTTTAATGTTAAATTCTGAAAAAATACTCTAGAGTTTTTGTTTTGTTTTAACAATAAACGAATTAAATTTTTGAAAATTTTCAATTAACGCTCTTTTTATACACAGTATCCTGAAGCTGACCCTATCTATAGCGATCTACTTGCAATCTTTCATACTTTTTCGATTTTATTTCCTTTATTATATTTTATTTCCTTTTATTTCCTTTAATGACTTTTATTTCCTTTATTTTATTTTCCTTTATGATAAATTCCCTTAGGTAACCCATAGGGGTTTTCTACACGTTCCTACATATTACTGGGAACGTCTTATTTCTGTTGTCAAAATTTTAAAAAAATTAGTTAAATTAATAATTCTACTACTACTACTACTGCTACTGCTACTGCTACTGCTGCTACTACTACTACTACTACTACTACTACTACTACTACTACTACTACTACTACTACTACTACTACTACTACTACTACTACTACTACTACTACTACTACTACTACTACTACTACTACTACTACTACTACTACTACTACTACTACTTTTCTTTTCGCCACTGAAGATGCTCTCCGAAGAAGAGGAAGAAACGTCTGGAATTAAATTCCAACAAACACTGCCATCCATCCCGGAAAATGGATTAAATTGCTCTACAGGTCGTGGAAGTTTTCATCATTTCTTAATTTCTATGTTAATCAAATAACAATCATTCTATAAATAAGTGAACATTGTAAAATCCAATACAAAGAAGAAACTCAAAGCAAGAAGGCCGAAAGATGATTTATATTGTGCAGAGTAGTATACAGTAGTTTTTTTAGAGTTGTGATGCAAATTAACTTGCAACTCTAATTGATGAACATCCGTGCAGAGCACAAAAACAAGCCGTTTCTAAAAGAGTTCGTGTATGACACAGAAACAGACATGTTTTAAAAAGTTCGTGCTGGGCACAGATACACACATGTTTCAAATAGTTCGTGTATAACACTGAAACAAGTGTTTTAAAAAGTTTTTGTGCGTGGCACAGATACACTCACGTGTTCCACAAAGTTCGTGTACGACACTGAAACACACGTGCATTAAAAAGTTTGTGCTTGGCACAGAAAAGCTCATGTTCCACAAAGTTCGTTGCATAACACATAGAAACAGGCTGCTTCTAAAAAGTTCGTGCTAGGCACAAGAAACATGCATGCTCTAAAAAGTTCGTGCAGAGCACGGAAACATGGAGCTTTTAAAGAGTTCGCGCTCGAAGCACGAAAATACACTTGTTGAAGAATCATCTTCAACTTTTCTTCAAGAACTTATTTTCTTTTGCCAAAGAAGTTCGCCACTCGCAAGAAGGTTCTTCGGAGGGCCTTGAAACGGACTCTTTCTTCCTGTTGTGTCTCGTTTTTGGAGCTGTCGAATCTGGAGCTGAGTTCCAGCGACCTCAAGTTGAAGTAGCTGTACTCCTCGCGTTCCACGGAGCCTGAATTGCCTTGGGGTTCTGGTTCCGGATCGCCGCATCTATCAGCATCATCCAAGACTTCTTCCTTGATGGGCTTTGAAACCGGAGCACCTTCTGGCTGTTTGCTGTCCTTCACTCTGGTTTGGGTAGGCTGTTGAACGTCAACGTTGGAATCCTCCACTCTGGTTTGTCTATACTGTTCAGCTTGAACGTTGGAGTCTTCTACGCTGCATTGGCTAGACTCTTCAGCAACGTCAGATGCATCAGGATCTTGGGGCTTCAAGTCTTTGTACAGGAATTCTTCGACGGCTTTCCTAATTAGCCGGTTGACGCATTTAGCCAGTTGGTTCAATTCATGATCGTTAAATTGTCGTGACACTGGTTCGGTGGTTGGTTTGTCGTCTGGAGTCGCTTTTGGGGTTGATTCAGTAGGACCGTCTCCGCCTTCCAAGATGACGTCATCGGTGGAGGAAACCACCTGTTCGATGATGGATTTGTCAGATGCAGTCGCTTCCAGGCTGGTTCGTTCATCAGCATCTTCTTGAAGGACTGCATTATCAGTTGTGGCCTGTTCGACAGTCGGTTCTACGTCATCGGTGGAGGGATCCACAGTGGGGACCTGTTCGATGATGGGTTTGTCTGATGCAATTGCTTCCAGACTGGTTGGTTCAGCATCTTCTCGATGGACTGCAGCATCATCAGGAGTGGACTGGTCACCTCCAGTGACGACTGGACTTTCCCAAGCGGAGTCTCGAGTGCCGTTGGAGTTGTGCTTCTTTCCTCCAAGGTAAGGGTGCTCTTTGGCATGCGCCGCCGGAGTCCTCTTTCCAGGATCGGTGTGGAGAAATCCGTGGACAAAGTCCAAGGCCCAGAGAAGCTCTTTGTCCGGGATGTCGCTGGCCGAAAAGGCCCTCCTCACCAGTTTCGAGAACTCGCACACCTGTAGGATGTGGCGCATACGCGGAAAGACGTCCACCTCCCAGGAGCGTTCGGGGGTCGGGTCTCCGTTGGCGACGGTCAGCTTGGTGATGCAGTCGATGACCAGGAGTCCGAAGCTCCACAGGTCGGTCTCGCGGCCGGAAACCTCAGCCTCAGGGGGAAGGAACCACCAGGGTAATCCCACGGTGCTCCTGCAAAAGCGAATAGCTTCATTAGATATAAGATGGATTTAGAAGTCAAAAGCGTATGTTGGTGTATTCTTTACACCTATAAATATAATATTGTGCAATTGTGAATTAAAGTAATTAGAAATGTAATTTTACCCGATTATTTTGTAATTTTTGGTGATATTTCTATTTTTTGGCGTTCAAAACAACTTTGGGTTACATAACGGGACAAATAATGGAGTTAAATAAATTGATATCTAGATATAGTAAACATTAAATATACTAGACAGCAATGTTTATTGATCCTATGACGTCACCTCGTGGAAGGAAAAACTGAATAAACAGAAAGCCTGTTGGGTTGCTCGGAGGAGTTTTGGTACGCAAATCGTGATAAAAAGACGCTATAATACATGGGTTTAACAAACGAATCATGATTCCAAATTGAAATTCTTCATTTCACTCAAAATAAAGACACCGCCCTGAGAACAACTTTCTTCGTTTGCTCTCAGCCAGCGTCAAGTAACGCTACAGTCTAGTACAAATACACTGATAGAACTTTATTGATCTGGAAGATGCTTTACCTTTCAATTGAGTCCCCGACTTTCTTGAGGCTGTCGAAGTCGCAGATTTGCGCCCGGAACTTGGAAGTGAAGACCACATTGTCGACTGTCACATTCAGGTGACACAGGCCTTTGGAATGCAGGTACTTGAGGCCAGACAGGACCTGTCGCACCCACTCCTTGGTGCGGGGGTAGTCGCCGTGCTGCAACCCGAAGGACTTGGCTCCGATCACCTCCGCCAGAGAGCGCTGCTTGTAGGGCATGGCGTAAACTGTGACCGGGATGTCCAGGACTGTCAGGGTGTACCAGTCCAGCATCCGGAGCACGTTGCGGTGGTCGAGTCCACCCCACAGAGCGTTTCCGTCCTTTTTCGGGGCGCCTGGCGTTATCTTGACTGCAGTCTTGCGTCTGGGATAGACGATCTAGAAAAAGAAAGGAGCAGCGATGATTAATTTTGGGGAATATTCTTTTGGGCATCTTAAACATTACATAAGCATGTTTTGGGTTATTTTTGACCCCCCTTGTCAGCAAAGGAAAGCTTACTGATGTCAGTGCTTGGGAGTGGATATGGAAGGACGCATGAGCCCCCAACCCCATACATAAGCTCTCCTTCAACCGGAAAAGTTACGTGAACTCTTTCTTTAACCCTTTATTTACCGACGGTATTTGTAAGTACCACTTCCCAATGTTCTAAATTCGTCCAATTTTCGTCATGTAAGTTTTCGTAATTTTCGTCATTAGTTTGCTTATAGTTGCAGTTACGTAAACTTGACATATTTTGGATGAGGGTGAGGAAAATAATTTGGTAAATTTTTTTTATCGAAATCGTTTATACTAAAACCGTTTTTTACTAAACGTTTTTTTTCACATGAATTTTGAACTTAATTAATATTTTTGTTATGATTGTAAGCGAATTCACAGAATCAAAATCGGAATAGTTTTCAATAATGTTTTGACCACCATTTATAAACTAGTGGTCTTACTTGAAATTTTGCTCCTCGGGTGTAGGAGCGATCCTAAGTTTAGAAGTCACCCTACTTTTCAAAATGAAATTTTGAAACTTAATGTGGGGAGGATTCTGAGACACCCTCTTTTAGACTAGAGTATTTATACAAAATTTTTACCTATAAATACTCGTGAGGGGATAATAATGAACCAACTTATAATTATTAACATAACTAACCCTCCTTAAAACTAAAGGAACTAGGTCTAGTTAAGGGCTTTGCTGTGGAATTTTTCATGTGCCCCTTACTGAATTTGAGCAAATGTGTGGCCGAAATATTTTTGGTCTTGTTGAAATATGGGGTTCTTGGTAAAAAAAATAGAAAAAGTGAAAAAAAAAAGTCCTCAAAAATCTTTGTTCCAACTACGGGACGGATTGATATTGTATGCGGCCTGCCACTTTTTGTTAAAACTGGATTAGCCTGGAACTTGGCAAATAATATCATAGTAAAATGTTTCTAACACATTCACTATAAATTATATGTAGCCAAATGCAAAAGATCCTTCTACCTGGTAGATGTCTGCGTCATTTCCGTGATAAATGCTGGAGAGCCCGTACACGGTTTTTCGCTGGGCGATGGCTTTCAGAGTCTCGATGACCAGCTGATAGCGCTCTCCAGTGAAGAAGAAAGAATCACTCGACATTTTTCGAGCGGCCAACATCGTGAAAATACTTTCTTTATGTTAGCACAGAAAGCTTTTAAAGAGCAGAGAAAAATCTCCAAGGAACTTTGTTTTGAATGAAATCGTTAGTTATAATCGCAATATATAAGAGCAGGAAAAAAACAGTTAGCAATAAGACGTTTTTAGCTTGAGTGAGGTATTATTTCGAAAATCGTCTTATCTTTACTCAACAATGTATTTTTTGATAAATTTAACAATGGGATCAACAATTGATTTTTCATACCTGGAATGTCGTTCATTGTTGTAAAATCTCTCATTAAATATACATAATTTGAAAAGGTGATTAATAAGGGATTAAAAAAATGTGTGTAAAAGGCGTTAAATTTAAAAATCCCCTCTAAGGGAACCCCATAAACAACTCAGATTCTAAAGTAATTTTAAATAAAAAAATATTGATGGTTTTTTCTTTATGAAAAAATAGAAGGGACTATGGAAGGGAATTGATGATTTGCTCTAAACGTCTAAACCACGAATTGAAAATTCCTATTGCTCACAAAAACATTGGTAATGATAAATCATGTACAAGAAAATGAAAGTTGAAATCATACACAAACTAGAAAAATTTTGAAATAGGTACTAATTCGTTTAAAAATATTTTAAGTGTCATTTTCGTAGGACATTTAAGAAAAAGAAGTTTTAGGTAGTTGGAACTCACACACACACACACACTAAGTAGAAAGTTAGAACGTTAAAAATACTGAGGAGCAGAATTCGGAATGAACGTTATTTTTTCCACTCGATACAGAGTTAAGTTTCGGTTTCAGTTTGGATGTTCAAGATACACGCCGCGAGAGGACGCTTCGGAGAGGAGAAACCATGGGAGAAACGGTGACGGGCATCAGGATTTGCAGCCATTTGCAGCGGCTCGTGACGCGAAGCTCCCTGCCCCAAAAGTAGCTTTAGTACATCAACATACTAAAATTCAAAAATATTTCGGGGGACGACCTCCGAACCCCCTATTATACATCTTAGATTATGGAGTAGCTTTGGCAGTTTTATAAGGTAAAAAAATTGAGATTTCAAGAGGTATTTCAAGGCATGATTCCTGAATTCCAAGGGACTATAAAAGGATCAGGGCAGCCTATATTACGAAGAGAGACAAAACAAAAGTTAGGTAAACACTATTTTTAGAGAAATTTAGAAACACTTTCTGGTGGAAAATCATCTTTGAGTAATATTCAATATTAAAAGATGTATAGATTCAAAAATTTATTATTCCTCTGAAATTTTTGAAGATATAGGTAGTAGTAAGTATAATTTCACTTCACAGTATAAATAACCTTCGTTCCTCTCTGGCTGGAAGAGTTTTCCATTAAAGACCATCTCCTTGAAAAATGTATCATGTCATGGATAAAAAGAAGCCAGATTTTTTTGCAGCCCCTTACCTGACTTGCGATTTCAATTGCGTCCCTGTGGGAGTACTTGCAAGAGTTGGAAACCCCTGTTTACCATAATACTGCACAAAAGCCGTATTAAGCTCGTGCAACATTTGCTACTATAGAATAGGGAACAAAGTTTTCATTCAAATATTAACATACTGCAGGGCAAGAGAAGGTAAAAGGAACATAAGCTTTTAAAAGACGAGGTGATTGTTATTTTAATAGAGAGGAAAAGCACTCTTAAAACGACAGTTTCTAAACTGTAAAAATTACTCAAATCTGAGTACTATATCACATACTCAAACAGGCTCCGATTCAAATTTACTCAAATTTGAAAACATGCATGTACTCATTTCTGAAAATGTGCGGATACTCTGAAATGAAACATCAAGTGCTTATTTTTGAGTTAGTGCCTGGCATTCGCATAAATCGAAGGGCTACAGTACACCAAAAACACACCAAGAAATGGGGTGTATTTCACCGAGATATGAGACTTTAAATTTGGAAAATTTTTAAAATGGCGGTCATAACTGGATGTGACTACTCATCGAAACTTCCCATAACTCAGTATCAGTAACTTATTGTTCAAAATGAATAGTTAAAACCTTTTTAGAAAGAAAAGCAATGTCACAGCACTATTAAAAAATTAATAGAGCAATTAAACAACTTTAAATTGGTTTTAAATAAACTCTAAGGCATATTAATACTTTACTATGAGAAGCATGTTAGAAACTTTTAAAAAATGCTCTCTTGGTGAAAAATAGTTATAAATATCTTATTAAATATTTAGAACTATGCGACATAAAACCACTTAAAGGAAAATTTTGTCTTACAAGCGCCTGAGTGCAAACGCAAAAATTCCTAATAAACTCGCGCTTCAAATAAACTTATTCTGTTAAAGAATCACAAAATCATGCTTTCTATTATGATTTTCTAACTACATTTTAGCCACTAAACTTCAAGTTGAAAAAACAATCACCCCTTACCTTTTGATCAGACAAAAATGCCTAAAATACAATTTTTCAGGTTAGAAATTACCTTTTAAATGAGAATTTTCAAGACACCTTTTTTAATGCGTTATAACATGAAATATCATTGACATTAATATATTAGAATATGTTATATACATTTAAACTTACCTAACTTTTTAACAATTAGTATAATCGTTGTGTACTTGCTATATTTTTATGAAAAAAAATTTTTTTTTGCTTTTTCGGCTAAGTGCATCAATAATAAATAATTACCTTTAACAAAAACACCATTTAAACTTTATTTTTGGGTTGGGTGTTACAAGAGATATTTTTATGATTATTTTGCAAGTTAAGGTGAAAGTTTACCAGGCCTATGGTGCTGTGCAGCATATTTCACACACGACGTAGTAACATCAAAAAGTAGTCTAGAAAGGAATGGCAGGTGGACAGGTTCTTGATTATCAGGAAGAAGGCCCAAGACTATCCACAGGAGGAGAAGTTCCAGTTAGGGTTCTAAAAAATCGTTCGATTCGATTCCGGAATCGATTCCTACGGTTCGATTCTTCGATTCGATTCCTGAGGTTCGATTCCAACCTGGAATCGATTCCTTGACGCCAGAATCGAAAAAGTAGAATCGAAAAAAATTTCCCAAATCAATTCAAGGTCGATCCCCGAATCTCCCACCCCAAATCAATGAGTTTTTTAACCTCGCGGAGAGAAAGGAGAGGGGAACTCCTGAACTCAAACTTAAATTTCGAAATCCATTTTTTTACGCTCTAAGAATCGAAAGAATTTCCCATTATTAAATTTTTAATTAATGTCATTGACTCCATGGAATCGAAAGAATGGAACGATTCTTTCGATTCCATGGAGTCAATGACATAAGTTACTACAACTGAAGTCGATGAATTTTTCACACGCGCGTCATCGGCTCTAGAATCAAAAGAATTTCCCATTATCAAATTTTATATTAAATTATCTTAGACTCCAAGGAATCGAACGATTCTATCGATTCTTAAGAGTCAATGTCAATGACATAAGTTACTAAAACTAAAAATTTGTAAATTGCTCCTATTTTTACTTTCCAAGAATCGAAGGAACTTCTCGTCATCAAGTTTTTATTACACGTCATCGACGCCCAGGATTTCAAATATCCAATATTCAGTTAGTTCATGCAAGGAATTTTTTTCGATTATTTCGATTCCTGGCCTAGTAATGAAAAAAAACCTTACGATCCCTGAGCCAGGAATCGAAAGGAATTGTTTCGATTCTTTCGATTCCTGGCCCAGTAATGAAAAAATATTCCTTACGATCCCTGAGCCAGGAATCGAAAGGAATTGTTTCGATTCTTTCGATTCCTGGCCCAGGAATGAAAAAATATTCCTTACGATCCCTGAGCCAGGAATCGAAAGGAATTGTTTCGATTCTTTCGATTCCTGGTCCAGGAATGAAAAAAAATTCCTTTCGGTCCCTGGGCCAGGAATCGAAAGAATCGAAAAAAATTCCTTCCGATTCCTTGGCCAGGACAGGAATTGGAAGAAAAGAAAAGAAATTATCGAAAAGAAATTATTTTCGATTCCTCCTGAATTGAATATTTGATTATTTTGAAATATCTCCATTTTTACACTGCTTAGATTTTATACACGAATGTAAACAAATTTCATTTCCCTTCAATGAACAAATATATTAAGTTCCACGATTCCATGAAGATATTTTTCGAAAGCTTTCTTTCAAGAGTTGTAAAGTTCCCGATATCGAAAAAAATAGCTAAATGGTCAAAAAATGATGGTTTTTCGTAAATTTCTCTAGAACCAAGCAATGTAGAGCTTCGAGTTTACGAAATTCGAATTTTCGGGACCAAATTGGTCTAGAAAAGAGAATACTGCACAATCTGGAGAGTCCTGAAAAGGAGCAAATGGTACTGGATCGTTTTGGCGGGAAAAAAGTAGGAATTTTAATTTTCACCCACCCCCTAATGCGATACATGGTTCGATTCCTTAATTTTAGGATGCACATATACCAAAATTTCAGAAGCCTAGAGCAAGCGGTTCGTGTGTTATCCGGGAAAAACTGAGATTTTGGATTATCGGTTTTTCAGGAAAAACTCCCAAAATAATTTAATCCACACCTAAATGATTTACATATCCGTAATCTGTGAAAAATTATCGATTTCTCCATGTAAGACACTTGGGGCGGGGTCGAATTTTTTCCGAAACTCTCTTGACACGACTTGTCCCAAAAAATGGACCGTTTGGCATTAAATACAAGTAAGCCCCAATCTTGTTCTAAAAATCCTGGATGACGTAACAATCACCGTGGATTCCCGGAATTCTGGAAAAACTTTGCCATAACAATTAGTTACTGTACAAAAAATTCAAAAATAAATTTATATTAATATTTTCGGATTTATAAGCTTTCTTTGGACTTGTGTTTTTTCGTCGAAATCTGAACTTTTTTCAAAGTTCAATTAGTGCCTTAATTACCAACCGATTTTCACCAAAATAGAATATGAGGTATATGGCAGGGTATATTTTGAGATTTTAAGGTCGAAAATTTAATATCGTTTTTCAATTTTGGTAAAAATCACGATTTTAGTGCGACTTACGCACGAGTCCAGGGACCCTAATTTTTGTCCTAAATTCACAAAACTCCTGATTCTGCAAGATTATGGAAATGTAATGAAGGTTCAAAGGTCGCCGACCCGATGAAAATTGATTTAATTGGTTTTTGAGCGATTCTCTACTGCACTACCGAATCGCACTTTGGAAAGGCCCCTATCACGTAATTCCCGGTCTAGAAAATTCGATATGTTGCTCTTGGACCCAGGTGTATTACTGGAATTCTTTGTCGAAATTCCTTGGAAAGCCATTAAATAAAGTATTTTTTTAAGAACTAGGGAGCTACCGCCCCCTGCTCGCTATCGCTCGCCAACCCCCGTTAACTGCTGACGCAGGGCCTTTCGGATCGCTTCGCAATCCCCACAAAACCCTGCTCACTAAAATTATTTATTTATAAAACATTCGTTATAACAATTAGTAGAAAAAACTTCAACCAACTTTCTTGAAGCACACTCTCTTAAAAGTTAGAATATTTATTGGTTAAATTATCAATAATTTAATCAACACGTTTTCCTTGAAAATATCCATCAAGTCTGCTCGTGCTATTGTTATTCAATATTTACAAAAACGTTCAGCAATGAATCTGTTAAATTTAATATAGTACCTAGTAACTCGTCAAAATATCTAGTGTTTTATCATTCAAGTTTTAGTTTTAAAACAGACTTTTTAAACAATACTATTTAAGCTATTAAAAATGATAAGAGACAAAATCTACATTGCACTCAATGTTTACAAACAATTAATTTTGGTGTGTGAAATTCTATACTTGAATAGTAGATCTGTGAGTTTCTGGAAAACTCTTATCAGTCTTTTAAAAATATTTTATTTAGAAAGTACATATTTTGAAGCGCATTTTCAAAGCGTGAAAGGAATTATTTTCATCGTTAATGAGTAACGTCGGTTGGTCATTGTGATTGGAGGTATAATAAATTGTACGACAGTTTCTTGCTGTTAACTGCAACCTTATCCGTAATCCAGAAAAATGGAAATATCTTAGAATTGAGAATTTTTTTAGAAATTCTAAAGGCACTTTGCACATCCTCAAAAGAATCCGAACAGTTTGATACCAAAAACATGTTATACGGATCAGTAATTAAAAAGCCTTTCTCTGGAAACCATTTACAAAAACTTTTTTTTAGAATAGAGAGAAACCTCTTTCCCAATAGTACTGCAGTACGCAAAACAGGGTCTCAGAAAAGCGTCAAGTTTCCTAAATAATGTTCAGAAACAGAACCGTTTCGAATTCCAGATCCTGGTACTACTCCTAGACGTAGAAAATTAACCGACCATTAGTCGAATTTTCATAATTAGTTTTATTATTGTTTTTTAATTTTAAAGTAGCGGTATCGAAAATCCTTGGTTCGGAGGTACTACTTCGTATTGTACAATTACTGCTTTGTTTATTTATATTAAACAATAATCTTGTAAAATAATTTGGTAATAATAAAAATTAAAAAAGGAAAGAATGATAATTATTAAAATTAACTAAATAGTTAATTATTAATTATTTTAATTAATTTAATTAAAATTTAGAAGGAAACATTAATTAATCAGAAACATAATTAGACAGTTTAATTAATTAATAATTATAGGTTTTTATTTGAAAAAAAAGGTTCAATTCCTTGGAATCGATTCCTGATGGAATCGATTCCTCAAGAGGTACGATTCCTAGGAATCGATTCCAAGCCATTCGATTCCGATTCGATTCCGGAATCGATTCCTTCAGAAATATTTAGAACCCTAGTTCCAGTTAACTGATAAAAGCAAACCCGGATGTATTGGGGAAACACATGTGCCTATAGGGGGTCGGGTAAGCAGGAGATATTCCAGGAAAATTGTGATAAACAGCGAGCATTTTTTTCATTTGAAAGACATAAGTACAAACGGGAATACTTATTTCCTAATTTTGGTTAAAATAAATTAATCTGCCGTCATTTCATCCACTATTTCATTATCTAATTCCACAGAACTTCTATGCTTTCTAATTTTTTTAAAAATTGTAAAACTCTTAAAAAGTACTACTGAAATGCACAAGGTATTTTATGTTTACTTTAAATTACAGTGCTTATGAAAATTATATCCCTTTCAGAATTAAAAAAAGGGTTTTCCTAGTATCCTTTCAACAATTATAAGTACTGAAAAATTCGAAATTTATTTGTTTCAACCACCGTTATTGATATTAAGCGTTTTTGAGCGAAATGACCCTACTTTTCGCCTTAAAATTAGAAAATAGGTCTTATGAGGTACAGTTTTTGATTATAAATAGTTTATTCTGTCTAAAAAAGTTCTAAAAACCATATATTAGCCAATTTTATCACAATAGCAAACTCAAAAATATTTTTAAAATTCTGAAAAAAAAAGACAGTTTTTTTAACCTTTGGGGCTGAACTAACTAAGGGGGCTGAAACTTCATACACTATTTTTTGGACCCAAAGGAATAGGAAAAGCTTTGGAGAGTAAGGTTTTTATTTTTTAAAACATCTTTATATCACCATATTGTATGCAAATAGAGCAAATGTATTAAAAACGTAATTTTAGAATATCTTAAAAACTAGTGCTGATGTGTAAAAATGGATGCCATATTCTAAATCAGGGGGTCAAATGTATACAAAAACAGCTCTAACATTCCCGGCACCAAAATGTGTGTTGACCAGTGTAATAAATGGCCAATGCGATTTAACCACCCAATGAACTAATTACTTTTTTTAATTAAAATTTTAAATAAAAATCAAAAGATATTTGAACATTTGACGGATGGATCCACAATAATACGGATACGGCGAAAAATCACCTTTTCTTTATATCATATCGCGAGTGGAAAAACAAGGAAAGGCGAAAAAAGTCACCGCAAAACAAATTCTTACTGGGGACACAAGAACTTCTGAGTGGGCCACAATGACCGACTTTTTCCTACTGCAAATCCACTTGCACTGAGAGAAATGACAGTTTCAAACTTGAGTAAATCGATGTTCTCATTTTGGTATGAAAATTTTTGGTTCAAATATGACGACCCAATGCTTTCAAGTTTGAAACACCAGACAAACTCAGTTTCAAATAATCTAATAGTCACCACTCAAATTATGCTTATTACAACGTTTTTACTAGGTCGCTTTCAATCTTGTCTGTCCGTCCGTCTGTCTATTTGTCTGTTCGGGGGGAATTTAATAATCAATATTAAGCATACTTCCCCATGAGCTAGAGACTTGAAATTTTGAACATAGTTCATATCTGGATGACAATACGATATTATCTCGTTAGTTCGGTTCAATTTGCTGTCCTTGAACCCCCAGGGGGACTTAAAGTTTAGAAGTTCAACTATAGGACCTTATTGTTAAAAAATCATTGTTGTGCAGTTTGCCTCTCGTTATCAAGATGGCTATAGAAGTGTTGTATAAAATATAATAAAATGAAAATTTGTAGGAATAAAAGTAATACACAGTACATGCAAGTACATAATTAGTTACTACGACAAATTTGTCACCAATATTCAATATATTTTTTAAAACACTTTTTTATATAGGGTGAAACGACCAGTAATTGACCAGTTAGTGGAAAATCCTCCAAGTTTATTTTTCTTTCCAAGTAAAAAATTTTTCTAAAAAAATTTACAGTGGTTTAATATCAATGAATGTATGAGGAATAATAACTGATAATCATTTTTCCTTTCACTTTTATAGAATTTTATTTATTTATTTTAAAAGCAATTAATTGAGATTTTGCCAGTAGTTGACCACTTACATCCAGTATTTGACCACCATTATTCCAGTAATTGACCATTGCCATATTCACCATTTCCAGTATAAAAATCAAAATATACAGCTCAAGCACAAATCAACCAACTGATTCACAACGCAACCTATCATTTCCAAAAGAGCTATTTATTCGAGCCCCACTGAAATTTTTCCCATTCCTTTAAAACAGGGTGTTCTTCCTAAAGTTGTCTGAAAAAATACTCAACGGAGACATTTGAAGAAAACGTTCCAGAAACCCTTACACAAACTTTCATTCAATCTGATGATTATAAAATTCACTCACAAAAATTAAGAATTGGCAAATTTTAGCAAATTTTTAAGTTTATAGTTTTTCTTAACAATTTTAAGCGCACCCGTGCCTTTTGGCATTTAACCATTTATATTTGATTTTTATTACTGGGGAAATCTCCCTTTGCAGCTTTTACAATCAATAAATTAAACTCTGGAACAGAACACGGAAAAATGTTCCTACTTATTAATTCTCATACTTTATTAATATTAAATCACTGTCAATTAAAAAAATAGTTTGTTAGAAAAAAATATAAAACTACTTAATTATTAATTAAATAATGATTTTTAAGGTGTATTAGCAAAATCATATATATTTTAAGCAAGAAGTAGAACATGTGTTTTAGTGTTTAACCTTTTAAAACCAGACTTAAAACCAGCGCGATTCGCCAGCTAGGCCACCTAGCGAGCGCTTGCACCGCGAATCGTTCGATTCCAGCGTTTACTACAGAAGGCTATCTAAAATACTAAAAATGCGTATATGTCTGACAACCAACCAACCAACTACCCGAGGGTACGTATTTTAGGGCTTAGCGAGAGGAGTGACATATTTTCAAAGCGCAGGTGTGTAAAATGAAGAACCAATGAAAGAGTTATATTGAATAAAGAGTCCCTATTAACAATGCTGGTTAATTACTGGAAATGTAACTTTTTTTACAGTAAATCTGAGCAAAAATTGTACTGCAAGTAAAAATCTTTATGATCGCTCTTGGTTTAATAAGAAATCTTAAAAGCAAATAAAATCCAGTAGTTGACCACTTTGGTCAAATACTAGCACTTTTTCTATTTTAGACAGCCAGTGGTTGACCACCCCTCAAATATCAAATTAAATGGTTAATATACAACTAATAATAGTTTTATTTAATTAAACTAAACATATAGGACCTAAATACAACAATCAATAAACTATTGGAATAAAAACTAGCTGGATGATTTGAGATTGAACTAAATACTCCATACCATTATAGCTAGTAGTGAGAGCGCATGCTTTGAAGCTTTGTTGATAACTTTGTTTTCAACTATTTATTGTATCTTTTAAGAACAATACTGAAACTCAAGACTGTGCATGAGCTTTCAATAAAATGTTAGCTATGTTTTCAACGCAACAGATTCGAAATAAACACACAACAGTTCTTGTTTTTTGCAAAATTATGCTCAAATGGTCAACTACTGGTAAGTGGTCAACTACTGGTCGGTTCACCTATCTAGGTTTTTAAAAATTTCCAACGTCATCTGAATAATAGCTAGAGGCAAAAACTGTGCAATGATTTTGACAAAACAGAGTAAAACCATGTGTTATAGTTTAAGTTAAAAAAACACTTTTTAGTTTTATTAAAAAGAGAAAGGAATCAAATTCTTGGAAGGCGTTCAGGGGTTCAGGTCGCGAATTCCAAACTTTACCCAACAAAACTAAAAACCAGAAAATAATTAATGAAAAAAACCTTTTTAAAGAACAACGTTTTTAAAATGCAGTAAAAAGTATAAAATAATTTTTTGTAACTCAAAAACGTGGGGATCATGCAATAATATTTACAGCTAATACTCTTGTCTCTCTATTTACCATTATATCCACAGTTAAAAATTATTTAAATAAATGATGAAATTAAGTTGTATTAAATACCTTATGCATGATCCCCACGTTTTTCGTTTTACAAGGAGTTACAAAAAATATTTTATACGTTTTAGTGCATTTTAAAAACGATGTTCTTTAAAAAGGTTTTTTTCATTAATTATTTTTAGTTTATATTTGAAAATTGGAAATATTTGGAGTATATCAAAAGCAACATTAAATTGGTGTGATAACGTGTTACACAACGTTGTGACGTCACACTCAACATACTAGTCTACTTCCCACGTCATAGTAACGTGGCTATATGGTCATCATAACTGTAACACATTACACCCTCTAATGTCATGGACGAATAAAAAAATGAGTACTTGATGCTTTATTTTTGAGTATCTGCACATTCTCAAAAATGAGTACATGCATGTTTTCAGATTTGAATAAATTTGGATCGGAGCCGGTTTGCGTGTGCAACATACTCAGATGTGAGTAATTTTTACTCCTTTTTGAGACTGTCGTTTTGAGAGGTTCTGAACATACCTAGGACGTATTCGAATAGCTTTCACACAGTCACAATGACCAACCTTTTTCGACTCTGTTGAGGCCGCACATTTCGGGGATTTCCTCAGGTACTTTATTGGAATGAAACCTGTGCCCTCGTCTCCAGAATAACTATCCGGGGGGTCCATTGAAACTCAACTCCGTGACGAATCTACTAAAGGGGTTTGTATCTTTTTCAAAGCCAGGGGGAGAACTGGTCTCGCCCCTTTCAGCAAACAACCCCACAGACTGATAGGGCATTCAATTCACCCCCAACGCCACCAACCGGATACTTCGCCAAACCTGTTCCCGGGAAGGGGCAGAGCTCAGTTGGCATGTTGATGCGTGTTGATATTGTAGTGTGTGTGTAGATTTTTGTGGAGTGTTTTTAGGCCTGAAAGGTGCGTGAGCGTGCGGTAGTTACAAGAATCGTAGTGTGTAATGATAAGTATTATTAATTTTCTGTCGTCATTGGTGTACCACAATAAAGAGGTAAGTGATGTCCATATGTGAATCTTTTTTTTGGTTTCCAAAAAACTTTGTTTCCTTTCCTTATTTTCAAAAAACCTCAAAGATTTTTAAAACGTTGTATAAAACACGTGGAAGGCTTGTTATGATACCTGTCTATAGCTTTAATATTACTGGTGATGTTTGATATCCCGTTATAATTTAAAGAAAGTGTAAAAGTTTAAAATACGTAATAAGGTGGGTTCTAATTTTCCATTTTTTTAAAACTTTTATTGCAAATTGGACCTGATATTCAATAATAGAATTAATTACAAAGGTCTGCAAAAAAATAAACATTTAAATTTTTTGCAGGGTTGGCCGGTTTAAACCATGGTTTTTTATGGTGGTTTTTTTACCAAAAAAACCACTTGGTTTTTTTGGTTTTTTTAGAAATTATAAAATATTTTCAGGATTTTTTAAAAAAAGTGTTATTAAGTATAATCTTTTGCACAAAATTAAAAGGTCAGATTTATCAAAATATTGACATTTTAAGGTGATTAAAAATCAGAAATCTTTTAATTTAATGGTTTTAATTATTGAATTCTCTCTAATCTTAACCTTAAATGCTTAAGTTAAACTTATTATATGTTGCAAGAGATAGTTCATTTATTAACTTCCTTTAAAATGAAGCATTATTTCAAAGAGTAACTAAAGATACACAAAAGTTATCTGTTTTTCACTGATAAAATATGGCTTGGATTTTAATTAATTGATAAAACCAATTTGTCTTATTTGTCAGTCATAAAAACCAGTTGGTTTTTTTACTAAATTAATAAAAACCGTTGATTTCTTTAATGATAAAAACTAAAAACCAGTTGGTTTGTTTATAAACAGATAAAAACCAGTTGGGTTTTTTTACTAAATTAATAAAAAACTGTTAATTTCCCTAATCGGATTAATTATCTCAATCATTTATCCAATTTCAATTAACATTAGTTGCTTACATTTCCCTTTTATTTATTTAAAAAATAAAATTTTCTCTTTCTAAAGAAATTTCTTAAGTTCAAATTAATCCATATATAATTAAGATAAATAATTTGATTATTTCAGTCATTTATCCAAGATAAATTAACACTGATTTTTATTCACTACAATAATATTAGATATTCAAATTGGAATATTTTAAAAACAAAAATTATTTTTAAAACAAATTAATTTAATTTTAATTAATTAATTGAAATATACAAATCATTTATCAATTATTAACAACCCCTGAAATAAATGTCTCATTTACAACTCAATTTCAAACATCACTGCTAAAATAACTTATTCTGAAAAAAAATTCTAAAAAAACTTGGTTTAAACCAAAAAAACCTGGTTTAAACCAAATAAACCCGGTTTTTTTGGTTTTTTTAAAAAAACCCGGTTTTTTGCCAACCCTGATTTTTTGAGCTGTTAGAGTAATTTCACCTGTCAGGTCTTTATGTTTTATTGCAAAATAGTACCTAAAAATTTTTGTAAATGGATTCTCCCTATACTAAATTATTAATTGAAATTTTTCTATTAAACTATTTCAAATGCTTTTTATGTATACTGAATCTATTAAAGCTGACCTGCGTTTTATCATAGGATCTTGACAATTGAAGTAAAAATGCTAATTTTTAAAAAGAAAAATGAAAGTATATATTTATAATAATTACTTTTTTAACTCAAACTTTACTTGAAAATTATTTGGTGATGTTTTTTGGTGTTTTGAATCCTCTTTTTAAATTGAAGACACCACATTTTTTTAACAATTCAAACAAATAGTACACTTAAAAATGTTAATTTTTTATTCAAATTTATTACTATTGAGGTCCACCATTATATCCATTTCTATTATGGCCTGATAGATGAGATAGTTTATTATGTGCTTGTGCATCATTCATGGCTCATAGTTTTTAAAAGTAGGTGAGTTGATAAGGGGACATCCATAAATTACGTGAGGTCAAAAAGGGGGGGGGAGGGGTTTGGAAAAATCTCACCAAAGGGTGAGGGGGGTTCGATTAAAATCTCACGTCAACTTTTTAAGTTAGAAATTATACGATTTTCTTTTTTTAAGTATGAGAAAGGAATACACTCAGATAAGATATACTGCAAATTATTTTGTAAATCTCACTTGGGGGGGAAGGGGGGTCCAGCAAAATCTCACTAAATCTCATCAAGGGGGAGGGGGGGTCCAGATTTTGGAAAAAACGCCTCACGTAATTTATGGATGTCCCCTAATAGGAAATGGGCAAAATCGGAAATAATTTTGCAATTTGTGTCAAATTCTGACGAATAGGATTTTGATTCATTATTTTTATCAGTGAACAAAATTACATTACATTTAATTTTAATAAAACATTTAATTTAAGCTCGAAGTTTTAAAAATTAAATTTCGAAGAATTTTATTTCAATCAAAATATTTCGGCATGTTTTTACAAAAATATGTGTGGCTGGGTGATTAAAAGTAAAATTAGAGCTGAATTTAGACGTTTAAGATATTATCTCAATTCCAATGCTATAGTTAAAAATTCTCATTTCTTTAGATGTCTACTAGATATTCAGATGTAGAGTCACGTGAAGAAGATAGCGATGATGGGGGATGTTATGATGATGATTATTATAACGATTACGAAGATGATGATGATGATGAAATGGATACAACAGATCCTGCAACTCTAGATCCTGAATATTTTGAATTCACTTGCTTTAATGAAGAAGGTGTTGAAAGGCTTTTCAAAGAAAGTGTAGAAAGTTTATGTGCTTCTTTACCTGTAAGTTTCTTTACCTAGTTTTTCTAATTAAAACTTTAAAAGGTTTCTTGTAAATGTCAAAAATTTTTAAGATTATTATATGTTATCACAGTTTACACTTAAATAATCAGTGAAACTATCTGCTGATAATGCTTAAGCCTTTATACATCCCAGAGAATTTTTGAAGTGCCTATTTAAATTGTATTTATTTATGGGTGAAAAAAAAACTGATATGCTTGCGTTTAACTATTATTGTATGGGATCGAATTATCTTCTTAAGTAATCATGTTTAGCACTATTTCCAACTTTTCTCAATTTGTTTTTTGTACCTACTTTTATTAACTATTTATTATTCTGTTAACATTTAATTTTTTATAGGTCAAACCATCTATAGCCAAGTTACTTTTACACTCTCATAGGTGGGATACTTCAGAAATAATTGCTGCTTATAAAGTTGATGCTTCCAAGTTACTAATAGATTCAAAGATTAAACCTTCAAAACCTCCAGGAGTTGATACTCAGGTATTTCATGTGAATTTCTAGAAATTCTAGTTTTTAGCTTTCTGACTAGATAAATCAGTATTTTTTTAAAGGATTAACAGTTTCTATTACTATAATAAGGGTATAGTACAAATTTGGTTATCCTACAATGTATTTGATATCTTTTGACTGACTAAAGTCAATTTTTTTGTATCAAACAATAAGGATAACTAACAGTATAATATAAAACAAAAATGCGTTTTATTTTCTTATCTGGTTATACATCAGGGTGTATCAAAAGGTTGGAGCCATAAACTTAACATGCAGGTCTGTTACCCCATGAAAAACAAAATTTTCATAAAAACTCATGTCCACTAATGTAAACTTATGTCTGCTGCAGGATAATTGTTCGCCGGCGAAGGGAACTCTACGGAAAAGTTCAGTTATTACATATTCGAAGAGAGCACCCCCCGAAAACCCCTTGTAGATCTGCCAGATCAGGGACTCAGAGAAAAATCACATTTTAATTTGAAGACGGTCCACAAAATATTTAATTGATTGAAATTTAAAGTGATAAAGGAGGTGATTTTTTTCTGTTAATTACTGGCAGAATTTGATGAAATTTGGTCTTCAAGGGTTTTCGGGGGTGCTCTATTCGAACATCTAACGATAAATGAAGTAGAATAAAAAAGTTAAACTCGTCGCACCCTTCGTCGGTGAACAGTCCTTTAGCGGACATCCAATGAAATTCTGTTTGTCATGGCCTGAAAGACCAATCTGTTAAGTTCGAGACCAATATATTGAGACACCTTTTATATTATGCTACATTATTTTTATCTTTCATTTAACCTGACTCATGGAACAGTAAGTAAAATACTTTTTTTATTAAATTTTTTAGCTTTTTCTATCTAGTACAGGGGTGGCCAAACCAAATGATGTTGAGGGCCACTTTAGAAAACCACAAAACTCTCGCGAGACGCATATAAAATTTTAGGTTATTAGGTGCACAGAATGACAGTGAAGTAAATGGAATAAACTAGGTATAAATTAGGGAGTTTCTTAGATCCTTTGCTTAGTTTGACAGATTCCTAAATAAAATATTCATTTAAATTAATCTTTAGGAGCAACTCCAAGAATAACTTCTGTAGTATATCCATAGGAACTAAACAAGTGCCGTTAAAAACATTTGGAATCACTCGAAATTAAGGAGTCTGTGGCTCTTACAGAAATTTATTTCGGGAGGACCCAAATATTCTCTAAAAATTGCAGCTAGATTTTTGCACCGGGAAAGAGCACACCCAAATCTTCCTCTGATGCCCCCATGCTTATTTAAATATATAATTAAATTAAAATATATTTTCAGGTAGGATTTGCACCTGGCTGAACTTAATATCCTAAAAAAGTTGTGAACTTAGTTAGAGATCCTAAGATAGAGTTCCTAGTACTAAAATGGGGTCTGGGGGTCCTCCCTCAAAATTTTTTTTGGAAATTCGACTCTAATTAACAGGTTCTAACGCGTTTTGGTTCGGTCTTAATGCGTAAAATTTAGGGGGCCTTAACTTACCCTAAAACTTTAACTTTTAACTAAAAAAATTCTCGTGGGCCGCAAAATTATTTCAAACGGACCGTTGGTTGGCCTTGGCCATGCCTGATCTAGCACTTAACTTTTTTGATTTTTCTCCCTTGGGATACCTGAACAGTTTAAAATAAAGGCACCTATGAATATTTTGCAGACGATTCGCAACTCCGAAACAATGGAATGCTCCGTGTGCTTTTTGAGCGATGCCAGTGAAGGTTTCCATGGTCTAGCTTGCGGACATTTCTTTTGTAAAGATTGTTGGTGTACTCATTTTGAAATGAAAGTCAATGAAGGAATCACTACAAGTAAGTGTTAAATTCATGCTTTATAGAAGTTAAGTTTTAGTTTTACAGCTAATTTACAGTCTTTTTCTTTTACAAAACTAACAATGAGCGTGTGGGTTATAGTGTGCTCTTGTGAGTTTTCCCTGTGAAGCGAATTAATAGTTTTGTACTATTTAGGCTATGTATAATAGCTGACAGTATGAATGGCTTTAAATTTGTCTAGTTACAATTGATTGAAAATATTAGAGCATTTGGATTTTTAATAAAATTTGTCAAGAATATAGTAACGTCTCTCTGCAACCACCCTTGTATGACCAAGTTTGCTAATTTTTTAAGTATCAAAATACTTCTAGGAAAGACCAAGTAATCCAGTTTTTTGTTTATTGAAAAAAATTCGCAATTTTTTTTTCTGGAACAGCAAAACTGTTTTCTTCAACTCTGATGAATTAAAATATATAATTTTCGAAGAAGTTGGAGGATATGATGCGGACACTAGCAAAAATATTTATTTGTCGTTGAGTTTTTTTTCTAAATTCAATGTAAAAACAAGGTCGTCTTTTTACGCGACATTTTCTTTGTTTTTGATGAAAATTTTCAATAAAATCACCACTAAAAGATTAAAATATTAAAAATACTTATTTAAAAGTTAAAATTTATCACAAGATCAATAGTTAAAACGAGGGCAATCTTCATTTAGCTAGGTGCGTAATAAATACGTTTGCCGGGGATGTCATAGGAATTATAAAATTTGTTATAATCATAGTGATTGTGTGTGAAGGTGCTTCCTTCACTGAAGTGAAGGTTGAACTGTGTGGAAAGTTGAATTACGTTGCAGTGTTTTGAATTTGTCAAGGGAATGTTTTTAACATTCACTTTAAATCGGCAAAGTTGGAAAACAAGTTAGTGGATTTAAGGATTTATATTATCAATTTATTTTTTTGGGGTGGGGAACAGTAAGTTGTAATTCCCTAGAAGTTTTGCTATCAATGAAATTTCTATACTATTTAGGTGAAAATATACATAAATATACTTATTTTTAGGTTTAGAATGCATGGGAGAGTCATGCTGTTTACTAGTCCCTGAAGATTTTGCACTTAATATTTTAAACAAATCTATATTAAGAGAAAAGTATAAATCATTTTCATTTGTTGATTATGTAGAAGTAAGTATAATTTATAATAGATATCATCATACTTTTTTTATTTAAAATAAAACAATTGTGTAAAAGGTTGCTTTTTCCCCATTTAGAGTCATCGAAATTTGAGATTCTGTCCTGGAACCGACTGCAACATCGTTATTTTCGGCAAAGAATGTCAAGCAAAGCGTGTTATTTGCGAACAGTGCAAAACATCATTTTGGTAAGGTTTATGTGTTTTTGTTATGGAAGTAGGAGAATATTTGAGCACTCTAGACTAGAGAATTTAAAAAATAGTTTGACTAAATGAAAGCATATATTTTGTCGTATATAAATTTACAATACAGCAATTATATAATTTTAATCTTAGATAAATTCATGGAACCAAAGAATTTTACTGCTTTTTAACAAATTAATGAGAAAAATATTATTAGAAGTGGGGAAAAATACTCTCGTCCATATGAGTACGTAAACCCCCAGTGAGTAAGTAATAAGTAGTTTTAACTAAAATAAATGAAAAACGTAATTAAAATACATTCCATCTTGTACCTTTCTGACTCCTTTCTATTCCCATATACGAATAGAAAAATTTATTACGAAAAGGTTGAGTTTTCAGTGCTTTATACGATTTTTAACCACACGTTCAACCAAGAAATAGGTAGCCTGGATAACAAATGTTGAACTGGGTCAGAGAAAAAATCTTCCTTATTCCCTTGAATCCTAAGCCGTCCTAGAATACACTGTAAAAAAATCTCCGTATTTTCTTTTCCCGTCATTTGAGGGAATGTCCGTTTTGTATTTTTCTGTGAAAGGAGGGAAACCTTCCGTTATTTTAGAGAACGTTCGTTTAATATCTTTTCGTCATTGGAGTGGAACTTTCCGTTATTTTAGGGATTGTTCGTATTATTACTAATATTATTGTGATTCAGTATATTCCTGATTATAATTTTGAAAAAAAAAATGACAAACAATCCGTAAAATCCAAATAGACGATTCTTTTAAATAATTTACACTACCGATCACAGTAATACAAGTCTAATCAAAAGTTACAAGTTATCACAACTATTTAGATCACATTTTTGCGATCTAATAAGACTAGTTAGGTATGCAATATTTTAAGACTTCAGCTACGTGGTGAAGAAAGCGATCGTACGATGTTTAAATATCTGTTTAAAAATAGTATATCAGAGTATTTCTATTTTAAAGCATGGTAACGTTTACTACGGCCGTTGCTAGGCTGCCGACGTACTGTTTTGTACTGTATTTCACAATCCCTGCAAGATTTTTATACTTTATTAGCAATGCGCATCCTTGTGGACTTGATTCTTGATGTTTCTATAAAATATTTTAGCGAAATAATTTTATTTTCAATTAATTAATAATTTAAAAATTTTTAAAAAAAAATTAGATAAAGTAAAACATTTAAAAAAACACAATGAATTTAATTAAATAAGGAATGACTGTTAAACAAGAGAAATTAATTCTTGCAATTTTTAATGGAATAATAAAAATTTAAAATTAAATTTACTGAAAAATAATTACTGGGGTTCGAACCTACGACCATGTGCACTCTAGACTAACGCGCTACCACAACCCCATTCGAGCTCCGCTAGGTTCCATCCTAAATACTTTAAAGCCACGCCTTTAACCCGATCATGCACACAACGGTTACCCGTCGGCAGCCTAGTCATTCCCGATTACGGCCAATAATACAAAAAATAAAAACAATATATTTAACTTACTTACCCATAATAAATTTGCTGAAGGTTCGTTTCGCCTGAAGACGCTTGCACAAACTTCCATTACTTATTTACAACTATATTTGAGTCTCACCAGAACTAGTAGAGAAATCGTACAATACGCATGCGTGAGGAGAGGAAAATAAAAAAACAGAAACTTCACGATGAAAATTCCGTTTTGTAGTTTACGGAATTAATCCATGAAAAATTCACGGAAAATAATACGTCAAAAGACGTTCTTTTTTTACAGTGTACCACTGAAGATTAATAGGATAAAATATGTTTTTTTAAATATTTTTCAAGCAATATTTATTTAAAGGGATTACATATTTTATGAAATTTCTATAATGAAACTATAAACTAATAATGTTTGAATTTGTTCTTCAATATCTTCAATTCCAGCTTGTTATAAAAAATTACAAGTTATGGTACATAACATCAATATAAGTTGCTTGTTTTGTTACAGCTTTAAGTGTGGATCAGATTACCATGCACCAACTGATTGTGATACTATGAAAAAATGGCTGATTAAATGTGTTGATGACTCGGGAACAGCTAACTATCTGACTGCTTACACTAAAGATGTAAGTAACTTGAAATTCTTATTGAAATTAATTTTTTTAAACTTGGACATAGTTTACATTGTGTTAGAAAATAAAAAATATGGTATGGGGAGGCAATCAATTGATACAATTTTGATTTATAAGTACAATTTGGAAACCCTTCATCCAATTTTATTATTGTGTCAAAAAAGAAAAAATAGAAATAAAAGTGAATCAAATTTAAAATCTGAATCTGGTCAAAAACAATCAAAACAAAACTGGTCAAAAACAAAACTTACTTTTGATCAGAGGATTTTCAAATTGACTCTCACAACCCCCACTAATCCTTTTTCATACAAAATTTTCATCTATATCTATAAAATCCATTGAAATATCATTGTGCATTGTTGAAATGCATAAAAAGTGCATGACTAACTTCTCTATCTAAAGGTGACGATTCGACTCACATGATTAAATATAACATCAAAGCATTTTATAATTTACAAAGAAATTTAAGACGAAAAACAGTGTAAACTGATATTTAAAAATTATAACAGTAATTAATTTTAAAACATTTGGCGTTTTCACGCGCTTTTAAAAAAGGGATTTTTGTTAATTTTTTTGGAATTCAAAAAATTTCTCGATCGGCCTCAAATTTTGGGTAGTTGCTTATTTTTGCAAGAAGAATCGATTAAAAAATCATGCAACTTCCTCATTCAAGAGGAATCTTTCATCTAAAAGGGGGTCTTGGTATCAAAAAAGTTGAGAATCCTGGATCTTAATGTTTATGATGTTTTTTGTAACAAACCTTTTTTCTTTATTAGTGTCCAAAATGTAGTGCAAGCATAGAAAAAAATGGTGGTTGCAATCATATGGTAAGTTATTAATTTTTAAATTTATAAATTAATTTTTTTTGCATGATGGTCACCAAACATTTAATAAGTATTAGGAAATTCCATTGATGGGTTATATGGTTTCAGGTTTCATAAACAGGATGCTTTTTTAGGGTTTCAAAACCTTAAAGCTTCCTTTTTACGAACCGAAAATACGGATTCGTAGATACTTTTTACGAATTTGTAAAAAATTTGGGTGCAGAATGCTGTATTTCTTTCAATAGCATAATTAACAGTCTGCTTTCAGAACTGCAAGTAATGGAATTAGAGAGCCTAAAGTAGAAGAGACGTGACAACAAGATCGATCCACTGTCGATTTGTCCACTGAGTCTGCGCAGAGACTAATTGATGAAACGAAATTTCGATTGCACAGTCTCTTTGGACGAAGCGAACTTGTTGTCACCTCTCTTCTAACTCTAGGCTCTCTAAATGGAATAACAAGTAAAATTAAAATTGTATTTTTTATTTTGTGAAATGTTAGGATACAATGTTTTAAGGCCGCAAGGAAATAGTTAAATAAATAGTTACTATTAAACTCACAGAAATCTTCATGATTTTGATATTTGAGAATTTCAAATTAAAGAAATTTGAGATATTTGAAAGGTACAATAAGGTGATCACTTTTCATTTTAGAGATGCTCCAAATGCAACTTTCACTTCTGCTGGATGTGTTTAGCAGGTAAATACTTTGATTTTCCAACATTTCATTCCATTTCACTTTCTTCGTACATTTTATATCAACTTTTAATGTATAAAAATTTTGAAAACATGTTTTCCTATAGATTACAGTTTCTATATACTATTTTACATTTGCATGCATATTTTAAAGGACATGCTTATTAAAATGACCTTACATACATTGCAATTCCATTTAGATAATCACTATGAATATTTCTGTATCAATGTAAACATTATGACTACAGTGTAATCTAACATTTATTTTCGTGTGCATTGTAAATAAGTTTCTGTGCAATAAAAACACTATGATGTGTTTTTTAAATAAACTTAAAAGATCTTTGTAAAATATTCCTTATTAATGATTCCTAAATATTAGTTAACCTTTTATATTCTTAAATTCCCCCTTGTTTATATCTCTGTATTGATTTGACAATTTTTGATTCAAACTTTAACTTTGTTTAGATTGGAAAACTCATGGTGGTCAGGATTATAATTGCAATTGGTATAGAGGAAATCCAAACATCTCTAATCAATCTGCTGCTACTCAAGCTAGAGAAGCTTTAAGGAAATACCTCTTTTATTTTGAAAGGGTAAGATTTGAATGATTTTAAAAGTTTTTTTCTCCTGTTAAAGATATTAATTTTTATCTATGTCTCAAGCAGCACAATCGTCCAAGATTCGGACAATTTTTGTTGTGTGTGGCCAAATTTCGTTTACTTCTAGTTGCAGTTATGTAAACTTGACATATTTGGAATGAGCTGTGCTACTAGGAAACTTGAAATGTTTATGATTCATATAAGCAGATATACTTTATTCTGTTTTTTTTTCTTTATATAGTGGGAAAACCATGCTAAAAGCTTACGATTAGAAGAAGAAAACCGCCAAAAAATCATAAATCAAATAAATGCAAAAGTCATGGCCGGTGAAGGAACGTGGATCGATTGGCAATATTTAAAAGACGCAGCTGCCTTACTAGCAAAGGTAATTATAAGTTTAATTGAACTTTTATTTTAACTTGTAGTGATTAAAATCTATAAAAAGAATTATAAATTAGATAAATTTTGTATGTTTGGTGATGGGAAGTATACTTCCCCCTGCCTTATAAAGGGGGTTAAAGCCTGGTTTATTATTATTTCTCAAATTATATTAATAACTGGCAGCACAAATGATAGTGGTACGATAAATTAAATCGGTGGTAAGTATACTACAGTAACGGACCCTTTATCCTGCAAGCTCGGGGCCGACATCATCCCTGGTTTCGGAATTTTCCGGATTTCGGGTCCGTTCCGGAAAAAACGCCACTAAAGACGCAGCTGCTTTAGTAAAACCAAAATACCCGCTGAAACGACTTAGTCCGTTCCAATCGTAATGGATCCAGCAAAAAACTTCCGGCAAAGCTCGTGGGCTGTCGCGGCAAGAACCGATAGCGAGGCAGCAGTCGATTTTGGAACGGCGGTTTAAACGCGGGGACGATACGATGCGGCCGTGTCAGCCCGCGACGAATCGTCCCATTCCGCACCGAGACGATGTCACAAAAGCTCGGAAAAGCTGGCAAAGTTCGTGGGTTGTCGCGGGAAGAACCGTTAGCGAGGTAGCAGTCGATTTTGGAACAGCGGTTTAAGCGCGGGGACGATACGATGCGGCCGCGCCGAATCGTCCCATTCCGCAACGAGACGATGTCACAACCCTTGCGCGTCGTAGCAGCATTTACTCACTAAAAATTCTTCAAAATATGATAAAAACAAATTCTAAACGCGAGCCGGATTTTGGGTTTCCGGATAAAGGGTCCGTTACTGTATCATTGTATTTCTGGCGCCGAAACGGCCGTGCCAATGTGCGGAACCTGCGCTGATGATACATCTTGAAGTCGTTTGATCTTTATAAATTTACTAGCTGATATGCCCGGCCTTGTACGGGTAGAGATGGAGATTTTTTTCTTTAAAATTTTTAATTCATTTCCTACCTTCCAGGCGCGGATCCAGGGGGTGGCACTCTGGACAGCGCCCCCTCCCTTTGGGAACCCTCCCTTTTGAGTAAAACCATACTTTTACTGGTCTAATTTCAAAATTTTTTCTGGGGGAGGGACCCCATACCTTCTATTAGTACCACCAGGAGATCTTCTGTGATAAGTTTTAGGAAATCCTCAATATTTTGACATTTTGGGCATGGGCGGATTTAAGGGGGTGCAACACACCCCCAACTTTTTGAGAAAATTCCATTTTTACAGGGGAAAATCATGTTTTCAAAGCCATCAGGGACAGCTTGCACCCCCGAGTTTTCCAGTATGCATCTCCAGGGTTCACCCTTAGACTCAAAACGTTTCTAAAAATGAGTTTAAACCCTACTTTTACGCGTCAAATTTCAAACTTTTCTGGGGGAGGACCCTTGGAGCCGTGCTGGATCCACGCCTGTACGATCCATTATGAGTGAAAGGTGTCGAATCAAGCATTTTAAATTCTGAACGATTTCTGCATTTACCACATGATTCCCATAAAAATTAACAAAATATTAGAAAAATATTCTTCCAAAAATCACTTAAAATGCTCAATTAGAGCCCTCAATTAATCGTATTTCATGATTTTATTATATCTTTGGTATAAAATTAAATAAATAAAACATATTCCTGCAATTTAAGAAAAAATCCAATATTTCCACTTAAATGGGTTTTGAATATTAACTCCAGTTTTTGGTCTGTTAACCAACTTCTTAAAAGCTAAAATATGATCATCATTTGATTTTTCATCCTCGTTTCCATGGAGACTATTTTAACAACAATGCTATTCCATGAAACTTTTTATTTAAAAATTACTCTCAAATAAAAATATTTTGTACTATACTTACCAGATTAAAAATTTTAAATTTTGTTGAAATATATTTTTAGATTACACTGGTCAACACTCATTTTATGGCGGGAATATTAAAGCTGTTTTTGTATATATTTGACCTCCTGATTCCGAATATGACATCCGTTTTTGCTCATCAGCTCTAGTTTTTAAGATATCGAAAATTAGGTTTTTTTCACTTTTGACCTACCTCTTATACAATATGGTGCTATAAAAATGACTTAAAAATAAAAAACCTAACCACCCAAGGCTTTTCCTATTCCTTAGGGTCCCAATAGATAGTGTATAAAGTTTCAGCCCCCCAAGTTAATTTTAAGGGTTACCTATAGGGCCCTGAAGTTGAAAAAAAGTCGAAAAATTGTTTTTTTTCAGAATTTTTAAAAAAATATTTTTGAGTTTTCTAATTTAATAAAACTGGCCAATATATGTTTTTTAGAACTTATTTAGACCGCTAAAAATATTTTTACTTGAAAACTGCACCTCTTTAGAGCGATTTTTTAGTTTTAAGGCGAGAATAAGGGTCATTTCGCTCAAAAACGCTTGGTACCAATAATGGTGAATGAAACGAATAAATTTCGAATTTTTCAGAAGTAAGTCATCAAAAAAGATGTCCTTTGATATAAAACTGAAATTTCATATGATACAGATCAGTGAAAAAAAGCATTTTTTCAAATTTTAGGGCTTGAAAGCTCGAGAGGAGCTTCTACTGTTTTACTGATCTTTATCATGTGAAATTCTGTTTTACATCAAAGAACATCTTTTTTGATGACTTACTTCTGAAAAATTCGAAATTTATTCGTTTCAACCACCATTATTGGTACCAAGCGTTTTTGAGCAAAATGACCCTAATTCTCACCTTAAAACTTAAAAATCGCTCTAAAGAGGTGCAGTTTTGAAGTAAAAATATTTTTAGCGGGCTAAATAAGTTCTAAAAAACATATATTAGCCAGTTTTATCAAATTAGAAACTCAAAAATATTTTTTAAAAAATTCTGAAAAAAGGCCAATTTTTCGACTTTTTTTCAACTTTAGGGCCCTATAGGTACCCCTTAAAATTCAATTGGAGGGCTGAAACTTTATCAATATCTATGGGGACCCTAAGGAATAGGAAAAGCCTTGGGTGGTTAGGTTTTTTTATTTTTAAGTCATTTTCATAGCACCATATTGTATAAAAGGTAGGTCAAAAGTGAAAAAAACTTAATTTTCGAATATCTTAAAAACTAGAGCTGACGAGCAAAAACGGATGCCATATTCGGAATCAGGAGGTCAAATATATACAAAAACAGCTTTAATATTCCCGCCATCAGAAAAAAAGTTTTTTTTGTAGACCAGTGTTATAGTTGTAATTTTTAATTAGACTTATATCTAGTTTTTCTATTAAAAAATTTGTTATTTTGCATTGTTTTTTTGTAACAATGGGGTGAAAGGATATCTTGTGGAGGAGAAATAAAGCTATTTCAGCCATATGATCATAAAAAGGGTCAAAAGAGGGTAAAGGGGTCATTCTAGAACTTCGAAACATAGCCTATGTTTTTTCTGGAATCGTTTTACGTATGAATACCAATTTTGGTGCCGATCGGAAGAAAACTGTGGATTTGTATAGAAGACACATACACATTGACTTTTATTATATATTAGACTAGCTGATATGCCCGGCCTTGCACGGGTGAAGAGTATAAATTTATTATTTGAGGAGTTTGCTATCAAAACCAGGTCACTCCATATTTTTCTGAAATCCACTTTTTTGCATATTTTGAAAGTTTAGAGGATCCTTCATAACCTGGCGAAGGGATATAGCTCAAACCCAGCTCATTCCAACCCAATAAGCTGGAAAAAACTACTTCACCACTTAATTGAACAAAAAAAACTGAAAAAAGTATGAAAAATCGTGTTTTTGCATCAAAGTCAGCTCATTCTAACCTAATTAGCGTAATTACGCCCAAGGTAATGCAACTGAAAGGAAAATGAAAAACTAATCGAATTCTACCTACAGGTAAAAATTTAAAAAACATATTTAGCTTTAGAACTGTGGACGTGAGAAGTTTTTTGTCTCTCCTGTAAAATTTCCAAAAATGGAATAAGCTGGTTTTGATAGCAAACGCCTCATTTTTAAGTTTTCCCAAATACATTACTAATTTTAGATAATCAGCATTTACCAATCATACCGGTATCCTAGGCGTCTTTTTTTCATACTCCAGTGTTCCCGGTAACTTTTCCTATCCCGGTGTTCCTAGGAATTTTTCTTATCCCAGTGTTCCCAGATGGATTAAAATTCCTTCAGTTCTCAAGCAATATAATTTTTGAATGATTACCACATTTACATGGGAAAAATTTATATAAAAAGTATTTAAAATTACTTAGATCCCTTGATTAATCATATCTTCAGGAATTAACATTTTCGGTGAAATTATTCAATAATTAAAGCTTATTCCATTTTGCAAATTAAGAAAAAAAATCAATCTTTTCTAGTTGAAAGGGAGTTTTAATAGCTTTTTGTTTGTTAACCAACTTGCTTAAAAGCTAAAATATTATCACCTTTTAATTTTACATCCTCGTTTCCATGGAGACTATTTTAACAACAATGGCATTCCATAAAGCTTTTAAAATATAAAAATTAGATAAAATCTCAAATAAAAATATGGTTAACTATATTTAACTTTTAAATTTCATGGAAATAGATTTTTAAATTAGTAATATAATTTTTAAATTGACTTGTACCTAGTGTTTCTATTAAAAACTTGTTGTTTAGCATTAAGTTTTCTTTGTAACAATGGAGTAAACAGATCTCTTCTTGAGGAGAAATAAAGCTATTTCAGCAAAATGACCATAAAAAGGGTCAAAAGAGGGTCAAGGGCGGGGTCATTAAAAGTTTTCGAAACATAGCCTATGTTTTTTCTGGAGTTTTTTTACGTAGGTATACCAAGTTTGGTGCAGATCGGAAGGAAACTGTGGATTTGTATAAAAGACAAACACACCCACATATATACACACACTTGATTTTATTATATTAGATTTTAAGTATTGTTTCTTTAGCATTGATATCCTTATTCAAATAAAAAAGGACTAGAATTTTCTTCTATAAAGTTTTGACTTGGTAATTATTTATTTTTTAGTGCCGGCATACATTGCAGTATACCTATTCATTTGCTTATTACCTGCAGAGTGGCCAAAGGAAAGTATTGGTAAGTTCTCTCACCCATTGAAATGTTATAAAATTATTTTTTTTAATGGTATCACTTTACTCATTTGTTTTCATTAACTTTATCCTCCGTTAGCAACTCCTTACAGGGTTTTTGGTTCTCCAAAATGTAAATCCGCTTGTCAATCTTTTCGGCAAGGAATATATTGCTGCTGTGTAGAATATAAATTACTATTGCATATATTATAAATAACAGTATTTTATAGCCGCAGTGCTGAAAAATGTTTGGGGTTTTAAACCATGAAAAAAAGCTGATATGATAGCGGATACCTTAATGTAAAGACGTTTTTTTTGCATAAAATGTCCTTTAAAGTAATTTGATCTTTAGTGTCTAATCAAAGATTTCATTGGGAATTTCATGTTGATTTTTATTAATTTAAAAATAAAAATATTAAATTGTGTAGAACTACTTTGTGCATCTGGAAACTAAGGATCAGAATTAAGGCCTAGACAGGTATTGAAGAAATCTATATATTCCAGTTCTATGTGTTCTAGAATGTTTCTGATTCAACTGAAAATCAATCTTAAAGAAGGCCTTGAGCACGAATTCTTCAATAATGATGTGCTTGCAGCAACAAAGAGCTAAGTCCATTGTAAAACTGCTGTTGTTAGCTCTTATATTGCTCATATCTCTCCCTGTTTTACAAACAGGTTATAGTAGTAAATTTACGGATATTTTGTGGCCTTAGGCAAATTTTGTTAGCATAACACCACCCACAAAATGGTCAATTTAAGCATAACTGCTATAATAATTTTTTCTGTTTGCTCACTATTCTTGTTGCAAAATGCTTAACAAATAATATTTTCAGTTTGAATATCAACAAGCCCAATTAGAAGCTGAAATAGAAAGCCTCTCTTGGAAACTTGAAAATACAACAGATAGAGGGGTAAGAACTTTTTACTTTTATTTATTTAATAGGGGTTTTTTATGTTATATAGCTATATGAAAATGAATTTGAATTAATTTTTAAAAAAATTGATATTTTAAATTTTTTTTTAAATATAAATGGAATTGTCGTACTTAGCACTGAAAAATAGCTTATAAATCCACGTATCCACGGTCTTGATAACTATTATTTGAATAGTAGACGAAAATAAAAATAATTCAATAATTATTTTTAGTATGTCATTATTGAAGTCATTCCCAAGTTGCAGTTTTTTAACGCCACTCTTCTGATGTAGTCCAGGGTAGATAATTTTTGAAACGAAAAAAAATAATAGTAGGATGAAACACATTGGAAAAGGAAGAGAATATAACAAAAAAGAAAGGAAAAATAAATTCCGGCCGAACTGAGGTCGGGAAAAGGAAGGGGGGGGGTAAAAAGGGGGTTTTTTAGAATAAAAAATGGTTTATCTCGATTTCCGGCAAAACTACAAGTCCTATAGAAAAAATTTGAGTAGCAAAGTTGTAGGTAATAAAAAGATCTACAACTTTTGTATACACACTTTTTTCATATAACCTCAAAATTTATGTGAAAAATTCAAATAATCAAGTTTTTGGTTTTTTATTTTTATCTCTTACAAAAAAAATTTTTTTTTCACGAAATTCTGTGAAAACTTACCTTTTGATGTCCCAAACACACTTAAATTTTTTTTATTTAAAATATTTATATTTTCTCCTTATTTTGACTTGATATCGAAAAAGCACCCTAATTTTCAATCAAAAATTCTCACGTCAAAATATCTGCTTTTTTAAAAAAGTCGGTGGGCTTTTTGTTCGTTGAAATCTCTACTTTCTGATGGTGTAAAAAATATATATGCATTACTATGGTAAATGTTCTCATAAAATGGAAAGAAACGAAAGAAGCTCGAAGAGAGTTCAATAATAAAAACCATACAAAAATACCATTTTTGAAAGGAAATACCAGAAAAACAATGCTGAAATGATACGATATTTTTGAAGGATTCATATTTGAAACTATTAGACGTGAAAAATAGATATATTACATTTCAATAACCTGGCTTGAGAAAATAAATGTCATGATTATTTGAATTTAATTTATTTAAAAGGACCAAAAGATCAATATCTTGTCCCACAACAAAGACAGTTTTATTAGTATTTCTGTCAATTTCTATCGAGGCCTTAATTATGTCAGCTTGTCTGTATTTTTTTCTGCTGTTTACAGGAAAATCCTTGTGACTGTAATCTTTTCATTAACGGTTTTATTATTTTGTCCTTGTTTTTCTCGTTAGATAAAAGTTTTTCTTGTAAAAATGGTATTTTTGTATGGTTTTTATAGTTGAACACAATTCGAGCTTTTTTCGTTTCTTTGCATTTTCTGAGAACATTTACCATAGTGATGCATATATTTTTTTACACCATCAGAAAGTAGAGATTTCAACGAACAAAAAGCCCACCGACTTTTTTAAAAAAGCAGATATTTTGACGTGAGAATTTTTGATTGAAAATTAGGGTGCTTTTTCGATATCAAGTCAAAATAAGGAGAAAATATAAATATTTTAAATCAAAAAAATTTAAGTGTGTTTGGGACATCAAAAGGTAAGTTTTCACAGAATTTCGTGAAAAAAAATTTTTTTTTGTAAGAGATAAAAATATAAAAAACCAAAAACTTGATTATTTGAATTTTTCACATAAATTTTGAGGTTATATGAAAAAAGTGTGTACACAAAAGTTGTAGATCTTTTTATTACCTACAACTTTGCTATTCAAATTTTTTCTATAGGACTTGTAGTTTTGCCGGAAATTGAGATAAACCGTTTTTTATTCTAAAAAACCCCCTTTTTACCCCCCCTTCCTTTTCCAATGTGTTTCATCCTACTATTATTTTTTTTCACTTTTTACCATTTTCAAAGGCTTCTGCACTGGTCTAATGGCTAAGTGGGAGTATTTCTGATTGGATAATTTTAGGGGTTATTCAAAATCCTAAAAATAGGTACTTGAATGCCATTCAGGCTCATCCCGCTTAAATCAAGCCGTGGAAGTGAAATAAAAAAATAAAAATCGAATAAAAAATTGAAATAAAATTCAAACATTTCTTTTACAGGAGATAGAAAATCAGATGGATGTTGCTGAAAAACGGAGGACTACTTTGTTAAAAGACTTTTTATCGTGATGGAATATCATCGGAATCTCCTTAAGTCTTGTATTTTTTTAAAAGATCGATAAGCGATGAGTGATAAAAATTGAATCCACAACTGTGCAACAATACTAATCAGTAAGAATCAACGCAAATTTCTTTGCACATATAAAAGTTTTATTTTAAATGTGCAAAGAAATTTGCGTCTTATCTTACTATAATAAGTGTTGAATATTGTAAATACGGATGTTGTTGAAAAACGAAGGACGTACTTTGTTAAAAGATTTTTTATCATGCTGAAACTTGGTGCTATAGATGATCAATGTTTATAAGTGTGCAGCATTCTGTATCATCATAATCTTCCTCATGATTTTCGCCTACACAAGAACTCTCATTTTAAAAAATAATGAGTATTTTTGATAGTTAATAACAAGAAACTGTTTTGTTTTTAAAAGGAGAAATTAGTGTTGAGTGAGTCCTTCCTGATTCTAATTTTTAGCTCTATAGTCATGAAAACCTCTATTTACATTCTACATATCATTTCATCATCATATCTAATCTAAAAATTTTTTAAAACTACGTTTTTCATAAGACTGAACTGTAACTGTAAATTAACCAAGTATTTGATATAAATGCTGCTTGCTTAACGTGTTAATGAAATTTTTTCTCGTGCTTACATATCTAAGATTGTAGACTAAATATGTATATATTGTACAGTGCTCAATATTTTTAAGTAAATAAAATACTCCTAATTTTTCCATAATAATTTGATTAAATTATTTCCATGTTTCTATAATAATTTTTCTCAGTTATGAAATTAGCTGTGATAGCTCTCAGATAACTTAAATCTCTGTGATAACTCAGACTTACCTTATATGTTTAGGTTTCATCACAACTACAACCTTATAATTTTAGATACGTCATCTCATAAATAAAAATACTTTTCTTTACATTTAAAAATTAGGGAAGTCGTGATTTTTCTTGGAAAAAAGTTGGTCCGAAAAGTAGGTTTCTTTCAAATAGGGTTTTTGAAAAAAAATATTGGGTCCAAAAAGATCAACCCTGACTTGATTTTATATTGGCGTCGATCAGGGGGATAGGATAAAGCAATAGTACCGTATCTTTAAGTAAGGTCGCTATGGTATATTAAGAGACATTTGAAGCTACTCAATAAAATCTTCTGTTTTATCTTTTGTTTAAAGTGAAATTTATCTATGAAATTTCCAAAGATAAAATATTATATCGGGTTAGGTGATATTAAAACAAGCAAACAAAATACAAAATATATAAATTTATAATGCAGGAGTCTACAAGGTAAATTCTCCAAATTAAAAAAATAGTGGGGTTATGGAATTTTAGACAGACTTATTAATGTGAGCTCTATGAACCTAGTAAAAGTTAGTAGTAGTAGTTATGTTACGAAAGTATAAAATTATTTGCTTTGGAGACTACTGTAATTGTACTAAGCAGTCTCGGGGGGAAACGAGCTATATTTCTACCATACGGATATTTGATAACTATAGTAAGTTAATAAGGGAGGAATATATAAGGGTAAGATGCGGGGCAGAGCTCTAGATTTGCGGGAACCAGAAATAATGACACTCGTTTCCCCATTCCAAAAGACTATCCCCTCATTCAACCCCTTCCTTCATTTTCACATTTCCCCTATGTCATTTGAAATGTTCGGTCTCTAAAAACATCTAGAAATCAACAAACATACATGCTTTTTAACTATAACCTTAGTATATTCCGATTGGTAGTCAAACAGTTCACAGTGCTTGAAGCCATTTATCAAGCCATTCCCAGCACCTAGTTTTTGACAAGGGCGGAATAGCGAATGCTTGCTCAAGCCGTTGGAAGGGTAGGTTAGGTTAATTGATTTACCAATGAAAGAAAGTTTAATTTAAAGATTAGTGATTTAATTTAAAGATTGATGATTTAATTTAATAATAGTTTTAATGTTGAAGTCACCACTAAATTATTAAATATTATTTTAATGATTTCGGTCTATACACCACAGCATGCATCCAATTTATTGGTACCATGACCAACTTCAAGCAAAAATTTGTATTCATGTCCCTTTAATCTCATATTGTTATTTAAGGCGATGTATAAAGATGTATGTATAAAGCATGCATCCTCAGTCGGGTCTAATGCTGCATTCAGATGCAGAAACCTTATCATCCCGTGTCAATAGTGTACAGGGGCGGAGTCATGGGGGTTAAGTTAAGTTCCACTGTGTTGGTAGTGAAGCCCCTAACTGTTGGCAGTGCTAAACTGTTCATACCCTCATTTTTTAGGCCTCCCACATACGTGTGTGGCATTCCTTTCAGAGATAGGGGTTTCTTTTGTTCGCTATTTGACCCCATAAAGAAAGCGGGGCCTTAAAACTGGCCATTGTAAAACTGTAACACCAGCCAAACCATTAGGGACTGCTTTTCCCCCATAGTTCTCCACCTAAATCCGCCCATGGTTGTATACCATGATGACTAGGTATATAAGTATACGACGAATTGTTTTGCGATTGAAGGGATTATGGGTAATTAAGATGATCCACTTGGAATTAATTTATTTCGAAGCTGAAGAATTAAAATGCTTTGCTTTATTTTATTTTTTATTTTTCAAGCTGTTCATCAGAATCGTTTTGCCCCCGCAACTGTATGTATACAGGGTGTTTCAAAATTGCGTTGCACGGCTTTTATTCGGAACCAGAGCCTCTTAGGGTCTTGGAAGTAAGGTCTACCCCTAGGTAAGTGAGCCTGGAGAATCCATTGAAATGACTTACGGCGCCCCTAGCGGCGAAATTAAAAAGTTAAAAAAATTAATTTAAAAACTAAAGGAGATAGGGCAAAAACCTCAGTGAGAGTATTGTTGCCAACGTCAAGAAGAACTCATTGAAAAAAATTTGATCAAAATATCTTGAATATTCGCGGAGATATTAGCATGTGAAAATAGCACTTTTTCAGGGGTCAAAAAGTAAAAAATTCGCATATTTGCAAATTTTTCAGTGTTATTGTGTAGTTTTGGGTTTTTTTGATTGAAAGAACACAAAATTTAATCAAAAAAATTTGCAAATATGCGAACTTTTTACTTTTTGACCCCCTGAAAAAGTGCTATTTTCACATGCTAATATCTCCGCGAATATTCAAGATATTTTGATCAAATTTTTTTCAATGAGTTCTTCTTGACGTTGGCAACAATACTCTCACTGAGGTTTTTGCCCTATCTCCTTTAGTTTTTAAATTAATTTTTTTAACTTTTTAATTTCGCCGCTAGGGGCGCCGTTAGTCATCTCAATGGATTCTCCAGGCTCACTTACCTAGGGGTAGACCTTACTTCCATGACCCTAGGAGGCGCTGGTTCCGAATAAAAGCCGTGCAACGCAATTTTGAAACACCCTGTATATGTGTTACAATATTTATTTATTCATGGTAAAAATGTTCTCCTGCAAGCATGATGAATGTTTCTGGAATATTTTAAAATTTATTACTTAAAACGTAAGAATTAAGGCGCAAGTTTAGAACTGCTGATGGTTGGCGAGTTTTAGCTATTTGGCGCCATATTTAGAAGCCACATAATTCATTTAACATTAGTTGGGGTACTATATATTGATTTTTATCGCTAAAAACTTGGCGCATCAGCAGTTCTAAACTTGCGCCAGAATTAATATTTGGGATCGAATTAGAAGAAAAATGAAATATATTTCTAAAAAAAAACCTACACTAAATGAATCCAATCATCAAACTATAAAAAAACAACAAAACTAAAATGATAATGGTTTTATGCACATAAATATTTACTAAATTTGAAAAAAAAACCTACACGAATAAAAGATCTCCCAATGTCAAACATTTGTTGTAAAACTGTAAATAAAAAAGGTTATCCCAATATAGAACAAGATCAAACAAAAAGCTTTTAAATTCAATATAAAAACTATACATTATTTATTATCATTTATTATTTATACACATATTAGAAATATATTGATTTGAATATATATTTTTCCAATATCTTTAGCAGACTATAAAATTTCTCATGGTTATAATTATTCTAGCCCTTAACCCTAAGAAACTGTGACTATGAATTAGTGGAACGTTTACTGTTGAACCAACGATAGTAAAAGGGTCACGTGATTTTTTGCTTGTGTATTTTTTATTTTATTTAAAATACACTGATTTTTCATGTATATAGAGGGTATAACTAAGGATTAGAGGGAGTAAATGTATCTTCCTCTTTCGATCAAATGCCCCTCAGCTTCTTCCTTTCTCCCCTCCGAATAAGTCAAAATCACGTGTATAATCAAGTTGTATAATAGCTCATTCTCGCCAGCCCTCCTCCCAACGAGCTAAATAACACATTCACAGACCACCAAATGACTGGGACCTGTGACCACCTGAGACCGAGTGATTCTCATCATTTCCGGGCTCCAGCTTTTGTAGTAGAGGTGGTCATTGTTGGCTTGTTCGCTGTTCTCCTCCTATTGTCCGATTTCGAAAAGCCGGCCATGTCCTGAAGAGATACCTAGCCAAAATCCCTTGCTATCGTTAGCCCATAAATCCCTCATTCAATCTCATGCCCCTTGAGTTTGATTCCGCTGTTGGAAAATCTTTTGTACAAGGCAGGTGGTATTGTCGGGTGGGACTTCTGTGCCAGCCGAATGTCTATTGAAGTTTACCCACATACCCATTGTGAGATCTCTCCACTTGACTTGGGGGCGTTATCGAAGGTCACGGGGCACTGCCGTTGCTATATTCGTCCATTCTCGAAGATGGCTGCGCTTGGGGGCTTGTTTTATGATAAAGAAATTCAAAAGGAGCTTATAGCACAAAAAGCATAAAGGAGTATGAGTAGACCTTTCTACTTCTAGGTTTGTTAAAGGGTTATTATATAAATTATGTATATAATATAAACTAATACATACTTAAAAAACCAATAAATTAATATACATTTTTTAATTTCTTAATTATAATTCATACTAATTAATCTCAATTTAATTTAAAAATTAACATTAATCAACAAGTATTAAGATAAATAACTTTGTATTCAATAAATAAATAATATTTTTTAACGTCATATTGTGTTATATTCCCGAAATTTCGGTTTTCCCAAATTTTTTGTTTTTTAAGATAAAGTAAGAACTATGGGGCCTAGAGACTTCATTAAGGGCTTAAATTAAAGCAAATTACTGTAATACAACTTATTTGCCCTTATTTACATTTTACAACGAGTACTATAGCCTTTTTTTGCTATAAAAGCGACTTAGACTCAAAATTTTGAATTTTGGGGAAAAATTGCCCATTTTTGAAGAGATGTAACTCGGGATCTATGGGACGTATAAACTTGGGTATGGTCTGAAATTATTGCAAATTTTATGTACTTAAAAAATATAAATGCAACTTTTTCGTGCGGATGCATTTTGTATGAGTTATAAGCCAAAAACTGAACGAAGTCGGAAAATTTTGAGGTTTTTTGAGGATTGCGAAGTTAGCACAGGGCTTTCAGGAATGCAAAATTGGTTACTATTATTTGTCTGCGCTCGCTTGGCGGAGGGAAGCGGGGAGATCCAAGTTCGAGCAGGGGTGCGGGAAATCAGGGTTGCTGGCTTGGCTACTTTTGCACCCCATTGGCAAAGGAGAGGGAAGGGAGGTGGAGTAGTTCTTGGCGAGAAGTAACCAGTTTTTGGCGCGCTCTCTCCCTACCTATCCAACCCCAGGGAGAGAATGGCCTTCCCCGTTTGGGTTTACCATTCGTGCCAAGCGAGCACAGACAAATAATAACTACTGGGATGGGTCCTAATAACATAAGACAAAAATTGGAACTACTTGATTTTTTGCAATTTTCGATATCGTTATTGACTGGCCTAAAAGGGGTTTGTATCTTTTTCAAAGAAATACCAGGGGTAGAACTGCTCACGCCCCTTTCAGCAAACAACCCCACTGATAAAAAAAAGTTTGTGCTCGCTCGTAGGGGTGCGGGAAATCAGGGAACCTGGCTTGGCTACTTAAGCACCTCATTGGCGAAGGAGAGGAATAGGGAGGTAGAATAGTTCTTAGCGAGAAGTAACCAGTTTGGCGCGCTCTCTCTTTCCTGGAGAGAGTGGCCTTCCCCACTATGCCGTCTATCTCAAGACATCTTCCAACCTAGAGGACCATTCCATTTTATTCGCGGGTGGGGAAGGATAGAATGAGGAACTTAGCGTTTTTTCGGGAGCACATGTTTGTGCGTTCATTGAAAAATGCATTCAGAGTTGCTTGATTTAAATCACTTGGGATTTTAATAATGAATAAAATCATTAATTTAAATCAAAATTATTAAACAAATAAAATTCATGAAAATTCATTAGTTAGTGGTATGCTGCATGCAAAATTGGTTGTATGTAAAATTTGCTGTATGTAAAATATGCTGTATGTAAAATTTATAATTAAAAAACTCGTTCTTTTATCTATTGTTCTTATATTATATAACTTAAGAAAAAATAACATTAACTTGTATTAAATTTATTTCCAAAAGTATAGAACAGTAAATACATTATAAGATCAGAGTTGCCCCTAAAAGATTATTTATCAAAGAGTTATTATATTGTTATACAAAATCTAAATAATTTTAATTTTAAAGTTTTATAACAATTTTTGATTTGATATTTTATTTCATATTACTTCCATTTACAATTTTTTTAAATTCAAATACTTAATTCAAATATATCAAGAAAATCTAACATAAAAAATAGTGCATCTGCCAGGGCACGCGCACTGTGAAAGAGACTCATTTGATCAACCTAAAATACTACGTATCTACCTTCCCCACCCGCGAATAAAATGGAACGGTCCTCTAGGTTGGAAGATGGCTTGAGATAGACGGCCTAGTCCATCCCCGGGCAAACAGACATAGGGGCATTCAATTGACCACCAACCGGACACTTCGTGAAACCTGTTCCTTGGCAGAGCTTAGGTCTGTCAGTCTCCGTGTGGATATCGTAGTGTGTGTGTCTAGAATTTGGCGGAGCGTTTTTAGGCCTGAAGCACGTGGTGTGCTATTACAAGAATTGTAGTCCACAATAGAATGTGTTATTAATTCGTCGTTGTCATTGGAGTACCACAATAAAGAGGTAAGTGATGATACGTGAATTTTTTTTTGTTTCCAAAAAATTTGTTTACTTTCATTGTTTTCAAAAAAATTTTGAAGATTTTTAGAACGTTGTATAAAACACGTTGTAGGCTTATGATACCTGTCTATAGCTTTAATATTACTGCTGATGTTTGATATCCGGTTATAATTTGAAGATAAATTTAAAGTAAGTGTAAAAATTTAAAATAAGTAATAGGGTAAGTTTTCAATATCCATTTTTTAAAAACTTTTATTGCAAATTGGACCTGATATTCAATAATAGAATTAATAACACAGGTCTGCAAAAAAAAAGACTAATTTTGAAATATTAAACTTTGAAAAATTTAACATTCTGAAAAAATTTCACTACGTTTGTGCATTAAAAATTCATAAACGCCAAAAATTTTTATTTCAATCAAAATATTTCCCATGTTTTTACAAAAAAATTGCTGTTGTATTAAAAGTAAAATTAGCGAGTGAATTTTGACGTTTTACGGCCGTATTCACCGGTAACCTGACCGGCGGTCAGGTCAGGAAACCATGGTTACAGCCTCTGATTGGTGGAAGGAAAATACAGGGTGTATCTGAAATGGTGCAACAAACTTTCAGGGATGATAGTACTCATCAAGACGAACAAGAATCGGTATAGAAAGGGGGGGTCCCAGATCAAATCCCAGGGAGTTAAAAATGGAGCGACAACCCAAAAAAATCATTGAAAAATTCAATTTGTAGAAGAACTACTATTAGTAAAAACTTAATTATGGTCTCAAAAATTGTGGTTTAATATGATCTTTAAAATTATCTCAAAAGTCTTCACTTTAAAATTTGTTTTATTATGAAAAAAGTTAAAAAACACAAAAAATGTGAAAACTCTGCCAAAACCTTATTTTGTATTTCGAAATCCTTTCTTTTAATTTGATAATCTGAAAGATCATAGTTGAAAACCCTTAAGTCCAAAGTTTCACGTAAATACAATCAATATTGAACGCTTGAGGTCCTGTTAAAGTTTGTTTTTTGCGTGCAAAAACAGCTGTTCTGGAAACAACTCTGGAAAACTGCTAGCGCACGCAAAAAACAAACTTTAACAGGATCTCAAGCGTTCAATATTGATTGTATTTACGTGAAACTTTGGACTTAAGGGTTTTCAACTATGATCTTTCATATTATCAAATCAAAAGAAAGGATTTCGAAATAAAAAATAAGGTTATGGCAGAGTTTTTACATTTTTTGTGTTTTTTAACTTTTTTCATAATAAAACAAATTTTAAAGTGAAGACTTTTGAGGTAATTTTAAAGATCATATTAAACCACAATTTTTGAGACCATAACTAAGTTTTTACCAATAGTAGTTCTTCTACAAATTGAATTTTTCAATAATTTTTTAGGGTGTCGCTCCATTTTTAACTCCCTGGGATTTGGTCTTGGACCCCCTTTCTATTCCGATTCTTGTTCGTCTTGATGAGTACTATCATCCCTGAAAGTTTGTTGCACCATTTCAGATACACCCTGTATTGAACCATTTTTCCACCAATCAGAGGCTGTAACCATGGTTTCCTGACCTGACCGCCGGTCAGGTTACCGGTGAATACGGCCGTTAGAGGAATTTTTTTCAGGCTGTGTTCCAATGTTCTGTCTTTTCCTTTTTCTGTTTTGAGTTTCTGCTTTTTATTAATCTTACTAAGGGGATCTCCCCCCTGGTCGTTATCGCTCACCAACCCCCTGAACTGCATCGCAGTTCTTTTCAGATTGCTTCGCAATCTTTGCAAAGCAACAATTCCCAACAATTCAGCACAACCCACTCGTCGGCTCAATATAAATGCTCTTTTAATATTAAAACTGCTTATCTCTCCTACCAATAAATAGTTTATTTTAGATCATTCCCAACAAAATATCAAAATAAAACTGCTGTTAAAATATATTTATTTTCTAGCTTATCAATAAGTTAATCAAAATGTGTGTTTCAATTATCCTATCCAGCAAGTCTACTAACTGTCATTAACCATCTTGGAGAAAAAACATGCATTTAGGAAAATTTTAAATTTTTACTGTTCACGTGTGCATCTAGTGAATCGTTGAAAATAAAAGAAATACGACACATAAAAATCATCTGTTTTCCTAGTGAACGGCCGAAAAGATAAGGAAAAATTGGAACATTGAATCTTAATAATTCCAAAACTAATTCGAATTTTTCAAAAAAAAATGCCAATTTTTTATAAAAAGTAATTGAATAAATTTTTAAAATATCGTATTTCTATTAAAATAAGTTTTTCTTTTATGACGAAAAAACCGAAAATGTTTTAAAAATTTCGAAACTTAAAAACTTAATTATATACTTCAAAACAAACTCGCGAAAAAAGGGGTGAAGAGGTGCAAAACTTCAGGCCTAAGAGTATATGTCTGCAAAAAATTTTAATTCTAACTGCAATTTATAGATTTCGGGGCGAACTGACAGAAGTAAAAAATAATTTTCGTCTTTGAAATTAAATAGATCTAGAACTAATAATCCCATCTATTAGCTTTTGGTACGAAAATGATCCTCATGTATTTTCCTACAAATACGAGGGTTGTTTTTTAATTAACTTCCGTTTTTCTGCTGAAAAGAAAGTATTAGGAATTTCAAAATAATTTTGGTGCAGGTAGTTAGATACATCTTTCAGGTTCAATTTGCCACTTTACTGAATAAAATCGGACATTTTTTCTATTTTTTTATCGATTTTACAAGCGCGCTCCTCGAACTATTTTCCCGCCAACCCATAGAGAATTTCGCGTTTTTTCTCCGCTCGCTCCGTCCGCGACCAGACATTAACATAGGGCAGGTGATCGCGGACGGAGCGAAAGGAGAAAAAAAGCCGAAATTCTCTATGGGTTGGCGGGAAAATAGTTCGAGGAGCGCGCTTGTAAAATCGATAAAAAATAGAAAAAATGTCCGATTTTATTCAGTAAAGTGGCAAATTGAACCTGAAAGATGTATCTAACTACCTGTACCAAAATTATTTTGAAATTCCTAATACTTTCTTTTCAGCAGAAAAACGGAAGTTAATTAAAAAACAACCCTCGTATTTCAAATTTTATAAATTTCCGTGAGACAGTTTTTGCGTAACCTCAGTTCAAAGTTCAAAGTGTTCAAAAATAAAATTTTCTGAAACAGCGACTGTTACTTTTTTTAATAGGTATAAAGAGAGATATTATTCTTATTTTCCTCTTAGTTTAATTTTATTTAGGACTAAGTTAAATATTTTACCTTCAATTATGTTTTATTTTTATTACAAATGCAATATATTATAAAAATGAAATAAGATGTAGTGAAATTTATTCGGTGAAAGGTTTATTGTAAAGGTATTTATAAAAGAGTAAACATAAATGATGATTAAAATTTAGCTAATTAATTAATTCAATGAACTGAAAATTGAGGGGAATATTTTGAAATAAGTTAAAATTGGTAATAGAGTTTAAAATATTCGGCGATGAATCGAAATAATAGTAGTAATAAAATTATGAAAAGATTTTTAAGCAAGGAAAAGAATAAGTAAGAGTTGTATAATAAAAAAAAAGGTATAACTTAAAAAAATTATTACTTAAAAATTCCAATTTCTTTAGATGTCTACTGGATATTCAGATGTAGAATCATGTGAAGATAGTGATGATGGGGGATGTTATGATGATGATGATTATTATAACGATTACGAAGATAATGCTGAAATGAAACCAACTGATCCCGCAACTCCAGATCCTGAATATTTTGAATTCACTTGCTTCAATAGAGAAGGTGTTGAAAAGATTTTCAAAGAAAGTGTAGAAAGTTTATGTGCTTCTTTACTTGTAAGTTTCTTTGCCTAGTTTTTCTAATGTAAACTTAATAAAACTTTAAAAGGTTTTTATAATTGTTAAAAAAATTTAAGACTATTAGTATGTTATCAGTTCCCACTTAACCCTTTATCTTTGTCATTTTGTTCCCTCAAAAAAGTAGTTAAAGTCAAAAGTAAAGTTTATTACTTTTTAAGACTTAAAACTAGTTTAAAAAAGCCATGTTTTTTTTATTGTGAGAATAATTTAGCACTCCGTGTATTGACAGTACTCAAAAGTATCAATTTAGTTAATTGGATCTGGCGGATTATATTTTCCAAAGATAGTTATTTTATTTTTATGTATATTCTTTATTTTTTATGTATATCCCTTAATTTTCAATTTAGTGACTCAAAAAATATTTGCACGAAAATCAGATAAAGGGTTAAATATTTAGTGAAACTATCTGCCAATAATACTAAGCCTATACATCAGAGTAAAATTTTTAAGTGCCTATTTAAATTCTACTAGCCTTAGTATTTTGTGCTAACACGTTTTATTTGTGTGAGCTAAAACTAATAATCATCTTGCGTTAACTACTATATGCGATAGAATTATTTTGTTAAGTAATCCTATTTAGCACATTTTCCAACCTATTCTGAATTTGCTCTTTATGTACCTACTACTTTTATTAACTATTTATTATTCTGTTAATATTTAATTTTTTATAGGTCAAACCATCTATAGCCAAGTTACTTTTACACACTCATAGGTGGGATACTTCAGAAATAACTGCTGCTTATAAAGTCAATGCTTCCAAGCTACTTATAGATTCAAAGATTAAACCTTCGAAACCTCCAGGAGTTGATACACAGGTATTTCATGTGAATTCTTTAAAATTCTAGTTTTTAGCATTCTGACTAGATTCGTAAGCGGTATTTTTTAAAGGATAAACAGTTTCTATTACAATAAGGGTACAGTAAAAATCTAGTTATCCTACAGTGTATTTGATATAATTGACTAACTAAAGACAATTTATTTTGTATAAAACAATAAGGATAACTAACAGTATTATATAAAACAAAGGTGCGTTTTATTTTCTTATACAGTGCTATCAAAAGGTTTGTGCCATATACTTAACATGCAGGTCTGTCACCCCATGAAAAACCAACTTTTCATATAAACTCTGTCCACTAAAGTAAACTAATATCATATCTGCTACAGGATAATTGCACAGACAATAAGAGACAGACCGGTCAATAGGCGGGGCTTATCCAGAGAGCTCAAGTGGCGCCTGCGACAAGCGGTACCGGCATTAATCGATTAATTTAATATTTTTTAATCGAAATCCTTATACATTTTTTTGTTGACGAAACTTGCAATATTCGATTTCGAAAGTAAACATGAAGTTTGTGTAAATCGTTTAATCGTACTCTTTTAAATTGTTTGCAAGATTTATAAATCATTTTAACAGTGTCTTATTGCATTAAGGCACATTTTATCTCGATCGTTTCTTCTCTATTTTGCAATCCATTGGAAAATCTGTGTTGCATTCTTGAACTTGATTTTTAAGCCTGATAGAATTCAGTATAATTCGCGTTAATTATAGGCGTATGTATTTAATTCAGATGAAAATGTATACTAGTATTATATATTTTTATTGTCAAGAATTCATTTCAAATGTGCCTGGGATCTGGGATTCGTATTTGCAAAAGATGTGTTCGTTTAGATTCACGAGGATTGCAACTTCATTTACACATCATGTTTGTCTTAAAAGACCAAGGGGTTATAACAAAAACAAATATTTGTAGTTATTGAAATATGAGATTTAATAAAATCATTTAGATTCATTATTTACTTGTGTGATTCTTGATTGCTTTACATTTAAGCTTGTATTTTTACAATCGAGTTTTTCATCATATGCGATCACGAAATTTTGTTGATGAACAAACCTTAATGCTTTAATTTAAATTTTCTATTATAATAGCAAATTTTAAAAAATTGCTGAAAAAAAAAGATATTTTTTAATTTTAAAAACCATTTAATGGGCTTATGTGATCGCCAAGGATCGCGATCCTGGTGATTATATGGTCGATGGATTACGTCTTCGCAAAACGTCTCCATGGTTGCCAGACCTAAAAGCTTAACTTAACCACAGTTTTAGTGCAGGTACCGTGGGTTGAGGGCGTTCGTGTCGTAGGCCGCCCATTGACCGGTCTGTCTCTTATTGTCTGTGGATAATTGTTCGCCAGCGAAGGGGGCAACGTTTAACTTTTTTATTCTTCGGAAAACTTCAAATATTATTACATATTCAAAGAGAGCACCCCCGAAAACCCCTTGTAGAAAAAATTTAACATTAAATATTGCCAGATTAGAGAAAATCAGAAAACCAGAGAAAATCCTACTGTTACAGAGAAAGACCTACCTGTTAAGTTCGAGACCAACACCTTTTATATTATGCTACATTATGTTTATCTTTCATTTAACCTGACTCATGCCACAGTAAGAAAATACTTTTTTATTAAATTTTTTAGCTTTTTCTATCTAGTACAGGGGTGGCCAACCCAAATGATGTTGAGGGCCACTTTGGAAAACCACAATACTCTCGCGGGCCGCATATAAAATTTTAGGATATTAGGTGCACAGAATGTCAGTGAAGTAAATGGAATAAACTAGGTATAAATTAGAGAGTTCTTAGATCCTTTGCTTAGTTTGACAGATTCCTCAATAAAATATTCGTTCAAATTTACCTTTAGTAGCAAGAATAAATTCAAAGAAGAAGAAGGTATCATCATCATCAAGAATACCTTCTGTAGTATATCCATAGGAACTAAACAGGTGCCGTTCAAAACACTTGGAATCACTCGAAACTAAGGAGCCTGTAGCGCTTATAGAAATTTATTTCGGGAGGACCCAAATTTTCTCTAAAAATTGCAGGTAGATTTTTTCACCGGGAAAGAGTACACCCAAATCTTCCTCTGATGCCCCATGCATATTTAATAGGTTCAATGCATATTGCATATATATTTTTAGGTATGATTTGCACCTGGCTGAACTTTTATCTAAAAAAGTTGTGAACAAGAGTTAGTATAAGATCCTAAGATAGAGTTCCTAGTAATAAAGGGGGGTCTGGGGGTACTCCCTCACAAAATGGTGTCGCGAAAAAACCGTTCAAAACAAAAACCGTTCAGACAAAAACCGTTCAAAAAACAAAAAAACTCATAGCTTTACACATGTAATAAATTTATTTGTTTTTTATTGAACGGTTTTTGCATTGAACGGTTTTTTCGTATATCCCACAAAATGTTTTGAAATTCGACTCTTATTAACAGGTTTTAACGCGTTTTGGTACACTTTGTCAGAATTAAAAGGGCCTTAACTTACCCTAAAACTTTAACTTTTGACTAAAAAAATTTTCGCGGACCGCAAAATTATTTCAAACGGGCCGCGGGTTGGCCATGCCTGATCTAGTACTTAACTTTTTGGATTTTTCTTCCTTGGGATGCCTGAACAGTTAAAAATAAAGGCACCTGTGAATATTTTGCAGACGATTCGCAACTTTGAAACAATGGAATGCTCCGTGTGCTTCGTGAGCGATGCCAGTGAAGGTTTCTATGGTCTAACTTGCGGACATTTCTTTTGCAAAGATTGTTGGTGTGCGCATTTTGAAATGAAAGTCAATGAAGGAATCACTACAAGTAAGTGTTAAATTAATGCTTTATAGAAGTTTAATTTTAGTTTTACAACTATTTTTACCGTCTTTTTTCTTTTACAAAACTAACAATGAACGTGTGTGTTATAGTGTAATCTTGTGAGTTTTCCTGTAAAGCGAATTAATATTTTTTTGTCTTATTTAAGCTATGTATAATAGCTGACAGTATATGAATGGCTTTAAATTTGTCTAGTACAATTGATTGTAAAAATTAGGACATTTGGATTTTTAATGAAATTTGTCAAGAATATAGTGTAACGTCTGTCAGCAACCACCCTTGTATGACCAAGTTTGCTAATTTTTTAAATGTTAAAATACTTTTAGGAATGACCAAGTAATACAGTTTTTTTTTTGTTTATTAAAAAAGAAATTCGCATTTTTTTGTGGAACATCAAAACCGTTTTCTTCAACTCTTACGAGTTAAAGAATCTTATCTTCGAGGAAGTTGGAGGGTATGATGGTCCACTGAAAAGAGCGAATAATAAATTTAATAGGGCCGAACCTCGAACAAATTGCAATAAAAGATTTCTCAACTGTTTTCACTTAGGAATAACCTCAATAAAAAAATCGGCCAAAATCGGATGGGCGGAAATTTAATTTTTTAAAAATTTTTAAAAAATGGCCGAAAAAAATTTCAAAATCAAAAAATCAAATTATAAAAATAGAGACTTATGATGCTTTTTTATTGGCTATTTTTCAGTGCTGAATACGAATATACCATTTAAATTTTAAAAAACTTAAAATTTCAATCTTTAAAAATTAAATCAAAATTTGGAAAGTCGACACAATTAAAACATAGCTCAAACCACAAAATAATTGCAAAAGAAATAATTTAAACGGTTTTCAATAAGAAATTACTTAAATAATAACATACTAAAAATGGAAGAAAATCGGACAATAAAAAGTTTAATTTTTTTCAAATTTTTATTTTTTTGGCCTCAAAAATCGACTTTTTAAAAAATTCTTGTTAAAACGTTTGAGGCATTTACCAAGGTCATTTTTCCATGGATGTTGTAGGTATATACCTTTATAACCTAAAAAAACACAATTGGTGATTAAATCATTCGTTAATTAATTAATTTATAAAAATTAACGTTGAAAATACAGGTAAAATCTTTCAATCAAGTACATGACATTTTCTTTGTTTTTGATGAAAATTTTCCGTATGCCTAGAAAATGCGCTCCTTTACCATGAATTTTCTCTATTAAGAGAATTAAGATTTAATAAAATCACCACTAAAAGATTAAAATATTAAATATACTTATTAACAAGCTAAAATTTATCACTCGATCAGTTAGTTAAATCGAGGCCAATATTCATTTAGTTAGGTGCGTAATAAATACGTTTGCCGGTGTTGTCATAGGAATTATGGACTTTGTTATAATTATAGTGATTGTTATATAACTGTGTGGAAAGTTGAATTACTTTATCAACTGAGCTGGTTGCAGAGTGTTTTGAACTTGTCATGGGAATGTTTTAAACATTCACTTTAAATTGGCAAAGTTAAAAACAAGTTAGTGGATTGATAAGGATTTATATTATCAATTTATTTTTTTGGGGTGGGGAACAGAGGTTGTAATTCCCTGGAAGTTTTGCTGCCAATAATATTTTTTATACTATTTAGGTGAAATTATACATAAATTTACTTATTTTTAGGATTGGAATGCATGGGAGAGTCATGCTGTTTACTAGTCCCTGAAGATTTTGCACTTAATATTTTAAACAAATCTATATTAAGAGAAAAGTATAAGTCATTTTCATTTGTTGATTATGTGAAAGTAAGTATAATTTATAATAGATATCATCATACTTATTTTATTTAAAATAAAACAATTGTGTAAAAGGTTGTTTTTTCCCCATTTAGAGTCATCCAAATTTGAGATTCTGTCCTGGAACCGACTGCAACATCGTTATTTTCGGCAAAGAATGTCAAGCAAAGTGTGTTACTTGCGAACAGTGCGAAACATCATTTTGGTAAGGTCTATGTTTTTGTTATGGAAGTAGGAGAATATTTGAACACTCTAGACACTAGAGTTTCAATAATAGTTTAGAATTCACATTTTGTAGGTCCTTAATCTTTAAATACCTTATTCTGTATTGATCTTATTTTATACTGCCATAACATTTCTAGACCAGTGATACCGAAAGTTCGTGCCATGAAGGGATTTCAGGGTTACTGCAAGGATCTTAGGATAAAAAATTTAAAAAATTATATGAATTAACTTCTGAAATTACAAACTTTTACTTATATTTACTTTCCGAAATTACAAACAACAGAAATTGGGAATAAGAATAATATTCAAAATGTAGTGTTAACAAAATCTCTAAGTATCAGTATTAATATTTAATCTTTGTTTCGAACTACCATCTCCATATCTTCAGATCTACTATCTCCATATCTTCAGAGAATAGCCGTCTCACTCTTGTGCTAAATGAAAGCATATATTTTGTAGTATAAATACACAATACGGCAATTCTATAATTTTAATCTTCGATAAATTCATGGAACCAAAGAATTTTACTGCTTTTTAACAAATCAATGAGAAAAAATTCTTGGTAGTGCGAAAAAATACTCTCATTTATATGAGCACGTGAACCCCAGTGAGTAAGTAATAAGTAGTTTAACTAAAATAAATGAAAAACGTAATTAAAATATATTCCATGTTGTTCCCTATTCGGGAAGAGCTTTCAGACTCCTTTCTATTCCCGTTTACAAATCGAAAAATTTACTACGAAAATGTTGAGTTTTCAGTGCTTTACGAGTTTTTCCGCCTTCAACCGCAAGTTCAACCATGAAATAGGTAGGCAGGATAACAAATGCTGAACTGAGTCAGAGAAAAAAAATCTACCTTATTCCCTTGAATCCTAAGGCGCCCTAAAATACCTATGAAGATAAATAGGATAAAATGTTTTTTTTAAATATTTTTCAAGCGATATTTATATTTTAAGGGATTAAATATTTTTTATTAAATATGTCAAATGTGGAAAATATACTAATAATGTATGATTTACTTCTGCAATAACTCCAATTCCAGCTTGTTATAAAATAAATTACAAGTTATGGTACATAACATCAGTCAAAGTTGCTTGTTTTGTTGCAGCTTTAAATGTGGATCAGATTACCATGCACCAACTGATTGTGATACAATGAAAAAATGGATGAAAAAAATTGCTGATGACTCGGAAACAGCTAACTATATTTGTGCCAATACTAAAGATGTAAGTAACTTGAAATTCAAATTGAAAATTAATTTTTTAAAAACTTGCAATTAGTTTACATAGTGTTAGAAAATAAACAATGGTATGGGGAGGAAATCAATCGATACAATTTTGATTTATAAGTACAATTTGGAAAATATTCATCCAATTTTATTATTGTGTCATAGAAAGAAAAAATAGGAATAAAAGTGAATCAAATTTAAAATCTGAATCTGGTCAAAAACAACTTTACTTTTGATCAGAGGATTTATTTTCAAATTGACTCTCACAACCCCCCCGTTCCTTTTTCAAACAAAATTTTCATCTAAGTATATCTATAAAATCCATTGAAATAGCATTGTGCATTGTTGAAATGCATAAAAAGTGCATGTATAAGAAGTGATACTTCTTTATCTAAAGGTGATGATTCGACTCACATGATTAAATAAATATAACATCAAAGCATTTTATAATTTACAAAGAAATTTAAGACGAAAAACAGTGTAAACTGATATTTAAAAATTATAACAGAAATTAATTTTAAAACATTATTTACATTAGTTTAAATTTTAATATTGACAAAAATAATTGTTGTTTTTGAAATGGGAGTATTATTAGTTATTCCTCTCTCATGCCTGACTACACTTTGGATACTCTACGTTAAGTAGCGACATCAAGCAACCGGCCGCCATTATGGGGAGAACTCACTACTAGCGACGATAAGCTAGACCAGGGGTCCCCAACCTTTTTGTACCTAAGAGCACGTACCAGAATATCGGTCGAATGGCGGGCACCATTTACTTTTTCAAGATAAATTTATAGTTGGTTGACATATAATACACACTACATATAATGCACAAAAAATTTAATTTTAAAAATTAATTTAACATAATGAATATAATTAGTATTAATATTCTTTTGTAAAATAAATTATTACTAAATTGCTTGCAAAACATACGAAGTATAAAAATAATAAAATATATAAAATACATTGCATTTCACTGGCCAGCGCTTCATAATTGGGAGATTACAAATGATGAAATTCTTGCCCGCAAGCTATCGTCAAGGTCAAGGTGTTCATTTGTATCTATATTTTTTGATTTTATTATATTCATTGTCGAAAATGATTCACATAAGTGTGTGGAACTAAAGAACTACTTTATTTTATATGCTGCTCTTTTTAAGAATGGAAATTTATTTCTATCAACTATTCCAGAATTTCTCATCTCTGATAATAGTTTTGAGGATGATATCATTCTGAAGATCCAAAATTTCTAGTCTCGCCTTACTTGAAGAAATTCTGAAATGTATGTTGCGATTTCATTTCTAGAATTTTATGGGATAGTGGAAAACTGAAATATTTTATCGTTGGGCACAAGCAGCGGGCGCACCTAGACCGATCGACGGGCGCCATGGTGCCCGCGGGCACAGGGTTGGGGACCCCTGAGCTAGACTATCCAGGACTAGTAGCGAGTTCTCCCCATAATGGCGGCCGGTTGCTTGATGTCGCTACTTAACGTAGAGTATCCAGGGCTTTAACTACACTGCTTGATGAAATATGGATGAGTTAAACTTTTCTTACTAACTGTAATTGCATCAGGAATTTCAAATCTTAGAACCCCTCTAGAGATTGAGACTCCCACTTTTGTCTGAACGTATTGTCATACATAACACATAAATATCGAATTTAAAAAAAGCAAAGGATTTTTTATAGACTATTAGAAAACTACTTAAAACGTTGTGAATGTGTATTTTCTTATTGTGGATTTGTGTTATGTATGAAATCTCAATTTTTACTGACCAGTTAACTAAATTAGGTTCTGGAGGTAATAGAAGGAAAAAAAATCAGAATCACTATTATAAAAAAAATTATAGTACAACTGTTTAAATTAAGTTTAATTTTTTATCTCATTTAAAGTGGCGAGTAATTATGTTTCTTAATACAGTCAAATCCGCTTAATGTGATCACGGTTAATGTTATCAATCGGATAATGTTATCGAAATCGACAGGTCCCGATCATTCCTATTTAATTTAACGTAAAATACACCGTTTAATGTGATCAACTATTAATCATCACTCCGCTTAATATTATCAAAATTTGTCCATATCCCCTTTAAAACGACCGCTTTTGAGTTCGAATTTCATTTTGAAGGTCAATTTTTACAAGTAAACATGTGCTCCATGAGAACATCTGGCGCTTCTTTTTTCTGAAACTCAGTATGAGTAAGAAAAATAAAACCTTCCCCATATTATATTGAAAGAAAACGGTTATGGGGGGGTCCGAATCCATACTTGTGATTTGTTAAAGAAACACCAAGATCCACGCGCTTTGCAGATGTTTCTAATAAGATATTTTGATTTTCCCTTGTTTACTGGAATTCAGATTATGTTATAAATAAGTGGTTAATTGGAGTGGAAGGCTATAATGGAGCGGAAAAAGAGAGATCTTTCTATAAAAATATAAAGTAAGGGATTATTTTAATTTTATTAACTGAATTACTCTTATATTTTCTCCTTAAAATTTTACCTAGTGTAAAAATAGAGTTTTTAATACATTTATTACGATTACATTATTTTGATTTTAAAGCAAACAATCTATTTACACTGTTTGTTGTTTTTTTATATGAGATCGCTTATTGTTATCGATCGGATAATGTTATCAGTTTAGTCTTGGACAATTGCGATCACATTAAGCGGACTCGACTGTAGGTGATTGTTACTAGTTAAGAATAACAAATCGAAAATTTAAAAATCAAATTTTTATCGAAAATTTAAAAACCAATTAAGATTACAATTCAAAGAGGAATCTTTGATCTAAAAGTGGGGTCTTGGTATCAAAAAAGTTGAGAATCCTTGATCTAAATGTTTATGATGTTTTTTGTAACAAAATTTTTTTTTCTTTATTAGTGTCCAAAATGTGGTGCATGCATAGAAAAAAATGGTGGTTGCAATCGTATGGTAAGTTATTAATTTTTAAATTTATTATATATTTTGCATGATGGTCACCAAACATTTAATAAGTACAGTAAAGCACCGTTTATACGTCTTTCAAGGGACCGACGTAAAACGGCGTATAAATGAAAAGACGTATAATTGAAAACAATTTTGATTATTTGAATTAATTGGGACTTGGCGAAAACGACGTATAAATGAGAGACGTATAAACGGTGCTTTACTGTATTAGGAAATTCCATTGATGAATTTAATAATTTCAGATTTCATAAACAGGATGCTTTTTTAAAGTTTTAAACCTTAAAGCTTTCCTTTTTACGAACCGAAAATACGAATTCGTTGAAATGTATATACAATAAGGTGACCACTTTTCATTTTAGGTATGCCGCAGCTGCAACTTTCAATTCTGCTGGATGTGTTTAGAAGGTAAATACTTTGATTTTCCATCATTTCATCCCATCTTACTTTCTTCATACATTTTGTATAAACTTTTAATGTATAAAAAATTTGAAAACATGTTTTTCTATAGATTACAGTTCCTATATACTATTTTACATTTTCATGCATTTTTTAAAGGGCATGCTTATTAAAATGACCTTACATACCTTGCAATGCCATTTAGATGATAATCACTATGAATGTTAATCACTATGAATGTTAGTTACTCACATAGGTCTCAGCCTTTAAACTATGTTTACATGATCAATAATAGCAGTTTATTGCGTAATGTTGTCATTAAGGATTTGGGTGTTACATTTAATGCTGCCCTTGATTTTTCTCAGCATATAGATAATATTGTTTCTAAAGCTCATAAGGTTCTTGGTTTTCTTAAGCGCAAGACAGCAAATTTTTCTAATCAAATAGCTTTAAAGTCTTTGTATTGCAGTCTTGTTCGTTCTAATTTAGAATACTGCAGTCCTACCTGGGATCCTTACTATAACAATAAAATTAAAGTTATTGAACAGGTACAAACCAAATTTACAAGGTACTTATATTTCAGGACCTTTCATATTAGTTCTCTTGATTTATCTTCTTCGCATTTGCTCAATATTTTTAATATTCCTTGTTTAAAGTCTAGACGAGAGTTATCTTGTATTTTATTTTTCTATAAAGTTTGTAATAATCATATTGATTGCAATGAAATACTAAGTGGCATAAATTTTTCGGTGCCCAATAGATTTTTAAGGAATCATCATTTATTTAAAAATACTCTCAGCAAACGTAATTATATTGATAATTTCTGTCTTTTTAAATTTTATAGAATATACAATTGTATTGGTTTTAACTTGGATATTTTTAATATGTCTCTTCTTACTTTTAAAAATGAATGTTCTGTTCTTTTAAATTGTTAGTGTACATTTCTTTTTAGTACTTTGTAGTGTATGTTTTTTTTTTATTTTTTACTTTCTCTCCACACTGTAATTGGGTCGCTGACCTGTTGTGTGTGCTTAATAATAAATAAATAAATAAATAAAATGTTTCTGTATCAATGTAAACATTATGACTATAGTACATTAATTAAAAACATTAATTAAAGTACATTAATTTTCGTGTACTTTGTAAATAAGTTTCTGTGCAATAAAAACAATATATATGATGTGTTTTTTAAATAAACTAAAGATCTTTGTAAAATATTCCTTCTTTTAACTAAATATTAGAACCTTTTATATTCTTAAATTCCCCCTTATCTCTGTATTAATTTGACAATTTTTGATTCAAATTTTAACTTTTTTTAGATTGGAATGTTCATGGTTATGATAATAAGTGCAATGGGTATAGAGGAAATCCAAACATCGCTAATCAATCTGCTGCTACTCAAGCTAGAGAAGCTTTAAGGAAATACCTGTTTTATTATGAAAGGGTAAGATTTGAATGATTTTTAAAGTTTTTTTTCACCTGTTATCTATGTCTCAAGCAGCACAAACGTCCAAGATTCGGCCAACTTTTGTTGTGTGTGGCCAAATTTTGTTTATTTCTAGTTGCAGTTCTGTAAACTTTACTGATATGGTATGAGCTGTGCTACTAGGGAACTTGAAATGTTTATGATTGATATAAGCAGATATACTTTATACTGTTTTTTTCTCTATATATAGTGGGAAAACCATGCTAAAAGCTTACAATTAGAAGAAGAAAACCGCCAAAAAATCATAAGTCGAATTAATGCAAAGGTCATGGCCGGTGAAGGAACGTGGATCGATTGGCAATATTTAAAAGACGCAGCTGCCTTACTAGCAAAGGTAACTAATAAGTTTAATTTAACTTTGATTTTAACTTCTAGTGATTAAAATCTATTAAAAGAATTATAAATTAGATACATTTTGTATGTTTGGTGATGGAAAGTATACTTCCCCCGGCCTTATAAAGGGTTAAAAAGCCTGGTTTATTATTATTTCTCAAATTATATTAATAACTGGCAGCACAATGATAAGTGGTAGGATAAATAAAATCGGTGGTAAGTATACTAACTTAGAAAGTGTTAACCGCTGGCCGGAATGGGACGATTCGGGTCGAAACAAAGTTTATTTCTTTTAATTTTTAAAAGGATTATATGAAAGAGTTCTATTTACTATCATTGTATTTCTGGCGCCGAAACGGCCTTGCCGATGTGCGGAACTAGTGCTGATGAAACACCTTGAAGTCGTTTGATCTTTATAAATTTATTTTAAGTATTGTTTCTTAAGCATTGATATATAATTGTATATATTTTGTACCTTATTCAAATAAAAAAGGACTAGAATTTTCTTCTATCAAGTTTTGACTTGGTAAATATTTATTTTTTAGTGCCGGCATACATTGCAGTATACCTATTCATTTGCTTTTTACCTCGAGAGTGGCCCAAGGAAAGTATTGGTAAGTTCTCTAATCCATTGAAATGTTATTAAATTATTTGTTTTTTAATGGCATCACTTTTCTCTTTTTGTTTTGTAAACATTATCCTCCGTTAGCAGCTACTAAAAGGATTTTTGGTTCTACAAAATGTAAATCAGCTTGAATCTTATTGACTAGGAATATATTGCTGCTGCCTGCTGTATAGAATATAAATAGCAATATTTTAGACCCAGTGCTGAAAAATTTTGTGTATTTTAAAAAACCATGAAAAAAGATGATATGATGGCGGATACCTTAAATTAAAGACTTTTTTTTGGCATAAAATGTCCTTTAAGGTAATTTTATATTTAGTGTCTGATCAAAGTTTTCATTGGAAATTTCATGTTGATTTTTTTATTAATTTCCAAACAAAAATAGTAAATTGTGTAGAACTACTTTGTGCATCTGTAAACTAATGTTCAGAATTACAGCTTACACAAGTATTGAAAAAATCTATATATACTAGAATGTAACCAGCGTATTGTTGTATGTATTCTAGAATGTTTCTGATTAAACTTAAAATCAATCTTTAAGAAGGCCTTGAGCACGAATTCTTCAATATTGATGTGCTTGCAACAACAATGAGCTAACTCCATTCCATTATAAAACTGCTGTTGTGTTAGCTCTTATATTGCTCATATCTCTGATCTCTCAGTAGTAAATTTACGGTTATTTTGTGGCCTTAGGCAAATTTTGTTAGCATAATACCACCCTCAAAATGGTCAAGTTAAGCATAACTGCTATAATAATTTTTTTCTGTTTGCTTACTATTCTTGTTGCAAAATGCTTAACAAATAATATTTTCAGTTTGAATATCAACAAGCCCAATTAGAAGCTGAAATAGAAAACTTATCATGGAAACTTGACAAAACAACAGATAGAGGGGTAAGAATATTTTACTTTTATTTATTTAATAAGGTTTTTTTATGTTATATAGCTATGAAAATGAATTTGAATTAATTTTAAAAATTGATATTTTTAATTTAAAAAAAATTTAAATGGAATATTCGTACTCAGCACTGAAAAATAGCTTATAAACATGCATCCACGGTCTTGATAACTATAATTTGAATAGTAGACGAAAATAAAAAAAAATTAAATAATTATTTTTAGTATGTCATTATTGAAGTCATTCCCAAGTTGCAGTTTTTTTAACGGCACTCTTCTGATGGCTAAGTGGGAGTATTTCTGATTGGATAATTTTAGGGGTTATTCAAAATCCTAAAAATAGGTACTTGAATGCCATTCCGGCTCATCCCGCTTAAATCAAGCCGTGGAAGTGAAATAAAAAATAAAAATCGAATAAAAAATTTAAATAAAATTCAAACACTACTTTTACAGGAGATAGAAAATCAGATGGATGTTGCCGAAAAACGAAGGACTACTTTGTTAAAAGACTTTTTATCGTGATGGAATATTATCGAAATCTCCCTAAGTCTTGTATTTTTTAAAAGGAGCAATACGCGTTGAGTGATAAAAATTGAATCCACAACTGTGCAACAATACTAATCAGTAAGAATCAACGCAAATTTCTTTGCACATATAAAAGTTTTATTTTAAATGTGCAAAGAAATTTGCGTCTTATCTTACTATAATAAGTGTTGAATAGTGTAAATATGGACGTTGCTGAAAAACGAAAGACATACTTTGTTAAAAGATTTTTTATCATGATGACACTTGGTGCTATAGATGATCAATGTTTATAAGTATGCAGCATTTTGTAACATCGAAATATCCCTTGGATTTTCATCCACACAAGAACTCTCCTTTTTAAAATTGAGGAGTATTTTTGATTACTAATGCGAAACAGTTTTGTGGTTTTTAAAAATAAGTGTTGAATAGTGTAAATATGAATTTTGCTGAAAAACGAAGGACATACTTTGTTAAAAGATTTTTTATCATGATGAAACTTGGTGCTATAGATGATCAATGTATATATGTATAAAACATTTTGTAACATCGAAATATCCCTTGGATTTTCATCCACACAAGAACTCTCCTTTTTAAAATTGAGGAGTATTTTTGATTACTAATGCGAAACAGTTTCGTGGTTTTTAAAAATAAGTGTTGAATAGTGTAAATATGGACGTTGCTGAAAAACAAAGGACATACTTTGTTAAAAGATTTTTTTATCATGATGAAACTTGGTGCTATAGATGATCAATGTTTATAAGTATAAAGCATTTTGTAACATCGAAATATCCCTTGGATTTTCATCCACACAAGAACTCTCCTTTTTAAAAGTGAGGAGTATTTTTGATTACTAATGCGAAACAGTTTTGTGGTTTTTAAAAATAAGTGTTGAATAGTGTAAATATGGACGTTGCTGAAAAACGAAGGACATACTTTGTTAAAATATTTTTTATCATGATGAAACTTGGTGCTATAGATGATGAATGTTTATAAGTATGCAGCATTCTGCATCATCAAAATCTTCCTTATGATTTTCACCTACACAAAAACTTTTATTCTAAAAATAAGCAGTATTTTTGATATTTAATAATAAGAAACAGTTTTGTGTTTTTTAAAAGGAGAAATAAGTGTTAAGTGAGTCCTTTCTAATATAATTCTCAGCTCTATTGTCATGAAAACCTCTATTTAAATTCTGCTAATAATTTCATCATACTAATTACATCATATCTAATAAAAAAATTATTAAAACGTCTTATTTTATAATACTTAACTGTAATTGTAAATTAACCAAGTATTTGATTAAAATGCTGCTTGTTTAACATGTAAATGAAATTTCTTCTCGAGCTTACATATCTAAGATTGTTAGACAAAATATGTATATACTTATTGTACAGTGCTCAATATTTTTTTAGTCAATAAAATACTGCTCATTTTTCCATAATCATTTGATTTCATTATTTCCAAAAGGCTATATTTAGTTTTTCTCAGTTATTAAATTAGTTGAAAGTTTTGATAGCTCTTACAAGTTTTTTAATTATCTTATATACTGATTTTAGAAATTTTGTGCAATAAAGTAATATTAACTTTAATTTTTGTTATTTGTGTGTAATAAAATATTTTTAAAAAAACTAACTAAATAAATGTACAGTTGATGCTTATTTTTAAATAGTAATCAGGTTCTGAACACAGACACAAAGTTAAAAGACGACATTAGTGTGACGTCACTTGCTTGTTTGGATACGTTGATTCCATCCGTGATTGGTTCCGTACGGAATTACTTCCGTCACGGAACCAATCACGATTGGAATCAACGTATCCAAACAAGCAAGTGACGTCATGACTAATGTCGTCTATTAAAATAACTCTAAAGGAACTTGCATGCGTCAGATTTTCATAAAAATTCAAGTGTTCCGTATGGTTTTTAGTATGGTTAAATGAAATATTTAGTCAATTTTTCAAAAAAGTGTGCAAGTAATTAAATATTTTAATTCAAAAGTCGAGAAAAAACACGTGGCTGAAAACGCCAAGTGTGTTTGCATGCACAGTGACGTAGAATTCCATCAGGCCAAAGGCACTGTATATTTGCACGGCTATTTTTCAACTAAACTCTACTATAACTTCCACGGCTAGGCGTACCATTGGTTCCATCACTAAGCGCCGAGACTGCTACGTCATCACGAGACCTACAGCGCATGCGCCACTGGCCGTTTTGGCCGTCCAAATATACACTTCGCAGGCCAAATTGCAATCAAAATATAATTTCTATGTTTTACTTGATGATTTCTTTTTTTTGAAGTGTCCGATTTGAGTGTTTTAATAAATATTTACTTCTAGACAGTTCTGGTGACGGTCAGAAAACCAAGGCAAGCATTTTAGGCGAAGTCTATGTGTTGTGACGTCACTATGCATGCAATTAAGCGTTTTAGGCGATTTTTGATATTTTTTTTGCAATAAAAAAATTCTCAATCGTCTTCAAATTTTCTGTAGTGGCTTATTTTTGCGTGAAGAATAGATTAAAAAAATAAAAAAAATCATGCAAGTTCCTTATTGAAACATATAACTTCACATTTAATGATCATTTCTGCGACCACAATCACTGATAAGAGATATTAAACGACAGAACAAACGACATCAATGTTTATAATAGGGAAATTTTAGTTACTGTCAGGGAAAGTGTGCAACCATAAGGAAAAAGTTTCCTTGATCTGGGGGAAAATAGCACAGATTGAGAAATTCAAATGCAGCCTCCAAACCTCCAAACAATGTTCTACTAAGTCCAATGAGAATCACTCGTTTTCTTTAGTTCCAGCCTCCACTGTTGATGGACAGCTGGAGGTACCGCAACGCCACTATGTGGTAACGAAGTGTATATTTGGACGGCCAGTGGCGCATGCGCTGTAGGTCTCGTGATTACGTAGCAGTCTCGGCGCTTGGTGATGGAACCAATGGAACGCCGAGCCGTGGAAATTAGAGTAGAGTTTAGTTGAAAAAAGGCCCTCCAAATATACATCAGTGCCATGAGATAACTGTAAAACTACTTTAGTAAAATCGCGTTTTGGCCTCTCTTAATTATCTTTACTCTGTGGGGACGATGAAGCGGCTATTGTGAGCAAGCATATGTCTCTAATATGCCGTGCATGTGGCTGCCTGGCAATCCTTTTCACGGCAGTTCCTTATCTTCCTACTTCCATGATTTGGACACTTCGTTTATAAAAACTGGGACTTTTGCACAGAAGCGAGTTTTCTGTGATCATTTTGGATATTGTGCAACTTCATTTATAGAATTCAATGGAAGACTTCAAATTTATGGCCACCATTAGATTTCCTGAACTGAAAAAGTGCCTTCAACGCTTAGACTTCGAAACTTTCCGAAACAAGCTTCCCAAACTTTTGGACGACAGGCTTATAGGACTGGAATTCTTTGTGGAAATGTTAAGAAATAGCATTGAATGCGATGGACTAGAAGAAATCCCGATCTCTGCCTTTACTGATATGTACTTTTGTATAATCGAAAAGTACTTTAGGGATGAAAAAATAGAAGTGGAAACATCTTGTTGCCTGGATAAGAGTTTTGCATTGTTATTTGAAACTCTGGACAAACTTGAAAAAATCACTCCAGAATATTGCGTCAAGTTCCTCACCCATTGTAACGATGCATCGAATGGCAATATTGAAGATTTCCTTTTCTCTTCTTATGCGTCTGAGAGTCATCTCAAATTAATCCTCGACAGTTTCGTAAAGCAACGCTTCCATGCATGGGATATCAAAAACGGCTATGTGTTAACTGACTATTTGGGGGATGACGAAGATCACCATTTTTGTGAAAATTTATTCATTAGATATGGGTTCAAATATAACTTCGATTACGTTTACTTGGAAAGGTTGCGTTTAATGTTCATCGAAGGAATGTGGTAAGCTGTTTAAGTCAGTTATTTAAAGTTTCGTTATTTTGAAGTTTTTCATTTAGGTTTTTTCATTGAATATATTTAATTGAAATTCATTTGAATGTTTTTTTATTGGATTATTTGTACTTTGAATGGTTTATTATTGCAAAATTATCCTCATTTGTCCGATTCTGAGAAACTGGGGAGCCTTCAAGCTCTGCCCCTTGTTTGCGGTTTTCCTATTTAGTCCAAATCTATTGAAAAAAGGGTAGTTACGTATTATACCGTCGACCATTCAGCAGCCGTTAAATTCAGCGGTACAGCTATAGAACAGTCAGTGGGATTCTAAACGTTTTCGGATTCAGCGGCACTGTCGCCGGCATAATAAATAAGAACCAGATATTATCTTACCATCATATTTCATTTTCTAGGTAACTTCTTTTGAGGAGTTTAAGACAATTTTTGACGGAAATTCACTGAAAGACTATTCTGCAATTGAAATACTTATTAATAATGAAGTAATTTAGCAAATTAGTTAAAAAGAACATATAAATTCACGGTCAAAATAAAACTTCTTTCTCTGCAAGACGAAAAGTGTAATCAAGGATGATATTTTAAACATGATCGAACACTAGTAATTTATAGTTCTTTCTTTAAACTATTTAGATTATTTCAGGAACTTTAAAAAAATTCAATAATTCACTCTAAAATCTCGAAAACGCGAAAGTACATTCATATTTGAAAATATTAGAATGGGAATGTAAATCAGAAGTTGTAGTTATTTTTTTCTGTAAATTTCCGGAAATATTCAAAATTCCCATCCCAAAAAACCTGGTTTATTCCCGGGAATAAACCCGGTTTTTTCCCCAGCTTTTACATCTCTAGTTAAAATTGAATATATTTTTGTTTAACTAGAGGGTAAACATGCCTCCTGCTCGCTATCGCTAACCAACCCCCCGAACTGCATCGCAAATATTTTCAGAACGCTTCGCGATCTTAGCAGAGCTTGCTTGTTTCATCTCAACAATCCGCCACAATCCCAGGCTCGGCGGCTTATTTAATGATCCGTTAATACTGAAGCTACCTATCTCTCTAGATTATCAATAATTTAATTCGGATCATTACCCCTAAAATATCAAAATACAACTGTTAAGCTAAGCGCGCACTAGACTGACTTCGAGAGACTGCGTTGACACTGACAAGGGGCGAAAATAAGCACTTTACTGTGTGTAAACAATAACAGCATGCTTTATAAAATAATTAAAAATTTAATTTCTCAATACAACTTAAAACTAATGAATAAAATCACTAAAAATACAAGTAAAAATACATAAAAGATTATTAATTGACTAGTGAATTGATTAGTGTGTTTCCATGACAACAAAGTGCTAACGAAAATAAAGGCCAGTGCGAACGGGGTATTGCCGACTGTTTAGATACTGTTTTAAAATTAGTCCTTACTAACATTTACGTAGACCCTATCTCATGATAAAAATATTTGAAATTCTGAAATTCATATAGTTTTTGAGAGAGGGGTGAAAAATATATTTATCTACATCAGCACTTTTTTAAAGAAGTTTTATTTTTATTAATTTATTACATTTTTATACAATTGACTATTAAGGTAAATGTGCGTATAGTGAACACTGCACCAATAGTGGCCACAGCTGATTAATTTTAAATAGAACGAGTTAGAGGCATCAAACAGGGCCAGGGTCAAAATTCATAGGCATAGTAGATTGTGCAAACAGGTAAGCTGGTAAATGACCACCGATACCACATATCAACATGGGAAGGATATTTAAATATTTTAAAATAACAACATCGGCCGAGTGACTGAAATTGGATTTTGCTTATTGAATCACTCAAGGAAACGGGTAGGTCGGAACTGATTTTTTAGTATTTATTATCGTTTGATTGACTTGAAAATTCATATTAAGATAAAGAAGAGTGGCATAAAATGATACTGAATAAAATTTATTTCAAAATTTTTACTTAACGAGGATTTATGGGGGTGGCCACTCAACCAACACATAATCTTAGACTTTCCAATAGTGGCCACAGCAATGGCTTCTAATGATTGTTGTTTCATGACGACTGTTGTTTCATGAGACCCATGTATGTCTCGGTAGCCAGATATACAAGATTTTTTTCTAATTTGAAATTTTCATACACCGCATCAAAAAAATCGAAGGGAAAAATCGCACATAAAAGGTTCTCACAAAAACAGGTTTGAGTGTATTTGAAGTGTATCAATATGCCCCTTGTACCAAATCGGCCCGTTTAACCTTAGAAATAGCAAAATACAAATTTAGGGCCGTATTCAGAAACTTTAACACGAGATGGAAACGAGACGGGAACGTTGCAAAATCCTCGGTCACTTGGAAACGAGGAATTTCGAGATCGCGAGTGATCATGCTGCCATCTGTCGAAAAACGTCACAAGTAATTATACACTGATAATACAAATTTTTACAAGCACTAGATGTCCATTACTTTCGTAATATATTAATGTCTGAGGACTTATTTTGGTAATAAATAGCTGTTTTAGATTTTTTAAAACTATTAAACGGGCCACAAAAAGTGTAAAAGCAATCGGAATGCACTTCGAAACTCAGAACAATATGGCGGACGACGGCTGTGGAGTAAAAATATCTCGTTCTCGATTCCATCTCGTGTTAAAGTTTCTAAACACGGCCCTTATCTTTATAATTCAGAATAACTTATAATAAATATAAATTTATTTTTGAACTAAATCTTACGAGGGATATTTTCTTAAACATTAACCTGAATTGAGTCTTCTTTCAGGAAGGAGGATGTACATTTTTGTCATTATCATGATGAAGTGCAATTTAAAACTGATAAACTCCTTCGTGTTCAATTGGCAATTGAACTCCTCATAGCTCTTTTCATTAATGAGAAGAAACGAAACGCCATCAGCTTGCTTTGGAAAGCCCTACCATACCCTTTTATTACTGCTAATGAACTGTACAATTTACTGAAGCCCTGTATATTCGAGAGGTATGATCAACTTAAAAGTCTTTGTGATAAATATGAGAAGACTGTCAATGCGATTTGTCCAGTTCCTAAAGTCCCGGAGCCTCGCTGTCTCAAACACCTATCAAGAGTTCAAGTACGGAGCAGTTTAATTGAAGTTCATAATCTCAACGAGGAAACTATTAGAGAATTGGATATTCCTGTAACTCTTAAAGATTATCTGTGGCTTGAGGATTTTTAAAAAACTTGGGTATTTAAATGTATACAACTGAGTTACATTCTATTTCCGAAAATATCCCTATCCTAAATTTAATTTCAATGTACGTGTTGTTTTTTCCATTTATCGACTTGTAACTTGTAATATACAGGATGTATCTGAAATGGTGCAAAAAACTTTTAGGGATGATATTACTCATCAAGACGAACAAGAATTGGTATAGAAAGGGGGTCAAAAAGGAGTTTTAAAAGGTGAAACCCCGGGGGGAAAATCAGCAAAAAAAACAACTTGCATATTTGTGCAGGAAGAGACACGATGGTTCGATTCCGGTAGTTATTTTGTAAAACAACTTCAAATATTTTAACTTCTAGTAAGCGAGTGATCCCAGTAGAACTTTTGCATTAAAGAGAATCGTAATGGCCAAACTCAGAAATAAGATCACATCTATAGCAATCTATACGCATAGCTTTTAATATTTTTGTAATTCAAAAATTTAAGATACCTGTCATTTTAACCATAAAACAAGAATCGAAAAAAATTGCGCCAAATGGCTAATAAATTGCCAAATTTGGTTGAACATGCTTTAAAAAAGAAGACTGATAGAAAAAAAAGTTACAGTTAAAATTACTTTTTCCAAGTACGAGATTTATTATTTTGATGTAAAAAATTAAGGAATCGAAGAATTGTCTTCCTGCACAAATATGCAAGTTTTTTTGCTGATTTTCACCCCTTAAAACTCATTTGCGACCCCCCTTTCTTTACCAATTCTTGTTCGTCTTGATGAGTACTATCATCACTGAAAGTTTGTTGCACCATTTCAGATACACCCTGTATACTCTTCATCATTTTTCTTTTTTGTGTTTTAATTCTTTTTTATCTTGAAAAATGCATTAAAATTAATTCAAAAGTGGTTGAGTTGTAAATATATGGTTCTATTTTTAAAAAAATCAACCATGAATTTTTCAATCTGGAAAAAGTGTCAGAACTGAAAATTTTTTTTTTTCAGACTGCATGATTTCCCAATGAAAATATCATAAGTGTGTTTTTCAATGTGTGAGAAGAGTTTATAGGAAAGCAATGGAAAAACACATTTTTCTAATACGACGAATTTAATCCCAGTTTTTTTTCGGCTATATACAGCGGTTCCCAAAGTGGTCCATATGGACCCCAAGGGGCCACAGTGACCAGAAGTGGCCAGAAAAAGCAAAATTTTATAAAATTTGAGTATAAGTGTAAAAAATATTTTCTAGCAAATAAACTACAGAACCGAATAACTAAATAATACGAATTTTTTTTATTTATGTACTTTTGAACAATTATTTAATAAAAGCAAGAAGAAATGTAAAAAATTATGTCGCAAGAGAAATTTTAAAAATTTGTCTTAAAAATTTCATTTTTTTAACCTAAAAAATTTATTTTTTACTTTTTTATAATATTTTAAATCGATATAACGTTTTTATACTGTACTGCATTTATATAGGTACCAAACATAAAAATCGTAAAGTAATAAATAGAGAAAAAAGTTTTGAAGGTCCACTATCCCCTTATTACCTCGTAGCCAGCTCAAGTTAACAAGTTCAGATCATAACCATTTAAAACTGTTTAAAATTGAAGTTAAATTGATAACTATAATTACACATTAACTACACTATACTAGACAGCAACATTGGCTGCCGCAATTGTTGCCACCTAAATGGAGAATTGCAGCATCTCTTAGTTTTAAATTATTACAAATTCTCTCCTGATTCCAAAAATACGTTTGTCTTTTCCCACTAACTTTTTTTAGGTAAGGTAAATGTGGGTATAGTGGACACTGTTCCAATAGTGGCCACATAGCTGATTAATTTTAAATAAAACGAGTTAGAGGCATCAAACAGCGTCAAAATTCATAGGCATAGTAGATTGTACAATCAGGTAAGCTGATAAATTATCACCGATACCACAGATCAGCATGGGAAGGATATTTAAATATTTGAAAATTACAACATCGGCCGAGTGACTGAAATTTGATTTTGCTTATTGAATCGCGTAAGGAAACGGGTATATCGGAACTGATTTTTTTGTATTTATTACCGTTTGATTGACTTTTAAATTTATATTAAGATAAAGAAGAGTCTATAAAATGATAATAAATAAAATTTATTTGAAAATTTTGACTTTACAAGGATTTATGGGGGTGGCCACTATACCAACACAAAATCTTAGATTTTCCAATAGTGGCCACTGCAATGGCTTCTAATAGAAACTTAAATAACATTAACTTTGGATCAGTTTTTCTTCATAAACTGTTGATTGTGCTTTAAAATGAGTGTTGTATGAATTTGGTTTCATTCTGGCTTCGGGAACCAATGTTTCCAAAACATTGAATTACATGCTTAACTCCTATCATATCAGCTACAACGTAGGCTTTGGGCCGGAAACTATCAAGTATTTTTTTAAATAAAGCTAATTTGATTTGATAAAAAATACATTTCGTTGGGAACGAAGATTTAATTAGAAATAAACGACTATACCGAAAAAACCCATCAATTTCATGCGTAAACCCCTCATATATGCAGAAAAAGAGAGGTGTCCACTATAGATGCAAGAGGTGACCACCATAGATACAACAGCTACATCTATGTGGCCACTATAGATGCAATTTGGAGTACTTTTTAAAAATTAATTAAAAATACTTTACCTAATTAAATTAAAATTTTTAATGGAAAAATCGAAAGCAGAAGATCCAATTAATCTAAAAATATGATGATAACGGTTTCCAAGCAAATAGGTTGGTATTTATTGAGAATTTAAGGAAAAATTTTCCTTAAAGTGTCCACTATACCCACATTTACCTTAATTATGACATATTTTAATACAGAAAGCTCCTAACAATGTGACGTCGACGTCACATGTCCACATGTGTCTCTTGGAAATAGGGAAACACCGTTTTCATCGAAACACTAGGCTGTAAAAAACTAGAGCTCAGTCTTTCAAAGATGCACTGAGCTATAAAACAAACTGGAGTGACAACCTCCGATACTTTAACAAGCGACCGATCATACCAGCGCGCATTTTCACCGATCCCAACCGTTTCGTCCAATTAAGACTCAGGCGCATGCGTTCGGACTTGTATATTTCCACAATATTCCGTGGTCTTGAATGGGGTTGCCAAATTTTGGCATAGTTCGCGTTTTTAGAGAGTTTTGAGGATATTTTTAGGAATACTTAAGAGTTCTGAATGTTCTGTTTTACAATTTTTACTTTCATGAATTATACCTAAAGTAAGCATTTTTTTCACAGTTTAGCAAAGTTTAAGCAAAAGTTTTTTTTAAACCTTTCTTTTAATCATCAATATATATTTATAAAAAAATTTCTCTTACATGTTGCTCAAATTTGGCTGTATTTCTTATCCTTGGTTTAAAATAATCAGTTTATTTTTATTTAGATTTACAAAATGTGTGGATTTGTTTAATAAAAAATATTTCTACAGGGGCCGTTATTATGTAAGCACCTAAGGGGGGACGGGTTTGCTCTTTGCTTATTTTTCCAGACAACATGGGAAGTCAGTGACGCTACATAAGATCTTACTAACACTGCATTTTTTAAAATCTCTCGTTTACTGCATAAATTCAAAATCCAACCAAAAATAAATTTTACTTTAAAATTTGTTCATACAATAAAGGGGATCAGGCAGTTTTCTTACGTAATAATGAGGGAGGTTTGTGGTTTGCGTATCTTTGCTGCCAAAGAGGGTTTCAAATCTTACCCAAAATATACTTGGATATATTAGCTTGTGAAAATAGCACTTTTTCAGGCCTCAAAAATGAAAAAGTTAGCAACTTCACAAGTTTCCAGTGTCTTTTAATAGTTTTGTGTTTTTTTAGTTAAATAAAGACACAATTCAATCAAACATTTAAAAAAACTGAAAAGTGTTGATTTTACATGCCATATATCTCTTTTAATCATGACATTTTCATGAATTTTTTCAGTGCGTTTTTTATTCCGATAACAAAAATACTCTCATTATGGTTTTGGGTCTCTCTCCTCCATTTTTAATTAATTTTGTTAACTTTTTTATTTTGCCTTAAGAGGCACTGTAAGTGTAAGTCTTCTCAGTGGATTTTTTAAGGTCACTTACACAGGGGTAGACCATATTTCCATGAGCTTAGGAGGCGTTGGTTCCAAATAAAAGCAGTGAAACTGACTTTTGAAACACCAGTATATATTTACTTAACCCTTATAAATTTTTGGTCTATATACTCTGATTTCGTTTCATAATAAAACTTACACACAAGTGGGGAGTAAGTCTGAATTCAGGGAATTCATTTCTGTAAAAGTTAAATTTCTGGTCACAAAAAACCCTTCAGTTATAATTCTTTTAAACTTTGGATTAACATACTTTTAAAACATTATATTACATAGGCATAATTAAAACATAATTACATTTTATTAGTAAAAATGCTTACATATCAATATATTTATTAATGAATCAATAATATTAGAAAAAATATCCTTATTTATAAATTTCACACATTTTCAAGTAAAAATGACTTTATTACTGTATATTTAATACAGTCTCATTAGAATAGATTTTTATTACATACCACAGGTAAGATAAGTGGATCAGATCAAAAAAATTATTATGTACCTAACTGTCAATTAAGAATAAAAGTAGATTTAAACTTTTAAATTATTATTTAAAACTTTTAAATGATATTTTACTTTTAACAAGTAAGATAAGTACTATGGATTTACAAAAATTGGCTGAGATCTAAAATATCCAACCCCCCAATTCCGCTAAAAAAGTATAAACTTGTAAACGAAAAAAAACACAGAATTAATCCAAGTTATTTTATCGCCAATCAGAACAAGCCCAATTTAACCGCCAAGCAAAATGTAACAACTAGAACAACCTCAGACTTTGCAGACTTCGACGCATGCGCCTGAGTCTTCGTTGGACGAAACGGTTGGGATCGGCGAAAATGCTACCAGCGCGGAAGGTTAAATTGCCACGATTGCTCAAGCAATCGGGGCAAGCTGGAAGCAAAGTTGGAAGAGCATTTCCCCTTTTTAATCCACCTATTCCTGTTTTTTAAAATATTATGAGCAAAATTTAGAATGGTCGTTTCATTATGTACTACATTCAACTGTGCTAACAGATGGGGAAAATTAAAAGAAGATGGAAATCCTTTCCGCTGTGTGATGCGGTTTCGGCACGCTAACTAGTCACTTGTTTTATAGCTCAGTGGCTGGATGATAACAACAAGCGGGAGCAAGGCACATTTAACGTCACAAGCTGTTTCAGCTCAGACAGAAAAGAAGCTATTTTTAATTGAAAATATCTTAAAATTTAGGGCTTTGAAAGGTAAATTAAAATGTTTTTTGGAGATTTTAAGCCATTCTGAACACATTAAGATTAAAAAAAATTTGACTGCAATTATCCATTTTTTTGAACCGTAAAACATTTTAACTTTTATAAAATTAAAAAGATGCTCACATTGGGTCAACTTTCACGTAAAATTAAAACCATCAATATAAGTATTTGAAATCGTAAAATTAATATAGTTTCTGAGAGAAGTTAAAAAAGCGATTCAGCACTTTTGAGTTACATATTTTTATTAATTTACAAATATTAAACGTTTTTTTTATACTATTGACGTATAAATATTCACGATTTAGATTAGAATTTTTCTTCAACGTATAGAAGCTTTCCACAGCTAAATTCATATTTAATTTAATTCTACTTTAATTATTTTTTGTTTATTTATTTGTAGATTTGGTCTGTAATTATTTGTCTATTCTAAAATGACTTAATAATTTACAATTGTATTTATAAGCTGTATTTCAATAATACTGTAGTTATAGTCTAGTTTCTTTTCAATTTTAAAACTTAAATAGAAACACGTGGTTATTGAAGTCCTAAACATGTGGTTAAAAATCGTTTGCCCATATGTTACTGCAGGGAATGGGATGGTAAACAGGCGTGACCCTATTCAACAGGATGTCGATGTCAAAGGCTATTCTGTAGAACGACTGATATACAACCGAATCGAATTAGAGGAACTTTTTCCCACAAAGGGCACAAGGGGTCGTATAGAAAAACACACAGGAATAGTTCAGCCTTTGATATCTCGCCAAATACGGTAATAATTTTTTAGTCTTGCAACCCATTTCTGGAAGGAGAGGGCCATAAATAGCAGGGGGTCACAGGGGAAGCTGACCGCATATGTCCGAGGTGATACCCCGGTTTCGCCGAAAACCGTTTTTCCTTCCCCCCTTGTTGAAAAAATCCCTACTGTCCCCTCTACCCTCCCCCCTAATCACCGATATTTCCCTCACATTTCGGGATCGGGCAAAGAAATCGATTCTGGAGTAGAATCGAATGCATTTTCCCAATGGAAACCCTGTGGTGCACCAACCCTGTGACAGTTTTATGACTTGTAACTCTTCCTATCAATATCTGACGCCCTTTGATATCCTGTCTTTTGTATTGGATAGATAGTGTACTGAGCCAATTAGTTGGTTTCTTAGAAAACGTAGAGTCGAGGGGTGAAAAAAACCCATAGGGTGTCTAAAAATAATTTTAATTTTGGGTTAGATGACAAAATAAATAAAAATTAACGCAAAATATTTAATAGCATTTAATTTATGATATACAACTAATTATGCAAGTAGAATTAAATATCAGTGCCAGTTACAATTTTGATTTACATTTTTTTTTAAAATTATATAGAGAATTTTCATTTAGTAGGTTGTTTTCGACAAAATACAACAGTAAAAACGCTATTGTCGTTGTTTTTTGAATTCGAAATCTTGAAAACCTTGACTTATCACTGTTTTAATTTTAGAAATAATTTGTAATAAACTGGGTTTTAATTATTTTTAATTATCTTAAGTATATTCTATTCAATCAAAATAACCCTTTTAATAATATTTTTTCTTTTATTTTGAGTATTTACAAACATGGGTTTTTTAGGATACATGTTTTTTTGTGTGTCAATTTGTAACGGAGAGTTGGAATTAAAGAAACTAAGCACTAAAATGTAGGGGAGGATTAGCCTTTACAACACAAAGGAGTTTCCTTAGTGTAATGGTATTTTTAAAAATTAAATGATCGGGGAAGGAATTTTTAATGATCATGCAAGATCCCTTATTTGTTCAAAGAAATGTATTATCATTGAAATTCCTTCCCCGATCCCCTATCATCATTTTTCTAAATACTATTACATTCTAAATAAACTCAATTCTTTGGCTATAAGATTAATATTGCACTTTTAAAACTCACCCCACGGTTTAGCCAGTGGTTCAATTTCTATCAAATTTAAGGAGTAAGTAGAACGGATACTGCTTTACCTCATGCAATAATTTTTTTCATTCCATTATGTTTTGTTTCGTTACACGGGCTTTATCAAAACAGCCTTTTGTAACGCTATCGCACTACATTAGGTCCTATAGCTCTAAGCTGCGCCCCCTCATTCCTATTCTAAATATGCTTGTCTAGGTCCCCTCTACCTCATCACCAAATATTGATGTTGAATTTTGAATCACCCTGTATAAAATATAAAATAAGTGTTGGGTATAAAATAAGTTATTGGGTGAGAATACAGGGCCCGAGAAATTTTTTTTCCTATCAATATTTTTAGGGGGTAAATGGGCCCTCCATTGATAATGGAGTTCCATTACACATTATTAGAGCAGTGACAGAAACTTCTATGTAAGAGGTATTTAACCAAAAAAAATTTAAGTTTTTTGCAATGAATATGATTATTTCTGAACTCAATGCAAATTTTTAAACGTTTGTTCTCCCTTTAAATGGTATTTTTTAGGTTTTATTGAGAGATATCGGTCTAATTATCATTTTTGGCAAGTTTTAACTTCTGGGTCATTTTTGGTGAGTGGTATCTTAGCGTTAACCATGTTTTAGTAGGTCTCACACATGCCTAATTGCGTTTGGGTCTGGGAACCTGAAAAGTAACTTTATTCTTTCAATATCGTTACTTATGAACAACTTTGAGGTAGTGAAATTGTGATTTTCTGCAGCTTTTTAACTAATAAAGAGAAATATTTGACCCGAGAGGTCCTCTAAAAGATGTATAAGGGACATGAGAGCACAGGTACGCAATTGCAAATATCAGTGAAAATTTCTGTGTTTAAGGGGTGCTGAAACGGCACAAAGAATTGCATAGTTTCACAGAAAGGAAATATGTTATTAACGTTCAAAAAAAGAAGCATTTTTAGTGTTTATGAACTTAAACGTGAGATATATCTGTAAAAATATCTCAATTATCTTTAAAATAAATTTTAAAGAGATCGAATCGGGTCAAGGATCTCTCTTTATTCGTGAAAAATAGGCAGAAAATCACAATTTGACTAACTCAAAGTTTTCCATAGGTAACGATATTGAAAGAATAAAGTTACTTTTCAGGCTCCCAGACCCAAACGCAATTAGGCATGTGTGAGACCTACTAAAACATGGTTAACGCTAAGATACCACTCACCAAAAATGACCCAGAAGTTAAAACTTGCCAAAAATGATAATTAGACCGATATCTCTCAATAAAACCTAAAAAATACCATTTAAAGGGAGCACAAACGTTGAAAAATTTGCATTGAGTTCAGAAATAATCATATTCATTGCAAAAAACTTAAATTTTTTTGGTTAAATACCTCTTACTGTAGAAGTTTATGACACTGCTCTAAATGTGTAATGGAACTCCATTATCAATGGAGGGCCCATTTACCCCCTTAAAATATTGATAGGGAAAATTTTTTCTCGGGCCCTGTATTCTCACCCAATAAACATCTTTTGGTATGATTTTCATGGATAAACAATTCTACTATTTGTTAAGTTGAAAAAACAGTTCCGTCCTTAATTTTTGCACAGCAGTGTACTAAATAATAAATCCTAATACTAAATAATAGTGTAATAAAAGCATACTACAAATTTTCATACCAGTTTGCAAATATATTGAATGGAAATGTGTGGCACATTATTTAATAATACTTCTTCCGTGGTATATTTGTGTAATAATACGAAAAATTTCAACATATATTGCTGTTTAAAAAATTCAAATAATTGTATTCGGGAACAAAAATCGCAAAGAGTATATCATGGTAAGTTAATTAATGGCTTAATGTTAGTGTTAATCTCCCACTTTACTGCAACCACAAACTAAAATTTTGCATTAAATCCGTGATTTCACCGCAGAGGGATCTAATAGTATATACCCCATTACCCCATCCATGCAAAATCATTTTCATTATTTTAAATTATAAAATTTAAGGAGAGATATTAATTTGTATGCAAACGAATTTACATAGTATTACATTTTTTACAAAGATAAATTGACTGTATATAAAATATTTAACTTAACGCGGTGCTTTCGAGTATTAAAGATTGGAACCAATTTAAACAGTTTCCCAGAATACCATCTACATTTCATTTATACAGAAAACAATCTCCTGATTTAAGCTGTCATAAGATTTACTAATATTCAAGGATATTGCATCAGCCTGTTCTTATTAAGGTTATTTGTTTGGGAAAAGGATAATTAAGCGACTTTTTTCACACTAAACGATAATTTTTACAGGAAAACCAAAATGCTGGGTTGTAAAAAATTTGATATTGTCTAAAAATTCTTAGTCTTTAATGATAAAGGTATAATGACCAGTTATGGAACGTAAATATCTAGAAATTTTGATTTGAGAATTATATTTTACTTAAAAATGATCGATATAAGTTGAAGAAGTGTCAATTTCTCCAATTCGAATATTATTGAAATTCGCGATGCCATTACTGTACAATACAAGTACATCAAGGTAATCATCACTCACTAGGTACGAGATCCAATACAAAATTTATATTTAAATATGCTCCCCGATTATTGCATTTTTACTTAACGGTGATAGCAAAGTTATCATTAAGAAAGTATTCAATTGTATAAGAATGAAAACGATCGATAAATCCTACTTATATATAGGTAAGGGTTATAATCTCTGTAGAAACGTACTCTGTATACGTACGATTATTTTTTTAGTCATGAATATTTTTCGATTGAAAATTAAGGAATGAGAACAAATAAAATAATCATCTTTAGAAAATTCTATCCACTAGAGCTAATTAATTAAATGGATACTTTCGAGTACTGAGAGTACATGTGGAGTGCTTAAACATTATTAAAATTAAAAAAAACATTGCTCTCTTTTATCGCAAATACACTTTGCTATATAAAATTCCGGTACCTATAAGGTTTTACTAAATCTGTGTATTTTAAAAAAATACAGTAAAAGACTCTTCAATCTCAGATTTTTTTTTATTTTCAAAAGTTATTTTAACTCGTTTAGACAAAAACATTCTGTTCTGTATAAGGTTTATTGAGGAAGTTGCATGATTTTTTTAATCGATTCTTCTTGCAAAAATAAGCAACTACCCAAAATTTGAGGCCGATCGAGAAATTTTTGATTGCCAAAAATACTAAAAAAGATCCACTTTTTAAAAGCGCGCGAAAACGCCAAAAGTCTGGGATCATCGAACGTTGACGTCATCATACGATAAACATTGTTGGAAAGCAATGGAGTTGATGGTGTGATTGTTGATATCTTTAAACAATAAACGTTTTCAGTCACGTGTTTTTTTTTCTCAACTTTTAAATTAAAATATTAAATTACCTGTACATTTTTTTTGACAAAATTGACTAGATATTTCATTTTACCATACAAAAAACCATACGGAACACTTGTGTTTTTGAAAACCTGACACATGCAACTTCCTTATTGTGAGGTATCTAATATAAGTCATTGATTGTGTGTGTTTGTCTTTTACACAAATCCATTTTTTTCTAACTTACGTATAAATACCCAAGGAAAAGCATAGGCTATGTTTCGAAAATTTTAAATGATCCCTTGACCCCTTTTTGCTATCATTGGGCTGAAAATAGCTTTATTTCTGCTCAAAAAATATCCGCTTACGGTTCACCCCATTGTTAAAAAGAAAAGATAACACAAAATATTAATTTTTTAACAGAAAAACTAGATATAACTCATCGATTAAAAATCATACTAATATTTTATAATCTGTTTCAAAGAAATTAAAAGTTTTAAAACTGGTAAGTGTAGTGTGTAGTTTAAAATATATTTTTTTCAGGATTTATTTTTTAAATAAAAAATTCAATGGAATAACATTGTTGTTAAAATAGTGTCCATGGAATAGGCTTTAATTATTGAATTCTTGAATAATTTCACCGAAAATTTTTATTAAATTCCTGAGAAAATAATTATTAAGAAAGGAATTTTAATGAATGTTCAATTTTTCTTTTTACGTTATTTTACCAAGATTTGGCCCCAAATATTAAATACTGAATTCCTCAGCTAAAAACTTATTCCAATCTAATACTTTCTTATATTAGCCTAAAATTTATGACGCAGCTAAAAATATTAGCTGCATTTTTTATTTAAATGAAAGTAAAGAAAGTTTCCCATCTTTACTTTCTAGAAGTTTAGTTCACCATGCTGAAAAAGAATTCGTCATACATTCCTTGTGCATTCTTCAAAATACAAGGGTAGCACCGGGTAACATCTATAAACACCTGTGTTTAGATAAGAAACCACCATGCACCATACCCCCTGGAGAGCTTCAATTCGTTTCGCCAATTACTTTCCCCACTTTCCCAGGATTCCTAGGAATCGATTCTTCAGTAGGTTTGATTCACAGGCATTCGATTCAGCATTTCGGCATCGATTCTATGGTATTCGATTCGGAGGTTTGGCCGAAATCTCCCCACAGGGAAAGTGCAGCAGATTGTAAGGGGGGAAGGAAAAGTGGTTTACGGCGAAACGTAGGGGACACCATGTCCGATTTACCGGACATCTCGCCCCCTGGATTGATGGGTATTCTGACATGTAGGGTCAGCTTCCCCTGCAACCCCTGCTGTTTTATGGCCTTATCCCCTCTCCTTCCAGAAATGGGTTGCAAGACTCACAAAAGGGTTGCCCCATTTGGCGAGATATCGAAGACTGAACTACTCCAATGTTTTTATCTATACGGCCCCTTTAGACGGAAAAAGGTCTTGGTTCCTCTAATACGATTCGGTTGTATATCTGTAGGCAATAGCCTTTGAAATCGACATTCTTTTGAAAAGGGGGTCACGCCTGATTACCATCGCATTTCTTGCAGTAACATATCGGCCAACGATTTTTAACCACGTGTGTAAGGACTTCTACAACCACGTGTTTATATTAAAATTTAAAAATTGAGTAGAAACTAAACTATAATTACAGTTCTATGGAAATATAGCTTATAAATAAACATGGTAAAATATTAAGTCATTTTAAAATAGACAAATACTTACAAAAACTTACAAAAATAAATAAACAAAAAAATAATTAGAGTAAAATTAAATTAAATATAAATTAAGCTGTGGTAAGCTTCTCTAAATTAAAGAAAATTTCTAAATCATGAATATTTATTAATCGTATAAGAAACGGTTAATATTGTAAATTAATAAAAACCTGCAACTCAAAACTTCTTTATAAAAGTGCTGAATCTCTTGTTTACCTTCCCTCAGAAACTATATTAATTTTACAATTTCAAATATTTATATTCATGTTTTTAATTCCACTTTTGAAAGTTGACCCAATGTAAGCATTTATTAATTTTATAAAAGTTTAAATATTTTACGAATCAAAATGATTGGCAGTAGACCAAATTTGTTTGAAATGATAAAAAGACACATAATTGCATACCAGATTTTACAGTAATAACTTAACATAAAAACCAAAATCAATTTAAACCAGCCCAACTTTGTTAAGTTAAAACAAGGAAATTCTTATACATGTAACTAATCAATCTAATTAATTTATCTAGTACCGTTTAAAAGAATGATTCATTTTCTTGTAAAAAAACAGCATATTTATTGATAGAATTTTTTTTAGCTTTTATGAGACTATTAAACTCAGGCGTAACAGTTTTGACTGGTCGGTCATGGAAAAATAAAAATGTTTTTTTTTAAATAATCTACTTACATAAATAAACTTAATATTAATTTTTTGTATCATAAGACGCAGTTGATGATAGAAATCAAAAATTATTTTGGGTAAATGAATCACTTATTTCTGGAACATGTCAAATGCCAATTTACTTGTTTTGAGAAAAAAAACATAAAAACTGTACAGTTAGAGGCTCACTACATTTTATTGAAAACGTTAGTAATTTGTTTCTTATAGAATACCTCATTTGGAGAATACCTCATGTTAATGACAAAAAAATGTCTTTAAAAAATTTATCCTTGCAAAAATTTTTTTTCAAATTTTGCATTTTTTGACAGATTCCTGAAATTAATAGTGTATTCAAGCCTATTTTCATGACTCACTCTAATTTTTTGAGGATTCGGCAATGAAAATGGGTATTTTAGTTGAAAATATAATTTCTTTTTAAATACAAACCCTTAAAATTATTATAGAATTCTTCTTTTTTTTCTTTTGTTTAGTAGATGTATAAATACTTATTTTTTAAATGGTTTAAAAACTGATTTAAACTCTAGACTCAAAATTACTGGCCAGCCAATTCAAAATGTTCATATAGAAATCTTCAAGGTCAAATAGATGGTGTTTAGATGTAACTTTGTTCTATGTGATTAAATTCTATGTGCTTTGTATATTTTTTAGTGAGAAATCAAGACATGGTATTTATAAAGTTCCTTTAAAGGAGATATTATGGTCTAGAAATAATTTCTTTACTTTAAACAATTGATTTCCAATTTATTATATGCGAGGAATTGATCATTATAAGTAATCCATCAAAAAAGTGTTATGTTTTAACTTTCTTTTTTAAACTGAAACTTTTCTTTTTATGAGTTAATGATAAGTACAATTGTTTCAGTTCATAGGGAGAACAGCTTGTTGTAACAAATTTTATCAATGGTTGAAATGGGATTTTATCTGCTTTATAAAAATTAAAACATTAATTTTTCCCGTAGTCACAGCAGTTTCACCTTTGGGTTTTATTTATTTAGCCCATTTAGATCACATACTGTATGGTTTTATAAAGGATTTTTCCAGCTAGTAAACTGAACCAGAAAAAAGTGTTTTTTAGCCTATTTCTGAAATAAAAACTGAGATTGGATTATATTCTATGTACTTTTAATAAGCTTTTAATTTTGTGGGACCGAGTGCCATGAAAATCTCATCGAAGGCCACATGCATACACTGTTATAGAAAACACATATGTAATGCCTATCAAGTCAGTTGACTTAAAAAAAGGGTTTTTTTAGAAATTCAATTTAACAAAGCAAAAGCAATATAGTGGAGTCCCTTATGTTATGTTTCAAAAAATGTTTTGCTGGAGCTTAGTGAGTGGTATCATTTGATTCGTAATGACGTCTGCATTAACGTGGTACCAGGTGTTTTTTTCCGAATTTCGTGCAGGGGGCGGGTATGACGTCATGAATGCAAGATGGCGACCGCAGGAAAAATGCTGTAAATGGCGAAATAGAGATAATATCGGAATTATTTTGGACGAAAATCTCAGAAATAGATAGATTTATCGAATAGCTACCGAAAAAAGAATCTAAATCCATAGAAAAGGGAGTTTATGAAGACATAACGAAAAAATGGCTATTTTTAGCAAAAACATAGTATGAGTATTTTGTCATCAAATACTTTAAATAGATGCTATTTTCAAAGTGAATGTAATGAAAATATGTTCCTAATTATAAACAAAACAATGAAACAAAAGGCGGATATGACGTCATAAATCCAGGATGGCTGCCACGTACAGTCAAAATTTCTAATTTTTTATTCGAAATTTTTTTAATTGCAAATCATATTGCACTCTAATGAACGTAATGAAGTTATTAATAAGACGAAAACTCGAAAGTGTTACTGACTAAAGTCGAAAAGTTAAGGTGTAAATGAGAATTAAATGATGGGTGTTTAGAAATAATTCCGGAAATATTAGTGTTCAGCCAAGTTGTTTCTAAGACCGTTTACATTAACTAAGAGAAAACATTAGATGTTTATAAAAATAATAATTTTTGTTTAATTTAATTAAAAATAACAACATTTAAAGTAAATAAGAAGTATCAAGTAATTTTTAAAATGGAAAATATATACTTCATTAACAAATTAAACTGTTAGGAAATAATAAAGCATAACGTCATAGCGGTCAAATCACGCCGTAGAATTTATTTTAGTTCTTATTATTTATTTTAGTTCTTATATGATTATCTAACATCCCTGAAAGTTTCATTAAAGTATCACATTTTGCAGTTTTTGGTCATTTTTATGTAATAAGCCACCCAGATATTTGATAGTTAACTAGGAAATTGACTGCTGAAATTTATCAAGTCTTTTATATATGGTTTATATTTTCCTAGCAGTTTAATTTGTTAATGAATTAATATTTTCCATTTATTATCATTATAATCCATAATATTATCCTCATAATTACTGATTTGGATGATAAAAATGGGGGAGGGAGATAGAAAAAGTTCGTTGATTCTTTCCTAACCGTAGTGTAATAGCTGCCCTTCACTCATTCTAAAGCAGCTTTTTTTTAACTTTTATTCTTATAAATAACTTTATTACGTTCATTAGAGTGCAATAATTTGCAATTAAAAATTTCGAACAAAAAATTAGAAATTCTGACTGTATGGCAGCCATCCTGGATTTATGACGTCATATCCGCCTTTTGTGACCAACAATGAAATTTTCATTGCTGTGTTTTTAATTAGGAACATATTTTCATTGCTTTCGCTTTGAAAATAGCATCTATTTAAAGTGTTTGATGACAAAATGCTGTGTTTTTGGTAAAAATAGCCAATTTTTGGTTATGTCGTCATAAACTCCTTTTTCTATGGATATAGATTCGTTTTTTTGGTAGCTATTCGATAAATCTATCTATTTCTGAGGTTTTCGTCCAAAAATAATTCCGATATTATCTCTATTTCGCCATTTACAGCCTTTTTCCTGAGGTGGCCATCTTCCATTCATGACGTCATACCCACCCCCTGCACAAAATTCGGAAAAAACACCCGGTACCACGTTAATGTAGACGTCATTACGAATCAAATGATACCACTCACAAAGCTCCAGCAAAACATTTTTTGGACACCATTGTTTTTTGACACAAGCGACTCCACTACGAGAATAACTTTAAATGAAGTGGTAATAATCATGTGATATCGGCTCAATTTGATAAAAGTCAAATGGATTATCTTAATTAATATTTATTTGCATAATTAACTTATTAAATAATTAATATTAGGGGTTGACCTTTTTTAGACTTTCTTTAATAAATCATTTTAATCTTTAATTAGCAGTAACTTTAAATGATCTTCTCATATTAATTATAATCAATTTCTTAAACTAAATTAAAAATTACTCATAACCAACTAGTTTTTTTCAGTCTATAAAAACAACTTATCTTTAATAAACTATTAAAAACAAGGGTTTTTAATTAAAAACTTACAAAACCACTCTTTTTTTAAATAATCATAAAATAAATTTCTACAATTTTTTATTTAGAAGATTGTTCTTAAAGTGGCCATAACTGGTACATTTACCCTACTTTTTTTTAACAAAAGCTTCCTTCCCTTAAAATATTTTACCGTGTCCTTTATGGTATTTTATATATATGTTTAGAGAATAATTATAACACTTAAATTTCATTTTTTACCTATTATACATTTGAAAATTATGTATCATGTAAAATTCTTTATAAAATTGTATATGTATCAAAAATTATTTATCAAACCCAAACATGGTTGGGCATAAACTCTAAAAGTTTGTAAACTTATTGTTTGTTGTTAGATCTAAAACTAAAATGCTACAAAAACCTAGCACTTTATAAGTACATCTATACTTATTTCGTTAATTCGATTTTATTTTCAGAATTATTTCTTCTGTATTTTATTTTCAGAATTATTTCTTCTGTATTTTATTTTTACTACCAGTTTATCAAAGTCAATTTCTTTACTAAAATGTTCATCGCTCTTCATTCCCACGCCACCTTTACGTACAACGGATTCTTGCTTGGACATGGTCTAACTTCGTCAGATCATGTGGGAGATAAGAAACAACAACACCCCTTTTCTGTAAGGGGACCATCTCCATATTTACGCCTTTTGCAATCAAATTTAAAATTGGCGAACCTGGTGCAGTATCCATTTCGCCAAACGAGGACGGAGAAAGACTCGCCACCAAACCCTTCGTTAATTGACAGGTGTGATGGATGAGAAAGGGAGGGTCGTCGGGGTCGAGTACAATGGCGGGGGCGAAACGTCCTGGACACCATATGTCCAATATGTCAGGACCCTTAAGATACTAAGGCAGGGGTCGGCAACCTGTGGCTCTTTTGATGTAATGTTGCGGCTCTCCAGTTCCACTCGGAAAAATTAATTATTTATTATTGAAACCATTAAAGAAACAGAAAATATATTTTAAGTACCTAATCAAATCAATGTAAGGAGCGGTGTAACCCAAAGTTCTGAAGATGAGTCAAAACACTACTTTTAAGGATAAAACAATTTATGGGGGAGAACCTCCAAACTCCCCTCAAAATTTTGGAGCATAATATGTGCTGTGTTTCATTTAAAATTCTGTGATTTATGAGGAGTGTGATCCTCATTTAGTCTAATATAGAAGTTCTTAAAAAATGAATTAAACACTACTTTAATGGGGAAATTTCCAAAATTTTGCCTAAGTAGGACCCCTACCCCCTTGATATTGCGGTGTTTGTGATAACTATAGGTACTATTTTTCTGAAAAATTCTGCCATTTAAATATTGAGCGGTGCTCTTAGGGTGCAATCCAAAAAGGCCTAAAAATGAGCTAAAACGCTATTTTGAAGGGGATATTTAAACAAATTTTCTGGAAGTTCCCAGTGTTTACAAAGTTTCGAAATAAAGTTAACTAAAATTAATTTCCAATGTATATGTAAGTCATCTAAAACTTGATGTAAAAAAGCCCCCGAAAGGAGGTACCTCTGAAAAAATGTTGAGTATACCTCTCCCCAACAAATCACAAATTTATAAAATCACCCTCCCAATCTATAATCAAATATAATAAGCGTATATAGTAATCAATACAACATTGAAACAAAAAATTTTAGTGGCTCTTTAAAAACTGGGAAATTTTGTAAATTGTAACTTTTGGCTCTTCCGTTTCAAAAGGTTGCCGACCCCTGTACTAAGGTGCTTTTCAAATTGTCTCTGTCAAAAGATTGTCGTGCCATTACACCAGCGTACTTCTCATCTGTAATCTAATATTATATACGTATCTTAATAAAAAGCAGCCAACTTATTATTCACTTTAAACGATTAAATTTTATACTTTCCGTGATAAAAATTTTGCATGCACTGAACGTTTAAAACGGAAAACTATTTGCCTGAGAGGCCCTGCGCGTGTTCTCGCGTTACAGAAAGTAGCGCGGTCCTCCCGAGTAAAGAAAATCTTTAAAAGTTCAACCCCTAATATTAATTATTTAATAAGTTAATTATATTAATTTAATTGTGTAACAATCTTCAAACACAGCCAGGCGTAAGACGAAACACTTTTATTTACATGACGACGACAATGGATACTATTTACAATTTACACAGAAAAGAAACTACAAGCCCCGCGCGCCAACCGGCGCAGCGGCGGGGAAATCTCGACTCTGAAAGAAACACTTCACTTCCGTTCAATCAAAGAATATATAGGGTGTTTCAAAATTGCGTTGCACGGCTTTTATTCGGAACCAGCGCCTCCTAGGGTCATGGAAGTAAGGTCTACCCCTAGGTAAAGGACCCTGGGAAATCCATTGAGAGGACTTACAGCGCCCCTAGCGGCTAAATTAAAAAGTTAAAAAAATTAATTTAAAATCTAAAGGCGATAGAGCAAAAACCTCAATGAGAGTATTGTTGCCAACGTCAAGAAGAACTCATTGAAAAAAATTTGATCAAAATATTTTGAATATTCGCGGAGATATTAGCATGTGAAAATAGCACTTTTTCAGGGGTCAAAAAGTAAAAAGTTCACATATTTGCAAATTTTTTTATTTTTTTGATTAAATTTTGTGTTCTTTCAACTCAAAAAACTCAAAACTACCTAATTTCACTGAAAAATTTGCAAATATGCGAACTTTTTACTTTTTGACCCCTGAAAAAGTGCTATTTTCACATGCTAATATCTCCGGGAATATTAAAGATATTTTGATCAAATTGTTTTCAATGAATTCTTCTTGACGTTGGCAACAATACTCTTACTGAGGTTTTTGCTCTATCTCCTTTAGATTTTAAATTAATTTTTTTAACTTTTTAACTTCGCCGCTAGGGGCGCTGTAAGTCCTCTCAATGAATTCTCCAGGGTCACTTACCTAGGGGTAGACCTTACTTCCATGACCTTAGGAGGCGCTGGTTCCGAATAAAAGCCGTGCAACGCAATTTTGAAACACCCTGTATATCTACACGTATGTACATTAAAATAGAGAGACACGCAGTGCCCCTCAGGCAAGAGAGGAGAAAACTAATTAATACATGAAATATATGTTACAATTGCAAATAATTAAGTTAATCCATTTACTTTAAACAATTTGAGCAGATATTACGTGATAATTACTACTTTGCATTTAAAATTATTATCATTGCTTTGTTAAATTGAGTTTCTAAAAAATCCTTTTTTTTTGTTTAAAAAAAAACTGTTTTTTTTTTCAAACCCTGGATATTATTGAAGCAACTGCTATCACTGCAAACTAGCAGTACCCGCCGTGCAGTCTGCTACACTATAATTACATTAAACTTAAGGTATATTTTAAGTAATTTTAATGCTCTTATCTGCAAGATAAAATATAAATAAGTATAATAATGAATTTTTCTCTCATTTGGCGATTCTAAGCTGTAATGCCTTAACTGCTCAGCTCAAATCACAGTACAAATACCTTTGCACATACTTTTTTTTGACGATTAAGACCCCAAATTAAGGCAACTATAAGTTTCTATGACATTTAAAACTTGAATTTGATTAATTAAGACTTTTCCCAATATACGCTATGCAAAAGATCCATTTTCTCAAATTCTAGGGCCAAAGCACACCTAAATTATTTTTTACTAATTTTTTTATTATTTTTTCATGAGTAAGGAGGAGAGAGATATTTTTCATGAGTAAATAGAGCTCAAAACGCAACTTTTGAGCTCTATTTGGCACCGATATTCAAAAATATGTTTTTCGGTCGCTAGCCTCCCATTTCAGACCCATGAAAGGTCTTAAGGCGGAAACAAATTGGAGCCGAGCGGCGTAAGCGAACAGCCACGAACACGCTCTGCGCACGCGCAACTCGGAGGCGCTAAGAGCGGCGCTTGCGCAGAGCGTGTTCGTGGCTGTTCGCTTACGCCGCTCGGCTCCAATTTGTTTCCACCTTTAAAGTGCTGTTTGACATCCTAAGAATACAAACCCAACCATCTATGGTTTAAAAATGGAGCAAAAATTGTGTGGTAATCATTTATATTATAACCATTTTTATGTAAAATTTGATGAAACTTCGAAACTTTAACGTAAATGTGGAACCTGAAGATATTAATTGATCGAACTCAAGTTTTGAATTTTTATGTTTTATCGTAAATGGCACCTTTTCCCACCTCAGGCGTTTTCAATTTCCAAAGTTGATCATTTTTGGCTAGTTTCACTCCGTTGCTACGGTTGATTCGCCGACACGGAAATTTCCTACCCCCACTAATTGAAAATTCCCTAAAGTCCCCACTACTATCACCCCTATCCACCACTACTATCGCCGATATTTCCCCTCAACCCTCATGTTCCCTCACCTTTCTTTTTTTTCGAATCGGTGTAGGAAATCGATTCCGGTGTAGAATCGAATGCAATATCGCCATGCAGACAATTAGTGATGGGCGATTCAACTCTTTTACAAGATCAGATCTGAGTAACTCACTCACCTTAAGGAGTTAACTCTTTAATGTAACTCAGTAACTCCCAAAATCTATATACATAAATGAATGTTCGTCTGAATGTATGTCCGTTATAGTTTTAAACTTTTCGAACCTACATTCACTTTTAAACTATACCAAGTTGCCCTACTCGCTCTCAGAAAGGCTCCTGAAGAATAATAATTTAAAATTGAAGCATCCCAATAACTTTTTTGGTCTATTTTCGGCTAAAAAAACCCGTATTTCATTCCTAAAACCATGACATCATGGCAAAACCACCAATTGTTGTAATTAAAGGTAATATATAATATTAATTGTTGAAGGTATAACATCGATTGTTGTAGTATAAACATAAAAAATGCTCTTTTTTACATTTGGACTGGCGAAGCCGGTGTCTAACTATACCTACATACATCAACTAAAAAGTATGCCGGAAAAGTCATTCAAACGATAAAAAGTTTTTATATTGAACTGTAAACGAAAACTGAAATAAACCTTCAATATTTCGCCTACTGGAAAATTTTTTAACAATTTACTAACAAAAACCTACCTACAAAAAAAGAAGAAAGGGGGAAAGGAAAATCCCCAGTAGGGGAACGACCGTAGAACCAAATATTCAGACACTAACACATCAAGCAATAACAAAACAGCCATTAAAATATTAATCTCTGCACATTGGGGCATATTTCAGTATTTTTTTAATATATTAATCAGCAGTACTAGGTATATTTCAAAAGAAAAAATACTCACTTCGAAAATAACCACATATCTTACAATTCAGGCATCCAATCCAATTTAATCCGCGACCATTCTACTGCAAACTTTAAGTATTCTAAATTTACAGGAAAGTAATGGTCACCAGAATGAAAAATCAATACAATTTTTCTAATAAGTAATCTAGTTTTAATCACTCATTCATCTAAAAAATGGCGGGTTTGAAACAAAAAACACGCTACTAAGAGCAAAAGGTTTTGGCAAGACGCCAACGTTCTCGCTTCCCGCCCTTTGGAGCCACCATCATAGCTGGTAGAGGTAGACAAGCATAGCTCGTGTTTCAATTCTCAAAAATCAGTTGAAAATTTAATTTTTAAATCCAAATCAATCGCCTCATTAATCAACTAAAACATTGCTCAACCATTAAAATATTAATCTATACAGCAAGCCTTTTGCTCAAGATCAAGTATTTTTTATTATCAACAAGTATTCAAATAATGATAATGCTCCGTCAGAAATAAATGCATGCTTTTCCATAATGGCAGCTTTCGTTTCACGAAATTCTTCTTCTCGCAATCTTTTTTAATCGTAGACATTTTTAATGAAGTATCCTAATATTAAATGATTATTAGAAACTGAGAATAGGGAAAACATAAAACCATAATTATTTTTTTAATTGCGCGCAGTAAATGTTGTTAATAATCATCCTAAACATAGTGATTAAGACAATGTAGAATCTCGTTCAGTGCCGTACAGAAGATGTGTATAATAAACAATCATGGCCTCCATCGAACTTAAGAAACCGTTGGGAGGGAGGAACTAACTCGTTAAGTCTCTGATCCCTGGGAGTGGGATAGTGGGAGTAAGGAATAACTCTATAAACTCTCTGATCCCCGGGAGTGGGATCGTGGGAGCGGGAAGACCGATCTGAAGTCACTTGCTCCCCATCCCAACTCCCCGGGATCGAAGGAGTTGAGAGCACACAGCAGATAACTCCCAAAGAGGGGAGACCAGAAGCAAGCAACTCTGATAACTCTGTCAGCTCCTTTCAACTCCTTTAAGGAAGACGTAACTCCTCGTGTAGTTTTTCGGATCAAAGTGGGTTGTTATGGCAACGGATTACGTAAAGGGCTCGCTCATACATGATGATGTGCTGCCATCTAGTGTTTTTTGGAGGTAACATCACAAGGATTTCAAGTTAATATCGCAAATTAAATCTTAAAAAGGTGCATTTTAAAAAGTACAACTGAGCTACCACTCTTTTTTCCCCACTCCTTGATCCTTCCCTCAGTTTAAGGAGTTAGTTCACTGAGTTAACTCCTCAAAAAATCGCCCATCACTACAGACAATCTTCGCCAAAGCAGACAGTCTTCAAACAAGTTCAGACACGGCCTAACAAACACACGTGGCTCAAGTATCCAGGCCCTGATTACTGCCTAGGCCCGCAAGGCCCAGGCCTTGGGTCCATGAATTTAGGGGGCCCCCAAATCTTCTGAAAACCAAAACAATCTGTTCATAAAACTATAGTTAAACTTTTATAACTTTGTGCTATACATAATTATGCTGTGCGATACTGAAACGCTATACAAAACCAAAGTTTTCCCCTTGTGACAATTTATCCAATCAATTTAAATTTTTTATTATTTATCTTTTGTTGTGAAAAGGGCCCCCTAAAGTATCCGGGCCTTGGGCCCCAACTTGTCATAATCAAGCCCTGCAAGTATCTAGTCTTTTTATGGTGCGGGATCGGAATATGATGACGACCGACATAATATTAATCTAATCCAAACGTGGCGATAATCTGGTGGAATTAATAAAGATTTTCTATTCCGCCTTTCCCATTTACATAAACATTTCTTGTTTTCGAAAAATAGGTTTTCATACTTGTGGATTACTCTGACAATAAATTGCTGAAATATTTTAAATTTTCTCGAGGGCATCTCATTTTTCTTTATTTTAAGTAGAGAGGGTCCATCGGCAATCGGCTTCTATTTCCCGAGATCCTATGACAAAACAAGATTCATATTTTAAAGCTTTTTTATTAACTGCTTTTCACATACTAATTACTTATTTATAATACTACTTCACACTTCACATAATAATAATAATTCGTATAATTACTTTGCTATTTATCCTTTACAAACATTTAAACAAGAAGTAGGAAAATTAATTAAAATTAATGATCACGTAGGTTTTGGAGATACCTTTTAAGTTCCTTTACCTTAAGAATCTTCAAAACTTCCGTTCCAGTTGACCTAAGAACTTGAAATTTTAATATGTGTTACATAAAATTATTCTGCACAATCTATTTAAATTTCAGTATCGGGGAATAATTAGGGGGCCGTATAAATAGTGAAAACCGTTAATTAGTAATTCCTTAATGGGCAATACCATCATTTTTTGAAAACATAAAAAAATGCATTTTTCCAGTAAAGGAAATGGATCTAAATCCAAAAATCCACATGAAAAGTTTCAAAAAAATTTATTTAAATAAATATTTAAAATTAAAATCGCCAAGCCCTTTGTCTTTGTTTAGGATAGAAGTACGTCACAACTCATACGTCAACGTCACAACTCATATAAGGGGGGGGCCGAAGGGGCCCTGGCCCCCCCGAAATCCGGACTTGGTGTACCAAAACAAGCTAAAACCCTGTTTTTAGGCACAAATTTCCAAAAATTTTCTGGGGGAGGACCCCCAAACCCCCCTTACTGATTGGCATTTCATTATTCCAAAACTTTTTACAATAAGTTCATCAAAATCCCAATCCTACTTAAAAATATATGTTGATAATTAAGACTAGGTGTACCAAAACCGAGTAGAAATACTGTTTTTAGGGTCAAATTTCCAAAAACTTTCTGGGGGAGGACCCCCAGATCCCCTTTCCTACTTTGAAATATATTATTTTCAACTTGTTTTTATATTAAGTTCACCCAAATGCAAATTCTATCTATAAATATAAATCAAAAATTCGGACCAGGTGTACCAAAACTGGTTAAAAACCAGTTTTAAAAAGACAAATTTCAAAACTTTTTTGGGGGTGGACCCCCAGACCCCCCTTTGGTACTTGGAACAAAATTATTCACAACTTTTTTTTATAATAAGTTCTTTTAGATTTAAATTTCAACAAAAAATATATAAAGTTACATTGAACGTAATAAATTTGCTTGGGAGGGGGTGAAAAATAATTTCGGGCCCCTCCCGAAATAAATTTCTATATACGCCACTGTCACAACTGTATCATACAGACTGTAACGAGAAACCCCAACATTGACTTTGATTTGTTTAAAGCATTGCAAATCAATGTATAGGATAGAAGTATACGTCACATTGGGAAATTGGACGATTTTTAAAAGTCAAACTTTGAAATTGCATAAAAAAATAAATAATCATCGTAATTAAAAAATTTTTGCGTTTATTTTCCGCTCTAGGGTACCTCTATCGAATAAAAAAATAAAAAATAAATGGTGGTATTGCCCATTACTCCCGAAATCCCAGATTTCTTAATGCGACACGTCCCCACGTTCGTCTAATGGGCAATTGTCCCCCTACAACATACTAAAATTTCCACTTTGAAATGCAATGCAAAAATATTGGCCCACATTTTCAATACTATTTTCCTTAATGTTCATAACGAAACTGAAGATATGATGTCAAAAGAATAGTTAATATAAAGTAAAAAAAACTTTCTTAGAAATATTAGGCAATTCACAATGTTTTGGAAATTTAAGAAGTGTTTAAATTTACAAGTAAAAGTGTTAGAAGAAAAGGGGTTTGTATCTTTTTCAAAGGAATACCAGGGGTAGAACTGCTCAAGCCCCTTTTAAGCAAACAACCCCACTGATAAAAAAAAGTTTGTCAGTGCTCGCTTGGCGGCATTGGCGAAGGAGAGGGAAAAGAGGTGGAGTAGTTCTTGGCGAGAAGTAACCAGTTTCCCGCGCTCTCTCCCTACCTATCCAACCCCAGGGAGAGAATGGCCTCCCCCGTTGGGCAGACAGACAATAGGGCCATTCAATTGACCACCAACGCCACCAACCGGACACTTCGTGAAATCTGTTCCCTGGCAGAGCTGTTTGTCAGTTTCCGTGTGGATATTGTAGTGTGTGTGTCTAGAATTTTTCGGAGCGTTTTTAAGGCCTGAAGCACGTGGTGTATAAGTGAGCTTGCGGTTGCTATTACAAGAATCGTAGTCTACAATGGAATGTATTATTGATTCACCGTTGTCATTGGAGTACCACAATGAAGAGGTAAGTGAATTTTTTTTTGGTTTCCAAAAAACTTTGTTTACTTTTTCTTATTTTCAAAAAAAATTTTAAGATTTTTAAAACGTGGTAGGCTTATGATACTTGTCCACAGCTTTAATATTACTGCTGATGTTTGATATCCGGTTATAATTTTAAGATAAAATTTAAAGAAAGTGTAAAAATTTAAAATAAGCAATAAGGTAAGTTTTCAATTTCCATTTTTTTGAACTTTTATTGAAAATTGGACCTGATATTCAATAATAGAATTAATAACACAGGTCTGCAAAAATAAAAAGCAAATTATTTTATAATATATTAAACTTTGAAAAATTTAACATTCTGAAAAAATTTTACTATGTTTGTGCTTTAAAGAAATTATAAATGCTAAAGATTTTAATTTAAGCTCAAAGTTTTAAAAATTTAAAAGAATTTTATTTCAATCAAAATATTTCCCATGTTTTTACAAAAAAAATTGTTGCTGTGTTAAAAGTAAAATTAGAGCCTGAATTTTGACGTTTTAGAGGTTTTTATTTTCCAAGCTGTGTTCCAATGAATAAATAAATTTGAACAAAATTGGACCACTTGTTAACCCGTTGGGTGAGTTATAAAACAAAACTTGCTAGAGTGAGGCATGTAAGGGAGGAGGCTAAGACGGCTTTAAAAAAGGGAAAAAATAAGGTGGTGATCTGGGCCGGGACTAATGATGTTGGGACGGCTAATAACAAGGAATTTGAAAGTGACACTACATCATTACTAGCTGAGGTAAAAGCAAAAGGAAAGGATATAACTGTAATGGGATTGATGCCCAGGTACGGGGCCAGTAATGGGTGGTTAAATCAGAGAGCCAGGAGAATGAATTCACTGCTAAGGGAGATATGTGAGAGGGAGGAGGTGAGTTTCTTGGATTTGTGGAAGGATTGTAGGAGGGATTGGATAGGCAGGGACAATTTGCATTTGAGCCAGATAGGTAACAGGGAGGTTGCGAAGCGGGTGTTGGACAGTCTGGGGGCAAAAAACTAGATCACAAAGGACATAGAAGGGTGTCAGTTCAAAGCAATTGTGGGGGAACATCAATGGGGTCTAAAATACAGTAAAGCACCGTTTATACGTCTTTCAAGGGACCGACGTAAATCGACGTATAAATGAAAAAACGTATAAACGAAAATGTCCTTAATATTAGGTTTATAACGCTCCTAATGCAGATTTACAAAATTACGTTAAATTTTCGGTTTTTCTAAAGAAAAAAAATTACTTCAAAACAGTCTATAAACTGAAAAATATTAACTAATAAACTTTAAAATAGTATTAAATATTTTAAAATATTAAAACATTTAACATAAAAATTAAAGAAACCCTACCTTTATAGTGATAGGGTTATATAACAGCAGTTTTATGGTCCCTCTTTCTTTGTGGGGTCATTTAGCGATCAAAAGAATTCTTCTCCTCTGCAGGGGGTGCTGGGGACCCCCTAACCAGAGATAAGGGCCATAAAACTGTAGTGTAGTTCTTATCAGTTCAACGAACTGCCCTTTTTCTCACCCCCCACTCCATTGGTCATGCCCCCAACAACGGCAAAGGAATGCAGTACTCTTCAACCTTTCCTGGGGAAATTTTCCCACTGAATAACAACTGATACTGGATATTTTCAAATTTTAAGACAGCCGAAAACGACGTATAACCGATATTGCGCGTCGTATAAACGAAGAATTAAAAAGAATGTATTAAAAATAACGAAAACGTCGTATAAACGAAGAATGTAACGAATGAACGAATTAAAAATAACGTCGTATAAACGAAGAATGTATTAAAAAGAATAGGAATGAATTGGGACTTTGCGAAAACGACGTATAAATGATAAAGTCAAATAAATGAGAAACGTATAAACGGTGCTTTACTGTACTAGGGACACATATCACACCGGGAAAGTGCAACATAAAAGGGATCAGCAATAAAAAGGGTAAGTGCAAAATTAAAGGAACAAGCAACATAACGGGTAAGTGCAACATAAATGGGAAAAGAAATATTAAGGGCAAGTGCAGCACCAGGATAAAAAATAAGCTCAAGGTATATTATTGTAATGCACGGAGTGTCAGGAATAAGATGGATGAGCTCAGGGGACGGAGGATATAGACATCATAGGGATAACTGAAAGTTGGGCAAATAGTGAAGATGAACAGTTATTAGAGCTGGGTGGTTTTACAATGTTCAGGGTGGACAGAGTGCATGGGAAAGGGGGCGGGGTTTTAATATATGTGAGAGAATTCTTGAACTGTACAGAATTAATGTTAAATAGTGAAACTGAGGGTATTGAATCTGTCTGGGTCAAGCTGAATACTGACAAAGGCAAAGGACTAATACTGGGTAATATCTATAGATCTCCTGTATGCAGTGAAGAGCAGGAAAAGGGTATGTGTAATATGATAGTTGAAGCGTGTCAAACAGGAGAAGTAATCCTAATGGGGGACTATAATTATCCAAATATTGACTGGACAAATAATCTAACTACGAAAGGGAAAGAGGCAGAATTTCTAGAAGTAATACAGGATTGCTTTCTGTACCAGATGGTGTATGAGAATACTCTAGGGACAATGCAATATTGGATTTGATATTCAGCAACGATGAAGATAGGGTGCAGGATTTAGTCATAGGGGAACCTCTGGGAGAAAGCGATCATAGAAGTATAAGATTAAGTATCATTTTGCAGTCAGCATACTCAAGTAATTGTAGGATAATTCCTAATTTTAGAAAGGTCAACTTTCAGAAGATAAGAGAAGAGTTGAGGGAGACATTCAAAGGGGGATTAATAGCATCACATCTTTCTGAACAATGGGAGGAATTCAAAATAAAGTTAGACGGGGTGATAAAAAAACATGTATCATTCAGGAAAAAGGGAAAAACTAGAAACTTGCTTCCTATGTGGTTTACAAGGGAAACCCAGAAAGCTTTAAATTCAAAACAAAAAACCTACAAAGTATATAAGAGCACAGGTAAGGACAGAGACAGGGAGGCATATCTGATAGCCATGAAGGAATTTAAAAACATGAGTAGGAGGCAAAAGCTGTCCTTGGAGGAAAAACTGGCAAGGGAGATAAATACAAATCCAAAAGAATTTTTTGCATATGCAGGTGGTAAAAATAAATTAAGTACTACACTGGGCCCGTTAGAGGGGAGGGAAGGTGAATTAATTCAAGATGAGGAGGGTATGGCAAATGTGTTAAACAACTTTTTCCTGGGGGTCTTTAATGGAGAATATAAATTAAAAGATGATCATAGGAATGGAGTCTTTGCTGGGGGTACAATCAGGGATTGTAAATTTAACAGGGAAGACATAGTACATCAGCTGAAAAGTATAAAGCCAACTAAAGCACCTGGGCCGGATGAGATCTATCCGAGAGTATTGGTGGAATGTGCGGAAGAACTGGGGGACGTAATTCTAATGATGTTCAATATTACTTATAGCACGGGTTGGGTACCAATAGATTGGAAGTATTTAAAAAGGGAGTAAAAAGTGATCCGGGCAACTATAGACCAGTAAGCTTTTCAGTAATTTGCAAAATATTCGAATCATTGTTAAAAAAGCATATAATGTTATACTTGGAGGAAGGGGGATTGCTATCTGATAACCAGTATGGGTTTAGGAAGGGAAGATCCTGCTCTACAAATCTATTAAAATTCTATGAGAATATAACTGGGGAGCTGGATAAGAAGAGAAGTGTAGATATCATGTACATAGATTTTCAAAAAGCCTTCGATAAAGTACCTCATGAGGCACTACTGTATAAATTGGAAAGACTAGGGATTCAGGGGAAAACATTGGTTTGGATTAAGAATTGGTTATTGGGTAGAAAACAGAGAGTGCAGGTAAAAGGAAGCTATTCACAGTGGACAGAGGTACTCAGTGGGGTTCCACAGGGATCAGTTTTGGGACCAATTTTATTTATAATATTCATAGATGATATAGGTCAGAGGATTTAGAATAGAATCAGTATATTTGCAGATGATTTAAAAATATGGGGGACAGTGGATACCAAGACACAAATTGAAAATTTACAAGGTGATCTTGATAGGATTTCTGAATGGGCTGTAAAATGGGGTATGTCATTCAATTTGGGGAAATGTCAAGTACTGCATATGGGTTATAAGAATAATGGAGCCGAGTACTGGTTGCAAGGAGTAAGGGTTAAGGAGGGAGATACGGTCAAGGATCTTGGGGTGATAATACACAGTGACTTTAAAACAGCGTTCGAAATTGTACTGGATTGCTGGTCCGGGGCAACTAAAAAACGGCTCGGACCAGTGGAATCAGAAATTCACTGGTCCGCCGGACCAGTGGTGAAAATATATCCCATCCTCCAGTTAAGTTATGTATTAATTTATGTGCAATATTATTTATTCAAGAAAAATTCTTATTTTTTGTCAATTAGTGCAATTATATCCAATTTGTATGTCCAATGTAGAGAAATTTTATTTAATCAAGAATATTATTTTATTCGTATGTCAGTTAGTGAAATATTATTTAATCAATAAAAGTATTTAGTAATAATATAAGATATTTTCAAAATTATTTGATTATTTAATGCTATGGCTTTGTCTCATAAATTTATTTTTATTAATTATTTTATATAAATTTTATATTTACAGCTGGTAACTTATTATTGCATGCATATGTGTAATTCCATGTGAAATCAACCAAAATTCTCAATTCTCAACCTGACCCTCTCAGATTTTAACAAAAATTTCAGGAATTGTTCTTTTCTATGATATAAATGAGAAAATGGTTTTATTATTCAATTTTATCAGTAATTTTTTTTATTAAAAGTGTTTGAAAAAAGGAAGAAAAAGCCATTTTTCGCTCTTTAATGTATTATAACTCAAGTTATATTTGTCCGAGAAAAATCTATTACCCCTCGTTTTAAAGATAATTTTGCGAGTTGATATAAAGTTTGATTATGTCCACGAAATAACTGCTTATCCCGAGGCGGTCCCACTCTGTAAATTTCAGATATCATAGTTATATCAAACTTCATATCAAATTTTAAAAAATATGTTTAAAACGAGGGGTAATAGATTTTTGTCAAACATTTTTAATAAAAAAATTAATGATAATGTTAAATAATAAAAACATTTTCTCATTTTTATCATAGAAGGGAACAATTCCTGAAAGTTTCATTAAAATCTGAGAGGGTCAGGTTGAGTGCCGTGTTGATTTCACATGGAATGACCAATATGTATTAATTTTTAACATTACTATTTGGTACTCACATTCAGAGCAATAGTTACTTTTTAAACTTGTCCTTTTTGATTTGTCGGACCAGTACTTTTTGTTGCGGACCAGTAAGATTGGTAAAGCACTGGTCCGCAGGACCAGTGGATTTTTTTCCCAACTTCTAACGCTGCTTTAAAATGGGTCACCAATGTTCTGCTGCGGGTAAAAAGGCAAATAGGTTATTGGGGTATATCAAAAAGACTGTAACTTCAAGGGATAGGAATATAATATTGCCATTATATAAGGGCTTGGTAAGATAAGACCTCACCTAGAATATGCTGTACAATTCTGGGCTCCATATATGAGAAAGGATATAGAAGTAATTGAAAGGGTTCAGCATAGAGCTACAAAAATAATTAAGGGAATGGCACACCTAGATTACAATGAGCGTTTGAGTAGGCTCAACATGTATACACTGGAGAGAAGAAGGAGGGGGGATTTGATTCAGCTCTTCAAGTTCGTAAAGAAAGGGGATACAGAAGGTTTAGACTTTAATAGGGATAACAGAACAAGGGGCCATGGGTACAAATTGAAAATAAGACTCATTTTAACACTAGAACGACGGGACTTAGCCGTATACCTAGAAGGACGGAGAGGGCCAGAATGACCCTCGCAGATTTTTTTTGTTCGTATCATTATTCAAACATCCCTAAACTAGAAATATCAACGAAATAATTTAGTTAGAACATAGTGGAGACAAACTTTAACGTTTTTATAGAATTTTTGTATTTTAATGGGGAAAATAGCCGATTAAATTGATATTGAAATAAGTTAAAATTATATTTCCTTTTCTTCGTTCAGATAAATGAATTTTAAGTAAATATATCAATCCTATACTTATATAGTGAATTAAAATACACTTTTGCACAGTCAATAGACGCATATTATTTTACAAACTGACTTCAATCATTCACATTTTGTATAATTTTGGGAACACTGAATTGAATTACAAGCATTGCCATAAGAGGGCTTTTTCCCCAAATGCTTTCAAATTATTCTGAAATACACTAAAAATTTCTCTTACACATATCTGTTGTAAATTTGCTATATTACCTGTCTTTTTATTTGTTTTTTAATTGTGCAACTATATTTCTTGTATTGATCTCTGCCTTAGCACGGTGCTCTGCAAAATGGGGTTACTAAAATTAAGTTAATTTTTTGACAGAACTGATGTGATATTGTTTCAATAATTTTTTAAAATATAAATCGTAAAATATCTCTTAAACCTGAATCAAGCATATCTAACCATTGAAAATTTTTTCATAACTTCGTTTTGAGTAAGTCTTATGTGTCCTATGCATCTCTTTCAATTTCGGAATAAAAGTTGTGGATTATTAATGGTATTATTTATGGTAATCTATTATTAGTATACACTTCTAAATAACAAAATTGTTCGATTTCAAACAGCTATCACAAGTAATAGACTTCTAGTCTCACAAAAAGTAGGGAGGTTTCTTATTTCTATAGTACAGATTCCAGGGTACAGGAGAGAATTTTTGGAATTCCAACCACTCCCCAAACACCTGTGAAAACAGGGAATTGAAGGTCAAGGTCAGGGTAAGTAGGGGGATCTTCACGCTCCAGTGATCACCAGAAACGACGATTTTCAAACGCGCATTGACAAAATCCCTCCACAGTCCAGAATGGACCCTCCCGTCGTTCTAGGTATACGGTTCGATATCTCCGCTCCTATGGGACTAAAATGAAAATTATTTGGTATTTACTTAAATAGGGTCAAATAATGAAAAGTCAGAAAATTTCAAGCCATTTGGTTAATTTGCGCTGAATTGATTGAACAACAAACTATGCGAGGGGCCAAAATGGCCCCTCCCGTCGTTCTAGTGTTAATCGGGATTTAAGAAAATACTACTTCTTCAATAGGGTAATAGATATATGGAACGCATTGCCAGAACATATAGTAAATTCGAAGGGTGTATATGAGTTTAAGCTAAAACTAGACAGTCAGAGGGAATGGGTGAATTACTATAAAATGGACCATCCTTGTTGGGCTTCGAGCCTGTAGCTGGTCGACAAAATTTGTATTTGTATAATTTTATGGAAGTTGGTTTAAAAGATACCATATACTAAGAGAACAACCCCACGGGTTAACAAGTGGTCCAATTTTGTTAAAATTTATGGTGGAAGTAGTCTGGATACTGCTGTACCTCATGCAATATTTTTTTTTCATTCTATTATGTTTTTCTATGTAAAACGGGCTTTAAGAAAACTGCCCTTTGTAACGCCCTCGCACTACATTAGGGGTTCTAGCTCTTTAACGGGGCATCTATCTGCGACCCCCCCTTCCTATTCCAAATACGCTTGTCCAGGTCCCCTCTGCCACCCCTCAAAGTTTGTCCACGGTTGTTTCCGAACACCCTGTATACTCTGTGAATAAAATCGTCAAAAATAAAAGAAATCAGACATAAAACTGGACTGTTTTCCTAGTGAACGGCCGAAAAGATAAGAAAAAATTGGAACTTCGAATCTTAATAATTCCTAAACTAATTCGAATTTTTCAAAAAACAAAATGCCAATCTCTTTAAAAAGTAATTGAATAAGTGTTTAAAATATCGTATTTCTACTATGATAGGTTTTTCTTTTATGACGAAAAAACCGAAAATGTTTCAAAAATTTCGAAACTTTAAAATTTAATTAAAAACAAATTCGTGCGCGAAAAAAGGGGCGACGAGGTGCAAAACTTCAGGCCTAAGAGTATATGAAAGGAGAATTTCACCATTTATTGCTGGTTAAGCGGACAATAGGTATAATCTCACAACTGATTAGTGTGTGTGAGATTACTCCTATTGTCCGCTTAACCAGCAATAAATGGTGAAATTCTCCTTTCATATACCTTGCCTTTCTGGAATTAAATCTGTCCTAGGAATGCCATTGTCATTCCAGCAGATGAGTGGAGGACTAATCAATGGTCACCACTTTTTAGTTATAGTCGGCAAGACTAGTACTTGCCCTCCTCTCTCTTGCGTTACTATCCTATACCGTGCTGATGAGTCCTAACAAGGACGAAACCGGTCCACGGTTGGAGGTGACTCTTGAGAGTTGTGAGATTACACCTAAGAGTATATGTGTGCAAAAAAATTAAACTTCTGCTATTAATTGATTTCGCTGGGAGCGAACTCACAGCAGAAAAAAATAATTTTCGACTTTGAAATTAAATAACTCTAGAACTAATAATCCAATCAATTATCTTTTGGTATTGAAATGATCCTCATGGTATTTTCCTACAAATGTTTTAAATTGTATAAATTTCCGTTGGATAGTTCTGGCGTAGCGTCTGTTCAAAGTGTTCAAAAATAAAATTTTCTGAAACGCGACAGTTACTTTTTTTAATAAAAAGAAAAGTATTCGGTGAAAAGTTTATTGTAAATGTATTTATAGAAATAAACATAATTGAAGATTAAAATTTAGCTAATTAATTCGATGAACTGAAAATTTAGGTGAAGAGGTTAAAATTGGTAATAGAGTTTAGGAGCCGTTTTAATAAGGGGTTTACTCCTTGCTTATTTTTTTCCTGACAAGGGGGAGGGGTGATGCTTTCGTAAGATACTGCATTTTTGAAAATATCTTGTTTCTTGCATAAATAATTTCAAAACTCAACCAAAAATAAATTTAACAAAAAATTGAATTAGGAAATCTGACGTAAGCACTTTCTTCTGGGAATGGACCCCCCCAAAAATTTTGAAATTTTTACCCCGAAAAGTAGTGTTTCAACTAAAAGGGATGTCAAAATTTCGGGGGGGGGCAGTTTCTTACGTTAATAATGGTGGGGGGGTTCGAGGTTTGCTTATCTTTGCTGACAAGGGAGAGGGGTTTAAAAATAAGCAAAGTAACGCTTACGTAATATTTGAACGGCCCGTTAAAATATATTTGCCGATGAATCGAAACATTAATAGTAATAAAATCATGAAATGATTAAGCAATGAAAAGAAAAAGTAAGAATAAGTTAAGAGTTGTATAATCGAAAAAAAAGCTATAACTTAAAAAAATTATTACTTAAAAATTCCCATTTCTTTAGATGTCTACTGGATATTCAGATGTAGAATCATGTGAAGATAATGATGATGGGGGATATTACGATGATGATTATTATAACGATTACGAAGATAATACTGAATTGAAACCAACTGATCCTGCAACTCTAGATCCTGAATATTTTGAATTCACTTGCTCTATTAGAGAAGGTGTTGAAAGGATTTTCAAAGAAAGTGTAGAAAGTTTAAGTGCTTCTTTACCTGTAAGTTTCTTTGCCTAGTTTTTGTAATGTATACTTAATAAAACTTTAAAAGGTTTTTATAATTGTTAAAAAAAAATTTAGACTATTAGTATATGTTATCAGTTCCCACTTAACCCTTTATCTTTGTCATTTTGTTCCCTCAAAAAAGTAGTTAAAGTCAAAAGTAAAGTTTATTACTTTTTAAGACTTAAAACTGGTTTTAAAAAGCCATGCTTTTTGTATTGTGAGACTATTTTAGCACTCCGTGTACTGACAGTACTCAAAAGTATCAATTTAATTAATTGGATCTGGCGGATTATATTTTCCAAAGATAGTTATTTTATTTTTATGTATATTCCTTATTTTTTATGTATATCTCTTAATTTTCAATTTAGTGACTCAAAAAATATTTGCACGAAAATCAGATAAAGGGTTCAATATTTAGTGAAACTATCTGCCAATAATACTAAGCCTATACATCCCAGTAAAATTTTTAAGTGCCTATTTAAATTCTACTAGCCTCAGTATTTTGTGCTAACACCTTTTATTTGTGTGAGCAAAAACTAATATCCTCTTGCGTTTAACTACCTATATGTGATAGAATTATTTTCTTGAGTAATTCTATTTAGCACAGTTTCCAACCTATTCTGAATTTGTTATTTATGTACCAACTACTTTTATTAGCTATTTATTATTCTGTTAATATTTCATTTTTGTAGGTCAAACCATCTATAGCCAAGTTACTTTTACACACTCATAGGTGGGATACTTCAGAAATAACTGCTGCTTTTAAAGTTGATGCTTCCAAGTTACTAATAGAATCAAAGATTAAACCTTCAAAACCTCCAGGAGTTGATACTCAGGTATTTCATGTGAATTTCTAGAAATTCTTGTTTTTAGCTTTCTGAATAGATAAAGCAGTATTTTTTTTAAAGGATTAACAATTTCTATTACAATAAGGATACAGTACAAATCTGGTTATCCTACTTTGTATTTGATATCTTTTGACTAACGAAACAAAGTTAATTTTTTTTTGTATCAAACAATAAGGATAACTAACAGTATAATATAAAACCAAAGTGCGTTTTATTTTCTTATACAGGGTGTAACAAAAGGTTGGTGCCATAAACTTAACATGCAGGTCTGTTACCCCATGAAAAACAAAATTTTCATAAAAACTCATGCCCACTAATGTAACAGGGTGGCTACAGAACCTGGAAATCAGGGATTTCAGGGAAAAGTCAGGGAATTTTACTATTCAGGAAAAATCAGGGAAAAGTCATGGAAATTTTTAAAAATATGTTAAAATCAGGGAAATTTCCTCATGAGCTCATTTTGTGCTATAATTTTTCTTCCTCCGAAACCTTGTGAATATTTTTTACTTTTCTTAGATCTATGGGAAACATATTCTGCATCTCATACTATGCTTGGACTCGAGCATCACTCAAAAGTCAAAATTAAGTTTTAATATTTTATATGTATTTTTTTTCATTTTAAATAACAAGTAGCAATTTTTTTAATTATCTTATACGCACATAATGCTTATAAGTACAGAGAAATCCAGAAAATTACTAAAATTAGTTCCGGTAAATCAGGGGAAAGCTGTAAGTTTAGTCCTGGAAATCAGGGAAAAGTCAGGGAATTTGTTTTCTCAGTTTCTGTAGCCACCAGGGTTGGCAAAGTTTTTCCCACCCCCGGTAAATACCATGGTAATAACCGGTATTTACCGTCCTGGGAAAAACTAGGTTTTTCCCACATGGGAAAAAGTGGGAAAAACTGATTATTTATTGAATTTATTCTGTTCAAAATGAATGTTTTAAAAGTTTTTACAGCCTTTTTTAGAAAAATGACCTTAAATAAGCTTTATCCTATGTTATGAATATGGGTTTTATCATGTGTCTGAAGAATGTCATCTTTTGATGGTTATGCCCTTTTCATCCGATTATCATACCTTGTTACTTTAAAAAAGTTATCTTGCAATCAAGATTTACATTTACGTTTTGTTTTATTTAAATTACGTTTTTATTTACATTTAAAAAAAACTGTATATAATGCTTTTCTTAAAGACACAGATATTATAAGTAAATTTGTTTTAAAATATTCTCTATTTTTATTTGAGAAATTCATTAATATTAAAAAATATATGCAAATTTTATGTTAAATGTCATGATTCTCTTGCTCACTTATATTTTTCCCACCTGATAATTTTAACCCCCCTCCCAAAAAAGTCATTTTTAACTGAAAGTTTTTATAATATGTTTAAAAAGGCCATAACCTAATACTTCCATTATTTTGTCAATTGGAAGTTTTTCCCAGTATTTACCAGTTTTTCCCGGTATTTACCAGTTTTTCCCAGTGGTATGGGAAAAACTAGTTTTGGACGGGAAAAACCCAACCCTGGTAGCCACCCTGTGTAAACTCATGTCTGCTACAGGATAATTGTTCGCCGGCGAAGGGAGCAACGTTTAACTTTTTTATTCTACGGAAAAGTTCAGTTATTATTACAAATTCGAAGACAGCACCCCCCGAAAACCCCCTTGTAGACCAAATTTCATATTATATTCTGCCAGGTCAGAGACCCAGAGAAAATCAAATTTAATTATTTGAAGACGGTCCACAAAATATTTAATTCATTGAAGTTTAAAATGATAAAGGAGGTGATTTTTTTCTGTTAATTACTGGCAGAATTTGATGAAATTTGGTGTTCAAGGGTTTTCGGGGGTGCTCTATTCGAATATCTTACGATAACTGAAGTTTTCTCCCGTAGAATAAAAAAGTTAAACGCGTCACGCCCTTCGTTGGGGAACAGTCCTCTATATCGAACATCTAATGAAGTGTTGTTTGTTGTCATGGTCTGAAAGACCTACCTGTTAAGTTCGAGACCAACATATTGAGACACCTTTTATATTATGCTACATTATTTTTATCTTTCATTTAACCTGACTCATGGCACAGTAAGAAAATACTTTTTTTATTAAATTTTTTAGCTTTTTCTATCTAGTACAGGGGTGGCCAACCCAAATGATGTTGAGGGGGGGGGCACTTTGGAAAACCACTTAAATCTCGCAGGCCGCTTATAAAATTTTAGGATATTAGGTGCACAGAATGACAGGGAAGTAAATTGAATAAACAAGGTATAAATTAGGGAGTTTCTTAGATCCTTTGCTTAGTTTGACAGATTCCTCAATAAAATATTCGTTTAAACTTACCTTTAGGAGCAAGAATACCTTCAAAGAAGAAGGTATCAAGAATACCCTCTGTAGTATATCCATAGGAACTGTGGCGCTTATAGAAATTTATTTCGGGAGGACCCAAATTTTCTCTATAAATTACAGCTAGATTTTTGCACCGGGAAGGAGTATATACCCAAATCTTCCTCTGATGCCACCATGCATATTTAATAGGTTCAATGCATAAATTAAAATATATTTTTAGGTAGGATTTGCACCTGGCTGAACTTAATATCCCCAAAAAAGTTGCGAACAAGGGTTTATAGAGATCCTAAGATAGAGTTCCTAGTACTAAAGGGGGGTCTGGGGGTCCTCCCTCACAAAATTTTTTTGAAATTCGACTCTTATTAACAGGTTTTAACGCGTTTGGCAAAGTTATTTCAAACGGGCCGCTGGTTGGCCATGCCTGATCTAGCACTTAACATTTGGATTTTTCTTCCTTGGGATGCCTGAACAGTTAAAAATAAAGGCACCTGTGAATATTTTGCAGACGATTCGCAACTCCGAAACAATGGAATGCTCCGTGTGCTTCGGGAGCGATGCCAGTGAAGGTTTCTATGGTCTAACTTGCGGACATTTCTTTTGTAAAGATTGTTGGTGTACCCATTTTGAAATGAAAGTAAATGAAGGAATCACTACAAGTAAGTGTTAAATTCATGCTTTATAGAAGTTAAGTTTTAGTTTTAAGCTGTTTTTACCGTCTTTTTTCTTTTGCAAAACTAACGATGAACGTGTGTGTTATAGTGTGCTCTTGTGAGTTTTCCCTGTGAAGCGAATTAATAGTTTTGTACTATTTAGGCTATGTATAATAGCTGACAGTATGAATGGCTTTAAATTTGTCTAGTACAATTGATTGTAAAAATTAGAATTTTTGGATTTTTAATGAAATTTTTCAAGAATATATAGTAACGTCTCTCAGCAACCACCCTTGTATGACCAAGTTTGCTAATTTTTTAAATGTTAAAATACTTTTAGGAATGACCAAGTAATACAGTTTTTTTTGTTTATTAAAAAAGAAATTCGCATTTTTTTTGTGGAAAATCAACACCGTTTTCTTCAACTTTTACGAGTTAAAGAATCTTATCTTCGAGGAAGTTGGCGGGTATGATGGTCCACTGAAAAGAGCGAATAATAAATTTAATAGGGCCGAACCTCGAACAAATTGCAATAAAAGATTTGTCAACTGTTTTTACTTAGGAATAACCTCAATAAAAAAATCGGCCAAAAACGGATGATCGGAAATTTAATTTTTTAAATTTTTTTAAAAAATGGCCGAAAATTTTTTTCAAAAAATCAAATTATAAAAATAGAGACTTATGATACTTGTTTATAGGCTATTTTTCAGTGCTGAATACGAATATACCATTTAAATTTAAAAAATTTAAAATTTCAATTTTTAAAAATTAAATCAAAATTTGGAAAGTCGACACAATTAAAACATAGCTCAAACCACAAAATAATTGCAAAAGAAATAATTTAAACGGTTTTCAATTAGAAATGACTTAAATAATAACATACTAAAAATGGTAGAAAATCGGACAATAAAAAGTTTAATTTTTTTTAAATTTTTATTTTGTTTTTGCCTCAAAAATCGACTTTTTTTTAAAAAATTCTTGTTAAAAACGTTTGCCGGTGATGTCATAGGAATTATGGACTTTGTTATAATTATAGTGATTGTTATATAACTGTGTGGAAAGTTGAATTACTTTATCAACTGAGCTGGTTGCAGAGTGTTTAGAACTTGTCAAGGGAATGTTTTAAACATTCACTTTAAATTGGCAAAGTTGGAAAACAAGTTAGTGGATTGATAAGGATTTATATTATCAATTTATTTTTTTGGGGTGGGGAACAGAGGTTGTAATTCCCTGGAAGTTTAGCTGCCAATAATATTTTTTATACTATTTAGGTGAAATTATACATAAATGTACTTATTTTTAGGATTGGAATGCATGGGAGAGTCATGCTGTTTACTAGTCCCTGAAGATTTTGCACTTAATATTTTAAACAGATCTATATTAAGAGAAAAGTATAAGTCATTTTCATTTGTTGATTATGTAAAAGTAAGTATCATTTATAATGGATATCATCATACTTATTTTATTTAAAATAAAACAATTGCTTAAAAGGTTGCCTTTTTCCCCATTTAGAGTCATCCAAATTTGAGATTCTGTCCTGGAACCGACTGCAACCTCGTTATTTTTGGCAAAGAATGTCAAGCAAAGCGTGTTAGTTGCGAACAGTGCGAAACATCATTTTGGTAAGGTCTATGTTTTTGTTATGGAAGTAGGAGAATATTTGAACACTCTAGACACGAGAGTTTCAATAATCGTTTAGAATCCTCATTCTGTAGGTCCTTAATCTTTAAATACCTTATTCTGTATAGATCTTATTAATATTGCTATAACATTTCTAGACCAGTGATACCGAAAGTTCGTGCCATGAAGGGATTTCAGGGTTACTGCAAGGATCTTAGAATAAAAAAAAATTATATGAATTAACTTCCGAAATTACAAACTTTTACTAATATTTACTTTCCGACATTACAAACAACAGAAATTGGGAATAAGAATAATATTCAAAATGTAGTGTTAACAAAGTCTCTTAGTATCAGTATTAATATTTATTCTTTGTTTCGAACTATCTACTCCATATCTTCAGAGAATAGCCGTATCTTTCTTGCTGTAAATGAAAGCATATACAGGGTGTTTCAAAATTGCGTTGCACGGCTTTTATTCGGAACCAACGCCTCCTAAGGTCATGGAAGTAAGGTCTACCCCTAGGTAAGTGACCCTGGAGAATCCTTTGAGATGACTTACAGTGCCCCTAGCGGCGAAATTAAAAAGCTAAAAAAATTAATTTAAAAACTAAAGGAGATAGAGCAAAAACCTCAATGAGAGTATTGTTGCCAACGTCAAGAAAAACTCACTGAAAAAATTTGATCAAAATTTCTTGAATATTCGCGGAGATATTAGCATGTGAAAATAGCACTTTTTCAGGGGTCAAAAAAGAAAAAGTTCGCATATTCCCAAATTTTTCAGTGTTATTGTGAAGTTTTGTGTTTTTTTAGTTGAAAGAACGCAAAATTTAATCAAACAAATTTTCAAATGTGCGAACTTTTTCTTTTTTGACCCCTGAAAAAGTGCTATTTTCACATGCTAATATCTCCACGAATATTCAAGATATTTTGATCAAATTTGTTTCAGTGAGTTTTTCTTGACGTTGGCAACAATGCTCTCATTGAGGTTTTTGCTCTATCTCCTTTAGTTTTTAAATTATTTTTTTAACTTTTTAATTTCGCCGCTAGGGGCGCTGTAAGTCATCTCAATGGATTCTCCAGGGTCACTTACCTACGGGTAGACCTTACTTCCATGACCCTAGGAGGCGTTGGTTCCGAATAAAAGCCGTGCAACGCAATTTTGAAACACCCTGTATTTTGTAGTATAAATATACAATACAGCAATTCTAAAATTTTAATCTTCGATAAATTCATAGAACCAAATAATTTTACTGCTTTTTAACAAATCAATGAGAAAAAATTCTTGATAGTGCGAAAAAATACTCTCGTTCATGAGCACGTGAACCCCCAGTGAGTAAGTAATAAGTAGTTTATTTAAAATAAATGAAAAACGTAATTAAAATATATTCCATGTTGTTCCCTATTCGAGAAGAGCTTTCAGACTCCTTTCTATTCCCATTTACAAATCGAAAAATTTACTACGAAAATGTTGAATTTTCAGTGCTTTACGATTTTTTCCGCCTTCAATCGCCTGCAAGTTCAACCAAGAAATAGGTAGGCAGGATAACAAATTCTGAACTGGGTCAGAGAGAGAAAAAAATCTACCTTATTCCCTTGAACCCTAAGCCGTCCTAGAATACCACTGAAGATTAATAGGATAAAATGTGTTTTTTTTAAAAATATTTTTCAAGCAATATTTATTTTAAGGGATTAAATATTTTTTATTCACAAATTTTTAATAAAATATGTCTAATGTGAAAATATACTAATAATGTTTGAATTCCTTCTGCAATAGCTTCAATTCCAGCTTGTTATAAAATAAATTACAAGTTATGGTACATAACATCAGTCTAAGTTGCTTGTTTTGTTGCAGCTTTAAATGTGGATCAGATTACCATGCACCAACTGATTGTGATACTATGAAAAAATGGATGAAAAAAATTGCTGATGACTCGGAAACAGCTAACTATATTTGTGCCTACACTAAAGATGTAAGTAACTTGAAATTCAAATTGAAAATTCATTTTTTTAAAAACTTGCAATTAGTTTACATTGTGTTAGAAAATAAACGATGGTATGGGGAGGCAATCAATTGATATAATTTTGATTTATAAGTACAATTTGGAAAACCTTCATTCAATTTTATTATTGTGTCAAAGAAAGAAAAATAGGAATAAAACTGAATCAAATTTAAAATCTGAATCTGGTGAAAAATCAATAAAATTGAAAAATGAATGCAAATGGTTGAAATGCATAAAAAGTGCGTGGTTAACTTTTCTATCTAAAGGTGACTATTCGACTCACTTGATTAAATATAATATCAAAACATTTTATAATTTACTACAAAATTTAAGAAGAAAACAGTGTAAACTGATATTTAAAAATTATAAAAATAATTAATTTTGAAACATTATTTACATTAGTTTAAATTTTAATATTGTCAAAAATAATTGATGTTTTTGAAAATGGGAGCATTATTAGTTTTTTCTCTAATACCTGACTACACTGCTTGATGAAATATGGATTAGTTTAACCTTTTCTTATAGATAAAAATTTAGTTTTCAGTTAGACAACTTTTCAATACGTTGTGAATGTGTATTTTCTTATTGTGGATTTGTGTTATGTGTGTGAAATTTCAATTTTTACTGACCAGTTAACTAAATTACGTTCTGGAAGTAATAGACGGAAAAAAAATCAGAAACACTATTACTATTATAAAAAAATTATTTAAGTTTAATTTTTTGTCTCATTTAAAGTGGCGAGTAATTATGTTTCTTAATAATTGATTGTTACTAGTTAAGCATAACAACTATCGAAAATTTAAAAACCAATTAAGATTACAAATCAAAGAGGAATATTTCATCTAAAAGGGGGTCTTTTTATCAAAAAAGTTGAGAATCCTTGATCTAAATGTTTATGATGTTTTTTGTAACAAACCTTTTTTCTTTATTAGTGTCCAAAATGTAGTGCATGCATAGAAAAAAATGGTGGTTGCAATCATATGGTAAGTTATTAATTTTTAAATTTATTAATTAATTTTTTTTGCATGATGGTCACCAAACATTGAATTAATAAGTATTAGGAAATTCCATTGGTGAGATATATTGCTTCAGGTTTCATAAACATAATGTTTTTTTATAGTTTTAAACCTTAAAGCTTTCCTTTTTACAAACCTTATTCGTAAGATAATGCATTTAGAATGCTGTATTTCAGTCTGCTTTCAGAACTGCAAGTAATGGAATAATAAGTAAAATAAAAAATTGTATGTTTTATTTTGTGAAATGTTGGGATACAGTGTTTTGAGGCCGCAAGCAAAATAGTTTAATAAATAGTTACTATTAAACCCTTAGAAATCTTCATGATTTTGTTTTGTAAATGATTGAAATTTGAGATATTTGAAAGGTATATACAATAAGGTGATCACTTTTCATTTTAGAAATGCTACAGCTGCGACTTTCACTTCTGCTGGATGTGTTTAGGAGGTAAATACTTTGAATTTCCATCATTTCATCCCATCTTACTTTCTTCATACATTTCGTATCAACTTTGAATGTATAAAAAATTTGAAAACATGTTTTTCCTTTAGATTACAGTTCCTATATACTATTTTACATTTGCATGCATATTTTGAGATGACCTTACATACATTGCAAAGCCATTTAGCTAAATAATAATGAATATTTTTTTATCAATGTAAACATTATGACTACGGTGTAATCTAAGATTAATTTCCGTGTGCATTGTAAATAAGTTTCTCTGCAATACAAACACTATGATATGTTTTTAAATAAACTAAAGATCTTTGTAAAATATTCCTTATTTTAACTAAATATTAGTTAACCTTTTATTTCTTTAATTCCCCCTTGTTTACATCTCTGTATTAATTTGACAATTTTTGATTCAAATTTTACCTTTGTTTAGATTGGAATACTCATAAGAATTTTTATGAATGCAATGGGTATCAAGGAAATCCAAACATTGCTAATCAATCTGCTGCTACTCAAGCTAGAGAAGCTTTAAGGAAATACCTGTTTTACTTTGAAAGGGTAAGATTTTTCAGTGATTTTTAAAGTTTTTTTTCTCCTGTTAGAGATATTAATTTTTATCTTCAAACAGCACAAACGTCCAAGATTCGGCCAATTTTTTTTGTGTGTGGCCAAATTTCGTTTACTTCTAGTTGCAGTTATGTAAACTGGACATATTTGGTATGAGCTGTGCTACTAGGGAACTTGAAATGTTTATGATTGATATAAGCAGATATACTTTATTCTGTTTTTCTCTTTATATAGTGGGAAAACCATGCTAAAAGCTTACAATTAGAAGAACAAAACCGCCAAAAAATCATAAATCAAATAAATGCAAAGGTCATGGCCGGTGAAGGAACGTGGATCGATTGGCAATATTTAAAGGACGCATCTGCCTTACTAGCAAAGGTAACTATAAGTTTAATTTAACTTTTATTTTAACTTCTAGTGATTAAAATCTATTAAAAGAATTATAAATTAGATAAATTTTTTATATGTTTGGTGATGGAAAGTATACTTCCCCCGGCCTTATAAAGGGTTAAAAAGCCTGGTTTATTATTATCTCTCAAATTATATTAATAACTGGCAGCACAATGATAAGTGGTACGATAAATAAAATCGGTGGTAAGTATACTAACTTAGAAAGGGTTAACCGCTGGGCGGAATGGGAAGATTCGGCTCGAAACAAAGTTTATTTCTTTTAATTTTTAAAAGGATTATATGAAAGAGTTCTATTTACTATCATTGTATTTCTGGCGCCGAATAGGCCGTGCCGATGTGCGGAACTTGTGCTGATGATACATCTTGAAGTCGTTTGATCTTTATAAATTTATTTTAAGTATTGTTTCTTTAGCATTGATATATAATTGTATATATTTTGTACCTTATTCAAATAAAAAGGACTAGAATTTTCGTCTATAAAGTTTTGACTTGGTAATTATTTATTTTTTAGTGCCGGCATACATTGCAGTATACCTATTCATTTGCTTATTACCTGGAGAGTGGTCCAAGGAAAGTATTGGTAAGTTCTCTCATCCATTGAAATGTAATTAAATTAATGGCAAATGAGCTAACTCCATTGTAAAACTGCTGTTGTTAGCTCTTATATTGCTCATATCCCTCCCTGTTTTACAAACAAGTTATAGTAGTAAATTTATGGATATTTTGTTGCCCGGGGCAAATTTTGTTAGCATAACACCACCCACAAAATGGTCAAATCTGCTATACTAATTTTTTTCTGTTTGCTCACTTTTTTTTACTAAAATGCTTAACAAATAATATTTTCAGTTTGAATATCAACAAGCCCAATTAGAAGCTGAAATAGAAAGCTTATCCTGGAAACTTGAAAATACAACAGATAGAGGGGTAAGAACTTTTTACTTTTATTTATATTTAATAGGGGTTTTTTATGTTTTATAGCTATATCAAAATGAATTTGAATTAATTTAAAAAAAATGATATTTTTAATTTTTTAAAAAATTTAAATGGAATATTCGTACTCAGCACTGAAAAATAGCTTATAAACATGTATCCACGGTCTTGATAACTATCATTTGAATAGTAGAATAATTATTTTTAGTATGTCATTACTGATGTCATTCACAAGTGCAGTTTTTTAACGGCACCCTTCTGATGGCTAAGTGGGAGTATTTCTGATTGGATAATTTGAGGGGTTATTCAAAATCCTAAAAATAGGTACTTGAATGCCATTCCGGCTCATCCCGCTTAAATCAAGCCGTGGAAGTGAAATAAAAAATAAAAATCGAATAAAAAATTTAAATAAAATTCAAACATTTCTTTTACAGGAGATAGAAAATCAGATGGATGTTTCCGAAAAACGGAGGACTACTTTGTTAAAAGACTTTTTATCGTGATGGAATATCCTCGAAATCTCCTTAAGTCTTGTGTTTTTTTAAAAAGATCGATAAGCGATGAGTGATAAAAATTGAATCCACAACTGTGCAACAATACTAATCAGTAAGAAACAACGCAAATTTCTTTGCTGTGCAAGGAAATTTGCGTCGTATCTTACTATAATAAGTGTTGAATATTGTAAATACGGATGTTGTTGGAAAACGAAGGACGTAATTTGTTAAAAGATTTATATTATCCTGATGAAACTTGGTGCTATAGATGATAAATGTTTATAAGTATGCAGCATTTTGTAACATCGAAATATCCCTTGGATTTTCATCCACATAAGAACTCTCCTTTTTAAAATTGAGGAGTATTTTTGATAACTATTGAGAAACAGTTTTGTGTTTTTTAAAAATAAGTGTTGAATATTGTAAAAATGAACGTTGCTGAAAAACGAAGGACATACTTTGTTAAAAGATTTATATTATCCTGATGAAACTTGGTGTTATAGATGATGAATGTTTATAAGTATATGCAGCATTCTGTATGATCAAAATATTCCTCATGATTTTCGCCTACACAAGAACTCTCATTTTAAAAAATAAGGAGTATTTTTGATAGTTAATAACAAACAAGAAACAGTTTTGTTTTTAAAAGGAGAAATTAGTGTTGAGTGAGTCCTTCCTGATACTAATTTTTAGCTCTATAGTCATGAAAACCTCTATTTACATTCTACATATCATTTCATCATCATATCTAATCTAAATTTTTTTAAAACTACGTTTTTTATAAAACTGAACTGTAACTGTAAATTAACCAAGTATTTGATGCAAAATGCTGCTTGTTTAACGTGTTAATGAAATTTCTTCTTGAGCTTACATATACAAGATTGTAGAGGATATATGTATGTATATACTTATTGTATACAGTGCTAAATGTTTTTTAAGTAAATAAAATACTGCTCATTTTCCCATAAACATTTGATTTTATTATTTCCAAAAGGCTATATTTAGTTTTTTCTCGGTTATGAAATTAGTTGAAGGTTTTGATAGCTCTTATAAGTCTTTTTAACTATCTTATTTACTGATTTTAGAAATTTTGTGCAAACAAGTAGTATTAACTTTTATTTTTTATTTGTGTGTAATAAAATATTTAAAAAAAAACCTATTAATTTGATGTACAGTTAGAGACGTAAAGGAGGGAAAAAACCGGGTTTAATTCCTGGAATAAACCCGGTTTTTGGGTATATTAGAGTTAGTGAAGTTAGTGAATCCACGCTGTAGTAGTGGTAGCGTGCCTGCATAGCATGCAGCAGTTCGTGGGTTCTATCCCCAGTTAATATTATTTTATTATAATTTCCAAAAAACAGCAAAAATCCAAGTCCACATGCATGCGCATTGTTATCAAAGTATCTGACGTCACACTCGGAATTACAGGATTTAACGGATCGTGAAAAATTTTTGCTTAAATTCTCAATAGATACCAACCTATTTGCTTGGAAACGGTTATCATACTATTTTTAGGTTATAATTGGATATTCTTCTTTCGATTTTACCATTAAAAATTTTAATTAGATTGGGTAAAGTGTTTTTAATTAATTTTTAAAAAGTACTCCAACTTGCATCTATAGTGGCCACTTAGATGTAGCTGTTGTTTCTATGGTGGACACCTCTTTTATTTAAAGTGGACACTTCTCATTTTCTGCCTATATTATGAGGTTTATGCATGAAATTGAGTAGGTATAGTCGTTTAGTTCTAATTAAATCTTCCTTCCCAACGAAATATATTTTAGATCAAATCAAATTAGCTTTGTTTATTTCAGAATAACAGACTTGATAGTTTCCGGCCCAAAGCCTACGGTGGGGCGGATTTAAGGGGATTTAAGGGCGGATGGGTTTAAGGGCCTATGGGCGGATTTAAGGGGATGAATGGGGGTGCGTTTCACCCCCAACTTTTTGAGAAAATTCCATTTTTATTGGGGAAAATCATGTTTTCAAAGTCATCAGGGGCAGCTTGCACCCCCAAGTTTCACAGTACGCACCCCAAGGGTTCACCATCTAAATCCGCCCATGGGTGTAGCTGATTTGAGAGGAATTTAGCATGTAAATCAATGTTTTGGAAACCTTGGTTCCCGAAGCCAGAATGAAACCAAATTCATACAACTCTCATTTTAAAGGACAATCAACAGTTTATGAAAAAAAAACTGATCCAAATTAAATGTTATTCATGATAATTTACCAGCTTGCACAATCTACTATGCCTATGAATTTTGACGCCGTTTGATGCCTCTAACTCGTTCTATTTAAAATTAATCAGCTAGGTGGCCACTATTGGTACAGTGTCCACTATACCCACATTTACCTTATACAAATTAATCAAAGGTGTTTGTGCCCTTATATCTCAGAGGGTAGAGTCGCGGCCTTCGGGCTGAAGGTATACTCAGTTCAAACCCCACCTGACACCCTGTCTTTATAATAATGTGTATAGTAATAATGATAGGACTTGTTCAGGGGGGGCCCATCAGCTCTCATTTTGCGTTCAGTTTTGTGACGTCACTGGTTTAAAAGTTCTCCGCCTACCGAACTGAGTGGCCAATCAGGATTGTTAAGGAAAATCACGGAGATTTTTCTGAAGTAGAAAGGGAGAAAAGTAAAACTCAGGGAAAATATAAACAAGTAGTTTTCTTCTTCTTATGGAAATAAATGCTGAAATTAAAGCAATATTTGTTGTTGCTAGCAGACTACGCGCTGTGTTGTCATCGGTTCGATTCCGGCCTTACCCTTTCCCTTGACTGGGTGTATTTTCTCTCTCTCTCTCTGTCAGTAAAACAATTATGTTTGTGCCTTGACGAAGGATTATAAGCGGATCCTTGGGAACAAGCACACAAACCGGAAAATACATGTAACACCAATCCATGTTATCGCTATGGATACATAGTTTTACTGTATTTTTTCTTATTAAATACTAGTAAAACTTATAATCTGCATATGATGATTATTTTGTTTCCTTTTTGTTAGGATCAAAATATTTTAGATTACATATTGTTATGGAACTAGTGTTTGAGACTTGTAATGAGATTACAAAGATACTCTTGACGGTGATTTGAGGTTATGTATAGAAAAATTTAAGTATGAATTCATTGAACACTTCCTATTTATTACAGATTATTGTGTAATTTAGTTTTTTTTTTCAAATAAAAAAATAAGTAAATAAATTAATTTAATTTCAAAAATTTTTGTCTTTGTTTTCGGACCGTAACTAGAAGTCTAAAACGTAAATGTTTTAATGTTTATTCAAACTATCCAATCAGACACTTAAGTAGGCTTTCCATATTTTTTCGGGGCCAACCCAGGACATATTTTTGAAATTTCTTTGTAAGTGCCATATCAAATTACCAAAGATTAAAAACTATTCAAACTAATAAACACTAAACAAAAATATCGAATTTTATTTTTCATTTAACATTACTTTTTCAAAAATTGTTTGATTGACTTAATTTCTATCACAAAATTCACTGAAAGTAAGTTTTCTGAAGTAATAACGACGTTAGAAAACGTAAAAAACGCAATTTTATGGCAATAGTTTGGTTATGATTTTTTCATAAAAAAGTCTGGCAAAACTTAAATGTATGAAACCCCGGACATTGTAGCGACCCAGGACATTTCCCCGGACTGTCCGGGGTAATCCCGGACGTATGGTAAGCCTACACTTAAGGGAAACAAAATGATTTATTCCTAAAAAATCACGCAATTTTGTTGAGCAAAGGGGATAGTTATAATTTCTTTTTCCTTTATTGTCTGATATGCTAGTTTTAATTAACATTTACCTTCTAGACTTCTGGCGACGGTCCAAAATCCAAGACAAAAACTTAAATTAGTTAATTTACTAATTTTTTTGTTTAAAAAAATTCCCATTCCTTCAACACACTCCTTTAAAAATTTCAGATGTTTTCTACCAGTAGTTTCGTCTGTAGATAATTTTAAAGTAGGTATGTTATTTTATAACCACCCTGTATATTTTCCGGATTGTTTGCTTGATCTCAAGGATCCGCTTATTCGTAAAGAAGACACAAGCATCATTTTTATTGACAGAGAGAAAGAGAAAATACACCCAGGCAAGGCCGGAATCGAACCGACGACAGGTACAGAGCGCAGACTGCTCGCGTATGTATCGCATCATTAAAGAGAAAACTCCTAACATAGAAAAGTCTTACAACTAAACCTGTTGAACCGAAGATGAAATATCCCTCTCTGAAACAAAAAGTCCCTAAAACATAGTGCCTCTATTTCAGTCCCACCCAAGTGAATGGGATTGGTTAATAAGACGAAAACCACTGACGTCACTGGTTTGAATCTTACACGCCCCTTGAATTTTTCGTTTCTATGAGAAGAGCCAACCTAGTATTCTAATAACCTTGGGACTTGTTCATAAATTCACTTTTTTTTAGTACGCATTGAAAAATATCGAAGTGTATATTTGGACGGCCCGTGGCGCATGCGCTGTAGGTCTCGTGGTTACGTAGCAGTCTCGGCGCTTAGTGATGGAACCAATGGAACGCCGGGCCGTGGAAATTAGAGTAGAGTTTAGTTAAAAAAGGCCGTCCTAATATACAGTGCCGAAAAATATTCTGGTCACGTAACCCAAAAAACTCATTGCACAGAGGAATATACCCAATCAGCACAAACGTTCAAGACTCGTTCAATTTTTGTCACGTGTGGCCAAATTTCGTTTACTTCTAGTGTCAGTTACGTTAACTTGACATATTTGGTATGAGCTGTGCATGAACGCTCAAACTTTTTTCAGTCAACTTGAGTTTTTGAACGGCCAGTTAACCGCACTGAAAAAACTGCAGTAATTTTTGAACTCATAGTTGAAGAACTGAGTGCAGCGCTTTGAAAGAGTGCGAGTTTATGAACTTAGCCATAGAATACCGCGTGCTCACTTTCTCAGCAGTTTTATTTCTGTGAATTGGGAGTTAGGGACGACCACAGAGTAAAGATTATTCAGAGAGTCCAAAACGCGATTTTACTAAAATAGTTCTTCAGTTATCGCATAGTGGCGTTTCGACCCTCCAGCTGTCAATCATTGGTGTGGGCGGGGACTAAAGGAAACGAGTGATTCTCATTGGACTTAGAACTTTGTATGGAGGCTGCATTTGAATTTCTCAATCTCTGCTATTTTTCCCCTGATCAATGAAACTTTTCCCTTATGGTTGCAAACTTTCCCGGACAGTAACTAAACTTTCCCTATTATAAACATTGATATCGTTTGTTCTGTCGTTTAATATCTCGTTATAGTGATTGTGGTCGCAGAAATTATCATTAAATGTGAAGTTATTCGTTTAAATTGTATTAAATGTGGACTTGGAGTTGTGAGTTCGATTCCAGAGTAGCTCCCGATCCATCGCCACTTTAAAGAAGATGCGAGATAGTGACGTCACGGGCAGATCAAGTATATATAAGCCAGCGAGAGATCTCAGCTGGCCAGAACATTGGGTGAGTCCCTGGAGATCGTGACATCAGAGAGACTTGTAATGTCTAAGAAATTATCCCCAGCGCATGCTCGAAAGAAAGATACACGCAACTGTTTTAATAACCGGGAAAATATATAAATTTTTTTCCCTCTTTAGCGATTTGAAAGAGGGCGGGGTTAATTGAGAGAGTGTATGCGGCTGTAGCTCGATTGTAGAGAGTCAATAACGTTACGTCATATTCTCTAGTTAGTTCCACCGTTATCACATAGAAACGCCACCGTCTATGGGAAAACCCATGTTAAAAAAGTTGCCATTAGCGTCTATGGAAATGGACTCTCTGAATAATCTTTACTCTGTGGGGACGACGAAACGGCTATCGTGAGCAAGCATATGTCTCTAATATGCCGCACACGTGGCTGCCTGGCAATCCTTTTCACGGCAGTTCCCTATCTTCCATGATTTGGACACTTCGTTTATAAAAACTGGGACTTTTGCACAGAAGCAAGTTTTCTGTGATCATTTTGGATATTGTGCGACTTCATTTATAGCATTGCAATGGAGGACTTCAAATTTATGGCCACCATTAGATTTCCCGAGCTGAAAAAGTGCTTTCAACGCTTAGACTTCGAAACTTTCCGAAACAAGCTTCCCATACTTTTTGACTATAGGCTTATAGGACTTGAATTCTTTGAGGAAATGTTAAGAAATAGCATTGAATGCGATGGACTAAGAGAAATCCCGATCTCTGCCTTTACTGATATGTACTTTTGCATAATCGAAAAGTACTTAAGCGAAAAACAGGAAGGGGAAACAGAAACATATTATGTATATTTCCTGGATAAGAGTTTTGCATTGTTGTTTGAAACTCTGGTCAAACTTGAAAAAATCACTCCAGAATATTGCGTCAAGTTCCTCACCCATTGTAACGATGCATCGCATGGCAATATTGAAGATTTCCTTTTCTCTTCTTATGCGTCTGAGAGTCATCTCAAATTAATCCTCGACAGTTTCGTAAAGCAACGCTTCCATGCGTGGGATATCAAAAACGGCTATGTGTTAACCTACTATTTGGTGTATGACGAAGATCACCATTTTTGTGAAAACTTATTCATTAGATATGGGTTCAAATATAACTTCGAATACGAATACTTGGAAATGTTGCGTGAAATGTTCATCGAAGGAATGTGGTAAGCTGTTTAAGTCAGTTATTTTGAAGTTTTTCATTTAGGTTTTTTCATTGAATTGTTTTGGTAAAATCCTAGGAGAGCCCACACCCTTGGCGACAAACGGAAATAAAGCGCCAAACCAGAACAAGATGCCATCTAGTGTATTTAAGTAGGGTTACCAAGATGGCGGAATTATCGCCAACTTTGGCAAGGGTGTGGGCTATGCTAGGATCCAACCATAATGGTAATTGAAATTCATAGGAATGATTTTTATTGAATTATTTGTACGTTGAATAGTTTATTATTGCAAAATTATCCTCATTTGTCCGATTCTGAGAAACTGGGGAGCCTTCAAGCTCTGCCCCTTGTTTGCGGTTTTCCTATTTAGTCCAAATCTATTGAAAAAGGGTAGTTACGTATTATACCGTCGACCATTCAGCAGCCGTTAAATTCAGCGGTACAGTATAGAACAGTCAATGGGATTTTAAACGTTTTCGGATTCAACGGCACGGTCGACGGCATAATACGCAAGAACCAGATATTTTACCATCAGTTTTCATTTTCCAGGTAACTCTTTTGAGGAGTTTAAGACCATTTTTGACATAAATTCACTGAAAGACCATTCTGCAATTGAAATACTTATTAATAATGAAGTAATTTAGCAAATTAGTTAAAAAGAATAATTAAATGAACATCTAAATTCCCCGTCAAAATAAAACTTTTTTCTCTGCAAGGCGAAAATTGTAATCAAAGATCAAGGAGGATATTTTAAACATGGTCAAACACTAGTAACTTATAGTTCTTTCTTTAAACTATTTGGATTATTTCAGAAACTTTATCAAAATTCAGCACTTCACTCTGAAATCTCGAAAACGCGAAAGTACACTAAAAAATAATCCTGCAAAAAAACAGAAAATTTCTGGCAGCAAAAGTTGCCAGAAAAAATCTGTAGGTTGAAAAATCCTGTAAACAGAAAAAAGCTGTAACCTACAGGTAAATGCTGTAAAAAGGAACTTTCTGTCAAGTGGGCTACAGATTTTTCTGTTGCCTCTCAGTAATTTTCTGCTTGTGCGCATGCACTTATTTTAGTAGAGTTTTTTTAATTTTAATTAATTGATATCCGGGGATAGAACCAGCGACCTACCGCATGCTAAGCACGCACGCTACCACTGAACCAAAGAAGATTCAGTATAACGTTGCCAATAGCTGTATTGGTTTTCGATGCAGTAAGTTTCTGCATCGTACAGATAAAGTACAGATAAGCTGAAAGTACAGATAAGCTAAAAAACTAGGTAAAAGCTGTTATTTTACATAAAATAAATAGAAGTGCGGTGGGAATGTTACATGACAGAATATCTCTGTAAACATAAAATCACTGTTATTGAAAATTTCTGTTTTTCTACAGTTTTTTTTACAGTGTACATTCATATTTGAAAATATTGGAATTGGAATGTAAATCAGGAGTTGTAGTTGTTTTTTTCTGTAAATTTACGGAAATATTCAAAATTCCCATCCCAAAAAACAGTGTTTATTCCCGGGAATATACTGAAATTGTAATAACTTGTTATAACATATTAACATCCTTTTTCTTGGGTTAATCTTCATTTGAGTCGTAGTAAAACATGGCGGCCGGAACGGCGACCGGCTGTGATATAGCGCCAACTAGATTTGCGCTTGCGGTCGCCAAATGGTTAACCCTTTTATCAAAGCTTTGTCAAAATGGATCTACCTGGTTTTGAAACCAGACGACTCAAATATAAATTTATTTTTGAACTAAAATCTTACGAGGGATATTTTCTTAAACATTAACCTGAATTGAATCTTTTCTTTCAGGAAGGAGGATGTACATTTTTGCCATTATCATGATGAAGAGCAATTTAAAACTGATAAAATCCTTCGTGTTCAATTGGCAATTGAACTCCTCATAGCTCTTTTCATTAATGAGAAGATACGAAACGCCATCAGCTTGCTTTGGAAAGCCCTACCATACCCTTTTATTACTGCTAATGAACTGTACAATTTACTGAAGCCCTGTATATTCGAGAGGTATGATCAACTTAAAAGTCTTTGTGATAAATATGAGAAGACTGTCAATGCGATTTTTCCAGTTCCTAAAGTCCCGGAGCCCCGCTCTCTCAAACACCTATCAAGAGTTCAAGTACGGAACAATTTAATTGAAGTTCATAATCTCAACGAGGAAACTATTAGAGAATTGGATATTCCTGTAACTCTTAAAGATTATCTGTGGCTTGATGATTTTTAAAAAACTTGGGTATTTTAATGTATACAACTGAGTTACATTCAATTTCTTAAAATATCCCTATCCTAAATTTAATTTCAATGTACGTGTTGGTTTTTCCATTTATCGACTTGTAACTTGTAATATACAGGATGTATCTGAAATGGTGCAGAAAACTTTCAGGGAGGATATTACTCATCAAGACGAACAAGAATTGGTATAGAAAGGGGGTCAAAAAGTAGTCTAAAAGGGTGAAACCCCGGGGTGAAAATCAGCAAAAAAAAATAACTTACATATTTGTGCAGGAAGAGACACAATGGTTCGATTCCGGTAGTTATTTTGTAAAACAACTTCAAATATTTTAACTTCTATTACTAGTAAGCGAGTGATCCCAGTAGCACTTTTGCATTAAAGAGAATCGTAATGGCCAAACTTTGAAATAAGATCACATCGTGCAATCAATACGCATAGCTTTTAATATGTTTGTAATTCAAAAATTTAAGATAACGTATCATTTCGTCACCTTAGAATCAAAAACTACTATCTCCATTCGGCAAACTTCGGGAATCCCGATTCTTGGCGTTTAGATCGTTGGAGAAAATAATTTGATTGGTTTTGATCTTTTCCACTCGATCATGTCAGCTCTAACAAACCAAAAAACGAGCTTCTCCAACGATCTGATCGCCAAGGATCGGAATTCCTGAAGGTTGCCGATTGGAGATAGTAGTTTTTGATTCTAAGGTGACGATTTTAACCATAAAACAAGAATCGAAAAAAATTGCGCCAAATGGCTAATAAATTGCCAAATTTGGTTGAACATGCTTTAAAAAAGAAGACTGATAGAAAAAGTTACAGTTAAAATTACTTTTTCCAAGTACGAGATTTATTATTTTGATGTAAAAAATTAAGGAATTGAAGAATTGTGTCTTCCTGCACAAATATGAAAGTTTTTTTTGCTGATTTTCACCCCTTAAAACTCATTTGCGACCCCCCTTTCTTAACCAATTCTTGTTCGTCTTGATGAGTACTATATCATCCCTGAAAGTTTGTTGTACCATTTCAGATACACCCCTGTATACTCTTCATAATTTCTTTTTTGTGTTTTAATTCTTTTTTATCTTGAAAAATGCATTAAAATTAATTCAAAAGTGGTTGAGTAGTAAATACATGGTTCTATTTTTTTTTAAATCAACCATGATTTTTTCAATCTGGAAAAAGTGCCAGAACTAAAAAATTTTTTTTTCAGACTGCATGATTTCCTAATGAAAATATAAGTGTGTTTTTAAATGTGTGAGAAAAGTTTTTAGGAAAGCAATGGGCAAACACATTTTCTAATATACGACGAATTTAATCCCAGTTTTTTTCGGCTACATACAGCGGTTCCCAAAGTGGTCCATATGAACCCAGGGGGCCACAGCGACTTCTATGGGGTCCACGGGCATGAAATGAAAATTGGGTGTCCACAGTAACTTCTAGGGGGTCCTTAGTCACTTTCAGAGGTCCACGGGAAATTAATTTTTAAACTAATTTTTAAATTTTAAATATCAGTTAGTTAATATTTTAATGTTGATAATCGCTTTTTACAATTGAATATTTTCATTATGATTCTACTTTGGTAAAACTTAACTATCAATATTTTTTTCTGCTATGGAAAAAATGTTTTTAGTGTCATAAATTAAAACTCAATTTCTGTAACGTATAATTTAATTTCTTTTCATAGTTGAACTTAAATAAAATTCTTAACATACCATATTTTAATTGTAATTATTTCTAAAATTTTATAATTTGGGAAATTAAAAACTCACTCTACTCTAAGCCATTAAATTTGACACGCTTGCGAACAAAACTTATCTCTCTATTCTAAAAAAAAGTTTTTGTAAATGGTTTCCAGAGAAAGGCTTTTTAATTACTGATCCGTATAACATGTTTTTGGTATCAAACTGTTCGGATTCTTTTGAGGATGTGCAAAGTGCCTTTAGAATTTCTAAAAAAATTCTCAATTCTAAGATATTTCCATTTTTCTGGATTACGGATAAGGTTGCAGTTAACAGCAAGAAAATGGCGTACCATTTATTATACCTCCAATCACAATGACCAACCGACGCTATTCATTAATGATGAAAATAATTCCTTTCACGCTTTAAAAATGCGCTTCAAAATATGTACTTTCTAAATAAAATATTTTTAAAAGACTGATAAGAGTTTTCCAGAAACTCACAGATCTACTATTCAAGTATAGAATTTCACACACCAAAATTAATTGTTTGTAAACATTGAGTGCAATGTAGATTTTGTCTCTTATTATTTTTAATAGCTTAAATAGTATTGTTTAAAAAGTCTGTTTTAAAACTAAAACTTGAATGATAAAACACTAGATATTTTGACGAGTTACTAGGTACTATATTAAATTTAACAGATTCATTGCTGAACGTCTTTGTAAATATTGAATAACAATAGCACGAGCAGACTTGATGGATATTTTCAAGGAAAACGTGTTGATTAAATTATTGATTATTTAACCAATAAATATTCTAACTTTTAAGAGAGTCTGCTTCTGGAAAGTTGGTTGACGTTTTTTCTACTAATTGTTAAAACGAATGTTTTATAAATAAATAATTTTAGTGAGCAGGGTTTCGTGGGGATTGCGAAGCGATCCGAAAGGCCCTGCGTCAGCAGTTAACGGGGGTTGGCGAGCGATAGCGAGCAGGGGGCGGTAGCTCCCTAGTTGTTAAAATTAAGTTTTTGTGTCTTGAAATGTAGTGAGAGATATTAAAGGTTTAGATTTGTTTTTATTTCCAACTTTTTAAATGTTTGTTATAATTTCCTTAAAAATATTGTGCAACCATATGAATGTACAAAAAATATGTAAAAGTGTGAAATCAAATGCTTATCAATCCACGAAAAAGCACTTGACAAAACTACAAAATTTATTCTTGGTTTAAAAATATGTAGTATCATAAACATTAGATTTTCAGCTACTTTAAAACGGTCCCTAAGCAGGAGTCCCCGGCAGGGTTGGCAAAAACCCGGGTTTTTTTGAAAAAACCCAAGTGGGTTGGGTTTTTTCGGGTTTTTTCAATAAAACCCTGAAAAAACCCATAAAAACTGGGTTTTTTCGGAAAAAGTGTGTGTTTTTTCAAAATTAAGTGGTTTTCTCCTTGAAAATAAGTGGGTTTTTCAAATTTTTGTGAGTTCATTCTAGGTTAAATGTGTTCTGTCAAAATAATGTCAGTTTTTCCACAGTTAAGTGGTTTTTTTTTCAAAGTTTTATGCTTTGAAAAACCCACTGATATGTAAAACACCCCTTATTTACTGAACCTGGTTTAAATTTTGAAAAAACCCACTAAAATTTAAAAAATATCCTAAACTTTGAAAAAACCCATTCAATATTGAAAGCAATCTATTCAACTTTGAAAAAACCCACTGAAATTTTAAAAAAATCTTCTTTATTTTTATATCTAGTTTGAACTTTAAACGTCCAAAATTTTGAAAAAAAAACCATTCAATAATGAAAAAACTCCCTGAAATTCAAAAAACACCATTTAATTTTTAAAACCTACTTCAAATTTTGAAAAAACCCATTAAAATTTTATAAATATCCTAAACTTTGGGGGAAAAACACATTAAATTTTGAAGGAACTGCCAAAATCTTGATTTTTCTTGAAAAAACCCAACAATGGGTCCAAAATGTGGGTTTTTTCACATGGGTTTTTTAAAAAAAAACCCATTGGGTCCAATCCAGCCAACCCTGGTCCCCGGGGTACAAAAAATGTCATCAGATGGTCCACGGACCAAAAACGTTTGGGAACCCCTGGGCTACAACCATGTGTTTTGAGAAAATTTCATTGTTAGACTAGAGAAAAAGTTGAAGTATGAAAAGTTAAATATCTTAAAAACTATAATTGATCAACATGAATGAAATTGAGCTTAAAATGTAGAAAATTTAATAATTCAGTAACAAACATGTAAGGGGATGTTTATTCGAAAACCACCGTTTGGTTGTTATTTCACAATTTATGGAAAATGGCCATAAATTCGATTTTCAATTAGGTATCATTCCATATAACGCAAACGCTTCGCACCGCATGACCAACAGAATTTTACTTCCCTAGAAGGGTACTTCAAAGCATATTATTTATCAGAACTACGTCTTTCCGGTTAAATTACCTCGTAGCCAGCTCAAGTTAACAAGTTCAGAACATAACCATTTAAAACTGCCTAAAATTGGAGTTACATTGATAACTATAATTATACATTAATTACACTATACTAGACAGCAACATTGGCTGCCGCAATTGTTGCCACCTAAATGGAGAATTGCAGCATCTCTTAAAATTCTAAATATTCAGTTTTAATTTATTAAAAATTCTCTCCTGATTCCAAAAATCCGTTTGTCTTTTCCCACAAACTTTTTTAAAGGTAATTATGACATTTTAATACAGAAAGCTCCTAACAATGTGACGTCGACGTCACATGTGTCTTTGGAAAAGTAGGAAACATCGTTTTCATCGAAGAACTAGGCTGTAAAAAACAAGAGCTCAGACTTTCAAAGCGAGTCACTCCAGTTTGTTTTATAGCTCAGTGGCTGGATGATAACAACAAGCGGGAGCAAGGCACATTTAACGTCACAAGCTGTTTCAGCTCAGACAGAAAAGAAGCTATTTTTAATTGAAAATAACTTAAATTTAGGGCTTTGAAAGGTAAAATCAAATGTATTTTAGAGATTTTAAGCCATTCTGAACACATTAAGATAAAAAAATAGGTCTGCATTATACTATAACATATTAATAAATACATATTAATAATTGAATCGTCAGTTTGAAGAAGGGAATAAGTCCAAAAACCAAGTTTTGAGAAAATCGAAAAAAACTGTATAAGTAATAGAATTTTCATTGTATAATCACCAAATTTTTACTGGAAGTTCACAACCCGATTTAGAAAACAGAGAAACCATCAAAACAATCATAAGTATATTCAAAAATATTTTACAGTCAAAATAAGTTGATGGACTTATTCCCTTCTTCCACCTTATGAAATTTTTCTGATGAAAAAATCTTTAAAAAACCCTTAATTCACATTTAAATTATATTTCTCCTTAGTTTACACCACAAAAGGGTGAAATAAAAGGAATAAGACAAATAAAATTCAAAATTATAGTGAAACTGAGTTATTAAAGCAGTATCAATGGAGTGAGTGAATATGAATGGAGTCAAAAATTCCCTGCATAAAAAAAGTTTGAAAAAAATTAAAATTAAGAGAAAATTTTATTTTAACTTAATTTACAGCATAAAGAAAGACAAATTAACTTCAATTCCAAATTAACTTAAAAAATACAATAAATGGACATCGATTTCACAACTTTAAGGGGCGATATATCCTTATAGGGGTTAGTTATTTTTCCCCTCTTTTCACCCATGTGTAGAGCAAAGCTTGGAGATTGTTTTGAGCACAAAAAGTCAATTTGTCATTTTTTGGACTTATTCCCTTCTTGAAACTGACGATTCAATTATACATTATGAACCGTAAAACATTTTAACTTTTATAAAATTAAAAAGATGCTCACATTGAGTCATCTTTCACGTAAAATTAATACCATCAATAAAAATATTTGAAATCGTAAAATTAATATAGTTTCTGAGAGAAGGTAAAAAAAGAGATTCAGCACTTTGAGTTAGGGTGATTCAGAAATAATCATCAATAATTGGGGGGGAGGTAGAGGGGCTCTAGACAAGCATATTTCGAATAGGGATGGTGGGGCGCAGCCTTACCGTTAAAGAGCTTGGACCTAATGTAGTGCGAGCGCGTTTCAAAAGGCCGTTTTTAGAAGGCCCGTGTGACGAAACAAAGCATAATAAATTGAAAAACATAATTGCATGAGGTACAGGAATATCGAGGAATATCCGTACTACTTAAATCCTCAATCTGATAGAAATTGAACCACTTGCTAAACCGTGGGGTGAGTTTTAAAACGTGCAATATTAATCTCTTAGTCAAACAATGGAGTTCCCTTAATGGTAGTATTTAGAAAAATGATGATCGGGGAAGGAATTTTCAATGATCAAACAGTTTCAATGATCAATGTTATGATCATTGAAAATTTCTTCCCCGATCATCATTTTTCTAAATACCATTAAGGGAACTCCATTCTTTGACTAAAAGATTAATATCGCACTTTTGAAACTCACTCCTCGGTTTAGAAAGTGGTTCAAATTCTATCGAATTCATGAAGTAAGTAGTAGGGATACTTCCTTACCTCATGCAATAGATTTTTTCATTTCATTATGTTTTGTTTCGTCACACGGGCCTTCTAAAAACGGCCTTTTGAAACGCGCTCGCACTACATTTGGTCCGAGCTCTTTGACGGAAAGGCTGCGCCCCACCATCCCAATTCGAAATATGCTTGTCTAGGACCCCTCTACATCCCCCCAATTATTGATGATTATTTCTAAATCACCCTGTATATCAGCGGTTCTCAAACTTTCTATCGTCACGGCCCCCTTTATGTAGTAGCCAGACATCGCGGACCCCCAACATTTTAAACACCAAAAACGTAACCAGACTTTTGTTTTGAGTTAAAGATTAATTAAAATTATAGTATATAAATAATAATAAATTTTACAATTACTTCAGAGGCATATATAGACATTTATTTCGGGAGGGGACAAAAATTAACCCTTAGCCCCCCATATATATTTCATAGGTCCAAGTAGCTTTTTAGTACATTTTTAAGTAGAATTTGTGTCTTAGGGAATTTAATATGAAAAGGTTATGGGTAATTAAATTCTACCTACGAAAGGGGGGTCTGGGGGTCCTCCCCCAGAAAATTTTTGGAAATTCAACTAGAAAAACAGGTTTTTAATTAGTTTTGATACCCCTATTTAGAATTTTTTAAATATAAATTTTTATGTTAGATTTGCATTTTGATTAACTTAATGTAAAAAATAGTTTATAATAATAGAGTTTTAAGAACAAAAAGGTATATGGGGGGTCAATCTCAGAAAAGTTTTAGATAAATTTATTCCTCAAAACGCACAGAATTTAATCTTGGTTTTGATTCACTTCGTCCGAGTTTCAGACAATATTCTTAGGTAGGATTTCAATTTTGATGAACTTATTTTTAAAAAGAATTTAATAATAAAGTACCAAGTACTAAAGGGGGTTCGGGGTCCTCCCCCAGAAAATTTGAATTGATTTGATCTATGATTTGATCCAAAAAACAGGGTTTTAACTTGTTTTGATACACCAAGTTAAAATTTCAGGAGGAGGGCAGGGCCCCCTTCACCCACATTTATATACGCCCCTGAATTACTCCAAGTCTCTGAGGTGAGGGTCTGGAAATTTAAAGGAAAAAATTATGCATTGAAGTCAAATTTTCGAGAGGGCTGGGGGCTCTCTCCCAGAATTTTTTTTTTGAAATTTACCTCTTAAAACTAGTGTTTCATCTAATTTTGAAACTGTTTGGGGAATTCTAAAAGTAACTTCAGGAATTTCTCAGGGTGACTCGCGGACCCCCTAGGAAGGCGCCGCGGACCCCCAGGGGTCCGCGGACCACAGTTTGAGAACCGCTGCTGTATATTTTTATTAATTTACAAATATTAAACGTTTTTTTTATACGATTGACTTACAAATATTCAACTAGAGAAGCTTACCACAGCTTAATTCATATTTAATTTAATTCTACTTTAATTATTTTTTGTTTACTTATTTGTATGATTTTGTCTGTAATTTTACAAGTGTATTTATAAGCTATATTTCAATAATACTGTAATTATAGTTTAATTTCTTTTCAATTTTAAAACTTAAATAGAAACATGTGGTTATTAAAGTCCTTACACACGTGGTAAAAATCGTTTGCCGATATGTTACTGCAGGGAATGGGGTGGTAAACAGGCGTGACCCTTTTCAACAGGATGTCGATGTCAAAGGCTATTCTGTAGAACGACAGATATACAACCGAATCGAATTAGAGGAACTTTTTCCCACAAAGGGCACAAGGGGTCGGGTTGAAAAACACATCGGAATAGTTCATCCTTTGATATCTCGCCAAATACAGTAATAATTTTTTAGTCTTGCAACCCATTTCTGGAAGGAGGGGAGAGGGCCATAAACAGCAGGGGGTCGTCGGGAAGCTGACCGCAATGTCCAATATGTCAGGACCCTTAAGATACTCGAAACACTTCCTCTTGAGTGATGGTGCTTTTCAAATTGTCTCTGTCAAAAAATTGTCCGCCCATTACACCAGCGTACTTCTCATCTATAGTCTTATATTATATCTTAATAAAAAGCAGCCAACTTATTATGCATTTTGAACGATTAAATTATATATATTTAAACTTTCCTTTCCGTGATAAAAATTTTGCATGCACTGAACGTTTAAAACGGAAAACCGTTTGAATGAGAGGCCCTGCGTGCGTCCTCGTGTAACAGAAAGTAGCGCGGGTCCTCCCGAGTAAAGAAAATCTTTAAAAGTTCATCCCCTAATATTAATTATTTAATAAGTTAATTATATTAATTTTAATTGCAAATGATTATTACTTTAATCCATTTACTTTAATCAGTTTGAACAGATATTACGGACTTGATAATTACTACTTTGGATTTAAAATTATTATCATTGCTTTGTTAAATTGAGTTTCTAAAAAATCCTTTTTTTTGTTAAAAAACCTGTTTTTTTTTCAAACCCTGGATATTATGCATGTAAACTAGCAGTACCCGCCGTGCACTCTGCTACACTATAATTACATTAAACTTAAGGTACATTTTAAGTAATTTTAATGCTCTTATCTGAAAGATTAAATATAAATAAGTATAATAATGAATTTTTCTCTCATTTGGCGATTCTAAGCTGTAATATGCCTTAACTGTTTAGCTCGAATCACAGTACAAATACCTTTGCACATACTTTTTTTTGACGATTAAGACCCCAAATTAAGGCAACTATAAGTTTCTATTACATTTAAAACTTGAATTTGATTAATTAAGACTTTTCCCAATATACGCTATGCAAAAGATCCATTTTCTCAAATTCTAGGGCCAAAACACACCTAAATTATTTTTTACTAATTTTTTTTATTATTTTTCCATGAGTAAGGAGGGCAAAACGCAACTTTTGAGCTCTATTTGGCACCGATATTCAAAAATATGTTTTTCGGTCGCTAGCCTCCCATTTCAGACCCATGAAAGGTCTTAAAATACTGTTTGACATCCTAAGAATACAAACTCAACCAGCTATGGTTTGAAAATGGAGCAAAAATTGTGTGGTAATCATTTATATTACAACCATTTTTACGTAAAATTTGATGAAACTTCGAAACTTTAACGTGAATGTGGAACCTGAAGATATTAATTGATCGAACTCAAGTTTTGAATTTTTAAGTTTTATCGTAAATGGCACCTTTTCCCACCTCAGGCGTTTTCAATTTCCAAAGTTGGTCATTTTTGGCTAGTTTCACTCCGGTGCTACGGTCGATTCGCCGACGCGGAAATTTCCTACCCCCACTAATTGAAAATTCCCTAAAGTCCCCACAACTATCGCCCCTTACCGGTGATATTTCCCCTCAACCCTCATGTTCCTTCACCTTTCTTTTTTTTTTCGAATCGGTGTAAGAAATCGATTCCGGTGTAGAATCGAATGCAATATCGCCATGCAAGCAGAAAAGCAGACAATCTTCAGACACGGCCTAACAAACACACGTGGTTTAAGTATCTAGTCTTTTTATGGTGCGGGATCGGAATATGATGACGACCGACATAATATTAATCTAATCCAAACGTGGCGGTAATCTGAATCTGGTGGAATTAATAAAGATTTTCTATTCCGCCTTTCCCATTTACATAAACATTTCTTGTTTTCGAAAAATAGGTTTTCATACTTGTGGATTACTCTGACAATGAATTGCTGAAATATTTTAAATTTTCTCGAGGGCATCTCATTTTCCTTTATTTTAAGTAGAGAGGGTCCAGGTCCATCGGCTTCTATTTCCCGAGATCCTATGACAAAATAAGATTCATATTTTAAGCTTATATATTAACTGCTTTTCACATACTAATTACTTATTTATAATACTACTTCACATAATAATAATTCGTATAATTACTTTGCTATTTATCCTTTACAAACATTTAAACAAGCAGTAGGAAAATTAATTAAAATTAATGATCACGTAGGTTTTGGAGATACCTTTAAGTTCCTTTACCTTAAGAATCTTCAAAACTTCCGTTCCAGTTGACCTAAGAACTTGAAATTTTAATATGTGTTACGTAAAATTTTTCTGCACAATCTATTTAAATTTCAGAGTCGGGGAATAATTTGGGGACCGTATAAATAGTGAAAACCGTTAATTAGTAATTCCTTAATGGGAAATACCATCATTTTTTGAAAACATAATAAATGCATTTTTCCAGCAAAGGAAATGTATCTAAATCCAAAAATCCACATGAAAAGTTTCAAAAAATTTATTTAATTAAATATTTAAAATTAAAATCGCCAAGCCCTTTGTCTTTGTTTAGGATAGAAGTACGTCACAACTGATTCATACAGACTTTAACGAGAAACCCAACATTGACTTTGATTTGTTTAAAGCATTGCAAATCAATGTATAGGATAGAAGTATACGTCACATTGGGAAATTGGACGATTTTTAAAAGTCAAACTTTGAAATTACATAAAAAAATAAATAATCATCGTAATTAAAAAAATTTTGCGCGTATTTTCCGCTCTAGGGTACCTCTATCGAATAAAAAAATAAAAAATAAATGGTTGTATTGCCCATTACTCCCGAAATCCCAGATTTCTTAATGCGATACGTCCCCACGTTCGTGTAATGGGCAATGAGCCCCTACAACATACTAAAATTTCCACTTTGAAATGCAATGCAAAAATATTGGCCCACATTTTTAATACTATTTTTCTTAATGTTCATAACGAAACTGAAGATATGTTGTCAAAAGAATAGTTAATATAAAGTAAAAAAAACTTTCTTGGAAATATTAGGCAACCAGTTTCCCGAGCTCTCTCCCTACCTATCCAACCCCAGGGAGAGAATGGCCTCCCCCGTTGGGCAGACGGACAATAGGGCCATTCAATTGACCACTAACGCCACCAACCGGACACTTCGTGAAACCTGTTCCCTGGCAGAGCTTAGGTCGGTCAGGCTCCGTGTGGATATCGTAGTGTGTGTGTGTGTCTAGAATTTGGATGGGCGTTTTTAGGCCTGAAGCACGTGGTCTATAAGTAAGGGTGCTGTAGTTATTGCAAGAATCGTAGTCCACAATGGAATGTGTTATTAATTCGTCGTTGTCATTGGAGTACCAGAATAAAGAGGTAAGTGATGATACGTGAATTTTTTTTTGGTTTCCAAAAAATTTGTTTCCTTTTTCCTTGTTTTCAAAAAATGTTTTAAAAGATTTTTAAAACGTTGTATAAGACACGTGGTAGGCTTATGATACCTGTCTATAGCTTTAATATTACTGCTGATGTTTTGATATCCGGTTATAATTTTAAGATAAATTTAAAGAAAGTGTAAAAATTTAAAATAAGCAATAAGGTAAGTTTTCAATTTCCATTTTTTTTGAACTTTTAGTGCAAATTGGATCTGATATTCAATAGTAGAATTAATAACACAGGTCTGCAAAAATAAAAAGCAATTTATTTTATAATATACAGTCGAGTCCGCTTAATGTGATCACGGTTAATGTTATCAATCGGATAATGTTATCGAAATCAACAGGTCCCGATTATTCCTATTTAATTTAATGTAAATACAACGTTTATTGTGATCAACTTTGTATGAACACTCCGCTTAATGTTATCGAAATTTGTCTATATCCCCTAAAAAACGCTCGCTTTAGAGTTTTTTTTAAAGATTAATTTCTTTTTCTAAAACTCAGTAAAGTTCACAGTTGACCTGCTACGTTTCTTTTCTTTGAATGTTAGAAAAATAAAACATTGGATATGTTATCCGACCCATAGCATAGATGATCCGACCTCATTCATTGAAAGAAAACGGTGAAAAAAAGGGGGGGCGAATCTATGCTTGTCATTGAATATCACCATCGGCGCTTTGCAGATGATGTTTTTGATAAGATATTTTTGATTTTTTTCTAGTTTAGTAGAATTCAGATGAATTTCAGTGGTTATTTATGTTTCTGAGCATTTTCTATGTAACATTTTGAAAATTACCGATGATATCTTGCCTGGAAGTCGAAAGGAAACAAATTTATGAGCGGAATACCATAGGTGTAGTGAACTTTATTATAATTGGACTGCTCTTATATTTTCCCTAAACATTTTAAGTTGCCAAGTTCATAGTATAGAGTGTAAAATTGTTTTGAAAACATTAATTACGGTTACATAATTTTAATAATCTAGTTACACTGTTTGCTACTTTTTGATAGTAAATCGTTTATTGTTATCAATCGGATAATGTTATCAATTTAATATCAGACAAATGCGATCACATTAAGCGGATTCGACTGTATTAAACTTTGAAAAATTTAACATTCTGAAAAAATTTACTATGTTAGTGCTTTAAAGAAATTATAAATGCTAAAGATTTTAACTTAAGCTCAAAGTTTTAAAATTTAGCAGAATTTTATTTCAATCAAAATATTTCCCATGTTTTTACAAAAAAAATTGTTGCTGTATTAAAAGTAAAATTAGAGCGTGAATTTTGACGTTTTAGAGGTTTTTCTTTTCCAAGCTGTGTTCCAATAAATTTGAACAAAATCGGACCACTTGTTAACCCGTGGGGTGAGTTATAAAACAAAACTTGCAATAATTTTATGGAAGTTGGTTTAAAAAATACCATACACTAAAAGAACAACCCCACGGGTTAACAAGTGGTCCAGTTTTGTTCAAATTTATGGTGGAAGTAGTCTGGATACTCAACTTATGACTTAAGTAAATGACTAAAAGTATTATTAGATCATTAAATTGAAAATTTCTCATTTTTGCCTCGTGAGGAGTGTTTTAAAACGTAAAATCTAAGTAAATTCAATCTAATTGAGCGTGCGTTTTAGGGGTTTTATTCAAGATATTTTTCTGCTTAAGGTGTCTTTTCCAACTGAATCGATGCGGCTCTACAACTTAGTCTTGACTTTTTTCACATACCTCACATAGTTTTCAAAATAAAAATTATAACTCCTAAAGTTTCCGCTAGAGGACGTTGAAACTTATCTCATCAGATAGAGCATGGTCATTTACTATACCTAGACCCCACTTTCATGACTATATCTGTAGGGGTTCAAAAGTTAAAGGAGTTGGGCCACTTCTCGTGGGACACCCTGTATATGTAGTGAAATTTATATTCGGTGAAAAGTTTATTGTAAATGTACAGGGTGTCCCAAAAAAGACTGACACATTTTAAAAATCAATAACTCAAAAACTAAAAAAGATAAAAATGTGCGGTTTCTTGTCCCATTCTTCTCAGACCAAAGAATTTTCATCCCAGAATTTTTGATTTTAGTTCTAAATTTTTCGCTAGATGGCAGCACGAGAATTTTTGAGGGACTAAAGGGAAAAAGTATTGGAATAATCCCTGTTAGTTAACTTGTGATAGGAAAACCTAAGTTAGGGTAAAAGATCGATTCATTGAATCGAATGTTGTTCGATTCTGGGAAGATTTAAGAATTGATCGAAGGAAAGCAGCAAGATTTGGATTACGCTTTGAATTACTTTGACAACTAAACCTAACTGAAATCTTCCGTAAGACAGGTCTCGCATTTCAGCGAATGTTTTACAGATAACTGAATTTGATTTTGTTTTATCCTGATGGTGGATCATGCGCCATGAAACGCCAAACAACTAATTAATTTTGTTTAATATACGCATTAAGTTCTTCTAATAAGTGGAAATCCAAATCTATCCCTTAAACGTTTTTATTGCGGGAATAAAAAGTTTAGATGATGTGCTTTGGAAATCAATTTAGATTATGTGCATTTGAGGATCTCCATTCTGAATCCGTTGTGTATCACTTGTAATTTATCGGATTTTGCCGATATCGAGGGTTTTACTCTTAGTCACGGTGATCTCTCCTTGTACTTTTATTTAAGGAGTGCTCAAGTGTTTTTAGGACCTGAAGATAAGGGGGTGTCGGGGCTGTAAGGAAGATGGTGAGTCGCCGGCTACTGAAAATGGGGGAGCTCAAGGATTTTTGATTCCTCAACAGAGGGATTTTACAAAATCATGATTATCTACCCTTAAAAAATCTTTTATTTTGCTTAAAGATTTAATAATGCCCAGTGATTTTAAGGTGGTTTTGTGAATCAATTAATAAACTTTCACTTCAAGTTTTTGGGAATTGCTTTTAACTTTCAACTAAAAAGGGAGGTCTGGGGGGGGTCCTGTCCCCGAACATTTTTTGAAATTTGACCTCTTAAAACAGGGTCAAACTCATTTTAGTGCTTTATGATTAGACAATTTCAAAATCATATTACTATGCTTCAATCAGTGATGTAGCTGGATTTTTTTCTGGGATAAGGGCTCGCCGTATTATTACGCACTTTTTTTCTTCAATTTTTTAATTGAAATAATGTCCCCCAAACTCAGCACTGGCCACTGGCTTTAACCAATTCTTAAAAAACAGTGTTTTAAATCATGGGCAGTCCGTCTCCCTTTTTATGCGGCCCTCTTATGTTAGGTGCCATGGTAAACTGGCACCATCCTTTATGATTGAATGTTGGAAAAGCATATTCATAAAACTTTGTCTTTCCTCAAAAGTTAAAAATAAAGTTTTTATAAACAATGTTCCTAATTATTGAGGTGGGGGATGCGCCCCCGGGAACGGGGGGCGGGGGGACGTTACGTTTGTTGAAAGAGATTGTGTTTTGTTCAGGGTTTTACTTATAAAAAATATGTGTCTTTATTTCCACATAAAGTTTTTTTATTGCTTAAAATACTTTTTGAACGTTTAGGTATTTCAAAAACTGAAGTTAGCCAAAAGTTAGCGTAACGCAAAGTTAACCATTTCTCATTGGCTCAGTGCTTAAGAATTTCCACACTTCCACCCAAATTCTTGCTTAATTCATATATTTCTTAAATACCTTACATAAATGCAGTTTCAATATACTGTAACTTAGTCTTTAGTCTAATTGGATCAATACTCAAACACAAAGTCGAAATTGAATATTTCCTCTATTGCATGTTATCTGAAAGATTCTAAAATTTCGATTTTTCCTTAAAAACTTAAAAATATTTTTTTTACATCCTCTGACAAAAAAGCAGAAAAACCCCGTTTCACAAAGAAATTTTCAATAAAAAGTTTCCGTTGACTTAAAATGTGTAAAATCCCCTAGTTTAATTAAACCATTAATGGCGCAGCCTTGGCCAGAAATCATGTGTACGATATAATCATTTTCATGACATTCCTTAAAAATAATTTCCATTTGGCAATAGAAGTTCGATTTCCCGATCATCTGATTATTTAGTAATAATTCCTAACAATATCTCCTCTGTGCCTTAAAAAATCAATCAAACAACCAACCAGCTAAAGCATTTCAATCTAATTCGATTCTGAAATCGATTCTATCTCTCAACTTCGATTTTCCTATCACGAGACAATAGGGATTCCGCTGATAGTTTATACTAGTGATGGGCAAAATCGATAATTTTAGGTATCGAATACTTTGGTATCGAATACTTATAGGTATCGAATACTTTGGTATCGAATACTTATAGGTATCGAGTACTTTTTTTCAATGTCGGGAAATGAACCTGAAGGGACAATTTTTTTAGGGCCTATCCATAATCAGACTAATATTCAAAAAACTGAAAGCGATCCATCAAAAAGCCCCGTAGCTACGGGCCTGGAGGTGGATAGAGGCGAAGGATTTGGCGGGGGAAAAACCTAGCCGCGTCAAATTTCTCTCGCGGATGATAACGACTTGGGTTTGAGCGTTGCAAAATGAAAACGGAAACAGGCTGCGTTTGATCTACAGTAGGTATTATAAAGATTACTTCATTGAAAAATTTAAAACGAAATATATATGTCAATAAAGTATCGATACTTTTGTGGGTATCGAATACACTCGATACCTATAGGTATCGAGTACTTAAGTATTTGGTATCGATACCTGCCCATCACTAGTTTATACCTAAATTTTACGAGCGACTAGTTCGTGCGGTGCACCTCACCACGCCTATTCTGTCACGTCCAATCAGAAGGGTTCTAACGGGTTGCCATCTGTTGGTCAGATCCTGAATCAACAAAGTAGAGGAGGATAGAAAAGTAGGAGAAATAATAATTTTAATTTATCATAGGAACTTAGCAGTGAAATAATAAAATAAGGATAAAATTAAATTTATAAGTATATTTTGAGAAAGAAATAACTTTGGGCGATTAATGATTCATAACTAAGCAGCTCTATTAAAATCCTGGTTTTAATATTGTATTGTAGAGCCATAATAATTGCATTGAAAGAGTATAAAATATTGTTTTTAAAATATGATTAACTTCGTAACAGAAATATTTCCCCCGGAAATATTCAAAATTAAGTGAATTCAGAGTAATAGAGCTTTGAATGAACTGAACATTAAAAATTTTACCATAAGTTTTCCCAACCTCAGGGATTTTTCAAATTTCTATCAGTTGTTTACAGAATTTATATTAGATCATGATATTTATTTATAATTTATAATTAAGATCTTTTATTTTTGATTAAGATCCTTTTACAAATTAAAGTCATGTTAAACCTTAATAGTACAACAAGCACGCGTAAGCGTGCTTACAACACTTACAACAAGCACGGCAATCCAGTTCCGAATTTGGCCAACAGATGGCAGCCAGTTAGAACCCTTCTGATTGGACGTGACAGAATAGGCGTGATGAGGTGCACCGCGCGAACTAGGCGCTCGTCTAAAATTCAGAAAAAGATCTCGTGCTGTCATCTACTAATGCATTTATGAACTAAAATTTTGAAATTTTGGGAGCAAAAATTCTTTGCCCCCTTAAGAAGGATGCAAAAGACCGCATATTTTTATCTTTTTTAGTTTTCGAGTTATTGATTTTTAAAATGTGTCAGTCTTTTTTGGGACACCCTGTATTTATAGAAGTAAACATAATTGAGGATTAAAATTGAGCTAATTAATTAATTCGATGAACAGAAAATTTAGGAGAAGAGGTTAAAATTGGTAATAGAGTTTAGGAGCCGCTCAAATAATACGTAAGCACCTAAGGGTTGGAGGGGGTTTATTTCTTGCTTATTTTTTTTCCTGGGGAGAGGTGATAGGAGTGATGCTTTCGTAAGATACTGCATTTTCGAAAATATCTTGTTTCTTGCATAAATAATTTCAAAACTCAACCAAAAATAAGTTTAACAAAAAATTGAATTAGGAAATCTGACGTAAGCACTTTCTTCTGGATATGGCCCCCACCCCCAAACATTTTGAAATTTTTACCCCGATAAGTAGTGTTTCGACTCATTTTTGAACCCTTAGGATTACACTCAAAAGGACAGCTCCTTGTATAAGTCACAAGTCACCTATTTTTCAAAGAGAAAAAAACAGTACTTACTAAAAGGGATGTCGAAATTTTGGGGGGGGGAGTTTCTTACGTAATTATGGTGTGGGGCGTTTGAGGTTTGCTTATCTTTGTTGAAAAGGGAGAGGGGGGTTAAAAATGACCAAAAAAACGCTTACGTAATATTTGAACGGTCCGTTAAAATATTCGCATGAACATTAATAATAATAAAATCATGAAATGATTAAGCAATGAAAAGAATAAAAAGAAAATGTAAGAATAAGTAAGAGTTTTATAATTGAAAAATGCTATAGTCTTGAAAAATATTACAGCATTAAAAATTCCCATTTCTTTAGATGTCTACTGGATATTCAGATGTAGAATCATGTGAAGATAATGATGATGGGGGATATTACGATGATGATTATTATAACGATTACGAAGATGGTATTGAAATGGATACAACAGAACCTGCATCTCTAGATCCTGAATATTTTGAATTCACTTGCTTCAATAGAGAAGGTGTTGAAAGGATTTTCAAAGAAAGTGTAAAAAGTTTATGTGCTTCCATACCTGTAAGTTACATTGCCTAGTTTTTCTAATATATACTTAATAAAACTTTAAAAAGTTTCTAATAATTGTTAAAAATTTTTTAGACTATTAGTTTGTTATCAATATCCACTTAACCCTTTATCTACTGACGGTACTTACAAGTCCCCCAACTCAAAAATAACATTGAATTACCATCCGAATTTAAAGACGATAATTTGCAGGAAAACTCTTTCAGTTTTCCTTTACCAGGATAAAAAGCAGCAAAGGTACTAAGATGAGTAATTTAGCTGGTAATGCGAATAGATTTAAAACTTAAGTTGTGTTTTCAGCTGCCATTTTGATCGGATTCACATGACTGTCATTTTTGTCCCCGCAAAAAAGTAGTTGAAGTTAAAAGTAAAGTTTATTATTTTTTAAAACTGGTTTAAAAAATCCATGGATTTTGTATTGTGAGAATATTTTAGCACTCCGTGTACTGACAGTACTCAAAAGTATCAATTCAATTAATTGGATCCTGCGGATTGGATTTTCCAAAGATGATTATCTTATTTTTATGGATATCCCTTAATTTTAAATTTATTGTCTCAAAAAAATATTTACACGAAAAAAAGATAAAGGGTTAACAATAGTCAGTGAAACTATCTGCCAATAATATTAAGCCTATACATCCCAGTAAAATTTTCAAGTGCCTATTTAAATTCTACTAGCCTCAGTATTTTGTACAAACACGTTTTATACGTGTGAGCAGAAACCAATATCATCTTGCGTTTAACTGAATTATTTTCTTAAGTTATCCCGTTTAGCACAGTTTCCAACCTATTCTGAATTTGCTTTATGCCCCTACTTTTATTACCTATTTATTATTCTGTTAATATTTCAAATTTTTTTAGGTCAAACCATCTATAGCCAAGTTACTTTTACACGCTTATAGGTGGGATACTTCAGAAATAGCTGCTGCTTATAAAGTTGATGCTTCCAAGTTACAAATAGATTCAAAGATTAAACCTTCAAAACCTCCAGGAGTGTATACTCAGGTATTTCATGTGATTTCTTGAAAATTCCAGACTAGATAAAAAAAATGATTAACCGTTAAAGCCATAAACTTAACATGCAGGTCTGTCACCCCCTGAAAAACGAAATTTTCAAAAAAATCATGTCCACTAATGTAAACTGTGTCTGCTACAGGATAATTGTTCGCCGGCGAAGGGGGCAAAGTTAACCTTTTTTATTCTACGGAAAACTCCAGTTATTATTACGTATTCGAAGAGAGCACCCCCGAAAACCCCTTGTAGGCCAAATTTCACATTAAAATCTACCAGGTCAGAGAAAATCGACGAATTTGAAGACGGTCCACAAAATATCGAATTTTATCGATAATCGAAATCGATTTTTTATCGAATCGAATCGATAAATTTGAAGTGATAAAGGAGGTGATTTTTTTCTGTTAATTACTGGCAGAAATTGATGAAATTTAGTCTACAAGGGTTTTCGAGGGTGCTCTATACGAACATCTAACGATAACTGAAGTTTTCCCTGAGAATAAAAAAGTTAAACGCGTCGTGCCCTTCGTTAATGAACAGTGCTCTAGCGGACATCTAATGAAATTTTGTTTGTCATGGCCTGAAAGACCTACCTGTTAAGTTCGAGACTATTATATTGTGACACCTTTTATATTATTATGCTACATTATTTTTATCTTTCATTTAACCTGACTCATGGCACAGTAAGTAGAATACACTTTTTATTAAATTTTGTAGCTTTTCTATCTAGTACTTAACTTTTGGGATTTTTCTCCCTTGGGATGTCTGAACAGTTTAAAATAAAGGCACCTATGAATATTTTGCAGACGATTCGCAACTCCGAAACAATGGAATGCTCCGTGTGCTTCGTGAGCGATGCCAGTGAAGGTTTCCATGGTCTAGCTTGCGGACATTTCTTTTGTAAAGATTGTTGGTGTACACATTTTGAAATGAAAGTCAATGAAGGAATCACTACACGTAAGTGTTAAATTCATGCTTTATAGAAGTTTTATTTTAGTTTTAAGCTGTTTTTACCGTCTTTTTTCTTTTACAAAACTAACGATGAACGCCTGCCTTGCTCTTGTGAGTTTTCCTGTAAAGAGAATTAATAGTTTTGTACTATTTAGGCTATGTATAATTGCTGACAGTATATGAATGGCTTTAAATTTGTCTACTACAATTGATTATAAAAATTAGAACATTTGTATTTTAAATAAAATTTGTGAAGAATATAGTAACGTCTCTCAGCAACCACCCTTTTATGACAAAGTTTGCTAATTTTTTAAATGTTAAAATGCTTCTAGGAATGACCAAGTAATCCAGTTTTTTTGTGGTTTATAAAAAAAATACGCATTTTTTTGTGGAACAGCCTAACTGTTATCTTCCTTAACTCTAATAAGTCAAAATACTAATTTTCGAAGAAGTTGGAGGGTATGATGCGGACACTTGCGAAAATATTTATGTGTCAACTAATGACAATCGGATTCGTTGAGGTTGAGTTTTTTTTCTAACTTCAATATAAAAACTAGTTCGTCTTTTTACACGACATTTTCTTTGTTTTTGATGAAAATTTTACGTATGCCAAGAAAATGAGCTCCTTTTCCGTGGAGAGAATCCAAGAGAATTTAGATTTAATAAAATCACCACTAAGAGATTAAATAATTAAAAATACTTATTTAAAAGCTAAAATTTATCACCAGATCAGTAGTTAAAACGAGGTCAATCTTCATTTAGCTAGGTTTGTAATAAATACGTTTGCCGTGGTAAAGTTGGAAAACAAGTAAGTGGATGAAGGATTAATGACGTATTATCAATTGATTTTTTCGCGGTGGAGAACAGTGGGTTTTAATTCCCTAGAAGTTTTGCTGTTAATAAAATTATATGCTATGTAGGTGAAAATATACATAAATTTACTTATTTTTAGGTTTGGAATGCATGGGAGAGTCATGCTGTTTACTAGTCCCTGAAGATTTTGTACTTAATATTTTAAACAAATCTATATCAAGAGAAAAGTATCAGTCATTTTCATTTGTTGATTATGTAAAAGTAAGTATCATTTATAATGGATATCGTCCTACGTATTTCATTTTATAAAATAAAACAATTGCTTAAAAGGTTGCCTTTTTCCCCATTTAGAGTCATCCAAATTTGAGATTCTGTCCTGGAACCGACTGCAACCTCGTTATTTTCGGCAAAGAATGTCAAGCAAAGCGTGTTGCTTGCGAACAGTGCGAAACATCATTTTGGTAAGGTTTATGTTAATGTTTATGTTATGGAAGCAGGAGAATATTTGAAATAACTCTAGATAGTTTCAATAATAGTTTGAGAATACCCATTTTGTAGGTCGTTAAAAAAATTCTTAACACTAGCAGGGTTCCCACGGTCCTTTAAGGCTAAATTTAGGTACTTGAAAGTCCTTGAAAAACGTTCTAGGTCCTTGAATTTTCATTCAGCCACTAATCGAACTTAATTTTTTCAGATCTTTCTTTGTTTTTTTCTCGAAATTTTCTTTAAAACTACTCTTATGAACATAACTTGTGGCCAGTTTTACAAACTGACAGTGAAGAGCGACTTCTCCTCTCGTTCCGATTGTATACAGGAAAAAATTACTTGTCTTGAAATACGACTAATTTTTAATGTCTGCGAAAAAGGTCCTTGAAAAATTTTGTCGAGGTCCTTGAAAAGTCCTTGATTTTCAATGTTTTCAAAGAGTGGGAACCATGACTAGGGAAGAATACTATAGCTAACACAGTGATGGCTCCTCCATATATAAGCTCATGAACCCCCCCCCATTGAATAAGAAATACGTAGCTCAATTAAAATAAATGAATAACGAAATAAAAAATATGTATTCCAACTTGTACCCTATTTAGGATGAGTTTCCGGCCTCCTTTCTATACAAAATTGTAAAAAGAAAAGCTTATACCCCGTTCGCACTGGCCTTTATTTTTGCCTCTATTTTCGTTAGCACTTTGTTGTCATGGAAACACACTAATCAATTCACTAGTCAATTAATAATCTTTTATGTATTTTACTTGTATTTTTGGTGATTTTATCCATTAGTTTTAAGTTGTATTGAGAAATTAATTTTTTATTATTTTACAAATCATGCTGTTATTGTTTACACACAGTAAAGTGCTTATTTTCGCCCCTTGTCAGTGCAAACGCCGTTTTCAAAAGATGGGGCAATTTTAAATTTAAAATAAAACAACGAAAAAAATTGCACATAAATTTATTAAAAGCCATACGGCGTTTCGGGGATTCTTTGGATCCCCTTCGTCAGTGGTTACCCCTTTGTGGTCACTTGTCCACTGACGAAGGGGATCCAAAGAATCCCCGAAACGCCGTATGGCTTTTAATAAATTTATGTGCAATTTTTTTCGTTGTTTTATTTTAAATTACAGTATTGCACAGTTTGTGGCGTTATCCTCATGGGGCAATTTTGCCTGTTTCCATGACAACAAAGTGCTAACGAAAATAAAGGGTCTTTTTTCTGCCAGTGCGAAAGGGGTATTATAGTGCTTTACGATTTTTCCGCCTTAACCGCACGTTCAACCAAGAAATAGGTAGGCAAATGCTGAACTGGGTGAGATAAATAATTCTTCCTTATCCCCTTGAATCCTAAGCCGCCCTAGAATACCACTGAAGATTATGGGGATAAAATGTGTATTTTTCAAGCAATATTTATTTTAAGGGATTATATATTTTTTATTCACAAATTTTTTTATGAAATTTCTATAGTGAAACTATAAACTAATAATGTTTTAATTCGTTCTGAAATAACCTCAATTCCAGCTTTTTATAAAATACATTGCAAGTTATGGTACATAACATCACTCTAAGTTGCTTGTTTTGTTACAGCTTTAAGTGTGGATCAGATTACCATGCACCAACTGATTGTGATACTATGAAAAAATGGCTGATCAAATGTGCTGATGACTCGGGAACAGCTAACTATTTTTCTGCTTACACTAAAGATGTAAGTAACTTGAAATTAAATTTTTTTTCCAAATTAGTATTTAGTTTGCATGGTGTTAGAAAATAAAAAAAATATGTGGAGGCAATCAATTGATACAATTTTGATTGATAAGTACAATTTTGAAAACTTTCATCGAGTTTTATTATTGTGTCAAAGAAAGAAATTATAAAAATAAAAGTGAGTCAAATTTAATATCTGAATCGAGGCAAAAACATCGTTACTTTTGATTAGAGGATTTCAAATAAACTGTCAACCCCATTGTTCCTGTTTCATACAAAATGTTCACCTATGTCTATAAAATCCATTGAAATTGCTGGTTTACTTCTCTATCTATTACCCTCTTGATCTAAATGTTTATGATGTTTTTGTAATAATTTTTTTTGTCTTTATTAGTGTCCGAAATGTAGTGTAAGCATAGAAAAAAATGGTGGTTGCAATCATATGGTAAGTTATAAAATTTTTAAATTTATTAATTAATTTTTTTTGCATGATGGTCACCAAACATTTAATTAATAAGTATTAGGAAATTCCATTGATGGGTTATATGGTTTCAGGTTCCATAAACATAATGTTTTTTTATAGTTTTAAACCTTAAAGCTTTCCTTTTTACAAACCTTATTCGTAAGAATATGCATTTAGAAAGCTGTATTTCTTTCGTAAGCATGATTAACAGACTGCTTTCAGAACTGCAAGTATGGGATAAGTAAAATTAAAATTGTATTTTTTATTTTGTGAAATGTTTGGACACAATGTTTTAAGGCCTACAAATCATGGAAAATAGTTTACAAATAGTTACTATTCAACCCATATAAATCTTCATGATTTCATTATGAAAATGTTTAAAATTTGAGATATGTAAAAGGTATACAATAAGATGATCACTTTTCCTTTTAGAGATGCTACGGCTGCAAGTATGAGTTCTGCTGGATGTGTTTAGGAGGTAAGTACTTTGATTTTCAATCATTACATCCCATCTGCCTGATCTGGCCCTTGTCCCATAAAATCCAACAAACCAACCAACCATCCCATCTAAATTTCTTCATACATTTTGTGTCAACTTTAAATGCACACAAAAATTTAAAAGTGCATTTTTTCTATATATTATATACTATTTTACATTTACATGCTTATTTTAAAGGGCATACTTATTTCATAAAATGAACTTACATTGCAAAGCCATTTAGCTAAGTCATTATGGATGTTTTTTTATCAATGTGAACATTATGACTGCAGTGTAATCTAACATTAATTTCCGTGTGCATTGTAAATAAGTTTCTCTGCATTAATAACACTGTGTTTTTTTTAAATAAACTAAAAAATCTTTGTAAAATCAGGATGTACACAGTCCTTAAAAGTCCTTTTAAATTCCTTAGATTGCCCTTGTCCTTGCAAAAAAATGACCCTTAAAGTCCTTAATTTAATCATTAGAGTTCTTACTTTTTCAGAAGTACGTAGTTGTTTTTTCCTCATTGCCCGAATTCCTTTTCTTTCCGATGAAAAAATTCGTGTCATTTCTGTATCAATGACAATGACAATAACAATAACAGTTTAATAATAACAATAACAGTTTAATAATGACAATAACAATAACAGTTTAATAATGACAATAACAATAACAGTTTAATAATAACAATAACAATAACAGTTTAATAATGACAATAACAATAACAGTTTAATAATAACAATAACAATAACAGTTTAATAATAAAAATAACAATAACAGTTTAATAATAACAATAACAGTTTAATAATAATAATAACAATAACAGTTTAATAACAATAACAATAACAGTTTAATAACAATAACAGTTTAATAATAACAATAACAATAACAGTTTAATAATAACAATAACAGTTTAATAATAACAATAACAGTTTAATAATAACAATAACAATTTAATAATGAATTACATGATATTTTGCTGCGAGACCATAGGATTAGTCACAGCTTTTGCAGTAGAACTGTTATTTCAATTTTGCTTCTCATTGGGACACTTGAGTGGCGTATATAAAGGGGACCCCTCAACCCCGAAATTCGGACTAAGCTAAAGCCAAAGTTAGTTAAAAACCTGGTTCTTTAGGGCCGAATTTCCAAAACTTTTCAAGGGTGGCAGTTCCTTAAGATGCTAATTTTACCTTAAAAAAGTATGGAACTGAGGAAATATTTTGGTCCCTCTCCCTCGTTGCAAAAATATAATTTAAATATGATAATGATTAAATTAAATTAAAATTAAATATTTCTATATTCCCCTAGTTATATATTCTTGAAATCGTTTGCTAAATGTGTAAACTAATTAATTTTATTCCTATCATTAAAAGGGAAATGTATTAAGAAAAATCGGTAAAAGTGTTTCACATACACAATTTTAGTTGCATTCAAGGAGGTCCTTAAAATTTTTCAAAATGTCCTTAGAAAGTCATTAAAAATACTTAATTTTACTCTTTAAACTTCTGTTCACAAACCCTTTAAATATATTCCTTATTTTAACTAAATATTGGTTAATCTTTTAGATTCCTATAGTTCCCCTCGTTTACATCTGTATCAAATTTTGATTCAAATTTTACCTTTGTTTAGATTGGAAAACTCATGGCGGTCAGGATTATGATTGCAGTAGGTACAGAGAAAATCCAAACATTGCTAATGAATCTGCTGCTACTCAAGCTAGAGAAGCTTTAAGGAAATACCTGTTTTATTATGAAAGGGTAAGATTTGAATGATTTTCAAAGTTTTTTCCCCCTGTTTACTTCTAGTTGCAGTTTATGTGTATTTGACATATTTGGTATGAGCTGTGCTACTAGGGATTTGAAATTTTTACGATTGGAGAGAGATACGAATTTATAGACAGCAGTGGATATTTAAAAATTTTAAGTGAATATTTAAAATTTTGTGAATATTTAAATTTTTAGTGAATATTTAAAAAATTTTTTTGATAATAATTATAAATTAAAATTATTAAAGCTAACTCCGTTTAAAAAAAAATGTTTGAAATAAAAAGCAGTTATACTTTATTCTGTTTTTTTCCTTTATAGTGGGAAAACCATGCTAAAAGCTTACAATTAGAAGAACTAAATCGCCAAAAAATCATAAATCAAATTAATGCAAAGGTCATGGCCGGTGAAGGAACGTGGATCGATTGGCAATATTTAAAGGACGCAGCTGCCTTACTAGCAAAGGTAACTATAAGTTTGATTTAACTTTTATTTTAACTTGTAGTGACTGTGTGAATAAGCCCTATTCTCAAGGTGAAAAAGGTGTAAGATTCATCTATATAAAGTTTTGACTTGGTATTTAAATTGTTTATTTTTTAGTGCCGGCATACATTGCAGTATACCTATCCATTTGCTTATTACATGCAGACTGGCCCAAGGAAAGTATTGGTAAGTTCTCTCATCCATTGAAATGTTATTTGATTTTTAATGACATCACTTTTCTCATTTTGTTTTGTAAACATTGTCTCCTCTGTTAGCAGCTCCTAAAAGGATTTTTGGTTCTCCAAAATTCAATTAAGCTTGAATCTTATTGGCTAGGAATATATTGCTGCTGTGTAGAACATAAATTACTATTGTATGGAATATAATTTACAACATTTTAGCCGCAATGCTGAAAAATTTTGGGGGTTCTTCAACCATGAAAAAAATAGACATGATGGCGGATTCCTTAATGTAAAGACCTCTTTCTTGGCATAAAATGTAATTTGAAGTAATTTGATCATTAGTGTATAATCAAAGTTTTCATTAGGAATTTCAAGTTGATTTTCATTTATATGAATAAAATATGAAATTGTGTAGAACTACTTTGTGCATCTGTAAACTAATGATCAGAATTACAGCCTAGACAAGTATTGAAGAAATCTATATATTCTATAGACTAGAATATAAAAACTTGATTAAACTGAAAATCAACCTATCAGTATGCCTCTATAAAGGCCTTGAGCACGAATTCTTCAATATTGATGTGCTTGCAGCAACAAAGAGCTAAGTCCATTGTAAAACTGCTGTTGTTAGCTCTTATATTGCTCATATCTCTCCCTGTTTTACAAACAAGTTATAGTAGTAAATTTACATATGTGTAATTTTGTGGCCCACCCACGAAATGGTCAAGTTAAGCAATAAGCATATCTGCTATAAGAATTTTCTTTATTTGTTGTATAAGTTTTTATATGTTTGGTCACAATTTTTTTGCAAAATGCTTAACACATAATATTTTTTTTAGTTTGAATATCAACAAGCGCAATTAGAAGCTGAAATAGAAAACTTATCTTGGAATATTGAAAAAGCAGATAGAGCGGTAAGAACCTTTTACTTTTTGAAATTTTTTAAAGTTAAATTTTTTAAGTTTTGTCTTTTGAATTTCCATACTCCCCAATAAGTTACTAGAAATTAAATGGCTAATAATAGAAAACTACTAAAAATGACTTACATATTAAATTTTTATAGAACAAGTTGGTATAAAAATATTTTTTTATTTATTGAAGCCTTGACAAATAAAAAAAAAGAAGAAACAAATACAAATGTTGTCCACTAAACAAACGTATTGTAATATTAAGATAAATCCTTACACTAATTCTAAATTTTACTTAAAAGTTGGCCTGGCATGATATGCGTAAGCAACACTAAAATATACCCTACAGACAAGTATCATTTGCCTACACACCCAAATTTTTAAAAATCCATTGAAAACTTAAATTTTTTGAGATATTTTATCTTTTTTTTATTTTAGTTATCTTTAAAATGATTTGGTATAGAATATTTAAAAATATTTTTTGTTGATTGAAAGTTTTACTTGTATTTTCAACGTTCATTTTAATAAATAAATTAATCAACTAATGATTTAATCATCAATTGTGGTTTTTTATGTTAGGGGACATCCATAAATTATGTGAGGTCAAAAAGGGGGGAGGGGTTTGAAAAAATCTCACCGAGGGGGGAGGGGGGTCAATTAAAATTTCACGTCAACTTTTTAAATTAGAAATTATACGATTTTCTATTTTTTAGTATGAAAAAGTTGTAGATAAATCTCACGTGGGGGGGAGGGGGGTCCAGATTTTGGAAAAAACACCTCACGTATTTTATGGATGTCCCCTTATATAGCTATGAATTATTTTGAATTTCTATTAATTGAATATTTTGAAATTTTTTATTTAAATTTTAAAAATTAACTTCCAGTGGACCTATTTTGTCCGATTTTTAGTATGTTATCACTGAAGTCATTCCCAAGTTTCAATTTGTGTGGAAGAGAAATAATAAAAAAATAAAAATAAAATAAAAAATTTAATTAAAACTCAAACATTTCTTTTACAGGAGATAGAAAATCAGATGGATGTTGCCGAAAAACGGAGGACTACTTTGTTAAAAGACTTTTTATCGTGATGGAATATCATCGAAATCTCCCTTTTGATTTTCATCCCCACAAGAACTCTCATTTTAAAAATCAAGGAATTTTTTGATAGCTAATAATGAAAACAGTTGTGTTTTTAAAAGGAGAAATACGTGTTGAGTATTGTAAATATGGATGCTGCTGAAAAACGAAGGACATACTTTGTTAAAAGATTTATATTACCCTGATGAAACTTGGTGCTAAAGATGATGAACGTTTATAAGTATGCAGCATTTTGTAACATCGAAATATCCCTTGGATTTTCATCAATACAAGAACTCTCCTTTTTAAAATTGAGGAGTATTTTTGATAATTAATAATAAGAAACAGTTTTGTGTTTTTTAAAAGGAGAAATAAGTGTTGAGTGAGTCCTTCCTGGTACTAATTTTCAGCTCTATAGTCATGAAAACCTCTATTTACATTCTGCATATCAATTTATCATATTAGTAAAAGTAAAGTTAGTGTCTAATCTTAAAAATTACTAAAACGTCTTATTTTATAAGACTTGACTGTAACTGTAAATTAACTAAGTATTTGATGCAAAATGCTGCTTGCTTAACATGTTCATGAAATTTTCTCTCGAGCTTACATATCTAAGATTGTTAGACAAAATATGTATATACTTATTGTACAGTGCTCAATACTTTTTAGTAAATAAAATACTGCTCATTTTTCCATAATCATTTGATTTCATTATTTCCAAAAGGATATATTTAATTTTTTCTCGGTTATGAAATTAGTTGAAAGTTTTGATAGCTCTTATAAGTCTTTTTAATTATCTTATTTACTGATTTTAGAAATTTTGTGCAATCATGTAGTATTAACTTTTATTTTTTATTTGTGTGTAATAAAATATTTTTTAAAAAACCCACCAAAGTGATGTACAGTTGATGATTATTTTTAAAAACGTTAAGCAGGTCCTGAACATAGACACAAATTTAATTAAAATAACTCTAGTAAATTTCTAATTAACATAAATAAACTAATCATTTTTGAAAATTAAGTCAGCTAGAGCTAATTAATTAAAATGATACTTTTGAATACCTTAAGTACCTGAAATAATACTTGTAAATTTATGTAAATCTTCTATAAAAATTTATATTCCTCTTGAGTATCTGAAGTGCACTGCCTATTAGGGTGCAAATGATAGGGTAAAATGTGAAAATAATTTAGAGTTAAATTTTAACATTAAAATGTTAATTGTGCTTAAATTTTTAAAATAATAAACTGAAAATAAAATATTTCTAATAAGGTTAGTTCTAGGTGCATTTTCACACATCCCAACGGTTTGGTCTTGACGAGCATAGTGCGCATGCGTGTGGAATTATTTTAGCTGGTTTTTTTAGAAATTTTAATAAAACAATAAATCGGGGACAGAACCCGCGACCTACCGCATGCTGAGCACGCGCTCTACCACTGCACCAGCGGGGATTCATAAATGATAAAAATTATCTAAAGAAGATCCATTTTTCTCCCCGAGCATGCGCAATAAGCTCGTCAGGACCCAACCGTTGGGATGTGTGAATATGCGTTCTGCTCACTTTTATTTTTTTTTAAATATTATATTGTCTAGTCATCAAATAGAAAATAAAACAAGATAGAATGTGTCGAGATAGCTCAGTTGGTAAAGCATGTTGCTTTGGGACAGAGTATCTGGTGAACCTGACTGTAGTCCTAAGTTCTGTGATGGGATTTTGAGATATTTAAAAATTAAGTTTTGACTTTAAAGAAAGATTTAAAATGAAATAAACTTCATCTATTGCCTTCATACTGAAGTGCACCAAGCGGCCTGGTTGGTTAAGTGTCAGCCTAGGCGTCCAGATGGTTCCAGGTTCGAACCCTGGTGCGATTTTGGGGTATTTAAATATTAAGTTTTGACTTTTAAAGAAAGCTTTAAAATGAAATACATTTCATCCATTGCCTTCATACAGATGAACACCAAGTGGCCTGGTTGGTTAAGTGTCAGTCTGCAGTGCAGAATGTTCCAGGTTCGAACCGTGGTGGGATTTTGAGATATCTGAACATTAAGTTTTGACTCTTAAAGAAAGCTTTAAAATGAAATACATTTCATCAATTGCCTTCGTACTGATGAACACCAAGTGGCCTGGTTGGTAAAGTGTCAGTCTTACGTGAAGAAGGTTCCAGGTTCGAACTCTGGTGGGATTTTGAGATAATAAAGTTTTGATTTTTAAAGAAAGCTTAAATTATTAAATGAAATACATTTCATCCATAACGTTCTGGCTGGTGTAGATCCAGTAGCCTGGTGGATAAGTTCCCGTCTTCGGTGCAGAAGGTTCCCGGTTCAAACCCTGGTGAGACTTTTGTAAAATTACTCAACTTATGTAAAATAAAATGCACATCGACCATTGCCTTCGTACTAACGAGGAGCTGATAGCCCAGTGGTATGGCATGCCTCTACGGCTCAAAAGTTTGGGGGTTCGATCCTGATCCTGGAGACCAATCCTCCATTTTAAAATATTTTTATTGATACAGTTACGGTCACAGTTAACTGTTGCAGTCACAGTCACAGTTAACCGTTCTAGCAATAAAATACTGGATATTCACCTTGGCGAAAGACGGGTAATGGAGTCAAAATTTTGCAATCCAATAACTAAGGGGGCCGTCTCCATATTACACCACGTTAGGGGACCGTCCACAAATTGCGGATTGTACCTTAAGATTAAAATTTTAGGCAAAACTGGCTTCCTGACGGACCTTTCTCCGCTGGCCCCCAGGGCGAAGGGGCTTTCGGGGGTTATCCGAAGAACCCCCTAGGCCCGCGACCCCCCGGGGAGCAGATCAGGTCCGCCAGGAAGACCTCCTCTCGTCCTAGCCCCGACATCTTCGACGGGTGAAAGGACTCGACTCGGTCACCAGTTTCTGTCCCCTAGGTCAGTTGCAACATCAGGTACTCTAGAAAATAAAGTTCATTTTGCTTAGATTAAGTTAGAGTACTATTAAGAGAGTTGGAAGCATAGAGAGAGATTATAGAATTACAATAGGAAGTTAGTTAGGATAGTGGGGTTTGAACTGAGTACCTTCTGTACGCCAGGACCACGACTCTATCAACTGAGCCATCAAGGACATTTGAGAAGCAGCTACTGGTGAAAGTGTATCGTGGAATTGTCAGTTCTTAAAATTTAATTTAGCTGTAAAATGCACTAAAATAGGAGGCTAAGTTAGTAGGGTTTGATCTGAGTACCTTCTGTACAGTAGGACCACGGCTCTACCAACTGAGCCATCCATGACGTTGTGGAAGCAGCTACTGATCAAAGTGTGTATTGGAATTGTCAGTTCTTAAAATTTAATTCATCTGTAAAATGCAATAAAATAGGAAGATACGATAGTGGGGTTTGATCTGAGTACCTTCTGCACAATAATACCGCGACTCTACCAACTGAGCCATCAAGGACGTTTGGGAAGCCGGTTCTGGTCAAAGTGTATATTGTGGAATTGTCAGTTATTAAAATTTAATTTAGCTGTAAAATGCACTAAAATAGGAAGATACGTTAGTGAGGTTCGATCTGAGTACCTTCTGCCCAACAGTACCGCGACGCTACTAACTGAGCCATCAAGGACGTTTGGGAAGCCGGTTCTGGTCAAAGTGTATATTGTGGAATTGTCAGTTATTAAAATTTAATTTAGCTGTAAAATGCACTAAAATAGGAAGATACTTTAGTGGGGTTTGATCTGAGTACCTTCTGCACAACAGTACCGCAACTCTACCAACTGAGCCATCAAGGACGTTTGGGAAGTCACTTCTGATCAAAGTGTATATTGTGGAATTGTCAGTTCTTAAAATTTAATTTAGCTGTAAAATGCATTAAAATAGGAAGATACGTTAGTGGGGTTTCGATCTGAGTACCTTCTGCCCAACAGTACCGCGACGCTACTAACTGAGCCATCAAGGACGTTTGGGAAGCCGGTTCTGGTCAAAGTGTATATTGTGGAATGGTCAGTTATTAAAATTTAATTTAGCTGTAAAATGCACTAAAATAGGAAGATACTTTAGTGGGGTTTGATCTGAGTACCTTCTGCACAACAGTACCGCAACTCTACCAACTGAGCCATCAAGGACGTTTGGGAAGTCACTTCTGATCAAAGTGTATATTGTGGAATGGTCAGTTATTAAAATTTAATTTAGCTGTAAAATGCACTAAAATAGGAAGATACTTTAGTGGGGTTTGATCTGAGTACCTTCTGCACAACAGTACCGCAACTCTACCAACTGAGCCATCAAGGACGTTTGGGAAGTCACTTCTGATCAAAGTTTTTATTGTGGAAATGTCAGTTCTTAAAATTTAATTTAGCTGTAAAATGCATTAAAATAGGAAGATACGTTAGTGGGGTTTCGATCTGAGTACCTTCTGCCCAACAGTACCGCGACGCTACCAACTGAGCCATCAAGGACGTTTGGGAAGCCGGTTCTAGTCAAAGTGTATATTGTGGAATTGTCAGTTATTAAAATTTAATTTAGCTGTAAAATGCACTAAAATAGGAAGATACTTTAGTGGGGTTTGATCTGAGTACCTTCTGCACAACAGTACCACGACTCTACCAACTGAGCCATCAAGGACGTTTGGGAAGCCGGTTCTGGTCAAAGTGTATATTGTGGAATTGTCAGTTCTTAAAATTTAATTGAGCTGTAGTAAATTGCACTAAAACAGGAAGTTAAGTTAGTGGGATTTGAACTGAGTACCTTCCGTACAATAGGATGCGACTTTACCGATTGAGCCCTGAAATTTTTACATCTTTGATGTTAATTTTTCATGAAAAATATGTAGTGGGCCGATTCCGACTTAAAATGCCTGGGCAAAAATATCTTCCCAGTCCGGCCCTTGAAATTAGTACCCAAAGGCACTCATTCATCCTCTGAGCTATTGGTTCACTTAGATACTAGAAAAAAGAATAACTATGTATTTCAAATATTTGAATTTAAATAGAAAAATGCTGGATTTGAACCCTGGAAATTTGCTTCCAAGACAAACATTCATTGACTGGGCCATTGGTTCACACCAACAGTTGAACTAATATTAACTTTGTATTTCATTTATTTGAATTTAAATATAAAAATTCTGGACTCGAACCTCTAAAATGAGCAATAAGCATCAATGGGATGATTTAGTGATGTAAAGACAAATTTGAAGAGGATAAGTTGGGGATAATTTGAAGAGAATTTGTTAAAAACTATTTTGTGTAGCATCGTAATTTTATAAAGGATTAATTTAATTACAATTTCTAATTGTTTCTATATTTTATCCAGATATAAAGATTTTTTTTCATTTTAAATAAAATTTGTTTTGTTTCTGTGTATCTTGGAGAAAAATTTCGCTTAGAAATTTATTAAATGTATTCAATCTTTTTCAATTTATTCAGAGAAAGTTCTGTTCTAATAAGTAAATTAATTTTCCGTCCTTCAATAGAGCTTTTCACATCACGTGATTTGGCCCTAGCAACAGCCCAAACAACCGCCTAGCAACGGGTTTGGAGGGCTAGGCGCATGCTCAGTGCATGCAAATCTATTCTTTTCCACCATACGGGTGCCCTCTCCACGGTCGTGAAAATAACTGGAATCCGTGGCAATAACTGGTCGTGACGTCATCGCAAAAAGCTCTATAGAACCCTCATACTTTTAGTTTTTAACATTACAAAATATACAGTAATAAGTTGTCCTAACTGTAAGTTATTTTTAAATAAAGCGTTTTACGATGACGTCATTTGGAGGTCAAACAAATGGTTGCTGCGGAAATAAGAATAAAATGTGGGGTAAAGCACAATTTTTCCGTGAAAGTTTAAACGCTTTCTGATAGAGTACCCCTGCATTGCATACCCCTTGATTTTAAGTAAAAATCACTCAGTACTAAATAAAAAATAGGGTTAGAGATTTATCATCTAAAACTTTCATATTAATATGTGCATGCAATCTAAATAACCTTTCTTGAATTTATTCCATGTGGATTTATTCGGAACATAATCAAATTATTTTAGTTTGTACCTCTTTTTTGTACACAAATCCATAATGCATAATAGAGTGGATGCCATAGCTCCAACCCTCGTGTTGCTATGGATGTTGTTAGGGCCGAGTCACGTGATGTGGAAAGCTCTATTATTAAGTATGATGAGACTGAGACAGACATCTTTGAAATATATTTATTTTTTTGCCTTTCCCTGAACTAACCTAAAGATCCTTGTGGATGCACAAAAGGCTAAGATCAGGTTATGCCAAGGACTTTAGGCACCCTCCTCTTTTCTCATCCGGGCTTGGGACCGGCAACGGCAGAGTTACAAATTTGGTAACAGTGGTTCGGCTTGCCCGGGAATTTTCACCGTGTCCTCCGGTCGAGCTACGAACAAAAGTTATTGAGTTGCATGCCGAAAAATATCCAATACAAAAAACTGAAACTTCAGTTTACACACAATAATATACACAATACACTTTCATAAATCACAAAATACATAATATAGCATAAATATAAATGCAAAATATATATAAATCCCTACATGTTGCGGAATTTAGTAACAGTGGTTCGGCTTGCCCGGGAATTTTCACCGTGTCCTCCGGTCGAGCTACGAACAAAAGTTATTGAGAGGTATGCCGAAAAATTTTAATATAATGAACACTCAACTATACATTTGATTTGAGTGATTATCTCCTCTAATCTATCTTTCTAAGCCTTGTGATTAAGCTCTCCTAGCAGCTTTCCTTAGCTTGGAGAAAGTGATTGCTTTCCAGATTTTCCTCCGCCAACTTTTTCTAGGAGCATCATTCTCACCTATAAACCATTAGAAACGAATCAGTAAATATTTTAATTTATTTTGTAATGAAAAAAAATTTTTGCTTACACAGAAAAACTACATTTGTTTTACCCGTTAAAATGAAAACTTTTTAAAAAGAAAGTTATTGAAAACTGATTTGATATTTTAAAAATTAATTTTTTTCATACTTACGGAATCTTCCAGGTTCCTCTTGGTTTCCAGTTTCTGGTCGGAGGTTGCGTTCGGATTCCTCCTCAGTGTTGGATTTCTCCTCAACTCTGGATTCATCCACGATTTTGGACTCCTCCTCCTCCTTAACACCAGATTCATTCAGGACGTTAGACTCCTCTTCAACTTTGGATTCATCCACAGCTTGGGACTCCTCCTCGGCATCAGATTCATCCAATTCTGTGATTTGAGCAGTAGGAGGTACTGGAAGATCACCGGTCAATGCTATAAGCTTGAGAGTGGGACCAAACTGAAGGAGAAAAAAACGTTTGTAAGCAAGAGAGGAGGGAGCTGTTAACGTAATTGAAAATAATTTATAATACATTTGAGATACAGTTCAATTTCATTAACTGCCCCGTTATAAATATACACAGGGTGTTTCAAAAGTCCGTTTCACGGCTTTTATATGGAACCAACGTGTCCTAGGGTCACGGAAGTAAGGTCTGCCCCTAGGTAAGTGACCCTAGTGAATCCATTGAGATGACTTACAGCGCAACTAGCGGCGAAATAAAAAAGTTTAAAAAGTTAATTTAAAAAGTAAAGGAAATAGAGCAAAACCTCAATAAGAGTATTGATGCTAACATTATGAAGAATTCACTGAAAAAAGTGTTATTAAAGTATCGTGAATATTCGCAGAGGTATTAGCATGTGAAAATAGCCCTTTTTCAGGCATAAAAAAAGAAAAAGTTCGTAAATTTGCGAATTTTTTTTTTATTAAATTTTGTCTTTATTCAACTAAAAAACTACAATACAAACAATAACACTGAAAAACTTTTTCTTTTTTGATGCCTGAAAAAGGGCTATTTTCACATGCTAATATCTCCACCAATATTCACCATAATTTCATGAAATTTTTTTCAGTGAGTTCTTCATAATGTTGGCAACAATACTTTTACTGAGGTTTTTGCTCTATCTCCTTTAGTTTTTAAATTAATTTTTTAACTTTTTGTTTCACTGCTAGGGGCGCTGCAAGTCATCTCAATGGATTCTCCAGGGTCACTTATTATTTGTCTGTGCTCGCTTGGCACGAATGGTAAACCCAAACGGGGAAGGCCATTCTCTCCCTGGGGTTGGATAGGTAGGGAGAGAGCGCGCCAAAAACTGGTTACTTCTCTCGCCAAGAACTACTCCACCTCCCTTCCCTCTCCTTTGCCAATGGGGTGCAAAAGTAGTCAAGCCAGCAACCCTGATTTCCCGCACCCCTGCTCGAACTTGGATTTCCACGCTTCCCTCCGCCAAGCGAGCGCAGACAAATAATACCTGGGGGTAGACCTTACTTCCGTGACCCTAGGACACGTTGGTTCCAAATAAAGCCGCGAAACGGACTTTTGAAACACCCTGTATCATATCCCGTTAACTGAATCGAAAATGAATTGTTCTGATAAAGTTCTACATGTAAAATTCGAGGTCTTGTGTGTGCTCTCATATTTTTGTAGAATTATATTATTATTTATGCTTTGAAAAGCGAACTTACTCTGCGCTCCGCTTCTCTGATGATGAGTTGGTACTCATATCGTTTCCACTCATCCGAGCATCTTTCCAAGTCGGCAAAAATCTTGTTCTGGCCACCTCTCTGTAAAATTTGATTACGCATTGAATATGGATCTGCTTAAAAGACTTCAAGAGCTTAGGGCTACCACCAAGAGCAAATTGGCTTGTCACTAAAGCTTCTTAAAAATTTTTATAGGTTATATCTACTCTGTAGCTAGATTCATCAGATGTTGCCAGTTCTTATATATTCGATAGATATAGTATGTAAGTTTCTTTTAAAAGTTTAAATATTTATTAATTATTCTTAACATTAACATTCAACTTTAAAGATTTCACTGTGTTAAATCTTTAAAAAACTGAAATATATCCCTGTTTCAGACTTCAGTTTTTGACAATGTCACTTTAAATAAAAGTGTGAATGGGGATACATCTGTTTGATTTTTTTCCTCACTGTGATTTATTCATGATCTTTAATGGATTGCAATAACTCAACTGACCAGGTTAGTGTGAATATTTCCTCAGTAAAGCGATTTGGTGTTGGCTCAATGTGGTCGCAGATAATCCTTTTACCTGTTTTTTTTTTCGCTAATAAATTTCCACAACTGTATTGAATTAAATATCGGTGTAATAAATTTACGTATTCATAATTTCATAGTAGTTTTAAGTAAACTTGAGGTTTTAAATTCTAGTTTAATTTACTTTGAATTTAAGACTGAACTTACCTTATCCACTATGGCTGGAGAAGCTGGGATCTGGGTTTGCCCCAAAAGAAGGATAAGCTCCTCAAACTCACTTAATGGAGTCTGAAATTAAACAAGCTATCAGGAACGATATCACAATTCTAATCTAATAGAATACTTTAAACGTCTAAATTAGGTTCTATCCCAATGAAAACGTTGCTTTTCTATCGATATAAAAGCAAAAATAACTACAGTATCGAAAAATAGGAATTATAGTAATAATTGTGTCTCCTACTTTGAAAATATGTAAACGCACCAAAAATTATAGTACCCACTTACATTTCTCTCAGCAAATCCATCTTCAGGGGTTGAATCATGCAAACGGGTGTCATCACCCAAAACCTGTAAAAAAAGACAATCAAATTACCAAAGTAAATCAAAATAAAAATGAAAGTTGTACAATTATATTTCTCCCATAATTTGAATTAAAGAAGCGTTGTAAATTATAGTAAATAAAAAGAAGGTTCCGGGTTATTATGCCGTGGTCTGATATTAAAAGAAACTCCCAACGTTTCGCCAGCATCTTCGGCTGGCATTTACAAGGGTAGTATTACCGCTTAGGTCTGGGTCTCAAGTTATATCCCGCTACAGAGCCACGTGGTTCATCGTCACCAACCGATGTCATAGGAAGAGAGGAGCTGGCGACGCTTGATTGGTCTGTGTGATGATGTTCCGCCGCTGCGTCATCGAGTTGCTCCAATGGCTGTGTGTTGACGATGTTTTTTGTCAACACCGGAAACCAGGCTCTGCTGACACGAAGACTTTCTTCCTTTTTATTAAAATTATTAGGGTGCTTGAATATTTCGATGGCTTCCCTTTGAAGGCGGGTGTAGTAGTGCTTAGTTGTTGTGAGCACTCTGGTTTCATCATAATGAATCACATGGCCATCAGAAGTCAACACGTGTTCAGCTATTGCCGACTTTTCAGGTTGGAATAAGCGGCAACTACGTCTGTGTTCTTTTAGACGTGTCGCAACGCTGCGGCCCGTAGTACCAATATATACCGCCCCGCAAGAACAGGGAACCTGGTATACGCCAGTAGCCGAGAGAGGATCTCTTTTGTCCTTAGCTGACCTTAGCAGATTTTTAATTTGCTGGGTTGGTTTGAAGACAGTTTTTAAATTGTGCCGCTTGAAAAGCTTTCCCATGCGATCCGTAACATCCTTGATGAAGGGCAAGTAAACTGTGCCGAGAGTCTGTTCTTGATCTTTAATGACTCTGGGGATGTTTCTGCGAGGATGTAAGGCTCGACTTACTTCACGTTGCGAAAAACCATTGGCGAGTAAAGCGCGCTTTAGATGCCGCAGTTCCTTGTGGAGTAGGGTAGGGTCGCAAATCCGGGTGGCTCGGTGGAGAAGAGTCTTCATCATGGCCCTTTTTTGTCCTGGATGGTGGTTAGACGCTCCATTTAGGTATCGATCGGTGTGGGTGGGCTTTCTATATACAGAATGCTCCAGGCTTCCATCAGTTTTCTTGGTAACAAGTACATCCAAAAAAGGAATGGACTGGTTTTCCTCTTTTTCCATCGTAAACTGGATGCGAGGGTGGACCGAGTTCAGGTGACACAGAAATTCAGATAAGGAATGTTCGCCATGACTCCAGATCACAAAGGTGTCATCTGCGTAGCGGAACCAACAAGTCGGTTTTTTTGGAGCAGAATTAAGGGCTGTTTCTTCAAAAAATTCCATATAAAAGTTCGCGATGACAGGGCTGAGAGGGCTACCCATAGCAACCCCATCAACCTGTTCGTAAAAGTTTTCATTCCATTTAAAATAGGTAGTCGTAAGGGTATGGTTAAAAAGCGCCGCAATATCATCCGTGAAAATTTGCCTGATGTGCATCAGGGTGTCTTCAATGGGCACCATTGTGAAGAGGGACACGACGTCAAAGCTGACCAAAATGTCACCCGGTTTTAACGTGAACGTCCCCAGCTTTTCTATAAAATGGGTAGAGTCTTTTATAAAAGATTCACTTGTTCCTACATAAGGACTCAAAAGGTTTGTCAAATATTTCGCCAATTCATATGTTGGCGACCCAATTGCGCTAACAATCGGACGCAGTGGGATGTTAGGTTTATGAACCTTTGGTAATCCATACAATCTGGGGGGAAGGGCCTCCGATTTTGTCAGGCGTCTCTTGTCTTCAGGTGGAATGGACGAGTTTTTAATAAGTAAGTTCGTTTTTCGCAGGATCCTAGAAGTCGGGTCCCGTTTTACCACTTGGTAAGTAGAGGGATCAAGAAGGTCCAGAATCTTACTGTGGTAATCCGCAGTGTTAAGAACTACAGTTGCATTTCCTTTGTCAGCGGTTAGTATGATAATGCCCTTATCGGCGTTTAGATCCTTCAAAGCTTTTCTTTCTTGGATGGATAGGTTAGGCTTTGGTGGCTTGGCAGTCTGCAAAATTCGGGCAGTTTCTCTACGTATTTCCTCAGCAGTTTCAGGAGGTAGTGATCCAATCGATGATTCCACGTTAGCTATAATGTCCTCGACAGGAAGTTTAGAAGGCACAACAGCAAAATTTCCCCCCTTGGCTAGAACAGAATGCTCCTCCTCAGTCAGTGTGTGATCCGAATGATTAATAACAATACGGTCTTTATCCAAAGTCGGAGGTTTCCACCTGGACATCACAAGGCGGTTAAATTTTCTTTTCTGACGCTGAGTAGTTAAATAAGTCTTCAAAGATACGGACTTAAAGATAAGTCGGTCAACCAAATCCCAGTCTTGAGGATCCAATCTATTACTAAGACATAAATGAAGGTCAAACAACTTGAGGTCCAATCGGGAAATCTCTTTCCGCGTGTAATGTACACGCTCTCTTAACAAGGCTCGTTCAGTTCGAAGATAAATGCGGTTGGCGGATGCAGAATTAAAGTAACGTATCTGTCGCACAAAGTTTGGAACAACCCCCGAGTCCCGGCATCGAAGTAAAAATGCCAGTGAGCAAAGCAGCTTGGATTTTTTAATCCGGAAAGTCTCCAGTCGTCTTATTAAGCGGTGAACATCCTCCCCGTAGAGGTCAATTATAAAAGAAGCAAGGCTTTCACGGCCGGATCTGAGTAAATAAAAAGAAGGTTCCGGGTTATTATGCCGTGGTCTGATATTAAAAGAAACTCCCAACGTTTCGCCAGCATCTTCGGCTGGCATTTTCAAGCGTAGTATTACCGCTTAGGTCTGGGTCTCAAGTTATATCCCGCTACAGAGCCACGTGGTTCATCGTCACCAACCGATGTCATAGGAAGAGAGGAGCTGGCGACGCTTGATTGGTCTGTGTGATGATGTTCCGCCGCTGCGTCATCGAGTTGCTCCAATGGCTGTGTGTTGACGATGTTTTTTGTCAACACCGGAAACCAGGCTCTGCTGACACGAAGACTTTCTTCCTTTTTATTAAAATTATTAGGGTGCTTGAATATTTCGATGGCTTCCCTTTGAAGGCGGGTGTAGTAGTGCTTAGTTGTTGTGAGCACTCTGGTTTCATCATAATGAATCACATGGCCATCAGAAGTCAACACGTGTTCAGCTATTGCCGACTTTTCAGGTTGGAATAAGCGGCAACTACGTCTGTGTCTATTTTCACGGATGATATTGCGGCGCTTTTTAACCATACCCTTACGACTACCTATTTTAAATGGAATGAAAACTTTTACGAACAGGTTGATGGGGTTGCTATGGGTAGCCCTCTCAGCCCTGTCATCGCGAACTTTTATATGGAATTTTTTGAAGAAACAGCCCTTAATTCTGCTCCGAAAAAACCGACTTGTTGGTTCCGCTACGTAGATGACACCTTTGTGATCTGGAGTCATGGCGAACATTCCTTATCTGAATTTCTGTGTCACCTGAACTCGGTCCACCCTCGCATCCAGTTTACGATGGAAAAAGAGGAAAACCAGTCCATTCCTTTTTTGGATGTACTTGTTACCAAGAAAACTGATGGAAGCCTGGAGCATTCTGTATATAGAAAGCCCACCCACACCGATCGATACCTAAATGGAGCGTCTAACCACCATCCAGGACAAAAAAGGGCCATGATGAAGACTCTTCTCCACCGAGCCACCCGGATTTGCGACCCTACCCTACTCCACAAGGAACTGCGGCATCTAAAGCGCGCTTTACTCGCCAATGGTTTTTCGCAACGTGAAGTAAGTCGAGCCTTACATCCTCGCAGAAACATCCCCAGAGTCATTAAAGATCAAGAACAGACTCTCGGCACAGTTTACTTGCCCTTCATCAAGGATGTTACGGATCGCATGGGAAAGCTTTTCAAGCGGCACAATTTAAAAACTGTCTTCAAACCAACCCAGCAAATTAAAAATCTGCTAAGGTCAGCTAAGGACAAAAGAGATCCTCTCTCGGCTACTGGCGTATACCAGGTTCCCTGTTCTTGCGGGGCGGTATATATTGGTACTACGGGCCGCAGCGTTGCGACACGTCTAAAAGAACACAGACGTAGTTGCCGCTTATTCCAACCTGAAAAGTCGGCAATAGCTGAACACGTGTTGACTTCTGATGGCCATGTGATTCATTATGATGAAACCAGAGTGCTCACAACAACTAAGCACTACTACACCCGCCTTCAAAGGGAAGCCATCGAAATATTCAAGCACCCTAATAATTTTAATAAAAAGGAAGAAAGTCTTCGTGTCAGCAGAGCCTGGTTTCCGGTGTTGACAAAAAACATCGTCAACACACAGCCATTGGAGCAACTCGATGACGCAGCGGCGGAACATCATCACACAGACCAATCAAGCGTCGCCAGCTCCTCTCTTCCTATGACATCGGTTGGTGACGATGAACCACGTGGCTCTGTAGCGGGATATAACTTGAGACCCAGACCTAAGCGGTAATACTACCCTTGTAAATGCCAGCCGAAGATGCTGGCGAAACGTTGGGAGTTTCTTTTAATATCAGACCACGGCATAATAACCCGGAACCTTCTTTTTATTTACTCAGATCCGGCCGTGAAAGCCTTGCTTCTTTTATAGTTGTAAATTATTATCAGTAGAATTCTTTTCGTGCAGTTTCTTAGATGAGAGACGAGTTGAATCGTCAGTTTAAAAAAGGAAAAAAAGTACAAAACTAAGTTTTGAGAAAATAAAAAATACTATATAAGTAACGGAATTTTCATTACTATGGAATTATAACCAGTAACCACTATATGTATTTTTACTGGAAATTCAAGACCATCTTCTGAATACAGAATAATCATTGAAAAAATATAAGGGATTATAAAAATATGTACAGTTAAAAAAAGTTGATGGAATCATCCCCCTTTTTTAACCTTATGAAATTTCAGCTGAAGAAAAATCTTAAAAACCACTTAAATTGACATTAAATTGTATTTTTGCTTAGTTCACAACACTAAGTGAGAAATAGAAAGACTAAGGCAAATAAAATTCTAATGAATTTGAGTTATTATTCGCAGCATCAATGGAGTAGGTAACTACTAAAATGGAATCAAGCATTCACTTGGAAAAATAGGTAAACACACTTTTGAACTAAAAACAAAATTATTTTGGTTTAGTTTGCAGCATCAAAAGTAAGAGAAGGAAGAGAATTTAACTTAAATATCCAACTACTGTCTATTAGGTGGTAGTTGTTTTTTTCCCTTTTCCCACTCAAGTGTAGAGCAAAGCTTCGAGATAGTTTTGAGTAAAAAAAATCAATTTGCCATTTTTTTACTTATTTAAACTGATTATTAAATTTTAATTACCTCATAATCATCAGTGTCTGAGACGCATTCGTTGAATTGCAATGACACTGGTACGATCCACCAGCTTTTATCCTGTAACAAAAAATTTTATAAAAAATAATCACACAATCATTTTAAAAAAATTCAGTACCTTTTTAAATGTTTTTAATTTTTTAAAAAAGATATTTTTAACTTGTTAAATCTTTTTTCCCTCTAACTTTCTCTCCCTGACGCTTAAAACTAAGGACTTATTATTTTAACGCTTTTTATGTAATTTCATGCAAATTATATTGTTTTTAATAATACTATAAAAATGATTTTACTCATATTTAAACAATTTTCTGGATACCATATAAATCGTGCACTGCAAAATAAGCTAAAATAAATAAGTAAAATAAAAGTTGTCCAAGCACAATTCATAACAAGTGTAAAAAGAGGGAGGCTTGCTAAAAGTGCTGACTGGGTACTTAATGAACGTCAATTTTAAAATATGATTATTTCGTTAAACCCATGTAAAAACAGTCTTTTTATCACGATTCGCGTATCGAAATTCCTCCTATCAACCCAACAGGCTTTGTGTTTAGTGTTTACTCAATTTCTCCTTCCGCGTAGTGAAGTGACGTACTGGGTTCAGGAAACGTTGCTGTGAAGTATAGTTACAAGAAATGTTTCGTAGCAGTGACGATGAGAAAACTTTTGTTTGCCAAAAAATGCATTTTGATTCCTAAATTTAAGTAACTTTAAGGAATTTTTTTTAGACCCAATCTATAATCATTACTTTTGTAAGATGTAAGAAAACTTTCAAATGAAGATCAGTTTCAAACCAACATTCGTCTTTTTCAGCATAGACTAAACATTTTTCCTCGCAGGTTTCTTAAAAAACTAAACTTAACTTAAAATTAGCATGCAAAGTTATAGGTTTTAAGATATTGTATAAGTAGTTTTCATTCATACATATTTAGCGCTTTCTGTGATCCGTAGTTTTGAATGTCTGACTTGCATGTTCACAGAGCCCGCAAGGTTTTTATACTTCGATAACAATGCGCATGCGTATGGACTTCATTTTTGCTGTTTTTTGGAAATTTTACTGGGGATAGAGCCCACGAACTGTCGCATGCTACACAGGCATCCCACCACTGCTCCAGCGGGGATTCAATAACTTAAAAACTTATAAGTTAATAGATGTTATTTCTTTGTAACGCCTGCGCATTATATCAAAGTATAAAAACCTTGCTGGCTTTGTGAATAAGCGTCTGGCTTACCACCAGATGATCTTCTTCGGCGTCAGATGAACAAGACTCGTCGGTCTCCTCTCCAGAAGTACAAGGGTCATCGACCGCAGCTCCCTGTGTTGGTTCTTCGGGAAGAGTCTGAAATTAAAAACAAGTCAAAGAAGTACACTAAAATTACCTATTTTGAACGCCAAGGATATTGAATACTGCCAAAAACATAACACATAAATCGATGTAAACATTTACTTTTGTGGATGGCAAATATTTCGCTTAAAAATAGCTTGGGGATTTTAACGGGAAAAGAAAAAATTTTTATCAAAATGGATTTTTATGAATTTCAAAACTTTCGTATTGCCATGGATTACATGAAATACTAATTTGAGAGATTGATGATACCTAATGTTCGGCACTAGTTAACTAAAAGTAGTTGAAAAGTAGTTAACTACTAGTTGCAACTACTAGTTAACTAGTAGTTCAACTACTTTTGGTTTAGAGTAGTTGAACTAGTAGTTTAACTACTTTTTCACCAACTACTAGTTCCAACTACTTTCAATAAGTTCAACTACTTCAAAAAATATTGAAAGATCAAAATTTTTAAAAATATGTTACATCTACTAACAATGCCATTTTTCGTGATACATTTTCATATTTCCAACCTTGAAATATATTTCATCCCAGCAATTGACATATAAATGCAACCTTTTTTTGAAATCCTCTCTAGAAATTAGGGAGTTCAGGGTTTTCTGTGCTGGAAATTCCAGCACTTTGAAAAGCGATTTTAGGCTAGGTTTACGAGGATTCTAGATGTTTTTCTTGCATTAAAAATTAGTAAGGCAATACCTAAAGTTAACGGCCCAATTTTGTGCTTAAAATATTGTTGTTCAGGCTAAGGGGGTTTAGAACCCTTAACCCCCCCTTATACAGGGTGTATCTGAAATGGTGCAACAAACTTTCAGGGATGATAGTAGACACCTGGATGAGTCAGAATCGCATAGGATTTGGGGTCCCAAACCAAATCCCAGGGAGTTAAAAATGGAGCGACACCCCAAAAAAATCATTGAAAAATTCAATTTGTAGAAAAACTACTATTGGTAAAAACTTAATTATGGTCTCAAAAATTGTGGTTTAATATGATCTTTAAAATTATCTCAAAAGCCTTCACTTTAAAATTTGTTTTATTATGAAAAAAATTTAAAAACCACAAAAAATGTGAAAACTCTGCCAAAACCTTATTTTTTATTTCGAAATCCTTTCTTTTGATTTGATAATCTGAAAGATCATAGTTGAAAACCCTTAAGTCCAAAGTTCTACGTAAATACAATAAATATTAAACGCTTGAAATCCTGTTAAAGTTTGTTTTTTGCGTGCGCAAACAGCTGTTCTGGAAACAGCCCTAGAAAACTGTTTGCGCACGCAAAAAACAAACTTTAACAGGATCTCAAGCGTTTAATATTGATTGTATTTACGTGAAACTTTGGACTTAAGTAGTAAATGGTTTTCAACTATGATCTTTCAGATTACACTGTTCAACAATGAAAAAATTTCCTTGATGAAAATAGTCATTTCTTATAGATTTGAGTCGCTGAATACGAAAATCACCATTAAAATTCTCAATTGACTCAGGAATTTCGGGAAACATCCCCACCCCCTTTTTACGTTTTTCGACGACTTTACAACTTTAAACTTGATTTTCAGGGTCAAAAAGCATCGCTTTAGTCTTCAAATTGCCCCCCAGGGGACAAGAAAGGTTCAAATTAATAAAATATGATATGTGTATAACAAATGGATAGGTTTAAGGGGAAATTACCCCCCTAAAAATCCAAAAAAATAGCTAAAAATTATAGAGGTTTCTATACGCTATTTTTACCTCTTATTTTTTACGCAATTCACGTTTGAAGGGTCCTAGCTCTTCCCCAAGGACCCAAATTTGATGGCAATATGCAGCAATGATATTTACTAAAAGCGGTTGAGGGGAGAGCTCCCCCAGAGCACCCACGGAAGGGTTCAATGCCGCACTTAGGGTTAAACTATGCTATACAAAAAAAATTTGAAGCCACTAACAGAATTTCAGCTGACTCTTGTGTAAAATGATCTGCTGAATTCAAATATGACACCCATTTTCTTCCATCACCCTCAGTTTTTAAGGGAATGCCCCCTAATTGTTATCCACAGCCGTGCATCTATTAACATCTCGAAACATGGAATCCTCACTTCCTAAAATCGGTCAGTTTTTAAAGAACTGAAGAGTTTCTACTTTGGATAGACCCAAAATATAAGAAAAACGTCATTTGTAATCTTTTCAAAATCATCAATATTAATTCCTGAGCACGCGAGCGCCTTCGCGATTCTGGAAGTCTTCCGAACTCTTCCGCGGGGGCTTCTGGGAGGCTAACACCTCAGCCGCTTTTAGTAAAAATTATTGCTGCATATTGTCATCCAATTTGGGTTCTTGGGGAAGGGTTAGGACCCTTCAAACGGGAATTGCGTAAAAAATAAGAGGAAAAAATAGCGTTTAGAAACATCTATAATTTTAAGCTATTTTTTGTATTTTTAAGGGAGTAATTACCCCTTAAACTTATCCATTTGTTATAGATTTATCATATTTTATTAATTTGAACATTTCTTGTTACCTGGGGGGCAATTTAAAGACTAAAACAGTGCTTTTTGACCCTGAAAATCGAGTTTAAATTTATAAAGTCGTCAAAAAACGTAAAAAGGGGGAGGGGCTGTTCCCCGAAAATCCTGAGTCAATTGAAAATTTTAATGGGGATTTTCGTATTCAGCGACCCAAAATATATAAGAAATGACTATTTTCATCAAGGAAAAATTTTGGAAGGTCCAATTTGTTGAACAGTGTTATCAAATCAAAATAAGGTTTTGGCAGAATATTCACATTTGTTTGTGGTTTTTTAACTTTTTTCATAATAAAACAAATTTTAAAGTGAAGGCTTTTGAGATAATTTTAAAGATCATATTAAACCACAATTTTTGAGACCCTAATTAAATTTTTACCAATAGTAGTTCTACAAATTGAATTTTACAATGATTTTTTTTGGGGTGTCGCTCCATTTTTAACTCCCTGGGATTTGGTCTGGGACCCCCAAATCCTATGTGATTCTTACTCGTCTAGGTCAGGGGTTGGCAACCTTTTGAAACAGAAGATCCAAAAGTAAAAGTTAAAGAAATTTCCCAGTTTTTAAAGAGCCACTAATTTTTTTGCCTCAATGTTATTGTATATGCTTAATACATATTTTATTTTAGATTGGGAGGGTGATTTTAGGTGGGGATCATTTTTACCCAACATTTTTTCTGTTGGTTAAAAATGCTCCCAACTAAAATCACTATGCATCAAGTTTTAGATGACTTATGTACACATTGTAAATTAATTTTAGTGAACTTACTTTCCAAATTTTGTATGAATGATGTGAATTTCTGGAAAAATAAGAGGGTCTGTGGTACTCCCCCAGAAAATGTTTTTGAAATTTCCCCTTCGAAATCGCGTTTTAGCTCAATTTTGCCTTTTTCGGTTGCACCCTAAGAGCACCTCTCATTATTTAAGTGGCAAAATTTTCAAGGAAAAATAGTATCGTAACAGCAAAATTTTGAGGGGGGTGTTGATCCCGCTTCAGAAAAATTTTTGAAATTTGCCCCTAAAAATAGTGCTTTAATTAGTTTTTAGAACTTCTGTAACGACCAAATAAGGATCACTCCTTATAAGTCACAGAATTTTCTAGGAAAATTAGCACATATTCCAAAATTTTTAGAAGTGTTAAGGAAAAATGATACGGAATTCTTAACTTTGAAAGTAGAGTTTTGATTTTGACTCATCTTGAGAACCCTTAAAGTTTTGATTAGTAAATTATTAATTTCTTCGTATGGAACTGGAGAGCCGCAACTTTACATCGAAAGAGCCGCAGGTTGCCGACCCCTGGTCTAGGTGTCTACTATCATCCCTGAAAGTTTGTTGCACCATTTCAGATACACCCTGTTTACAACACTGTACTGACTTCTATAAATACAACTTAGAAAACTTTAAGACACCAAAAACCTGTATACCTATCAAAAATTGGCGAATCTTTAGCCATGATATTTTTGCTCTATGTAAGAAAAAGTAATAGAAAATTTGGGGAAAAATATCTTATGAAATTAAATAGACTAGTTAACTTGTAGTTAACTACTTTGGGAAATAATCAACTACTAGTTACAACAACTTCCAAGAAAAAGTAGTTAACTAGTAGTTACAACTACTTTTGCCCAGACTAGTTGGTAGTTAACTACTTTTTGACCAGTAGTTGCCAAACACTAATGATACCTCTGCACTTTTTTTGATTCTTAAAAGAAACATTCGTGTAAAAGCCAGATTACTCCTGCAGAAAAAGACACAAGACCAAACTCAACTCAACCAAAATCGGTTCGAATGAGCTTATCTTAAACTTCTTTGAAAACACAAATGAACACTCCCAGACAGTGAAAACAACACTCCAGAGATTTATTTTCAACTATACTCAGTTGCAACTTAACTTTAGCCTGTAGAAATATGCTGAGAGCAACAAAAGAAAGTAGTTCCCGTGCGATGTCGGAATTTTGAGTGAAATTAAGAGATTCAATTTTAAAATATGATTAGTTTTTTAAATTCACGTATATTATGTCTGTTCACTTAGAACTGGCGCCTGAAGCAGGATCAAAAACACTCAAAAACGCCTAATAACGCTCATCACATAACTTCAGGGACCGATTTTTTTTACAGTATTTTAACTACTTGTTTCGGCTGCCTTGTTATTGAACAAGAAAAAAATTTTCGATGATAATTACAGTAGTAACTGCTTCTAATACATTACGTCTCAGGCGCCAATTCTAAATGAACAGAGTATAAGCGTATTTTCATCCCGATTTGTAAAATGTTGATTTTTATAATTTTTTCAAGTGGCGCAGCGCGTAGTAGTATACAATGTTCGAATAAAACTTGCCAGCCAATAAGAGCTCACAAAGCCCAACAAGCTTTCTGTTTACTCAGATTTTCTTCCGCGCGGCCATGACGTCAGGCTCAACTTAAGTTGCAACTGAGTATAGTTCAGTGGAGTCCAGTTTAGCAAAATTAATATCCTAAATAAACTTTATTAGATGGTAAAAATTAGTTGTGAAAATATAGAGACAAAACTTACATTCTCCACGACAGAGTCTCCGCTGTCCTGTGGAGTGAGGTTAACCTCAGAAAGCTCAGGGGTAGAGTCATCATCGGCGAAGAAGTCCAACAGGTCGTACAGACTGTCATCGTCACCTTCGGGAGGGATCTGAGTCGACTTGACCTGGACGGCGTCGTTATGAAAGCAGCAACTGAAAATTTTTTTTTACCATTCAAGAAATTGCAAGTAACAGATTTAGTATGGGTTACTGCTTACTGGGGTTCAATTCTGTTAACGGTCCGCTACGTATCACCAAGCTCTTTTAAACGCCATATATTCAAATGTAATGATTTTTATTGATAAACTGAACAGTTATTGATCTAACTAAACATTTTAATCTTATGAGCTTGAAATTATTTTGCATTATTTCTACTTTTTGGTGCCCAAAAGAGCATGGTTGTATTTAGCGAGACCTTTAACGGAATTGAACCCCTTACCAGTTTACAATGAGTTATATTTCTTTATTTTGGAGGGTTTACGATTCGTCCAAATTTTTGTCATGTATGGCCAAATTTCGTTTACTTCTAGTATACTAGAATTACGTGAATTTTACATATTTGGTATGAGCTGTGTAACTAGGGTAGCATTGGTATGAGTACTTAAGTATTTGCTTTTGTACTAATAAAATATTACCATCAGTCATTTTATTCTGACATTGAAACACCTGGAATTCTGGAAATTTGCTATATAGCGTTAGAAATTAATTACCAAAAAGGCACTAACCTCTGCACTATATCGGTTAATTTATTTTATCAATTATATACGGGAAGTTTCTTCCCCTTGGCGAATCACATTATGTCTTACTTTTCTGTGTTTGTATAATGAATGTCTAATAAAGTTATAAAGTTATATTCAGACAAAAAAATTTATATCCCAAGGTTATTATTTTAATTTAGAGTAAAGTAAAACTAAAACTTATTCCGTTATTTTGTTGAGTAATTAAAAAACGTAAATATAGTTTAATTGCAAGATAAATAAATGATTTAAAATAAAATAAAAAACGAATGATCTCAAATGATGAGAGGGAGAATGTTATTCGAGAAGGTTTTAAAATGTATTTCTTTAAATTCACTTAAGAGAGGGACTGTACAGGGTGTATCTGAATTGGTGCAACACACTTTCAGGGAGGATAGTAGACACCTAGACGATTCAGAATCACATAGGATTTAGGGGTCCCAGATCAAATGCGTGCGTATTTTTGCGTGCGCAAACAGTTGTTCTGGAAACAGCTCTAGAAAACTGTTTCCGCAAACTAAAAAAACAAACTTTAACAGGATCTCAAGCGTTTAATATTGATTGTATTTACTTGAAACTTTTGACTTAAGGGTTTTCTTCTATGATCTTTCAGATTATCAAATCAAAAGAAAGGATTTCGAAATAAAAAATAAGGTTTTGGCAGAGTTTTCACATTTTTTGTGGTTTTTAAATTTTTTTCATAATAAAACAAATTTTAAAGTGAAGGCTTTTGAGATAATTTTAAAGATCATATTAAACCACAATTTTTGAGACCATAATTAAGTTTTTACCAATAGTAGTTTTTCTACAAATTGAATTTTTCAATGATTTTTTTGGGGTGTCGCTCCATTTTTAACTACCTGGGATTTGGTCTGGGACCCCCAAATTCTATGTGATTCTGACTCGTCTAGGTGTCTACTATCATCCCTGAAAGTTTGTTGCACCATTTCAGATACACCCTGTATACTGAAATAGAACCACTGACATAAAGTGCTATAAGTACTCACAAATAGGCTCCCATCTTTGGAAAAGAAAAATTCCTTTGAGAAAAAAAACTTTTTACTAAACAGTAATGCGAATTCCACCAATGTGGTATCAAAAAATAATCTCACGAGAGAAAAAGGCAGCAAATAAGCAAAATATAGCAAGTTGAGCACTCAAGATAACAGAGCAAAGTGAGAAAATCTTATATTTTTGTACTTTTTATGAATTGTTGCGTCATAACAATGCATTTCTTAATCTTTTTAACAATGAATTTCTTACACTCTAATGTAATACAAAATATTTGTTAAAAAAATAATGCATTTTTAACCCTTTATCTACTAATGGTACTTACAAGTCCCACCAACTAGCTACAATTACATAGAATTACCATCGCCTTACGAATATATATTGACGACACTTTGAAGGAATACTCTTTCAGTTTTACTCTTCCATACTCAAAAGTATCAATTTAATTGGATCCAGCTAATTGAATTTTCCCAAGATTATTATTTATGTCGTATAACCCTTAATTTTCAATTTATTGACTCACAAATAATATTTGCACGAAAAAAAATTGGATAGAATCATAATGCCGTAGCTGATGGTTAGCGATTTGATTTCTGTTAACGTTTTCACAAAAAAATAACTTAACAAAATTAAAAAAAAAACCCGAAATATATGCAAAAAGTCTTATAAATCTTCAACTTTAACATTTAATTGTGATAAGGACCAAATTATGCTAACATCTGTTGCGTTCCAATATTAATTTAAAAAATTAAAACAACTTGTTCATAACATTGAAATAGAAGAACGAAGAAAATTTCTTAAACACAGAAATATTTGTAGGGAACTGCAGAGTAAAAATTATGTGTGAATTTGAGAGCGATCTTCGTATTTAAGAGTTTGAAAAAAAAACTATTTCCATCCTCTAATTCTCTTTACTCCTTTATACTCTGTTGATTTAGAATTGGCACCTGAGAAATAGTGCTTTCCCCACGCTAGAAGCGTAACCATAGTTACACTCTTCGGGCAGCCAATAGTAAGTCTTCTTAGTAGACGAGGATAGTTGCTATGGTTACCGATCGGTGGTGGGGAAGGAAATATTTTCAGGCGCCAGTTCAAAATGAACAGAGTATAATATTTCAAAAAGAATAAAAATATACTGCTCATAAATTATATTAGCTATCTTTTATAGTAGCATCACTAGCTTAAAGTGGCAGAAACTTACAAGCAAGCTCCCATCTTTGGAAAATAATAGTTATTCTTTTAAGAAACTCGCGGTAGGAAGGAAATTAGAATCCCAGGAATCTCTGGTCTTCAAAAAAAGTCACACTGGCAAATGTGTCAGCAAAAATCCGATAATAAGCCTAGAAAGGTTTTAAGTAGTGCACTAGATTTTTATCAAAAATAGCAAAGTAAAAAGTAATTTTTGTACTTCTTTCACTGTTGCCATCATAACAATGCTTAATGTTTTCAACAATGCTTCCTGAAACATCCGAAAAAAGAACGATTTGTTCATTAAACTTTCCTTGGAGAAAACTTCAGTTTTCTTGTCTAACAATTAAAAAAACCCTCATTTTTAGAACCATATAATAATATAAGGTTAAATTTAAGATATTTTCATGAAATTTTTTTCCAGTTAGTTTTTTATAAGCATTGGAAATAATACGAGATATGTCATCGAATAGAGGTTTTTGCTCTACATCCTTTAGTATTTAATTATTTTTTTAATATTTTTATTTCGCCACTAGGGGCGCTGTAAGTCATCTCGATGGATTCTCCAGGGTCACTTACTTAGGGGTAGACCTTTCTTCCATGACCCTAAGATACTTTGGTTCTAAATAAAAGCCCTTGAAACGGACTTTTGAAAAGCCTTGTATTTTTAAAAATCTTGGATATTTAACTTACTAGTCCATTACTCCATCAACCGTTTGACTCGCATTTTTCTAATATTTAAAGTTTTTGTTAAAGTTAACCTGTTAAAGTTAAATTTTCATCAGATCTTCAGGATATTGAAGTGTAGAAATAGGAATAGAAAATACTTGTTTTATATAGATTTAATTTTAAGAGGGGGAGAGATAAAATATAGAGAGAGTACTTTTATTTGTCGACTTTTTGTTCCTATCCATACGGAAAATTTAACATAACAATTTAATAGTGTTTTTTTCTCTCTTTAAAACAGCGTGACTAACAAAGAGCTGTCCTCTTTGGGTGCACCTCGAAAGGTCTAAAAATGATTTAAAACTCTAATTTTAAGTTTAAAATTTCCGAATTTTCGGAGGGAGAAACTTTTTACCCCCTAGAAATTTTGAAATCTATTGTGCACTCTTTTTCCTTTGAATTAGCTAAAGCATTATTTTTAGAGGATAATTGTGAACATTATTTTGAAAGTTAGTGAACCATAATTGAAATAATATGTGTTAGTCACCTAAAACTCAATGTATGAAACTACTAAGAATCCGCTGGCATATGTGACACCCTCTAAGGTGTAAAACTCACTGCGCGTCTTATAGACGCTACTGCTATCAATCTCCATAAAAAGAGCATGGATAAAGCCTAGTCCCCTATCTTGACAGGAATGAAGATTCCTGTCAAGATAGGGGGAGTCTCAGGCTGAACTCCATGCTTTTTCCCCTCTTTAATTAATTGCAGTAGCGTCTTATGGTCGCTAGGTCTGACTTGGACCTAAGCAAAAATGACTGTCTTCCTCTGCAGTCAGTCTCTTTGAACGCCTTTTTGTCAAATTTTCCTATACACGACAAGTGACATGACAGGAGAGACAAGTGAAACGTTGGAAAAAGTCACTACTCGTTTTGCGTCAAAACAAAACTGACAAATTTGGAACGGAGCCAGAGTTTAAATGCGGACTCGCCTGCATAATTTCGAAAACAATGCGGAGATATCTCTATCGCGTATCTTTTAAAGGGGAATTTCCCTCGTTTTATCTCGCACCTGAATCCAATCCTTATGACTTAATCAGTAACAGCTCTTTCATTTCCTATACCTCGGTTTCGAAGGGGATACAGCCAGAAAAGGAAAAAGAAAAAAAATGTCCTCCCTGATGAATTCGTACGAAAGTCTCGGTCCCTTCTTTACGGGGGGCACCCACCTCTTGACGAGTCCCGAAGAAATAGAAATGGCGTCCATCGTCTACAATTTGAGTTTGGAAGAGATATCCCTCTCGTCCGAAATTACGAACGACTCGAACGGTGCTGCGAACGACGATGATGATGATCCGCGGATCGTGGTGTCCAGGGAGAACTTGGAACGGATTCTGAAACTGTTCGAACACGCCGGGGAAGCGCGGGAGAAGTTCGTGAAAAATTTCCAGTTGTGGCAGATTTTGCGACAGGACAACATCTTTCAGCTGAAGGACCTCATCCGCTTGCTTCGAGAGGAAAAGAAGAAGTGTGGCGTCGGGTTACTAGTTGGTGGAACTGCGGCTTTGATAGGGGGTAAGTATATCTATACGTAATAAAAAAAATACTTAATTATTCCTATAGAAACACCCTTAAAACGACAGTCTCGAAACTGAGTAAATAAGTACTCAAACTGGCTTCGATCCAATATACTCAAATTTGAAAACATGAATATACTCATTTCTAAAAATGTGCATACTCAAAAATGAAACATCTTAAGCTTGAACTCAAAAATGAGCTCATGTTTCATTTAATTTTTTTTCCCGAGTTTCTTTAAATTTCTGGGGGAAATCCCCAGACCCCCTTTTTAATTAAAAAGCTATTAAAGTTATGTTTATAGACTTAACTTAAAAACATAATTTTCAAGCATTTAAAACGTTAATCATTGGTTTCGAATCTTATAGTTTTGGATGAATACTGAAACGTAAAAAGTCTATTTCTTTGCAGGTAATAAATCTAGGCCTTGGGAATCGTAAATTCCCAGGATATATATTCCCTCAACGTTCTTTTGATGACAAAATCCATTTGTTTTAGGGACAGCATTATCAATGCTTTATTTAATAAATTATTAGTAAATTTGAATTTGTAAATAATATTGCTGTGATGGGAGCACAGCAACTTTTCAACAAACTGCCTGAATTTTAATCGCCTGCATGATTATCAATTATAATTCAAACAATTTAACTTAAAAAAAACTTACCTTTTTTCTGAAAAAAATATCCATAATATTTTTTATATTGATGGTTTAAACCACAGAGTAGAGAGCTTAAGCTCTCTACTCTGTGGTTTAAACTTAGAAATTTGAACTGAGATATTCAAGATATATTTTTACCAATTGTTATTTTACTGGTGATAATTGTCAGGGGAGTTCAATTTTAGTACGCAAATTTTCACGCCCTTATTAATTCGAATATATCTCAAAAATCTATGATCTGCTTACAAGTCTCACCAACTTTAAAATTAAATATAATAACCATCCTTACGATACTTTGTAGGAACACTATATTTTATATTTTCCTCTTCCAGGATAAAAATCAGTAAAGGTTCTATGATGAGTATTTTAGCTGGAAATGCGATTAGATTTAACTGAAGTTGTGCATTCAGCTGCCATTTCAATCGGATTCCCATGAAATGATTGTCATTTTTGTCCCCGCAAAAAAGTAGTTTAAGTCAAAAGTAAAGTGTATTTTTTAAAGACAAAACTGCCCATCACATTAATTGAGCAATTTTGAACTATAGATTAAGTTTAAGTTATTGATGACTGGGTTTGATGAGTTTCTTCCGAGCTATGGGTGTATCTGAAATGGTGCAACAAACTTTCAGGGATGATAGTACTCATCAATACGAACAAGAATCGGTATAGAAAGGGGGTCCCAGACCAAATCCCAGGGAGTTAAAAATGGAGCGACCGACACCCCAAAAAAATCATTGAAAAATTCAATTTGTAGAAGAACTACTATTGGTAAAAACTTAATTATGGTCTCAAAAATTGTGGTTAAATATCATCTATAAAATTACCTCAAAAGTCTTCACTTTAAAATTTGTTTTATTATGAAAAAAGTTAAAAAACACAAAACAATGTGAAAACTCTGCCAAAACCTTATTTTGTATTTCAAAATCCTTTCTTTTGATTTGATAATCTAAAAGATCATAGTTGAAAACCCTTAAGTCCAAAGTTTCACGTAAATACAATCAATATTAAACGCTTGAGATCCTGTTAAAGTTTGTTTTTTGCTTGCGCAAACAGCTGTTCTGGAAACAGCTCTAGAAAACTGCCTCCGCACCCAAAAAACAAACTTTAACAGGATCTCAAGCGTTTAATATTGATGGTATTTACGTGAAACTTTGGACTTAAGGGTTTTCAACTATGATCTTTCAGATTATCAAATCAAAAGAAAGGATTTCGAAATACAAAATAAGGTTTTGGCAGAGTTTTCACATTTTTTGCGTTTTTTAACTTTTTTCATAATAAAACAAATTTTAAAGTGAAGACTTATGAGGTAATTTTAAAGATCATATTAAACCACAATTTTTGAGACCATAATTAAGTTTAGTTCTTCTACAAATTGAATTTTTCAATGATTTTTTGGGGTGTCGCTCCATTTTTAACTCCCTGGGATTTGGTCTGGGACCCCCTTTCTATACCGATTCTTGTTCGTCTTGATGAGTACTATCATCCCTGAAAGTTTGCTGCACCATTTCAGATACACCCTGTATAGAGCCGTGGTCGAGTGTTAAAAAAAGAAGGAAGCGTTTCGTCAACGACTGCGGTAGACGAAACGTTTTGGTTCTTCATCTCTTACCGCTCGACCACGGCTCCATAGCTCGAAAGCATAGCAAGCAATCCTTATACAAAATATGAAGGATTTTTGAATAGGAAAGTAACGTTCCGAAACTAGCAATATATCATCTTTTTCATTCCAGGCGCAGCCGTTACCGGAGCCCTGCTCTTTCCCCCGGCCGCGCCGGCCCTCCTGCCGGCGGCCGTTTCGGCCTACATCCCAGCTGCGATGCTCCCAGCGGCGACCGCCGCTGCCGCCTACCTGCCGTCCTTCCTGCTGCCGGCGGCCGCTGCAGCTCCCGCGGCAGCCTCCGGTGCCATGGCCGGCGGGCTGGCGGCCGCGGGGATCGGCGGGGCGGCCGCCGCCGGCTCGGCCGCGACCCTCCTAGCCCTGCGTGAGAAGCGACTTGGGGAGGCCCGAGAGGTGATCAAGGCGGACGAGATGGCCTTCGAGTCGTGCGTCGAGGAGTGGTTCAGGCACACCCAGGGGCTCATCGAGGCTACCGAGGAGCTACTGGGGTTTGACGTCATGGAGGGGTGGGTGAAAGATCTGAACACCCAATTGAGCTGGTGCAAGCAAGACAACCAGTTGCTCGTGAGGTATGCGAGAGAAACTTTTGCTTTTCTTTATACAATAAATGGTCAGGGATAAATAATGAATACTCAGTAATTCAATTAATTTATACCTAATTTAGGGATAGTAAATAATATCTCAGTAAGTTAGGTTGTGAGGCATTTCCTATTAGCACACGATATTGCTCTCATACGGTCCTATAAAATTTACGAATAATCAGGATACGGCCCTGAAAATGGGTTTTACTTTTTTATTTCTCCACCAAGGGCGCTGTAAGTTATCGCAATGGATTCTCCAGGGTCACTTACCTAGGGGTAGACCTTATTTCCGTGACCCTAGGACACGTTGGTTCCAAATAAAAGCCGGGAAACGAACTTTTGAAACACCCTGTATAATGTTGGCCAATACCAATTAAATGCTGGCCTATATTTTTGTTGATGACGGGCCGTTTTCTCTTGCAGGAAAGACCTCTTCATGGCCGGCATAAAGCTCTGCATCCTGCGGTTCCTCCCCCGCCTGGGCGCCGCCCTTCCAGGCTTCAGCGCCGCCTTCCTCGCCTCCATGCTCACCTTCCTCTTCAGCCTCTTCTGGCTGAAGCACCGCAGTCTCTTCCAGCAGGTCTCCAACATGCGGTCCCTGTGCGGTCGTCGCCTGCGATCCTTAGACCTTAGCACCCTCCTGACTACCACGGCTGGGGTCGCGCAGGTCGCCTTCCTGATGAGCCGGAGGGGGGCCACCCTGGGGGCCTTCGCGGTCCTCGGGTTGCTCGGGTCCGTCGCCACTCTGGTGCTCTCCTCCCTCGACTTGAGGGAAGGAGGGGACGGCAATAAGCGGGCCGACCCCGTTGAGAAGGTGGTCGAGAAGTTGCAGGAGGAGTTGGATATTTTGGAGGAGGTGTATATCAGTTTGGTTTCTGTTTGAAGGAGGATGTCTGCTGTGATTATGTAGGGATTGTAAATATTTCTGAAGGAATCGATTCCTGAATCGAATACATTGGAATCGATACAAAAGAATCGATTCCAGCAGGAATCGAATCTTAGGAATTGAACTCGATTTTCTAATTAATACAGATAGTTATTAACAATTTTAAAAAAATCAAAGTCTGCCCGGGCCTAGTGGCCCATCTGGCGGTGCCCATCTCCGTTTCTTTAGCCTTTGGGCCGGCAATATTAACTTTGGGCTTGGCAATATTAACAAATTTGCTCACTAATTAATCAGTATTTCAATAAATAATTAATTAAATCAATAATAATTAGTAATTATCTTCGATTTTTGTGATTGAAATATGTAATAGCTCCGGATGATCCCCTTTCCTTTTCGCGAGGTTAAGAAACCCATACATTGGGAGTGGACACCCTAGTAGTTCACCTCATACAAAATACGTAGATTACGTAACTAGAACTATAAGTAAACTAAATTTGAACAATGACAAAAAATACATGACATAAATTGGATGAATCTTGAAAGTCTGTGCTGCTTGGGCAGGAGAGGGGGAGACTTCGAGGATCGATCTTGAAGAAGGACAGACGCCAAAAGTTCCAGTTCCAATAAAAAAAAATTTCAATTATTTTTTTTACCACTAGGATTAGGAATCGGTACCGGTTGGAATCAAATACAAGAATCAAATGAATCGATCCTCAGGAATCGAATATGGCGTACTTAAAAAAAAAGTGGTAATAACCCTGAAGACTCTGAAATGGTATCAACTAAGAATTGTCTCGACTTTATAAGATATAACTATGCAACTCTGAAAATGTATCTGACCACATTGTTCAGAGTCTGTCACTCGTTCTGCTTCATCATGTCCGTCCACTTTTAGATTCTTAATAAAGATCCATTGTAATGATGTCCTTTTATTGTCTCCTTTACATTTTGTGCCTTTTCTCCTTCACTGTTAGAAATTTCACCATGTGAAAACGGTTAATGCGACGGCAGCTGACCGACCGTCTGATGCACCGTTAAGTTTACGGTTTGGAAAATTTTGATTCATTGCGGATTTGGAACCGTGGCCAACTGATTAGGTTAAGATACTGTAAAAACAATAGTTTAGCGGTTAAAGAATCATTCATAGCTAGAGAGGTTCTTTAACCGTATAAACAATGGTTTTGCGGTTAAGGAATCTTTCATAGCTAGCGAGGTTCCTTAACCGTATAAACACTGGTTTTGCGGTTCAATAATCATTTATAACTAGCATGATTCCTTAACCGTATAAACAATGGTTTTGCGGTTAAATAATCATTTATACCTAGTTTTGTTTGAAACCTTAAAATTAAATATTTCAGTAATATTTATAACTATGCACTGTCTATCTCCACGAAAATAACAACAACAAATATCTATATTAAACACTGACTACCTCCTCGAAAGTAACAACTCAACTCTTAACAAATTTTGCTAATACTTTAGCATTGGTCAACTTTCGTGGATATAGACACTTAGTTATAACTATTACAGCTAAAAAAACAGAATTGTGAAATTTATAAATAAAAAATTCATATTAATATTGAAATAATGAAGTTAGATAATCAAAATAAGTTAGCATAATTTAGGTATGTAATAAAAATGTAAATATTAAAGTGATCTTTCATTATGAAACCAGTGGTCTGTCCAAGGCAAACTTTACTACCGTTTTCGGTACCTTCAAAACTTTTTATAAATAGGTTCTTTCACAAATTCAGTTTTAGTAAAACACCTATACAAAATACATTTTGAAAAAAAAAACATTCTCTATGAAGCTGTGTTTGAAGTTTGTTATTTTGACTGAAACGTTCACAAATTCTCAGAAAATTTTTTACCAAATTAGCAATTAATTTTCACAAAATAGATACCTCTTAAAAAACCTAGACAGACCCCTGAAAACAAGAATATTTAATTTTAAAGTTAAAGAAAGTATGAGTAAGTAAGATTAAATTAAGTATTAAAGTAAGATTTATAAAATAATAAATTTCAGATGGATAATAAAAACACATGACAAATAGTTCATATTATTTTACTCCACAGTCCAGGAGTCAATTTTTATTAAACACCACTTTTCTCAGAAGTGGTCACATCAAGGATTAGAAAAAATGTAAGACAGTCAAAATTATGTAAAACAGATGGAAATGCTGCTTTACAACTAAATACTTAATATTCGTATAATGTTTGTAAATAACATCAAAATGTGCTTGCATTTCACTTCCTGCTTCCGCACACTCCCTCCCATTGCCAGCGGTATCTGGTGGGGAAGTGAACAAGCGGAACAGTGGAGGAGTAGTCATCAGCGGCTGGGGAGGTACCGTCGAGGGTGGGCCAGAAGCACTTGTTGGAGTTGGGATTCCCCATTTTAAGAACCACTGAAGGATCATCTACAAATGCTGAAGATAGCAGGAACGCTGGCTTGCAGCGATCTTGAGGTCACAGAAGGCGAGGGAGAAACCTGCAGGAGATGTCGGGGACTGGAAAGTATCAGTAGACGCCGGGCTACTTCCGGAACGGGTAAAATGTCGCGGATGACTCCAGGGGAAGGATGGCACAAGAACCAAGAAAGAATGGGAATGCACAGGAAAGAATGGGAATGCACAGGAACCTTCCTATGGATGGTCCACCATCAACAGGCAGTAGGATGAGTCCATCAATGTTGGGAGTGGGACGATAAACTCTAGGTGCAAGTCGTCGAACCGCTGGGAAGGCTCAAAGGTGGAGGGTGCACGCATGTGCCTGTGCAAGTCCCTGGGTAGAACAAGTAAAAATTAGTCAAATGAAATAGAAACTAAATATACAACACTTTTTGGACGGCAAAACCTGTTTCATTCCAAGTTAAATACAACAAAATCACTTTTTCTGTTTTGAAATTTTACCTGTGAGTGGTAAGCGGCAGCACTGGATCCCGAGTAGCTGGGCAAGGGCATGGACTGTTGCAGGATCACTTGCTCGATCACTACCCCAAGCTCTGATGAGTTAAATATTGATGTCCCTGAAGTTACAAATAAATAAATCAGTGTTAGTGAAAATAAACTACATAAGAATAACAAGACTAAGAATTAAAGTTATAAATATGTTCAGTGGGGTAGCCAGAAAAAAATTTCGGAGGGGGATGTTGATATTGAAATTTCGTTTTTTGTTTGGTCGTAAAAACACTTTCGAATCACAAATCATGCGCTATAAGATCACATCCAATAGAAGCCCGTTTTCTGATCACGTGAAAACAGTAAACACAATGTTTTAATGTAAACACAATGTAATGTTTTCATGCCCTTCAAATGATTTAAAACACATTTTTGAATTTAAAAATCAGAAATTTTGGAGTTTTAAACCATAATGTATGTGGTTGAGAGTACCAGGTAGACAGAACACAGATTAACAGTAACAGGTTTAATTAGCTTATCGAATTAATACAAAAGGGTGCTTTCGCAAAAGCGAACCCAAAAAGCGGACCGCAGCCGCTCTTCTTTCACAGAGAATCTATCAAGTTCTCGCGCATTGAGTAGTTAACATCCTTCTCCCGCAGGAGGAAAATATAATATACAGACTAGACACCGATGTGTATTTAAGGAAGCGGCACAAATCCTCCACATGTATCAAAAAAGTATAAAACTAAGCGGCACAGCTTGGATATACGTCGACCAGCCGCCATGTTTACCCACAGCTCAAATGATGACACACAACAATATAGATCTAATTTGAGCTGTGAGTAAACATGGCGGCTGGTCGACGTATATCTCAGCTGTGCCAATTAAGCATATACCTCACTCATGCAAATACCTCATTCAGCTTTAGAAAATGAGTCAAAAATGTAAATCAACCAAATGAACGTGGTGCAATATATTGGTTAATATAACTGAGAATAATAAAGTGAAATGTTCAATTTGACTTACTTCATAAGCGTCCATGTCGACATCAATCGGCTTACCGCACTTAACATGGCAACAATGCTAAAAAGAAAGAAAATATCTGGAGTTTTCATCAAATTTTATTTAAAATATGGAAGTATGGTCGGCAAATTTAAGAACTCGTAATAATTTATCCTCCTTGTCCAAAATGCAAAGTGAATCAAGCTGCTTCTGCCCATATTTTATTCTGTATCGGTTGTGAAAAGAGCCATTGTACTTGGATCTTACTGCTATGCTGCTTTGGAGTATTTAAAAACGCACGGGTTTATGGACTTGGTCTAGATGTTTTTGTCAACCATATACAGTATACATACGTTATTAAAAAATTAAATGAAATTTTTATGTTAAACATAAAAATAATTAAGGCAATTGCTTTCAAACTTAGAGTTTTAAGGTGCATATTTCAGACATTCCGCGCCAAACACAACAATGTTAATTTTGTTTAAAGGAATTACGCAGAAAAATTAAAGCCAGAAACACAACTTTATTAAGGTGAATAAAATCGGCAAGTAATTAAAACAAGACACAAGCATCAAAAACTCAACTCTCGTCCAATTGTTCATTTCATGGAGGAGGCTGCCGTGTTGACGTGAATTTTTTTTGCTAATGATATCAAATTTGAATCGGTTAATTCTTATAAGAAAATTCATGTAATATTGTACTTTAATAATTGATATTATTTATGTTTGAAATCAATAAGTAATTAAAACAAACTCTACCTGTTAGGTACACCAAAAGAATCACATTGTCAGGAAGAAGGGCTCAGGTCATCATGTGTCTAAAAAAGTTTATAAAAGCTTTTAGTCAGACAAAATGGGGAACAGCTTTAGAATAGGTCTGCTTTTGGCGACAGTTTTCAGCCGGCGGCAGCTGAAAACCCCGCTGCCCATGGGCGGATTTAGATGGTGAACCCTGGGGGTGCGTACTGGGAAACTTGGGGGTGCAAGCTGCCCCTGATGACTTTGAAAACATGATGATTTTCCCCAATAAAAATGGAATTTTCTCAAAAAGTTGGGGGTGCGTTGCACCCCCTTAAATCCGCCCATGCCGCTGCCATGTTTACCCAGGCTCAAAAAACTAAAACACTACTTACTTACAATAAGTATGATTTTTGCGAAGCACATAAAGAACCAACTAAAGTGCGACTTAAATCTAATAGTATCTTTAACCTCAGCGGGCGCGCCTATCTCCTAGATACACAATTGTAGGTTAATGAAGCGAATCCGGCCTGCAGATTTTCATGCCAAATTTGGGAATAACAATTCAATGATCGGATGCTATCGGTTTTCCCACTTGGTGACAAAAAAAATCGCCAACCGGATTTGCTTCATGTACCCAATTATAAAATGCAAATTTTCAAACACGTAATTCAAAACAAAGTTGTAAGGGGCCATTCAGTAATTATGTAAGGGTCCCGAGGGGGAGGGGGGTTGGAAAAATCTCTACATACCCTTACTTGGGGGTGGGGGTCAAACCCATTCTTTGTAAGATTTTCCTAGTTAATGTAAACAAATTTCAATTATTCTAATCAAATAACTATCGAATAACCTCAGAAAAACTTAAAAAGGCTGAAGATCACTGTTATTATCAAAGCTTTTATTTTTTTAAAATAGATATATCAGTATGTATCTCTTTTGTAGCAAGTTAAGATAAAAAAAAAACTGTTGAATCCATCTTCCAGTTGTCAAAAGGCGAAACAAAACAAAAGCAAAAAGAGAGAAATCTTAATTAGTTTTGGGTTTCAACTTTTTTTATTCGAACATTTTATTATTTTGATAAGCGAAATGGAATCTTACGTAAGAATAGGGGGGAGGGATTTGAAAATCTTACGTACCCTTACATGAGGGTAGGGGGGTTAAAAATTGCCAAAATCATCCTTACGTAATTAATGTAAGTATTTGGTTAATGAGCATTATTTAAATCAATATTATTTTTAAAAAAACTTAACAAAAGTAATTATAATACACAAAAACAACTCAACAGAGAAATATGAAATAACCCGAGAGTTGTGAAGAATTCAATTAGGTATTTAGGCTGAACTATTGACTATTACTGAAGCTTCATAAAATGAAAATAACATTTAGTTACAATGATTAGGAACAAAAAAAACTTTATAATTACTTAAAAAAATCAAAAAAACTTCCATGAACAGTCGCGCGTATCTCTAAAACACAAACAGCACATTTGTAGAGACCCATTTACTGTAAATTTTAAGAACCCGGGCCACGGCCTAAGGACAGGAGTTCGTATCGCAAACCAAACGCTAAACGTTTTCAAGTAAGCAGTAACCGAGAATTTCAAGGCATTTTAACTTACCACATCCTGATTTGTAAGAACAAAAGAAATCCATGTAAGGGTCAAACCCCAAATGGGTAATAATTGAAAGCTTCACCGGCTTTACTTCTATTTTCTGTTTCGATCGCACGCCGCCCGCAGCCGCACGGGCCACGGGACGGGGATTCCCCCATTCTCCGTCTTGAAGTTAAAGTTACAGTAGGTAACATCAGCCGAAGTGTGGCTGTATTATAGCTGCCTACACAGGCACACAGGCCCAAACAAACGGGAAGACAGTTCCGTGAGTATCAAAGTTAAAAATACATTATACATTTGATTTCAATAAAGTACAATACATACCATTATACAAAAGAATTATCTGATTGATATTCTGATCAGCCAAAAGAACGTTCTCCTCCCTGCATCACACATCCATCGTGCTCGTGCCATGGCTCGTGCCAGTGGCATAGGCCAGTGGCTCGTGCATCGTTGGCTCGATTGGCGAGGGCATGAGAGTTGATTCATTGATTCTTGGGTCTTTTGCTGCAGGAATAACTTGGATTTCACGCAAATGTTCCTTTTAAGAATTTTAATAGGGAATAGGCAGGGTTGGCAAAAACCTGGGTTTTTTTAAAACCCAAGTGGGTTGAGTTTTTTTCGGGTTTTTTAATAAAACCCTGAAAAAACCCATATAAAACTGGTTTTTTTTAAAAATTAAGTGGTTTTCTCCGATATAATAAGTAGGCTCTTCAAATTTTAGTAAGTTCTTTCTATGTTAAATGTGTTCTGTCAAAATAATGTCAGTTTTTCCATAGCTAAGTGGGTTTTTTCAAAGTTTGTCAGTTTTCTGAAAAATTAATGTTTTTGTTTTTATTTTAAAGTGTTAATTTATCACTTGTATATGAGATAGGTGACAAATTTTGGATCAAAGTTGGAATCTCTAAGATATTCTTTTACATAATTCGTGATTTATTACTAGTTAAAGACGTTTCCGTAATACTTGAATAAAAGTATTTGTGCTTGAGATCGGTGAATGAAATTTTAATATGTTGTACCTGGCGTTGTGCGGTTCAAAACGGTGTATTGCATTAAGGTGGTCGTCATGCAGTAGACACTCTACAGTAGTCCGAAGTTTCTCCGTAATATTCAAATGACACTATAATAAAATTAATAAATCGATCAATAGTTGACGGAATCTAAAAGAAAACTTAAATATGTGCATTATATTAAATTTTTGTTCAAATCGCGCTATAATTATGGTAGTTATTAGAGTTTGAAAAAAAAGTCGACTGCGCTCGAAAAAAACACAAGTCCTCTTTTCGCTTATAAATCTATAATTATTATTCTAATTTTTTTTTTGAATTTACTTAGGAGTAAAGGACCGTTGTGGCAATGTTTTTCCAGAATTACGGGATTCCATGGTGATTATAACATAATTTGTGATTTAAATAGCTGGATGGAGCTTACTTGTCCATAACGCGAATGACTCTGGAATATTTCCCAGATCTCAGTTCAAAGTTTGTTTACTCTTCGCTTCACATGCAAGTGCTTTACATCGTTGGAAAGATCATTAAAAATGTTTATAGGAATGCTTATAGGCTTATGTTCTCCATATTGGGGGAGTTATTAAGATTGAAAGAAATTTCGTTTTCCGTGAAATTTTTTCCCAAAAGTAATTCCAATAATTTGAGATTTTAATATATTGTAGTAGGCCTTTAGACGAACTAAAGTATGTATCGCATTAAGGGATTGATGAATTAGTTCTCCACTGATAAATTATTCAAGCTTTTTACTGTATTATTTATGTATACGACCCCCTAATGATGTCAGCACCTTGAAAATTAAAAGATTGTGCGGTTCACTCCATGAACGACATCGGAAGTAGAGATATAATAATTAAAGTACGTATACATTGTACTCACTGAAATTGAGAAAACACCATTTAATTTTATTGACACCAGGTTTAAAATTTGAAAAAAAAAAAACAATAAAAATTTAAAAAATATCCCTGAAATCTTTTTAACTTTAAAAAAATACTAAAATTTACAAAATTCTCCCTAATTCTTTATAACCATATAGTTTGAACTTGAAGCGTCTTAAATTTTTAAAAAATCCACTCAATAAAGAAAAAAACCCACTGAAATTTGAAAAACACTCCCTTAATTATTGAAATCTGGTTTAAATTTTGAAGAAAAAATCTCATTCAACTGAAGTTCTTGGTATGTTGTTTCGTTTAATGTTTTTCTTCAATATTAAAACCAAATCTGCCAAAATCTTGATTTTTCTTGAAAACACCTAAAACTGGGTCCATAATGAGGGTTTTTCACATGTATTTTCTTGGAAAAACCAATTGGGTCCTACCCAGCCAACCTAGGGCAGAGGTGTTCTCGAGTTTGGATAAGGATTTTAAGAACTATATATGATGTGGCATGGAGTAATTATAATCAAGCCTATGTTATATATACCTTGGGTTCTTTAAGAAAAGATGGCGCCACGAAACACGAAAATGGTTCCTTAACCGTTTTTTATGAGAATGGTTCGTTAACTATTGGCTTTTCAATTTAACGGTTCGAGAACCTGATTTTAAATGGTTATTCTACCTTTTTGTCTGAAAAAAGTAAAATAACCATTAAAAATATGGTTATTTGACCGCTTTCCTTAAGGAATTTCTAACAGTGTTGTAAAGAACATAAGGGGACATCCATAAATTACGTGAGGTGTTTTTTCCAAAATCTGGACCCCCCCTCCCCCCTTGGTGAGATTTAGTGAGAATTTGCTGGACCCCCCCTCCCCCCCACGTGAGATTTACCTACAACCTTTAAAAATAATTTTCTACCCTATTCGTTTGCATTTTGTGCTTCACATCACCTAAAACTTTTCCATTATTAATGATATGGGGGAAAAGGACATTCATCGTCATAATTGGCCAGACAGCCCAGGGTGGGCCAGTGCCTTCCTTTGAATTTTTCCCCTCTATTATTGACAACTTGGCGCCATTTCCTCTCCCGGATGGCAAGGAAGTTCGATTCCACAGAGTCAAGCCATCTAAATCTGGGTCTTCCCCTTTTCCTGCATGATAGTGGTTTATGTACAAGAATATTTTTCAACGGGGAATCATCATCCATTCTAAAAATGTGTGCTGCCCAATTCATTCTATTAATTTTAATGTATTTTATAACATCTGGGTCTTTATAAATTTTGTACAGCTCCAAGTTATCGAAGTGTATATTTGGACGGCCAAAACGGCCAGTGGCGCATGCGGTGTAGGTCTCGTGATTACGTAGCAGTCTCGGCGCTTAGTGATTGAACCAATGAAACGCCGAGCTGTAGCCTAGCCGTGGAAATTAGAGTAGAGTTTAGTTGAAAAAAGCCGTCCAAATATACAGTGCCCCAAGTTATATCTTCTTCTCCAAACGTTGTTAACCTCTACGCCACCAAGAATGGATCTAAGAATTTTCCGTTCAAATATATACTAAACTAAACTCATTGGCGCAACAGCCCTAGTGGGCCAAGGCCTACGATGCCCATCTTCGTTTTCGTGACCGTGATGGGGCCCTGGGGTGCAAGGTGTTAGGCATGTGTCCCGGTTAGGTGGTCATTCTAACGCGGATCAAATATATACGGATATATATTTAAGATGTTTTCATGAAATTTTTTCCTATGAGTTTTTTATAGCATTGGTAATAATACGATACGAGATGTCATCGAATTGATGTTTTTGCTCCATATCCTTTAGTTTTAATTATTCTTTTAATATTTTTATTTCGCCGCTAGGGGCGCTGTAAGTCATCTCGATGGATTCTCCAGGGTCACTTACTTAGGGGTAGACCTTACTTCCATGACCCTAGGAGACGTTGGTTCTAAATAAAAGATGTGAAAGGGACTTATGTAACACCCTGTATTTTTAAAAATATTTGATCTTTAACTTACTAGTCCATTATTCCATCAACCGTTTGACTGGCATAATTCTTATTTTTAAAGTTTTTGTTAAAGTTAACAGTTAAAGCATAATTTTGAATCAGATCTTCAGGAAATTGAAGTGTAGAAATAGGAATAGAAAATACTTGTTTTAAAGATTTAATTTTAAGAAGAGGGAGAGAGAGAAAATATAGAGAGAGTACTTTTATTTGTCGACTTTGTTCCTATATCCCTACGGAAAATTTGACATAACAATTTAATAGTGTTTTTTTTCTTTAAAATTGTGTGACTAACAAAGAGCTGTCCTCTTTGGGTGCACCTCAAAAGGTCTAAGAATGAGTTAAAACTCCAATTTTTTTAAGTTTAAAATTTCCGAATTTTTGAAGGGAGAAACTTTTTACCCCCTAGAAATTTTGAAATCTATTAGGCACTGTTTTTCCTTAAAATTAGCTAAAACATTATTTTTAGGGGACAATTGTGAACATTATTTTGAAAGTTAGTGCACCATAATTAAAATAATTTGTGTTAGTCGTCTAAAACTTAACGTATGAAACTACTCCTAAGAATCCGCTGGCATATGTGACTCCTTCACACCACACCCTCTAAAAACGGAGTTAGCAAAAATGACTGTGACATGACAGGAGAGACAAATATAACGTTAGAAAAAGTCACTACTCGTTTCGCGTCAAAACAACTGACAAATTTGGAACGGAGCCAGAGTTCAACTGCTGACTCGCATTCATATAATCTCGAAATATAATATGTAGAGATAAAAACAAAATCTATCACGTATCGTATCGTCTAAAAGGGAATTTCCCTCGCTTTATCTCGCACCCAAATCCACTCTTCGTGATTTAATCAGTAACAGCTCCTTAATTTATTCTGCCTCGGTTTCGAAGGGAAAGAGAAAAAGAAAAAAAATGTCCTCCCTGATGTCTTCGTACGAAAGTCTCGGTCCCTTTTTTACGGGGGGCACCCACCTCTTGACGAGTCCCGAAGAAATAGAAATGGCGTCCATCGTCTACAATTTGAGTTTGGAAGAGATATCCCTCTCGTCCGAAAGAACGAAAGACTCGAACGATGATGATCCGCGGATCGAGGTGTCCAGGGAGAATCTGAAACGGATTCTGAAACTGTTCGAAGACGCCGGGGAAGCGCGGGAGAAGTTCGTGAAAAATTTCCAGAGGTGGCAGATTTTGCGGCAGGACAACATCTTTCAGTTGAAGGACCTCATTCGCTTGCTTCGAGAGGAAAAGAAGAAGTGTGACGTCGGGTTACTAGTTGGTGGAACTGCGGCTTTGATTGGGGGTAAGTACCTCTAAACGTAATAAAAAATACAAATACAAATATTGACGACCAACAACAGGCGTGAAGCCCAACTAGGTTGGTCCATTCAACTCAAACTACCGGATTCCCAGTGTTTGTCAATTTTATCCTTAAATTCCTTTACTCCATTGGAACTTACTACCGATTCTGGCAGCTCATTCCATCATCCACAACCCGGTTGAAAAAATAATGCTTCCTGCTTTCCTATTATCATGTGCCTCGTTTAATTTGAATCTGTGACCATTCATTCTATTATCTGTACTTAAGTCTACACCCTTTGTAAGCAAGGAATTCTAATACAAAAGATGAAGAATTTTTGAATAGTGAAGTTACGTTACGACACTAGCAATATATCCTCTTTGTCTTTCCAGGCGCAGCCGTCACCGGAGCCCTCCTCTTTCCCCCGGCCGCGCCAGCCCTCCTGCCGGCAGCCGTTTCGGCATACATCCCAGCTGCGATGCTCCCAGCGGCGACCGCCGCTGCCGCCTACCTGCCGTCCTTCCTGCTGCCGGCGGCCGCCGCAGCTCCCGCGGCAGCCTCCGGCGCCATGACCGGCGGGCTAGCGGCCGCAGGGATCGGCGGGGCGGCTGTCGCCGGCTCGGCCGCGGTCCTCATCGCCCTGCGGGAGAAGCGACTTGAGGAGGCCCGGAAGGTAATCAAGAAGGACGAGAAGGCCTTCAAGTCGTACATCGAGGAGTGGTTCAGGCACACCAAGGGGCTGATCGAGGCCACCGAGGAGCTGCTGAGGTTCGACGCCATTGAGGAGTGGGTGAAAGATCTGAACACTACCCTTAGCTGGTGCAAAGATCAAGTCGGCAAGTTGCTTTTGAGGTATGTTGTAAGAGAAATTTTTGATTTTCTATTATACAATAACTGGTCAGTAAGATGTCCCACTTTTCTATGGGAAAAATAAAGTGTTATGAAATTGCCACGGCACCCCCTCAATTTTTTAGACCTACAGAGAAAACTATTCAGGCAAAGTTTGGGCTCTGTACCCTGTACCTTAATTAGAAAGCGATGAACAAGAAGAGTGAAAAATTCCAATTTCGAAGATTTTTATACAAAACAACTAAAAAACCAAAGATCAAACCCTCTCATTCTGTTCATGATTTTTTATAAGAAACTACTAACGTTATAGATATAATGTTCCAGGTTTTGTTTTTTATCACCTTTATTTTGGTTGTACTAATTTTCTAATGTCCTAAGAACTTTTGTAAAGTTGTTTTTCCTGCATTCTAAACAGCTATTTTAAACAGCTTTTTTATATAGTATACAACTTAAAACCTGAAATTAGTCCCATATTTGTTTGTAAATTTTTTGTCTTTGATTTAATTTTGCATCATGACCATCATTTTCAAAAAGTTTTTTTAATTTAAAAAAGTGAAAAAAAAAATTTGAAAATTTTTTTCAAAATTTTTTTGAAAAATATTAAAAGCCTTTTAACTCTTAAAATGAACTTTACTACCAAATTTCAAGTTGAAAATAAAATTTAATCATGTATAAAACAATATAAATCTTTGAAATTAAGGCAAAAGTCCCTAAACTATCCCTAAAATTATACAGCAAGAGCGATTCACTCATGGAAAATTCACAAACTCGCTTGAGGGTGTCCATATGACTTAAAACGTGCAAAAAATGTCACACAAATGTTATTTGTTTTGTATAAAAATATTCGAGTTTGGATTTTTCATTCCTCTTGGTCATCGACTTCTAATTCGAATACAGAATTGAAATTTTGGCAGCGAGCTTCTATTAGCTGTTCGAAAAAAAGTAGAGGGTACCCAGAAGTCAGGTCAGGACCCCTCTAGTGGTCAGGGATGAATAATAAATACTCAGTGCCTTTATTTATTTTTATTATCAACAAAGAAATATATAACAGTCTAATCCAATTTAAGGCTTTTAAATCATTATTAAATGAAAAAGGACTGCGAATCACTCTGTGCTGCGAATTTTGAAGAGCCGAAGCAAACGAACCAACCAATTTGGAGAAACGCAAAAGCGCTCTCAAGTGGTAAGAACGGAAAACTTCCAGTAATGTCGGCTCTTTTGATCTTTTGGGTAATGAATAAGCCTTATAGATATAGCCTACGGTTATGATTAAGTTTAGCCTTGACTCAGGTATAATATAACAAATGTTAAGCATTTTTACACACTTATAATAAATTACAGCTACAGTAAAAAATATTTTAGACTAACTTTTATACCAGTTTTCAAGCAACAAATATAAAAAAAATTTTCTTACCAAAATCATAATTAAGGGAAATCCATAAATTACGTGAGGTGTTTTTTCCAAAATCTGGATCCCCCCTCCCCCCTTGGTGAGATTTAGTGAGAATTTGCTGGACCCCCCCTCTCCCCCACGTGAGATTTATACCTACAACCTTTAAAAATAATTTTCTATCCTATTCGTTTGCATTTCGTGCTTCACAGCACCTAAAACTTTTCCATTATTAATGATGTTGGGAAAAATAACATTATTCCGCCTAAAAATCACCGCAGTATCTTATCTGTGGGTATTATTCCTTTTTCATACTTAAGAAAATCGTATAATTTCTTAAAAAGTTGACGTGAGATTTTAATCGACCCCCTCCCCCCTTGGTGAGATTTGGTGAGATTTTTCCAAACCCCTCCTCCCCCCCTTTTTGACCTCACGTAATTTATGGATGTCCCCTTACTACAAGCATTTTTTAATAGTTTTTCTAGATAATCAATAGAAGAAAGATTCATAAGTTCTTGAAATGGGGTTTCTACAGGACAGCCATCTTTAAAAAAATTAAATCATAATTATGTAATGCACTTTTTCAACAAACCGAAATGACTTATGATTATAAATTATGATTAATATGAAAAGATTTGTAAAGAGGAATTAAAAAAAAGCGAATCAACCAACCAACCAATTTTGGGTAACGCAAAAGCGCTCTTAAGCGGTAAGAACGGGAAACTTCCAGTAACGTCGGCTCTTTTGATCTTTTGGTTAATGAATAAGCCTTATAACCTACGGTTATGATCAAGTTTAGCCTTTCCCCCACAGAAACAGTAACCATGGCGACGTCAAAATGTCAAAGAAGGCTTACTATTGGTAAGCGTAACTATGGTTACGCTTTTACCGAGGGGGAAAGCACTATTTTTCAGCCGCCTATTCTAAATGAACATAGTACAATAATGTTGGCCAATACCAATTAAATGCTGGCCTATACTTTTGTTGATGACGGGCCGTTTTCTCTTGCAGGAAAGACCTCTTCATGGCCGGCATAAAGCTCTGCATCCTGCGGTTCCTCCCCCGCCTGGGCGCCGCCCTTCCAGGCTTCAGCGCCGCCTTCCTCGCCTCCATGCTCACCTTCCTCTTCAGCCTCTTCTGGCTGAAGCACCGCAGCCTCTTCCAGCAGATCTCCAACATGCGATCCCTGTGCGGTCGTCGCCTGCGATCCTTGGACCCTCGCACCCTCCTGACTTCCACGGCGGAGGTCGCGCATGTCGTCTTCCTGATGAGCCGGAGGGGGGCCACCCTGGGGGCCTTCGCGGTCCTCGGGTTGCTCGGATCCGTCGCCACTCTGGTGCTCTCCTCCCTCGACTTGAGGGAAGGAGGGGACGGCAATAAGCGGGCCGATCCCGTTGAGAAGGTGGTCGAGAAGTTGCAGGAGGAGCTGGATATTTTGGAGGAGGTGTATAACAGTTTGGTGACTGTTTGAAAGGGGACATAAGGAGCTGTGATTTGGGTTCTAAATATTCCTGAAGGAATCGATTCTGGAATCGAATACATTGGAATCGATACCAAGGAATCGAATCTTAGGTATCGAACTCTAGTTTCTTATTAATACAGATAGTTATTAACAATTTTTCTCACTAATTAATTAATATTTTGATAAATAATTGATTAAATCAATAATAATTAGTAATTATCTTCGATTTTTGTGATTGAAATATGTAAATAGCTCGGAATGACCCCCTAACTTTCCGCGAGGTTAAGAAACCCATACATAGGGAGTGGACACCCTAGAAGCACAGCTCATATAAAATATTCCAAGTTTACGTAACTTGAATTAGAAGTATAAACTATAGAAATATGGCTATACATAACATAAATTGGACGAATCTTGAACGTCTGTGCTGCTTGGGCAGGAGAGGGGGAGACTTCGAGGATCGATCTTGAAGAAGGACAGACGCCACAAGTTTTAGTTCCAATCAAATTTTTTTCGATTGTACTTTTTACCCATAGGAATCGATATCAGGTTGGAATCGAATACAAGAATCGAACCTCAGGAATTAAATAAAAGAATCAAAAGAATCGAATACTAGAATCGAACCTCAGGAATCAAATATGGCGTACTTCGAAAAAAAAACCGAAAAAGTGGTAATAACCCTAAAGACTCTGTAATGGTATCAACTAAGAATTGTCTCGAGTTTAACTATGTAACTCTGAAAATGTATCTGACCACATTATTCAGTCTGTCACTCGTTCTGTTTCATCATGTCCGTCCACTTCTAGAGTCTTAATAAAGATCTTGTCGTATCATTGTAATGATATCTTTTTATTGTCTCCTTTAAATTTTGCCTTTTTCTCCTTGTAAAGAACATTAGAGACCCAATGGGCAATACCATCATTTTTTGAAAACAGAAAAAAAATGCATTTTTCCAGTAAGGGGCCATCCATAAATGATGTCACACTTTTTTTGCCCATTTTTGACCCCCTCCCCCCCTTCTGTCACATGTCACGCTCTTAAACCAACATTATGTCTAATAGACTAATTTGAAAGTGCCCGGAACCAAGGTTTTTTTCCGGTGATTTTCAGCTGCAGGATGTGATGTCACAACTTTCATACCCCCCTCCCTCCCCCTTGTCACAAACTGTCACAAATTGATTAACCCCCTCCCCCCCCTCTGAGCGTGACGTCATTTATGGACGGCCCCTAAGGGAAATAGATCTAAATCCAAAAATCCACATGAAAAGTTTCAAGAAAATTTAGTTAATTAAATATTTAAAATTAAAATCTCCAAGCCCTTTGTCTTTGTATAGGATAGAAGTACGTCACAACTGATTCGGCCAGACTTTAAATTGAAACCCAACAATGACTTTGATTTGTTTAAACAATTAAAAGCATTGTTTGAAATCAATGTATAGGATAGACGTATGTCACATTTGGAAATTTGACGATTTAACGCCCTTTTTTAAAGTCAAACTTTGAAATTACATAAAAAAATAAATACTTAATCATAGTAATTAAAAAAATTTTGCGCGTATATTCCGCTCTAGGGTACCTCTATCGAATAAAAAAATAAATGCTGGTATTGCCCATTGGTTAAGATTATTAATTTCATTAAATTCCTTAATCAGTCGTCTCAGAGATTAAAAAAAATCGCATATTTTAGCTCTGATAACAGGTATCAGTAGTAGTTGAAATGGGTAACGTCATTTCCACATCACAGGAAAAGGATGAATCTGATCGAAGGTGTGATAGTTTCAAAGTCGAGTAGGAAATCCTGTACGGAATCCTGTACTGTTCCACCAGTAGTGGGATGCGTTTTTATGAACACAGGTAGAGAGAGTTTGGATATTGCACAATCTGTGGCTAGGGACAGTCCTACAAATTAAAGTAGAGTCCAAGAGTGGCCGTGATCTTAACAGTTTTATTTACAAGCTCCTTGGGGAATTCACAAGGAATGTCATTTTCCTTACAGCTTTATCAAATTGCATATTGCATGTTGGTTATGTTTCATATTTTAGAACTAGTTTGGTGTCAAAGTAAGTAACATTTTTTTCCAAAATGAAGTGCTGCAAATGATAGTACTATATTATATCGTTACCACCACGCCAGAAACACGAATCTGCATTCGAAAATTGGCTCCATCCTAGAGATAGTTGTTAGTCGCCAAGTGAGCAGTAATCAGTCCAAAGTGAGCAGCAATCGGCAACCCAATTGACATGGTTGGCGGCCAATTACATCTTGATGCCACCGCGCTTGTGATAAGAGTTGCGCGTTTACGATATCAAAAAAAAAATCGAAATCATAAAATACTGGTGGTTCAATCCAGAGATTGTCTCATTTACTCATCTTCAATTTGATTGGTGTAAAGAATCACGTCGGCTTTCCAAGAAGAGTTTAATATTTGGTTTGAAGGGTTTGGTTTCGAATCCTTTAGGGAATGATCGCGCTTCAAGTATATTTCTATGAATTTTCAACTTTGTATTTTGTTTGCATTAAGTGAAGGATCGAAAATTTAAGAGTAAGGCGGTATTAACTTTAAAGACCACGACTTTGAATTGTTGGAATCGAGAAATTAACTCTATTCATGGACTTGTCGAAAATACATCAGAAACACCGGCAAGAAGAAAACACACCAAAAGGTAAAATTTTTTTGGCGGGAAAGCAGTGTAGCCAAACAGCGCCAACCCAACCAGCTTCTAGGCTTTCGCCTGCATTTCAAAAAAGATTCGTGTTTCTGGCGTGGTGGTAGCGATATGTGAGACGGAAAGCGAAAAGGGACCTCTTGTCGGCGTTCGTCGAAATGGAGTTATTATTTTTTTCTCAATCTGTACAGATTTATGAAGATTTTAAGACCATCATCATCCTTGTAGCTCAAAAAATGACGAATCGCCAGTAATAAAAAGTTTTAATAGCATAAGTGGATTTCGCGAAAAACGACCTTAAACTTACAAAATGCTACCATCTCGTTATTTTTCACAGTTAAGGAATGATTCCAACAGCTAAAATTCGGTTCTACAGGGTCCAAGGATCGATAAAATCGAGAGAAAAAATTCGATAGTTTTGACCTTCTTCCGGTTTTTTGGCTTTTTCTCGAAATCAACTTTGCCGACAAGAGGTCCCTTTTCGCTTTCCGCCTCACATATATTGATAATTTTTTTGGCTATTTAAAATAGCATCTTATCAAATTAGTTACATCTGTGAATGGAATGGACAGTTCCCAAATTTCGTTTTTTTATTCTATAGAAATATAAAAGAAGAGATAATATTTTTTTGTACTGTTATAATCTATCTAATTTCTTTTTTAATTTAACTTGAGAGTTTAATTTTAAAATAAGCACGAAAACGGCACATGTTACTTCAGATTATTCGAAACAATGGTTTTAGAATTCAAAACTATTGCTGATTTTTACTTTAAAACGTATTGAATAAACTTTAATTTCCATGAAACTTTAAGTATCAATTTTTGAATTTATAACCCTTTTTAAGGTAAAATACATTTTTTTGTGTTAAAATCATTAATAAACGTGTTAAATGTGTATTAACTCTTTTCTAACTGTAAAAATATAAAAATTTCTAACTTTCGTCAGGTTTTTTTTGCAAATCTTTATTAGGGCCACACTCCTGCTGTAAAGTATTGTTGTAATACGGTTCCAATTGCACTGAAAATAATACAGAAATTTGATGGTTAGAACTTTTCAAATAAGTGGGTTGAAACGGGGCCGTACGAGATTATACTCTGTTCATTTAGAATTGGTATTAGAAGCAGTTTCTATTGTAATTATCATCGAAAAATTTTTCTTCTGTAATGCTAATAGGCAACCTAAACAAAAGTAGTTTAAATACTGTATAAAAATTGGTCACTGAAAATGTGTGATGAGCGTTATTAAGCATTATTGAGCGTTTTTGATCCTGTTTCAGGCGCCACAATTCTAAATGAACAGACTATAAACATGGGCCGCGGTTGAAACCTGATGGATACAAAGTAGGATAACGACAGAGACGCAACCAAGTTTTAGTATCAGTGGTTCGACTAAACGTTACTTCTAAAACTTTGCCTCTAAAAGTAGTGTATCAGCTCATTTGAGATCCTTTGGGTTACATTCGAAGAAAATGGATTCTTGTTAACCACAGAATTTTTAAGGGAAAAAATTATAAACAGATGTCAATATTTCGAGAGGGCTAAGTGGTACTCCCCCAGAAATATTTTTGAAATTCGTCCCTTCAACTGGCACTTTATTTTTAAAACCTCTTAGGGAAACAACCAAAGGGAACCGCATCTTATAAGTGGCAGAATTTTCTATACTCAGTTGCAACTTAACTTGAGCCTGTAGAAATATGCTGAGTTGTGTTTGTGTTCCCGCGCTCCGCAGTTTTGTTTTCGCATGCGTCACAACGAAAAAAGATGTTATGATAAGTTTTAAAGTTACTGAATCCCCGCTGGAGCAGTGGTAGCGTGCTTGCATAGCATGCGGCAATTTGTGGGTTCTATCCCCAGTGATTATCATTTTATTAAAATTTCCAAAAAACAGGAAAAAGTACACCATATTATGGTGCAACCTCTTTCTGATATTTGGTGCTAGTGATAGCACCATAATATGGTAAAATTATGAGCAATTTTTTGTAGCCAGCAAATAAATACCAGATTTTGGTGCAACACGGCCCAAAATATTTTACAGTGTAGATCGGCAAACCTCGCGTGCTTTATTTTACTCCTCATGTGAGTTCTTATTGATAAGATGTTTTTCAATCCTTCTTGGAATTCATAATTATTTTAGTAGCACTGATGAGCATAATGAGGGATATAAAAAAATTGAAAATTCAAAATGTTTTTAAAAATGTATTCAAAAACTATTTACAGTAAAGCACCGTTTAAACGTCTTTCAAGGGACTGACGTAAAACGGCGTATAAATGAAAAGACGTATAATTGAAAACAATTTTGATTATTTGAATGAATTGGGACTTAGCGGCAACGACGTATAAATGTAAAAGACGTATAAATGAGAGACGTATAAACGGTGCTTTACTGTACTTAGAAAGTTTTAAACCAAGTTTCCCTTTCCCCAGGAGGCAATGATGATTGTCCAAGTGGAAATAAATGTGTGATGCAAATAAAGTGCAAACCTAGTGAAATGAAGTTAATTGTTGGACGGCCTAAGCCCTGTGGCTTTGATATTAGACTGAATGAATGGCTGAAGATTTGCTGTCCTGAATCTTCAGCATCTTTTCTTCCAAGTAAGTCTAACCCAGACATTACTCAAAACCAAGGTATGATTGAATGAATATGTATACATTAATTTATAATCACACTTTCTCCTCCCACAAATGTTCAGTTTAAAACTAAAAATACACATTGAATACCTTGTAATTAATCTTCGATTTAAATTTTTTAAATTATACTACACTAGCGGATATGCCCGGCCTTGCACGGATGGAGTGTATAAGTTTATTTTTTTCAGTTTTCTTAAAATACATTTATAAATTTGTAAAGAAGCAATATATTACATATCAACCTGGTATCCCAGGCACCTCTTTCCTATCCCGGTGTTCCCAGTAGTTTTCAAATCCCGGTTTTCCCGGTAATTAATCCTATCCCAATGTTCCCGGTAATTTTTCTCTATCCCGGTGTTTCCGGTAATTTTTCTCTATCCCGATGATCCCGATATTTTTCCACTTTCCCAGTGTTCCCGGTAATTTTCCTTTTTCCCGGTTTTCCGGGTAATTTTCCTATCCCGATGTTCCCGATAATTTTCCTATCCCGATGTTGGAGGTTATTTTTATGTCCCGGTAATCCCGGTATTTTTTCCTATCCCGATGTTCCAGGTAATTTTTCTTTTCACGGTGTTCTATCGGCAATGTTTCCTAGTAAATTAATGAGTCTAGTGAATTAAAATAACAAATTTGAAACAATAATAAAATATTTAGTAAATTGAAAAGTCTAGTGAACCGCTTCATTTGAAACAATGTTTTATTTTTAAGTCGTTTTCCATGAAAAAAAATTTACACTTTTCCATAAATATTTAAATTTTAAAGGAAAATATCTTAAAATAGGGGAAACTAACGTTTCAAAATTAATTATTTGAATTTAATTTGGTGTTTTTACATCTGATATAGTTTTTAAATGGACAATTATCGAGTTTTTCCTGTTAAAATATTTAATTTTTGAAGGTTTTCATCTCGTTAACAATAGTGAGTCGAGCAGATTTGCTCTGGTAGAGAAATGGAGAAATAAGCGTTTTCGGCTATAAATTCGGTTAAAAGAGGGTCAAGGGGTCGTTCTAGAACTTTGAAACATAGCCTATGTTTTTTCTGGGTTTGTTTTACGTAGGTATACCAAGTTTGGTGCCGATCGGAAGAAAACTGTGGATTTGTATAGAAGACAAACATACATACACACACTTTGTTTTATTATATTAGACTAGCTGATATGCCCGGCCTTGCACGGGTGAAGATTATAAATTTATTATTTGAGGCGTTTGCTATCAAAACCAGCTAATTCCATATTTTTCTGAAATCCACTTTTTTGCATATTTTGAAAGTTTATAGGGTCCTTCATAACCTGGCGAAGGGATATAGCTCAAACCCAGCTCATTCCAACCCAAAATTAGATTAAAAGTGAAAACTGTGATCTCAACTGTGAAATTTCAGATCATTTGAAAAAGTTACTTATTACGTTAAAGTTACGTCATTTACTTAAAACTCGTAAAGACATAAATATTAACTGGTGAACTGGAAAAAACCAATTCACAACTTAATTGAACAAAAAAACTGAAAAAAGCATGAAAAATCGTGTTTTTGCATCAAAATCAGCTCATTCCAACCTAATTAGTGTAATTACGCCCAAGGTAATGCAACTGGAATGAAAATAAAAAACTAATCAAATTCTAAGTGGTTGTACCTACAATGAGGAAGTTGCATGATTTTTTTTTATTTTTTTAATCGATTCCTCTTGCAAAAATAAGCAACTAACCAAAATTTGAGGCCGATCGAGAAATTTTTTGATTGCCAAAAAAATTAACAAAAATCCCATTTTTAAAAGCGCGCGAAAACGCCAAGAGTTTGGATGTGACGTCATCTTATACTAAACATTGTTGTAAAGCAATGGAGTTGATGGTATTATTGTTGACGTCATCTTATAGTTAAAACAATAAACGTTTTCAGTCACGTGTTTTTTTCTCGACTTTTAAATTAAAATATTTAATTACCTGTACATTTTTTTGAAAAACTGACTGGATATTTCATTTTACAATACAAAAAACCATACGGAACACTTGTTTGCTTTTGAAAATCTGACACATGCAACTTCCTTATTAAAAATTTAAAAAACAAATTTAGCTTTAGAACTGTGGACGTGAGAAGTTTTTTGTCTCTCCTGTAAAATTTCCAAAAATGGAATAAGCTGGTTTTGATAGCAAACGCCTCATTTTTAAGTTTTCCCAAATACATTTCTAATTTTATATAATCAACATTTACCAATCATCCCGGTATCCCAGGCGTCTTTTTCATATTCCGGTGTTCCCGGTAACTTTTCCTATCCCAGTGTTCCTAGTAAGTTTTCTTATCCGGATGGACTAAAATTCCTTCAGTACTCAAGCGCAATAGTATAACTTTTGAATGATTTCCACATTTACAACATGGAAAAAATATTCTAAAAATTATTTAAAATTTCTCAGATTCCTTAATTAATCATTTCTTTAAGAACAAACGTTTTCGGTGAAATTATTCAATAATTAAAGCTTATTCCGTTTTGAAATTTAAGAAAAAAAATCAATATTTTCTAGTTGAAAGGGAGTTTTAATGGTTTTTGGTTTGTTAACCAACTTTCTTAAAAGTTAAAATATTATCACTTTTTGATTTTACATCCTCGTTTCCATGGACACTATTTTAACAACAATGATATTCTATAAAGCTTTTAAAATATAAAAATTAGATAATCTGTCAAATAAAAATATGTTTAACTATACATAACTTTTAAATTTCATTGAAATATATTTTTAAAATATTAATATAATTTTTAAATAGATTTGTACCTAGTGTTTCTATTAAAAATTGTTGTTTAGCATGAAATTTTCTTTGTAACAATGGAGTAAGCAGATCTCTTCTTGAGGGGAAATGAAGCTATTTCAGCAAAATGACCATAAAAAGGGTCGAAAGAGGGTCAAGGGGTCATTAAAAGTTTTCGAAACATAGCCTATGTTTTTTTCTGAGTTTTTTTACGTAGGTATACCAAGTTTGGTGCAGATCGGAAGAAAACTGTGGATTTGTATAAAAGACAAACATATATACCCACACTTTGTTTTATTATATTAGATTATTTTTGAAAATTACATGATATTTTTTGAAAATATAATGGTTTTAATGTCTCTCATAAGCATCATATCTCCTTTCAAGGCATAATAATCGCTTACGCAATATTTGAATTTATTCAATAGTTCCCTTGACCTAATTGTCTTAATTTCTACCCTTGCATTTACTTTATAAAATACAGGTGCAAATCATTTGGGACGAGGAGGAACGACTACAGTCCCAAGTCCTGAAGAGCTCTCCACGGAAAAAAGTCAAAGTCGAGAAAAAATGCATACATTTTTAGCATCTTTTCTTCCAATAAATTCTAACCCAGGTAAGATGTGGTATAGTGGATGAATACGTAGGTATTTACAATCACTTTCACTTCCACAAATGTGGTTGAAAATTATACATAACTCCTAATATTATAAACATACATAGGATATATTTGGTATATTATTATTATTATTATTTTAATTTCACTTAGATTACACAGATCTGTAGCGAAAAAGCTGTGTGAATAATTTAAGCGATTTCCTATGTATTTTGGTGTGCTGATAACAAAAAAAATTTTTATTTTCGAAAAAAAAACTTTGTACGCGTCAGGATTTGGCACAAATTGCAAAAGTATTTTTGAATTTGCCCATTTTTCATAGTTTTTGAACATTTCAAACTCCTTTACCCTTAAATATTATGAGCTGTGTGAATGATGCACATATAGTAAACATCTCATCAGGATGTTATGGAGATAGACAAAAAGTACAAGGCAAAATTTAATCTTGTAAATGATGACGGATTTTTGTTGTATAGTTCGAAGAAACGTTCTCGTGGCTACTCACAATGTAGCAAAGCGAATGTAGCAAGTAAGAGAAGCCTCATAAGACAGAAAAATTAATCTTTATAAATATAAATCTAATCTTAGTAAAAATGTTCATTTTCATAATAAACATAGAAGTTTTCTACTATTTTGCTTCGGGTATCGGATATTTATCTCAGTCTTCTAGTTCCTTAAAGATTTTTTGCTTAAATCTTAATTTCCTGAATGAGCCATTTTCTTTCGTAAGATAAGCGAGTAAGGTTTTTTTTCAATTTTAAAAGTTTTCAGTAGGATTCATTTAGTCGGCGTTGGCCAACACTATGACATTTTCAATATCCACTGCATATGTGAAGTATAGAAACACATGTTATTTTTGTTGAACAGGTTGTAAAGCTTCAAAAATTTTACACGGACTTTTCATTCAAAAGAAATTAAGAAACAGAGGCGATGGGACTTTTATTTATGATGAAGTAAGTTAATGTGTGAACTTCCACACTCAAGCGTCGCCTCCATCCATGGACCGGTTTCGTCCTTGTTAGGACTCATCAGCACGGCATAGGAAGACAACGCAAGAGAGCGGAGGGCAAGTTTTTAGTCTAGCCGACTATAACGGAAAAAGTGGTGACCACTGATTAGTCCTCCACTATCTGCCGGAATGAACTGCGCATTCCCTAGAACAGATATAATTCCCGGAAAGCAAGAAAGATAAGTCGTTCCGGAATAGTCGTTAAGATTTTTTCCGTTATAGTCGACTAGACTAAAAACTTCCCTCCGCTCTCTTTCGTTGTCTTCCTATGCCGTGCTGATGAGTCCTAACAAAGACGAAACCGGTCCATGGCTGGAGGCGAAGCATATTAGGCAAGTGAAAAAAGCACTTTCAGAACTCAAAATTTCACAAATTTGCAAGCTTCTGTGATTTTTAGTTAAAATTTGTCTTTATTTGCTAAAAACAAATGCTTTAACCCTACACAGGGGCGTCATTTCAGTTTTTCGTTGGGGGGGGCAAGAAATTTTTTTTAAATGGGTCTGGCCCTTGCTGTAACTAGGTTTTTTTGGCGAGGGTTGCCTCAACTTCATTTTTAAGGTAATATCATGTTAAAATTTGACAGCGTGAACTCGAAGGAAAAATGGGGGGTTTGGGGGTTCACCCCCAGGAAAATTTCGAAAATTTGGATCTTAGAGTGGTGTTTTAGCTCGTTTTGAGACCCTTTGGGCTGCATTCAAAGAGAACAGTTTCTTGTAAACTATTGTAAACCACATAATATTCTAGGGAAAAGAGTTATAAATAAACGTCAAAATTTTTAGGGGGCTAGGGGTCCACCCCTTTAAACTAGTGTTTTATCTCTTTTTCAAACTCTTTGGGGAGCTTCTGAAGAGAAAAGCTTCTTGTAAGAGGAATAGTTTTCAAGGGGGAAACACTAAATAAGAGACGTGGAAATTTAAGAGGGGGGCTGGGGGTCCTCCCCCAGAAATTTTTTGAAATTGAACCCTCAAAAGTTATGTTTTAACTCCTTTTGAGACATTTTGAGTTGCACCCAAAGCTCCTTGTGGAAGTTACAGAATTTTCAAGGGACTTGCAGCAATTTTTCATATTACAGTGGAAACCTTGGGGGGGGGGCGGTTGCCCCCCCCCTGCCCCCCCTAAATGACGCCCCTGACCCTACATGATAGCACTTACATGATTGCAAATTTGCAACCTTTTCTGAGGCCTGAAAAAAGTGTTTTTTTTTTCATTTGCTGATATGTCTTCGAATAGTGAAGATATTTTGATGATATTTCTTTTGCGTGTTTTTTATGATAATGCCCACATTTTCCTCAATGAAGATTTTGTTTCGTCTGCTTTGGTTTTTAATTAATTTTTTAATCTTTTTTTACTTTGTTGCTAGAGGTACGTTCTACTTCCATAACCCTAGAAGACGCTGCTTCCCAAAGCTGTGAAGCGGACTTCTTAAACTCCTTGCATGGACCTATATCGATTATTATAAATAATCGTCACCTTAGAATTTAAAACTACTACCTCCAAAAAATCTCACAGCTTATTAGTCATGTTATTGGCCTGATGTCGTGGCAAGCTGATTTCCACATCAGGCGCAACATCTTTCGTCATCTTATAAAATCAAATAAGACTGTCATTTGGTCTTTAAGTTGGAAAGATACAAACCAATCAAACGAGCTTCTCCAACATCTGAAGCAGATAGTGTTATTTGATTGGTGGTTTGGTTATGAATAAGCGGTTTTCGTTCAGCGTCTGATAGTCCTAAATCGCCAAGGATCGGGGTTTCCAAACTTTCCCGGACGGAGATAGTAGTGTTTGAAATTATGGTGATGAAATTATTCGTGACTTAGACATAATACGTGCTTCGTATCGTAGGTAAAATTGAATAGATTCTTTAAACCTGGACAACAATTAGAAGTAGTCTGTTCTACAAATTACACCTTTCAAGGTAGAGGAGAAAGCGCATACTATGGAAACTTTCCTAAAGTGAGATGCTTGGAAGCTCGATGGTACCCTGAGCCAGTGTGCTTTATACGTCGTAAGTTATATTTTTATTGCATGTTATAAGAAATTAAGTTCCATAATAACCTCTCATAAATTAACTAATACAGAGTGCTTCAAATAGAGTGTAATACTGCGTTCACACTTGAAAAGTTAGACTAGTTTAACTTAAGGTAACTGCCTGCGTTGGGAGGCCTTTTTTTTAAATATTAACTAAATAATTATTTAATTGCTATTTTCTGAGAGCTAATGTTCTAAAACAATGAAAATCATTCAAAAAAGAATTTTAAAAAAATTATTTTTTAAAATATTGAGAAATTTAATGAAAATAAGGCTAAAATTTCAACTTGCGCCAACAACTCCTGAGAATGTTCTTTTATAGGTACAATTAAAATTTGCAGGATTTTGATCCTAAGACACTAATCTGTGTTACTATCTACAAAAAATCTGAGATTTTTAAAATAGAAAAGAAATACAGGCACTTGAAATCGAAAAAAGTGAAAATTCATGAAAAAAAACATTTAAATCAAGTTTACTCACTTTAAAAAATACCTTAATTCAAATATTTTTCTTAGATTGTAGAAGATAACATGCGTTATAATATGAAGAGTGAAATAGAACAAAAAGCATCAGAATATTTTAAGTAGTTTAAGAGTAATCACTGTTACCGTGATCCGAAATATACAAAAATGTCATTCTTCAGAAAACGGCTTCAAAGTTTAAAATTGTATGTTAATCCTGGTACTACTCGGTACTAAAACAGCTGTAACTTGTGTTCTAGATTACTCAGAGTTTAAAGTAAGGTAGTTTTGGAGAGCTTATTAAACAGGCTATAAAATAAAATAATAAAACAAAATTTGATATTTTTGGCGAAAATGACGATTTCAACGCAGGCAGTTACCTTAAGAGAGAAGTTAAGATTTATCTTAAACTATCTTATTTTACCCGTTCACACTAAAACTATCTTAAACCGAGAGTAAATAAAATAAGTAAAAAAAAGATTTTTTAAAAAACGCTTTTATTGAAGTGTTCTAAAAGGTCAAAAATAATTTATTCGGTTTGACAAATAATTTATTGGGAAGTAGAAAATAACTTTTTGGTAAGTAAAAAATAACTGATTTTCTAATCACTAAAAATAAAAGCGTGGGCGCTAGTAATTTTTATATATATTTTTAACTTTAATATTTTTTAATTATTTCTTAAAATTTGTACAAATTCACCTGAAGGTATGGACCCGTATAGGTAAATTCAACACACAAGGACAGTAACACTAACATATATGCCGAACGAGGATTGGAACCCCAGACGTACGGCTTTGCAGTTACATGCTCTAACCACTAGGCCATTACGTCGGCATTCATGTATAATTTTACATAAATAAAAATACCTAATAGAGAATTTAAAGTGAATCCATCCCACCCAAACCTCACAAATGAGAAATTTATAAATTTAACCTCATAGAACACATAATAAAGAAGTTAGAATAAATTGTGAATAAGAATTACTAGCGCCCACGCTTTTATTTTTAGTGATTAGAAAATCAGTTATTTTTTACTTACCAAAAAGTTATTTTCTACTTCCCAATAAATTATTTGTCAAACCGAATAAATTATTTTTGACCTTTTAGAACACTTCAATAAAAGCGTTTTTTAAAAAATCTTTTTTTTACTTATTTTATTTTCTACTTTTTAGTCATGGTATTTTCTAACAAAAACGCACAAGAAAAAATTTATTTATTTCAACCATATTTAATCTTATGTTAGGATGGAATTTTAGTTTTTTACAATATGATGGTGAAACATAAGGGGACATCCATAAATTACGTGAGGTGTTTTTTCCAAAATCTGGACCCCCCTTCCCCCTTGGTGAGATTCAGTGATATTTTGCTGGACCCCCCCTCCCCCCACGTGAGATTTACCTACAACCTTTAAAAATAATTTTCTATCCTATTCGTTTGCATTTAGTGCTTCACAGCACCTAACACTTTTCCATTATTAATGATGTAGGTGAAAAGGACATTATTCCGCATAAAAATCACCTCAGTATCTTATCTGTGGGTATTATTCCTTTCTCATAATTAAAAAAATCGGTAGGGGAGAGTGGTGTACCTGAAGACGGTTGTACCTTCAGCCACCGCATTTTAAAATTCGGGGGGGAAATGGAAATTTGAATTTGTGATTGAATTTGAATGTAAACCGATGCTATCTAGTTGCTAACGTGAAATCAGCTCTTTAAAATAATATTTATATTTAATATAATAAATTTGCTGTTTTTAGGTGCTCAAAGTTTTTTTTAGTGCATCACTACATTAATATTTTTCTTCCCCTTAAATTATAATACAATAAAATGAGATATAAGGGGCAAATCCCCGAGATTTTGACTTTTTATTTTTGATATTAGAAATTGTCAGATCTCAATTCTTTTATTTTTTATAGAACTTTAAATTCAGAAACACCTGGTGTTGTACTACCTTCGGACACCATACGTGTTGTACCTACGGACACGTTCTTGTGGGTGTCTGTAGCTAATCGGTGTTTTTGAATCAGGTTTCATTAAAGTGAATGCATTTTAATGCATATTAAATTAATTCTAAATGGTAATTTATTTGTCGGCGATTATTTTCAAGGGATTTTTAGATGAAAAATCAAATATTTTGTGATCTAAACTACTTTTTAAAATTTTTGATTTTACTTCGCATTTAATGTAAAATATGGTATAAAATCTTAAGCACCCTATCGCATTTAAGTATGATGATTACAAAAAACTTAAAATTTCCACAGAAGAAGATTTGCGAAAGTTATTAGTACCACCAAATGCTTGCACAACTAATTGTCGATTGAATTGTTTTTAGGGATCAGTGAAGTGATCAGATCTATCAGCATGATTGATGAAACTATTACCTCAAACTTCGATCTGAAAATCCTTTGTGATTTATGTATTTTTGGTAAAAGATCAAGACTTTTATCAAATAACTTCGTTTTAATGATCATTTACGATCTAAAACTACATTACTTTAAAAAATCTATTCTCAATTTTAAAAATGCTTGAAATAGTTTATTAAAAGGTAATATACACCAGTAAAAATGTTCATTTTAAGCTTTTTTCAACTAAAAATTTCTTTTTTAAGGGTGTCCACAGGTACAACTGGGTCTGTCCATTGGGAGAGCACATTGTTGTACCTATGGACACAAAATTCGTCAAGTTATTAAACTGAATTAAAAATCCAATTTTGAAGATTTTAGCTAATAAAAAATATTACCCTCTTTGCTAAGGTTAGGACTATAGGTTGGGCACTTTACATGTTAAAAATATGCTTTTACCTGTCTTAGAAAAATCCAAACGTGATTTTTGTCCATAGGTACAACACTATCCCCTATAATTTCTAACTTAAAAAGTTGACGTGAGATTTTAATCTACCCCCCCTCCCCCCTTGGTGAGATTTGGTGGAATTTTCCAAACCCCTCCCCCCCCCTTTTTGACCTCACGTAATTTATGGATGTCCCCTAACGCGCATCCGCTCACTCGCCGATGAAATCCATCGATATCAAAAAGATTCACAAGAAAAGAAAAGGCATTCAACAAAATAAAAATAACCAATCGTAAGTTCAGACAAAAATAAAACTCAGAATTAGTGTGTATCAAGGAGCAAACAGTATTATCCAGTCTTTTCAGTAGTCCATAAATTATAAAAGTAGCATATTTTTCTTTTCTCGCGATTCCTCGGGATAGGACACCAATTTCCGGCGATTTCTCGCTCTTCTGGCGATTTCTTTCTCGCGGTTATTATCTTAAATCGCTAATTATCTTTACTGTTAATTGGAAGGTAAGAAATCACGTTTTGAAGATTGAATATTGTAGTGATATACCTAATATATTATCCTACAAGTTTTGGGAGCCGTTGGCTTCACGGAAGTGTCTCAAATTTGAATTAAACGGATAACTAAAAACACTCCTTAATTACCTTAATTACGGAGGTTTTGATTTGATTATTGAATATTGCATTGTTATCGGGTTTACACCATGGTGCAAAGTTTCAGAACTTTATATCGTTTGGAAGTGCCTGAAATTTTATGTACAAGAATCCAAAATGTGTTTTTGAAATTAGCGGTTTATCGTCGATAATTAACATAATTGCTAGGCAATTCTCATTTTGATGACTGGATATTGTAAAGCTATTTGTAATACATCATTGTACACGTTTTTGTGGTCATAGTCCTTTGGGAAAGGTCCCAAATTCGAGATATTCGGATAATCAAAATTACTCCTCAATTAACTTAATTACAGTGGTTTTGATTGGTTGATGATTAAATATTGCATTGTCATGGGAATTCTACCATGGTGCAAAGTTTCAGAACTGTATATCGTTTGGAAGTGCCTGAAATTTTATGTACAAGAATCTAAAATATGCATTCAAAAAAAGTGATTAATCATCTATAATTATCATAATTACTGGGCAATTCTCGTTTTGACTTTTGAATATGATGAAGTTATGCCTAATACACAATTATGCACGTTTTAGGGGGCATAGACCTTTGGGAAAGGTCTCAAATTCCGTTTTTTTTTGTTAATTAAAAATACTCGTTAATTAACTTAATCCTTTGGTTGTTTGACTAGATAATGGTTGGATATTGGAGTGTCATGAGGGTTACACCGATGTGTAAAGTTTCGGGGTCCTAACATATCGGGAAGTGCCCGAAAATCGAGTTTTAAAATTCCACCCGTAAACGCCGCCAAAAGCAAGTAGAATAAAAGTGTTTAAAAAATGGCGGCCGTCCAAGAGCAACTCTATCGAAAGCTTTCCACCCCTAGATGAGCCCATTTTAGGTCGCATTGCTCCAAAGCCTTCCATTTTAAAATTGTGCGTTCTTTTCACTTTTCTGTAATGTTAACTCTATGGAGAGGTTCCGTTCCGCCGGCCGCCAGGCCGAACCCCCGAACCGATTTGGACAAACTCGGCCTTGATCGAAAGCTTTCCACCCCTAGATGAGCCCATTTTAGGTCGCCTTCCTCGAAATCCTTCCATTTTAAAATTATGCGTTCTTTTCACTTTTATCTAATGTTAACTCTATGAGGGAGCTTTCCGCCGGCCCCCAGTCCGAACTACTGAACCGATTTGGACAAACTCGGTCTTAAACGAAAGCTCTCCGCCCCTAGATGAGCCATATTTAGATGTAATTCCTTCAAAACCTTCCATTTAAAAATTACGCGTTCTTTTCACTTTTCTGTAATGTTAACTCTATGGAGAGGTTCCGTTCCGCCGGCCGCCAGGCCGAACCCCTGAACCGATTTGAACAAACTCGATCTTAAAAGAAAGCTTTCCACCCCTAGATGAGCCAGTTTTAGGTCGCATTCCTCCAAAACATTTCATTTTAAAATTATACGTTCTTTTCGTTTTGCTCCCCTGTTAAATCTATGGAGAGCTTCCTTGCGGCCGGCCGCCAGCCCGAACTCGGTCTTAAAACAAAGCTTTCCACCCCTAGATTAGCCACTTTTAGGGCTCATTCCTCCAAAGTATTCCATTTTTTAATTGTAAATTTATTTCAATTTACCTCATTGTTTTCAGTTAATATTTTTACCAACACAGGCAAAACGTCCTTGAAAGAGCGGGAAGAAAATCTACTTTGAAATTAAACTTCAAAGTTTTGACGGTTCACTAGATTTTTCTCAAGAGGATACTAAGTCCAAGAAAGTTAGCTCAAAAAAGAGGTTGAGGTGGAACAAATTGTAAAAGAAAGTTTGATGGGTGATTCTTATAGGAAATTTTCCGTATAAAACGATGGTGAAACGTATACCAAAATTAACCTCGCCCTTTAGCCAATATGGCGGATTTTCCAAAATGGCGGACAATCGTTTTTAACTTATAACTTCCTAAAAAATGTTAATAAAATTATGATTTCTGCAGTAAATGATTAGAATTTAGTAGCAAAAACAATGGGAAGCTGTTTTTTTTCCTTACGATTTGTCATTTATCCAATATGGCGGATTTTCCAAAATGGCGTCCACTAATGTTTATAATAAAAAAAATTATGATTATAAATTCGTAATTTTTTCAGGATATGGTAAGAATTAAGTCATAATAATATTCATATCAATTTCCTTTCCTCAATGTATCAAATATGGCGGATTTTTCAAAATGGCGGACAATCGTGTTTTACTAATATGCTAAAATTCGTTAATAAAATAAAACTTTTGCTGTAAATTATTAGAATTTAGTAGCAAAAATAATGTGGAACTGTTTTTTTTCTCTTACGATAAGTCATTTATCCAATATGGCGGATTTTCCAAAATGGCGTCCACCTAAAGATTAAAATACATAAATTATGATATTAAATTCGTAATTTTTACAGGATATGGTAAGAATTAAGTCATAATAAAATTAATATCAGTTTTCTCCCCCTCAATGTATCAAATATGGCGGATTTTCCAAAATGGCGGCCACTTATTAAGATCCTTTTTATTTTTAATTGTTATTTTCTTAATAATTAGAAATATTAAATGTAATTAGGTAAAATATTAGCAGAATACTTATAATTTACTAAAATTTACGGGTAAATAATGTTAAAGGTAGGTACAAATTCAAAAATTACTATTTACCACTTAGTTTGAAATATGCGGCCGCCTTTTTGGAAATTATTTCAATGTATCGCAAAATCTTGGTTAATATACCATTTTATAAATAATTTAATATATAATTATTTATATTATTCCAAAATAAAATTTATTTATATGTAAAAACGTTAAAATAAAAAGGCTCTAAATAAGTGGCCGCCATTTTGGAAAATCCGCCATATTTTATACATTGAGGGGGAGTAAACTGATATGAATATTATAATGACTTAATTCTTACCATATCCTGTAAAAAATACAAATTAATTATCATAATTTATTTATTTTAAACATTAGGTGGACGCCATTTTGGAAAATCCGCCATATTGGATAAATGGCTTATCGTAAGAGACAAAAAACAGTTCCACATTATTTTTGCTACTAAATTCTAATAATTTACAGCAAAAGTTTTATTTTATTAACTAATTTTAGCATATTAGTAAAACACGATTGTCCGCCATTTTGAAAAATCCGCCATATTTGATACATTGAGGAAAGGAAATTGATATGAATATTATTATGACTTAATTTTTACCATATCCTGAAAAAATTACGAATTTATAATCATAATTTTTTTTATTATAAACATTAGTGGACGCCATTTTGGAAAATCCGCCATATTGGATAAATGACAAATCTTAAGAGTAAAAAACAGCTCCCCATTGTTTTTGCTACTAAGTTCTAATCATTTACTGCAGAAATCATAATTTTATTAACATTTTTTAGGAAGTTTGTCCCAGATCGGTTCGGTGGCTTGGGCTGCCGGCCGGCCGAATTAAATCACAATTATTTCAGAGTAATAAGTTTAAGATTTTTCAATGGGAAATCAGTGGCAAAACGCCTTTCGAAGATAAAGAAAAAAAATAAGTAAAAAAAAGATTTTTTAAAAAACGCTTTTATTGAAGTGTTCTAAAAGGTCAAAAATAATTTTTTCGGTTTGACAAATAATTTATTGGGAAGTAGAAAATAACTTTTTGGTAAGTAAAAAAACTGATTTTCTAATCACTAAAAATAAAAGCGTGGGCGCTAGTAATTTTTAATATTTTTTAAATTTAATTTTTTTTACAGGACATTGACACTAACATCCTTGCCAAACGGGGATTCGAACCCCAGACGTACGGCTTTGCATCAGTCAGATGCTCTAACGACCAGGCTATTACGTCGGCATTTATGTATAATTTTATATAAATAAAAATACTACCTAACAGAGAATTTAAAGTGAATCCATCCCACTCAAAACTCATGAATGAGAAATTTGTAAATCTAACGTCATAGAACATAGAATAAAGAAGTTAGAATATAAAGTGAATTAAGAATGACTAGCGCCCACGCTTTTATTTTTAGTGATTAGAAAATCAGTTTTTTTACTTACCAAAAAGTTATTTTCTACTTCCCAATAAATTATTTGTCAAACCGAAAAAATTATTTTTGACCTTTTAGAACACTTCAATAAAAGCGTTTTTTAAAAAATCTTTTTTTTACTTATTTTATTTTCTACTTTTTAGTCATGGTACTTTTTAACAAAAACTCACAAGAAAAAATGTATTTATTTCAACCATATTTAATGTTATGTTAGGATGGAATTTTAGTTTCATGTGTAACAAAAAATTTTCACATATCTGACAAAGTAGAACAATCCTCTGACGACTCAGCAGGACATTGAACTCCAAAGTTAATTTTAAAATCTATTTAATTTTGCTGGGTACGTTATAATAACAGAGCTGAGCAAGAAAAATACCTCGCACAAAGAATATATTCCTCGCATCCGCTCAATCACCGATGAAATCCATTGATATCAAAAAGATTCACAATAAAAAGAAAGCATTCAATAAAATAAAAAAAACAATCGTAAGAAACTCAGAATTAGTGTGTGTGTATCAAGGAGCAAACAGTACTATCCAGTCTTTTCAGTAGTCAATAAATTATAAAAGAACATATTTTTCTTCTCGGCGATTTTCGGCGATATTTTCGGCGATTTCTCGCTCTTCTGGCGATTTCTTTCTCGCGGTTATTATCTTAAATCGCTAATTATCTTAATTGTTAATTGGAAGGTAAAAAATCACGTTTTGAAGATTAAATATTGTAGTTATATACTTAGTATATTATCTTAACAGGTTTTGGGAGCCATTAGCTTCACGGAATGTCTCAAATATGAATTAAAAGGATAACTAAAAACACTCGTTAATTACCTAAATTACGGAGGTTTTGACTAGTTGATGATTGAATATTGCATTGTCATCGAGTTTCCACCACGGTGCAAAGTTTCAGAACTTTATATCGTTTGGAAGTGCCTGAAATATTATGTACAAGCATCCAGAAAGAAAAAAGTGATTATTCGTCTATAATTATCGTAATTACTGGGCAATTCTCGTTTTGACTTTTGAATATGATGAAGTTATGTCTTATAAACAATTGTGCACGGTTTAGGGAGAATAGCCCCTTGGGAAAGGTATCAAATTCTGGTTTTTCTGTTAATTAAAAATACTCGTTAATTAACTTAATCCTTTGGTTATTTGACTAGATAATGGTTGGATATTGGAGTGTCATGAGGGTTACACCGATGTGTAAAGTTTCGGGGCCCTGACATATCGGGAAGTGCCCGAAAATCGAGTTTTAAAATTCCACGCGGAAAACGCCGCCAAAAGCAAGTAGAATAAAAGCGTTTAAAAAACTGCGCTTTTAATGTTAGGGAATGACTAAATAAATACAAACGTTAGGTAGCAACGAGCGAAGCTCACATCAGTGTCAAAGAAGGCTAGCTGTAAGATTACATTATTAAAATGCATTTAATTTCGAAAATATATTTAATTTACAAACGGATGTGCCGATGTGATATCAAATAAAAAAAGTTTGGTAGTTCTTTTGTTTTTTCCCACTTAGTAGATGGCGCTACAATGGATTTAAACTATCTTTAGATTTAAGAGATTTGGGGAACTACCTTAAAGTTAACACCGTTTATCTTCGCTAAACTAGTTTAAAGTTAAGGCAGTTTGTTCTCACACATACTTTACTTAATATACATACTTAACTAGTTTAACTTTTCCTGGTAGTTTAACAATAAGGTATTTCCTAAAATATTTCCCGTAATCACATACTTTCATTTACAAATTTTCATTAAATATGGTGACGAATTTGATTATAAAAATTGCAACTCCATGAGGGGTCTATTTCTGAGGATGCAATAAATCACTTTTTTATGTGGTCCCCGTAGATTGAAACCCCCCAATTAGAAACATTATTGTCATTCATCCCTTAACGAGATACAAAATATTTTATTTCGACATCTTCAGAACTCACAAAGATATTAAAAGCTAAAATTAGTGACTTATGGGGGATTTACACCACTGCTGTAAAAAAGACTTCAGCGACATTTTCTGTAACGATATTTCTCCCAAAAGATGGCGTTGCCAGCGAGAGCGGGAAAAGCGACAGGTTTTTTGATCGCTCGGCGGGAAAAGCGACTCCCTCTGAATCGCTTTCAGCCGCAGGAATGGCGGCCCGGATTTTCCTTCACATTGCTTGTGCTTTTCCTAGTCCCTTTCTATGTGACTTTATGTCAAACAGAATATTGAAATTTTCATTTGAAAACAAAAAAACAAGCCTATGTATTCACAAGTAGCCTAAATAATTAACTGAGGCTGATAAAAAATATTTTGGCTGTTGAAGAACTGATGAATTTTCTCATTTGAACTAGATGGCAGCACATGTTCTGCGACTAAGATTTCATTACTCCCATAGGCGCCGACTCCATAGGGTTTGAGGGGGCTTGAGCCCCCTCAATGTTGGAAGAAGGGGGCTAAGCCCCCCAATATTTTTAGTAAAAATCTACCTATTTTCTTTCATGAACTAAAGAAGGCAATGTAAAGGACGTCGTTCTTTTGGTCCCTTTCACTTGGTCTTCTCAAAGGATCTCAAAATGACTTAAAACACTACTTTCAAGGGTAAAAATTTCGAAAAATTTGGGGGAAGACCCTCAAGCCCCCCTCAAATTTTAAAATCTATTTTGTACCGTTTTCCCTGAAACTTCAGTGATTTTTTAGGTGTGATCCTCCTTTTGTGTAACATAAGAAGCAGGGGCGTCATTTCAGTTTTTCGTTGGGGGGGGGGCAAGAAATTTTTTTTAAATGGGTCTGGCCCTTGCTGTAACTAGGTTGTTTTGGCGAGGGTTGCCTCAACTTCAATTTTAAGGTAATATCATGTCAAAATTTGACAACGTGAACTCGAAGGAAAAATGGGGGGTTTGGGGGTTCACCCCCAGGAAAATTTCGAAAATTTGGCTCTTAGAGAAGTGTTTTAGCTCGTTTTTAGACCCTTTGGGCTGCATTCAAAGAGAACAGTTTCTTGTAAACTATTGTAAACCACATAATATTCTAGGGAAAAGAGTTATAAATAAACGTCAAAATTTTAAGGGGGCTAGGGGTCCTCCCCCTTTAAACTAGTGTTTTATCTCTTTTTCAAACTCTTTGGGGAGCTTCTGAAGAGAAAAGCTTCTTGTAAGAGGAATAGTTTTCAAGGGGGAAAACACTAAATAAGAGACGTGGAAATTTTAGAGGGGGGCTGGGGGTCCTCCCCCAGAAATTTTTTGAAATTGAACCCTCAAAAGTTATGTTTTAACTCCTTTTGAGACATTTTGAGTTGCACCCAAAGCTCCTTGTGGAAGTTACAGAATTTTCAAGGGACTTGCAGCAATTTTTCATATTACAGTGGAAACCTTGGGGGGGGCGGTTGCCCCCCCCTGCCCCCCCTAAATGACGCCCCTGATAAGAAGAAAGAGTCTACAAAATGAATTTAAACACTACTTTAAGGGACAAATTTCCAAAATTTTTCTGAAGTAGGACCCCTAAACCCCCTTCAAAAGTTTGCTGTTTATTATACACTATATACTGGGTTTCTTTGAAAATTCTGCTTCTTAAAATGAGCCCTGCTCTAATAGTCCAAGAAAGTTAGCTCAAAAAAGGGGTTGAGGTGGAACAAATTGTAAAAGAAAGTTTGATGGGTGATTCTTATAGGAAATTTTCCGTAGAAAACGATGGTGAAACGTATACCAAAATTAACCTCGCCCTTTAGCCAATATGGCGGATTTTCCAAAATGGCGGACAATCGTTTTTAACTTATAACTTCCTAAAAAATTTTAATAAAATTATAAATTTTGCAGTAAATGATTAGAATTAAGTAGCAAAAACAACGGGACACTGTTTTTTTCTCTTACGATTTGTCATTTATCCAATATGGCGGATTTTCCAAAATGGCGTCCACTAATGTTTATAATAAAAAAAATTATGATGATAAATTCGTAATTTTTACAGGATATGGTAAGAATTAAGTCATAATAATATTCATATCAGTTTCCTCCCCTTCAATGTATCAAATATGGCGGATTTTCCAAAATGGTGGCGACATATTTAGATCCTTTTTATTTTTAACGTTTTTACATATAATTAAATTTTATTTTGGCATAACATAAGTATTTATATATTAAATTACCTATAAAATAGTATATTAACCAAGATTTTGGGATACATAGAAATAATTTCCAAAAAGACGGCCCCATATTTCAAACTTAGTGGTAAATGGTAATTTTTGAATTTCTACCTACCTTAAACATTATTTACCAGTAAATTTTAGTAAAATATAAGTATTCTGCTTATATTTTACCAAATAACATTTAATATTTCTAATTATTAAGAAAAAAAATTAAAAATTAAAAAGGCTCTAAATAAGTGGCCGCCATTTTGGAAAAATCCGCCATATTTGATACATTGAGGGGGAGGAAACTGATATGAATATTATTATGACTTAATGTTTACCATATCCTGTAAAAATGACGAATTAATTATCATAATTTATTTATTTTAAACATTAGGTGGACGCCATTTTGGAAAATCCGCCATATTGGATAAATGACTTATCGTAAGAGACAAAAAACAGTTCCACATTATTTTTGCTACTAAATTCTAATAATTTACAGCAAAAGTTTTATTTTATTAACAAATTTTAGCATATTAGTAAAACACGATTGTCCGCCATTTTGAAAAATCCGCCATATTTGATACATTGAGGAAAGGAAATTGATATGAATATTATTATGACTTAATTCTTACCATATCCTGAAAAAATTACGAATTTATCATCATAATTTTTTTTATTATAAACATTAGTGGACGCCATTTTGGAAAATCCGCCATATTGGATAAATGACAAATCGTATGAGAAAAAAACAGTGTCCCATTGTTTTTGCTACTAAATTCTAATCATTTACTGCAAAATTTATAATTTTATTAACATTTTTTAGGAAGTTATAAGTTAAAAACGATTGTCCGCCATTTTGGAAAATCCGCCATATTGGCTAAAGGACGAGGTTAATTTTGGTATACGTTTCACCATCGTTTTCTACGGAAAATTTCCTATAAGAATCACCCATCAAACTTTCTTTTACAATTTGTTCCACCTCAACCCTTAACTTTCTTGGACTATAAGGGTGTAACCCAAATAGGCTTTAAAAGGAGATAAAGCGTTACTTTGTGGTGGAAATTTCCAAATTTTGGGGAGAGGACCCTCAAAATATCGCTTCGCTTGGAATTTTCAATGTTTATAAAATTTTGAAATTAATTTCAACAAAATTATCCAATGTGCAAGTCATCTAACACTTGGAGTAAAAAAGTACTCGTAAGTCCTCTGAAAAAATATTTAGTCAAAATCCCTCCCAAACCAAAAGTATAGTTACGGCTCTGTGCCTTTGATTTTAAAAGCGGTATAAATCCACTTTCCTTCTTCGCGATAGGCATTTAATAGGCATTTGTGTACGATTAAATTTTAAAAAATATTGCGCTGCTTTTTATTTGAATTTTTTAGAGCAGTGGTCCTTGGACCTCCGAGGGTCCCCAGCACCTTCCTAGGGGGTCCGCGAGATACCTTTTGATAGTTTCAAAATAAATAACACTAGTTTACAATACAAATTTCAAAATTATTTCTGGGGGAGGACCCCCAGCTCCTCTCGAAATTTTGACGTCTCTAGTTGTAATATTTTCCTTAAAAATTCTACGTTTTACAAGGAACTGCTCTCTTTTGGTGGAACCAAAAATTTCTCAAAATTAGCTGTAACACTACTTTTTGAGGCAAATTTACAAAATTTTTATATTTTAACATAATGTGGAATATAATTTGAGTACTATTTTTAAGGAATTCAAAACTTTACGTATAAATGTACTCCTTAGGGGTACTTAGGAATAAGCCTTTGGATGTTTAAAATCTTGGGGGGGGGGCGATGTCTAGCATTAGTGGCGATCGAAAGTTTAAGGACCAGTGTTATATGGAATAACTAATATATTTATTGTCTAGCACTGGGCCCCCCAATATTTGATATAAGTCGGCGCCTATGATTACTCCTCAATTAATCGGAACGCTCTGGTCAACTCTGGTTATGCAACAGCCTTTGAATTTCAAGGAAGCACGATATTGATATTAGAAGATAAATTTTTGCATTTCTATTAGAGAAATCAAGTCAACCCAGATCTCCCGCCGGCTCAAGAAAATGGCCGCCAGTGATCGTAATTACGTCGCTGATGTCGTAGCGATTTTTTCCCAGCGATAGTTTTCGAGGCTTCCTATTGGTGCTTTTGAAAAAAATTTCGTCGCTGCTACAGCAAACCGAAAATGTAGCTTTTACAGTAGTGCTGTAAATCCCCCATTACAGAACTTTATAACATCCTTTTTAAGAGCAAAATAGGGTTCATCCACAATTTTAAGTTAAACCTGTTTTTTATCTGCACCAAACTTGGTATACCTACGTAAAAGAATCCCAGAAAAAACATAGCCTATGTTTCGAAAACTTTAATTGACCCCTGGACCCTCTTTTGACCCTTTTTATGGTCATTTTGCTGAAATAGCTTTATTTCTCCTCCAGAAGAGATCTGTTTACCCCATTGTTACAAAAAAAACAATGCAAAATAACAAGTTTTTAAAAGAAAAAAAGTCAAATTAAAAATTATAACAATAATCTAAAAATATAATAAAATTTTATAACTGGTTATTAAGGATATTTTAAAATATTTTTTTTGAAAATTTATCTAGCTTTAAAAAAATTTCATGGATTAGCATTATTGTTAAAATTGTCTCCATGGAAACAAAAATGTAAATCAAAAGATGATCATATTATTGTAGCTTTAAGAAAGTTGGTTTACAAAAAAACCTATTGAAAATGTTAAATCCCTTTCAACTAGCAAGATTGATTTTTTTTCTAAATTGCAAATGGAAAATATGCTTTAATTATTGAATAATTTCACAGAAAAGTTAATTAAAATCCTGTATTTTATAAATGTTCCTGTATTTGTTATAATCACGGGATCTAAAAGGGCATATTTTTGTAATTTTGGGATTTTTTTTCTTATTTTTTCTGTTCTTTTATGGGGATCATGCGGTTAAATGTAGAAATGATTCAAAAATTATAATGCTTGACAAGTGGATGGATTTTAATACCTTTCATCCGGTAAAATAAGGTGTAATAATATGTATTGAAAATTTTAAAAAGAAAGCTATAACTCCACCCGTGCAAGGCCGGGCATTTCAGCTAGTAATTTATAATATGTCATTTTGGTTTGTTGAAAAAGTGCATTATTGTAATTATGGTTTAATTTTTTAAAGATGGCTGTCCTGTAGAAACCCCATTTCATGAACTTATGAATCTTGATTGTATTGATTATTTTGAAAATCTATTAAAAAATGCTTGCAGTAATTATGATTTTGGTAAGAAAAAATTTTTTACAGTAGTACTTTTATTATAAAAGTTAGTCTAAAATATTTTTTTACTGTAGCTGTAATTTATTATAAGTGTATAAAAATGCTAAATATTTGTTATATTATACCTGAGTCAAGGCTAAACTTGATCATAACCGTAGGTTATAAGGTTTATTCATTACCCAAAAGATCAAAAGATCCGACGTTACTGGAAGTTTTCCGTTCTTACCACTTGAGAGCGCTTTTGCGTTTCTCAAAATTGGTTGGTTGGTTGCTTCGGCTCTTCAAAATTCGCAGCACAGAGTGATTCGCAGTCCTTTTTCATTTAATAATGATTTAAAAGCCTTAAATTGTATTAGACTGTTATAATGAGGAAGTTGCATGATTTTTTTAATCGATTCTTCTTGCAAAAATAAGCAACTACCCAAAATTTGAGGCCGATTGAGAAATTTTTTGATTGCCAAAAAAATTAACAAAAATAGGACGAACGAAAAAGGGATTTGGAGGATAACTTTCCCTAAATTTCTCGAGGGAACAGTGCTTCCATCTATGAATTGACGTGAGAACTACAGTTTTAAAAAAAATTTGGGAACAAAAATTTACTGGCATTTGAAGAAATGGGCAGCGAACGGCATATTTTTATCTCTAATAGTTTTTTTCTATGATTTTTTAAAGTTAGGGGCTTTTTTTTGGAACACCCTGTACATCACAATTGACGGCTTAATCCAGTTTAGCCTTGCCTGAGTATACTTAAGAGGTTTTTTTTTCGGCTCAGAAAAAAAACTACCAATATATAGAGGACTACAGGGTGTCCAAGATAACTGCTCAGACCTGAGTAATTCAATCTTGAACAAAGGCAAAGGGATTGTCGATTTTGATTTAAAATATTGAATTGACTAAATTGTGTTTTGAAAATTTATCATTGAAAATCATTTATATATTTCATTCAATTCCTTTTTCATTTATAAAATCATCATTTTTTTTATTGAATTTCATTTACAATTGAAATTCGCCGTTTCCGTATCTCGTTTCTTCTATGTGTTTTTTTTCACTTTGGATATGGCCTATCCTTGCCTTACGTTTCATTTAAATTGTTTAGTGTGGATAGGGAACTTGAAGGGGGATGTAAAGAAAGAAAATGGATTCTACAACATTACATTTGAAGTAGAAGTTGTTGTGAAAGAGGGTATGTATTGTATAGGGTAAGTTAAATAGGTATTTAATAAAAGTGTCCTTTCAACGCAAGTAATGTGTGCCCCTAGGATAGAGACCATGTTAAATCCATTGAGATGGCATACAGCACCCCTGGCGGGGAAAGAGGAAAATTAAAAAAATAATTCAAAGTCTAAAGGAAATAGAAAAAACATTAGTTTGGAAATTGTTTCCAATATCATGACAATCATCCAGAAAAATATTTCATGAAAATATATTAAATACCTTAGGAGAGATTGGCACGTGAAGATAGACCTTTTTCGGGCCTAAAAAAAGAAAAAGTTCGCAAACTTGCAAGTCTGTCTGAAATTTTGTTAAAATTTATCTATATTTCTAAAAAAAACCTTATAGTCCAGGCAACGAAGGGTTATAGAGGGAAGTTCTTGGAACACAATTTTTGACTTTAGAACTTTGTTTGGACTAGTTTGGAGGTAAACATATCAAAAGTCCTCGACCCTAGCCCCTGAGCTTAATGTAGGGGGGCGTTTAAAAGTCTCATTTTTCAGTTTTTGGCTTATTACTCTTAGAAAATGCATCCCCACGAAAAAGTTTCAATTATCTTTTTTAAAGTAGATAAAATTACCAACAATTTAAGACTACTCCCAGGTTTATAGGTCCAATAGATCCCGAGTTACATCTCTTCAAAAATAGAAAATTTGTTAAAAATGTTCGAAAAATTGAGTAAAATTCGTATTTAAAGCAATTTATTGGCTATATTACACTTCTAAGAGTGAAGTAAGAGCTAAAACCTTATAATACAATTTTTAGCTTTAATTTAAGCCCTGAACCAAGTCTGCGAGATCAATAGTTCTTACGCTATCTGAAAAAAAAAACAAAAATTGGGAAAATGGGATTTTCCCAGAAAGGGGACCTAGAGGTTTGAGAGTACAGTAAAAGAGAAGAAAAGTGGTATAAATTAATATACCAATATTGAAAACAGTATTTATTGGTTTGAAGTATTCCATTTTTACCTTATAAAATTTATTAATTACCTATTTCTTAATTATTATTTATTTTCAATTTAATTAATTTTTTGTTCTATATTTATTGAATTTAAAAAATGAGGATCATATTTATGAATTTTGCATACTTGTCATATATAAATTACAGCTTATAACATTTAGGTGGCATAGGTTCATGTTGGTATAGCGGTTAAGAGGAAATTTCGAGATGCTTTTGTCCCCTCAAAAAGGAACGGATAGGGCTACGTTGGTGTAAAAAAGGAAGAACACTGAAAAAACAGCAGGCTACAGGTTTGTAGGAATACAGTAAAAGAGAAGAAAATTCGTAAAACATAAAGGACATGACCACTCTATATACAAAATGAAAGCTGATTATTTAACTTTAATTTACGCCCTGAACCAAGTCTGTGAGATCAAAAGTTTTTACTCTATAACTTTTTTGATGCTGTTCATGTTTTGATTTTTCCCGGGAGCGCCATTCCGATTTGATTCCTTGCTGAACATATCGAAACCATCTAGCATTTTTACTTAAATTTAATATTCTTCTGTAAATTAAATGTCGTCTGTGCTGTGATATTCCAAGTCTACTAAATTTAAATTTTACTTTAAGACATGTTGAAGGCCCCAAGTGAGTACAAAATACTCACAGCACAGACGACATTTAATTTACAGAAGAATATTAAATTTAAGTAAAAATGCTAGATGGTTTCGATATGTTCAGCAAGGAATCAAATCGGAATGGCGCTCCCGGGAAAAATCAAAACATGAACAGCATCAAAAAAGTTATAGAGTAAAAACTTTTGATCTCACAGACTTGGTTCAGGGCGTAAATTAAAGTTAAATAATCAGCTTTCATTTTGTATATAGAGTGGTCATGTCCTTTATGTTTTACGAATTTTCTTCTCTTTTACTGTATTCCTACAAACCTGTAGCCTGCTGTTTTTTCAGTGTTCTTCCTTTTTTACACCAACGTAGCCCTATCCGTTCCTTTTTGAGGGGACAAAAGCATCTCGAAATTTCCTCTTAACCGCTATACCAACATGAACCTATGCCACCTAAATGTTATAAGCTGTAATTTATATATGACAAGTATGCAAAATTCATAAATATGATCCTCATTTTTTAAATTCAATAAATATAGAACAAAAAATTAATTAAATTGAAAATAAATAATAATTAAGAAATAGGTAATTAATAAATTTTATAAGGTAAAAATGGAATACTTCAAACCAATAAATACTGTTTTCAATATTGGTATATTAATTTATACCACTTTTCTTCTCTTTTACTGTACTCTCAAACCTCTAGGTCCCCTTTCTGGGAAAATCCCATTTTCCCAATTTTTGTTTTTTTTTCAGATAGCGTAAGAACTATTGATCTCGCAGACTTGGTTCAGGGCTTAAATTAAAGCTAAAAATTGTATTATAAGGTTTTAGCTCTTACTTCACTCTTAGAAGTGTAATATAGCCAATAAATTGCTTTAAATACGAATTTTACTCAATTTTTCGAACATTTTTAACAAATTTTCTATTTTTGAAGAGATGTAACTCGGGATCTATTGGACCTATAAACCTGGGAGTAGTCTTAAATTGTTGGTAATTTTATCTACTTTAAAAAAGATAATTGAAACTTTTTCGTGGGGATGCATTTTCTAAGAGTAATAAGCCAAAAACTGAAAAATGAGACTTTTAAACGCCCCCACTACATTAAGCTCAGGGGCTAGGGTCGAGGACTTTTGATATGTTTACCTCCAAACTAGTCCAAACAAAGTTCTTAAGTCAAAAATTGTGTTCCAAGAACTTCCCTCTACACCCTTTTTTGAGCATTCGTTGCCTGGACTATTATAACTCCATGAAAACACTGAAAAACATGTATATTTGGGAACATTTTCATTTTTAAGAATTTTTTAGGTTTTTTTTTCATCTTTTTAGGAGGCCCCATATCAATATTGACTAGAATATTCAAGATATTATCATGAAACTTTTTTTTCTGTGCGTTTTTCAAACAATTTTCTTTGAAGTTTTTGTTCTATCTCCTTTAGTTTTCAATTATTTTTTTTAGTTTTCTTATTTTATGTAAATGAATGTATAAAACGTTAAAATTTAAAAGTGAAATTTTAATTTACATAATTTATTAAGGGGTTCTACATATTTCTATAGATAGTTCTATATATTTCTGACAGTTCTATATATATTTTTTAGGAATTGAAAAAAGAGAAGACATTGAAGGTGAAACCAGAAATTTTCTTATTAGAGACAATTGCGAGTCAGCTGTAACACATAGTCGATGGCCAACCTACTTAATAATGGGAAAAGATGGACAAAAATACAACGATGGAAATGGTGTTATAAGGTAAAATTTCAAGTTACTGAAAATATACTATCGTGCAAACTATTTTATTTTCATTTGCGACAAAATTGACTAAATTTCAGCAGCAGTCATATATGCTTAGATTAATTTCAAATTTGCCGAAATTAGTGACATTCTAATCTTTAAGTGTTCTCTATTTACTTAAAAAAATACTTTTGGGTTCGTGTTGATAAAATCAAGGAGAATTGTATAGGGTATCACACACATATTTTCAATTGGAAAATTTCGACTATAAAAGTTTTGTCCCCCATCCATCTATATCTATAGTTCTTAAAATGCTTTTAAATAGATACGAGCGGTTAGTTTAAAATTCATTGAAACCTGTTACACATTGTGTTTCAAAAGTCTCTCTTAAGGCTTTTATTTGGAACCAACGTCCCCCAACGTAAGTGACATTAAAGAACCCATTGAGATTATTTACAGCGGCTCTAGCGGCAAAATAAGAAAAATGAAAAAAAACAATAAAGGATATAGAAAAAACTCTATGAGATTATATTGTTGCCTTATTTACTTACTGAAAAAAACTTAAGAAAATATCTTGAATATTCAATGAGATATTAGCATGTGATCATGTGAAAACAGTACTTTTCCAGGCCACAAAACTGAATAAGTTCGCAAAAGTACAAGTTTTTTTTATTATTTAGTCTTCTATTAACTAAAAAAACACACAACTGTATAGTAACACTGAAAACCTTGATAATTAGCGAACTTTATCGTTTTTGAAGCCTGAAAAAGTGCTATTTTCCTATGCTAATAGTTTCTCCAATTTTCAATGTTACTTTTCTTGAGATTTTTTTTCTCTGTCTCCAATAGATTTTTAATTATTTTTCAAACTTTTTTCGTTCGCCGCTATAGAGGCGCGCTGTAAGTCATGTCAATAGATTCTCAATAGTCACTTGCCTAGGGACAGACGCTTACTTCCATGACACTATAGTCAGTGTAATTAATATAGGCGGTTGGACGTCATCAGTTGAAGTTCGTCGCCTTGGTAACGAAGAAGAAAACGTAAGCGGTTCTGCTTTATTTTTGCACATCATTTAGGGCAGGGCGTGAAATTAAATTGAAACTTTGAATCTTAATAATTATTAAACTAATTCGAATTTTTTAAAAAACGAAACGACAATCTTTTTGAAAAAAATAATTGTATATTTGTTTAAAATTTTGTACTTCTACCATGATTATGTTTTTCTTTTATAACGAAAAAAATTTTTCCGATTGTTTCATTGGCTGCTGCGACACCAGTTCGATTCAATGACAATCTCGGTCGGTTGTGGGCTTGGCGTGATGTGGGGAAAAAATAAGACTGGTGGAAACCATTGCAACGCACAGGGGAAAGGTGTGGAGACAGGGGGAATCACGTGACTTTTCAACCGCCTATTCTAATTACACAGACTATAGGAGACGTTGTACAGGTTCCAAATAAAAGTCGTGAAGGGGGATTTTGAAACACACCCTGTATAAGTAATAACCTCCATGGTAATAACACCTGTTTGTTTTCATTTGCTTGATACTAATAGGCACATTTTCATGTTTTAGGTACAGGTACTTTCTAGATAAGACTGGTGCAGTTTATTTGTGGACCACCGTAAAGTATGCTAAAGATAGAGGGTTACAAGGGGACTTAAATTATGTTGTTCGTAATTGGATCCCTGATAGGTGCCCCTCATAAAGACCAATTTGATTCTGCAGTTGTTGTCACTTAGTCACTTAGTAGAATCGAAATGTTATTGATTCCTTGCACAAAATAACTGTGTAAATAACATTTATCTTCAAATTCGTTAATCTCGTTAATATATGTAGGTAAATAATTCTATATTTCATACATAAAAATAATACGAAATTAAATAAATAAATAATTTTATCAAGTTTAGTAAGTGTTTCAATATTATTTTTAATAAAATAAGTAGAAATTTATTCATATTTTAGCAGAAAAAAATGAAATTGTTATTGTGTCATACGAATTTGTTAACGCACAAAAGAACTGAATGAATGTTTAAAACTCCAATGACATCAAGAAGAAAACTTTATAGATTTGTTAATAAAGGAAACATAGATAAACATATATTATTTCAACATAGAAACACGCCGGTTGTTTTCTGATGAGAAAACTTTAACAACGGAATAAAGATTTTCCACAAACCTGAGTTATTCGGTCTTCTTTGTGTTATTTGAAATGTCACTATATCCAATAGCAATGGTATAAACTGAATAGTCAGTTAGAAGAAGGGAATAAGTCCAAAAAATGACAAAAATTGACTTTTTTTGCTCAAAACAATATCCAAACTTTGCTTTACACACGAGTGGAAAAGAAGGGGGGAATAACTACCCCCTATAGGGAAATATAGCCCCTTAAAGTTGCAAATTTTTTTTATAACTGGGGAAATCTTTAAGGTTGGTTGCAAAATTGCTTTAGAATGACTTTAGAATTACATGCTGAAAGTCATACTGCTGCAAAATAACTGTAGACTTCTTTACAGAAACTGCCCTAAGGCCAATTTTTTTTTTTGAAGATATTTTGCAGATTTTTTTACTCAACTTTTTTGAAGCTCTCATATGTGTTTTTTCTACTTATGTCTGGAGACCCTGAAAATTGCATTATTCGTTCGATAATGTGAGTTTTTAGGAACTCTGAGATGGTGACAATAAGTTTTGGCGCAGCATATTCATCCATAGAGAGAAAATCCAGACCCGAATAACCTTCATAAGTAACCAGGTGATCCAAGAGAATCATGGTACGCAACTAACTGCAGACATCAGGGAAAATCTCTTGTGTTTTACAGGAGGTGTGAAAATGGTTCATTAGGAAATAACAGTTTTAAAAGAGAAATTTGACCATCTTAAAACGTATATTTGACAGAGTAGACATGTTTTTATTGATATTTGTTTCTTAGATATGTATACATACACAAAACACTTTTTTAAAAATTTCTGAACAATGAGCAGTTGTCTATCCCTTCAAACTGTACTATCCTTATGAACCATTTCAACACCTCCTGTAAACCACCACAGAGATTTGCACTGATGTCTTATACCCACTTTGCCCGTAACATATATTTTCATACATAACCAAATAATACAAAAGTATATAAATAATTTTTTATCAAGTTTAGTAAGTGCCTCAATTTAATTTTTTTGTGTATGTTGTACAGTAAATTGTGTCTAAGTGCTTATAAATTTTTGAATACAGTTTTTTTGGCTGGGAACATTGACATCAAAACCAGTTTGTTGATTTTTTTGTGGTACAAAAAATACAGGTGCGAACTCATTGTAATAACTTACACAGGTATTGAGTGAAAGTCAGCATATATAGGGTGTTTCAACCAGTCCGCTTAAAGTTCACAGTGTGACGTCATGCCCCATTTTAAAAAGCCAGTTATTTCCTTCCACGGTACGCGCATGTATGTAAAATGGATATTTTTAATATATTACTGTGCAAACATATCCAAATAATATCTAGGCTCACATTTTCCAAAAATCCTCTTAGCGCAAATTGAATGTGTCGTCACGCCCATATCTGTCACGATTTTCTCGAGAACTTCTCAAGCAGCACAAACGTTCCAGATTCGTCCAATTTTTGTCCTGTACGGTCAAATTTCTTTAACTCCTAGTTGCAGCTACGTAAACTCGACATATTTGGTACGAAATGTGGTACTATGGTATGGGTCATAGAGTTATAGTTAGTTCTCTGGGAACTTTTATGTAACTCTCCTCAAGGAATCTGGCCTTGTAGAGCGTGGGCTTACTTATTGTTGAAACACCCTGTATATGAATCATACTCACAGGGGTTCATGTACTCCATCTTACATAGTAAAATTCGGGACTTTTAGGAGTTTTTCAGGAGTAAATTACAGAAAAATTGATTAATGGACTATATTCAGTAACGCCCCCATGTTAATCACGTGATGGAGAAAAACAAACTCACTATCATCATATCTGACTACAAACTATCTCTGTGATAACCAATTGCAAGCTCAGTAGGTCACATGATGGGGAAAATGTGACGTCAAGACGGTATAGTCCATTACTATCCTTAAATCACTTAACGTTATGAGTAGAATAAATGCAGAAAAAGTTAGAATTTTTACATTTTTATGGCATTTTATCGATTTAAGAAACAATCACTTTCATCAAATTGATAATAAAATTCAGTTTTGCTCTTGAATAGATTCTTTTCAAGAGTTAGACGAAAAAATTCAGGATAATTTTCACGAGTTTTACGGGAATTTCAGGAGGCGTACGAACCCTGTACTCAGCAAGATGTCGGAAAGAGCTCTGATTTGGTTAATCACAAAAGTTGCTCTGTGATTGGTTCTTAAAAATCATACCGAGTAGGATTTTTTAAATGCGGACATGAGTTTTTCAAAGGATGGAGCACGTCTTAGACTCGAAAGTCGGACAAGAAAGAATCAAGGCCTTGACGGGATTCTCTTTCTCCTCAACAACGGGCTGACTGTTCTCAATGCTCTGCGCGACGATGCGATAGGTGCCATTCACGCAGCTCCTTGCCCCTTTGCCCTTATGCTCCCGCAGCAACTGCTCGGAGATTCCCATCTTCTCTAGTCTTTCCATCGCCACCTTCTCGCTGCAACGGGAACTTTTCTTCCCGGGAAAATTTACCCCTTTCATCCAAGAGCAGCTCTTCACCTGGGCCAACCCGAATCGCTTGTCGGCGTCCGACTGCAGCAACCCCCCGATCAGATCCGAGCATTCTTTAGACACGTGCTTGGGCACCGCGAACTGACCGCTGAGGATTTTCCGCTTGACCGCTGTGACCGTCTCGCCTTTGAAAGGCAGGGATGCGGTGACCATGAAAAACAGGAGGACTCCCATGGACCACATGTCGACTCCAGGGCCGGAGTAGTTTTCGTTCTGGAATATTTCGGGGGCCGCGTAACCGCCGCAGAGGGTGAGGAGAGGATCTCGAGGGTTCGTCAGCACCCTGAAGCCGAAGTCGCCGATTTTGAGGGTGTTCTTGTCGCTGACGAACACGTTCTCGGCCTTCAGGTCACGGTGGATGATGCTGTGCTTGTGCTGAAACGAAATATAATCTCAATCACGTAATCTATTATACAGGGTGTCCCACGAGAAGTGGCCCAACCCCTTTAACTTTTGAACCCCTACAGATATAGTCATGAAAGTGGGGTCTAGGTATAGTAAAGTGACCATGCCCTATCCAATGAGATAACTTTCAACGCCCTAATAATTAGGTTGAATTTACGTAGTTTTCACCTCTTAAAACGCTCCTAATAAGGCGAAAATGAAAAGAGGGAGTTGGAAGTTGTCTCATCGGATAGGGCATGGTCACTTTACTATACCTAGACCCCACTTTCATGACTACATCTGTAGGGGTTCAAAAGTTAAAGGGGTTGGGCCACTTTTCGTGGGACACCCTGTATACGTGTCCCATGATAACTATCCACCCCCTTTAACCCTTTATCTACTGCATTATGATTTTCTACAATTTTTGTCGAGCTGATATGTTTTTTAAGTCACTAAATTGAATATTAAGGGATATACATAAATAGGACAAACATCTTTGGAAAATTCAATCTACTTTACACCATCATCTTAGAAGCCACCTGTAAACCAACTTTCACATGAGTCGTCTAGTTTCAAAACCAGGTAGATCCATTTTGAAACAGCTTTGATATAAAAGAGTCGACCTTTTGGCAACCGCGAATCGGTCGCCAAATGGAAGACTAGTTGGCTCTGTAACACGGCCGGTCGCCGTTCCATCAGCCACCATGTTTTGCTACGACTCAAATGAAGATTAACAAGCCAAGAAAAAGGAAGGTATAACAAGTTAGATTTCAGTATATTCCTCTGGATCTGCGGTATAGTGCAAGCTCTGCATGCGGGAGATGCAATTTTCGATCCCCGGTAGTTATCTAATTTAAAAATAAGAACAAAATTATACATCGTAACTCACTTAAATTTTATCATTTGAGTCGTGGTAAAACATGGCGGCCAGAACGGGTGACCGGCTGTGATATAACGCCAACTTGTCTACCATTTGGCGACCGCCTCGACTCTTACTGAAGCTTTGCTAAAATGGATCTACCTGGTTTTGAAACTTAACTAGACGATTCACATGCTCTCTGACCTCCGGTTGACAGCGAGGAAGACATTTCTTTCCACGGTGTCTCTTATTGTGAAAGTTCCCACTATAAATTCTTAACACCCAGTTTCCAAATTAAACCCGCCAAATGGCAAACCACAGTAATGACGTCACCCCCTTAACCAATAGAATTTGTAGTGGGGCGGAGGCAAGTCGCTCGAGACCCCCGTAAGTCAGGGAGCAAAGAACAAATGCCTTCTGATCGACAGAAACTGTCACTTCAGATTAAATGGATTCTATTGAGTACTGTAAGTACACGGAGTGCTAAAATATATTCCCACCACAATGCAAAAAAACATAGCTTTTTTATCGCAGTTTTAAGTCTTAAAAAATAATACACTTTCCTTTTGACTGACTTATTACTTTAGAGAGAACAAAAATGACAATCATGGGAATCCGATCAAAATGGCAGCTGAAGGCACAACTTCGCAATTCAATCTATTCGCATTTCCCGCTATACTCTGTTCATTTTGAACTGGCGCTTGAAAATATCTCCTTCCCCACCACCACCGATCGGTAACCATAGCAACTATCCACGTCAAGGTGACGAAGAAGGCTTACTATTGGCTGCTTGAAGAGTGTAACTATGGTTACGCTCTTCTAGCGTGGGGGAAAGCACTAATTCTCAAGCGCCAATTCTAAATGAATAGAGTATAAAATACTCATCATAGAACCTGCGCAGTATTTCATCCTGGAAGATTAAAACTTAAAGAGTGTTCCTTCAAAGTATCGTCAGCATTTCAGTTTTTGGTTGGGGGTAAGGATTTTTTTAATGGGTCTGAATCACGCTGTAACTAGACTTTTTTTGGGGGGGTCGCCTCAACTTCATTTCTAAGGTATCCCTTTAACGAGCACATTTACTATAGGTTAAGTGTTAGAACACTGAAAAGTAGTATTTGAATGATATTACATATAATGTCAAAATTTGACAACGTGAACTCCAAGGAAAAATGGGGGGTTCACCCCCAGGAAAATTTTTAAAATTTGCCTTCTAAAGTAGTGTTTTAGCTTATTTTGAGACCCTTTGGGCTGCATCCAAATAGAACAGTTTCTTGTAAACCACATAATTTTCTAGGGAAAAGAGTTGTAAATAAACGTCAAAGTTTCAAGGGGGCCTCCTCCCCAGAATTTTTTTAAAAAAAATTCCCCTTTAAACTACTGTTTTATCTCTTTTTCAAACTCTTTGGGGAGCACTAAAAAGGAAAAGCTTCTTGTAAGCGGCAGAATTTTCAAGGGGAAAAACACTGTTTAACAGAGATCAAAATTATAGAGGGGGGCTGGGGGGTATGCCCGAGAAAATTTTTTGAAATTTCCCTTTTAAACTAGTGCATTATCTCTTTCAAACTCTTTGGGGATCTCGTAAAGGGAAAAGCTTCTTGTAAATGCCAGAATTCTAAGGAGGAAAAATTTGTATAACCACGGACGTAAAAATTTTAGAGGGTGGCTGGGGATCCTCCACCAGAAATTTTTTTGAAATTTAACATTAAAAAGTAGTGTTTCAACTCCTTTTTAAGACTTTTTGAGTTGCACCCAAAGCTCCTTGTGGAAGTTACAGAATTTTAAAGGGACTTGCAGCTATTTTGCACATAACAGTGGAAACCATGGGGGGCGGTTGCCTCCCTACTGCCCCCCTGATTGTTAGTATATTTGTAAGGATGTTTATTCAATGTAATTTTAAAGTTGGTGGAACTTGTAAGTACCGTCAGTAGATAAAGGGTTAAGTTTTGAACCCTTACATAAAAGGGTGTCTAGGTGTAGCAAAGTGACCATGCGCAATCCGATGCAACAACTTTCAACGTCCCCTAGAAGCTGTCATGTTAGGAGTTATAATTTTTTATTTTAAAATTCTTTAGTGATTTGGTAAATGAGTCAATTGCAAAGTGGTAGAGCAGCATCGATTTAGTACGAAAAGACACATTGTGTAGAGAAATGTCTTGAATAGAACCCCTAAAAAGCACGCTCAATTATGCAGAATACTTCCTACATAATTTAGTTTTTACCTCCTAAAACGCTCCTCATAACGTAAAAAGGAGAAATTTTTATTTTTATAGGTAACTTAGGTAAATAACTCAAGTATTCTCACAGAACATAAAAAGGAAAGTTTCTCCTTTCTGCGTGATGGTATGAAAAAGTTCAGTCGGCTACTGCGAAAATTGTTTGATATTTAATGAGTTTCCTCTTGGTGAAACATCATGTCTTAAACACATTAAAAAATAAAAATAAAATTTAAAAAACGAAGACACATTTTAAAACTAACACAAGTAAGAAAATGCATTATAGTTTTTAAGAATTTGTGGGGTATGTTCTTTATGCACAATGTTTTAAAATTTTCAATTTAAAATAATAACTCATAGTTTTATGTTAAACTTCAACATCGGGAAATATATTCATCCAGTTCTACGTATTTTTTAACTGATAACAAATATAAATGGGTGTGTAAATCAAGGTATACAGTCAGTGGCTTATTTTGAGTTGCAGGTCATTTACCCTGAAATGATAGAAACGTGTCGTAAACTAGTCCAATAGCGTGCGTGATATCAAATTAGAAATGAAGGTTGTGTTTGCCAGACACGCAAACGGCCACAAATTTGTTTTCACTGCCATAATCATTCCATTGGAACGATATAGGGTTAAGAAAGATAAGTCCCACGTGTCCACGTGTGGAAATACAATCATTAATCATTTAAATGCGTTTTTGAAATATGATAAATAAGAGACTTGTAAATCACTTGAGAGGCGAGATTACTGAAGCTTTCTATATATTGTACGAGGCGTTAGGACTCTTGTAGTGAAGATATAGTAGGTGATTATGTAAATTTAAAAACGCATATTATTGTGTTTTCAATTATGCTTTGTTGTTGTTCTACTAATGTCACTTATGAAGATCGATAGAAAGCAGTGATGCCATAGATTTTCGTTCCCCTATCCTTAAGTTGAATATTACATTTAAAACTTAAGTATTTAGTTTTTTTTCGTAAAATAAAACTTTTGGAAATTTTTTTAAAGTTAAAAAAAACTTTAAAAATCAATTATTTAAAGCTCACTCTGGAAAATTTTTGGAAATATATGACCTAACAGTATTGTTTTAACTAATTTTGAAATTCTTTAGTTACACCCAAAGTGGACCCCTGCTTGTAACTCACTAATTTTCAAGAAAAAGGACAGAATAAAATTTATGTCAAAATTTCGGAGGGAGGGGGGTTGAACCCCTAACCACCCTTAGATATGTAAGACCCGAGTTGACATTATGGTATTAAAATAGATTATTGAATACACGAGTTGCTAAGAAGAATGAGGTAAGTTCAAAGTGGAAGCTCAAATTTGGGTTTCCTCTTGCAACCATATTCACATCCTTTTCTTTAAGAACTAGGGGGCTCTGCCCCCTGCTCGCTATCGCTCACCAACCCCCGGAACTGCTTCGCAGTTCTTTGAAGATCGCTTCGCGATCATAGCGAGCAGAGCTCGCTTGTTTCATCTCAACTATCAAGTACAACCTTGAACTTGTCTGCTTATAGCCTGTTCATTTAGAATAGGCGCCTGAAACAGGATCAAAAACGCTCAATAATTCTTAATAAAGCTCATCAGACAACTTCAGTGACCGATTGTTTTACAGTATTTTGACTACTTCTGCTTAGGCTGCCTTGTCATAGAAAATTTTTTCGATGATAATTAGAATAATAACTTGTTCTAATACATTACGTCTCAGGCGCTAATTCTAAATGAACAGTGTATAGATAATGATCATTTAATATCGAAACTTTTTATCTCTCAAACTTTTCAATAATTTAGTTCGTATCATTACCACGAAACTATCAAAATAAAACTCTTACTGAAGTATTCCTTTTTAAATTATCAATAATTTAATGGATAGGGGGCTACCGCCCCCTGCTCCCTTACGCTCACCAACTCCCGTAACTGCTATGCATCAGCTCTTTACAGATAGCTTCGCGAACTGCAATACTTGCAATCGATCTTTAGCAGAGTAAAACAAACTTCCCGAAAATCCTCTTCCTTTCATCGGCACAAATAACACTAAAAAGAGCTAAATTATTTATTTCTCTAGTGGTTCAAAAAATATCGAAGTATCTTTAAAAGATGCCGACGTGCTGGCCGAGTGGTTAGCGTATCTGACTGCGAAGCCGTACGTCCGGGGTTCGAATCCCCGTTTGGCATGGATGTTAATTGCTGTCCTTGTGTGATGAATGAATGTGGCCCCCCTGTAAAAAGGGGTTGTGCTAGTGAATGTGTGAATGAACCCTGGGAGCTAAGCCGGCGGTAGTTTAACTACCGGCAGGGTCTCCCAAGCCGGACAGGTCCTCGTAGGGTAGGAGCCAGACTAAATGGGATACCACCAAGAGCCAAGTCGGTCCTCTACCTATTTTTTTTAGGTGCTCTAATCAAACAGAGGCTGCAATTTTTCCCCATCCATGACTAAACAGGACTTGACTGACGATCCATTGACGGTGTTGGACTTTTTAAGGGTATTTAATGTCATGGACCTGGTCTAGCACTGCTGACCATGGGGGCATGCAACAACACAACAACAACATGTGTGTGTGGCGCGGGCAACAGTACCTCACCTCCGTGGCTTCGGTCCACAGGTGCTCGCAGGGTAACGCTAAGTAGGTACTTCTTAGGGCATTTTCAGTGGTCAAAGGATAATGTCCTAGTACCCGCCCATTAGAAAAAAAATCTTTAAAAGATTATTAACCAAGTCTATACTATATCGCTAGCAAACTTAGAGCAAAAATGTGCACCTCAAAACTTTTAAATTTAAATATCCGTGCTCGCGACAATCTAGTGAACAGGCAAATATAAAATTTAAAAACATTAACACGTCTGATAAAGACCTACTAAAACTATGAAAAAAATGAAACTTTGATGCTTAATAATTCCAAAACTAATTAGAATTTTTTAAAGAATCAAACGCCAATCTCTTTCTAAAAAATAAGAATATAAGTGTTTAAAAAATCATATTGATACCGTGATTAGTTTTCATTTTAGATAGAAAAAAACGAAAAAGTGTCAAAAATTTCGAAAATTAAAAAATTAATTATTCTAAACCAAATTCGAAATTTGAAAAAAGGGCGACGTAGTGCACGTCTTCATACGTCAGAGAATTAGGCTGCAAAAAAAACATAGTTCTGCTACTAATAGATTTGGCTAAACTGGATTACGCGGCGAAAAAAGAAAAACTTCAACTTTGACCTTAAAAATACCCCAGAACTAATTATCACATCAGTTAGCTTTTTGTTCGAGAGTGTGCCCCAAATATTCCTTTACTATCTTTTCAAATTTCATATCTATCAAGTAGTTTTTGCGTTATGAGGGTTCAAAGAGTTGAAAAATAAAATTTTCTGAAACAGCGGCGGCAGCGTTGACAGTAGCTTTTTTTTAATATAGAGAGAAAATGACACTCATCCCTATTATCATATATAACCCAAGAAATAGCTGAAAGAAAGAAAGATTCAACCAAGAAATAGCCAAATTACGCCTTTTGAAATCAAGTTTATATTTCCAAACAAGGAAAACCCAATGTTCATATTAACAGCGAATAAGCGTATCGATTTGCTTTGAATGTATTTATTCCATTCTACGGACGGTGTATGTCCCCTCTGAATATATCTTTTTTTTGCAATTACGATCGACAACCTGTCCCTTCAAGTGACGCCCACAGGCGAATGATTTTTTTTGTGCCAAACTGCACGAAAATATTGTGACACAAGAAAGAGCTGAAAGGACATTGACCTTCATAAGGTCGATGTCCTTTACCTGATGTGTCCAGCGAAAAGCAGGACACAAAATCAAGATCCAATCGATAATTCGGCAGAAAAGGCGTGTGTCTTCTGATGGTTCAGAAAACAAGGAAAATCCAATATATTTTACATAGAATCGCAGATTCATGTTGTATTTTGTCAATGGGTCTTTATGATAATTATTACAATGCTTTATTCTCTTTAGTAGGAATGTTTTTTTTTCTGAAGGATTTATAAATGGGGATTTCGGAAAAGTTGATGCTTTAATGCAAATGCTGAAAGCCAAACTGTCCCCCAGTCAGTTCAATATTCTATGTTTTGAAATTCCGTGGTTTTTTTCGATGTATTAACTCTCTAAAACGCCCTAGAGTAAACCCCCTTAAAATTAACTGCAGTAATATTCTAACGATTCCAAGTTGTTCAAAAGGAAGTATACCTAATATTGGAATCGACTTTGAGAGCAATCATTAGTTACTTATTAAAAAGTCAATTAATATTCCTTCGCAGAAAATTAAATGCTAACTCAAAGAAACAATATTTTACCTGTTAAATAGAGTACAGAATGTATGAAAAGAATAATGAACATATTTAAGGCGAGCTTATGATACATGTGTACTTCTCCCCTTTACACGTTTGCCAACAGGGGAAAAAATCACTGCTTAATTTTTCCTGACTACGCACTCTTACCCTCCTTTTCCCTAATTTGGAAAACAAGAAAAAGCTTGTTTTTAATAAGAGAAGAGGAGTTGTTGATCTAACAGAAAGTTAAGAATAAGAAACAGTTAACCTAGATATAATGGTCTCCATGGAAACAAAAGACACCATTAAAGTCCTCAGGAGACTGTTAACTAAGGAAGAAGGTGAATGGACTCACTACTTATGACTAATAAGAACGTTTTTCACGTGGATTGATTTGCTTCTTGACTTTTAAATAGAGCTTTTGTCCTCACAACATACAAGGTTCTATATACTTTCTTAATTCCGTTTGATTACATTAAATTATCATTTATTCGATGTTTTTCAATAATTTACTACGTGAGATAGTCTAGTCTAGTGAGCCTTGATGATTACAAGAGGGTGTATTTTTTTTCTAACTTCCTCCTGTTCTTTAGAAGAGTGTTAAATAGTAAAGTCTAAGTTGTTCTTTCTCTATTGTTACATTCTGTATCTTACAATCTAAAAACAAATGAAATGGTTTAGAGCTAATCATATGTGTCAAATGAAAGCGAAGAATAGTACTTTTTTAGAAAAACGTACACACATCTTAGGTTTTTTTATTATTTTTGAATGAGATTCATTGATACTCGTAAAGTAGATTTAGGCACAATTTCATTATCTGTCCCGTTAAAAATTTAAAAGCTGTTTTATTTAGCTGTCCGCTAAATAAAAGAAATATGGTCAAAACTTGAAAAATAAAATTATTTAAAAGTAAATAAAATAGGCCAATTAAGTTTTTAACTCGCTCTTTTAATCATTATTCCCTTATCAAACTTCCAGATCCCTATAAGTAATTTCTACAGATTATGATACATTTTCTACAAACAGTTTTTGTCACCTCCTATGTTAATAGGCTTACCATAAGCTCGGGGACGCAAAAGTGGCCGAGGTTTCAAATATTTAAGATTTGAGAGACATTTTTATGAATAAATCCTGACCAAGCTGTTTGATATTGCGTTCTTTTACTTTTTTAACGTATGTATTAATTAAGAGAACTTACACTTTTATAGTCTGTTCATTTAGAAAAAGCGGGTGAAACAGGAGCAAAAACGCTCAATAACGCTCATCACGTAACTTCAGTGACCGATTATATTACAGTATTTTAACTACTTCTGTTTAGGCTGCCTATAGTAATTGCACAAGAAAGTTGTTTCGATGATAATTATAATAGTAACTACTTTTAATACATTACGTATCAGCCGCCTATTCTAAATGAACAGACTATAGTGAATTTTATGATAAATTACATTCATTCCAATATGTGTGAAGTCTACGGGGAAAAAAGTATGGGCGAAAAAAATGGGCGGTAATGGTGCAGAAAATTCAAAAACGAGCGAAAAGACGCCCAAGACGACAAACGCCTATGGGGGAAAGACAACGCGGTTGGCGGGAGAAGCGAGTGGAAGCTCCATCTCTAACAGCTGCCAAATCTATAATAATCATCGCAGGAAGCTGGTCATGGCTGGGATTTGTAGAAAAGAAGCCAAGGTACCCGCCAGTATGGTCAAATACCGCGTAACAGCATTCCTAGCGTCTGCAGCTCATAGGGAAACTTACTTTACGGACAGCCCATGTAAGTCAATCAAAAACAGTTTTCGAAAAAGTAATGTCAAATACACAATAAAAATTAATATTTATGTTCACTTTTTTTAATTTGAATGTTTTTTCTTAGTTTAATCCTTGATATGGTACTTGTTAAGCAATTTCAAAAACATGTCCTGAGTTGGACCAAAGAAAAAATATGGTAAGCTTAGGCGCACGCCACACTACTCGAAAAATAGTCGTGACATCGATGAATCTCCATTAAAAAACAATTAAGATGTTATCAGGAGGAGGGAAGAAAGAAGGAGACTTGAGGGAACGATGTAGTAGATAACTCCTGTAGCAGAGCCACTGCGACGCTTGTCAGTGAGGAGTACTTCGACCGATCTGCTACAGGAGTTATCTACTATGGGTGCATCTATAGAGATTTCCCCCCATTGATTGTCAAGAGCGAAAGATTTATGAGGAGGGGAACATCTTTTGTTCGCTAATTGACTTCAGCTAACCACACAAAAGGAAGGGGATATTATCAATGCTCCTAATCTCCCCCGAGTGCCTGAAGGACCCTCCTCATAAATCTTTCGCTCTTGACAATCAACGGGGGAAAATCTTAAGATGAACCCTACGGGTGCATCTAGAGATCATTTCCCCGTTGATTGTCAAAACGAAAGATTTATGAGCAGGGGAGCATCTTTTGTCCGCTAATTGACCTCAGCTAACCAAGGCGATATTATCAATGCTCCTAATCTCCCCCGAATGCCAGAAGGAGCCTGGTCGTTTTGTGTGGTTAGCTGAGGTCAATTAGCGGACAAAAGATGCTCCCCTGCTCATTAATCTTTCGTTTTGACAATCAACGGGGAAACGATCTCTAGATGCACCCTACATCGCTCCCTCAAGTCCCCTTCTTTCTTCCCCTTCTCTTGATAACATCTTGGGAGCGGTCACCGTGAGCTCAAGAGCGGGCGTATCACCAGGCGTACCTTATCGGACAGTGGATATCTACCCCACTCTTTTGTTTGCTAATTGACCTCACCTAACCACACAAAGAGGTGGGGTAGATATCCACGTCCCGATAAGATTCGCCTAGTGATACGCCTGGTATTGAGCTCACGGTGACGTTGGCCTTTACATGTAAATTTCTACAGTTTATGTCACCTCCCCATGTAAATTTCTACAGTTTATGTCACCTCCCATGTAAATTTCTACAGTTTATGTCACCTCCCCATGTAAATTTCTACAGTTTATGTCACCTCCCCATGTAAATTTCTACAGTTTATGTCACCTCCCATGTAAATTTCTACAGTTTATGTCACCTCCCCATGTAAATTTCTACAGTTTATGTCACCTCCCATGTAAATTTCTACAGTTTATGTCACCTCCCCATGTAAATTTCTACAGTTTATGTCACCTCCCCATGTAAATTTCTACAGTTTATGTCACCTCCCATGTAAATTTCTACAGTTTATGTCACCTCCCATGTAAATTTCTACAGTTTATGTCACCTCCCCATGTAAATTTCTACAGTTTATGTCACCTCCCATGTAAATTTCTACAGTTTATGTCACCTCCCATGTAAATTTCTACAGTTTATGTCACCTCCCCATGTAAATTTCTACAGTTTATGTCACCTCCCCATGTAAATTTCTACAGTTTATGTCACCTCCCCATGTAAATTTCTACAGTTTATGTCACCTCCCATGTAAATTTCTACAGTTTATGTCACCTCCCATGTAAATTTCTACAGTTTATGTCACCTCCCCATGTAAATTTCTACAGTTTATGTCACCTCCCCATGTAAATTTCTACAGTTTATGTCACCTCCCATGTAAATTTCTACAGTTTATGTCACCTCCCATGTAAATTTCTACAGTTTATGTCACCTCCCATGTAAATTTCTACAGTTTATGTCACCTCCCCATGTAAATTTCTACAGTTTATGTCACCTCCCCATGTAAATTTCTACAGTTTATGTCACCTCCCATGTAAATTTCTACAGTTTATGTCACCTCCCCATGTAAATTTCTACAGTTTATGTCACCTCCCCATGTAAATTTCTACAGTTTATGTCACCTCCCATGTAAATTTCTACAGTTTATGTCACCTCCCATGTAAATTTCTACAGTTTATGTCACCTCCCCATGTAAATTTCTACAGTTTATGTCACCTCCCATGTAAATTTCTACAGTTTATGTCACCTCCCATGTAAATTTCTACAGTTTATGTCACCTCCCCATGTAAATTTCTACAGTTTATGTCACCTCCCCATGTAAATTTCTACAGTTTATGTCACCTCCCCATGTAAATTTCTACAGTTTATGTCACCTCCCATGTAAATTTCTACAGTTTATGTCACCTCCCATGTAAATTTCTACAGTTTATGTCACCTCCCCATGTAAATTTCTACAGTTTATGTCACCTCCCCATGTAAATTTCTACAGTTTATGTCACCTCCCATGTAAATTTCTACAGTTTATGTCACCTCCCATGTAAATTTCTACAGTTTATGTCACCTCCCATGTAAATTTCTACAGTTTATGTCACCTCCCCATGTAAATTTCTACAGAAACTCCCTGTAAATCTTACCAAGTGATCGACGGCAGCAGCGACCTGCGCGAAGAGCGTCCTGGCCTCTGGCTCGGGCAGTCGCCCCCCGGCGGCCACGCGCTTGGAGAGCTCTCCCCCCTCCGCGAACTCCATGACCAGGAAGAGCCTGGCGGGGGTGTCAACCACTTCGAACAGCCGGATCACGTGGGGGTGCTCTATGGACTCCAGGGCGGACACCTCCTTGCTTAGCATCTGCCGGCTCTTCGATTGCAGCTTGCTCTTCTCGATGATCTTCACGGCCACCTTTTCTGCATTATAAGAAGGGAATTGATTCATCAGTTTGAAAAATTTACATTTTTCAAATTCAAATTTATTCAACCACAACACGACAGTACACAACAGGAAAGAAAATGATAATGAAAATAAACACTGAAAGATTTTTTTTAATATCCCAAAGGAGTAAGAAAGGCTCTTTCATGGGGTTACAGATTTCCTAATGTTATTGAACATAGAAAAATAAAATAAATTTAATGAACATAAAAAATACAATAAGAAAACTTATATGGAACAAAAAAAATATGTCACATTCTCGACTCCTTTTTTCGCAAGAACAAAATTACTTAGCAATTTATCAATTTTCACCCTATGTTTAGAATGCAATAGAATATTTACGCAATAGAATAAAATAAATAGACAAAAAGGAAACCCAAGTTTTCAAGGTCAAAACCCAAGTTTTGAGAAAATAAAGAAAAAAAACTGTACAAGCAATGAAATTTTCGTTGCATGACCATCGAATTTTTACAGGAAGTTCAGGACTGTACTTAGAAAACAGTGCAATCATCGAAACAAATATAAGTACATTCAAAAATATTTTACAGTTGAAAAAATTTGATGGAGGGATTCCCTTTTTAACCTTACGAAATTTCAAATGAAGAAAAATCCTAAAGACGACTTAAATTGACATTTGAATTACATTTGTGATTAATTCACATCACAAAACTGAGAAAAAGAAAGACTAAGACAGATAAAGTTCAAAATTATTACGGATTCATTAGGGCAGCATCAATAAAGTTAGTGAATATGAATGGAGTCAAACATTCCCTGGATAAAAAAAAGTTAACACTTTTAAAATTAAGAGCAAATTTTATTTTGGCCTAGTTTACAGAACAAAGAATAAGAAGAGAGAGACAAATTAACTTTAATTCCAAATAAAATAATTAATTAAAAAAAGTACTATAAATGGACAAATCCAAGGGGCTATACCAATCATGTGCAGAGCAAAGCTTGGATTTTTGAGCACAAAAAGTAAATCGGTCATTTTTTGTACTTATTCCCGTTATCAAACTGGTGCGCTAAGAGTGTGGGATGTGACGTCATCGTACGGTGACCATTGTTGGAAAGCAGCGGAGTTGATGGTATGATTGATGACGTCACTTCAGCGTTTTCAGTGACATGTTTTTTTCTCGACTTTTAAATTAAAATATTTAATTACTTGTACATTTTTTTGAAAAATTGACTAGATATTTCATTTTACTATACAAAAACCATACGGAACACTAGAATGTCTATGAAAACCTGACACATGCAACTTCCTTATTATCATTAAATGCTCTGCAATCCCCAGCATTTTCGACCATGAGTTTCGAAACGCCCATCAACCAACCTTTGGTAAGGAAATGCATCCCCATCTTCACTTTGGAGAAGCTCCCCTTCCCGACGTCTCTGTAAAGCCTGTAGAAGGAGATGCGGGTTCCCAGAGCGGTCTCCTTCTTCCAGCGGTCGTCTCTCGCCAGCTTCTCCACGGCCTGCTGGTAAGGGGTCAGGTGGGCGAGGGACGACCCCCCTGCTGAGGAAAGCGAGCCGTCGTCAGACACCGATCGGCGTGATCGGCTCAGGCGAGCCACTTTCGGTTTCGAGTCGACGACGGTGATCTGGAAAATTTTGGGGGGAGCAACTTTCAGCTTTTAGATAGTGCAGAAAGAAATCGCTATCAAAGGCTTCTGTGACCCCTTGTTTTAACATTTTAAAAAGTTAAGCCTCAAATTCTCTTTAATCGGCGCAAGTATAGAACTGCTGATGCGCCAAGTTTTTAACGATAAAAATCACTATATATCACCCCAACTAATGTTAAGTGAATTGTGTGGCTTCTAAATATGGCGCCAAATAGCCAAAACTCGCCAACAATCAGCAGTTCTAAACTTGCGCCCTTTAATCCTTCTTTTTCCAGACTGTAGATACTTTACTTATTGCACTCAAAAAATGTAGGGTAAGTGACTCTTAACTTAAATACCATTGAACTTTAGTGTAGCCCTATGCTTAATCCTTTCAAGAAACCAGTTGTTCGAAAGGGCTGTAAAGCACCGAGAAAAAAAACGTAAAAACAAAACCTAAAAATAAATCATTTAAATATCTCGTAATAAATCATAATATATCGTACAAACCATACGTACAAAGTTGAACTAAAATAAATAATCTTCTAAATTTACATTATAGCAACGTTGTAAACTCTTTGAAGTCATTTTCTCTAAAATTTAATGTTCAATGTGATGCAATAATTTTCTTACCTAAGTATTTAAAAGGATTATTCATTTTAAAATAAACCTTTGAAAATGTGTAAAAAGTAAGCGCTTTTTACAAATAAGTTTTTTAAACACGTAACGTTTTTTCATTGCAAAGCACTTTCCTGGGTTTACACATGTTGGTTTCTCTGCCGAAAGTTAACATTCACTGGAAAGAACGTTTTACAGGCGCTGTTTGCTTCTCCTACACACACAAAGTTTTGCGTTTCGTTACATTGACTAAACGGTACCCTAGCTCATAGGGGCTGTTCAAATATTACGTAAGCACCTAAAGGGGGAGGTGGTTTGCTCTTTGCTTATTTTTCCTGACAAGGGGAGAGGGGGATATAAGTGATGCTTACGTAAGATACTCTGCATTTTCGAAAACATCTTGTTTCTGGCATAAATAATTTCAAAACTCAACCAAAAATAAATTTTACAAAAAAATGAATTAGGAAATCGGACGTCAGCACTTTTTTCTGGGGATAGACCCCCAAAGCATTTTGAAATTTTAACCCCGAAAAGTAGTGTTTCTACTCATTTTCGAACCTTTAGGGTTACACCCCAAAAGGACAGTTCCCTTGTATAAGTCACATAATTTTCAAGTAGAAAATAAACCAGTACAATCAAAAAGGGATGTCAAAATTTCGGGGGGGGTCCGGCAGTTTCTTACGTAATTATGGTGGGGGGTTTGAGGTTTGCTTATCTTTGCTGACGAGGGGGAGGGGGGTTAAAACGACCAAAAAGCGCTTACGTAATACTTGAACGTCCCCATACCAAATATGTCAGGTTTACGTAACTGCAACTCGAAGTAAACGAAATTTGGCCGTACATGACAAAACTGGACGATTTTAGCTCAGGAACTTACTTGGCCATGAAAAGTCTTCCTTCTTGTCAGCGTTGCTGTCTTCTTTCTGTCAAACGGCAAGCTTGCTTCGCTGGACACATCATCGTTTAACTTTTTCTCTTCGTCGACGATTTCAGAGATAGCTATGTTGGAAGAGGATATCTTTCTCTTCCACCAGAGGGCTACTTTCAGAGGAGTTATGGTGCCACTGAAACATTATAAATTCGTAAACATCACGTTACTTTCAAACCTTGATATTTTTATACACGGCGATTCGAAACTTAGTTATTGTTGTCGCATTTTTAAGACCACCCCTTGGGATGCTTTTTTTTAGTATTAACTAAATAATTATTTAATTGCTTTTTTCTGAGAGCTAATGTTCTAAAATCTAAAACAACGAAAATCACTCAAAAAAGAATTTAAAAAATTATTTTTAAAAATAATGAGAAATTTCAATGAAAATAAGGCTAAAATTATTTCAACTTGGGCCAACAACTCCTGAGAATGTTCTTTTATAGGTACAATAAATAAAATTTTTGCAGGATTTTGAGCCTAAGACACTAATATCTGTGTTACTATCTACAAAAAATCTGAGATTTTTAAAATAGAAAAGAAGTGCAGGCACTTGAAATCGAAAAAAGTACAAATTCATGAAAAAAACACACTTAAATCAAGTTTACACACTTTAAAAAATACCCTAATTCAAATATTTTTCTTAGATTGTAGAAGATAACATGCGTTATAATATAAATAAAGAGTGAAATAAAAAAGCATCAGAATATTTTAAGTAGTTTAAGAGTAATCACCGTGATCCAAAATATACAAAAATGTCATTCTTCAGAAAAAGGCTTTAAAGTTTAAAATTGTATGTTAATCCTGGTACAAAAACAGCCATAACTTGTGTTCTAGATTACTCAGAGTTTAAAGTAAGGCATTTTTGGAAAGCTTATTAAACAGGTTATAAAATAAAACAGTAAAACAAAATTCGATATTTTTGGCGAAAATGATTATTTCAAGGGGAAAAAACTTCACACAGTTTTATATAAATTAAATAAGTTATAAATTGTTAAAAAAAGAAAACTGGCATTAAAATTTTATTCATAACCCTAACCGGTTGCTTACAAAAACCAATTTTTCATTGCATTTGTCAACTTTTTCCACGCTGTAACTCCTGAATCTTTGGCTGCAATAGAATAGAAACATCGGAACATTCTATTCAAAAAATGTTCAAAGTTTTCAAAACACAATTTCAAATTTAAGTTTTAAATTTCGATCATATTAGAGAATTTATTAAAAATATAAATGGCTCTCTTTTTAATGAATCCTAAACTGATTATTAAATAGGATCTTTAAAATTAAATAATTTGAAAATATGTATTATTTATCTCCCTAAAAATTAACTTTAAAATAACAATGTTATCATTAGAATTCTTCATCACAACATGAAACGTCATAAAACCATTATAAATAAAAGTTTCATAAAAAGATACCTTTTACGTTTAAAGTATGTTTTAAAACTTTAAACTTGTTTAAGCCGAATCTGGGCTTAACATGTCTAATAAAAATATAATTTTACTTTAAATAAGTTTAGCATCTTTACTTAAAGGGACACTAAGATTAAATTTATTAAAATAAATTTAGCTTCTTAGGTTAAAAGGAGACTAATAACTTTAAACTGATTTTTAATTTTTTAAAACTTTAAACTTGTTAAAGCTGAATCTGGGCTTAACATGTCTAATAAAAATATAATTTTACTTTAAATAAGTTTAGCATCTTTACTTAAAGGGACACTAAGATTAAATTTATTAAAATAAATTTAGCTTCTTAGGTTAAAAGGAGACTAATAACACATATTATGTATAATTGAATCTCTTATTCAGTTAAAATCAACTAAGATTGAACAATTAAAATTCCACACTTACATTTCACCAGCCATCTCCAATTCTCCCACGTGTTCAACTCATCATTTCAGAAGAAAACGTTTAAGAAACGCGGAAGTAAATCCGTTCGCCAAAGAAGAAAAAAGTCCTACCTTCCTCGGTCACTTTGAGAAATGACTGTTAAGGATCAGAAAGTAGTTTTACTTAGAGGAGGAGGAAATTAGTTACCGCACGCTCTTCACGCTTATTGGAGAAAAGATTTCTGGTGGATTTACATGCATCGACTTGAACGACGCGATCGGAACATCGAGAGGGAAACTGTAGAAAATTTCCTATCCTTTTCCTTATCGATGGGGGGGAATCTGGTTCGTCCATTGGTTCCTGGTGTTATGACGTAACAACTACGTTATCTTTCATAGGAAAGTTACGCTCCTTGGAGAAAAGCTTTCGGGCGAATTCAAATGCAGCGATCTGATCGACGCGATCGGACCATCAAGGGGGGAAACTGTGGAAAATTTCATATCCTTCTCCTCATCGATAGGGGAATCTGGTTCTTCCATTGGTTCCTGGCATTATGACGTAGTAGGTACGTCTTCAATCATAGAAAAATTACGTTCATTGGAGAAAAGCTTTCGGGTGGATTCCCATGCAGCAACTTTGAATGACGCGATCGGAACATGGAGGGAAAACGGTGGAAAATTTCCCATTCTTCTCCTCATTGATTGTGGAATCTGGTCCTTCCATTGGTTCCCCGGCGGTATGACGTAGCAACTACGCCATCCTCCATCATAGGAAAGTTTCTGGAGGTCACGTCGTTAGATTCACTGCTTGTAAACCCGCCCTTCTGCGAGAATCGATTTTATTTTTCGGGTTGTGTGCAACAGTTACGGGAAAACAGAAGGCGGTTTCGTTCATGAAAAGAAATGATCGCACGCATAGGAGTGTGTAAGCGATTATAATAATATACCGTCACAGTCGTGTGTCACGTGTTCGTTGTGGTTGGAGTTATTTATTCGAAAAAAAGCGCGGGGGTTGTTCGTGTGAGTGAATGACACTATAAAATGTTGCGTTCTTCAAACTTTTCCCTCTCACGAAACCCTTGTTGTACTGTTAAAGTTCTACGGAACCCCTAAGTATTAAAACATCTTATTGGATTATTGATAAAAACAAGAAATAAATATCGCAAGTAGTTCATATTTAAACAATATATGAATTATATGTAAATGGTATAGCATATATATGAATCGTCCGTTAGAAAAGGATAATAGTATATCCATTCCAAAAACAAAGTTTTGAGAAAATCGTGGGAAAAAACCCGTGTAAGTAACGAAATTTTGACAAGAAATTCAATGCCCTTTTCAGAATACAGAACAATCATCGAACTATTTATATTTTGGGTTAGTTTACAGTACAAATAATAAATGAAAGCCAAATTAACTTAAATAAAAATATACAATGAATGGACATTGGTTTCACCAAATTCAAGGGGCTAATATCTGGCAAAAGGGGGTAGTTATTTTCCCCTCTTCCAACTCATGTGTAGATCAAATTTTAGAAATTTTTCAGTTTGCCATTGTTTGGACTTATCCCTATTTAAACTGACATTGGCCTTTTTGGAAGAGGAGTAAAACCTAGTACTAGGTACCCCTATTTTATACCTAGGTTCAATATGGTGGGGCAGGAGAATAGCCAAGGACGGTATCAGAAAAGTGATTTCTTAACCTGTAGTTCGTGAGACATTTATTTCTTTATTTTAGTGTATAAGGTCTGGCCATTGAAGAGGCATCTAATGCAGGGATGCATAAAATGTTTTTACATCCAAGATTTCCCCCAATCAATACAAAATTTCCCCAAAATTTTAAAAAGTGATACAGATTTTTTTAAACTATCCGATTCGTGTTTACATGTAACGATTGGAAACGCAAAACGATAGGGAACCTTTGATCTGTAGTGAAGGTGAAAATCGCCACTTAAATTTTGATTACTGAACTGAAATTGAATTCAATAATATACTTTTCCACAAAATTTTCCCATTTGACTAAAATTTCCCCAGATCCTAGATCGGACATATTCTGCATCCGTGATTTAATGGTCCGTTTTTATTAAAAAGTTGAGAATCACTAGATTAGAGAATATATCGCTCTCAAAAATATCTTTTTGGACAATAGAAAACGACTAAAACTATCTAATATTAATCCAAAATTCTTTTCTGGCTATGCCACTGGAAGTAAATCACAAAATATCCATGTAAAAGCTTACATAAGGATAAATTTTGTTGTCTAAGAATTAAAATTTGGTTGGATTATGCAGGATGTGAATGAATAAGATGGTATTGATGATAAGGATAAGTGTAAGACCCTTTTATTCAGATAAAATTTTAGGGGGAAATTTTGAAAACGAAATTGTCTCTATAAATCTCAAATCCAATGAAGTTTTTAAATTGATATCAATGTATTATTTTAAAAGATAACTGTCAAAAGTTTGTCCGATCTTACAGATAATAAACCATCATTTTATTACGGATTTAACTAAAATGTGGAGAAATTTTAAATTGTTAGTCCCTATCTGTAACTACCTCTTTTATATGCAGAGCTTGTTAATTTCCTGGTTTTCATTGAAATAGTTATCAAATGAAAACTGGAATTTATATTGTAAAGTAAATTAACCTTCCTACCCTCTTGAAAAAATAGTCACATATTCCCCTCGTGGGGTCTAATAGTACCCAACCCCATACGTAAAACGTGTCTATGACTCTAATAAAGGGTAAAAATACCTTAAATGGAAAAGAATTACGAATTTTTACTTCTTAAAAGATGCTTCAGAGTAATTTTTCTAATTCTTTTTGGTATTTTTTCTCATTTTTTTGTCCTATTACGGCTTTGTTTTTTTTTCGATACACGTTTTTTTATTAAGCTTCAAACAAGAATTAAATTACAGAAATGAACCATAATGAAGTTGTTTTACTTTAAATTTTTATAATAACACTGCTTTAAGTATACTAGCTGATATACCCGGCCTTGAATGGGTAGAATTTATCAGTTTATTTTAAACGATTTATGAAGCTGGAAATATTTTCTTTTCTGTATTATGAGCTACCTGTCATCCCAGAATATTTTTTTGGTATTATGAAACATGCGAAATGTCGTTTCTCCTATTTTAAATTGAAATAATATTACAAAAAATGATTGGTTCAGATTTGGTGAAAGTGCCCCCCTTATTTTTTATAAGTTTTCAAAGCGAAATTGGTTATTTTTCCTAATAATTCTGTGAAATCATTCTGAACTTCAATAAATACTCATAAATCTTTGAAAGCATTCTTATTTTTCCAAGAAAACTGAATATAAAAATCTATTTACAAGCCATGAATTTATATTGTTTTTGTAAAGAATTTGTACAACAGGAAGTCATGGCTATAGTTGTCTGAGTTTTTTTTTGCTGCAACTGTTAGATAATCAAAAGATTTCTATAAATAGTATATTTTTCTTGGAATATGAATGAAAAATGTAAGAAATAGTGAGTAATTCAATCTACTTTGCCAAAATCTTCTTTTTGAAATAAAAATTACAATTTCTACGAAAATGTCTTTCTAATACATAAAATGTCTTTCTAATACATAAAATGTCTTTCTAATACATAAAATGTCTTTCTAATAATTCTTTCTAAATGGCTTAAAAAAAAACATGTTTTATCAATATTATGACAAAATAAAATATTAAGCTTTATTTGATATCATTTTACCGCCATTCATGCCTGGGGTCTCAGCAGACCCCAGAGGGGTAATATGTGACTAAAAATTAAAACACACTTAAAAATTAAATAATAACTCCAAAATTTTTACCCACTGCAAAACTTTGCGTAATTAAGGAATACTAGCATTGGAAATTGTCAAAACAAAAATACATGGGAGATATCAAGCGTCAAAGTGTGTTTGGGGTCTAACTAGACCCCATGTGGGGTAGGAAGGTTAAGCTTGAGGCCAGTGTTTATCTTTTTTTATGAAGAAAGTGGAAATTTAAAAAAAAACCTGATTTTTCTTGGTGATAAAAACATCTGATCAGGTAACCAAGGTCAAAAATCAAGAGTTAAAAAAACGGGCAATTTTTTTTCTCAATTGAAATGAAAGAGAAAAAATTTCATTTCATTTCATGATCCGTTCCATCACACTATTTGTCCCACTGAAAATCGCCCAAATATTTTGGATGGAAAATATTCAAATATCCTTGAATTTTTATAGTTATTATTTATATCCAATTTGTATTGTTATTATGTATGCTGCATGGTTAGGTTGAATATGCTACAATTTTTGACAGTATTTCTAATCTTTGTTGCTTATTTTTGTCAATCTTTGTCATTTGCTTGACAATATTTAACGGGACAGGTAATGGAATTTTAGCAGATATTTCAATATTTCCATCCCAATTTCCCCAAAAAAACATTTTTTTTGTAGAAGAATTATGAATTGTTAGGATAAGTGATATTTATTATTTACAATTATGTAAGAAAAATAAATAATTTTAATAGGATTAAAATACATAGAAGGAAGACAAAAAAAAATTTCTAACTGATTTTTCAACCTTCACACATACACACAAAATAAGCTATAAGCTATCACTAAGGGTAAGATTTCCATGTATTTACATATTTTTAAGGAACCTAATATTGCAGAATGTTTTAAATTACTATGTTTTTTGTAATTTTGGAATGATTTAGACCACTTTTATTTTACATGGTTTTGGTTTATTTAAAAATTTTTACATATTCAAGCCAAATACATATTTTACATGGGCATCTAGATAGCCATCATGCTCTGTTGAAAAAAAAAGAGCTAAAAGAAAAAATTACCTACAAAAGAAAACAAATTTCTATCACTCAATAGTACTCCGATATACAGGGTGTTTCACAAAGAGCCCCCGATTTTAAAAATTAATAACAAAAAAGCGAAAAGAGATAAAAATACGCAGTCTGCGGTATCCTACTTAAAAGATCAAAGAATTTTCGTACACAAATTTTTGAAAATTCGTAGTTCTCACGTCAATTTATAGATGGAAGCACTGCTTCATTTGATATTTAGGGAAAGTTTTCCTCAAAGTCCGTATTTTCGTTTGTCATAGGAAAATCGAGTTTTGGGAAAGAATCGATTCATGAATCAAATTAGAATGAAATAATTTTGAATAATTTGGAATCGATTCTTTCGAAAAATTTGATTTCCCTATGACAAACGAAAATAAGGAATTTGAGGATAGCTTTCCCTAAACATCAAATGAAGCAGTGCTTCCATCTATAAATTGACGTGAGAACTACGAATTTTCAAAAATTTGTGTACGAAAATTCTTTGATCTTTTAAGTAGGATGCCGCAGACGGCGTATTTTTATCTCTTTTCGCTTTTTTGTTATTAATTTTTAAAATCGGGGGCTCTTTGTGAAACACCCTGTAGCATCGTTATATAACACTCAAATCCCACTAAGTAATGTTGAATGATACAAAACTGTTTTCAAATCAGATCAGACCTGAAAAAATTGCCCGAACCTGCAAACCTGGTTCGGGAGAAGCCACTGCCAGCTCCATAGGTGTAATACTTAAAGTTTGGGTAAATTTTGGTTAGGTTCGGGGGAAGGTCACAACTTTTTCCAGGTCGATCAGATTATCAAAGTTTTTCATTTTAGAAATCGAAAACTAATTTAATATGAACAATATATCTTTCTACATTGATTTTAAAATTCATAGATAGCGGTTTTGATAGCGACACATTAGTTACAGTGATTCTGCGCATATCATTGGTTTTCAGTTCTTTTATATTATCCTTTTTTTCTATGAATATGTATTTATAAAATACATATTCATAGTGAGAAATGTGTATTTTTTAAAATACATATTTAACTATTTTAAGAAACATATTTACTAAAAATAAATACATATTTTATATGTACATATTTTACATTTTTTTAATTACATGGAAATCACAGCCCTAGCTATCACTATCTGAATCTAGGTAATCTACAAGAGTAGATAAATGCTTATCGCTTACATCCACATTATTATTAATTGGATCATCAGTAGTTAATTTTTTGGTGCCAGAAGGACTAGAGAGTGGAGTTTCATTCACAGTCTTCAAAGAACCAGTAGAGTTCACTGAGTTTTCACTGGATGACTTGAATGACAAAGGTTCGTCCATGTAAGGCAGGATAACAACAGAGTTATGCTTTTCTGTAGAGGGTTCCTCAGTCTTTTCCTTCTTTAGAATGGGGGCTTCTATCGGCCTGAATGGGCCTTTGGTGTGCAGAGTAACAAGTGGATCTTCTAAACAAAAAAAACCTTCAATGTAAATTTTCTAAGATAAAAATTACCACGGGTGCATAATATGTCCAAACGCCTGAACAATGTTCGGGGGAAATTTTTGCCTTAAGTTTATGAAGAAAAAACTATGCAAATCTAAATTGTTATTAGTAACAAGCATTTTGGCTGCTGACAGTATCATGTCCACCAAATTCTGCAGAAATTAAGAAAAAAACAATGGAATAACAGATGTATTAGCGAAAAACTACGGATCTACATTGAAAAAATGAGTTTTCTTGGTGCTGGATGTTCCTTCGTTTTGACTGATATGCAGGGAAAAAACATATATGATAGGAGAGATAATTTTCATTAAAAAATGTGTTCTTGTTTATTCACAACATTGTTTTTGCCTTTATGGGATCATTTTTTGGGAAATTTTGATGAAAATATAGAGGATTTTTTGGGGGAAATTTTGCACAAAAATAATTGTGTTCTGTGGAAATATTGGGATCAGGAACATTTTCTGCACCCCTGAAAATTACAAACTACAAGTTGATACATTTTACTTGTTTAACTGACCACAGACAGACAATTATTCACTATATTCTAAGGCAGGGGTTCTCAAACTTTTAGACACTGACACTTTTAATAGGTACAGTAAAGCACTGTTTGTATGAACGTTTCTTGTTTATACAACTTTTCTATTTATACATCATTCTCACAAAGTCTCAATTCATTCCTATTCATTTTAATGCAAAAATTATTTGTTTCCAGATCTAATTTTCCCAGATCTAAGGTCAATTAAAGGATGCGGGAGGGATGAAGAAGTACATTCTTGGCTGCTGGGGACCTTATTTTTTAAGTCAGAATAACACTAGTATTTTCTGCGTGACCAATGGGAGTTTAAATTATGCCTAACAAATTAACCAAGAAGGGAAAATGTTATAAAACTTTGAGAAAAGCAATTTAAACTAAAAAAGCTAATAAATCACTGATTCTAAGTTTGTATGAATTAGAGAAACAATTAGACTTATAGAAGATGAAAATGATGGGTTGCCAGAAAGTGAATTTTTAACAAAGTTACTTATGCCCCTTGGCTTCTAACCCATTCAATTTAAATTTAGGGCAGGTAAAAAGTGTTTTCTAAATACAAAAACTAAAAGCAAAATTAAATAAAGCTTTTATACAGGGTGTCCCAAGATTAGTGTGCAGAACACCTTTAACTTTTGAATGCCTTCAGATATGACCATAAAAGGAGTTTCTAGGTAGTGACTTCTATGCCCTATTCCAGGGGTTGGCAACCTTTTGAAACGAAAGAGCCAAAAAGTACAACTTACAAAATTTCCCAGTTTTTAAAGAGCCACTTTTTTTGTTTCAGTTTTATAGTATTTGCTTATATATATTTGATTTTAGATTGGGATTTTAGATTTTTGATGATGGGGAGGTTGACCCAAAATTTTTTCGGAGGTACCCACTCTTGGGTACTTTATAACATCACGTTTTAGATTACTTACTTTTGTTAAGTTTTGTTTAAAAAATTTTTCGAAGAAAAATTTGAGGATCTGGAGGCTCTCCCCCAGAAAAAATTTTGGAAATTTCTCCTTCACAATACCATTTTACCTCAGTTTTAGCCCTTTTTGGATTGCACCCTAAGAGCCCCTCTCATTATTTAAATGACAGAATTTACAAGGAAAAATAGTTAAGTTATAAGGAACAGTAAAATTTCTTGGCCCTACTTCAGGAAAATTTTTGAAATTTGCCCCTGAAAAGTAGTGTTTTTATTCATGTTTAGAACTTCTACTATAGAACTCTCCATATTCAATCCTCATTCGTCACAAAATTTTCAAGGAAAAACAGTTCATATTATGTTCCAAAATTTTGGGAGGTGTTTTGGGGTCCTCCCCCAGAAATTATTTGGAGTTTTTACCTTTAAAAGTAGTGTTTTGACTCATTTTGATAACTTTGAGTTACACCGGTCCTTTTGAGTCACATCGATTTGATTAGGTACTTAAAATTAATTTCTGATTTTTTAAGGGTTTTATTTTTTCGTATGGAACTGGAGAGCCGCAACTTAACATCAAAAGAGCCGCATGCGGCTCGCGAGCCGCAGGTTGCCGACCCCTGCCCTATTCAATTAGATCGCTTTCAATGCCCCATAGCAGAAAAGTTTAAAATTAGCTATTCAATTTCAAAAAAATTTTGAGGTATGTGAAAAAAGTTACAAAATTGTAGAGCACCATTGATTTATTATAGACATCTTATGCAAAATATGCCAAGAATAAAACTCATTAAATGTGCACATTTGTTCAATTGAGGTTTGGAAAACTCAACCTCACGAAATGTGCAAAATGTTTTATTGTTTATTTGAGGTTTCAAACACTTAACCTCAGGTAAATGAGCTAACCAAGAGCACATTGAGCACCAGTGGTAAATGTAAACAGTTCACTCACATGAGGAGTTTCATGAAGTTAAGCCCTCATGCAAAAGTTAAATGAAACAGATAAATGAATAAATTATTTGAATTGTGGGGAGGTCTAGAGAAGCCTTCACATAGTGTTCAAGGATCTAACATACTATCCTCAAATGGGCAATACCATCATTTTTTGAAAACAGAAAAAAATGCATTTTTCCAGTAAAGGAAATACATCTAAATCAGCGGTTCCCAAAGTGGTCCATACGGACCCCCAGTGGTCCACAGCAACTTCCAGGGGGTCCACGGGCATGAAAATGAAAATTGGGGGTCCACAGCGACGACTTTCAGATGGAGGGTCACGGGAAAAATTTCATTAAAATGGAAAACTTTGATAAGTTTCAAAAAAATTTTCTTTTTTTATAATCAAATTTTAGTATAATATGAAAAGTTGGTTATCGCATAGTCCTCGGAAAGCTAGCAGGGGTGATGGGATCATTTCTCTCTTATCGTGGTGAAGGGACCAGCCGCGCATAATTTACTTCTATAAATTAAAACTCAATTCCGTAATGCATAATTTTACTTCTTTTCATAGTTGAACTTAATTAAATATTGTTTCTTAACATGCCATATATTAATTGTGATTATTTCTGAAATTTTATGATTGGGTGAATGAATAACTCACTCATAAACCATTAACGGTGACAAGTTTGCAACCAAAATTTTTTTTGCTAAAGCTAAATGTTTTTGTGCCTTGAAATGTAATGATATTAAAAGTTTAGATTTGTTTTTAGTTTCAAATTTTTTAAATGTTTGATTTTTATAATTTCATTAAAACTTTTGTGTAACCATATCAATAGCAATTTGATTTGTTTCAATAGTTGAACTCAATTAAATATTGTTTGTTAACATGTCATATATAAATTGTAGTTGTAGTTATTTCTGAACTTTTATGATTTGGCAAATGAATAACTCACTCATAAGCCATTAACTTTGACAAGCTTGCGACCAAAACTTATTGTTAAAATTAAAAGTTTTTGTGCCTTGAAATGTAGTGATAATAAAAGTTAGATTTGTTTTTATTTCAAACGTTTTAAATGTTTGGTACGAAAAATGTCGTCAGGGGGTCCATGGGCCAAAAAAGTTTGAGAACCCATGATCTAAATCCAAAAATCCACATGAAAAATTTTCAAAAAAATTTAGTTAATTAAATATTTAAAATTAAAATCGCCAAGCCCTTTGTCTTTGTTTAGGATAGAAGTATGTCACAACTGATTCATACAGACTTTAACGAGAAACCCAATAATGACTTTGATTTGTTTAAACAATTTTCAAATCAATGAATAGGATATAAGTACATCACATTTGGAAATTTGACGATTAAACGCCCTTTTTAAAAGTCAAACTTTGAAATTACAAAAAAAATAATCATCGTAATTAAAAAACTTTTGCCTGTATATTCCGCTCTAGGGTAATTCTATCAAATAAAAAAATAAATGGTGGTATTGCCCGTTGATCTTATAAAAAACCAATAGAAGAAACAAACTTCAGCTTGCAGGAAATGGAAAATACATAAATATTTACCCAAGTTTTTTCGTTTGTAAGCCCGGTTAGTCCAGGGAACTGCCTCTAGTTTTCCAGGAGTCAACTGTACGATTTTTCTGACAAAAGCTTTGTACTCTTTTTCAAGATGGACAACTTTCTTTTTACATTCCTCAATATGATCATCAGAATAACAAATCACCTAAACTATTTCATTAACCTATTAAATTTTTTTATAAAAAAGTCATCAAGAATTAAAAGTAGGATAATAAAGAGCAACAAAGAATGTGACAAACCATAACTACAAATATATTAACTTCAGATTTCACAGATGCTTACTTTAAAAAGCTAATAAAAACAAAAAATAAAACCACACCTCTGATTTTTTCAAGTAAAATTCTAACTCTTGTTTGATGCTTGGTAACCATTTTTGTATTTCTTCCACTGTGTCTAAGCAATCCTGCAAAGGAAATAATCCTTAAAAACATACCAGTACAAAAGAATAAGAATCCAATTTAAGAGGTAACAAAGCTTTTTAGCTCTATACAATATAGGGACCTTACAAATTCTGGTTTCTTACATCGGTCTTAAAATAGTATATATATATATATGTTACCGCTAAAGTTGATAATTAGTTATTCTGAAGAATACCTAGGTAAACTTAAGATTAACTGATTTCTGTCGTTAATGTGCGGATTTTTGAGTTTTTCGCATTTTACCTAGGGAATCTACACTATAACGGCCTCTTGATAGTTAAAGTTCAAAATAGTTTGTTTCGTTCAATACCTTCTGTTAAAATGTTGAGGTGCTCACTGCGACATGCGCTTACCCCTGCGCAGTTGGGTTTCAATACGTAGTTTGTCATATTTGGTGTTTTGATTTCAAATTTAGTGCGTAGCACTGGTAGTTGTCATGTTGAATGTTAAAACAAAATAATACCAGCAAGTAAGTACTGTAAATTTACATGATTGAGTTCAGTATATTACTACTAAAACGGGTATTTTGAAACAATTGTGTTGAAGCTCCGACTTCAGAGTGACAGAGATTTCTTTTAACGAAAGCAAATGTCCTAGTTGTTGAAATATCTTTTCAACAAATGTTAATTCAACAATCGCTGGAACCTGGGCAAGGGTTTAACATATGTAATCGATCGCGAATCCTAGCAATAGTTCAGGGCAGGCTGCCAGCCGATTACACCGCGCTTTCATTAAGATTTGCTAGTTTAAGTGCTCATTGAAATACGCTGTCAAATCGAGATCGAAAACCACAATTGATACAAATCTCAGTTGGTACTTTAATATTCTATTATTATTGTTTTTATATTCTAGTTTTAAAATTGCTATTTCATTACCATTTTTGTGGGATTTGCGTGTTTTGTGTAATATGAAAAAAGTACCGATCCCCCTTTTTTGATTCGTCATTGTTACTGTTTACCCCCAAAACGAGTTTGGTTATAGTTAGGGCAGGGGGGTTTGGGGGGGCGGCAGCCCCCCCAACCTCCTTAAACTTTTTATAAAATAAAATAAAATTTTGTACTTTAACGGATCTCCCTCGTTAATATGTAAAATAACTGATTACAGGTAGTATGCAGATTAACGAGTGTCTAGTCGGTAGGGTGCAGAATACCTAGGTAATTTCAAGATTACCTAGGTAATCTTAGAAATTGAAAAAAAATTTGCTCTTTAACGGATCACCCTCGTTAATCTGCAAATTACCTAGGTTATCTGTAAATTAACTGATTTCCGGACTTTAACTGTAACATATATATATATCTTTCTCCAAGAACTGATAAACCATGCAAGTTAAGGAGCAGCAACACTTTATGCTACCTAAAGCTTAATGGCTATGCTTGCACTGTCCAATAGGGTGGAGTGAAACTAGCCAAAAATGACCAACTTTGGAAATTAAAAACGCCTGAGGTGGGAATAGGTGCCATTTACGATAAAACTTAAAAATTCAAAACTTGAGTTCGATCAATTAATATCTTCAGGTTCCACATTCACGTTAAAGTTTTAAAACTTCATCAAATTTTACGTAAAAATGGTTATAAATGGTTCCTACACAATTTTAGTTCCTTTTTCAAACCATAACTGGTTGATTTTATATTCTTAGGATGTCAAACAACATTTTAAGACCTTCTATGGACCTGGAATGGGGGGAATTTCCGATTTTTCCAGCCCGAAATAAGGTTGCATGCCATTAAAATAGTCTAGCAACCGAAAAACAAATTTTTGAATATCGGTACCAAATAGAGCTCAGAAGTTGCGTTTTACCCTCCTTATTCATGGAAAAATAATAAAAAAATTCGTAAAAAATAATTTAGGTGTGTTTTGGCCCTAGAATATGAAAAAATGGATCTTTTGCATAGCGTATAATGAGAAAAGTCTTAATTAATCAAGTTAAAGTTTTAAATGTTGTAAAAGCTTATAGTTACCTTAGTTTAGTGTCTTAATAGTCAATAATACTTTTGAGTTCATTATTAACTTTTTTAAAATCAAGTTAACAGCCTAAAATTGCAAATTTGGATGAAAAAACTTAAAAATCCCAAAATTTATAAACTTTAAGTTCAAATATTTTATGTAGTCTGTAATATACATTCTTGTTTACGTAAAAGGCTTTTAAAACATTAAGGTTGATATTTTTACAGAAAACAGACGAAAAAAGCGTTATATTGCACTACAGGCATTTTATTCCAAACTTTAACCTGAACTACCACTTTTTGTAACAAGTCTTCAAATTTAAAGGTACGAAATATCAAATAAAAGGCTATGATTTGTTATACATTATAAGGCAAAATTTAGGATATATTTTAAGTAATTTTAATGCTCTGGACTGAAAAAATAAATATAAATAAGTATAAAAATGAATTTTTCTCACATTTGGCGAATCTTAGATGTATGACTTATCTACTTAGCTCAAATCACAATGCAATACTCTTGTAAATACTTTTTTTGACGATTAAAACACCGAATTAAGGCGACTATAAGTTTCTATTACATTTAAAACTTTTATTTGATTAATTAAGACTTTTCCCATTATAGGGTAGGTGGGGGTAAAAACCCGCACGGGGCAAAACCACGCACCACGATTTTTAATTGTTAATAATCTATTTAAAAGTTGAAAACCAGGTGGTTGGTTTGTCTTACTGTGACCTATCTTTCTACGAAAGTTCGTACCCCTAAGTCACTCACGAGTTGAAAAAATGCTGTAAGTTTGTTTTTCATCATTTTGATGTAATTTTTCTGATATTTTACTTAAACATAACATAAAATAGGGCTTCAGAAGAATTACAAACAAATAAGCCAATGATAAGATAGCATTTGAACTTCACTTTCGTCTTGAAAGAATTTCCTTAACATGTCTCTAAAAATAATAAGGCTTGTCTTTCAAAATAAAGTGAAACGGGGCAAATACCCGCAGGTGTTTTGGGGCAAATACCCGCATCTTCAAAACTTTGGGAATTCGCCCCAAAAGGAAATTAGAACCTACAGGATCCCTAAAAAGTTGAATAAAGGTTTCCGAGATGTCAATCCTCAAACTGAAACCCTTTTTTCTCCCCTTTGAAAGATATTGGGCACTTTGAAATGAGTTGCTACAACAGATTGACAATTTTCATTAAAACGGATTATATTTATGTTTAATATTGTTGGTTCACTTAAAAATATTAAAACAATACATTAGAAATCCATTATTCGCGAGGGGATGATCCACGATTGCCACGAAAAAAAAATTCAATGATGAGGGTACATTTTAGACGAACATTAGAGAGATTTTAGATGTAGAGCAAATAACTCTACTGTACTGTACACATTTTAAAAGTTTTACATAATATGTTTTTGTACAATGAAACATAGTTTTTATGCTGAGATATTTTGTTTCGGTGTTTTCACCTCATTTTTAGTCTTTTTTCGGGTTATTCGTGATTTTAGCTATCCGCGGTACCCTTGCCACCCAATTCCGCGGATAATAGGGGCTCTACTGTATTAAGATGATTATTTCTAGTGTTTTTATAATGAAACATTTTGGTTATCCATGTTTATTTCACTTGGACACGAAGATTCAAAAGTGCGTGTCTTTGCCCCATTTTTCGAGGCAAAGACCCGCAATTTTTTTTTCAACTAAATTGTCAATTTCTCTTGAAATACTATCAATAAGAGTATAAATTTGGATTGGTTTTGTAGGTAACATCTCAATCTAACACCTCCAATTGAAATTTCGGGATTATCTACCCCCTTTCGCACACAATGTTAAAAATACTAAAAACTGCGGGGCTTTGCCCCCACCTACCCTACGCTATGCAAAATATCCATTTTTTCAAGTTCTAGGGCCAAAACACACCTAAATTACTTTTTTACAAATTTTTAATTATTTTTCCATGAATATGGAGGGTAAAACGCAACTTTTGAGCTCTATTTGGTACCAATATTCAAAAATTTGTTTTTCGGTCGCTAGACTATTTTAATGGTATGCGCCCTTATTTCGGGCTTGAAAAATCGGAAATTCCCTCCATTCCAGGTCCATAGCAGGTCTTAAAATGTTGTTTGACATCCTTAGAATATTAACTCAACCAGTTATGGTTTGAAAAAGGAGCTAAAATTGTGTGGGAATCATTTATAACCATTTTTACGTAAAATTTGATGAAATTTCAAACTTTAACGTGAATGTGGAACCTGAAGATATTAATTGATCGAACTCAAGTTTTGAATTTTTAAGTTTTATCGTAAATGGCACCTATTCCCATATCAGGCGTTTTAAATTTCCAAAAAAAAGTTTTTCGCTCCACCCTACTGTCCAAGTATAGCTTCAATACTTTATATTTGACAAGAAATATGCTAAGAATATTATTGATATAATATTTACTGAATTTAAAAAAACACCTATATAGAATAATTAAAATGTAATATTCATCAGTTAAATAATTCACCATTTGGCAAATATAAAACTTTTTTAAAAATAGCACAAAAATAATCACAAAATAACCATTTGGGTTTAAAAAAAATTTCCATTTGTACTCCATGTAATTTTTTAGAGATATAATAACCGTGCAGGGACAAGGTTGACTACAGAAAATTTCAAACCTACTATTTGTATATAAGATTAAGAATTTCATCATACTCACAAGTCTTGGTCTTTTAGGGTTTTTCTTTTCATATTCTGAAAGAAAAAAAAGGGTTTGAGGTTTAGATTATATTTTACAGCAAAAAAATGAGACTAGCTCAGATTGGCAACTTAATTCAACTTCACTTACTCAAATATACCAAAAATCTAAAAATCAAGCTTTAGAATTTTGGAACAATAAATCGATGCATTAAAATTGAGATAGGTACTATTTGAATTCCTTATTTAATAATAGAACTAGTGAGAAGAATTTATCGATTACGTTTAACTTTCAATACTAAATTTTTAATATATTTGAAAGAAAAATAAAATATGACACATTTTAATATAGGCAAAAAGAGGTTCAACAAGATGCAAGGTTATCATATGATAAGATCAGGAAAAATCAATGAAACTCCCAGGTGGCTTTTATTTTAACCACATCCTGCCCAAGAGCCTCCTCTTTTCTCAGCAAGAGTGTGCTTTTAACCCTTGGAGAACTTCCCCCAGCAGGTACCATTGAATGTTTTCCTAATAGGATTTGGGAAAATGATATCCAAAGGTAACTAACTGCATAGGTTTTAACTCAATATTGATCATGTTCAGGCTTATTAAATTAAAAACAAAAAAAATTAAGACATAAATTAACATGGGAAAGCTACTTTGCACAGGAGTCGAAAATTGATCTTTCGACTTAAAAATTTGCTGGTAATAATGTTTCAGTTAATTCTAAAAATGTGAGGGGGGCACTTGAGAAATTTCCCCTCAAAATTTTTGCAAAAGCTTGATAGGCAGACCCTAGGGTAGATTATGAAAATACTGATAAAAGATTAAGATATTGTTTAGTTGGACTAACAACAATGGTACTGGCACTTTCTTAGATAACTTTTGAGTTAAATTACAGTAAAATCCCGCCATAACGAAATTTACAGGACCGTAAAATTTCTTAAATGTAACGGGTATTTCGATAATTCAAATAAATTTTTTTGGGGACTTTCAGGACTTTTGTAGCAACGGGATATTTTGTTGTATATCAGGATTTCACTGTATTTTTCTAACTAGTGAAATAAGAAAGAAGCTCTTTGCAAATCAGGACAAATTACTCAATCAAGGAATAAGGATCGACAGAAGAAATTATCTCTAAACTACAAAACAAAATAATTTGCAAATCAAGTAGGAATTCTATTAAGTATTAAAATTTTAAATTACCTTCTTTTTCTTTTTGAAGAACGAGGCGATTTAGTAAACCAAAATGTTTCTCCTCATTTCTTGCCATTTTATTTCCTAAGAGGGAAAAAAAGATTAATTACATTTAAATAACAATCCAAACACAATATAACTTAAATACAATGTGAACTAATGGGGAGGCTTCTTAGTGGTAAAAAGCAGGAAGCATAAAAGCTTGCAAAATGTAACTAGGATATTTCAGGAACAAGCATTGTTGTAATATCATTTCAAAATTTCGGGAACTTCTTGATCTTTCGCTATTCTTCAGGACCTTTTGTTTAATATTTTTGGACAACTACCAGAGAGGTTACCAGATTTGGCAACTGCTGAAATTTGTTTCCGCTATTGGTCTCCTTTGAGACTTAACGAGGGGGATAGTACAATAGACCAATGGTCGCAGTCTGAGGCTCTCGCAGCCACCCCATCACAAATCATTACCAGATTTGGCAAAGCTTATTGGATGTTTACAAGATTTGGAATGGGTCAAAAACCTAATAAAAAATATAATCATCTATTACCTAGTCATGCTTAGAATTAATGATAGGATTTCATTATTTACAAAAGATGTTAACAGGGCCGCCCTTAGGGGGCAGCAAACCCGACAAATGTCGTGGGGCCCGGAGCTTTAAGGGGCCCGGGCCCACGAGTTCCACCTTGTTTTTTTTAGACAAAGTCTGTACTATGTATAATTATTAATCCTCATCTTAACTTCAAAAAGTCTGTACTAGATGTTTTTTTTATTTTCCAAATAAAAAAATTGAACTCGCTGAATTCATTTCATTTAGCATACTCAGTTCCCGAAAAGAACGGGCCCGTCAAAAGTGGTCTCTTTTTCAGAAGTTTCATCTCCAATCAAATTCTGAAACATGAGATTACACAACCTCTTCCCCACTTGACCACCTCCCGCACACTGGAAAAAGCTACTGATATTTCTTGCATTTATGCACCAAAATGAGTTAAAACCCTGTTATTTTAAGGTGAAATTTTGAAAAAATTTCTGGGGGGGAACCCCCAGACCCCCTTGGTACTTAAAACTCTATTATTACAACCTTATTTTATATTAAGTTCGTCAAAAAGCGAAAATTCTACCATAAAATCTATATCCGAAATTCGGGAAAGGCGTATCAAAACGAGTTGAAAAAGTGGGGGGGGGGGTTACTATAATTTCAAAAAATTTTCTGGGGGAGGACCCCCAGTCCCCCCTTTTAGTAGTTGGGAGCAGGATAATTCCACTACCCTTTCCATATTAAATTCTTAGCCCTCCCCCAAAACCAAATCCTGAATCGTTTTCAGTAGAATAAAGTAGTTATAAATATTACTCCTTTGCCGGCAAATATTGTCCTCTAGCAAACATGGGTTCCTAGTTCCTCTGAAAATCTTGTTGGTCATGGCATGACAGACTGACTTGCATGCAAAGTTTGTACTCGACCTTTTGAGACACCCTGTATATTTTACTTTAGGGACACTTTGTGAAATGTAAATTCCTTATCATACTTTAATAAATTAAAAAGTTAGGGGGCCCGAGAAAAAATTTTGTCGGGGGGCCCGGTAGAGTTATGGGCGGCCCTGGATGTTAATACTATAGCTCTGCACTTATATTTAATTTAACAAGACCTAATTTTGAGCTCAAGATTTTTGAAAATTTTGAGAGAGAGATTCATGCTATTAAAAAAACAGATTTCTAGGGTTACTCCGGAAAAGTAGCACCCCTGCACATGTCAAGCTCTCCTATATTTGGTTGTTATGTAGGTTCAATTCCGTGAACGTTCCCGCTAAATATCGCCAAGCATTTTTGAACGCCATGCATTCAAATATCAATTTTTTACTTACTATAGAGTCAAAATTTACACACAAACATTCTTCTTCTTCTCTAGCACGACAGCCCAGGGTGGGCCAAGGCTTTCCCAAGAACATTTCTCCATCTCGATCTCTGTTTGGCGACCGTTTTCCAATTTGTTATTTTTAGTAACTTAAAGTCATCCTCTACACAATCAGTCCATCTCAGTTTTGGCCGACCCCTTGATCTATTTGTAATAGGTTTGTAGTTAAAAATTCTACTTGTCACAGATGAGGGATCCATGCGACAAATATGGCCAGCAAATCTCATTCGGCAAAGCTTGATTGTCTTTAGGATATTTGAATCCTTAAAAAGTCTGTAGAGCTCGAAATTGTACCGGTGCCTCCAAAAACCATCTTCATTAACAGCACCAAAAATCTTTCTGAGGACTTTCTGTTCGAAAATTACCAGTTGATTTGACTGGGCCTTCGTTAGAGTCCAGGTTTCACATCCATAAGTTAAAACAGGTCTGATTATTGTTTTGTACAGCATGATTTTAGTACATCTCTTAATTAGATTAGATCTTAAGAAAGTCCCCAGACCATGTAAGCATCGATTAGCATTAAGTATTCTTCTTTTCACTTCAGAACCTACATCGTTCTGTGTGTTAACATTTGAACCCAGATAAGTAAAGTTGTTAACAAGTTCAAATTTAAAATTTCCAATGTTCAAGGGCCCAGGACCCACTGAAGACTTAGTTACAGGCATGTATTTTGTTTTATTTTCATTAATGGCAAGATGCATTTTTTCTGCAGATCTCTGAAGGGAGTTGAAAGCCTCTATTAGTGCATTTTTTGTTCTTGCCATAACAACCAAGTCATCAGCATAAGCGAGAATTTGTACAGATTTGGTAAAAATAGTAGCCCTTGTGTTGATGCCTGAGTCACGGATGACCCATTCTAGAGCTAGGTTAAAGAGAAGACACGCAAGGGCATCTCCCTGCCTCACTCCGTTCTTGATTTCAAAAAAGTCAGTGAGGCCACCTGACAGCTTTACACAAGACAAAGTATGGGATAGAGTTGATTTTATAAGTTGTAGATATTTGATTGGCATACCCAGCTCTTGAAGAGCGACAAATAAGAAATCACGGTCAACACTGTCATAAGCTGCTTTGAAGTCTACAAATAGATAGTGAAGATCAATACCAAACTCTTTTGCTTTTTCCAGAGTTTGACGGAGATTAAAGATCTGTTCACAAGTAGACTTCCCCTTTCTGAATCCACACTGATATCCTCCAACCTCATTATCTACCCACGGGGAAATTCTGTTGAAAAGGATGATCGAAAAAATTTTGTAGATGCAATTCAGAAGGCTAATTCCTCGGTAGTTGCCGCAGATTGTAGGGTCTCCTTTTTTTAGGATCGGACAAATAATACCACGGGTCCAATCAGAGGGTAGATTTCCATCGTTCCAGATAGAAAGAATAATTCTATGGATATTCTCCAATAGCAATTTCCCTCCAAACTTGAATAGTTCAGCTGGAATTCGATCAGGACCAGACGCCTTGTTTAATTTTAAAGTCTTGATTGCCACTTCAACTTCATCCAAAGCTGGTGGAGGGACCTGAATGTCAGCTTGGTATAGTTGGGGCACAATACGGGTATTGGTGGAGTAAGTGGTGTTGAGTAAGTCAGAAAAATAATCCACCCACCTGTTAGATATCTTGGTAGGGTCACTGAGAATTTCACCGCTACTGTTTCTGCAAATTGTTACTCTAGACTTAAAGTCCTTTCGACTGTTGTTGATCACCTTGTAGAAAGCTCTGCTTTCATTACTACCTCTCAGATGCTCTGCATCCTTGAGTAGGTTTTCATAAAACAGTCGCTTTTTTGCTTTGTGAATTCTCTTTTCATTTCTTCTAGCATTTTGGTAGTCTTCCGTTGATTTTCTGGTGAATCTCTTTTGGTGCATATCGCGATAAGCCTTATTTTTGAAATCGGTTGCAACTTTGCAGTCATCATCAAACCATTCTTTTTTAACATTCCTAACTGCAGGTCCTAAAACCTGATCAGCAGTGGCCAAAATAGCATCCTTAACTAGTAGCCATTGGTCTTCAGTACTAATGGGAACATCGGGTTCACTGTCCCGAATTTTATGGCTCAACTCTTTCACAAATTCTTCTCTGATCTTCAGCTCGTTGAGCTTAGAGTAGTTAAATCTTCCGTCACTTTTTTTACGCTTGTACTTGAATGTTGAAATTTTAGCTCTAACTTTCGCCACAACTAAGTAGTGGTCAGAATCGATGTTGGCACCTCGAAAGGACCTAACATCTAGAAGGTTGGAAAAGTGTCTGGCATCTATCAGAACGTGGTCGATCTGATTGAAAGAAGAGTTATCAGGGGATCTCCAAGTCCTTTTATGTATGTTCTTGTGTTGGAACATGGTGCTTCCCACAACCATATCATGTTCGGCTGCAAAATCAATAAGCCTTATGCCATTGTCATTAGAAAATGAGTGTAAGCTATGGCATCCAATGATAGGTCGGTACACATCTTCCTTCCCTACCTTAGCGTTAAAATCGCCCAATACAAGTTTGATGTCACCTTGGGGGCAATCATAGTAGAGAGCATCTAAATCACTGTAGAAAAGATCCTTCTGCTCATCATCCTTATCTTCAGTTGGCGCATGAGCGCATATAATACTGAAGTTGTGAAACACGCCCTTAATTCTGATTCTACACAATCTACTTGTTTTTGCCTTGAAATCTAAAACAAGGTGTTTGATTCTCTTGTTTACAACAAATCCCGTACCAAAAATGTGCTTTTGAGAATCACAACTGTAGTAGAAAGTGTAGTCCTTATTCTCCAAAACTCCCTCTCCTATCCAGCGCACCTCCTGAATGGCAATCAGGTCGATATGATAGCGATTAATTTGTTCAATAAGCGCTTGGAGAGCTTTACTTCTATATAATGACAAAACGTTCCAGCATCCAAATCTCAAATCCTTCAAACGTTTTCCAGGTCGTCTCCGAGAGAGCGGTCCGGTTTCATATTCTTTAGGTTTCGTAACAGTGGGAGTTTTTATGGGGTGGGGTTGTTGGCCCCACGCCCAACCCATTTTAGTACGCCTCTTACGACATGCATGGGTACATTGGGACTATTCTTACCCCTTGGTAACCACTTGGTCACCGTCGGGGTACCCCGGTCACCACACGGGGGACACACAAACATTACAGTTTTTTAATTTTCCAGGTATTTTTTATGATTTTCCAGGTTTTTGGCCAAAATTAGCAATTTTCCCTGACTATTAAACACTTCCTGATGCTTCAGACCTGATGAACTAAGACTAAATTGAAAAATCACTACTAGCTAGGGAGACCCGTCCCCCTGGCCAGCACGGGTCTGAGTGAATGGCATAAGGACACAGACTCCCCCCCACCATTAAGGTAAATATGCCCAGGATAAAAAACTTTGTAATGTGATTGTTTAATACTGAAATTTTTAAAGATATGTTATATACTTTGATGTGGAATTTCATGGCTAAAAAGGAAAATCGGTACTCTTCCAGAATCCCGGCGCAAGTGATAAAGTCGCCAATAATGATGCAACCAGCGCCTAACGGAATATCTGTTTCAGGTTGGATCTTAGCAGAGCCAACACCCTTGCCAAAGTTGACGATAATTCCGCCATCTTGGTAACCCTACTTTAATACACTAGATTTCGCTTGGCGCCATCTTGTGTTCTGGTTTAGCGCTTTATTTTGGTTTGTCGCCAAGGGTGTGGGCTCTCCTAGGATTTTACCCTGTTTTGGAAGGTCATGTGTGAGCTGTCGCCAAAAAATCTGTTTGGCGAAAAAATCTGAATTTCGCGAGATTTGCGCAGGGATTCTGGTAGAGTACCGGAAAATCTTTTGTCGAATAATCTTTAAATCATCCAAAGAATCTGGGACAGCACCAAAAAATAGAGATAAAATTGTTGCTCTTTTAACCCAGTTACAATGGAAGTTGAACTGCTTATCATACTTGTATAATATACACGAACGCGCAAACGGCGTTCGCAGAAAATTTTGCCCTCGGCAGAAAAACTACAAAGAAAATGTTTTTCAGAAATTTTTCTGCAGAAAAAATATGAAAACAATTTTTTCTGCAATAAAACTACTAAAAAAATTCTTTTTAGAAATTTTTCTGCAGAATTGTGGATGGATTTTAATACATTTTACCTGGTAAAATAAGGTACGTATAATAAAATATATTGAAAAATTTTAAAAAGAAATTATAAAGCCATAACTCCACCCATGCAAGGCCAGGTATACAGGGTGATTCTGAAATGGTGCGACAAACTGGGTAGGGTAGGTAGAGTACATCAAGACGAACAAGAATTGGTATAGAAAGGGGGTCGCAGTTACACCGTTAAAGAGCTAGGACCTAATGCAGTGCAAGAGCGTTACAAAAGGACGTTTTGCCAAGGCCCATTTAATGAAAAAAAATAATTAAATGAAAAAATTTATTGCATGAGGTACAGCAGTATCTGTACTACTTACACCATAAATTTGATAGAAATTGGACCTCTTGCTAAACTGTGGGGTGAGTTTTAAAACGAGCAGAATTAATCTTCTAGCCAAAGAATGGAGTTCCCTTAATGGTATTTAGAAAAATGATGATTGGGGAAGGAATTGTCAATGATCATACATTAATCATTGAAAATTCCTTCCCCGATCATCATTTTTCTAAATAACATTACTCTAATTTAAAGGAACTCCATTCTTTGGCTAAAAGATTAATATTGCATGTTTTAAAACTCACTCTACGGTTTAGAAAGTGGTCCAATTTCTATCAAATTTATGATGTAAGTAGTACGGATACTGCTGTACCTCATGCAATAAATTTTTTCATTAAATTATGTTTTTTTTCGTTAAACGGGCCTTGGCAAAACGTCCTTTTCTAACGCTATCGCACTACATTAGGTCCTAGCTCTTTAAGGGTATAACTGCGACCCTCCTTTTCATACCAATTTTTGTTCGTCTTGATGTACTCTACCAACCCTACCTAGTTTGTCGCACCACTTCAGAATCACCCTTAACTAGTTGATTAAATTTTTCAATCCCGCCGATCTATCAAAGATTTTACCAGTGGCGGCTCGCCCATAGGGGCTGCGGGGCTGCAGCACCCCCAACCAAAATTTCCCGAAATTCCAATTTTTATTTGCTTTACAATATTAAAAAATTATCTATTTCCCCCTTTAATCTTTGTCCTTTATAATCCTTTTTCAACTAATAATTCTCTGCTATGCCGTCTCGCCAACAGATTTCTTTCCGGGTCGATCAGCCCCCGCAAGTATACCTATCGTGGTATAAAACACTATCTCTATCATATCAAATCAAATTATCAAGAATTTAGCATGCGAATCTGTTAGGAGAAAAGGGGCTGCTTTTCAGCAGCCCCGACCAAAAGAATGATAGCATTTTCTCTTGAGAGAGCAGTGAAAAAAAAACTGAGGGAAGAAGTAAAATAAATATACGATTTCTTCTACTAATAAATCACATTGGCTTTTTAGCTTTTCTCACTCCAACACTGTTTTAATTTTTATTTATAGCTTCTTTTTTTTCTTTTCAACAGAGAAAAAAAATATTTTCTGATGTTTCGGCAAGTCAATAAAGATTTATGTTTACTTTTTTGTAGCCAGGTTTTTATTTCTTTGTACATTGAACAAATTTAACTCGAAATGTAGTTCATATTCTCTTGATAACCTTCATCTTCCTAATAATTAGCTATGTAGGAATAAAGGTAAGTGACAGTTTTTGAATACTTAATTATTAAGTGGGAAGTCGAAATTTTATATTGTTCCCATATTTTCTATTTGATTTTTTCCACGTTTTGGTTTAAAAGAAATATTATTTGCCATTATATCGCTTAAAATACGTTGCCAACTTGGTACCGCCGGAGCAGCACCCCTTATAATTTTACCTTCGAGCCGCCACTGGATTTTACATCTTTCATTTTTAGATAGAGCAGTTATTAGGAATCTCCAATTATGATAAAAAATACAATGAATCAATGTAAATTATTTAAAAGTTTTAAAATCACTAGTATGAAAAATTAGTATCAATGTAAGCACAGATAAAAATGATTAGTCCCAATTTGGGTATTTCAGTAATAATGTGTTTTTTTGAGAGAGAGGGACTTAAAAATGTGTAAATTCTTGCATAAAATTTTTTGGAAAAACTTAAGTTCGCAGAAAGGTTTTCATTTTATACAAGTATGCTGCTTATGCTCCTTACTAGCCAATAAACGGCATTAGCAAAACCAAATTTAACCAGAAATGTCGCCTAGACCCGGGATTCTTAAAATTAACCTTCTTTGGATTTACCTTATTTTTCAATAATTTCATAAAATATGTTTTTCAGATAGAGATCAGCAGTATTTGTTACCCAATCTTACACGAGATGCTTCAGGAAAATGGTTCAAATGATAGGAAATTACGGGTTAGGCAAAGTTCACAAGTAAAATATTTTCATTTTTAAGGCTTATAGGCTTTGATAAAAAAAACTAGTGATTATGTTGATTGACATTTGAAGGGTATGTAACTTTTGCATAACACTAAAATTCGATTCGAATCAAATTCTCGTCGGTGTTTGTTTACACAAGAATTTACTTGTAGGTTTTTGCTTCAAATTTTAATGTTAATTCATCGAATACGTAAAGTAAATAAAAAAAAGGTTCCTAAATTTTGCAAAATATATCCATAGTAATTATGGTCATGAATATTAGCTAGATTATTTGTAAAAAGAAAGACAAAAAATGTTATTTAAATCATAAGAACTTGCGCCAATGAATGTGTTCAAACTAATTCTTTAGAATTTTTCAGAAATTAGTGGCAACATTAAAATTGTAAACTGGGAAAAAAGAATAAACTTCAACTTAACTGTGACTAAAACAACATTTCGCTTCCAAATTTTTCGTCGGTCTCGTGTATGTACCTTTTTAAGTCAAGATGGTAAGTTAGCTATCTTTTATAATCCTTTATATTTGTCTACAATTAACATGTATCATTATATCGGAAAATTATTTAGTACATGTATAAACTCGGGCCATAATTATTTCACCTGTATAATCAAAATAAAGCAGTTATTTAGCAGTTTAAATTTTATAGTGCCACTCATAGCCTTGATGGATCTCGTCTATAAGTTATTTTACTAATGGTACAGTACAGTTTAGATAACGAGATTAGTGATGATTGCAGAATTTTTATAAATCAATTCTATTACTGAAATCTTTCTCCCTTAGACTAAAGGTACATCGAGTTTTGGTAAAAGACGGAACAAGTCGCACACCTTGTGCAGACGATGTGGTCGAAGTAGTTACCACATTCAAAAGTCCTTATGTGCCCAATGTGGCTATCCTCACAGAAAACTAAGAAGTTGTAAGTATGCTTTCATATTTAGAATTTCCTTGTGGGTTTTCTTTATAACTATTTGTGGCTAATGAAGCGAATCCGGCCCGTAGATTTTTGTCGCCAAATTTTGGCGATAACCGTGGCGATCGCGGTTTGTTTCTGGTCCTTCTCTCTCCTAGAGGTTCTCTCCGACCGCTCCGACCCCACCGGTTCCTCCATGGCAACCCCGCTGCTCTCTTGTCGCTTCTTTCTTCTTAGCCACGCCCGGCCCCGCCTCATCCAAGCTTATCAATGCTGTTGTCCTTGGGTTTGACAGCTCCTTATCAAAAATCAGTGGTTTGAAATTTAAAAATGATTGGACCCCGCTTGTTTTAATTTAATTAAGCGTTCTCAATGCTTTTTTGCCCCTTGCCATTTCATTTCGCTGTGGATGCTGCTCTAGGGAGGTCGGGAGAATTTTGCTCTGCTACACGGACAAAGGAGTACGCTGTAACGGTCCATCTTCGGCATTTCAGGTACCAAATTTCTTGGATTTCTCTATGATTGCTAGATTTTCTCAGCTGTGATTCCAATGTTCTCCAAGAGTTATTGCAAATGCAAGTTCGTCTTGGTCAGCAATTTCTTTTGGTGATACCAGTCTCATGAGTACATGCTTCTGTACGCTGAGGACATGCTGGGGTACCAACAGGGTTAAGGATCTATTTTATTCTTATCCTGCTGAGTACGTTTGGATAGAGCTCCGTCTCACGAGCTGAGAAAATGCTATCATTCATCGAGAAGTGCTCGAAATTGTACCCGCCCTAAGAGATGGATCCTCCGGCTGCTTCGGCGTCCGTTGACCCATCCACCTCAACCTCCGCGGATTCTCCGGTAGCATCAACGTTGTAATCTCCCCGGCGTGACATCAGCAGTTTTTATTTGGATTGTATCCCCTTTCAACGCAATCGGATTACTTAGAAAAGGTAAGATCGCTGTTTTTAGCGATTTTTCATTAATTTTTCCATTCTATTGCCAAGCATTCTGCTTGGCGACAGAAAAAAATCGCCAAGTAGCCAACCGGGCCGGATTCGCTTCATTTACCCTATTTGTATTACTTTATTTCCTTGCATGTTAAACCTGAATTGCAGGGCTCGTACATGTCCTGATATTCCTTAATTTCCTGAAATCTCAAAAAGCGTCCTGAAAAGTCCTGAAAAAACGTAATTTACCCCGATTTTCCTGATATTTTTTCGAAAGTCTAAATATCAATTGTATACCAAGACTTATTTTCGATTTTCTTTCGGTTAACCGACTGTGACGAAAAAAAAGCCATGCTGCAAGAAGTAACTTTAAAGTGAACTTTTTGAACCCACTTTGAGAATCAATATTCTCATGATAAATTAATTATATATATTTTCTGTCAAATAAATATTAAAAAATTGGAAATATTTTTCTCAACAGATAATTCTAATGTGATGTCCCTTTCTTTTAAGAATATTCTCCTGATTTTACAAAGTTATATCAAAATTAGCTAAATATCAGGTTTAAAAGGTCCTTTAGTTTGACAACTATTGCTATTGGTATTACAATTGCTTTCTCAACAACTATATGGAAAGAATTTAGACTCCTCTTTTTTTATAACAGTATTTTCTTCCATTAGAACTTGCTTCTAATATACTTTAAAAAATATTTTTTACTCAATGAAATTAACTTATTTATTAAAAATAATGCAAAATAATGAAATTACAGTTCAGAGAATATTCTCTAAATTAAAGATGACTTTTTAAGGGTAAGTTTCATCAAAGTTATTATTATTTTTAGGTTTTTAACACTAATACTACATGGCCATTTCATATTATTAAACATATTGACATTTATTTCCATTTATCTGTCAAAAAACAGAATATTCTCGATTATTCTCACAAAATTCTCGCCCCCTGGAGAATATTCGCGTTCTCCGAGAATATTCTCGCTTTACATCACTATTCCAAATATTACTTTAAATTAAGAGAGTTTAGGTAGTTTTTAATTTTACACACATGATGGATAACATTCTGGTTAAGGAAAAAGTAAACGCTACATTATAATACCCAAATTGTCCTGAAATTTTGTCCTGAATTTTTTTATAAAAATGTGTCCTGAAATTTTTTGGGGGTCTGTACGAGGCCTGGAATTGCTTTGATGTGTAATTGTTTGTATTTGAGTAAAGCTATGGGTTTCCTAGCAGTTAAGGCCTGGCTCTTTTGGGAAAAACTAAGTTACTATGTATCAAACTGGGTTGTGAGGATTCTTTATTTTATCAAATTTTTGGGAGTGGGAGCCAGGCCTGGTTTCTTATGGCGGATTTACAGTGCTGTGTCAAGAGCGACATCAGCGATTAGCTGCACTGGCAACTAAAAATTTATCAAAGGGAGGCCTCGAAAGTGATCGTTTTGACTGGAGATATTTAAATGTAAGTGGACAGAAGACATTGGTGCATCTCAATTCAATTGCAACTCAGAGTAAAATGTTAAGTTTATCAATATAAATTAAGACAGCTTGATTTATGGAATTTCTTTAGTATTTTGGATTTGAAAAATATTATGGATATTGTGTTTCTGTCCACTTAACTTTCTGTGAAAACGCCAAACAAATTCCAGTACTTGCGTATTAACGCCACCACAGTTACAGATTAGGCAGTTTTAATAAGAATTATTAAGTATTTTTAAGGCCAAATCGTAAGCTGTGATGGTGCTAATATGTAAGTACCCAAATTCTTACTAATCCCAGTCTATACGTTTTTTTCAATTTTGAACTTTTTTTATTGGGCTAAAATTTGAATTTTCTAAGAATGAAATGCTTTCTTGCAAGATTTTGGCTGGTATGTTGGTGATATTTAATGAGAATTGATGGAATTAAATAATGATTAACTACTTACATGTGTAAGATTCCTTTTACTCACCCCATTATTTTTAGGAACTGAATACCTTGTATATTAGTCTTTCAGTATACTTATTGTTGTAATGATGAGTCAGTTCATGTACCATTCTGAATACTGGTGTGAATTAAACTGTAACAAATACTCATAAAAATTTTTGCTGTAGTGTTTAATAACTGTTGCCTTAAATGTTCTACATTTTAAGATTTTTTGCTATCATGATGAGTCAGTTCATGCACCATTCTGAATGAGGTGTGGATTAAACTGTCACAAATACTGAGGATAGCATTTAATTTGTGCTAATTATCATGTTAACCATATCAGAAAATCTGACAACTGATGTCTGATTTGACAATTGTTCTATTTGCAGCAAGGGGCCGTTCAAACATTACATAAGCATTTTTTTTTGGTCATTTTTAACCCCCCTTGTCAGCAAAGATAAGCAAACCTCCAAACCCCCACCATAATTACGTAAGAAACTGCCCCCCCCCCAAATTTTGACATCCCTTTTAGTAAGCACCAGGGTTGGCCGATTTAAACCATGGTTTTTTTACCAAAAAAACCGCTTGGTTTTTTTTTAGAAATTATAAAATATTTTCAGGATTTTTTAAAGAAAGTGTTATTAAGTATAATCTTTTGCACAAAATTAAAAGGTCAGATTTATAAAAAAATTGACATTTTAAGGTGATTAAAAATCAGAAATCTTTTAATTTAATGGTTTTAATTATTGAATTCTCTCTAAACTTATTATATTTTGCAAGAGATAGTTCATTTATTAATTTCCTTTAAAATGAAGCATTATTTCAAAGAGTAACTAAACATACACAAAAGTTATCTGTTTTTCACTGATAAAATATGGCTTGGATTTTAATTAATTAATAAAACCAATTTGTCTTATTTGTCAGTCATAAAAACCAGTTGTTTTTTTTAGTAAATTAATAAAAACCGTTGATTTCTTTAATGATAAAAACTAAAAACCAGTTGGTTTGTTTATAAACAGATAAAAACCAGTTGGGTTTTTTTACTAAATTAATAAAAACCGTTAATTTCCTTAATTGGATTAATTATCTCAATCATTTATCCAATTTATATTAACATTAGCTGCTTACATTTCCCTTTTATTTATTAAAAAAGTTAAATTTTCTCTTTCTAAAGAAATTTCTTAAGTTCATAAATAATCCATATAATTTGATTATTTTACCATTTAATAATTAATCAAATTAATTATCTTTATCAATTATCCAATTTCAATTAACATTAGTTGTTTACATTTCACTTTTACTTCTCATTTAAAAAATAAAATTTTCTCTTTCTAAAGAAATTTCTTAAGTTCATAAATTAATCCATATATAATTAAGATAAATAATTTGATTATTTCAACCATTTATCCAAGATAAATTAACACTGATTTTTATTCACTACAATAATATTAGATATTCAAATTGGAATATTTTAGAAACAAAAATTATTTTTAAAACAAATTAATTTAATTTTAATTAATTAATTGAAATATACAAATCATTTATCAATTATTAACAACCCCTGAAATAAATGTCTCAGTTACAACTCTATTTCAAACATCAATGCTAAAATAACTTATTCTGATAAAAAAATTCTAAAAAAACTTGGTTTAAACCAAAAAAAACCTGGTTTAAACCAAATAAACCCGGTTTTTTTTGGTTTTTTTAAAAAAAACCCGGTTTTTTCCCAACCCTGGTAAGCACTATTTTTTTCTCCTTGAGAATTAAGTGACTTATTCAAGGAGCTGTCCTTTTTAAGGGTTCAAAAACGAGTCGAAACACTACTTTTCGGGGTTAAAATTTCAGAATGTTTGGGGGTCCCCAGAAAAAAGTGCTTACGTCAGATTTCCTACTTCAATTTTTTGTTAAATTTATTTTTGGTTGAGTTTTGAAATTATTTGTGCAAGAAACAAGATATTTTCGAAAATTCAGTATCTTACATAAGCATCTTTCAAATCCCCCCTCCCCCTAGTCAGGAAAAATAAGCAAAGAGAAACCCCCTCCCCCCCTTAGGTGCATACGTAATATTTGAACGGCCCCCAACTAATAAAATAGTGTTAAAGTTAGTCTTTTTCACCTTAACTTCGCTGTAGACTGAATCAAATCTATTGTTATGAGACTGCGATATATGGATAGGGTAACATTCTCTGCCTTTGGCAGTGCAGGAAATAAATGGATTATAGCTCATTGTTGCTACACACACCTCAGTTGCTAAATTATCAAATATATAATATGCAAGGACCTTTAATTGTTAGTAATGAATATTAAAAAGAAATTTTGCTGTCATGATGAGTCAGATCATGCACCATTCTGAATACAGGTGTGGATAAAACTGTCACAAATACTGAGGATAGCATTTTTTCTCTAGTTTTACTGTTGTTGCTTTTGCTTGTAATTTTTCAATAATAAATGAGCTGTTGCTTTGACTCGCCCACCATGCATATGTAAAACTATTCTGCTATAGGTTAGTAGGCATAATACTAATACAACAATAAAATCATGAATGATGATTCCAATAATTGGCTGAATGTAATGTGGACAAAATTCATCCCACAACGCTCTGATCATGATCATTTTTTACACTAATCCTATACTTTTGCTCAGGGTTCTCTATTTGGATGAAATATTTGCTATCATGATGAGTCAGTTCATGCACCATTCTGAATACTGGTGTGGATAATACTGTCACAAATACTGAGGATAGCATTTTCAATTATAATTCAAAATACCTGGTGTTAAAAGCTGTTATTAGAATTCTTTTACTTGATACATTGATGTAATAAGATCATAAATGATGATTCCAACAATTGACTGAATGTAATGTGGACAAAATTCATCCCACAACGCTCTGATTATGATCTTCATTTTATTTTTTATTTTACACTGATGCTCCATTTACTTAAATACCAAGGATAGAAATTGTTTTGCTTAGGATGAAATATTTGCTTTTATGATGATTCAGATCATGCACCATTCTGAATATCGGTGTGGATAAAACTGTCACAAATACTGAGGATAGCATTTTCAATTATAATTAAAAGTACCTGGTGTTAAAAATTAGAATTTTTTTACTTGAGACATTAACCCTTTATTTACAAAATTATTTTCGGCGCAAGTTTAGTACTGGTGATGTGCCAAGTTTTTAGCGATAAAAATCACTATATAGTTACCTCAAATAATGTTAATTGAACTATGTGGCTTCTAAATATGGCGCCAAAACTCGCCAACCATCAGCAGTTCTAAACTTGAGCCAGTGGTACTCACAAGTATTGTCAGTAAATAAAGGGTAAATGTAATAAGATCATAAATGATGATGCCAATAATTCACTGAATGTAGTGTGGACAAAATTCATCCCACAACGCTCTGATCATGATCTTAATTTTATTTTTTATTTCAAACCGATTCTCCGTGACTTTTAATACCATTATAGCGTTTGTTTTGCTTGGGATGCTCTATTAAGATGAAATATTTGTGATGACTCAGTTCATGCACCATTCTGAACGCTGGTGTGGATCAACTGTCACAAATGCTGAGGATAATACTGCCGTCCTAAGCTAGAACGTCCTAAGTCCATTTTTTCACTTTTTTAGATAAGGACGTGGTCTTGTAGATCTCGGTCACGCGCTTCTTTTAAGCTAGTCTAGAAAGTCCTATGTGCATGAGGAAGCCATAAAAATTTACTTTGTAATATGTCCATTTCATTAAATTTGCTGGCTGCATTGTTATAAAAACTCGATTATCTCAAAACTTGAAAAATGGACTTAGGACGTTCTAGCTTAGGACGGCAGAATAGACTGCGAATGCTGCTATCTCTAACTTTTAAAGGTTTTATTTCACTGTTAAAATCTTCCTCGGAGAACACCAAATGGTTTGATTTTATTCAAAATGGAATACAGCCTTATTTCCCGAGGAAGCCTGAAGGTTTACATAAAAAAACATGGTTTTAAAAACTGTTTGATACTTTGAATTCTTTTACTTGGAACATTTATAGACATTATAGCAATAAGATCATGAATGATGATGCCAATATTTGACTGAATGTTATGTGGACAAAATTCATCCCACAACGCTCTGATCATGATCTTTATTTTATTTAATTTTACAAAACTCCTTTGACTTTTGGATGCCCAGTGCTGATTTAACAAAGAATTGTACAAGTTTTCTTTAATGCAATAATAATTTGGTAATTGGACTATCCAAAATTTTATTTTGAATTCAGTGAATGGGGAAAATTTTTATATACTAGTATGTATAAGTTTATAAATGGTGTGCATTATTTTGTGCTTTCAATTTCCTAAACCCAGTATATAAAAGAAATGAAATAAAGCCAATTCCGAATTCCACTCAGCTTAAATGCACAACCAGCTTATCAAAGTATAAAGACCAAATAAAATAAATTAAATAAAATGATAAGAATTTTTCTGTCTGAATAATAATGAAGACAAATTTCCTCCCACAACGCTCTGATTATGTTAATTTTATTTTGTTATAAAATTTTGTGTACTGATAAGAATTTGACAGTCTGAAAGCACTTGACAATTCATCCCACAACGCTCTGATATGAAGCAAATTTAATATCAGCAATTTAGTTTATTTAAAGAGGCAATCAATAGTAAATTTTTCTTTTCATCCTTAGATAACTGGAGTGTTAAGGGTAAGAGGAGGAAGACAACTGGAACTGGCAGGCTTCGCCATCTCCGAAAAGTCTGGAGGCGATTCAAGTAAGTTCAAAGAAGCATCTGTTTGCTGTACAAATTTTGTAACGCTAGGTCACTAATGGTTGTGGGAATTATGTTGAAAAATTCAACCATAGACTTTCATGCTATACCACCTACATATTTATAATTTTTTTGGGATGGCTGCCCTGTCTAGGGCAAATCTGTTGTGTTTATATTTTCTGAAATTCAATAATTATTCACTATAAATCAGGGTTGGCAAAAAACCGGTTTTTTTTTTGGTTTAAACCAGGTTTTTTTAGAATTTTTTTTATCAGAATAAGTTATTTTAGCATTGATGTTTGAAATTGAGTTGTATATGAGACATTTATTTCAGGGGTTGTTTATAATTGATAAATGATTTGTATATTTCAATTAATTAAAATTAAATTAATTTGTTTTAAAAATAATTTTTGTTTCTAAAATATTCCAATTTGAATATCTAATATTATTGTAGTGAATAAAAATCAGTGTTAATTTATCTTGGAAATAATCAAATTATTTATCTTAATTATATATGGATTAATTTATGAACTAAAGAAATTTCTTTAGAAAGAGAAAATTTTATTTTTTAAATGAGAAGTAAAAGTGAAATGTAAACAACTAATGTTAATTGAAATTGGATAATTGATAAAGATTAAGATAATTAATTTGATTAATTATTAAATGGTAAAATAATCAAATTAATTATATGGATTATTTATGAACTTAAGAAATTTCTTTAGAAAGAGAAAATTTAACTTTTTTAATAGATAAAAGGGAAATGTAAGCAACTAATGTTAATTGAAATTGGATAAATGATTGAGATAATTAATCCAACTAAGGAAATTAACGGTTTTTATTAATTTAGTAAAAAAACCCAACTGGTTTTTATCTGTTTATAAACAAACCAACTGGTTTTTATGACTGACAAATAAGACAAATTGGTTTTATTAATTAATTAAAATCCAAGCCATATTTTATCAGTGAAAAACAGATAACTTTTGTGTATGTTTAGTTACTCTTTGAAATAATGCTTCATTTTAAAGGAAATTAATAAATGAACTATCTCTTGCAAAATATAATAAGTTTAACTTAAGCACTTAAGGTTAAGTTTAGAGATAATTCAATAATTAAAACCATTAAATTAAGATTTCTGATTTTTAAATCACCTTAAAATGTCAATTTTTTTATAAATCTGACCTTTTAATTTTGTGCAAAAGATTATACTTAATAACACTTTCTTTAAAAAATCCTGAAAATATTTTAAAATTTCTAAAAAAAATACCAAGGTTTAAACCAGCCAATCCTGCTATAAATCCAATAAGAGTAAGATAATGTGGGTTAAAGTGGGAAGGAATTTTACCTCTTAAAGTTATTTTCCTTAATTCATAATATGTAGTTCAACTAATGTTTTTCATGATTGCTTTTTCCAGGCATGGATTCAGGGAAGGTGGTCAAGCTGTACCTGTAAAGCATGGAGCTGCTGCTGCTAGTGCTACGTCTAAATAGTGTAAAAATAAAAGAAAAATGTGTTAATATTTGGAATCGGTTTGATTTGCTTAATAATAGTGTTAAGGACTTCACTGGTACATTGTTTTACCTGCTTATCAATCAAAATATTAGAAAGGTCAACTTTCTCATGTAAACTTCCCCCCTTAATTAACTGATGGCAAAAACATTTCCCTTGAACCATTTCGGATATTCTGCGCCCCTTTTTACATTTAACAGGGTGGCTACAGATCAGGTGAAAATCGAGGGAATTTCATTCATCTGGAGAAGTCTAGAAATTAACAATAATTGACTACCAGGAGCAATGTAATCTAAAGGGTTTCAAAATAAGGCAAAACACTACTTCAAAGGGTATAAATTCCAAAAATTTTTGAGGGGGAAATTTTTCTGATGGGGACCCCCAGACAGGGTTCGTATGCGGCCTTGAAAACCTTGAAAGTCCTGGAATTTTAAATTTAATTTTCAAGGCCTGGAAAAAGCACATTTTTATACTAAAGTCCTCATAGGCGCCGACTCCATAGGGTTTGAGGGGGCTTGAGCCCCCCCCAATGTTGAAAGAAGGGGGGCTAAGCCCCCCCAATATTTTTAGTAAAAAATCTACCTATTTTCTTTCATGAACTAAAGAAGGCAATGTAATGGACGTCGTTCTTTTGGTCCCGTTCACTTGGTCTTCTCAAAGGGTCTCAAAATGACTTAAAACACTACTTTTAAGGGTAAAAATTTGGGAGAGGACCCTCAATCCCCCTTCAAAATTTTAAATCTATTTTGTACCGTTTTCCCTGAAACTTCAGTGATTTTTGAGGTGTGATCCTTCTTTTGTGTAACACAAGAAGAAAGTCTACAAGATGAATTTAAACACTACTTTAGGGGACAAATTTCAAAAAATTTTCTGAAGTAGGACCCCTAAACGCCCTTCAAAATTTTGCTGTTTATTATACACTATATACTGAGTTTCTTTAAAAATTCTGCTTCTTAAAATGAGCCCTGCTCTAAGGGTGTAACCCAAATAGAAATAGGCTTTAAAAGGAGATGAAGCGCTATTTTGTGGTGGAAATTTCCAAATTTTGGGGTGAGGAACCTCAAAATATCGCTTCGCTTGGAATTTTCAATGTTTATATAATTTTGAAATTAATTTCAACAAAATTATTAAATGTGCAAGTCATCTAACACTTGGAGTAAAAAAGTACTCGTAAGTCCTCGGAAAAAATATTTAGTCAAAATCCCTCCCAAAACAAAAGTCTAGTTACGGCTCTTTGCCGTTGATTTTAAAAGCGGTATAAATCCACTTTCATTTTTCGTGATAGGTATTTAATACTTTGTGTTCGATTAAATTTAAAAAATATTGCGCTGCTTTTTATTTTAATTTTTTATAGCAGTGGTCCTTGGACCTCCGAGGGTCCCCAGCACCTTCCTAGGGGGTCCGCAAGTTACCCCTTGAGAGTTTCAAAATAAATAACATTAGTTTAAAGAGACAAATTTCAAAAATATTTCTGGGGGAGGACCCCCAGCTCCTCTCGAAATTTTGACGTCGTGTAATATTTTCCTTAGAAATTCTACGTTTTACAAGGAACTGCTCTCTTTTGGTGGAACCAAAAATGTCTTAAAATAAGCTGTAACACTACTTTTTGAGGCAAATTTTCAAAATTTTTCTGGGGGAACCCCCCCAGACCCCCTATTAAACTTTGAGTAACTTTTAACATAATGTGGAACATAATTTGAGTACTATTTTTAAGGAATTTAAAACTTTACGTATAAATGTACTCCTTAGGAATAAGCCTTTGTATGTTCAAAATCTTGGGGGGGGGGCGATGTCTAGCATTAGTGGCGATCGAAAATTTAAGGACCACTGTTAAATGGAATAACTAATACCTTTATTGTCTTACTGCGGGCCCCCCCAATATTTGATAAAAGTCGGCGCCTATGAAAGTCCTGGAAAATCCTTGAAATTTTATTTCTAATAGGCAGAAAAGATTACAGGGCATCAACTTGTGGGGGTTTAAATCCGAAAATCCTATGACAGTCCGGTATTTCAATGAAAGACATCGAATATTCATACGTTTGCCTGTAAAGTTGGCATTTTGACGGCGTAGATTAGGGCAGGAAAAACAATTTGGCGATCGGTTCGCGATCGCGTTTTTTTTACTTTGCGTCAAAATCCTTGGCAAAATGCTTGTTTTTGGAGAAAGTGTTCAATGTTGCCAATATTTAGCTGGCAAATTAAAAGGTTTATGAAAGGATTTTTTTTGAAAGAAGGCAAATAGAAATTTATAGTTAGAACTTTTGAGTTTTAATATCAAAGAATTACAAGGTGTAGGTGTTTAGATAATAGGGTATACGAGGGTATATTATGTATTGTAAGGCAAATTATATTATTTAGGCATTATTAAAATTTTTCAGAAAAAGTCATCTTCACAAAATCTTACATAAAAATAATTTTCGGGGATTGAAATTAAACTTCTTGGATTAAAAATTTTTCTGTCAGATAATTTAAATTTTTCATTACCTGCAATTCACACATTTTTTTCAATGTATTATAGTCCAGTAACTTTATACATTTACAGTATGCGTCAAATCCGGTAGTTCTGATTTTTTGCAGACTTGTTTATGATGTTGGCCTAATGAATAATCCAAGTTTGTGACCTCGAGCGCCGAACGGAACTTTGTCAAAAATCGAAAAAATCGATTTTGTTTTCAAATTTTGGCGATTTTAACCCTAAACGACTAGTTTTTGAAAAACTTTCGTATTACAAAGTTAAAGCAAACAAAATTTCCTACAAAATGCACTCATCAACTTTGATTCTATGAAGAGTGGTTTTGCCGCTAGAGCGCGCTGAAAAACATCGATTTTTTGGCCTTTCAGCAAAAAAAAGGAAAATGGGTGCTTCTACCATCTACAAAATGAAAACTATTCAAGTTATCAACAAAAATTTTACACCACGTGAAAGAGCATTTAATTTTCTATAAATAACGTGCTTTTTATTATCATTTTTTTAGAAGAGGGGAGTGAGTGAGGAGAAGATCGATAATAAAACTGTTACACCTCGCAGACCAAACGGACTTATGCGGTTGTAAACATGCAATCAGCGCTTTATTTCCGGTATATTACCAATAAAATGGGTTGTTTTGGATTTATTGATGACAAAGCATGCTTAAAAAAATAAATTTTTAAATTTATTTATGAAATATTGGGCGTTTTAGGCGGAATTTCGATCAATATTTTAAATTCATATATTAAATTATGGGAGTGTTTTAATGAACGAATTTATATGTGTTTTGCATCGCTAAATCCGAATTTAAAGTTTGTTTTCATTTTAAAAGTCATCTTCACATTAAAAATTGCAAAAAATCTCAAATTTTTGCTCTTTTTTTCGGTTTTTCATCGATTTTTGAAATAAATATTCGTTTTACGAAAAATATCATGAAATCAAATTAAAGAACGTAAAATTTCCTATCAGATACGTTGGTTCATTTTTCTTTTGCAAAGAGCGGTGTACATTTTATAGCGTTTTGAAAAAAAGCAAGTTTCATGTTTTTGTGTGACGTCAAGAAACCGCTGTAGTTTAGCGAGCTCTAACATCAATACCTTTCATCATAAAATCAAAGTTAAGTAGTGCATTTTGTAGAAAATTAAATGTACTTTCATGTGGTATAAACTATTTTTCGGTAACTTGTTTTATGTAGAGCTGTAGTGGGGTAAATCGAGCGTTCACTACTTTTTTGTAGAAAACCAAAATTGCTACACTTCAAAACTTTATAAAACGTACACCGCTCTTCGCAAAAGAAAAATGAACCAATGTGTCTGATTGGAAATTCTACGTTCTTTAATTTGGTTTTGTGATATTTTTCGTAAAAGGAATATTTGCTTCAAAAATTGCTGAAAAACCGAAAAAAAAGAGCAAGAATTTGAGTTTTTGTGCAATTTTTGATGTGAAGATGACTTTCAAAATGAAAATACACTTTGAATTCGGATTTAGCAATGCAAAACACATATAAATTCGTTCATTAAAACACTCCCATAATTTAATATATGAATTTAAAATATTGATCGAACTTCCGCCTAAAACGCCTAATATTTCATAAATAAATTTAAAAATTTATTTTTTTAAGCATGCTTAGTCATCAATAAATCCAAAACAACCCATTTTATTGGTAATATACCGGAAATAAAGCGCTGATTGCATGTTTACAACCGCATAAGTCCGTTTGGTCTGCGAGGTGTAACAGTTTTATTATCGATCTTCTCCTCACTCACTCCCCTCTTCTAAAAAAATGATAATAAAAAGCACGTTATTTATAGAAAATTAAATGCTCTTTCACGTGGTGTAAAATTTTTGTTGATAACTTGAATAGTTTTCATTTTGTAGATGGTAGAAGCACCCATTTTCCTTTTTTTTGCTGAAAGGCCAAAAAATCGATGTTTTTCAGCGCGCTCTAGCGGCAAAACCACTCTTCATAGAATCAAAGTTGATGAGTGCATTTTGTAGGAAATTTTGTTTGCTTTAACTTTGTAATACGAAAGTTTTTTCAAAAACTAGTCGTTTAGGGTTAAAATCGCCAAAATTTGAAAAAAAATCGATTTTTTCTTGGTTTTTTCGATTTTTGACAAAGTTCCGTTCGGCGCTCGAGGTCACAAACTTGGATTATTCATTAGGCCAACATCATAAACAAGTCTGCAAAAAATCAGAACTACCGGATTTGACGCATACTACCCTATGGTAAAAAACGACAAAGTTACTGGACTATTAGAATGGCTATTGATAATTATTCAAAGTTTTATTGAACGTATGGTAGTTTTTATTTTTGAGATTAAATCTGTCATAATAGGTTCATATATTTAAAAATTTGAAAATATTTTTCTAATCTATATCTTTCAAACCCTTTTAAATTTTTATTCAAACTCCTTTTTTGTAATTGGGAACTTGTATAAAATTTGCTTTTATTAAACTCTTTAAAAAATAAAATTGAACAAAATGAAAGAGAAGTACTACTTCAAAAATGGTTGCAAACCATACATCGGTCAGCCTTGAATTTTTCATCTGGTAGCCTTGAAAATCCTTGAATTTTTTTCCTCAAACTGTAGGAACTCTGCCCCCTGACCCTCCAATTTTATTGGGAATTCACTTTGTTTACAAAATTTTTAAATAAAATTCACCAAAATAATGTACGATGTGCAAGTCTTATAAAACTTGATGTACAATTGTACCCTAAAAAATGCCAGTTAACCCCCCTTAAACAATTAACAATATACTAATTAGTTAACTTTTCATAGCTGAAAATTTTTGGGAAAAAAAACATTCGTATTTGATAGTTTATTTATTTGTAAATAAAAATAGTTTATTTATATGTCCTCATAATTACATTTATGAAATTTTTATTTAAACATCTATTTGATAGAAGTAACGAGGTGTTTTTTCCGATATCTGGACCCCCTCCCCACGTGAGATAGACCTTTAAAAATAATTTTCTATCCTATTCTATTCGTTTGCATTTTGTGCTTCACAGCACCCAAAACTTTTCCAAAATTCATGATGTGGGGGAAAAGGACCACAGTATCTTATCTGTGGGTATTTTTTAGTGATGGGCAGGTATCGATACCAAATACTTTAGTACTCGATACCTATAGGTATCGAGTGTATTCGATACCCACAAAAGTATCGATAAGAAGTAATCTTTATAATACCTACTGTAGATCAAACGCAGCATGTTTCCGTTTTCATTTTGCAACGCTCAAACCCAAGTCGTTATCATCCGCGAGAGAAATTTGACGCGGCTAGGTTTTTCCCCGCCAAATCCTTCGCCTCTATCCACCTCCAGGCCCGTAGCTACGGGGCTTTTTGATGGATCGCTTTCAGTTTTTTGAATATTAGTCTGATTATGGATAGGCCCTAAAAAATTGTCCCTTCAGGTTCATTTCCCGACATTGAAAAAAGTACTCGATACCTATAAGTATTCGATACCTAAAATTATCGATTTTGCCCATCACTAGTATTTTTCCTTTCTCATACTTTCTCTCTATATTAAAAAAAAGTTACTGTCACTGCCGCTGTTTCAGAAAATTTAATTTTTCAACTCTTTGAACTCTCATATCGCAAAAACTAATTGATAGAAATTTATGAAATTTAAAATGCTTGTAAAGGAATATTTGGGGCACATTCTCGAACAAAAAGCTAACTGATGTGATAATTAGTACTGGGGTATTTTTAAGGTCAAAGTTGAAGTTTTTCTTTTTTAGCAGCGAAATCTATTAGTAGCAGATCTATGTTTTTTTGCAGCCTAATATCCTGAAGGGTGACGCGAAAAAACCGTTCAGTGCAAAAGCCGTTCAGACAAAAACCGTTCAAAAAACAAAAAAATTCATAGCTTTACACATGTAATTAATTTTTTTATATTTTATTGAACGGTTTTAGTATTGAACGGTTTTTTCGTATATCCCTCTGAAGTATGAAGATGTGCACTGCGTCGCCCTTTTTTCGAATTAGGTTTAGAGTAATTAATTTTCGAAATTTTTGACACTTTTTCGTTTTTTCTATCTAAAATGAAAACTAATCACGGTATCAATATGATTTTTTAAACACATATTCTTATTTTTTAGAAAGAGATTGGCGTTTAATTCTTTAAAAAGTTCTAATTAGTTTTGGAATAATTAAGCATCAAAGTTTCATTTTTTTTCATAGTTTTAGTAGGTCTTTATCAGACGTGTTTAATGTTTTTAAATTTTATATTTGCCTGTTCACTAGATTGTCGCGAGCACGGATATTTAAATTTAAAAGTTTTTAGGTGCACATTTTTGCTCTAAGTTTGCTAGCGATATAGTATAGACTTGTTTAATAATCTGTTAAAGATACTGCGATATTTTTTGAACTACTAGAGAAATAAATAATTTAGCTTTTTTGAGTGTTATTTGTGCCGATGAAAGGAAGAGGATTTTCGGGAAGTTTGTTTTACTCAGCTGAAGATCGATTGCAGATATTACAGATCGCTTCGCGATCTGTAAAGAGCTGCATGGCAGTTACGGGGGTTAGTGAGCGTAAGCGAGCTGGGGGCGGTAGCCCCCTATCCATTAAATTATGGATAATTTAAAAAGGAATATTTCAGTAATAGTTTTATTTTGATACTTTTCGAGGTAAGGGGCTGTTCAAATATTACGTAAGCACCCAAGGGGGGGGTTTGCTCTTTGCTTATTTTTGCTGACAAGGGGGGAGGGGGGTATGAGTGATGCTTACGTAAGATGAAAGATGGTGCATTTTCAAAAATCTCTTGTTTCTTGCATAAATAATTTCAAAATTCAACCAAAAATAAATGTAACAAAAAATAGAATTAGGAAATCTGACGTAAGCACTTTTTTCTGGAGATGGACCACCCTAACATTTTGAAATTGTAACCCCGAAAAGTAGTGTTTCGACTCATTTTTGAACCCTTAGGGTTACACCCAAAAAGGACAGCTCCTTTGTACGAGTCACCTAATTTTCAAGGAAAAAAACAGTACTTACTTTTTGGATGTCAAAACTTAGGGGGGGGTCCGGCAGTTTCTTACGTAATTTGGTGGGGGGGGTTGAGGTTTGCTTATCTTTGCTGACAAGGGGGGAGGGGGGTTAAAAATGACCAAAAAAGTGCTTACGTAATATTTGAACGGTCCCTAATGATCCGAATTAAATTATTGAGAGATAAAAAGTTTCGATATTAAATGATCATTAACTATACTCTGTTCATTTAGAATTAGCGCCTGAGACGTAATGTATTATAAGAAATTATTCTAATTATCGTCGAAAAAATTTTCTTCTGCAATGACAAGGCAGCCTAAGCAGAAGTAGTTAAAATACTGTAAAAAATCGGTCACTGGAGTTGTCTGATGAGCGTTTTTGATCCTGTTTCAGGCGCCTATTCTAAATGAACAGACTATAAGCAGACAAGTTCCAGGTTGTACTGGATGGTTTAGATCAGTGTGGTCCAACCTTTAGCTACCCGAGTGCCAATTAAACTTTTTATAGGGAGGACGAGTGCCAGAGACAGTAAAAATTATACTTTACTATTTTAAAACAGGCAAATCAAACTTATATTCCAACACTGCAAGAAATTGACTGGGTGTCATTAGCATTTCTTTTATTCAAGGGAATTATTTTGTGCCACAATTCAAACACTATTTCAATAGATTTTCACATTTATAAAATTAAAATTTAAAACAATTTTTTTCGTATTGAATTGTTTAAAGGAAAATTGGAATATTAACAACGAAAAAAACGTTATTAGAAAATAGTCCGTTCACAACGTTTTTAAAATGAAAGAGCAAGATTGTTAAAGGTTTTAGTGTTTTACAGGAAAAAAAAGATCAAGAGATATTTTAAGAACTTTTTAATTATCAAAATTGAATTCTAAATACATTGCCTCACCTACAATCCTGTAGAGAAATTTCTGAAATTACACTTGTAGATTAAATGTTAAATACAATTCATAGTTTCTACTGATTTGATTATTCCTTTCACAATTTCCCCTACTGGATCTTCTATTAATGCACTATTAATAAACCTTTTGAATTTAAGGACAGTGAAAAAATAGTTCAAGGGGGTCTCCCCTGAAATTTTTTTGAAAATTCTACCGATAAAAGCGGGGTTTTAATACATTTCCGAAATAAAACTGAAAAGTGAAATACCTTCCTTTTTTAATATGATTAGGACATTACATTTTGTGGCCGCGTGCCATGAAAATATCTTCGAGTGCCACTTGTGGCCCGCGTGCCGCGGGTTGGACCACACTGGTTTAGATGAAACAAGCGAGCTCTGCTCGCTAAGATCGCGAAGCGGTCTTCAAAGAACTGCGAAGCAGTTCCGGGGGTTGGTGAGCGATATCGAGCAGGGGGCAGAGCCCCCTAGTACTTAAAAAAATCGTTTAATTTCTAACTTAAAAAGTTGACGTGTGATTTTAATCGACCTCCCCTCCCTCCTTGGTGAGATTTTTCCAAACCCCTCCCCCCTTTTTGACCTCACGTAATTTATGAATGTCCCCTTCGCCAAAAACACTTTAGATCAGTGTTTCCCAACCTTTTTCGGTCCATGCCCCACCAAAGCCTTTCTGAATTTCCTATGCCCCCCGGTCTCAGTGGCGTATATATAAATATATTTTGAGAGGGAGCCAAAATTATTTCTTAGCCCCTCCCTCCTATGCATTTTTAATAGGTCTAATGAAGCTGTTCAGAACATTTTTAGGTAGAATTTGCATGCTAAAGAACTAAATAAAGTTATGAGTAATTAAGTTCTAAGTACCCAGGGGGGTCTGGGGGTCCTCCCCCAGAAAATTTGACTCTAGGAAAGCAGGTTTTGAACTAGTTTGGAAATTTTGGATTTAAATTTTTTGGTAAGATTTATATATTGATGAACCTAATGTAAAAAAGCTTCAAATATTAGCGTGCTAAGGCGTGTCATACCTGGCGTTCGTAAGACGACATCGATCCATCACCATTAAAAACGATTAAGATACTACCAGGAGGAGGGGCGATATAGTAGATAACTCCTGATGATAAAAGATGACACCCGTTTTCCTCCGCTGCAGGAATAATCTACTACATCAGAGTTCCTCAAACTGTGGGTCGCGACTCACTGGTGGGTCGCCAGTCAGTTTTTGATGGGTCGCGAGAAGATTTCTAATTTTTCTGAATATGAAGTATTTTTTATAATTTTTACAAACGTGTTATATTGACTTTTGAATTATCAAACTGTTATTTCGACTTTTGAAATTTATCAAATTACCACTTAGTAAAAATAATAAAAATTTGAGGAAAAACTACACTACTTGGTGTCGAACGGAAAAGGGAATTAATGTAAATACGTACTATGTTGTCACTTTAATGCGCCGATAATGAAAATCTAGTCCATAGGTGTCTAAACTATGACCGTTTGAGGGCCACATTGTAACGAAAAAAAAATTTGCTGGGCCGCACATACAATATTTTTTCAACAAATTGAAATAAAAATTTACTCTATGTAGTTTTATTAAAATAAATTAACTTCTTTTAATTATAATTTTTAAAAATTTTAATTAGATATGTACAGGTATCTATTTAATTTAAATTTGTTAAAGTTTCGTTTCATTTATTTTGGATTCCATAAAGAGAGAAATATTCAAATTAATGAGAGAGATGGATAAATTTGCTTTTGTTGAACAAGCAACTTAATAATGGGTTCAATAGACTATGTTTTAATTCTTAATGCATTTTCAAGATTTTTGTTCACAAATATAGGTGCCAAAAGCTGTTGATAAAGCAAGATGATAAAAATTAGGATATTTATTGGGGGGTAGGTAATCTTTATAAAACTCCAGTAAAGAAACATTCGCTAATTTTTCTTTCAGTTGAATATCACTTTGCAGTTCAATGCATTCTATTTGAAGGTAATTTTTCTTCTAATGGGGTATTAATATGTTGAAATGATCTTAATTTTTTCGAAAATCTTGAAATCTACTTTCAAACTATTGAATTAAATCACAAATTAATGCAGCATATGTTTTGTGCAATTCACAGGCTTATGTGCAGCCAAAGTACTGAAATGTGTCAAATATTTTACTTTTATTTGATTGTGCCAAAATGTCAACTTTCTTTCAAACACTGTTATTGTCTGAATTCTGGAACATATCATTAATAAATTGATTTTTTCCCTTGAAGTCTCAAATTTAAACCATTCAAATGTTCTGTTAAGTCAACTAAAAAAATCTAAGTCTAAAACCCAATCTTCGTCTTTAAATTCAGTCAAAGGGGGGTTCCCCTTTTGTTTCCATAAATATTTTTATTTAAGTTCGAATCGATTTATATGAAAAATATTGCAAACATTCATTTTTTTTTAAATAACTAGGGAGCTACCGCCCCCTGCTCGCTATCGCTCGCCAACCCCCGTTAACTGCTGACGCAGGGCCTTTCGGATCGCTTCGCAATCCCCACAAAACCCTGCTCACTAAAATTATTTATTTATAAAACATTCGTTATAACAATTAGTAGAAAAAACTTCAACCAACTTTCTTGAAGCACACTCTCTTAAAAGTTAGAATATTTATTGGTTAAATTATCAATAATTTAATCAACACGTTTTCCTTTAAAATATCCATCAAGTCTGCTCGTGCTATTTTTATTCAATATTTACAAAAACGTTCAGCAATGAATCTGTTAAATTTAATATAGTACCTAGTAACTCGTCAAAATATCTAGTGTTTTATCATTCAAGTTTTAGTTTTAAAACAGACTTTTTAAACAATACTATTTAAGCTATTAAAAATGATAAGAGACAAAATCTACATTGCACTCAATGTTCACAAACAATTAATTTTGGTGTGTGAAATTCTATACTTGAATAGTAGATCTGTGAGTTTCTGGAAAACTCTTATCAGTCTTTTAAAAATATTTTATTTAGAAAGTACATATTTTGAAGCGCATTTTCAAAGCGTGAAAGGAATTATTTTCATCGTTAATGAGTAGCGTCGGTTGGTCATTGTGATTGGAGGTATAATAAATTGTACGACAGTTTCTTGCTGTTAACTGCAACCTTATCCGTAATCCAGAAAAATGGAAATATCTTAGAATTGAGAATTTTTTTAGAAATTCTAAAGGCACTTTGCACATCCTCAAAAGAATCCGAACAGTTTGATACCAAAAACATGTTATACGGATCAGTAATTAAAAAGCCTTTCTCTGGAAACCATTTACAAAAACTTTTTTTTAGAATAGAGAGAAACTGTGCAAATATCAATATTTTCATAATTTGCGTTTGGGCCGCATTTTAAAAGCTTTTGGGCCGCACTTTAGACAAGCATGATTCTAGTCGGTTATGAAAATAAGATTTGAAAAAAAATATTCAGTGCATTCTCCCCATCCACACCGGGGGGAGCAATGCAAATTTTAAGAATTTTCTTAGGAAATGATGCAACTGCAATTTATCCCATATCGCTAAAAAAAACAAGCTAAAACCATGTTTTTAAGGGTCAAATTTCAAAATTTTCTCTGGGGGAGGACCCCCAGACCTCCTCTATATTGTAGGGATCATTGTTAGCCCACAGTTTAACTATTTCATACGCTCGAATTCAACTATTTATTTGAATTTTCTAAAAAGTTAATTTCTCTATTAATACGTAGTAATAATTTATTGTTGTAACAAAATAATTGGGGGGACACCCCCAGTCAGAGAAGTTGAAATTCTGTGGGGGCAAGATATAATTATCTCGGCGGGTCGCGTTAGATTTTGTTTCTCAAAAGTGGGTCGCGATGCTAAAAAGTTTGAGAACCCCTGTACTACATCGTCCCTCGAGTCCTCTCCTCCCCTTGACAGTGTGAGTTATTGGAGCGACGGCTTACAGCAGTTCGGTCTGTCATGACCAGGGTGTCCGCTAACCCTGGAAACAGGGAAAACCTGGAATACTCAGGGAATTCGAAAATGCCCTGGAATACTCAGGGAATTCCAAAAATATTCTGGAAAAATGTGATTTTGTATGATGCGTAGCGTTTTCCTGCGGTTTTTTTTACGTTGTGGAGTTACCATCTCTGGTATTTAGTCAAATCAACAGCATCCTAGCTCGCACGAGCTAAATTTTTTAAAATTTGCAATATAATGAGAAATTTAGATGTGGGAGGACACAGTGAAGAAAGCCTGTTAATTACCAACTCTTTTATTAGAGCCAACGAATTACATGCAGTCTCACTGCTTCGCGTCCTCCATCATTATGACGCACACGCGCTTCTTTTCCGCGCAGAGAGCGGCGGCGCTGGTTCGCTAGGGGTGGATAGGTAGCGCCCTCTGGTATGCGACACTCTGCCATCCTGACTAAGGAGGTCCTCCGACGTAACTAAAAATACAACATGTACCAAAAACAAAAAACTGTGACGAGAACAATACCAGGGGAAAAATAATATAGACAAGAAAATATAGAAATACTACATGGAGACACTTAAATGCTCAATCAAAAAGGATAATCGAAAGTTAGGGAAAACACATAATTTTTTCTAAACATAAAACAAGATACTCATGAAGAAAACAAAAAAAAACACATTTGCAAGTGACTCGAAAAGAAAAACGAAACATCAAAGCAGAAGGAAAAACATTCAACACATAAGAAAATCAAAATAGGAAGGTTTGATGGATATTCTCTCAGTTGTGAAAACATTATATTCTTTTTTTTTTTTTACAAAACAAAATTCGTTGAGAGATAGTGTTGATAAACAAGATATTTATTTGAAACGAAAATATTGCTTATGGAGCACATGGTCAATATTAAACGGAATAACTTAACGTAAGATAAATGAACAAAAATCAGAAATAAGTGAAAGTGAAATGATAACGATCAAAATGGAATTCACAAAAAGAAATTAAAAGTCACTTATCTGCACTAGCGGATCCAGGGGGGGGGCTAGGGGGCTCAAGCCCCCCCCCCCAAAATGAAAAGTTTTACTCTATAAATATGACATTTTATGCACCAAAATGAGTTAAAACCCTGTTATATTAAGGTCAAATTTTAAAAAATTTTCTGGGGGAAGACCCCCAGACCCCCTTCGCACTTGTAACCCTTTTATTACAACTACATTTTACTAAGATTGTGTCAAAACGCAAAAAATCTGTATCCGAAATTCGGATTAAGCGTACCAAAAGGAGTTGAAAAAGTGTGGTTTTTGACCTAAATTTCCAAAAATTTTCTGGGGGAGGGCCCCCAGACCCCCCTTTTGGAAGTTGGATCAGGATATTTCACTACCTTTTCCGTATTAATATTAACAAGAAGATTCAATTGGATAAGGAAAATTCTTAGCCTCCCCCAAAACCAAATCCTGGATCCGCCACTGCTTATCTGACAAGAAAAAAAGTCCGTCGAACAGTCCAGGTCGTTTCGGTAATCATCATTCCCGTTGTTGGATATAGTTCGAGTTGAGTTCCGCCTTTAAAGCACCAGGGTCTATTGAGTGGACAGTTCAATGTGGGCTTCTCTTTGGGGTCAGTTTGTACCTCAGTGTCCTTGGTCGGTTCCTTTTGGCGACCACGTCTCACGGGAGTTGCAGGGGCGTTCTTTTCGTTTTTTCGACGTTTCTTATGAGGAGCATCATCTTCAGATGTGGAATCGGCATTTTTGGAAACAGCAAGTTTGCTTCGTCGCTTGGTAGGAGTAGCTTTGTCTTTGGACTTTGCTGGAGTAGCTTTTGCTTTGGACGTTGCAGGGATAGGTTTTGCTTTGGACGTTGCAGGGGTAGCTTTTGCTTTCGGTGCAGGCTGATTTTCATTCTTCATAAGGACATCTTCCTCTTCAGTGTACGATTTGTCAGTTTCTGGAATCTCTGTTTCAGTCTTTTTCTTTTCAGGAACTACATTTTCTGTTGATTTAGATTCTTCCTCATCGTCCTTCGTTTCAGGAGTTTCTTTCGTTTCGTCAGTGTGATCTACGCTTGAATCGGCTTCCATCTTGGTTTCTGGGACTGCTTTTTCAATTTTCGGTTTTGGCGGCCGGATATCGGGTTGCGGCATGCTGACAGGTGGGGAAACGGAATAACCAATGTTTTCTTTCGGTGGCTCGTTGGCGCTGCTACTATCGCTTGGAGTTTGGTCATTTCTGGCTAGAAGTAGTTCATGCTGTCGCCTTTTGAAGCATTCAAGTTGGAATCTTTCGAATTTTAATTTGCAATTGCTCCTCGCGGCGTTTTCGTTCTTCCTGGCGTTGTTGTTGACGTTGGCGTTCGCTTTCGATTTCGTGCTTTCGCTGCTCTTCGTGTATTCTGGTTTCTACTGTGGTTGAAATGAGACCTTTAACGAAGTCTGCATCGCTACGGTAAGTTTCGCTTTCCTCGATGAGTTTTTTCAATTCGACGACGGTGACCTTTTCTGGGACGTTCTGACCCAATTCTAATGCGACGTATACTAGGTCTTCTTTTTTCGTACCTTTGTACATGGTGACGGACGACGGTGATTCAGTTGTGACAACTACTTTCGGTTTTTTCGTGGACGGTGATGACTTCGGACGATGGCGGTAGACAAGGAGTTTCGTTTCGTAGACACGGCGATGGCGAGGAGTTTCGGTTCTCGTTGAGACGATGGCTTTTGTTGATGCGATGATAGATTTTACGGACGCATCGACGATGGCTTTTGGCGAGGCGACGATGGCTTTGGCTGAGCCCCCATGTGGGAGGACACAGTGAAGAAAGCCTGTTAATTACCAACTCTTTTATTAGAGCCAACGAATTACATGCAGTCTCACTGCTTCGCGTCCTCCATCATTATGACGCACACGCGCTTCTTTTCCGCGCAGAGAGCGGCGGCGCTGGTTCGCTAGGGGTGGATAGGTAGCGCCCTCTGGTATGCGACATAGATGTTATGTTTAAAAAAAACGCCTTAAAGCTTTGGTTTGACCGAACCTGGAAAATCAAAAAAATTGTCCTGGAAAACTCAGGGAATTCTTAGCTTAGAATTAAGTGGACACCCTGATGACGCTAAAAACAAAGATCTTTGGTCATCCCCCAGAAATGGTTTGGAAATTACTCTAAAAACCGGATTTCAACTGGGTTTTGATGCTTATACTGGTCCAGATTTTGATAAGCTTCTTTTTAAAAAGTTTTTTTAATTTTCCCCCTGGATTGGCCCCATCTGGGGGGTCCTCATTGAGGACCTCATCAATGAAAGAGTCCTCATTGAGGACTCTTTCATCCATATTAATAGGTTTAATGTAGTTTTTCAACACTTTTTTAGGTATAATTTGCATCCAAAAAAATTCCTATAAGAAAGGTTAATAAAGGTTCAAGTTTCAAAGGGGGGGTCTGGGGGTTCTCTCCCAGAAAATTTCGGGAAATTTGACCCTAATAACAGGGTTTTAAACTGTTTTTTTAGTACACGTAAACCCAAATTTGGGCAAAATTTTTAGGTAGAATTTTGATTTTAATGAACTTATCATAAAAAAGTTAGAAGAATAAAGGTTTAAATACTAAAGGGGTGCCTGACTGCCCGCCCCTAGAAAATGTTTGGAAATTTGCCCCTAAGAATAGTTGCAAACTGCTTTTTTGGTACACGTAAACCCAAATTTGGACACATTTTTTGGTAGAATTTTAATATTAATGAACTTATTATAAAAGAGTGTGAATAATAAATGTTTTAATACTAAAGGGGGGCCCTCGCCCAGAAAAATTTTGAAAATTAGACCCTAAAAAACTGGGTTTTAACTTAACTAAAAGTAAAGTAAAAGTAAATTACTCAGGACTTAGGGGGGGCAGCTGCCCCTCCCTGCCCCCCTGGCTACGCCCATGAATACGGCCCTAAGTATCTCTCACATACGCGCGCATGCTGGAAGGTTAATATTTAACTGCAAATAGTTCCCATGGGTCAGAAAAGTTAATTTGACAAAAAATAAATAAATAGTTGGGGAAATTGCTTATTTAATGGAAAACCCAGAAATATAATCCTCTTTTAATGCTTGTGTCTCATATTTTGATTTGGAAACAAAATGCGGCGCAAGTTTAGAACTGCTGATGCGCCAAGTTTTTAGCGATAAAAATCAATATATAGTTACCCCAACTAATGTTAAATGAATTATGTGGCTTCTAAATATGGCGCCAAATAGCCAAAACTCGCCAACCATCAGCAGTTCTAAACTTGCGCCGAAAAGGCACAGTCCAGCTCATGGAGGCTTTACACCACCCGGTTTGCGACAGCGATTCCGCGGTTTTCGGGAATTTCGACAGCCGCAGTAACTCAGCGACCTCTCGAAAGATGGCGCTGTTCAATTAAGGGAAGAGGGTCAATTTTTTGTCCGAAGTGTATATTTGGACGGCCAAAACGGCCAGTGGCGCATGCGCTGTAGGTCTCATGATGACGTAGCAGTCTCGGCGCTTAGTGATGGAACCAATGGTACGCCTAGCCGTGGAAGTTAGAGTAGAGTTTAGTTGAAAAATGGCCGTGCAAATATACAGTGCCTTTTTTGTCGCGAACCGGATCTCGCAGAATCGCTGTCGCGAATCGCGTGGTCTAAAGCCGCCTTCACTCTTCAAATGAGCCTAGTGCCTTTTTCGAAGTATCTATTTGGACGGCCCGTGGCGCATGCGCTGTAGGTCTCGTGGTTACGTAGCAGTCTTATCGCTTAAGGCGGCTTTAGACCACGCGATTCGCGACAGCGATTCTGCGAGATCCGGTTCGCGACAAAAAATTGACCCTCTTCCCTCAATTGAACAGCGCCATCTTTCGAGAGGTCGCTGAGTTACTGCGGCTGTCGAAATTCCCGAAAACCGCGGAATCGCTGTCGCAAACCGGGTGGTGTAAACATAGACCTTAGAGAGAGATATAGACGGAGCAGGGCATACCCGAGAAACCGGTTGTTATGTTCGAAGATCGTGTCCCTGTAGGTCACATGACTGTGGGCAGCTTCCAGGCTTCATTCCCTCCTCTCCCATAGAAAAGTAATGGTGAACAGCTTCGTTGCTTACAATTGTTCGGTTAGAGCCGGCCAAGGATATTAATTATTCTCGTAATTATTATTTTAAACCTTTTACTTTACGGTATATTCATTTAAGTTTACTTTAGTATAAAACTTCCTTTGATTAGGAATGAGTTAAACGAAAATAGACCCAATCAATTACTCATTCACATAACATCATCGTTTGTTTACAGTGTAAGATTTAATATTTAGAAAATATAATAACTTTTAATTAATAAAAATTAAGGAAATTATATTTCTAAGAAGATTTTGTACTTTAATGTGGTATATTGGATTAGAATGGTCAACAAACGTAAGATGTATAATTCATGATTGTAGTTCCATCTAAGTTAATCTGTGTCAGAAAACTAAAAATATGTTAATGAAGTCTTTTTTAATTTAGATTAAAAGGCAGTACTTTTATCCTTGTTTAAAAGTACAAACGTTGTTTGAATTTTTTTTCAAGGGGGGGAATTTTTTTGTGATGATGAGTGAAGTCAAGTAATCCAAAACAATGTTCTTAAAATTCAAAGCGAATGTCGATTTTTATTTTAAATTATTGAATTAACTAATTTTTTAAGAACTTTCCGTGTTGGTATTTGAATTTAGATCCTTTTTTACTTGAAAAATGCGGGAATCCTCATTGACTGAATGATATAAAATTATATTGTGGAATATTGTTTAAACAAAGAGCATTTCTCTGATCAGTATGAGTATGACCAAATTATGTTGCTTTTCCAATCTTGTGTCGTAAATGTTAATGTTTTGTATTTTTCAATAAATTTTTTTCTCTTAAATTGTTTTGTTTTGTCATTGGTCTTGAATGTATATATATTTTAAGTTGTTTTGCTTAATTGTTAATCAAAGATGAAGGCAGGCCCTATTAAGACTAGGTGCTTTTTAATGAAATAAAAAAATTCGAACTAAAAAATTCAATTGTAATATCGAAATTAAAAATTCATGATGTAAGTATGTATGATGATGAGTGATTAATATATTTCTAACAAATTAATTTTAAGAATATTTCATTGATTTTTAAATTTATTTGATAAAGTTTGTTTATTGAGTTTGGGGAAGTATTTTAATTGGGTACTCAGCTCAAAAGACAGTTCTTAATAATGTTAACCACTTGCATCATTCTTATTTTTTTTATCTATGCAGTAATGAATGGATTTGATTATCATAGAATCAACAATAAAAATAAGGAAGTACCTTCTTCACAGTCTTAGTTAAGAGTAATGTATATGAGCTTTTCAAAATTAAATGTATCGAAATTATGCTTTTTGATTTGTATTCTAAACTTCCAGTTAGTTTTTTTATTTCATTTATAGTTTAGAAGTACTTTCATTTCTAAATTTTTAAAAAAGAATAAGATTATCAACAAAAAGTAAAAAAAAGTCTTGGACCAAATTGGGATTCTCCGGCTTGTGTGTTTCTTAAAAAATGTGACTGTTCTTACCGAAATACACATCGTAAAGCAAAATATGTTAACGCGCAAAGTCCGCGCAGAACATCGGCCCCGCAAAAGAGCGCAAACACAACGACAGAGGTCACGTGATTGTGGGTCGCTCGGCTTGACATGTTCGAACACCGGTTTTCCCCACTTGCTCCGTCTATGGGTGTAAAGCCTCCATTAGTGATAGAACCAATGGAACGCCGGGCCGTGGAAATTAGAGTAGAGTTTAGTTGAAAAAAGGCCGTCCAAACAGACAGTGCCTAAATTTTTTGACTTGTCCTGATCAAGACACTGAGCTATCAAGACAAAAAACATTATAAATTTATATTTATCATATAATAAAAGTAATCGGAAAATCCAAATTGTTGACCCATTTTTCTGTAGCTGTATTAGAACAACTCAACTCCTTTTAGTTTCTTTCCGCCGCTCCTGTTTTCATTTTCCGAGTTCTCTTTCTTCATCGGAGTTTACAACGTAGTTGAAAAGAAATTTAAACGAAACTACACAAAAATTGAATGACTTTTTCTCGTTTTTAAAGTGTGATCAAGAAAACATTTAAAAATTTCAAGTAAGTAATTACCTAGTGAAAGTTAACATCATAGCGATGATGAAATTGTGTGGGTGTGGGATCACGTTTAAAAAATTCTTTTGAACACCTGGTTTTTAAAATTGGTTTTTACGAAAAACATTTTTGTGAATCTTTCATTAAAAAGACGTGTTAAACTAATCATGTGCATTCTCTGAAATGTCACCAAATCCAGTCATCGAAATTAATTAGGTTATAAAAAGTAAATTATCTCTCCAAATTTGACATTATACTCTGAAGACTGAATTAAGTTTTTAATTTAGTTTTGCCGAAATTAAAGAGATCATTGGATTAATAAGGATCTTTGCAGTTATTGCTGTTATATTTGGGAAAATTTTGGAAACTGGTGAATAGTTTTTATGTCTGTAGGCATTGGCAAGAAAACACTTGTGGTAGCTCAAAAAGAAAAAAGCATTGTACTTACAAACAATATTTCTCCTTGCAAAGAGGAGAACCATTAAAATCCTAGAACTGGTATTGGATTGGTGTCATTTTTTGTCTCCTAATTTACTCTTAAACTTAAGAGTTGTACCATAGAGCACAAGGTCCAAGTGTTATGTAGACTTGCCAAATATAATCAAATTCAAACACCATTAAAATATCTCAACTAACAGTGCTTTTATTTTTAATTTGTAAAATGATAATGCATATCAATATAGTCTGATCAGAGATATTTGGGCTCAGTTAAAAGCTACATACTTATTGAATAAAAAAGTCACTTATTTAGGAAATAATTTATGTTTAAAAATAATGGGCAGTGCTTATACTTCACCAAGGCAAATAATCCAAATGATCAGTACTACTTCAAATGTCTCAAATGTCAAAATGCACGGTTTTGAAGAATTTTTTACAGTTTAACGTTGGATTTAAGTAATAATGTATCCAATGGAGCCCATCAAGAGACTTTTCCTTTCATCAGATTTGGTATAGGTACATATCAAAGCAGGGTTGGAAAATCCTGTTATGTTTTTAATAAAAAAAGGAATATTTATCTTTAAACTTGTTATTTTTGGTTTCCAATGGTTTTATAGCTCTATTATACTCAGAAATGCTAATAAAACACATGTTTTTTTTTAAATTACTAGGGGGCTCTGCCCCCTGCTCGCTATCGCTCACCAACCCCCGGAACTGCTTCGCAGTTCTTTGAAGATCGCTTCGCGATCTTAGCGAGCAGAGCTCGCTTGTTTCATCTGAACTATCCAGTAAAACCTAAAACTTTTCTGCTTAGTTAATGATAATTTAAAATCGAAACCTTTTATCTCTCTAACTTATCAATAACTTAATGCGGACCATTACTACAAAAATATCAAAATGAAACTGTTACTTAAATATTCCTTTTTAGTTTACCAATAATTTAACCGAAATGTTTTCAAAAATATCCAGCAAGTCTACTAAATATCATCAACCATCTTAGAGAAAAAACACATGTCATTAAAAACCTTTTAAAGTTATAAATGCACGTGTGTATCTAGTGAATCATAGGGAATAAGAAATCACTCTTAAAAATAATTGCCTGTTTCTCTAGTGAACGACCAGAAAGAGAAGAAAAAATTGAAACTTGGTATCTTAATACTTCTAAAACTAATTCGAATTTAAAAAAAACGAAACGCCAATCTTTCTATAAAAAATAATTGTATGCGTGTTTAAAATATCATATTTCTACTGTGATTAGTTTTTCTATTATAACGAAAAAACCGAAAAAGAGTAAAAAATTTCGAAACTTTAGAATTTAATTACTCCAAAAATAATTCGAAAAAAGGGTGACGAGGTGCAAAACTTCATACCTAAGAGAGTATGTCTGCAAAAAATCATGTTTCTGCTGTGAATAGATTTTGCTGGGGGCGAACTCGCAGCCGAAAAAAATAATTTTCGTCTTTGACATTAAATAACTCCAGAACTAATTATCTAACTAATTAGGTTTGGAATCTAAAATGACCCTCATACATTTGTCTACCAATGGTCAAATTTTCATAATATTCCTTCAAATAGTTTTTGCATAGTGATAGTTCAAAATGTTCAAAAATAAAATTTTCAAAATCAGCGGCGGCGGTGACGGCGGCGGTCACTGTTACTTTTTTTTAATATAGAGAGAAAATGCTTCATTTTGTTGGCATTTTATATCTTTGTGAACAGCGTAAAAATCATCTTAATGTTGAACCTAATCCAAGATTAAATGCTGCTATTGGGTCAAATGTAGAAGGAAAAGCTCCAGAAAGCGAACGTTCTGGGAGAATCTACGAGTTACAGATAGATGCTCTTGAACTTTCTTTTCTCTCCCATTTTGGCGAAACATCCCAAGCTCCTAGATCACCAAGCAAGCTTGGGCGATCTGTTGTTGGCGAGGAATCTCTTATTGCAAATAATGGCGAGAAATTTAGCGAGCATCAATCCGTAACTCGTAGATTTTCTCTAAACGTTTGTTTTCTGGATCTGTTTTCGCACGCAAAACAAACTTTAACAGGATCTCAAACGTTCAAAGTTGATGGTATTTACTTTGGATTTAAGGTTTTTCAACTATGCTCTTTCAGATTTTGAAATCAAAAATGGATTTCTAACTACAAAATAAAGTTTTGGCAGGTTTTTTCTCATTTTTTGTGGTTTTTTTACTTTAAAGTGAAAACTTAACACAATTTTAAAGATCATTTTAAGCCACAAAATTTGAGACCACCATGCCGTTCAGACTCATCTAGGTGTCTACTATCCCCCCTAGAAGTGTAACCCAACATTTATGGAACACACTGTATTTAAGGTGCTGGGGAGGTATGGCTTGCTATGAAACATTTTTCACCCTTCTTCGAATCGAAAATTAATTGAAAACTACTGACTTAATGTATTTAGTACATTTAAATTTGTATCAAGCTTTTTAGGTTTTTTTAAGAGTATCAGGGAATTTTTGAAAGCATCTTAATTCTTAATGAAGCAGGGGTTGATCCAGACAAAAATTGGGGCCCTTTATAGGTGTCCATAACTGCCGCCACAGGAAGAGCACTGAAACCTCATTGTTGACGTCTGATAAAATAAATTTTCCAATGTCTGCGTACCAGGGGTTGTCCATCTCTGAGTTGGATCATCAGTAGTTTTGGGACTTCTTCTGTAATTAATCGATGGAAGGACTGTCCCACTGGACGAGAGTACTTCGGTATCCAGGGCTCCCCAAATGACCCAAAGATCTTTAGGGATATGCCCCGTTCTGTGGCATCGTTCGCAGCACGAGCAAGGATGGGCCACATAGTGACCAACAAATACTTACATAGATTCTGTTTGGCGGCCAGCCCTCTTTGTGAGATGTGCGGCAGGGAGGAGGAAACTTTGGAGCACATACTCGTACTGTGCACTTCTCCCTTGATTGCCAGAGCGTCCTTGCACTCTAAACTGGCTGGCGAGTCCATAAAGGACATCCTTAGGGATAGATGTTTTTGGTTATTGGCCGCTAGGGCTTATGAGGGGCATCGAGGCAAACAGCCTCGGACGCTCAAAGTAAGAAGTTAGTTCTGTAATTAGTTTTCAATCTAAATGATAATCATAATCATCATAAGGTTGCAAACATAACATCTAATGAGATGAGAAAAACCCCTTACAAACAAATGAACTGGAGGATCCAGAACATTCGCATGTGTTTAAGTTCATGAAGGAATAATAGGTAATTAATTTACACTCCCAATTGAACAAACAGAAAAATTAAAAAAACTTGATATTTTTATGTGTGCTGAAAGTTTATTTGGTTTTATCTGACTGCCGTTTCAGAAGGTAAAATGAACTAAATTGATTCTTGTATTAGCCGTCTTTCAGTCCTAGCCACCCTAAATTTTCAATTAGGTGAAAATTAGGCTTAGGATCGAAAGGGTTAGAATAGACTCAAAGCAAAATAGTATATATTAAAATAAGATAAAACCAAAGCAAAGTAACAATAAGTACATATCTACAGTTACATTGAATAAAAAAAGAATACATAGTTTAATAAATGTTTAGTTTAAATTAGTTAGTTTTAATAAATGTTTTTTCTTACAGAATGAGTATCAACATGGAAAATGTGTTATTGGCTGCTACGAGGAAAATTGAAGACTCTCTTGATGCTGAAATAGAAAAACTGGATAAAATGGAAGATGAAGACCTACAAGCTTTAGAGAGAAAAAGATATGATCAGCTCAAAAAGCAACTGAAAATAAAGGAAGATTTAGTTGCGAGCGGTCACGGTGTTTATACTGAGTGTTACAGTGAGCGTGACTTTTTCGATCTTGGCCGAAAAAGCAAAAATATCGTGTGCCACTTCTACCGCCCTAGCACCATGAGGTGTGGAATTGTCGATAAGCATTTAACTGCGCTAGCTCCGAAGCACATCGAGGCTAAGTTCATTAAAATAAATGCGGAGAAATCCCCTTTCTTGGTTGAGCGTTTGAAGGTTAGGGTATTGCCCACGATAGTTGTTTGTAAAGAAGAGAAATTCGTTGATTACATCATTGGTTTTGACGACTTGGGAGGCACTGATGATTTCACCACGGATATGATGGCGCAAAGATTGGCCAGAAGTGGCGTCATAACCTACAAAGGCGAACCTAAGAAAGTTAACCCTTTCATTCGAGTTAAGCCTAAAACCATACGAGGTGGCGGTTTAGATGAATCCGACAGTGATTAACTTTTCTAACCATAAAAACTGATGCTTCAATTAAGCATTCCGCTCCAAGTGTGCTGGGGATATGGTTTAATACTTAAGAGTTTACTAGACTTGCGGGATTTTTTCTTCATTATTACATCAAGTATTTTTGTATTCACTGCATTTTTCACATATTGAATTGCTTGATTGCTTGTTTTAAGCTTTGTTTCCAAGACTGTTTCAACTCCAAACTTAATGTATGATTAAATTTAAAACTTATGGAGTTATTCACATGTTATGCAATAGCTTTTTTTGTTAAAATTGTATCAAATTAGTAGATATTAGACTTATTCAGCAAAGCTGTTTTACTTCTGTTCACAAATGTATCATATCTTTTCTTGTTTCGGATTATAAAAAAAATAATTGAATTAAGTTTTTCTTTTTTGAACATATTACAAAAAATGACAATGAATTGGTTGGGGTTGGGACAATACTAAATAGTGCAATTATATTTCCCACTTTTTACAAATTAAAAACTACAGTTAAAATAATTTTTTTGCATTGTAATTTTAATAATTTGAAAATATCACTGTTTATTTAGTACAGAAGTTTAATTTAACTTGAAAATCACCTAAATTTGGGGTCAGCAATTAATTTTAAGTCAGATCTGAATACCTTAAAAAATTTTACCAAGGTCCAACCAGTGGGAAAATTTTAAAGTTTTTATTTTTAACATACTCATAAATAAAACTATCTTGCCTATTTTTGTTATATCAAGCCATGATATTTAACTAGGAAACTTTGGGGTGGATAGATCTGAAAGGGTTAAGTATCTACCATTGAGTTTTGTTAAATTTTAACGCTGTTTTAATTTGTTGTTAAAGCTGTTTCACATTTTAGCATCTATACAACCTATTAAAAATTATTCAGTATTATTACTCTTATAATGCTAAAACATTGATAAGGCTACAAAATTACACAAAACATATTGTAATTTGTAAATGCAGGGAAATCTCAATCAACTTGCTCAAATATAAATAAAACAAGTTTTATTTAATTACTACTATCACACAAAAATTAATACAACAGTTTGTGCAGGAAAGAGAACAAAATTATTTATAAAGGAATTTTTGCAAAATCAGTGATTTTTTTCACCTTTGAGGGGCCCAAAGCCCCACTTGATTTACCACCTCTGAACTAGATTCTGGAGATATATAAGTCAAACAGTTGAAGTATCTGGTATAATGCAAAAAAAATGCTGTTTTCATACTTGTTTACCTTTATGTTCTTGATGGCCATTGTTGAGTTTTCTCCTGAAGTTTTGATAAAAAGGAATCTAAATGAGTATTTAATACATATAGTTACAGAATTCAGAACTATGAATTATGATTGTTTTGGTATTCAAACTTAAGGACTATTCAAAAATTATGTTACACGATATACATTTGTTTTACATCTCTTTTTAGTTGTCGAGTTTAAGTGACCCTTCTACACGATTGGGATGTAGCCCTTTCAAAAATTAAAATCTAAAGGCATTTTTTAAATATTCCTTATTAAGAATCAAAATTTTGGAATGTGCTTGATGTCAAAACTAAACAAGCAGTGGCCTATGCCTTTTTAGCACTGCAACAGCTTTTTTAGAAAACAAAAAGTTTTAAAAGTGTGATGTAATTACTCCACATTAATGCAATTGTCAAATTATTCTTCACGTTTAGGCTGCCTATAAATGTGACACTTGGGACAAGGGGGGTTTAGGATTTTTAATATCACATCCTTAAAATCTTTTGGAAAATGTTGCCAAGAAATAAATTATATTACAAACAACTATATGCCATCAAAATAAAAGTTCCCTTTAAAATTACTCAGTAATACACTTCAGCTTGGAAGTTCTTCGCTCATGTAGGTGCATCTGATGTTCTTTATTTTATATATGAACATATATACCCGCTATTAGACAAAATCATTATTATAGATCAGGACAAAATAAAAACCATACGATATAAGATACTATTTTATGAATATCTGTGATAAAAAGGACCTTTTCATAATTCACATATTTCATGTTTGTGGTCATTTATAACCTCCTTGTGAAAGACTTTTGAGCTATGCTTGATAGAATATCTATCCCCAGATCAGCAAATTTAACTGATTTTAAAGACCTGTGAAACAAAACATAGTTTCAATGTCCATACAGTTACTAAACTATGTCTATTGTCTATGTCTATTGACAATGAGAATGAATGTTTCTAAAGAGGTTCCCACAGTTCAGGGAATACATGTAAATGTCAGGGAATTTTTGTTTGACCAAAAAAGTCTGGAATTTTTAATTTGGCCTAAAAAGTCTGGGAATGGTCATGGAATATCATATAGAACACCTAGCAAATGACCAATATTTAGTGTTTTCATCGCATTTTTGACTCGGGGTAAAAATTCTGTTGTTTGAAAATATAGAAAATCTAGTTTTAAATTAGAAAATATAGAAATATATCCCCAAAATGCAGTGTATTCCCAAAATTGAGTAGGAACCTTGCTGAAATTTTGAATTATCCGACCACCATTTATGAGTGAACTTTTGGATTGTTTTATAAAAACAAGTAGTTATCTATCAATTACCTAGAACAGAAAAATTAACGATGAAATAATTTTATTGGTTAGCTTTTAATAAATGTTTCTCTCAACTAACATTCTCACTTTTATTACTAAATCCTTATAAGTGAAATAATTGAGAGTTCTGCTATGAAAATAGCCTCGAGTGAGTTAACAGCCGAATTCGCAAGAACACTGTTTATTGCAGAAACCTGTCAAGTACAGATGTTTCAATAATTTTATTTTGCTGTAAGAAAAATTAAAAAAAATTATTTTGTGTATACAATATCTAAATGGAGTCTACTTTAAGAAAAAAATACTTAAAGCCTTCATAAAAATGTTAAGTTCAAATGCTATCTATTTTGAAGGCTAAATGGTAGAGGCTAACACAGAAATTGTCCGTGATTGACAGAAAGCTTAGTCAGTACATAGGAGATCACAGCTGTGACTGGCTTTGATGTGTTCATTCAATCTGTCACTCTCGAAGGGGTAATAGAAGATTTGACGATATGATTCACGTGACGTGAAAGGGAGGTGCTAGTTTGATGCAATCCCAGAGGCAAAAGGACCCTTTACAAAAGGCATATCCCATGCTTTTTCGATTTGCATTACTCCTATGGCCTCTGTTCTGGTACTCTGTGATAGTGTATTCAAGTTTCTGAAATAAAAGATTCAATTGTCGTTCCAAATATGGGTTTGCCAGTTGGCTCTGATTGGTCCTTTTAACTCATCTTGAACTCTCTGATTGGTCCTTAAGTGGCGATGCAAATCTTACAAAGTGGAATTGGGGAAATATGCCCCCATGAGATCATGATTTCACGTGTTCACTTAACATCGGTCGTAAGAACACCGTTTTCTGTCCTTCGGAAGATGAAAGGAGAGTCCGGCCTCGGGGAGGGTTGTCGCGGCTCCATGTCGCCTGTCCTCAGGTAGTGCACTGGCTGGTCGCTGTCGAAGGTCTCCGTCCCTGACCCGCTAATATTGGCCGAAGAGCTGGGGAATCGGACGTTTCTCTCGGGGTGGAAGAGGACGATGTAGATTTTGGGCAGGAATATGCACACTAGGGTCACTGTGCCGCTCAGCATTACGCTCATCGACAGTATCGTGGCTTTCACCTGTGCGGGAAGAGATAGTTTTGTGAGTAAATTGCTAATGCTCATTCACACTGTTTCACTGTTAATCCTGAGTGATTCAGTCCAGTAAGCAAGAGATAGAAAAATGAAGAATGAAGGAATAGAGATATAAAAATGAAGGAGTAAAGAGTGAAATGCCAATTCACACCTTTTTCAAAATGATATCTCTATTAGGAACACAAAACATGATAAGTCTGAATGAGTCTTTAGCTAAGTCAGGGGCTTACTGGTAAGGGGCTTAGGGACTTGGTGGGTAAAAAAAATAGTTAAAATGCTGTTTTTAAAGGTCAAATTTCCAAACATTTTCTTGGAGAGGACTCGTAGACCCCCTTTTGTGCGAAGATAATGTATTTACAATTTTTCACAATAAGCTTATTTTCAGAGAAATTATACCAAAACATATCCTAAAAAATGAAGTTTTTATCCTAACATAAATGCAAGGGGGAGCTTGATGAGGGGACTTCCTGATCATCTCCCTCAGGAGGACAAATCTAGTGGCGGCAGGGTTCCCACAAGTCATGGAAAACCTGGAACACTTGGGGAATTTTAATTTTACCAAAAATGTGAAGGAATATAGTTCCTTTTTTCCAAAAACCTGGAAAACCACACTGAATACCCCTAGAAAGTTATCAATTTTTAATGTTAGCAGATAATTTTGTAGCTCTCTAGATTCTAGAAAGTAAATAAAAGACTATACAGGGTGTTTCCTAAGTCAGTTTCACGGCTTTTATTTGCAACCAACGTGTCCTACTAGAAACATGGAAGTAAGGTTTTTTAATAACATTAAACATAATTAGCATTTCAAATAATATTAGCCCTGGGGGTGCTACCGCCTCCTTAGTATATCGCTTATATACCCCCGAGTGGGTGCGGTAGCGGTTCTCATTGAGAATAACTGCTCTATAGCATTCAATAGCAATCTCGGCGATCTATAATGACTGAAAGGGTTTTTTTCGGACACGAGTACTGCTGAACCAACGATAGTAAAAGGGTCACGTGATTTTGACAACGCTGGAACTAGTATTTCGGAAGGGAGACAGGTGGAAGTTGAGGGGCAGTTGATCGAAAGAGGAAGAGACAATTGCTTGTATATAGAAGCAAGACCCCAATTATCGCCGGTTACCCAACTATCGGCCGTGCAAAGTCTGTAAAAATCACGTGACCATTTTACTATCGTTGGATGATTAATATATTTCGTGACGAAATCAACATACTCATTACTCACCCTGTAATCCACCAGCGGGTTGTAGTAGATCGGGACGAAGGCCAGCCACACGATGCAGCAGGAGTACATGGTGAAGCTGATCCACTTGGTCTCGTTGAAGTTCTCGGGGATGTTCCTCGTCTTGTAGGCGTACACCGTACACAGCACCAGCAGCAGCATGTTGAACAGCAACCCCAGCAGCACGGAGGTGTCGTCGATGGTACAGAACACCACCCACCCCTTCTCGCCCAGGTAGTCGACGTCCACCCCTAGTGGAGATATAGGGTTCTGAATATGTTTCTATGGAAGGATCGATTGAATGCCTTGGAATCGATATCAAGTTATCGAACTTCACCAAGGAATCGATTTCTGCAGGAATCAAATCTTAGGCAGCGGTCACCCTGAGTGCAGGACCAGGCGTATTGCTGAGGCGATGACTTCTCCGCCCATCACACTATAGGGCAATCACAAACCAGGGAGTTTCTCGGAATATCCCTTTTGTGTGATGGGCGGAGAAGTCATCACCTCAGCAATTACGCCTGGTCCTGCGCTTGCCATGACCGTGCCCTTAGGGTTAGGTCTTAACGGTTCTCAGACGCACCACTTCAGACTCCGGCCAATGAGGTATTTGCATGAGTGAGGGATTTGCTTGATTTTATACTTTTTTGATACATTATGGTTTAAGACTCCCCCCAAATTTCTGATTTTTAAATTCAAAAATGTGTTTTAAATAATTAAAAATTCAATTTTATTTTTGCCAAAACGCCAGAAAAGTCACGTTATCAGAAAACGGGGTTCTATAGGATGTGACACAGTGCACTAAAGCCATTGTGTTTACTGTTTTCAAGTGATCAGAATTCAGAAAATGGGTTTCTATTGGATGTGACCTCACAGCGCATGAATTGTGATTCGAAAGCGTTTTCACGCCCAAACAAAAAACGAAATTTCAAAAATTTATGTATCAGAAACTAGGCTACGAAAGTACTTGATGTAAACGTCATTCTTCATGGTTTTTTTATCTACTATTTTAATAAAATTTAATCTCAAAACGTGAGAATACCTCATTTCTCGCAATCGGACAAAGGAGGAACAACAATCACTTGGTGACGAAGGGATCAGGAACGAGAACCACTGGCAATCAAAAGCGAATCACTTGGTGAAGTCAATTGGTGGTCAGACTACCAAGTGACTTCGTTGTCCCCCTCGGTGTACGCTTTTGTTGGAGGGGGTTCTTGAATGGGATTGTTCGTTGTTCCTCCTTTGTCCAATTCCAAGAAATTGGCCTGAAGTGTGACACTACCCTTAGCAATCGTTCTTAATTTTCTAATTAATACGGAGAGTTATTAACCTTTTTCACTAAAAAAAATTATTATTATTTTGATAAATAATGAATTTAATACAAAAAATTAATAGTTATATTTTTGATTTTTGATTGAAATATTAGTAGCCCGGATGGACATCCTTTCCTTCCCACGAGGTTAAGAAACCATAAATTGGGAGTGGGCAGGACAGTGGGAGTCTTCGAAGATCGATCTTGAAGGACGTACAGACGCCAGCCTAAAAGTTAGAGTTCCGATTTGGAAAATCGTTTTCGATTCTAGCCAAAACTGCCGTATTCACCACTAACCTAACCTTAAGTTAATCTGGAATCATGCTTTTTCGACAGCCCTGGTTGGCTTAACATTTGTTTCCCCTTTTCAACTAACAATTAGAAGCTCTGATTCCAGGTTAACCTTAACCTAACCTAACCTTCACCACTAACTTAACCTAAGGTTAACTGGTTAATCTGGAATCATGCTTTTTCTACAGTCCTGGTTGGCTTAACATTTGTTTCCCCTTTTCAACTACCAATATTAGAAGCTCTGATTCCAGGTTAACCTTAGGTTAATTTAGTGGTGAATACGGCAGTAAGGAATCGATAGGTTGGGAATCGAATCCAACAATCGATTCCGGAATCGAATCAAACTATACCCCTACCTGAAGGCTTGACGATGAGCCAGAGCACCGTGAGCGTGAGCTGGATGAAGATGAGGCATGCGCAGATGACGATCTGTGACTCTGGGCTGATGTAGGAGGGCCGCTTCAGGCCGCTTACATTGAAGATGCGCGAGATACGGTTGGTCTTGGTGAAAATGGCCGAGTAGCACATCGATAGCCCCAGGCCCATGGTCACGCGCAGGGCTCCGCAGGTCGTCTGCAAAGGGGACATCGTTAATATTTTTTATTGTAGTGTTTGACCCTCCTCACACCCTTTTTTAATCAAAACAAAATACAATTCAAACATGCCTCAGATATACCCTTTATTATAGACGATATTAGTCTGACGTCACTTGCTTGTTTGGATACGTTGATTCCATCCGTGATTGGTTCCGTACAGAATTACTTCCATCACGGAACCAATCCCGGATGGAATCAACGTATCCAAGCAAGCAAGTGCCGTCATGATTAATATCGTCTATTGAATCGTCAGTTTGAAAAAGGGAAAATAAGTCTGAAATTGGCAAATTGACTTTTTGTACTTAACAAAATCTTCCAAGCTTCGTTCTATGGGGGAATTCTGAGTGTAAGCAAAAAAAAAACCAGAACCACCCATCAAGTTTTTTTTTGGTTTAAGGCTATTGACCAAAAGAAACCCGTTTTAGCCCCTCCCTCATTCAAGTCAAAACTAATCACACAACAGAATGAGAACTCCCTGAAAAGTGATAGAAAGTTCCCAACAAAATTTTTTTTTCCCAACGCACTGGGCTTCTACCAGCATTTTTTATATCTTATAGAAAGAAGATGTTATAATAAGTTTTAAAGTTATTGAATCCCCACTGGAGCAGTGGTAGGATGCTTGCGCTGCATGCGGCAGTTCGTGGGTTCTATCCCCAGTTATTATTTTATTAAAATTTCAAAAAAAAAAAACCCAGATAAAATAAGTCCACAATTCGTGCGCAATAAACTCTTCAGGGCCAGACCGTTGGGATATGCAAAAATGCCTTATACCAAAGCCTACAAACCTTTCTAAGAGAGTTAGTTTTAAGCAGTTTAGTTAAATTCCACGATGAATATATATCTCATTCAAAGTTTTCTTAGCACAAGTTGACGAGTCAATTCCCATAGAAAAGCATAGCAACGTATGACGTTGAGGAAGAGTTGCCGGGTGATAAAGGTCATCTACACTAGCGGAAATAAAAATCCCAACACCAAGAAGGAAAGGAGATATCAAAGTCAAATTTGTTTCTATGATTGCACATAGTATTAATGTTAATTGATTAAAAAATGAGCCTTCCGGTATGTTAGAGGGCCGAGAAAATCGCTGAGGAGTGTTGTCTCCATAGGTGTCCATTACCGCCGTCACACGTCCTGGTATTGAGCGACAGGGGCTCTAAATGACTTTTGAGGGATTGGAGGACCATGTTGCCTCCTCAGGTAGTCCAAATTCATATGGTGCACCAGCGGACGTTGCATACCGGGCTAGGTGATTTCTCCTCATTGACCGGACCTGTTTTGTGGGTGTTGGTTCTAGAGAACGGGAAAGACGGGGTAAAAATGCAACCTAGGAGGTTAAGAAGAAAGCTTGGACATTGCATACAACATGTGGTTGTGCATTTTTCTCTTGAAATTTGTCCCCAGGACAGGTCTGAAGGTAAGGACGGTCTACCGGCGGCAAAATCTCAATGACGCAGCTCTGGTTGGAAAAAGTACTGGTGAATCATACTCAGGAGTAGCAGAAATGGAATCCAATGCATCACCACTCCGTTACCCTGCATCACCACTCCGTGGAATGATTAGAAAATCATCAGCTGAATGCGCTCTCTCCATTGTGTCTTCAAACTCATACCCAACCGTCGTGGTGCTCCAAACCGAATCAGGATTCTCTCATAAACACGATGTCATGAAATTGGGATTTTCATTTCCTTATTTCGTGCACTATTGGAAACAGAAATGCCCATTTTCAGTCCCTTGTTTATTGACAAAGATGTAAGAAGCTATGCGGACCGAACGGACAATCCGCAGTACTGCAAACGACATCCATCCCACTGCCGCTTGTTCTCAGTATGATCTACCAGTATTTTGGCCAACCAGAGCTGCTTCATTGAGGTTTTTTAGCCGGCTGTCCGTCCTTACCTTCAGACCTGTCCTGGGGATAAATTTCAAGAGAAACATGCACAACCACATGTTGTATGCAATGTCCAAGCTTTCTTCTTAACCCCCTAGGTTGCATTTTTACCCTGGCCTATCCTTTCGTATTCTTCGTGGCCTATCCAACGCTCACAAAACATGTCCGGAGAAAGAGGAGAAATCCCCTAGCCCGATATGCAACGTCCGCTAGTGCACCATATGAATTTGGACTACCTGAGGAGGCAACATGGTCCTCCAATCCCTTAAAAGTAATTTAGATCCCCTGTCACTCAATACCGTGACGTGTGACGGCGGTAATGGACACCTATGGAGACAACACTCCTCACCGATTTTCTCGGCCCCCTAATATCCAGGAAGGCTGATTTTTTAAGCAATTCACATTGATACTATGTGCAATCATAGAAATAAATTTGACTTTGATATCTCCTTTCCTTCTTGGTGTTGGGATTTTTATTTCCGCTAGTGTATATAGATAGAGTTTACAGAAAATTCTTCTCATACTATCTTGATATTCATCATTTTCCCTACAATTAAGGTCGTTCTATTATAACAAATCGTTCCTTACTTTAGTAGGCTCCAGTAAAACGATGAATGCGAAGCAATAGCAGAGGATGATTCCCACGAGGATGACGTGACACAGTTCTCTTCCCGACGCCATGATGATTGGGGTCTTGTGATAGAACAGGAAAATCGCGAACACTGCGCATGTGCTGATGATTCCAAATACTGCGAAAAACAACGGTACCAAAGCCCACGGGCTTCTTAAATTTTTTCCCAAGTAAACGAATGGCAGGTCAAAACAGGACTTTTTGTCGTCTGTCGGATATTGTCCTGTTGAAAAAGAGGTAGGTAATCACTTAACTCAAGTTAAGTTCTTGAATATTTAAAAAAAATTTGTGTGTTTAATTCCATGTTTAAATAGTCCAGGTCCATATATTGCTCATGTTTGGATGCAGTGATCTCTTCAAATTTTTTATTGACATGATGAAATGGGGTATAAATTAGGAATTTTGGACGATAACCTGACTTTAGGAGGGAAGTTTTCGATGAATTTAAACAGAAAAAAATGAAACTTTTTTATTTGTGGGTATTTTTATATTTTATAGAGGAAAAAAGTCAAAAGCTACAAGTGAAATGACAAGTTTACTTGATATGAAAATCACAGTTATTTATCTTAAAAATCCTGCCTTTTTGCCAAGATTGGTGAAATAATAGTATTGAATTCTGGAAAGCCTGTTGAGTGGAAGGCAACTCAATGAAAGGCAGTGGAAAAACAAATTAAAAAATAGGTTATACACAAATGTCCAGATTCTCATTTACCAAAATCATTGTTCAAACGCAATCAGTCAAGATAGATAAGCAATTATCCATCGATATGCAAACTGAATAAACCTAATTTAAAGGAATTGACTGAAAGGGCGTGCTATAGTTTTTGATAAATATATTTTAGTGAACATCATGAAGTAAAATATTTTGAATATTTGAAGGAATTCATCTACAAGACTGTCAATGGTCTCAAACTTGTGCAAGTGACCGTAATCTTGAGTTTTTAGCTTTCACAGTTTGAAAATTTCTGTTTCTCGTGTGATAGGACTCACCGTGTGGGCATTTCTTGCAGGGCAAATCGGGTTTGGGCAGATAGGACAAGAGGGGGCACTCTCTGCAAGACCAGCAGCAACTTATGCCCGGGAATTCGGGGTTGGAAACCCTCTCATGCCCGTCCGCGCACGTATCGTTGCAGGAAGACACGGGAAGGTTCGGAATCTGCTTCCGCTCCTCCGTAAACCACTTGGGGTTTTCCCTGATAGTCAGTCTGGAACAGAAGATTAGAAGGCAGTGTGTAGGATTAGTTTTATAAATGACGATTTTTTTATACCTTGTGTAATTGCAATGTAACAAAGCAAACATCACTCTTAATTCGTGTTAAAAGTTTGTTTTTCTTTTAGGTTAGTGATGTAAGTTAACCAGTTCGCAATCTTGAAGCTCAATTTTTCATACACCTCTAATTTATCTTGGAATCAAAAACATTGACATTGTGTGAAAAGTGTTGATTTCCTCCCAGGGGTGTAATCTTAAACACAATTCAATCATCATTCCTTTAATTATGTAGCAATTATAATAATTAAAACGATTATTTTCAATTTTTAACTATTCAGTAATCGATGTTTAGTTACTTTCGAATCAAATAAGGTCTCAAGTTTTCGTACAACTGTGTTTTTTTAGGATATTTCAATTTTTAATAATTATCTATTGAGATAAGGTTGATGTGTTTTAAAATTCCTCTAAAGCTATTTTTTACTAAGCCCTGTAATTGCAATGTAACAAAGCAAACTTCACTTTTGTTTCCTGTAAAACTTGTTTTTCCTTCAGGGTAGTTAGTGTGCAGCGAAACAACACTTTGATACCTGTACAACTAGCTTTTCCTTTATAGTACATAAATTGTGGAAAAACAACTTTTACATCGAAACTTTCCCTCCAAGCATCTTAGGTTGAATTTTATAAAAAATTTTCTGCATATTTCTTTTTAAATATATTTTTTTAAATTAAGCGAAAAGAAATTGTAAAAAATCCAAAGTTGTAGAAATTCTACTTTTGTGCCTTATAATTAAGAATAGTTACACTCCTAACGCTTTGCACTAAAAAATAAACACATTAAAGAAGTGCGCTTTTTTGCCCTAAATTTAACAAAATTTTAGTTGTGTTATTAGATGGAAAACTTTCTCACCTTATTATGTAGTGATATTGTTCTGAATAGGTTCGAAAAGTGTTCGAAATGTGTTCTTTCCTGAATTCTAAAATTATTCTTATAAATAAGTTAAGAATCTTAAAAAGTTCTTAAATTGGGATTAAAAAAACCTACAAGTACCTACATATTTTATGTCTCTGTAATTTTAGAACATCTTTCACTGACCTATCTTTTTCTCACACAACACAATTGCAATCCAATCAAAACTTTTTTAGTTTGAAGTGTTTTTGGTTGTGTTTATCGAAGTTCCAAAAGTATTTGAAGCCTTTGCCTAGTGGTGAAGTCACTAACCTCTTATCTAGGTTCCATTCTCCTATGGGTATGTATTCGTACTGGTCATAAAATGAAGGTCTGTCGTTTTTAAGCAACCTGTATTGGTATATAGTGTAGTTGACTGGCACACTGCGATTCTCATCAAAGCTAATGTTTATGTTATTACCTTGAATGCCTGGAAAGAATAGGAAGCGTTATTATTTGAGAATGTAGTTTTTTCCTTTGTCATTAATAATAAACTCCTCTTTAGGATATTTTTCCGAATCAAATCAACTGTTTTCTGAGCTTTACTCTGTTCATTTTGAATAGGTGCCTGATAAATAGTGCTTTCCCCCTCGGTAAAAGCGTAACCATGGTTACGCTCTTTGCGCAGCCAATAGTAAGCCTTCTTCGCCGCTTAGACGTTGATAGTTGCCATGGTTACCGATTCAGTGATGGGGGAAGGAAATGTACTCAGGCGCCAATTCAAAATGAATAGAGTATAATAATAGGTACTGAGTATGTTTGGGAATTTATAACGTGAATGTGCAATACAAGCATTTTTTGAAAACAGAAAAAAAATTTATTTTTCCAGTAAAAGCAATTCTAAATTCAAAAATCGACACTAAAAGTTAAAAAAAATTAGTTTGTTCTGTTTTTTAAAATAAAAATAGAAAATTCCTTTACACTTGTTTAGGATTGAGTGACGTCGCTATTTTCTCGCCCCCCCTTTTTTGAAATCAAACTTTGAAATTAAAAAATAAAATAAAATAATGGAATTGCTCATTATGAATCAGCGATGGGCAGGACCGTAACCAGACTACGAGGGTTTGATTCAACGTTTTTTCTAAGGTTTAATAGTTTCAGATTACTTTAAAGTAGTATTTGAATTACTTTGCACATATGTAAAAATTTACAATTACTCCAAGTAAGAATGGGGGTTCTGGGGATCACCCTGACAAGCCCTTGTTACAGAAAGATGCGCGCGTCCTCCCGGGTTAAATTAAGAAGTAACACTGAATATCAAAATAACATAAGAAATTTACTTTCGATTGTCGTGTTTTTTATGAAGTTGATGAGTTCCTTGTATTTTTCATCCCAATTTTTGGGATTATCACACAATGTTCCATACTTTAAACAGAAATCCCTTATCGCCGAAGCCAGCAGAAAAACCGAGTCAATCACCATCGGAACGTAACTTCCTTGCTGATAGTCCTTTTTCCAATTGACGTCTGGAAGTAAAGTGCAAAGAAATAATGTAAAAAAACACTACAGAAGAGTTTTGATTTAAGCTATTTAATTTCGTTTCGTGGCTTTTATTTGGAACCAACGTGTCCTAGGGTCACGGAAGTAAGGTCTCTAACCCTAGGTAAGTGGCCCTGGAGAATCCATTGAGGTGACTTACAGCGCCCCTAGTGGCGAAATAAAAAAGTTAATTTAACCCATTACTGCCTGACGTCCCTTTTTAGGGACGTTTTTTTAAAAATCCTCCTATTTCTACAAAAATTGTTCCTTTCAATTAAAATTTGCACGGATATATCTCTGATCTTCATAGAACATAAAGAACACAAGAAGAAAGCAGAATTTTAAAAAATTTTCACTTTTTTCAAAGTTGGAAGATAGAATTTTTCAGAAAAGTGCTTTTTTAAAAATTTTAAAAGAAAAAGCTTAACAATCCTAGTTGTTATTTAAAAAAATTTTCAATGCCGATATATATTACTGTTTACACATTAAATCAGTTGGGGTGTTTTTTATTTTCCCAAAATATTTTATCTTGACCTTATTTTGGACCCTCGAAAAGCGTCCCTAAAAAGGGACGTCAGGCACGAATGCCCCCGCGGTTTTCCCCATAGTGAAATGATAGTGTTTCCTTCATTTTTTCATAAAAACGCGTTCGATTCTTATGAAATGAATTAAATAACTGATATTTATAAAATTAATATAATTTTAGCTAATAAATTTATTGTTTTTGTTTATTTTTTTTGAAAATACTGTTATTTCTGCAAAATTAATGAAATAAAAAGTCTTAAATTATAAGGAATTAATTAATTTGTATTAATTAAAAGGAATAAATTAATTATTTTACTATATTTATTACTTATGCAAATATATTCCGGTTATATTTAAATTAAAAGTTTAATAATTATTAGTTATTATGACCTTTTGTCATTAAAATTGCCAAAAAAGTCGCTTTTGTGATAAATTTTCGGCTTTTTTTTCTAATTAGATGCCGCTAATCATTGTGTCCTATACTACAGATCAATCTATATCATCTGGCTTGCTAATGCACATCCCACTAATGCTTGATTTTTGGGGAGAAATTCGTGTTCCGCACAATTAAATTAAATAAAATGAAAAAAGTATGGGCATTTGAAAGACTTAAACTTCACAAATTGAGATATTCTGATGGATTTGAGGTGTGTAAAAGTAATTAAAACTCAATATTAGGTAACATATAAACAAAGAATGCCTTTTTCAATTAAACAACTTAATTAATTTGCAATTAACATAGATTTGGGAGGAAAAAACGTGATTTAGAGCATAAAAAATGCTCAAATTACGTTAATTAGGGTCAATTTTACAGTTAATTGGATAAATAATTAATATTTTTTGTTCATATTTATGTTAAAGTATGGTTCTGATCACTTTTGCTGCACTTAAAAAGGTAGAAGATGTTTTTGAGGCTTTAAAAAAAGTTTTCTACCATGCGTTTACTATAGGGAAAAACAACGGGGGCATTCGTGCCTGACGTCCCTTTTTAGGGGCGTTTTTTAATTTTGGTGTAGAAATTAAAATTTTAACCTGGAATTTTTTTCACTATTTTTCCAGTTGTTTTGCGGCTATTTACTATGTTTTTACCAAATATTTAAGAAAAATAAAAAGTTGGGCATTAATGAGTTAAAAAGTAATGAAGATAGAGCAAATATTTTAATGAGAGTATTGTTGTCAACATTATGAAGAACTCACTGAAAAAATTTCATGGAAATATCGGGAATATTCTCGGAGATATTAGCATGTGAAAATAGCACTTTTTCAGGCCTCAAAAAAGTTCGTAAATTTGCAAACATTTCAGTGTTATTGTGTAGTATTATGTTTTTTTAGTTGAATTGAGACAAAATTTAATCAAAAATCAAACAAATTTGCAAATTTACGAACTTTTTCTTTTTTGAGGCCTGAAAAAGTGCTATTTTCTCAGCAAATATTCACGATATTTTCATGAAATTTTTTTCAGTGAGTTCTTCATAATGTTGGCAACAATAATTTCCATGAGGTTTTTGCTCTATCTCCTTTAGTTTCTAAATCAGTTTTTTAACTTTTTTATTTCGCCGCTATGGGCGCTGTAAGTCCTCTAAATAGATTCTCCAGGGTCTTTTACCTAGGGGTAGACCTTACTTCCGTGACCCTAGGACACGTTGGGTCCAAATAAAAGCCGCGAAACGGACTTTTGAAACATCTTGTATAAATATTTGGGTTTTGAATTTAAGCTGTTCAATGTAAATACATTTAAGACTTACTTTTATTAGTTTTCCAGAACTCTTTGAACCAAGGGTTCTGGGTGTCGTCACTAGCCTTAAGAGATAGAAAATAATTGTCAAAACCTGCAAACGAAAGAAAGGTTTGAAAAAATTTATGACATTTGGTTTTCATTGAAAATTTGTAAAACCTTTATGTATGAAAGAACTTTCTGAAAAAATTTCATACATACAGCATACAGCTATGATTTAAATATGTACGGGGAAAATACTTATAGGGGAAAGTAACCTCGGACCTAAGTGTACCTCGGTCCTACACTTTTTCTAGCTAAACTTTTTGTAGTATGGGAACACTAGACATGTAGTTAGCATCCTTACAACCAGAGCTCTTATTTGAACTTATTAATTTAAAATTTGAGATACTATAGGTTAAAAACTGATTTCGCCTGTTAAAAGTAAATTTTTTAAGTTTCACTTCGAAGCTATTAATAGTAATAAATTTTATTTCAAATTATAAATTTATATAGACCACAATGGGACACGCGCAGGTGCCCTTCCAAGTGATACACAGATCATGTAAATGGACATTTAATAATTACAACACAAAAGAACAAATAATCAAGACAGGTACAGGACAGAAAAATACATACAGTGATTGCATAAAAAGAAAATATCCCTAAAATTAGGAAAACCAAAATTAAAGAAAACGAAAAATATTTAATTCCCCCCTTCCCTGGCAACTAGCGGAATGATCCGCCCTAGGCATGAAAAAACCTCACAAAGCTCCGAAAAACTAGTCATAATTTATAGTTATAATTTATAATTATTAATTTCACAATTTTTTTTTGTTGGCGTCGATATATTGAAGAATATAGCATCGTTAACCATAAGTCATTAATGACCCATAAGTAACGATTACAATTTATTGTAATTTTAAAACTGACAATTATATGCAAACCCATCATGAAAAACATAGATACATGTGAAACATATTACTATTTGTAATCGCTATTTGTTCATTAAGTTTACAAATTTTTCGATATCTGGTATTTCAAATAGGTATTTTTTAATAGTTTTTTAAAGGCAAATAAATTTACACTTTCCCTGATTTCACTTGGAATTTTATTGAAAATTAATGGACCAAGATATACAAAAATATTTCTAATAAGAGATTTATTAGGTTTAGGTAAAAGCAAATTGGATTTAGTTCTAAAATTATATTTTAAATTCCGTGTTTCATAGTCAGATTTATTTGAGAATATAAATAGCATGAGACGATATATAAAGAGTTTTTTGAATGTAAGAAGTTTACCCGACGTGCCTGTATTCAACATTTTGAAAAATCTATTTTGAATATTAATTATAGGTAATAAATTTGATGAATAATCACCTCCCCATGAAATGATGCCATATTGTAAAATGCTTTGAATCCAAGAAAAAATATAAGTTGATTAAAAATTGTTTATTCACAATAGGCTTTAAGTGATAAAATATGTATAATTTAAATCTTAATTTTCGCATTAAATTATTTACGTGATTTTTCCATTTTAAATTTTGATCAATTAACAGACCTAAATATTTTATTGTGTCTACCTTTTCTATCACTGAGCAGGAGCAATCCATGTTATTCAATTTGCAGGAATGATATCTAATATTGAGATCAACATTACCAACTTTAGTTAAACTAAAAACTACGTATTGTGTCTTATTACTGTTTATTTTTAAATCATTTGTTACAAACCACTCTTTGATCCTTAATAAATCTTCTTGAACTTTATTTTTTAGAGTATTATAATCATTTGCAGCGTAGATAATGACTGTATCGTCAGCATAGGTTAGAATTTTTCCATTAATTTGAAGTCTACAAAAATCATTCATAAAAATATTGGACAGGATCGGCCCTAATATAGAGCCCTGAGGCACTCCCTTCTTAATTACTGATTTATTGCTACTTATATTATTTATTTTTACATATAGTGTTCTATGATTCAAGTAAGATTTAAACCAATCCAACTGCTTACCCCCAATTCCAGCATTATAAAGCTTTGTTAATAAAATTTTGTGGTTTACAGAATCAAAAGCCTTAGAAATGTCTATAAACAGTGCCATAGTTTTAAAATTTTTATCTATGTTTGATAAAATTCTGAATATTAGGTATTAGTTTAAAAAATAAAAATTCTATTATGCAGTGAATTATATATTTTAAAGTGTATTGTTTCAGCTATAATATTATGGTAACTGAACATGAACTGAGGTAAACTGAACATGAAGCGCAGACATTTTTCAGTAAATGATCAAGTGACGTCGTACCTTGGACCTAAGGAAAGCTTTTTACCTTGGAGCTACCTAAAATACACTTTAATACCTCGAGTGATTTACAAAATAACTCTGCTTGCTTTTATTACATTGGTATATATTTATTTTAAAAGCAGGTTAGGATTTAGTTCCATGACTAAAGCTAATTTTATGTGAAATCAACGTTTTTGTGATCAAAATCAATGTTTTAAAAAGTTAATGCTAAAAAGTGTTCCAGGAGCTCTGAAAGAATTCCACACATTTAGACTTCACACGATTAGATCTCATCTGGTAATTCTAAATATCTTAAAAAGAAGGCTTATACCCATTAAATAAGAAATAAACTAAGAATTTTTGACATAGGTCCAAGGTACACTACCTCTGAAACCAAGATAAACCTTGGACCTATGTTTTATTTCATTAATTACGTACTGAAATACTTCAATTAAACTTCTGAAAAAAAAATATGTTGTGTATAAAAGGTTGAAGTATCGAGAGAAAGTTGTTTCATGATCTAAAGGACCACGAATGGTCTGCGGACCATTCGGTTGAGTGGTCCGGTTGAGAACCACTGCTTTATGAAAATTCCAAACTTCAAGAGGACGACTTCATTAAAATCATGAAGGACTTAGAAAGCTTACCGGGCACACTGAAGGTTCTGGGGTGAATGGTAATGGCCCCTTCCGCGTACTTGGAATGGAACTCGACGACACTCTTCTTCACCCCCCACCCGTCGCTGCCGATCCAAACGAACCTGTCCAGGGCGATATTGCAGCGCAGGCAAGCATCGAACAGAGGCCTTGAAAAGACATCAACTTATTAAAAGCATTACATTCCGACATACTGACTGTTGGGATATAGACCAACTTTTCATAAAGAGCAATTGTTGAATTTTAAGGACTTTAAACCAATTTCCATACACTGTAAAAAAAGAACGTCTTTTAACGTATTATTTTCCGTGAATTTTTCATGGATTAATTCCGTAAACTACAAAACGGAATTTTCATCGTGAAGTTTACGTTTTTTTAATTTTCCTCTCCTCACGCATGCGTATTGTACTATTTCTCCACTAGTTTTAGTGAGACTCAAATATAGTTGTAAATAAGTAATAGAAGTTTGTGCAAGCGTCTTCAGGCATTGTTTTTATTTTTTGTATTATTGGTAGTAAACGTTACCATGCTTTAAAATACACTGCTGGCCATCCAAAATGGTACACCAAGAAGGAAAAGAGATACCAAAGCCAAATTTATTTCTATGATTGCACATAGTATCAATGTGAATTGATTAAAAATTCAGCCTCCCTGGATGTTAGGGGGCCGAGAAATTCAGTGAGGAGTGTTGTCTCCATAGGTGTCCATTACCGCCGTCCCACGCCATGGTATTGAGTGAATGGGGCTCTAAATGGGCCTTGAGGGATTGGAGGACCATGTTGCCTTCCCAGGTAGTCCAAGTTCATGTGGTGCACCAGCGGACGTTGCATACCCGGCTAGGTTATTTCTTCTCTTTCACTGGACATGTTTTGTGGGCGTTGGTTCTTAAGAACGGCAAGGTCAGAGTAAAAATGCAACCTAGAGGGATAAGAAGAAAGCTTAGACATTGCGTGCATCACGTGGTTGTGCATTTTTCTCTTGAGACTTGTCCGCAGACGAAGGCTGAAGGTAAGGATAGACAATAGGTTACCAAACCACAATTCTGCAGCTATGATTGGTCAATGTGCGGGTAAATCATAGTGAGGAGATGGGGGAGTGAAATTCAATGCTTCATTTCCCCTTAATTCTCCGCACAGAGCAATTCTGAAGACTACAAAATCAACAGCTAAGTGTTCTCTTTTCTCGCTGTCGTACTGTCATCTCCAATTATCGTTGTGCTGCAGACCAAACTGGGACACTCTCATAAACTCTGCACCATCACATTGAGATGTTCATTTCATTATTTAGTGCACTATTGCCACCGCCAAATCATGTGTTGAAGATTGGAATTTTTCTGAAGCTATGCTTGCCAAACGGGCAGTCCCTTGCACTGTAAACGGCATGCATTCCACTCCCACACCTCCTCAGTATGATTTACCGGCCAATTGACCAACCAGAGCTGCAGCATTGAGGTTTGGCAACCTGTTGTACGTCCTTACCTTCAACCCTCACCTGCGGACAAGTCTCAAGAGAAAAATGCATAACCACGTGATGAACGCAATGTCCAAGCTTTCTTCTTATCCCCCTAGGTTGCATTTTTACCCTGACCTACCCGTTCTAAAGAACCAACGCCCACAAAACATGCCCGGTGAAAGAGGAGAAATAACCTTGCCCGGTATGCAACGTCCGCTGGTGCCATAGAGGAAGGATAAAGGGTAGAGAGCGCACTGGTAACCCTCCGCCAGGGTACGGATAAGAGTCACGTGACAGAGGCATACCGGAGAACTCGTTTTCCCTCAGCATCGGTCTTTTCCCATACATTCCAATGGTGAATGATTGTGTGGTAAAAATCAGTGCTCGGTATTTCTTAAAAATATGGTTGTTTCATGCTGTGCATATGGATGTAAAGAGAAGCGGATCAAAGGTGGATCTGTTACCTTTCACAGGTATGTTGAAATTATTAGTTGTTTGTTATTTAAGTTGTTTATTCATGCCATTTTTTATCATGAATGGGTTTCGGAATTGGCTTTTTTGCATGCGTTGTAAAAAATTAACCAAATTTCCTGCTCTATCAACGATATTACTTGAGTATTTACAAAACTATAACATTCTTGTAATAGTGCAACAAATTTATGTTAGTTATTTACTTATTAAAAAGTTTTTTTTCAAACTCCGATCAGTTTTTTGATGTCCGCCAAATTGGCGTCGACATCTATCGCCAAGTTAAATCGTCGGATGGCTTGTTTTTCATTGTATATTTTAATTTAAATAATTTATAATGCTGTCTAAATAAAAAAATCCTTTTTGTGAGCGTCGGATAGTTAGTTAAAATCTTAATTTTTTATATTTAGGCCTCACAAAAAACTTAAAACCTTTTTAAACCATGCAATCTGACTTTTACCGGTTAAGTATTCCAACATAAGGTTTTTCAATATTTTTTTTACTTGGAAATTACATTAAAAATAAAATAATAAAAGTCGGACAAAATCGGCCCACGCGAAGTTTAATTTTTTTTAATTTTAAAAAATGGCCGAAAAATTCTTAAAATCGATAAGTAGTTATCAAGACTATATGTTTATAGGGCTATTTTCCAGTACTGAATACAAATATTTCATAATTTTTTTAAAATTTATTATTATTTAAATATAATTAATTTTAAATTATTTATTTCGAAGTATTGTCAAAATATTTTCGGTTTTGATTGAAAGATTTTACATTTTTTGTCTTTCAAGGTTCATTTTAATAAATAAGAAATTTTAAAAAATCTTATAAATGTCAGATTTTCTTCTTAATTTATTATGTAATTTTTTAGTTATTTATAAGTGAAAAACATTTGAATTGATTATTTTTCGGTTTTAACCATTGGTTTATTCTGTATAGTTTATCCAATTTTTAAAAATTAATATTTATCAATTCAAAACTTAAACTAAATAATTATATTAAGCTTTAAAATATAGCCAATAAACTTATATCAAGTCTCGGTTACTATTAATTAATTTTTTTTACTTTTTTTCAGCTATTTAAAAAAATAATAATACTTTTAGAAATTAAATTTAAAATATTTCTTAAGTGGAGTTAGCTTGTATAATAATACTTGTGTTTTTTATAGTTTTCCAAAGGATGAGGAACGAAGAAAAGCTTGGGAAGTACAGGTTCATCGTGAAGATTTCAAACCCTCAAATCATTCAAGATTATGTAGTAAACATTTTACCGAAGATTGTTTCGACAAAAATAAGTTTGGAGGAACTTGGCTGAAACCTGATGCTTTGCCAACCATTTGCAATCTGAATCTAAAAATAATTATATTCAATTCTAATTCCCAAGGATAATTTTATAAAAACTTTAGGGTAATGATGTGGAAATTATTGTGGAATGGGCATATAAAGGTAGTAAAAAAGATCCATTATAAAAAATATGAGTTTTTAAACTTTTGGATTTGTAATTATTAATTAAACGACTAGATCAAAAAAACGAAAAAGTAATTGAAAAGAACCCAATTCGCAACTTAAACATTCTTGAAGAAAAACAAGGGAGTGGAAATCAACCTGTAAAATAATTTATAATTAGAGTGTCGAGTTCCCCTCCTAAGTTGAACGGCGCAAGTTCAGAGGTGCGGATGCTTGGCGAATTTTGGCTGTTTAGCGGCACATTTAGAAGCCAAATCATTCACTTAACATTAGTTAGGGTTACCATATTAGTCATCTTTACCGCTAAAAACTTGGCGCATCCGCACCTCTGAACTTGCGCCAGTTGAACTTCCTATGCTTGCCTCTTATATGAAAAACTTGTGATTCATAAGTTATGTATTAAAATTAATCTTCAAAAAGAAGTTTTTTTTTAAATTCTTAACATTTATCAATGCTTATGATCATATGAAATGAAACAAGACATAATTAATGATTACAAAAAAAAACGTTTTGCGTTAAGTTTATCGGTGTCAGTCAATTTCAATTACATTACCGGATTGATAACAAACTGTAATCGCACTATCTTTCCTCTATGGAGTCGACGGTATTTGCGAAAATATGTTGTCTGAAAACTTTTTGCCGACATCTATATCAGCGCCAACAGTAGCGATAAAGAGCTAATTTCTGGTAAACGCGCGAAAAAGAAGCTCCAAGCTGCTCTCAGTCACGTGGTACACTCGTTCCACCGGCTCACACAGACTCCTTCCATAGCGTGCGCTCTCTAGCTGGTGCACCACATAAGCTTTGACTACCTAGGGAGGCAACATGGTCCTCCAATCCCTTGAAGCCCTTTTAGACCCCCTTTCACTCAATACCATGGCGTGGGACGGCGGTAATGGACACCTATGGAGACAACACTCCTCACTGATTTTCTCGGCCCCCTAACATCCAGGAAGGCTGAATTTTTAATCAATTCACATTGATACTATGGGCAATCATAGAAATAAATTTGGCTTTGATATCTCTTTTCCTTCTTGGTGTACCATTTTGGATGGCCAGCAGTGTAGAAATACTCTGATATACTATTTTTAAACAGATATTTAAACATCGTACGATCGCTTTCTTCACCACGTAGCTGAAGTCTTAAAATATTGCATACCTAACTAGTCTTATTGGATCGCAAAAATGTGATCCAAATAGTTGTGATAACTTGTAACTTTTGATTATACTTGTATTACTGTGATCGGTAGTGTAAATTATTTAAAAGAATCGTCTATTTGGATTTTACGGATTGTTTTTTCTTTCAAAATTATAATCAGGAATATACTGAATCACAATAATATTAGTATATTAGATCGCAAAAATATGTTCTAAATAGTGGTGATTAACTTGTAACGGAAAGTTCCACTCCAATGACGAAAAGATATTAAACGAACGTTCTCTAAAATAACGGAAGGTTTCCCTCCTTTGACAGAAAAATACAAAACGGACAGTCCCTCAAATGACGGAAAAAGAAAATACAGATACCTTCTCAAATGATGAAAATAATCCGGCAGCTGTGCTGCCGGGAAATTTCCGTTTATTGAAGAAAGATTTTTTTACAGTGTACAGATAACTTTTAAGTAATTAAAGTAAACCTACTTTTTGAGAGGTATTTTGAAGTTACTGTTTTAATTTATTTTTCAATATTTACTTGTCTTTCTGATTATTTATGTTGGCAGCAGTTAAATATTAATGTTCTAGAAAAAGTTTTTTGTCGTTGTTTATTGAGATTTCAGAGGTCAGCCTATTTTAGAGATAAATTTAAATTTGTAATTTTTGAGAATTTGTAATTAATGAGAATTTTTTAAAGTTAGTTAATAGTGAAAATTAATAAATAGAATATTTATAAACTAACGTCCGTGGTTTGGGTAGTCACAAAAGGTTTGTGGTTTATATTGTTTTTAACATGTTCACACACAACTGTGATATAAACCTTTATTTAAGTGTCCAAATTTAACTTGAATTGGGGTAACTTTGGTCCAAATATCAAAAGCCAACAATTTTGGAATTTGAGTTAGCTTTAGCCAATGTTATATCATGCACGTTGCACGTGTGTTGATAAATTACCTATCGATGAAAAAAATAAATTCCAAGTTCATTTCAAGTTTTAATGCATTTTATGCACAATCATTCTTTTTTCCATGCCTTACTTGATTCTTTCTTCGTTTAAAAACACTATGACGACCTTTGCTTTGTCGTGGTTGTCTAGCCGCCGGATAGCTGCGTCGAAGTCATCGTTTCTTGCAGATTTAGGAAGCATTTCTACGGTAGCTATGCAAATCCCTAGAAGTCAAAATAATAAATGAACACTTTTTCCCTATCTTCTTAATAAATACACTTTTCAAACATATTAAGAACAGTATCGCAACATTATAAAGCATCAAAGTGTTCTAGGTAACAACACAACTAAAGTGTTGTTAATTAGAGAACAAAAAAAAGTGTTCTTTTAAAAGTGTTTATTTTTGGGTGTGTGCTAACGTTCTTCACAAAAATAAACACATTTTATAAAAACATTTATTAACACTCATACTCAAGTTAAGAAAACTTTTGTTGCGTTGTCAGGTACAACATTTTAACACCTTATTATTGTAGGTGTAAACTCACAACTATCAAGCTCACGGTTATGACGCTTGAGAGTTGTGAGTTTACACCTATTGTCCGCTTAACCAGCAATAAATGGTGAAATTCTCCTTTCATTACCTTATTATTGTGTTGTGATATGTTAGAAGTTTTAGAAATGTGTTCTATTCATAAGTGTGTTTAAAAAATATTGTTGTAAAATGTGTTTAAATTATGAAAGTGTTCTTAAATTTCGATCGCAACACTTTAAGAACCCGTTTTCTGTCTCTAGCAGCACTTTCACAACACCATTATTTTCCCACACAACACAATTTCAACACAATGAGGTAATTGCATGAATGAGGTATTTGCTTGATTTTATACTTTTTCGATACATTATGGTCTAAAACTTCCAAATTTCTGATTTTTAAGTTCAAAAATGCGATTTAATAATTTAAAATTCAATTTTATTTTTGCCAAAAACGTCAGAAAAGTCACGTTATCAGAAAACGGGCTTCTATTGGATGTGACGTCACAGCGCATGAAAACCATTGTGTTTTCTGTTTTCACGTGATCAGAAAACGGGCTCCTATTGGATGTGACCTCACAGAGCATGATTTGTGATTCGAAAGTGTTTACGCGCCAAAACAAAAAACGAAATTTCAAAAATTTATATCTCAGAAACTAGGCTACGAAAATACATGATGTAAACGTCATTCTTCATGATTTTTATCTACTATTTTAATAAAATTTAATCCCAAAACGTGAGAATACCTCATTGCCAAGCTTTTGACTACAATTGTTCATTATTGGGTTAACATTGCGGTTTACTTGGTGTTTCAAAAGTGCTTCACGCATTTTCAGTCCAACCTTTGAAGGTTATTGAACTCCCGACGTTGAAAACATCAATGCTTTGGGATCGGAGGGTCCCGGGTTCGATTCCCGGCACCGCTGAAGACCCATCGAGTATATGCGGTGCTCGCCTCGAAGCACTCCTGTGAACCAGGTGAGGGGAAATGATGAGGAAACTTTCAGGGTAACATATCTTTTATTTGACAGGGATACAACTTGTATCAGAATAGCAGCATAAGTAGTATGTAACAGTCGTGGTATCATACAGTTAAATTTATAGGGTTCCGCCCTGGCGGCATTTAGAGGAAACATAAAATTTGCATAAGTAAATAAAATAATACAGATGGGTCACTTTAGCGTGACCATAACTCCTGCCCCAATTTTAAATTTAAAAAGCTTAAATTAAAAATTGAATATTAAATCAAAGTTCACATGGGCAGCTTCACCAACTTGGTGATATTTCTCTTAAAAACTCCCTTGGCTGTCTTGACCGTGACGACACGAACGACCTGGTCGTGTCCTGGGTGGACTTCCATCACCCGTCCTAGGGGCCAAGTAGCAGGTGGGACATTAGGCTCTTTCAAGATGATTAGATCACCTATTTGGAGGTTAGGATGGACCTTCCTCCAGTGCTTAGGCCGCTCCTGCAGGGAATGAAGGTATTCCTGCCGCCATTTCTTCCAGAAACTAGACCGCATGTCCTCCAACAGTTGCCAGCGGGTCGAGGGGCTGATTGACTCTTCAGAAACTGGTTCGAGGCGGACAGCCTTTGTGGCCATGCAGATAAATAAAGCGATGTAGCCTTTGGTATATTTAGATCCACGTCCTTTATTCATTCTCAGCTTTATTGGTCCTGCAAAGTCAGTTCCGCTTTTGCTGAAAGGTCGAGCTACTTGTACTCGTGACTTTGGCAGATCTCCCATGATTTGATTAGTGGAAGATGATCGGAACCTGCAACACACTAAACATTTATTCAATACACTTTTTATTACTTTTTTAGCCCTGAGCATCCAATATTGCTGTCGAATGATATGCAGTAAGCTAGATGGACCTACATGAAGATGTAACATGTGTAGTTCTTTGAGCAGCAACTTACTAATTGGATGGTCAGGAGGTAAGATGATGGGGTGTTTGGCTCTATAGGGCAAATCAGACCTTCGAATACGACCTCCTGCCCGTAAGACGCCGTCTTTGTCAATGAATGGATTCAGAGAAACAATTTTACTGCTAACCTTTAAATTCTGGTTACTTTTTAATCTATTTAACTCCTCTTGAAAATGAGTTAATTGTACCCATTTGAAGATAACAATCTTGGATTGACCTAGATTTGATAGGGTTAGAGGCAAAATAGGTAAAGTAACTTGAGAAGAATGTTTGATGCTCTTAATAAACTTTAAGCAATATGAAACAATTCTTACTATCCTAGAGAAAGAAGAATATTTGTTAAACAAATAATCTAAAGTATCATTTTGATTTATTTCAACTGTGAGGTTGAACACTTGCTTTTTACGAGTTTCAGGAATTGAAACATTGAACCCTTCCGCAGTCAAGTCAGCTTTAGGCCACTGATTAATATCATCCTGCAGAAATACCGGTCCATTCCACCACAGTTCAATTTGACTCAATACTACTGAGTCCGCACCTCGTGAAGCTAGGTCAGCTGGGTTGTCACAGGATTGGACGTACTCCCAATGAGTGATGGGCAAAGTTTCCAGGATTTCTGAAGTTCTATTTCCTACAAAGGTTTTCCATCTACTCGGATGAGCAGATAACCATGCTAGAACCACTTTTGAGTCTGTAAAGGCAAATACTTTTAGATTCATATTTAGAATAGACAATACAGAAGTAACAAGTCTTGTTAATAATAAGGCACTAGAAAGTTCCAACTTTGGGACAGATAACTGTTTAATGGGGGCAACCTTTGTTTTTGACGTTAAGAGTTTAACTTCAATCCCATTCTTACTTTCGATACGGCAGTAAATAACAGCTGCGTATGCTTGCGTTGAAGCGTCAGAGAATCCTACTAATGAAAAGTTGTCTTTGCATGATGCTACAAATCTAGGTATACGAACGTTAGTTATCTTGTTGAATTGATCTTGAAACATTTTCCAATCAGAAGATATACTCTTGGGTAATGGTTCATCCCACCCACATTTTAATAGCCACAACTTTTGAAGAAATATTTTGATCCAGACAACACAAGGAGATAAGAAACCTAGCGGATCAAAAATCTGGGCGGATTGGGAGAGTATTTTACGTTTGGTTAGGGGATCTTCAACATCAAGGTGAGGTACAAAAATAAATACGTCATCACAAGAATTCCAGGTTAAACCTAAAACTTTAGAACTTCCATTACCATCAATAACTAGGTTGGTTTTATCAGCTTCAACACCAATATTAGTTAAAAGTTCATGTGAATTAGACCTCCACTTGGATAATTTAAAGCCTCTAGAATTAAGAAGTTCAGAAACTTCGTTACACAATTGAACAACTTCAGATACCGATTCAGAACCGGAAAGAACATCGTCCACGTAAAAGTCGTTTAAGATTACCTTAGAAGCATTTGGAAAACTTCTTTCTGCATCTATACCAATTTGCTTTAGACATCGTGTAGCCAGAAATGCAGAGGATGCCAACCCATATGTAACTGTAGATAGTTTAAATTCCATGATGGGTTTACTCTGATCATCGCGCCACAAGATTCGCTTGTGTACGGCGTGATGAGGTAGAAAAAACTTATCTTTGTCCTCGATCATGCTGGAATCGTCATCAGATGTTTTCATGTGATTGAGACCTTCGTACTCTGACATGAAGCGCTTATAATCCATCTCCAATACTGGATTACGCTGGAAATTTCTTTCAACACTTATTAAACGTGATACTGCTGAACTGAAAGAGTTTCCTAGTTGGGAAGAGGTTTCACGAAAAGGTAGTCGAACTACAAATCTACCTTGGTCATCAAGTGAATAATTCTTTAGAAAGTGATCTTCACAGTATTGCTCGTCTGGAGTAAGATTAGTTGATCTTTCAGGAACGGATTCTATTTCCCAGAATCTTCTTAGTTGATCATCAATTCTTAACATCGTAAGGTTTAAACTTGTGACTCGTTGTGGGGCATCCAGTTTTCCGCATACAATCCAACCAAACTTAGAGTTTTGGGCAAGCGGACTTCCATCAGACTTCAGAACTTGACCTGGTAGGAGGATCGAGAAAAAGACATCTATGCCAAGGATCATATCTATTTTCTCAGAGCTTCCGATGGATGGATCAGCCAATTGAATTCCTTTCAGTAATGAGAGCTCCTTGGAAGTAACTTCAAATGACGAGTGGGTAGCCGTCATGGTTTTCAAAACGAAAGCATTAATCTTGAACTTGACATTGGGATCAACTTTTGAAGTGACGGAAAGATTTACAGATCCTAAGGTTCTTACAGGATTTGAAACTGAAAGTCCGGTCACTGGCAGGTTCTCGCGAGACGTATAGTGCAAACCTAGTTTCTTCATACAGGATTGCGCAAGGAAAGTAGCTTGAGAACCGGAATCTAACAATATTCGAATATCCTGGAGCTTGCCTTGAGCATCGGATACTGACGCGATTGCTGTTGGAAGTACAGCAGTGCTACATCTCACTGAGTTCATGGAAACGGGTACTGGGTTCTCCTCTTCTTCACTGGATGTGGTGGTCGTCTTCTTCGCTTCAGGAATCTTAGTGACAGCACAATTCGAATTGAAGCTTTCGTGAAGAAGCGTGTTATGCTTACCGTTACACATTCGGCAAGTGAATTTTGATTGGCAGCTACGGTGGAGATGAGATGAGGATAGGCAGTTCCAACACAAAGACCTTTTGCGAACAAAGTCTTTTCTAGCATTCAATCCTAACGCTTTGAATTGCGGGCACTTCGACAACGTATGCATGCCTTTGCATTTGAGACACTTCGGAGCTGAAATGCGAGTAGGGGTACTGGAACTTGGAATTTGATCAGATTGCTCCGGCACTGAGTTGCATACAGCTTCAAGAGCACTAGATCGCTCGTTTAGGAAATCTATGAAGCACTGGAATGTCGGGAAGGGAATTGACACCGTTTTCTCCGACCAGAGACGTCGCGTTTCTGGATCGACCTTTTCACACAAAAGATGAATTAACCAAATGTCGGCAGTGGTGGCTTCATCATCAACTGTTTTCAATCCACGAACAACTTGTTCAGACACATCAGCCATAGATCTGAGATTAGAAGAGTTAATCGCACTTATTTGGGGCTGACTCAGAAAAGTATTGATGAGGGAAGTGGCGATATTTTTCTTCTTGTCGTAGCGGCTCACTAGCTTTTCCCATGCTTCAGGGTAGCTGACTTGAGAAACTGGTATGTGGCGGATGATTGCTGCTGGAGCTTCGCCGAGAAGACCACGCAGGTACTGAAACTTCTGGATGTTGGTTAGGTTCACATTGTCATGGACTACGGTAGTGTAAAGATCCTTGAAAGCTAGCCATTCAGCGTAATCGCCTTGAAAAGAAGGTATATTCAGCCTAGGGAGCTTGAATTCAGGGGTTGATCTGAAGCTTGGTTCAGGATCAATGGTGATATCTTCTCTAGGGTCATCACCGGAATAGGCGGCTGCTTTCCTGGCTGCTATTATTCCTCTCAGCTTGTCGCAACAATCGTAGAATCGATTTTCTACTTCTTCCCTTTCTGACGATTCTTCGGGCAGTGAAGAATCTATCTTGCAAAACTTATCGAACGCAATCTGGAGGCGTTCAAGCCTAAAGCTTATTGCGTTGATGTCGGTACGATCGGTAATAGAATTGGCAAATGTTTCGATCCTGGTTATGGATCCCTTTTCATACCCTCGAGCCCGGTTCAAGGCACTGTAATCTTCATCGTCACTAGTTTGACTCATGATGAAGATGGAAACTATCTCGGTGGAACCTCCAATATGCTCGCCTCGAAGCACTCCTGTGAACCAGGTGAGGGGAAATGATGAGGAAACTTTCAGGGTAACATATCTTTTATTTGACAGGGATACAACTTGTATCAGAATAGCAGCATAAGTAGTATGTAACAGTCGTGGTATCATACAGTTAAATTTATAGGGTTCCGCCCTGGCGGCATTTAGAGGAAACATAAAATTTGCATAAGTAAATAAAATAATACAGATGGGTCACTTTAGCGTGACCATAACTCCTGCCCCAATTTTAAATTTAAAAAGCTTAAATTAAAAATTGAATATTAAATCAAAGTTCACATGGGCAGCTTCACCAACTTGGTGATATTTCTCTTAAAAACTCCCTTGGCTGTCTTGACCGTGACGACACGAACGACCTGGTCGTGTCCTGGGTGGACTTCCATCACCCGTCCTAGGGGCCAAGTAGCAGGTGGGACATTAGGCTCTTTCAAGATGATTAGATCACCTATTTGGAGGTTAGGATGGACCTTCCTCCAGTGCTTAGGCCGCTCCTGCAGGGAATGAAGGTATTCCTGCCGCCATTTCTTCCAGAAACTAGACCGCATGTCCTCCAACAGTTGCCAGCGGGTCGAGGGGCTGATTGACTCTTCAGAAACTGGTTCGAGGCGGACAGCCTTTGTGGCCATGCAGATAAATAAAGCGATGTAGCCTTTGGTATATTTAGATCCACGTCCTTTATTCATTCTCAGCTTTATTGGTCCTGCAAAGTCAGTTCCGCTTTTGCTGAAAGGTCGAGCTACTTGTACTCGTGACTTTGGCAGATCTCCCATGATTTGATTAGTGGAAGATGATCGGAACCTGCAACACACTAAACATTTATTCAATACACTTTTTATTACTTTTTTAGCCCTGAGCATCCAATATTGCTGTCGAATGATATGCAGTAAGCTAGATGGACCTACATGAAGATGTAACATGTGTAGTTCTTTGAGCAGCAACTTACTAATTGGATGGTCAGGAGGTAAGATGATGGGGTGTTTGGCTCTATAGGGCAAATCAGACCTTCGAATACGACCTCCTGCCCGTAAGACGCCGTCTTTGTCAATGAATGGATTCAGAGAAACAATTTTACTGCTAACCTTTAAATTCTGGTTACTTTTTAATCTATTTAACTCCTCTTGAAAATGAGTTAATTGTACCCATTTGAAGATAACAATCTTGGATTGACCTAGATTTGATAGGGTTAGAGGCAAAATAGGTAAAGTAACTTGAGAAGAATGTTTGATGCTCTTAATAAACTTTAAGCAATATGAAACAATTCTTACTATCCTAGAGAAAGAAGAATATTTGTTAAACAAATAATCTAAAGTATCATTTTGATTTATTTCAACTGTGAGGTTGAACACTTGCTTTTTACGAGTTTCAGGAATTGAAACATTGAACCCTTCCGCAGTCAAGTCAGCTTTAGGCCACTGATTAATATCATCCTGCAGAAATACCGGTCCATTCCACCACAGTTCAATTTGACTCAATACTACTGAGTCCGCACCTCGTGAAGCTAGGTCAGCTGGGTTGTCACAGGATTGGACGTACTCCCAATGAGTGATGGGCAAAGTTTCCAGGATTTCTGAAGTTCTATTTCCTACAAAGGTTTTCCATCTACTCGGATGAGCAGATAACCATGCTAGAACCACTTTTGAGTCTGTAAAGGCAAATACTTTTAGATTCATATTTAGAATAGACAATACAGAAGTAACAAGTCTTGTTAATAATAAGGCACTAGAAAGTTCCAACTTTGGGACAGATAACTGTTTAATGGGGGCAACCTTTGTTTTTGACGTTAAGAGTTTAACTTCAATCCCATTCTTACTTTCGATACGGCAGTAAATAACAGCTGCGTATGCTTGCGTTGAAGCGTCAGAGAATCCTACTAATGAAAAGTTGTCTTTGCATGATGCTACAAATCTAGGTATACGAACGTTAGTTATCTTGTTGAATTGATCTTGAAACATTTTCCAATCAGAAGATATACTCTTGGGTAATGGTTCATCCCACCCACATTTTAATAGCCACAACTTTTGAAGAAATATTTTGATCCAGACAACACAAGGAGATAAGAAACCTAGCGGATCAAAAATCTGGGCGGATTGGGAGAGTATTTTACGTTTGGTTAGGGGATCTTCAACATCAAGGTGAGGTACAAAAATAAATACGTCATCACAAGAATTCCAGGTTAAACCTAAAACTTTAGAACTTCCATTACCATCAATAACTAGGTTGGTTTTATCAGCTTCAACACCAATATTAGTTAAAAGTTCATGTGAATTAGACCTCCACTTGGATAATTTAAAGCCTCTAGAATTAAGAAGTTCAGAAACTTCGTTACACAATTGAACAACTTCAGATACCGATTCAGAACCGGAAAGAACATCGTCCACGTAAAAGTCGTTTAAGATTACCTTAGAAGCATTTGGAAAACTTCTTTCTGCATCTATACCAATTTGCTTTAGACATCGTGTAGCCAGAAATGCAGAGGATGCCAACCCATATGTAACTGTAGATAGTTTAAATTCCATGATGGGTTTACTCTGATCATCGCGCCACAAGATTCGCTTGTGTACGGCGTGATGAGGTAGAAAAAACTTATCTTTGTCCTCGATCATGCTGGAATCGTCATCAGATGTTTTCATGTGATTGAGACCTTCGTACTCTGACATGAAGCGCTTATAATCCATCTCCAATACTGGATTACGCTGGAAATTTCTTTCAACACTTATTAAACGTGATACTGCTGAACTGAAAGAGTTTCCTAGTTGGGAAGAGGTTTCACGAAAAGGTAGTCGAACTACAAATCTACCTTGGTCATCAAGTGAATAATTCTTTAGAAAGTGATCTTCACAGTATTGCTCGTCTGGAGTAAGATTAGTTGATCTTTCAGGAACGGATTCTATTTCCCAGAATCTTCTTAGTTGATCATCAATTCTTAACATCGTAAGGTTTAAACTTGTGACTCGTTGTGGGGCATCCAGTTTTCCGCATACAATCCAACCAAACTTAGAGTTTTGGGCAAGCGGACTTCCATCAGACTTCAGAACTTGACCTGGTAGGAGGATCGAGAAAAAGACATCTATGCCAAGGATCATATCTATTTTCTCAGAGCTTCCGATGGATGGATCAGCCAATTGAATTCCTTTCAGTAATGAGAGCTCCTTGGAAGTAACTTCAAATGACGAGTGGGTAGCCGTCATGGTTTTCAAAACGAAAGCATTAATCTTGAACTTGACATTGGGATCAACTTTTGAAGTGACGGAAAGATTTACAGATCCTAAGGTTCTTACAGGATTTGAAACTGAAAGTCCGGTCACTGGCAGGTTCTCGCGAGACGTATAGTGCAAACCTAGTTTCTTCATACAGGATTGCGCAAGGAAAGTAGCTTGAGAACCGGAATCTAACAATATTCGAATATCCTGGAGCTTGCCTTGAGCATCGGATACTGACGCGATTGCTGTTGGAAGTACAGCAGTGCTACATCTCACTGAGTTCATGGAAACGGGTACTGGGTTCTCCTCTTCTTCACTGGATGTGGTGGTCGTCTTCTTCGCTTCAGGAATCTTAGTGACAGCACAATTCGAATTGAAGCTTTCGTGAAGAAGCGTGTTATGCTTACCGTTACACATTCGGCAAGTGAATTTTGATTGGCAGCTACGGTGGAGATGAGATGAGGATAGGCAGTTCCAACACAAAGACCTTTTGCGAACAAAGTCTTTTCTAGCATTCAATCCTAACGCTTTGAATTGCGGGCACTTCGACAACGTATGCATGCCTTTGCATTTGAGACACTTCGGAGCTGAAATGCGAGTAGGGGTACTGGAACTTGGAATTTGATCAGATTGCTCCGGCACTGAGTTGCATACAGCTTCAAGAGCACTAGATCGCTCGTTTAGGAAATCTATGAAGCACTGGAATGTCGGGAAGGGAATTGACACCGTTTTCTCCGACCAGAGACGTCGCGTTTCTGGATCGACCTTTTCACACAAAAGATGAATTAACCAAATGTCGGCAGTGGTGGCTTCATCATCAACTGTTTTCAATCCACGAACAACTTGTTCAGACACATCAGCCATAGATCTGAGATTAGAAGAGTTAATCGCACTTATTTGGGGCTGACTCAGAAAAGTATTGATGAGGGAAGTGGCGATATTTTTCTTCTTGTCGTAGCGGCTCACTAGCTTTTCCCATGCTTCAGGGTAGCTGACTTGAGAAACTGGTATGTGGCGGATGATTGCTGCTGGAGCTTCGCCGAGAAGACCACGCAGGTACTGAAACTTCTGGATGTTGGTTAGGTTCACATTGTCATGGACTACGGTAGTGTAAAGATCCTTGAAAGCTAGCCATTCAGCGTAATCGCCTTGAAAAGAAGGTATATTCAGCCTAGGGAGCTTGAATTCAGGGGTTGATCTGAAGCTTGGTTCAGGATCAATGGTGATATCTTCTCTAGGGTCATCACCGGAATAGGCGGCTGCTTTCCTGGCTGCTATTATTCCTCTCAGCTTGTCGCAACAATCGTAGAATCGATTTTCTACTTCTTCCCTTTCTGACGATTCTTCGGGCAGTGAAGAATCTATCTTGCAAAACTTATCGAACGCAATCTGGAGGCGTTCAAGCCTAAAGCTTATTGCGTTGATGTCGGTACGATCGGTAATAGAATTGGCAAATGTTTCGATCCTGGTTATGGATCCCTTTTCATACCCTCGAGCCCGGTTCAAGGCACTGTAATCTTCATCGTCACTAGTTTGACTCATGATGAAGATGGAAACTATCTCGGTGGAACCTCCAATATGCTCGCCTCGAAGCACTCCTGTGAACCAGGTGAGGGGAAATGATGAGGAAACTTTCAGGGTAACATATCTTTTATTTGACAGGGATACAACTTGTATCAGAATAGCAGCATAAGTAGTATGTAACAGTCGTGGTATCATACAGTTAAATTTATAGGGTTCCGCCCTGGCGGCATTTAGAGGAAACATAAAATTTGCATAAGTAAATAAAATAATACAGATGGGTCACTTTAGCGTGACCATGCGGAGTACGTTCTCGTTAAATCTGTGGGTCCGAAAGTCCTGGGCGCAGTTTACCGTGGGTCCAGGCAGTACCCTCTATAGCTTAGAAGTCCGAACACTGATTGCTGACGTCAGTAAGAGAAGGCTGAAGCTCGCCCCGCCTCTCCAATCAGGGATCTTAGGGTCATGACAGACCGGACGGCTGTAAGCAGTCGCTCCAATAACTCACACTGTCAAGAGGAGAAGCGATAAGGGGAGGAGAGGAGGGGACTCGAGGGACGATGTAGTAGATTATTCCTGCAGTGGAGGAAAACGGGTGTCATATTTTATCATCAGGAGTTATCTACTATATCGCCCCCTCGAGTCCACTCCGATCGCCCCTCCTCCTGGTACTATCTTAATCGTTTTTTAATGGTGATGGATCGATGTCACGTCTTATGAACGCCAGGTATGGCGCGAGCCTTACCTTCTGTAGCTGAGCCTCTTAACTACAGAGGATAATGTCACTGATAGCTACTGAGCCTCCCAGCCTACCTCTGATTGGAGAGGCTGGGCGATTTTCAGCCTTCGCTTGCTGACGTCAGCCATCGGTGTTCAGGCTTTCTCTAAGCTATAGAGGGTACTGGTCCAGGTCGTCTGGAGACTATTTCCCTCCCCTTCAGACACATGGCAAAATTGTGGAGGGGGCGATAGATGGTGGCGGCATCTATCATCCGAGGCTTACGTCGGACTCCTGCCATTCATGGGCCTCACTTTCTCAGGAGCCGTACCCTTTTTGCCTTAAATCCTGTACGCTTTGCGGTGGAGCTTGGATATTCCAAGTGGCATAAGACAACAATAACAACAACAACAACAACAACAAAAATTGGTGTCTCACTGTCTCTGGTGCGATTGACGATGCGTTCCCTCAGGTACTGAGCGGCACTCTCCCCGTATTCTCCCTTGGAGATGATTATGGAGACGTAGGACCACCGGAACCGGAGCAGGATGTCGATGATCGCCTCCACTTGGAACCGGTCGGAGGGAACGACGCGGAAGAAGTTGGAGTACTTGTCCACGTCGTCCAGTTTCAGACTCGTGGAGGCGTAGCTCACTTGAGGGATCTGGGGAATTAATTGAATGAGGTATTCTCACGTTTTGGGATTAAATTTTATTAAAATAGTAGATAAAAAACAATGAAGAATGACGTTTACATCATGTATTTTCGTAGCCTAGTTTCTGAGATATAAATTTTTGAAATTTCGTTTTTTGTTTTGGCGCGAAAACCCTTTCGAATCACAAATCATGCGCTGTGAGGTCACATCCAATAGGAGCCCGTTTTCTGATCACGTGAAAACAGAAAACACAATGGTTTTCATGCGCTGTGACGTCACATCCAATAGAAGCCCGTTTTCTGATAACGTGACTTTTCTGACGTTTTGGCAAAAATAAAATTGAATTTTAAATAATTTAAAACACATTTTTGAACTTAAAAATCAGAAATTTGGGAGTTTTAGACAATAATGTATCGAAAAAGTATAAAATCAAGCAAATCCCTCACTCATGCAAATACCTCATTGAGTCGGGGAGATTAAAGGCAGCACACGTCCGATATTCTTCACTGCACGCTTACATTACGTAGACTAAGAGAAAATGAAGATAAACGGGACAGTTACAAACAGGGCCGTAACCAGACTTTCGTTTCGGGAGGGCTTTTAACTCGAGATTGACATTATGAGGTATACCTACTTAGGAGTACTTTCATACTTAAAGTTTTAGATGACTTACACTTATGATTATATTATTGGTGAACTAAATTTGAAAATAATGCGACATGTAATGTACAATGAATGTGAATAATGTACAATGTGAATCCCACGTAAAATTGAGAGGTAAAAGGGTCTCATCAATATTTTCATCCCGGAAAAAAATTTTGAAATTCACTCCTCAAAAAACTGTTTTTTCTCATTCTAAGATCCTACGGAATGCACTCAAAGATCACCGCTCATTGTAAGCGGTAGAATTTTCAAGAAAAAAAGTAAAGTACAATAAACGGCTAAATTTCAAGAGGGGTTAAGGGGTCCTTCTCCAGAAATATTTTATAAAATTTCCCCTAAAGGGAGTATTTTAAACTCCTCTTGAGACAATATAGGACTTCAGGTTTCGCCCAAAGAGGAAAACAAAAATGTCACAAATTTTCAAAAAAAATTTGTACTTAAAGGAGTACCTTTAGATTTCAAAATTTCTAGGGGGGTGTGGGGGTGCCCCCTCAGGAAAATTTTTAATATTTTACCTTTAAAAGTAAGGTTTTAACTCACATTTGTGGACACTGGGTTGCACCCAAAAAGGACCGCTCTTTGTAAAAAGTCCCTCCATTTTCAAGGAAAAAATACACTATGGAAATTTATGTCGAAATTTCGGAAGTTGTTTGAACCTCTAAACCCCTCCTCTGTACTATACGGGCCGGGTTACAAAGACAGCATAGGGCAAGGTATACAGAGAATTTCCGCCAAAGCACAAGAAGAGTTTGTATAAAAAGATGATTTTTTTAGACAGACAGTTACTACTCACCTGAAACAAATTAAAGATGTTCGCCACGGCAATGGACACTTCACTATTGGACGCTCCCACCACTGCGTTGACCTTCCTGCTGTCCCCTTCTCCTCCGCACGAGTCCATCAGGAGCTTCCTGGACTGCTCGAGCGCGTGCGACTCGGACACGCAGGTGTCCAGGATCTTCGCCTCCATCCGGAAGTTCCAATAGCTGGAATTAGCGTTGATCAAGTCGATGGCGTACAGCATGGCTTCTGCTCTCTGGAACCCTTTCTCCAGGAGCATGGAGCCGCAGGGGCGGTCCGGTCTGTCCCCGCCCCCGTGGATGGGGAAGAGACCCCCTATGACCACTGTCGGTTGGGCAAAGGTGGTGACCGTCATTAGGAAAAGCAGGAGTATTGTCGCAGGGATTGATGATTTCTTCATGCTGGGTTTGAGTGGGAAGTGATGGTGTGAACCTAAGAAGTAAATAAATACAGGGAGATTTCTTGCATAAATTAGCATTTAAAAATAAAACAAAATGTTTTTAAATATCATGTAATCAATGTTCTCCATGATGTATCTCATGCAAATTTCTTTATTTAAAGGTTATTTTCACTTAAAAAACCTAGCGGTCAAAATGACTGTCTTTGAGGGTTCTAGGTATGATGCACTAGCCGGAGCTTCTAGTGTTTTAATTAAAAACCACATACACGGTGTTTATTACCGAGTCATTAACTATTTATTACACAGTTCTACCCACAATTTGGAAGATTTTTAAATAGTGGTCCCGTGTCATAATATTTTCGAAGAATTTAAAAATGCCAAATTTTTTTACTGAATTCACTGATTTACTGAAAAAAGCTTTTATTTTTTCGGCAAAATATCCTTTTAAAATATTAGAATGCGTAAAATTCTACAAATTTAATTACTGAATTCCCATACAAAATTAAATATCATAAATACCAAAAAGGAATTTTAAGGGGCACACCTAGTGTGACATTTTCAAAAAATCGATTTTTTTTATTTTTTATATTTCGATAGGTTATACCTTTAAAAATAACATACTAAAATTTTAAATCGATATCTTAAATAGTTTTTGAGTTACAGCCATTTAAAAGAGTAGCCGCTCGGCAGTGAACACGATCATTTTATCTTTAAACGCGTTTTTCTCGAAACAGCATTTTTCGAATTTGCTTGCGTGATTACTCGGAGACAAATGATCCGATCGCTATCAAATTTTTTTGCATCTTCTCTATATAGTTCTCCATACGATGACCCTCCAGTTTTTTGTTCTGATCAAAAATCGACTTTTGGCAGGCCAAAAACGACCAAAATTTTGGGTAAAATTTAACTTTTTTTTTCAACATGCCGCCATTTTGTCAATTTTTGATTTTTTTGTTCGCCCGAGGGTCATCCTACAGACAATATGTTTTAGTTTCACGAGAATTTTTTTTTTAGGTTTTATCAACGGAGAAGACTGCAATCACGCAAGCAGTGGAGGACCTTTTTTTTGGCGCCGCCGGAGATCGCGTGTCATTTCAAAAACATTTAATATTTTATTTCAAAAATTTTACTGTGTATTCTCAAAACATGTATAAATATACCCTCAAAATTTTAAAACGATTGATTCACTAGTTTTCTTTTTTTTATTCCCAAAAATTGTCTTTTTTTAGGCTGTCACACTAGGTGTGCCCCTTAAAAATTAAAAATAACCATCCAAGGAGGTTGGTTCTATGTTTAAAGAGATGTTAGGGGAAACAACTCTGCATTTATAGCTCTCTATTGATGATTGAAACAAACTTCTGTTCTAAATCTCGTTTTAAAGATTCAGAACTCTCAATGAAGATGATAGAAGACTCTTAACTGTAAAACAAAACATGCAGTTGATAGTTGGCTATGTTTCTAAGTTTGAATAAGATAGATTACTCTGCAGCTAAAACTTGGGTGAACGATGGAACTTATTATCGCATTTATCAAACATCCCCTGCTCTTCAGAGCCTTCCTCGAACTGAACTAACAAGGCTTTAAGTGCACAACGATTTTGGTTATTTTGGAAACATGTTGGCAAGTTATGCTTTTAGTAAATAGTTCACTGAGAGTTCCTTGTAATTATGTCAATTGCTTAGTAATGTGTATGTGTTTACATTAACTAAATGTAAAATCATATAAAAATCAAGATTACTGAATTTGTCTACGGTAAAAAAATAATGATCATCAATTCATTCTAAAGTCATTCATATAACTTTTCAAAAAAGTTATCATATGTAATAAACAATATGAGAGAGAGTTTGTGTGATTTAAAATTGAAAGACATTACTTAACAATCAACTTAACTTTTTAAAGTTAACTCAAGCGTTTTGAAGTGCCCACGTAATTCCTCACCTACATTAGCAAAGTGTCAGAAGAAAATTTTAGTTCGACTTTTTAAGGGGGCATTAAAATTTAAAAACCTTTTTATTTTTACTTAAAAGCTGGCGAAGTTCCTCAAAATATTGAAGGAAAAATATTTAAGAAATGAAACTGCACAATAAAGCATTTTAAAGCTTATTTACTTTTTATTTCAAAAAATTGTTTTTAAATTTTAATTAAATCCTGTGGGGGGGACACTGGCTATTGTGCCAACCCTGTGAACCGATCATGAACCCTGAACTTTCTCAGGAGCCGCACCCCCTTTAACTTGAATCCCTATGGAGTGGGTATTCCAAGGGGAACACGACAACAACAACAACAACAGTTCAGTTTATCATTAAAAATTAGAAAAATTGGTTTACATTTGAATATTGAGTGTTCGAAAGAGATAGGCGATATTAAGCGGGAACTATAACGGAATTGAACCATTTTTTCTTAAGAAAAAAGTTATAGTTTTGTGTTATCGCTTGATTTATTAAACTATGATCTATATCTAGTTATAGTTAGCTACAGAATAGAGAACTCCGTTAAGGAATTCTGCACTTACCTTATACGTAAAATCCGCTAGAAAAGTGTGAAGGGAGGTTGGATCGGGAATTCTTAAATTAAATTTGAATTTGTGTGTCCTGCAGTTTATCGTTACTTCTTTGGTACCGTTTCTCCATCACTCTACATAGTGTGAAAACTTTAGCGTTCTGTAATAATAGAAGATAGTTTCGAGATTTTTGCGAAGTCTCTCCTTTGAGATCCGGCGAAGGAAGTTACCACAGATACGGAACCTCTCGCTTCCGTCCTCGTCATTGTCACCTTTTCTTCCTGTAAAGAATAATGTTGTGGTTCTTGTCTAACGTGTGTAATATCGTTGTAGCTTTTGGGGTGAATAATCTTCTTTTATAGACGACTCATGGGGTATTTTGCATGGAATAAGATGCAGGTGACTCACTGGGATGAGACAGTTCAGAGGAGTAAAAAACAATGGGAAATTCCAGTATTTTTATTTTATTTTTTTATTCGATAGAGGTATACAATAGAGGAATAAACGCGCAATTTTTTTTTAAAATTATGATGCATATTTGTTTTTTTAATTTAATTTTAAAGTTTGACTTTGTTAAAGGGTGCGAAAACATATGTGACGTCTTTCAATCCGAAACATTGTTATAAACAAACCTATCAGGATTCAAAGTGATTGTCGATTTTTAATTTAAAATATTGGATAAACTAATTTTTTTAAAAACTTTTATGTCAGTTTTTAATTTAGAACTATTTTTTACTGTAAAAATGCATTTTTCTGTTTTCAAAAATGGTGGTATTGCCTTTTATACGGGTCATCCTGCTCAAAACACTACGCTGTCCCAACGAGTTTTTTCTCACCATATTCCCCTCTCTTTCTTTTTATTTAAATATTATTTTTAAATCTTAAGGTACGTGCCTGCGTTGAAAACGTCAATTTCGACCAAAACTAGTAATTTTTGTTTTTGATTTTATAATTTAGTACAGCTTTTTAACTTTCTAAAACTATCTTATTTTTGATTCTATAGCCACTAGAAAAAGCTAGTTAAAGAAATAATGCCGGTCATATGTAAAATGTCATTTCAAATGCGTTTACTGTCCCAGCTGTCAACGACGCATAAAATGATTAAAAAATAAATTTTAAAAATATCTAAAGTGTGATCTTTTACCCCCACTTACCCTATGTGTAAAAATATTGCTTTTATAAAAACATATCTAACATTATATTATTGTTTTATCGAAATGATGAAATATGCATCTTTTTTATGTTATACCTACCAAAAATAATCTACGCCTTTAATTTTAGTAAAGATAAATCAAAATAGTTAGCATAAAACATGCAACGTTTTACTAAAAACAAATTAAAACTGAATTTAAAAAATTAGAGAAAAAGAAAATTGGGGGAGTTTTAAACTTAGCGGTATATTATATTAAACAGAGTAAGTAATAAACTAATCAAAATGACCCAACTAAAACTTTCTAGTATAAATATAGATCCATTCACCTCTATTTTTTAAGAATGCATGGAAAACAACTTTTTGAATACTTATAATTATTTAATGATAATGTGTTATAATTTATCATGACACTAGGTGCTTTAAAAATGGAACATTGAATATTTTCCTAAAAATTTATACATAAGATTTAAAAATATATTAAAAACATATGTCGTAGTAAATTATCATGCGAAATAAATATTTTTCTTTGATCTGGGTAAATATTAAGTTTACAATGTAATATATAGGTACAGTAGAGAAACTATTATAAAAACCAGATGTCTATCACCTTTTGATTTGTTGGTTGGAGTTTTATGGCCCATGATAAAACCACTAGTCTCTCTATTCTAAAAAAAAGTTTTTGGTGAACGGTTTCCAGAGAAAGGCTTTTTAATTACTGATCCGTATAACACATATTTGGTATCAAACTGTCCGGATTCTTTTGAGGATGTGCAAGTGCCTTTAGAATTTCTTAAATAAATCTCAATTTTAAAATATTTCCATTTTTTTAGATTTCGGATAAGGTCGCAGTTACAAAGCAAGAAACTATGAATTTTAAAACAATAGAAAACATATTTCACTGGTTTTTAATATTCAAATAGATTAAATAATCATCTTTCTATTTATAACACGAATTTAAAAAATATATTTTGTGTTATTTTTAACAATATTTATATTTTTGTTGTTCACAAAGGGTTCAATTGTTGTTCAAACGGTTTTCATTATATTTTAAACTTATATATAATTAATTTATTTTTTATTTTTTAAATAACAAATTAATATTTTTATATTTATCTTTGTAGTTGTGGCAACCTAATCATTACTATATTTACAATAAAATATACACTCGCTTTCGGAAATTTTGAATTTTGCATTTATTTTTTATATCTTTTGCAAGTATGTTTTTAAGGTAGTAAAATGTAACTCTTTATTTCATATTGAAAAAACGCAAACAACTAAATAACACGGGTGAATGTTTTAGAAATAAGGATGAAAATGTTGGAAGTCTTGACATTCGGTGTCGTTGCTATGAAAATGACACAACTTCGAAGTTTGTTTCTCATAAAGATAAAATTCTAAATTTTCGCGATGTTTAAGATAATTACTACATTTTTAACAGTCAATCATTAAAAATTTTAAGAAAGTTAAATTTATTCCTGAGATATTTCAATGCTTCCCTTAATGTATCTGTGAAAAAACATTACCTTAGGGAAATGGGTAAAAGAATGTTTACATTGCTTTGTTGTTAATTTTCTTGGGGTTCAATTCCGTTATAGTTCCCGCTAAATATCGCCAATCTCTTTCGAACGCTCAATATTCAAATGTAAACCAATTTTTCTATTTTTAATGATAAACTGAATAGTTATAGATCTAATTAAACACTTTAATCTATGAATTTGAAACAATTTAGCAATATTTATACTTTATAGTGTCCAAAAGAGATTAGTGATATTTAGCGGGAACTATAACGGAATTCAACCCCAAGAAAATTAACAACAGAGCAATGTTAACATTTTTTTACACATTTCCCTAAGGTAATGTGTTTTTCACAGATACATTAAGAAAAGCACTGAAACATTAAGGGAAGGTTCATATTTATAGAGGGAACTATATATGAACCTTTCTTGGAATTATAAAGCGATCCGCCAATTCATGTTACCATAAAGGAAATGATAAAATTCCACCACTGAATAAATATTCGCCATTTTTGAAAGAGTGCCACGGAGAAGTACTACCCCTGTGTTAAGAATGTTTTATAAAGTGAGTAAGTGCAGGGAGCTGGGTTTTGTGGGGAATTGTGAAGCGGTCCAAAAGTTACTGCGTTAGCAGTTAACGGGGGTTGGCGAGCGATAGCGAGCAGGGGGCGGTAGTCCCCTAGTGGTCGAAAAATTACTAGTTTAAAGTGTTTTACACTCACAGAGTAAAACCTTTTTTCTCATGAACATTAAAATAAGACATTTTTTATGATCCATTTATTGACACAGCCAATCAGCATGCTTACAATTGTTTTATAACTCGGAAATAAATAATTCATCAGTTCATTTAACAAACAGCAAATTTAATTATACTTCAGCAGTGATAATAACCAACAGTTTTAACAACGTCACAGCCTGAAAAAATCAAAGGCTATATGGTAAAAGTATAAACAAGGACAACGGTTTCTACGCTCTAATAGAGAGTAATATCTAAAATTCTATCCTTAACAAAGTTTTGATACCATTGATGTCTGTTGTGTGTGCTCAGTAAGAAAACAATATTATAGTATATCCGGCAGGTAATTCAGTAAAAATCATTTATATATCACTTAAATAAAAGTAAAATCTATATGTACATAAGTTTCTAGTGGCATTTCCTAGCACACAGGACGTTTTTTTATATTGCACTCTACCCATGTAACACAGATCCTAAAGCTAAAATTCTCTCCCCATCCTACAGAAAAGCTTGGAAGAACGGTGAATGGGTGACAGTGAAAAACCGCACTGTGATGATGGCGCCATCTGTTGTATAAAGCACGTACTGAAATGAAGAAAAGCAACTGTGGGTTCTCTTATCGGAGACCATCCGTAAATGAGCCCCTTTTTATTTACAAATGGCCATTTCAAGGAGATACCCAGTTGTATTGCTACTCTCGCCGACTATTAAAAAAAAGAAATTGCGTGAAATCAGCGTGAAGATTTTTTTTTGATTCTCGAGAAACAAGTGCATATGAATGAAATGAGATTTGCGCTTTTTTAAAATAATGTGTATTTTCTAGTCTGACTATCTTCATGCATTTTGAATTGCTGTGTATTGAGATGTGCACAGTAGTAGGCCTTGCAACTCTAGAACTAGTGAATCTACATTCAAATCTTTACATCTTCAAATCCTACATCTTTAAGAAAAGAATAGTTTTCAATTTTCGTGTGGTAAATCCATTAAAAACTGTACATTTAATTGTTAAAAAAGGTATTATTGAATTAATTAAAGTAAAAGACCGGACTAAATATATTCATGGACTTCAATTTTTTTTCTAAACCGTTTAAAAGATAGTCTTTGGGAGCGAACTACTATTTGTTGCGTATTAATAGATCTTTGTGAAAGTACTCTTCTATATTGTCCAAAATTTAAGTTAGTTTTATTTTCTGGGAATTTAGACAAAAACCTGGAACCAATTCCTGCAATGTAATTTTCAGGATTCTCAGACACAAGTCGAACGAAACACATATGAGGGTTTAAAAATATTGTTACCACCCACCAATAAACATAGGCGCCGACTTTTATCAAATATTGGGGGGGCCCATTACTAAACAATAAATACCTAGTTATTCCAACAGGGGTCCTTAAACTTTCGATCGCTACTCTCTAACGAATACATTTACACGTTAAGTTTTAGATTTCCCTAAAGTATTACTCAAATTACATTTCACATTTTGTTAAAATTTTACAACTACTTGAAGTATAATAGGGTCTGTGGGAAAAATTTTGAAAAAATTCCCCCCCCCAATTTTTTTGAAATTTGCCTCAAATGGTAGTAGTATTATAGCTTATTTTGAGACATGTTTGGTTCGACCAAAAGAGAGAAGCTTTTTGTAAAACATAGAATTTTCAAAAAAAATACTATAACTAGAAGTCAAAATTTCGAGGGGGCTGGGGGTCCTCCCCCAGAAATTTTTTTAAATTTGTCTGTTTAAACTAGTGTTTTATTTATTTTGAAACTCTTTGGAGCTCTCGAAGGTCCGCGGACCCTGCTATAAAACATTTGAATAAAAAGCAGCGCAATATTTTTAAAAAAATTTAATCGAACACAAAACATTAAATACATATCTCAAAGAATGAAAGTGTATTTATACCTCATTCAAAATCAACGGCACAGTTGGTTCGGGAGGGATTTGACCAAACATTTTTTCTAAGGTACTACCTACTTACGATACTTTATTACTTCAAGTGTTAGATGACTTGCACATTTTATATTAATTTTGTGAAATTAATTTCAAAATTTTATTAACATTGAAAATTCATAGTAAAGCGATATTTGGAGGATCCTCCCAAAGAAAAGTTTTAGAAATTTCCGCCACAAAACAGTGTGCAGGGCTCATTGCGGCAGAATTTTCAAATAAAACCAGTATAGTATAATAAACATCAAAATTTTAAGGGATTTAAGGGTCCTATTACACATAAGAAAAATTTTGGAAATTTGCCCTAAAAATAGTGTTTTAATTCATTTTGTAGACTCCTTCTCGTTATACAACAAAAGGATCGCACTTGAGAAGTCACGGAAGTTTCAGGGTAAACTGTACATAAAGATTTAAAAATTTGAGTGGGCTTGGGGCCCGCCCAGAAAATTTTTGAAATTTTTACCCTTGAAAGTAGTGTTTTAACTTATTTTGAGACCGATTTTGGGACGATTTTCAGGGAACAAATAAAATGACGTCCAATGCATTGCCTTCTTTCGTTCGTGAAAGAAAAAATAGCATGTATATTTTTTAATAAATTATTGGGGGGGCTTAGCCCCCCTTCTTCCAACTTTGGGGGGGGCTCAAGCCCCCTCAAACCCTATGAAGTCGGCGCCTATGCCAATAAAGGAAGGATCCTACAGTTTACCATACTCCATACTTAAAAAAAGATATTGATTCAATTGAAAGGGTTCAGCATAGGGCTACTAAAATGGTCAAGGGTATATCCAGTTTAAGTTACTAGGGAAGATTAAAGAAGCTAAATATGTTCACTCTAGAGAAAAGAAGGATTAGAGGGGATTTTTTTTTTAACAAACAATAATTTTATTGGACAAACAAAAGAACAGAACAGAAAAAAAAATACAAACGCAGTTGATCGAATACATACATTTCCCAAAGGAGCTACCGCTCGTCCATGGGGTCATGGAATATCTTTGTTAAAGGTAAGATCAAAAATAAAAAATCTATTTGGTTTATGGTGGAAGAAGTTGTTTTTTTAACACTAGACACTTAAAAAACTTTTTGTGTCTTTGATTCAATTGTGGATTTTTGTTGTGGATTTGATTCAACTTTTAAAAATGGTAAAGCATGGGGACACAGAGGGACTAGATTTCAATACGGGTAAAAGGGGTCACAATTTCAAATTGAATAAAGTAAAATTTAAGACGGATTGTAGAAAGCATTATTTTTTAATAGGGCATAGGATAGATGGAATGAGTTGCCTGAAACAATTGTAAATTCAAGTGGGGTAAACGACTTCAAGAGGAAAATAGACAGATACTGGGATTCCGGTAGTTTGGGTTAAAAAAACTGGACCAACCTTGCTGGGCTTACGCCTGTAGTTGGTCGACTTGATTTGTATTTGTATTTGATTTGTTATATCCGCCAAAAATGAAGGTTGAAGAGGGTGTCACTTAACCCTTTAGCTACTGACGGTACTTACAAGTCCCACCGACTTAAAAATTACATGGAATAAACATCCTTATGAATATGAATATACTGACGATACTTTGCAGGAACAATCTTTTAGGTTTACTCTTCCATGATAAATTGTGACGCAAGTTCAGACTTGCGTATGCGACATCAAGTTTTTAGCGATTAAGATGACTAATATGGTAACCCTAACTCATGTTAAATGAATTATTTGGCTTCTAAATGTGCCGCTAAACAGCCAAAATTTGCCAAGCATACGCAACTCTGAACTTGCGCCAATTAAATTGTAGCGCGGGTTCTATGATTAGTATTTTAGCGGGAAATTCTAATAGATTGAAAACTGAAGTTGTGATATCACCTGCCATCTTGATTGGATTCCTGTGGATGTCATTTTTCTTTCCTCAAAAGTAGTTAAAGTCGATAGCAAAGTGAATTATTTTTTAAGACTTTAACAATACAAAGCCATGCTGTTTTGTTTGTAATATGCGTGAATATTTTAGCCTTCTTCGTAGTGGCATCCTATTCAAAAGTATCAATTTAATTAATTTTCTCTATAGTGGATTGAATTTTCCAAATATGATTATTTTATTTACGCATATCCCTTAATTTTCAATTTAGTAACTGAAGAAAAAATATTTGCACGAAAAAAAAATTGCAGAAAATCTTAATGCTGTAGGATAAAGAAGGGGTCGCAACCTATTGAAACGGAAGAGCAAAAAGTCACAGTTTACAAAATTTCCCAGTTTTTAAAGAGCCACTAATTTTTTTTTAGATCGGGAGGGTGAATTTAGTTGGGGAGAATTTTTACCCAACAATTTTTCTGGGGTACCTCCTTTCAGGTAGGGTACTGTTTTTACATCAAGTTTTAAAGGAGTTTCATACATATTGTATAAACAATTTGAATTCCTGGAAAAATTGGAGGGTCTGAAGGTCCTCCCCCAGAATAAATTTGGAAATTTTTACCTTCAAAATCATGTTTTAGCTCATTTTTGCCTTTTTCGATTGCACCCTAAGAGCACCTTTCATTATTTAAGTGGCAGAATTTTCAAGGAAAAATAGTATAGTTATAAAAAACAGCAAAATTTCGAGGGGATGTGGATCCCCATTGAGAAAAATTTTGGAAATTTGCCCCTAAAAATAGTGTTTTAATTAGTTTTAGAATTTCTATAACGACCAAATAAGGATCCCTCCTCATAAATCATAGAATTTTCAAGGAAAATCAGCACATATTCCAAAATTTTTAGGAGTGTTTAGGAGTTCTCTCCCAGAAATTGTTTTAATCGTTGTTTAATATCGCATCAAAATTCCACGCTCTTAAAATCATGCATTGAGTTCAGGAATACCTCCTTACAAATAACAGAGAACTTTTGGATAAATGACTCTCACATAGACGTTCCTGTTACCGTTCTGAATGTGTATACTTCATTATCACAATTTATTTTACAATTTAGCCACACATTAATTTTTAGAGCTAAAAATCATCAAATGGAGGGCCTCTCATCCCCAAAAACTATTTTAAGGAAAATTTGATATCGAACAACTTATTTCCTCTCGCAGTAGAATTTTATTGATATGGAAAGGAGGATTTGTGCCATTATTTATAAAATATTCTTAATTTTTGAACACTAATTGAACTTCACAGTTTAGCCATTAATTAGTAGAATTAAAAATCTTCAAAAAGGAATGGGTTACCTCAATTTATTTTTCTTCTCATGGTTAGTAATTTTTGTATTTCGTTGATCTTTATGCTATTAAAACTATTGTTCAAATGAACTTTTTTTAAATATTTTCAACGGATCCTTCGTCTTTAAAAATTCATTAGTATGTTAGATTGTAATTGGGAAAATTACATTAAAAAGGATGTATACGAAAATGTATTGTAACTTGCAAAAATAATTACATTTTTAGTTTTAAGCCAAATTAGTTATTTATTAAAATTAAGTAAAACGTTTATAATTAAATCTTAAAAAAATTGACCAGTTCCTTATGTTATTATAAGGCAGAGTAAAGCTATTAGTTTCTTATTGGTAAAAAGGGGGTTATGGGTTAGGAATTCCAAACAACATATACTTGTTTTATATTTAAATGCCTACTAAAATACACCGCTCTAAACAATTAAAGGATATCGGTGAATTTGATACATATTGGCAACCAAATGAAAAAATTGCAGTGGTTGAAACATTTTTCATAAACTTAGTGTTATTTTAAAAGTAAATCCTTAAAGTTATTAATAGAAAATTTCATATTTATATGTTTTTATCCAGATAAAAAAAGTGAAAAAAATTTTAATAACTGCATGGATAGAGCTTTTAAATTACCCTAAATTTATGAAAAAGGTTTCCCACACTGCAATTTTTTTTCATTCGATTGCTAATATGTATCAAATCTACCAATTCCTTTAACTGTTATCTAGCAGTGTAGATGCAAAAAAAAATTATCAAAAATTGAAAAATTTTTAAATCACTCAAAGGAAACGTTTTTAAATACTATTATATGACAAGATCAGCATCTTTAAGCTCGTTTGGTGTTTTTTTTTATCTGGCAGACAGTGACTCTCATAACATCAGACAGCCTCTGTGCACATCCGAATACTGATGAGAAATGCCTGTTGCTATATTATTGCCTTAGAAACACAAACGTGTAGCTAAAACATGCAACTCTCCGTCATGTATATGTATAACTAGCCTACGCTTCAGTAGTTCGATATAACAACAACATACCTGAACATCGCTACGAGACAATGAAATCTATGACAGTTGGGCTTGATTTGCGGGAAAGCTATATCACACCCACTTGCGAATACAAGCGGGGGGCATCTCTTCCCTAATGACACATAACTTATGTATACGGTACTCGTATTGTTCGAACTTGGATTTACTACTCTACATTGTTTTTTTTACACAACAGTGATAATATTATTACAAAACACAGCAATGGCGGTCTTTGGTTTCAGGGAAGCCCAAGTTTTGTGAAGGAAACGAGTGTGAGTTAACTCGTTAACTCACACACTCACACTCGTTAACTCGCCTGTGTGAGTTAACTCGTTAACTCACACAAGCTACCTATTAGAATTGATTTCAGTACTATTATTGTTTTTCGGTTCGCCCTCTCTCCATCTCCACACCACTTTGATCCGCTCGTATACACTTTGTACAAACAACTTTGAATATTGTCCATTGGCAGCCATTATTTAAAATGATATGATTAGATTGATTATTATTTTTTACACTCCACTCGTCATCAGAGAGTCTGGTTTAGTAAAATAATACTTTTCATCATCAGACGCACGGTTTAAAAACTCAAAAATATGCCGCACTTTGACATGCCTCTTTGTTATGTACAACAACTGTCCTTCCGGCTTCGACCTCCGCCATTTTGAAGAAGAAAAAAAATCCTATGTACAACAAGTCGAAGCCGAAATGTGCCCTAAGAATTGTCTTTGGTCGCTTTCTGTCCCTATGTACAACAAAATACACCCGTCGCCTTCCACAGAATTTGCACTGAGAGTAGTAAGTAGTCCACGAAAGTTTGTTCGGTTTAGGTTTTTTAGTCTCCGGTTCGACTAAAAGCAGCAGCAACGGATATCATAGTTCTTGTAGGAAATAGTCTTTTTTTCATCTTCATTTCTTATTAGCACTAGAAAATGAGGGAACATAATTTGTGTGGGAAAAAGTACTTTTTTTAAAAATTAACTAGTTTTGATCATTATAGAGAGGCTAGACTGTCTTTGTCTGTTTCTGTGGTCTGTTCTCTCGAAGGAGTCATGTGAACACTCAACTTGACTTGCTCGACTGTAGTTCCTGAAATGAGAAATAGAGGGAATGAAAATTCTGAGGTTATTTAATTTTCAAACGAAAAAAAAAAGTTAGCAAGTTTTTAAGCTTTAGGCTAAGCGCGCACTAGAGACTTCCGTCACGGCGACTTAAAACACTAGTCACTCCTGAGCAATGCATTTCTATGGTGAGATTCTTGGCAATCGGCCGAGAGTCTCGTCGCCTATGCGCGCGCTCTAGCTTCTTGCAATTGCCAGGGTGATAATTTTGTCTCTGTCACCGTGACAAAAGTATCTAGTGCGCGCTTAGCCTTAGTATACTAAATTATAACGTTCCGTGTCAGTGACGTCACGGCTTGACGTAAGAACACGCGCCACCTAAGCTACCTAATTGGCTACCTAATTCTAGTATTTGCACCTAATTGGCGAAAAAGCCAAAGTAAGCCATTTGGTAGCTAGAAAATGGGGCGTGATCTTTTATCAATCGGTGACATCACTGACAAGAAAGATTGTAATGCAGTATAGTCTTTTTTTTTTAGCCAAGTAAAGACAAAATTTAACTAAAAAATCACTCTTGCAATTTCTCAAATTTTTTCTTTTTCGAGGCCTGAAAAACTGCTATTTTCACTTGCTAATATCTCTTTGAATATTGAAGATATTTTCATGAAATTTTTTTCCGGGTGTTTTTTAGAATATTGCCATCAAGGAGCGCTGTAAGTTATCTGAATGGATTCTCCAGGGTCACTTACCTATGGGGTATATACATTACTTCCCTGACACTATAAAATGTTCATTTAGAATTGGTGCCTGAGAAGGGCTTTCCCCCTCGCTAGAAGCGTAACCATAATTTTGCTCTTCGCGCGGCCAATAGTAAGCCCTCTTTGTCACTTTGACGAGGATTGTTGCTATGGTTACCGATCGGTGGTGGGGGAAGGAAATATTTTCAGGAGCCTATTCAAAATGAACAGAGTATAGAGACGTTGGTTCGAAATGAAAGTCGCGAAACAAGGATTTTTGATACACCCTGTGTGTATGTTGTCTATGTGTTTTGATAGATTTAAACAATTTTTATTTACATACATTTACCTATTTCGGTTTATTTGTTTATGATATATCAAATTCCTTGTATGAAAATTTGAACTATCAAGTTATAGAAAGCATGGTGAGGAATAACTTTCTATATCGATTTTAAACATTGAGGATTTAGACATTGTTTTCAGAACTCATAAAACCATAAAAAAAACGCTTAAATTACATGATATTAACGTATTTTTAAGCTATTTAAGTTACATTGCTACACTTTAAAAAATTATAGATTTACCTAAAAACAAATGTATATTCCAAGATATTTTGCGTTTAATCAGAGCCCTGATTAAAACACTTAATATTAGCATGTTTCTCTCAAAAATTTATATTCTTGGAATAAGACCATTTTCTCATTTAACACTTTAAGTCCTGGTCGCCCCAAATCCTTCATAGGATTCAAAAGAAATCTCGGGTGGCTTAGAAAGCAGCTCAACTGTCAACTGTAGCATTATACAAGTCAAAGTCTAGGTCCATTGCGTAAAGTAAAAGCAAAAGAATATGCAATGCACTTAAGAGTACTCAAGCAGTCATTAGCGGTTCATGATAACAAACATTATATCCCTTTAATCATATAATGTCTGACATTCAGCCAAATCCAACTGGCCCTTTTCCAATTCGAGAAAATACTACTATTAGGTATTATTTTCCGAAATATTCCTTTCAATAAGAATTGAATAGATTTCCACTGGAATATACCAGACTTAGAAACGAGGGGGAATAAGAGAATATCGTAGATTTAGAGAGCCAGGGCTATATATATAACTAACTAAACGAGCTCAATAAAGCTAAAATGTAAATGGAACTTTCAATGGAAGGTCGATGTAGGACTATTTTCTGAATCTGGGAAATTATTCAGCGCACGGATCTCATTTTTATTGGTCCATAAATACATCTTTCTGCCGTTTTATCGTCTTTATTAACCCCGAATGATTCAGCTGTTTTTTTTCGTTTGGAGATTTTATATGTACCTAAATCTGTGAACATGTTGGTTAAGATTTTAAGTTATGTGTGTGCCTATATGTCCAGGCTATACTGAATAGGCGGGGGAGAGGTTTTAATATATGATGGGTCACACTTTTTTTTTATTTTTAGTCATTCTGGATGTTATTTTGTTTGAATAATAAAAAAAATTATTAATGGTGTATTTTGCTTGAAAATGATAATTCTTTATGCTTGTAAAGGATATTTTATTGAATTACATTGTTATTGGAGTAGTTTTGTAGCTAATCTATGGTAATTGTATTTGCAAAAGGATTACATGGTTTTAAAACGTGTCTGTGCCAGATTTATCACGGGATAAGAAGTTTATCGCGCATTCAGTGCATAAGTTTTAAATAGTTTTATGAATCTGAAGTGAAAATTAAAGCTTTTGATAAAATATAAAAATCTAATTCATATTAGTCCTTAATACATTTAGTAAAACTTAAAATAAACTGTTAAATGACTTTTTTAGCTAAAGCAGTTTGTTTACTCTAAAATAACATGTCATTGCCGAGCACTACACTATCTCCACTCAAACGTTTTAATGGTTATTTTACTGGTATTTAATTTATTTGGAAATGTTCAATGGAAGAGATAAAGGTAATCATGATGATCCAGTAGGCGTTTGGTAATAACATCTACTAAAATAGATGCCTCATTGGTCCGAAAGTAATTTTCAATAGCTGAAAAATTTATTTTGAAATAGCCGTTAGGAACTGTTTTGACGCTTTTTTTCCCTCGGAAAGTTGTTCAAGATTGTTGTAGGGAATTTGAGTCATTTCCCCCGTTCCATTAAACTTTATCCTTAATCGGTGCTTTTAGCCTTTATTGGGTGTTGCGTAAAGATTTCGAATCTTCCGGTAAGCTTGTCGCTTAGAGGAGGCGTTTTCCCGATTCCACTTCGTAAGATGTAAGCGAGGGATCTGATTAGTTTTTGAGATAAATGTCATTACATATATGGGATACCAGTCGCTCTGAAAACGTTATGGTTGGTCCTTAAGCGGAAGTGGAATCCTTACGAAGGGGAATTTAGATGTATGCTTAGAAGAGGTATATTTCCAAATTCCACTTCGTAATATGTGAATGAGGGATCTGATTAGTTTGTGAGGTAACTGTCTTTCCAAATATAGGATTTCCAGTTTATCTGCAAACGATCTCATTGGTTCTCAGAGGAGGCGAAATTTTTAGAAAGTGGGACTGGGAAATATGCTCAGAGGAGAAGCTATCGTTTCTTATTTTTCTTATCCAACCTGTTTAATGTTTCAAAAAGGTAGAAAACGGACACCATCGTGTTGCCACAGGTCTGTCATTAAATCAGCAATAAAGGCCGATAAAACCAAGCGACGGAGGAAGAGTTAAATATCCGAAAAGAAAGAAAAACAGCAGAAAAGGTATTTGCTCATTAAAGGCTAAGGTCCGCTTTGGATGGAGGATGTAATGACGGCGTCCGGAAGAAAATAAACACGGCTTTTATCTCGTTTAAAACCTTCTAAATAAACTCCTGGCGCTTTTTTTTTCTCTAGCGACGTCAGTGTGAAATGAAAGGGAAAAAAGATGGGAAGAGTTGAAAGAGAAGACGATGAAGAAAAAGAAAAAAGAACAGATTCTCTCTGTTTTTTTCCTCTCGAAAATGTCTCGGGCGCTATCTTGATTACCATAAGCAACCAAGTTCGTTATTGTTATTTTTGCTTTGTATAGGAAGGAGTCTAATAAAAGCAGTCACATCTGATTACCACTAGTGAAGGGAGAGGAGTTGAGAGAACTGTTCTTTATTAGATTTTCTCTCTTCGGTCTTATTCCTCAATTTTATCGAAAGTCGGAATGATATCAAAAAGTTGTTCGTCAACTATATTTTTTATTCTTCTTCTTCGAGTCTCTAATTTGGGGTAATGCATTTTTTTCTGCATCGCAAACGAATTCGTTCAGTTATTCGAATTTCTCCCCCGAATTCACACCCCTCTTTTTTTTGAGGGGGAGAAGGGAGATAGTTACATGAGAAGAAGAAATTTTGCGCGTGATTATTTTTAAGATAAATTTTCTTTTGAGATAGTGGCTGTAATTTCAGAACATAGAGATGGCATGATTTCTTATTTGAACTAAAAAAATGAATGAAGGTTTAAAATAAGAAATAACTGTAAAAATATGCAAATCTGCACTGAAAAAAACGTTTTATGATCCCATTTTTTATTTGATGTTTAGCTTTTTTTGCACGTTCTATTATACAATGTTTGTTTAAACAATTCTTATGTTCTTATTGTAATTAGCAATAAATGATTTGACATCTCCATCTTTGTTTGCTTGAAAAGGAACTTTTACATTTAGTTTATAAAAAAATAACAAGTTTAAACACAAATGATACTTATCTATATTCCGCTTCTTTATTTAAAAAAAAGCTGACGGGAATTATTTTACATGTAAATAAAAAAGGATCTAAAACGATTATATAAACATGTTTTAAGTCAAAGATTACTTTTCCCCCATCGGTAATTCTTTTAATGCATGTTTTAGTCATTTTTGCTCCTTTATACTAAGTGAAGTGATTAAAATTATTTGCTGTAGAAAAAATATTGGTTCTTTAAATCCGTTAAAACATTATTTCGGTAAAATAATGGGCACAAGAATAATATTTGAAAGCATATAAATGGCAAATATTTCCCCCCGAAATATTATATTCGTAATAAAATAGTCTTAATCTTAGAAACTTTTAGCTGGTGAAGAACTTTGATTCTCAGAATCCCCCTAAAGAGGTATAAATCTACTGCAAAAGCATTTTACCAGGGACGGAAAAAAGTAACACTAAGACAGAACCAGAAATAAGAGACATTATATTACCGCCATGGGATAAATAAATATATATCTTTCTCTTGGAGTCAGAATGATACTCGTCCAAAGGGTGAGAAAATGGGCGTTGTAAGGTCTTTCTTACAAAAGACACAGCAAACTGTTAAAAATATCCTCTTATATAATTCAACAGGGTTAAAGTTTACGAAAAATTGTGGAAAAAAGTGTTAAGATTTGCTTTTTAAAATAATTTTTAAGGAGAGAATCTCCATCTATTGTTATTTCTAGTTATAAAGTATGAATTTATTAACGTTATTAAAGTATGATGAGTATTTACAGGATATCCCAAAAAAGACGGACACATTTTAAAAATAAACTACTAATAATTCAAAAACTAAAAAGGATAAAAATACGCGGTTTGTTTGATCCTACACCTGAGACTCCCAGGAATAGGATGTAACAAACCGTCGTATTTTTATCTTTTTTAGTTTTCGAGTTATTAGTCATTAATTTTTCAAATGTGTCAGTCTTTTTTGGGACACCCAGTAGAAACTACCACGATTGGGATATTAATGGACCATATCCGACTGACGTCACATTTTCTCCATCATGTGACTTACTGAGCTTGCAATTGGTTACCACAGATACTACACTAGTACAGTTTGTAGTGAGATATGATTTGATAGTGAGTTTGTTTTCCCTGATCACTTGATTAATATGGGCGTGGCTGAATATGGTCTATTGGGTAAACAGTAGTGCTGAATCTGTGACTGTAATTTATTTTAATTATTTCTTTATTTATTCAGAAAGTGCAACTTTAAAAAAACTGAACTGAAGTGACTTTGATTTTAATTCAAGATTCTTTCTAAACAATATTATTTTTATTCTCAATTACATTCAAGCCATTTTATCAAGTCTGTATTAATTTCTCTGGACCATTTCAAGTTATTGGCATGAACGAAGTAAGCCTATTTATATATAACATATACACCTAGAACTGTTAAAATAAGAGAAACAACTAGCCAGGTTGTTTTGTACATATTGTTGTAAATATTTTATTGTTAAAAAATATTTTTAAAGAGCTAACCTTATGGGTTAGTTGGGAGAGTTCTACAGGATTTTATTTTAGACCCAAGGTCAACACTTCTTCCAGGTTTCCTTTGAAATTCGGGTACTTACGTATTATCCCGTCGACCGTTCAGCAACCGCTTAATTCAGCGTCACAGTTATAGAAAAGTCAATGGGCTTTATTAAGATTTTAAAATTCAGCGGCACGGTCCACGGGATACAATTTTAAAAGTTGTTTTGATAGATGCCGCCACCATCTATATATTGCCACCTCCACAATTTCGCCATGTCTCTGAAGGGGAGGGAAATAGTCTCCAGAGACCTGGACCCACGGTAAACTGCGCCATGACCAACCACAGGACTTTCGAACTCACAGATTTAACGAGCACGTTTACTCCGTATATACTCGGTGATTCTTTAGTGGGGTCGGCCAATCGAACCCAGGACCCTCCAGCCTCACGGGTTAGTATTCGTTTCACTCAGATTTTTAAGTAGTATTGCAAACTGTTTCATAAGCTCTATGATATTACAACTCACTAATTTTTGGACTTAGGAGTGTAGATTGAAAATCACAATAAACATACAAAGCAGCAACAAAAACGGTCTGGAAAACAGCGTAGACTATTAACTTGAATTTTTATGCGTTAAGAAATGTCAAGGAAACTGCTTTCTGTGTGGGTAGCTTAACACTCAAACCTGTTTTTGTGCGGTCTTTTTTTGTGCGATTTTTCATTTGTGCGGTATTTTATACTGCAATTTTCATATGCCTCACAAAAAAAGCGCACAAAAAGGACCACACAAATAAAAATAGCACAAAAAAGACCGCAAAAATAAAAATAACACAAAAAAGACAGCACAAATAAAAATCGCACAAAAAGGATCGCACAAAAAGCAGTGGATTTTAGCAGCAGTGGAAATTAGTTGTTAAGTACTAGTACCTTTCCCGTTGCCCTGGTTGACTGAGGTCCCGCAGGTGGAGGAGGTTGGGGCGCGCTTGTAGGTGGCGCTGTTCATTGTGAGCTTGCGCACGTTCTTGTCCGGGTGGAAGATGATGATGTACACTTTGGGCGAGAACAGGCAGAACAGGGCCACGTACGCGCTCAGAGACGTCGACACGCACAGGGTGGTGATCTGAACCTATAAGAAGTCACAATAAGAACATCGTTGGTTCTCTCTCAACCTCACTCTCTCTTTTTAGTAATCCTATTTACAAAAACCATATTCACAGTCATCAGCGTCAGTGTTAACCAGCAGAAGAAAAAAAAATTGGTTTTTCGCTGACTCTGATTGGCGGAACCCTTGTTTGACCAAGGATGTAACACTGACACTGATGGATCTGAATATGGCTGTTCCGTTAAAGGGAAGAATTGTTTGTGGGATAGAGGTATAGTAAAACATGCTGAATCCTAAATAGACCAGAAGCACTGTTTGGGACGACTTCCGATCAAAAACAAAATGGCCGCCCACGGGCCTACTTTCGGTTGTTTTAATGATAAATAGATTCGGTTGTTTTAATGATGATCCTGTATTAAAAATTTCTGATTTTCATACATATGATGATACGAAAATAGTGGTATATGAGTGTAGTGTCACAATTTTTATAGCTTTGTATCAAACTATATTCGTTTAATGCTTAGTTATTCTAGAGAAAAACTAATGCATGAAGTTTAATTACTTTCATTTGCAATTATGATTTGATATGAATAACTGCTTTTACTAATACTCTCCTCAGACACGTCCAAGTAACTCCAAAGAACCTTATATAACTTCCAATCTGAACTAACTCAAACGAACTTAATGAATTTCAAACAACAGACGGCGCACGAAACCGTCAATTCTTGAAATACCGATGCCACTCCAGCTCGCCTAATTTCTAGAGAAACTATCGGTAGTTTATATTAAACGATCCTTTGAGAGTGTCAGACAGTCTGCTGCGAAGAACGGCTTCTTTCAATTCATCCCTGAATTTCTCCCCAGACAGCCATCAGAAAGGAGAATTCAATATATTGTGTGCCCTGAGTTTTAATTAATCCCTATCATCCATATTCATAATTGGAGATACCTGTTTGCAGCCGTCAAAGCTTGATGGAGACCGTTTACAGAATTAAGCAATTGAGAGAGGCTCAGAAAGAGGATGGTGTAAGTCCACCAGACTTCAGTTTTGAGAAATTCCTGCGTTTTAATTTTAATTTATTCGCTCGAGAATATCGAAGAGTATATTGCGATTTCGTAATATACAAAATTGCATTTATAGTACGTGCAGTTTTGTTTTTATATTGCGATGCTTATTTACTTTTTCATTTAATTTCAAAGTTTAACAAAAGGGCTAGAAAACAGCATTTGATGTCATTCAATCCTAAATATTGGTTTTAAACAATGATTTAGAATAATTGAATCGCCATTTTGAAAAAGGGAATAAGTCCAAAAAATGACAAATTGACTTTTTGTGCTCAAAAGGATCTCCAACCTTTGCTCTACACATGAGTGGTAAGAGGGGTTGAAGTAGCGACATCTATGACCATTCATTGTATTTTTTCAATTAATTTGGAATTAAAGTTAATTTGTGTTTCTGTTCTTATTCTTTGGGATGTAAATTAGGCCAAAATAAAATTTGCTTTTAATGTTTTCAACTCTTTTTTTTATCAGGGAATGTTTGACTCCATTCGTATTAATTTACTCCATTGATACTGCTATTATGACTCTCAGTTTCATAAAAATTAATTATTAAATTTAATTGTCTTAATCTTTTTCTTTTTTATCACTTTTGTGTTGTGAACTAAGCATAAATATAATTTAAACGCGTAAATGGTCTTTAAGATTTTTCCTTCACTTAAATTTCATAAGGTGGAAAAAGGGTATAAGTCTATCAACTTTTTACAACTGTAAAATACTTTTGAATGTACTTATATTTGTTTCGATCATTGCCTTTTTTTCTAAATAGGGTCCTGAATTTCCAGTAAAAATTTGGTGGTTATACAGCGAAAATTCAATTATTTATACACTTTTTTTTCGATTTTCTCAAAACTTGTTTTTTTTTACTTATTCCCTTTTTCAAACTGACGATTCAGTTCAAAGCAAACGTTGCTTTCTCATCTCCCTTCCTTCTCTTTTTTGGCCCTTGTTGAGGGTTCTCGGAGTAAAAGGTTATTCCGGTTGAACTCGTCTATAAATTCTAGTTGGCCATGCCTATTCGCGCCTGCTCTTTCAGGCCAACTATTCAACTTTCATCGACTTACACAACTACCTCATGAAGAAATGAGGTAAAGGATATAAAAAGGTACCAAAATCTATGATTAGCTCAAATTTTGCACTTCAGGACTTAGACCCCTTTCCCTCCGAGCTTCTCAATTGGAGCTCCTTTGTCGCTTGGCCATCAAAGTGGAAGTTATGGCGTTATTAAATTTCTGCCAACAGTTTCCCCCAATAGCGAGGCTTCCTCCTTCTGTCTATCTCATTTTAATAACGCCACCTCGCGCCCATTGGCTTTAATGAGAGGACGAAATTAACTTACATCAGAGCTGTAAGTTTAGAGGATTCAACCGCGTTTCTGCATTTTTATAAATTCGAATTCGCGGAAAGGACTTTTTTAAAAACATTTGCGTGGGATAAAAATTAGTTCTCTCTTGTTGGGGGGTGTTTTTGCAGCGATTGTAGTAGGGGATGTTATGGTTTTTTAACGAGTTCGCCGGTTTTCGTTTGAAAGTTGAATGCATTTTCCTGTCTACGTATGCGAAAGTTTAATGAGTTTCTTTTTTTAGTCGGATTTAATCGCTTTGCTGATTTATTCGCTTTCAGGGTGGCATCCGTGCGTGGCAGGGAAAGCATTTAAAAGGTTTTATGGCTATCTAACGAGCAGAAATACCGAACGAAACGATTATGGGTAGGAGTTATTTTTCTGGATTGTGGTTACCTCGTTTGCCAATATTGTGACATTCAATAGAGTTCTGATTTTGAACGATCGTCTAGTTCAGAAAGAAGTTAATACTGGGTAAAACTAACCGTTCTCTTAAAAGATGCAATTAAAAAGAATAAAATAAATGCACTCTATTAAGTTAAATGTATTTGATTAATCAGAGTTGATTTATCTGAAATATAATTGTAAAAATAGTTCCATAAATTTCTCACTTCTATAATATGTTTTTCGAATATAGTTAAACGTATTAAATATTACATTATTTTTAAAGAATGAATAATATTGGGTACATTAAAACTTAGGAGAATTAAATTAGAGCTCTATACAAATTTTTTGTATGAAGAAGCATAATTTTAAAAGAAATAAAGTATATGAAGCTGGGTAGTAAAAACAACTAATTACCTATAAAGTACCCTTTTAAAATGTAGTTAAAAAGAAATAAAAAAGACAGGTTTTTCAAAATAATGCTTTAATTTATTATTTTTCGAATATATTACTGAATTATTCTGAATTCACTTTATTTATTCACTGCTCAGCATGATTGAATACGTTTTGAATCTACTCAGTGCAAAAAAGAAGTATAATGTTCACTAATGATACTAAATGATTAATTTTTGACAAAGGAGCTATTAGGGACAGATATAGTAAAATTAATCATGAGGATGTTTTTCTAACGTCCAATTTTGTGAAGGTCAGGTTTCTAATTTAACTTCCTTTAAAAAATAAAAAATATATAATGCGTGAACGAAATTCAAACTCAACTCAAGCCCCCCAGTTACCATAGAAGCAAAAATTCTCATCACAGACCACACTTTATAAACCGACTAATTTTTATTCCATTCATGAGAAGGGGGAGTTTCCCCAAACGAGAGCAAAACTCATTAAAAACACCTCCGCCTAGACACTTAAAAACAACAACAAAGTTATCCGCCGCTACGGTCTCAATCTAGACGAGTTTACAACACTTTTTGTGGTTCCCTCCTAACGCGATAAAACGGAAGGGTGGAAATTTAATTAGCCTAATCCCTTACCCATTACTGTAGCAGCGTCCAATCTCTGGTATAATTGATTCCACTGGAGACTCCTCTGCTGTCAAATTAGCATGGGCTTGGTTTAATGGAAGTCAAATAAAAGCTGCGTCTTCGAGATGGGAAGGGTTTACAAGCGTTTTATTGCCTTTCGGATGAGATGTTAGAGAGGACGTGTTTTATGGTGGTTAACTGGCTGTTGGGAGCGACGCTTTCTCTTTGGAAGACAGGGATAATGGCAAGACAGACTCGTAAGGCCAGGTTAAGCCCGAAATTGTGAAGTGTTATAGTATTTCTGACTAGTGTTGGGCAAAATCGATACTTTTAGGTATCTATTCTTTTAGGTATTGAGTATTTTTAGGTATCGAATACTTTTTAACACTCTTTTGCAATTAAAGACAAATATGGTTCAAAAAATTCAATAAAATAATTTCAATACCAAAAGTACTCGAATCGAAAAAAAGTATCGGATTGAAAGTTCGATACCAAAAGTACTCGTATCGAAAAAAAGTATCGGATAGAAAGTTCCATACCAAAAGTACTCGTATCGAAAAAAACATCGATACCATATGAGCGATATCTCTGGCGATACACTTCAAGAGTCGATACTTTGGGTGAAGCGGGACATACGTGACTCAATGCGGAAAAAGAGTTTTTGAGCTGCAAAATGAAAACAGGTTGAGTTAAATCAGCGACAGATATAATTAAGATAATTTCATTGAAAATGTTTTAAAGAACTTGTAATTAAAGAAAGTATCAATAGTTTTAAGTATCGAGTACATCCAATACTTAAGTATCGAGTACTTAAGTATTATCAACTTCAATCACTCTGAATTAAATTAAATTATGTACATCGGAACCGAAACTTATTAACTATTTTTAAATTTTTCTTTTACAATTTTTCTTTTCTTGGATATAAGAATTCAAGGTACTTTTGTTTTTCTAAAAATGGAAGATGTTTTTTATTAAGCATCGCAAAAAATGTTTTTTTAAGGATTTTTTACCTTCTATAAAATTTAAGTATAAAAAATTGCGAAGTTCCTTTCAAGCTATCGTAACGTAGCCTATTAAAAGGGGGAAACATTTTATCCACTCTGGAGTTATGAGAATATCCATCCCTAATATGCGTTTACGCTCTGAAGGTATTCCTTCATATCATCATCATGTTATAAGCTTCTAAACTTGGGGTAAATTTTGCAGTTACTATTAACGATTTAAGAGAATACTTCATCACGATTGTTAAAATTTATTTTTTATAAATACAAATACAAATACAAATTAAGTCGACCAACTACAGGCGTAAGCCCAGCAAGGTTGGTTCAGTCTTTTTAACTCAAACTACCGGAATCCCAGTATCTGTCAATTTTCCTCTGAACTCTTTTACCCCAAAGTATTAGTTAAAGTAAATAATGTATAAGTAGTTGTGAAGGCTTGGTTTATTTATGTGAATCCTGTTTATTAAAAACTTCATTAAATTATATTGCTTTCGTATTTTGAAAACCAATCAGCATAAACCAAAATTACCAGAATGCTTTAAATATTAAACTCTAAATTACTATTTTGCATATAAATTTCCTTTTCTTCTCTAAAATATTTATGGATACACGTATTTTAATCTCAATATAATAAGGAAATTGCATGTGTCAGATTTTCATAAACATTCAAGTATTTCGTATGGTTTTTGTATGGTAAAATGTAATATCTAGTCAATTTTTCCAAAAAAAATGTACAAGTAATTAAATATTTTAATTTAAAAATCGAGAAAAAAAAACATGTGACTGAAAACGCTTAAGTGAAACACCGTACGATGACATCAACAATCTACCATCAACTCCGTTGCTTTCCAACAATGGTCACCGTACGATGATGTCACATCCCAAACTCTTAGCGTTTTCGAGCGCTTTAAAGAAGGGGCTTTTTGTTAATTTTTTTTGCAATCAAAAAATTTCTCGATCGGCCTCAAATTTTGGGTAGTTGCTTATTTTTGCATGAAGAATCGATTAAAAAATAAAAAAATCATTCAACTTCCTCATTACAACATAAAATCACTTCTTTCATTTAAAAATGTTTTCCAAACTGCAAGAGGTAGACCTTGCTTCACACAAAACAGAAAAGTGATGTAAATAATTTTCTAGACGCACCAAAGTTCCCGAAACACGACGAAGAGAAGATTTTACTGTAACTTTATTAGAACGACCTATGAGCACGAGTTCATGATTATTAAATTGTAAATTAAAATAACTAAATTTATAATTTAAGTGAAGTTTGAAATAAAAATTTATGTAAGAGAGTAGAATAAAAGCAATAGCATCAACGCGAAAATTCCATACCTAAAAATAAAGAATATTAAATAACAATTCGTTAGAGAATAAAAAATAATTTTAGAGAAAAAATCTAAATTATGCCTATGTATTCATCAGGGGTCACCAGGATCAGTACTGTCCCAAGGTACTCCCCTCTCCCGCATTATCTAATTTTTCAGTCCTGAAAGTTTCCCCCTACTCATTCATCATTGAAGGGTCTCAACTCATTACAATATTTCATCACCCAAAACTGATTCATTACCAAAATCACTCATTTCCCTTTTCTCCGATACGATCCAGAAAAGTGGAAACGATTACTTAAACACTAGGTCTATCCCCAAAACCATCACTCTCCAAAAGAGAACTAGTTTATCACCAGCACCAGAGAAAAGGAAAGCAATGCTAGTCAGTCGACGGCTCCTGGGACCAGCATCATCAGCCATTACTGGCTGATTACCAATTCCAATAGGGACCGCCGATCTGGCACTCTCTAGTTACCAATTTTAACTCTCAAGGAGTTCACCATCGAATAACTTATTCAACTAGAAAGTTTTATTCCAGCTAATGGTGGGAAGCGAGCAGGTGCCTCCTTGATTACGATGTTGGCGGCTAAATTCTTTGATGGCTTTTCTCCCTCTTGCCTTCAAAACAATCAGGAAAGCAAACAATTAACGTTGGTGTCAGGTAATTGGTTTTAGGACCGTGTTAAATCAGTGGTTTTCGTCTTTTTTTCCTCTTCTTCTTCGGAATTACTTCCCGCGTTAGAGGACAATTAAGTTAGCGGTGGTCGCGTCCTCTAAATTGCATTAAAATGAGCGGTTGGGGGAGGGTTCATTAAAAATTAAAGAATGAGAAGGGGTGGGTTTATATGGCACGTGACAGGTTAGTTGAAGTGTTGTGACGAGTGAGTTAAAAACGCTTTACACGGATCATTTTATTGATTGTCGTACTTGATTTTTATGCGTATTAAGTGTGAATAGTTTATGTTGATGGTTCCTTGGGTAATTAAATTAAAAATTAAAGTGATTTAAAGTTATTAAAGTGATTAAAGTAAAGGGTATTAAATTAAAGTGATTAAATTGTTTTGATGGTTTTATTTGCTTTAATTTTTTTTGAAGAAAATATCGTGGAGTTGAAGCGGAATTAATTAATTAAAGTTGGTGTAAATAAATAAAAAGAATTATCGAAAGCATTTCCACCCCCGGAAATAAACTAGATTAAGTATACATATTTTTAGTAACTATTTTAAATGTTGGCATAAGTAAAATTTCTGCAACTTTGGAATCGTTTACTTTTATGTTCGTTAAATTCACTAAAATATGAAAATTGACAATAGATTAGTTGTCTTCTTACAAGGAAAAAAAAATGAGAATATTCAAAAAAGATAATAAGAAATGGAAGAAATTCATTCAATTCAGTTTTAAATGTCTTAATGAAAATTTTGTTGTTAAGTTGTTTTTCCTCAATTTAAGTACTATGGAGGAAAAGCTAGTTGTACAGGCATCAAAGTGTTGTTTTGCTGCATACTGACCACCCTAAAGGAAAATCAAGTTTTACAGGAATCAAGAATGAAGTTTGCTTTCTTACATTACATTCTAAATTAAATCGCTTTAAATCGAAATAGCCTATTAAATTACATGGTTTTACCAAAACCTGATAGGTAATTTTATTCGGAAGTAACTTAATATTGATTAATTGAATAATTAAAACTTAAAATATTCTAGTTAATTATCATAATCACTACATAATTGATGGGATGATGATAGAATTGTCTTTAAGGTTACACACCTTGAGGGAAAATCAACACTGATCGCACAATCAATCAATGTTTTTTAATCCAAGCTTAATTAGAAGTGTCTGAAAATTGAGTTTTAAGATTCCAAACTGGTTAACACACATTAAAGCAAACATTGTAGTAAAGAGTTTAAAAATTTTTTTGTAAGAATTATATTAAATCGTGGAAAATAGATTCTAAATATTTATAATTTGACTTTCTTTCCACCAAGGGGATGATGCCAAATTTAAGAAGAGGTAACAATAAGAAAGGACCAATACTTAAAACGGGAACCATAAAATGGTAAGTTTAGTTTAAGTACTAATTCTAAAGATTTTCTCATAAGTTTAAAAAATATGCATGAGTGTTGGATTTAGGTTTTGCCAAAATAAAATCATAATAATATGGAAAGGGTATGCAAACATTTTACTGTTCTTCTTAATGAACTGTTTCTTTATAATGATATAATCAATTAAATAGTTAAGAATTAAAAAACATATTAAAATAAAACAAAGACAGGTGTTTCGTTGGCATCTTAACGATTGATTACTATAAACAGGCGCATTAGAAGCAGGATTAATCGAAAACTAAAAAAAATGCTTCAGCCGCAAGATTGTAACTAGCAAATTTGCTTTTAAAAATTCGAAAATTTGCAAAGTAAAATGATTATGCATATGCATGTATCAAAATTTTAACCAAACTCCTCTCAATAGTTATTAATATCTCCTTAATCTGACTTGACGAAAAAAAAGATATAGTCAACAATACAAATTACGACTCCAGAGAGCTAAATAGCTTCCCATCCCTACTAGTTGGAAAATATTCCACGACCAATGAGAGAATCTCTAACGATTTCCGAAAGAGAAGTAGCGATGGAAGAAAGACGTATTAGAAATGCGACACCATCCGTTTCCTTATGAGTGTAAGAAACAAAACGAGCAGACACTTTTCCTCTTTCATCTGAATGATGATTGTCTTGGCTTTGAAACCCAAGAAGTCAAGGTTTTTATCAGAGCTAGTTATTGCAGTTATTTTCCAATTCTTTAAGATAAAGATTATGATAAGAGATCAGAGAATTATTCCTTTTCGTGATCTTTGTGGAATTAACAAACGCTGGGGCAATCTGTGATGCGACATATTAGAACTTTTGAGGTTTCTAGCCCACCCAAAATATATGAAAACCACCCAAAATATAGCTTCAGAACACTTTTTAGCATGCTGAAAGGTAAAGACCTCGAACTTTCCTATTTACCTCATGGATCATGGAATATATTCAGTCGTTTACTATGGTGAAAAATTAAAAGTTTGATATCTCGAGAGGGAGATTGTATGCTCTGAAATTCCCCCTCAGCGTAGAAAGGGGTTATGAAGGCTTAAAAACCTTTATCACGAGCGGGGATAAGTTGAAGTATCCAAAAATTAGGGATAACCCTATTTTTAGAAAAATTAACAAAACTTTTCTTGTGGAAGATCTCCCCCTTAAAGTGATATTTAGTAGTATTAAAAGTTATAGGGTAAAAAAATTTATATATCTTCAGAAATTTTTGAAAATGCAGTAGTACCTTCACAATAAGTGATCAACCTTCGTCCCTCTTTCGCTAGAAAAGTTTCATATTAAAGACTCACCCTCCAAAAAAATTTATCATGGATAAAAAGGAGTCACATTACTTTGCGGCCCGCTACTTGACTAAGGGCCGGATGCAACTCCGTTTCGTTACGTTCTAAGGAACCGTATTTCACCGTCATCCACCGTACAACGGTAACGTCAGTTCAGGAGCAGGCGTCGGCCGTTTCATCCGCTGCCGTTTTCCTCTGATTGGTTGAAATGCCCGATGACGTAGCTCCATTTATTTATTCCAACCAATCAGCGGCAAGCTGGGCAAATGACTAAGGAAAACGATAGTTGAGTTGTTTGGAAGTAGGATTCGACCAGCTTCAACCGTCAACCAAATCGTCGTAAAACGGAGTTGCATCCGGCCCTAAGGATCTCAATTGCGGCCCTCGAGTACTTAGAAGTTGGAAACCCCTAAGCTATAAAAACCTAGTACTAGTTCCAAATATAAATATAGGGTACATGTGCTTTCCTTCATAAATGTATTTAAATTTGAAAAGTTTATGTTTTACCCAAAATATACGGTAATAACATTAACAGTATTTTCGTTAATTTTAAAAGTACTAAATAAGGTGTATTTAAACAGGGTGGAGTATCTTGTTTTTTGCAAGTCCAAAATTATTTTTGGACGACCATTTCTTTTAAAAAATATTTACTTTCTAGAGTCCAACTAATACAATTTTAATACTTAAATCACGGACACTTTTTATAATTACCTCTAAGCGCTTAGAATTATGATACAAAATAACGTTACTGATTTTAACATAATTTAACTGAACGGTAAAAGAAGTAGCTAATATATTCAGGGTTCAACGGTCTTCTTTTCTTTCATGGGTGATAGCATGCAGCAAACAGTCACTACATTTAATATGTTACAAGATACATCTTTACTATAAACACATTTTTTCCTCCCCCTTCCTCTGTTTTCAGCGTTCAGGTTTATTTTAGCCAAGAGGGTGTCGTCATAATATATAGGATCAAAAATCGATATCTAAAAATATCCCGGCTAATATCCCTCCACACCCTGAACGTCATCTCAGCATTTTTTGGTTTCCACCACTTAGCAATAACGAGCGAAGGACACCGATCGACAGATTATGACCAGCCGGCAACTTTATAGCTACCCAAAATGGCATCATGGCTCATTAGTTTTCATGTTCTTTGTCACAATAATTATAAAACGTTTAAGAATTAGTTGAAGGAATATCAAATCAATGATCCAAAACAAATTATCTTAGAGCTATTAATTAATGAGATCAATTTATTAAAAGCAATATTATCATGTAATTGAAATTGTATTATTTAGAAAATTTTTTTAAAAATAATATAAGTTCTTTCTATTTCTAGGAATGAAACTATTTTAGGTTTTAACAAAAATTAATATACCATATCAAAAAAAAATATTTATTCTACTTCGTTCTTTTAGTTCCACAAGACCAGGTTGGGATTAGTGCCATCCCAACGGTTTGGTCCTGACGAGCTTAGTGCGCATGCTCGGGGAGAAAAAAAGGATCTTCTTTGGATAATTTCTATCGTTAATGAATCCCCGCTGGTGCAGTGGTAGAGCGCGTGCCTAGCATGCGGTAGGTCGTGGGCTCTATTCCCGATTTATTGTTTTATTAAAATTTCTAAAAAAAACATCTAAAATAAGTCCACACGCATGCGCACTAAGCTCGTCAGGACCAAACCGTTGGGATGTGTGAAAATGCGTCTCACCACCCTCCACCACTGATTTTACTAATTGTTTAAGAGTAGTTATTGAATTACCTAAAAATACTGATAAAATCAGTCGGTTCATTTTTTGAGATTTATAATTTCAATTTATGTTCCAAAGAAAAAAGGCTAGAGTTTATTTTATTTCAAACTATTAAAAAACTATTCTTGGCTAAATAGAACCGGAGTTATATAAGATTAAAGAGTCAAAAGGGGGATTTCCTTTCAATTAAAAAAAATTTAAAAAAACTTTGCAAACCAACCGGAAAAAACACCCATTTAAATCAATGACAACCATAAAAAAGCATGGTGATACTATTTGAATATTTGGCTACCAAAACATCTTTGCCATATTTAATGGGACAGATAACGGTATTGAACCTTACATCCCAACCAGTTCTAAACGACGCATTCAGAATTTCACATAAAGATCGCTCAACAAAAATCACAGCGGGTGTCACACAAGAAAAGGAATAATACTCTACACAAACATTTAAGAACAAAAATACCAACTCACAAAATAGAGAAACCATCTAATGAAGATAACTCCCCAAAAATCGTTACCCTGTCCAATACCATCCCCACGAGGGATCCCCCCTGAAACTGACCACTGCTTTTTTACACCCAAAATCGATGGCTCATCCCTGTCAGAACGGGCCAGTGCACCCTTTGACTGCCTCCCACACCGATGGGGAAAAGTCTGGAGAAAAAGACGCTATCCCCCTTTTTATTAGAGCTATATTGATCAGTTCTCACACTCGGGTGACTCTTTTGCGATATCCCGGACGTTTTCCCTTTGGAGGGAATAGCTTAATAAGGAAGCCGAATGGGTGGATGCTATGCCTTGAATAACGGCATCAGGGGAGAAGGTTTTTTCCCTGTGTAGGGAGTTTCCTTTTGATACGAGTTCCGTTTGAGTGCCTTGTTTTTGGTTTGATATAAGGCTTTGAGGTAGGCTTTTAACAGTTTGGTTCATCTTAAGTTTTTAAGTTTGATATATTTATATTTATTCAAGTTTCTAAGTTGATTGGAATTAGGTAATTGAAATATCGCACCCTTGCTACAAAAGTGCCACAACTCAAAAAACTATATTTTCCAGGAATTGCAAAAAACTGTTCCCGGGCTGACGAGGCACATTTTAGTATTTTTGAATTTGTCAATACGAAGAACGATACATCTCAAACTATGATCGTTAGCCATTGTTCTAGTTTTCCCTGGCAGGACGACAACTCAAGATGTGGCATTTCAGTGGAAGGAATCATAGCCATCTTGATAACAAAACGCCATAACTGCCATTTGGCGGCTGATTTTTCAATGCAACTTCTGGATCTTTTGAAGATTGGTAGAGATGTGAAAACTACGCCTAATGGCGGTCATAACTCAAAAATTACAATTTTTGAGTTGTGGCACTTTTGTAGCAAGGGTGCGATATGTTCCATCACAAAGTTTTCCTGTTTTCCGATAGAAAGTCGCTTTATTTTGAGGTAGGGAGCTTTTAAAACAACATCTACAGAAAAAGAAAAAACTACAGTAATGTCGTTAATTTTGGAATAACAGAGCTTTCTGGCAGATTTCTTTCTATGCTTTAAAAATAGTTTTACGGATAATAAACAAATGGATTGTTAGAAATTTGCAAATGCTGAATTTTCTGGAAGATGAGAGAATTATAGTATTTATATTTAGAGCTTAAAAATATGAGTGGATTGGAAAGCCAAGGTATAAAATAGACAATTCGTGAAAACTTATGTATGTAAGGTGAGTTGGCATACTTGACAAATGTTTTAATGTATTTTCACTCTTCAAAGTAAGAAATTAAAATATATGTAAGTGCACCCTTAAAACGACAGTCTCAAAAATGAGTAAAAATTACTCAAATCTGAGTATGTCAAGCATTCAAACAGGCTCCGATCCAAATTTAGTCAAATTTGAAAACATGCAGATAATCAAAAATAAAGCATCATGTTCTCTCATTTTTTAATTCTTTCATGATATTCGTATAAAGAGGGTGCAATGTGTTACAGTTACTATGACGTGGGAAGTAGACCAGTAAGTTGAGTGCGACGTCACAACGTTGTGTGTTAGACGTTATCACATCAACTAATGTTACTTTCGTTATGTTGCAAATATTTCAGTTTTCAAATATAAACTAAAAATAAGCATAATTTGAGTGGTGACTATTAAATTTTTTGAAACTAAGTATGTCTGTTTAGGGTGTCTCTTATATGGCTGAAAAAATTTTTCTTGCGAATTTGAAAACTGTTACCCTCTACCTTTCTCATAAATGCCTTGACCTATTCACAGATATAAAATTTTAAAAGGTTTTGTAAAAGGAGAACATTGTTTTTTTATAAACTTATTGTCTCGGCCCTTGAATTTTAAAAGTATAGCCCAATGTAATTCATAAGAAATTATTTTGTTGTTAGTTCACTTGGATCCTGGGTGTTTGGAAACTCTTCCATATACAGAATATAGAATAGTTTTCTTTTAAAGATTTTTTATGCAACACGTTAAACAATAGAAAGTTCCCAATAATTTTTATTAATCGATTTTTTAATTCAATAGCGATATCTAAGAGCATATACAGGGTGTTTCAAAAAACCTGTAACGATAGGCTATTTGCTAAAATATTTCCCCTAGACCCATACTTCCAATGGAAGATTTTCTTCAAATGAGGTGAAGAATTATATGACACCAGTTTCGACCATGGGGGGTCTATTTTAGAAGATGCAGAAAATAAATTTTTATACGGCCCCCGTAGATTGAAACCCCTAATGAGAAAACTTTTTTCCATTCATTTTTTAATCAGATACAAAAAATTTAATCTCGATATCTTCAAAATTCACCAAGATATTAAAAGCTAAAATTCATGACTTACACCACTTTATCATACCTATGAGTGACATAATTTTACTGCAAAATAGGGGGCCATCCACAAACTACAGTTGAACATTTTAGAAACCAAACTACCGTAAAACTTTGATTTTTTGAGGTAACAAGGACTACATGAAAAACTCCTCTCTGCCATGGTGTTGAGCTCGCTCAACTACGCTAAATCCACATACCTGTCATTGCTACTCATATCAGCGATGCCCAGAGGGGGCTCATCAGCTCTCATTTTGCGTTCAGATTTGTGACGTCATTGGTTTGAAAGTAACCCTCCTACCAATCAATACTTATACCAAATCAATACTTATTTATAAATTACCTTGAGTTATCGAAAAGATTATAAAAAATATTTCTTGGAGCCCCGAAATCAGGTACCCCTTCATACCTATTAGCTACGTAAAAAATAATCGTAGCACGAGTGTGTGACTCCCAGAAACACTTGATACTCAGGGATTAATACCTATAAGTTCCGATTTAGCCAAACACTGCTTTATTGTTTAATAGAATGACGCGCTTTTTAACTTGCGGACGGTCCCTTAAAAATATAAACCCGCATATCTCAGTGAATTTTGAAGATATCGAGACAGAACTTTTTCTATCGTATTGAGAAGTGAATGGAGAAAATTTTTTCCATTGGAAGTTTCAGTCTACAGGGGCCGTATAAAAAGTTATTTTCTGCATCTCCTAAAGTAGACCCCCCATGGAGTTGAAACTGGTCTCATATAATTTTTCACTTCATTTGAAGAAAATTCGCCTTTGGAAGTATGGGTCTAGGGGAAATATTTTAGGAAATAGCCTATCGTTACAGGTTTTTTGAAACACCCTGTATATCATATAC